>OX596238.1:41117481-42489564 GCA_951394345.1 Salicornia ramosissima
CTCTTGCACGAACCTTACTCAATCTCCAAAGATTGAAGATTGATTTGATCTTTCAATGGATGGGTTTGATGGAGGAAGAAAAAGATGAATTTGGGTAGAAAATAGGTGGAGGTGCCGTGAGAAAAGGAGGAGGAGGGGTTTTTGCTTGAGTTTTAGATCATATAATAGAATAGGGAGAAAGGGTGGACTTTTGAGGTTTAAATAGGATAAACTTTACTAGATTTTAGGAGTTAGTATAGGAAGTGAATTACAGGAGAAACGATAGGAGGGGGCCGGCCAAGGGTGGAATTAGGAAAGAGTTTGGTGCTCCTAAAATTTATTATGGTAGTTAGGAGATAAAAGTAGGTTTTTAGGATTAGACAAAATAGATCTAATTAGATAATTAAGGTAAATAAATCAAATTAATAAAAAATAAAGGGGAGGGCCGTGAGGCTTGTCATGGCATGAGGGGTAATGGGCCTTGATCAATTAAATAAAAATTATGTCTTTGGGCCCAAATCGGATGTTTCGGACTTAAAGGCTTAATTTTACACGAAATTTTATGGCCCAAAAATTTGGGTCGTTACACTCTCTACTTCATTTCAACAATTATAAATGGACTAACCGTTGTGCAGTTTTCATTCATCATCATCACTGTCCTTAATCTCTCTCTCTCTCCTCAATTCAAATTTCGAATTCTCTGAAGATCATTCCTATTTCGAAAAAAAATGATGAAGAAAGGTAGTAAGAGCGGTGGTTCTGATCCACCACCACTACCAAAGAAGGGTAGTGCAATTATAAACAAAACTACCTCTGATACTCCAAAACCTCCAACACCCAAACCAACTTCTCCAAAATCAAAACCAACTTCACCAAAACCCGTATCATCGAAAACCACTCCTAAATCATCTCCATCACCAAATAAACCACCAACACCACCTACAGAAACACCCCCATCACCCAAAGATGTTGAAACACCACAAAAAGAACAAACACCACCATCATCTCCTAAGCCCACAACTTCTCAAGAAAACCTTCAAACCCCAAAAAATGATGAAGCTACTTCTGTTCTTGAACCACAACCCGCTACTACTCAGGGGGAACCAAAAGAGAAAAGTTTGAAAGATATCTTCGGTGTTCCTTTGGAAGAGATAGAAGAAGATGTTGTATTTATTGGCTCGAAGAAAGGGTCACCATCTGTGTCTACAAGGGGAAGAAGAAGGTTTACGAGATCATCCCTTAAAAATGAGGAAACGACGAAGCAGTCTAAGGACATGTCTATTGGTTCTGTCAGAGGAACATAGAGAAAGGGAGTACCATCTAGACTTCCTCGTGCTACAAAAGGTAGATCTACTAAAACACTTACTACTGGTTCTACACCTCTGGCTGAACTTACTATACTTCCTGGTTTTACTGTAGAGGAAGGGTACTTAGACATTCCTGCTCTAGGAGAATTTAGGGAGCTATTAAAGTTCCAGGGTTGGGTTGATATGCTGAATTTGAAGGATGGTATATTTGTTGATAGGGTCAGGGATTTGTATGTTAATCTGAAATAATTGTCTAATACTTCTAATGGTTCTGTTATGGATAACACTGAGGTTAGTGTATCTGTTTCCTCTCTGTTTGTACTATGGGTATTCCTAGAGATGGGTTTGACAAGTACTCAAGGGATGGATGGCCTGCTTTGATAGGGGTCACTTCTGAGAAAATTTATGAAGTTCTGTTTGGGGCTAGGTTGACCAAGAAATCGACCTTTAAGACTGTCAATCTTCAGGAACTACTTATGTTGGTTCTTCATTCTTTGTGCAATAAGCTTTTAATTCCTAAGGCTCAAGGTAGAGGGGTAGTTAGATTTATGGAAATGGTACTTATGTACCTAATGCTGAAAAGAGTCAAAATCAACCTGTCTGCCATTATTTTAGCCCACATGATGCACTTTTCTCAATCCTCCCATCATTCTTTACCCTATGGTTCTTCAATCACCTTTGTCCTTTCACAACACAAAGTCAATCTTTCTAGAGAGGTGGTTCCCATCCATGTTTTCACCAAGACCATTTTGAAGCAGAAAGGCTTGGATGTGGACGCTCCTAAGCTTAAGTTTAGAGAGGAACCAGAGGAGGAGGATATTAAGCCTGCTAAGAAGAAGAAGGTCTCAAGAACCAGCTCAGACTTCGACTTAATGAATCGCCTAGATATTTAGGATGAAACGCTGAACAAGATGATGGACTTGCTGCAATGTTTTACCTCTAACTACAAGAGGAAGGTCTCTTCTCTGGAAAAGGACCTGGATGCAGTCAAGATAAAGTTTCCTGATGCTTCTGGTTCTACAAAGGGAACCACTAATGATGCTGAGATGGAAGACGATGTTGTTTCTTCTGAGAGCAAGAAGGCTGAATCTGAGGATGTTGAAGAAGACGAGGATGAGGATATCCTAAATTTTTGTGTTACGGCTAGTGGTATACTAAATTGTTCTAATCCAAATTTAACTACATAATAAGTATCAACTTAAAGAAATAAATATAATTATTTGAAAGAATTTTATATTAGAATTTATTTACACAAACTTGGTTTAAAAAAGTTAAGTATATGTTTATTTGTAATTCATCACTTTAAATACTTTTTATAATACAATTTCAATGACTATTCATCTTAGTTGTGTAGAATTTTTTAATCACGAGAAGGAATGAGCGTCGTTGGATGTACCAAATATTAAATGGGCGTCGCCTTAGAAATGAATTTATAGAAGGGGTCAATGGGTTCGTCGACTTTTGTTTACAACATCCCACTTATAATGACAATGATAAGATAAGGTGTCCTTGCTTTCGATGTCGTAACAAGCGTTATTTGGATGTGGACACGGACAAAGTACAATGATAATAATATTTGTTCTTATTTCATAACATTGTTTTAATATTAATAATTTATTATTTTATAACATGTTGTAGATGTCTTCTCGTGGAGGTGGAAGAAGAGGCGGAGGTAGATCTAGGGGTGGTGGAGGTAGATCTACACCTATAGAAGAAGGAGGGTCTACACCTATACCACAAGAAGAACAAGTTGTTTTGACGCCAGAAGAAGAAGATGATGACAACGATCACGAGTCCTTTGGTGAGGATACACCTCCTTCGCAAGGCAAGAAGGAGTTGGATCCTGAAAGACTTTGGTAAGTTAAGTTTAGTATATTTTGTCTTAGTTGGATTTTGTTTGCATACATAATATTGTTGCTGAAAACATGATTTTTTTTTTTACAATTTTTGTTTGCAAGGTTTAATGATTCCACAGTGGCACGATCCATCACCGACGGTATAAAGAAGTATTTTCAGAAACCGTGGAGGAACTATTCAATGGTCGATAACGCGACCAAAGATAAGTGGTTCAATGTTTTCAAGGTACGATCGAAATAATCTTTTAATTAGTTGTATTCTAATTCACTAAAAACTTATTTGTTTTTATGATTTTGCAGGATTATTACAAATGAAAACCAGAGATCGAAACTGAGGTTAGGCGGGGCTTTGATAAAAAAGCCGGAACTCGATTGAAGGACATCCACAATTATGTCATGAAGAAGAAGAAAGGAGTGGTACCTGGGTGGATGTCTATGGACGTCTACAAGCAGATGATGGAGAACGCAAAGGATCCTACCTACAAGGAAAAGTCTTTAAAAGCAAAGAAAAATAGGGCAGGTGGTGTAACGACCCGGATTTTTGGGCCGTAAAATTTCGTGTAAAATTAAGCCTTTAAGTCCGAATCATCCAATTTGGGCCCAAAGACTTAATTTTTATTAATTGGATCAAGGCCCAATCACCCTTCTCCTAGCCAAACCCCTCAGCCCATCTCTATAATTCTATTATTTAAGTTCTTTTATTGTTCAACCATAATTAGAAAACCATATCTATTTTTGACTTAACCTATCCTATTTTTCTCTCCTAACAAGCCTACTAAATTTTAGGAACACCAAACCCCTATTTACTCCCATATGGCCGGCCCCTGTGTACTTCTTTTCCTTTTAATTCAATTCTTAACTAATTCCTAAAATCTAGTAAACCTATTCTATTTATACTACAAAAACCCACCCTTTACTCCTTATTCAATATATGATCATAAACTCAGTCAAAAACTCTTCCTTCCTCCTTCTCAATCCTCACGGCTAACCCATCAAACTCCACCAATTAATTTTCTTTCACCAATTCAATCAATAGGTAACTAGATTCTTCTACTTAGGAATAAGATTAGATTACATAGCATAATAGAATTAGATGAATTTTGTTGATTAATTGATGTGTTATGCGTGTATACGAATAATATAAAAGCATGTATCTTGTTTCTTCTTTGTCAATTCTTCTTGTTGAATCTTGGTAATCTTGGTTGCAATCTTGGCCTCCTTGTTTTTTTTCCTTGATCTTATGCGTGTATATATGTACGAAAGTGTGAAATTTGTAATTGTTGATTGATTATCATGATGATCCTGCAAAAGCAATGGCACCGTTTATTTCTTTTGATTGTTTCAAGAGCTTTGATAATTGTTGACTTGATCAAACTATGGGTAAAATTTGATGATGGCCGTATGTTGTAACAGTGCAATCACGGGATTTAATTGATGAAAGTTTGATAATGTTATTAACTTATAGCATTGACCTTAAACTTTTATATTTTTAATGAAAGTATTAAGCATGTATTTTTGGTATTGTTCTTATACGTGTATTTGGGATTTGTTTGATGTCTTGATTTGTTTGGCGTGTTATGAGTCTTGTCGTGTTGAGCGGTTGAAGACCGAGCGTCTATCGGTTTATCGGTGATAAACCGTACGGGTCTATCAGTTCATCGGTGATGAATCGTGCAGGGCAAGTCTTGTGTGTTTGATTGTGTGTCAAGGTCATGTCGAACGGTTGAAGATCGTCCGTCTATCGGTTTATCGGTGATAAACCGTGCGGGTCTATCGGTTCATAAGTGATGAATCGTGCGGGGCAATTCCTTTGTTGTTAGTCTTGTTATCGGTTGTAGACCGAGCGTTGTCTTGATATTGAATTGGTAGTTCATGTGTGTGGTACTTCGAAGTGCGTGTACTAGTTTGACGTATATGATATTGTTTAAGTTGACTATTATGTTCCGCTGCTAATGCAGATGATTGAACTTGTTATCTGTAACTGTGGTTGTCCCTGTATTTCTAACCCTGTTATTTTATGTAATGTGGTCCTACTTCTAAGTAGAACAGTCTAGTTACTCGCCACTGATGGTGGACCCCCAATTCTATTTTGTAGGTAAGCAAGATAGAGGCTAGAGTCGGGATGTGTTTGTCGAGCGTCTAGGCCCCCGTTTTCCTTTCCTGCTTTTGCAGCTAGTTTAATTCTAGTTTTTAGGACTTGATTTTGGTTTAGTTTAACCTTTTGTAATTGGGATCTCATTATTAATAATAATAAATATTATTTCCATGAGTTTTAGTTATATTTTTATATTATAAATCGATTGGTAACTGCCTGTTTACGACGTTACCACCGTTAACCCTAAACCCTAAACCCACCGTTAACGTCGTTGCCAAAATGCGGGGTGTTACAGGTGGTGACCTGAGCTAGCCCGTACCCCCCTCTCATTGTTAGGGATCTATGTCATCAGCATTGCGTGCGCGTAAATTGGTAAGTATGTTGCTAAAATAATGTAGAATAGTGTCATTTTCTTCAAAAGTTAACAAAATTCTATATATATGTTTCCGAAAGCCGCCAAAAGTGGAGGAAGGCTACCCACTACTGCGGAGTTGTACCTAGATACGCATGCTCGAGATGAACTTGGCAAGGGGAAGGTAGTAGTAAGTGACCGAGCGAAGCGTGTTTTGGTAAGTATTCTATTCACATATAGCTTTTAGGATATGCACGTAGCTTGAAATGGCCGTTTTGGCTACTTATCATTCTGAAATGCTATTAACGTGACCTAAACCATGTCAATGAGTGTTGATCTATTCACTTATATGTTTTACAACATGCACGTAGCTTGAAATCATAAAAATATTTGATTACATTGAAAATGGGTAATAAAACACTCCAAAACGACCGTTTTGGCTACTTATCGTTCCGAAATGCTCTTAACGTGACCTAAGCCATGCAAATAAGTGTTGATCTATTTACTTATATGTTTTAGAACATGCAAGTAGCTTGAAATCATGAAATAAGTTGATTAGAATGAAAATGGGTAATAAAACACTCCAAAACGAGCCAAAATGGCCGTTTTGGCTACTTATCGTTCCGAAATGCTCTTAAGGTGACCTAAACCATGCAAATAAGTGTTGATCTATTTACTTATATGTTTTACAACATGCACGTAGATTGAAATCATGAAATGAGTTGATTAGAATGAAAATGGGTAATAAAACACTCCAAAACGACACAAAATGGCCGTTTTGGCTAGTTATCGTTCCGAAATGCTCTTAACGTGTCCTAAACCATGCCAATGAGTGTTGATCTATTCACTTATATGTTTTAGAACATGCACGTAGCTTGAAATCATGAAATTAGTTGATTAGATTGATAATGAGTAATAAAACACTCCAAAACGAGCCAAAATGGCCGTTTTCCGTTTTGGGTACTTATCGTTCCGAAATGCTCTTAACGTGACCTAAACCGTGCCAATGAGTGTTGATCTATTCACTTATATGATTTAGAACATGCACATAGCTTGAAATCATAAAATGACTTGTTTACAATGAATGTTTTCACGTATCTCAATGTTTGCAGGAGAGTTATGAAAAAATTCTTGCTGAATGTGAAGCAAGTGGTGTCAAAAAGACCCCAAATGAGGGTTTTTTGACACAGTCGGTGGTAGGAAAAAGGGTAAAGTCACTGGATTGGGGACAAGTGTAGACATTTACTACAAGAAACAAAGTCGAGCGAACAACCTTTCAAACACTCCTTCCGCAATAGATCAATTAAACAACCGACTTGCAGATATAGAGCGGGAGAGAGATGAGGAAAAACAGAAGGTAGCTGAGATGCAAAAGTTGCTAGAGTTGTACGGTAGTGTCTCAAGCCAATGCAGTGGTGTAGACATGTCTCAATTTCGGCGGCCACCGGGCGGCGGCCCAGATGATGGCTCATGGGCCAGCGGAACATGTGCAACCTAGCTAGGTTTACTTTCCTTTTTTATTAGTATTTGAAAAATTGTACTAACAACTTTGTTTAAATATTAATTGTATTACATTGGATTGGTATTATAATTAGTAAGTAAAAACTTTGTATGAAATATTGTGTATGGATATTTATAATATGTAATGGAACAGGTATTTGTATGAATGAAGCAGATAGATAGTCAACGAATGGAAACACGTGTGTATTGCACGGCTAAAGCAAATAATATAAATTGTGAATGTAATAATTGTATTTAAACATAATTTTGAATATTATTATTTCATGAATTATTAAAATGCAAAGATTTAGCGTCCATCATTTGATATATTACGTCCGTCTTAGAAGGGAATGAGAAAGTCGTTTCAAGGAAATTAGTGTCTGCCTTAATTAATAAAAGCGGACGTTATTTAATATTTAACCTCTGCTTTATAGGTGGACGTTAATTTACGTCCGTCTGTGGCGGACGTTAAATAACGTCTGCCAGAGGCGGACGTTATATACTAAAGATGGGTGTTAAACATCCGCTTGGCGGACGTTAAACTCCTCATTAACGACCAAAAAAAAGACGTCAGTAGTATAACGTCCGTTTGGCGGACGTTAAATATATTAACGTCCGCTAATTTAACGTCCGGTGTTGGTAGACGTTAAAAACACGGAATGTTGTAGTGGATGAGGATGAGAATGATGATGAAGTCTTTTCTTTGTTGCGCCCAACTACATTATAAACTCTTTTATAACTGTTTCTTCTGAACTGTTTCCCCCAATCCCTACAACAATTTGGTTTGTATGTTTTTTGGATTCTGTTCTTTTTAACTTTGCGGTTTTACTTAGGAAACTTTCAATTCTTCTTGTTTATAGATTATGAGTTGCCTAACTAACTTTGTTGGTCGAACCCTAGGGTGTTGTGGCCCTAGTTGCCTAACAAATATACAATTTATTAAGCCTAACGAACTAATATGTAGTATTAGTGGGGTTAAGGTCGATCCACAAGGAACTAATACGGGATTAGTTGTAATCAACTTGATCCACGGGTCTATGTTTTTCTGTTGAGAGTATGTGAAATCAAATTAAAATCTAAAATCGAATTGATTACAAAAAGACTAAAATTCCAAGGATTAGACTACCTATTGTTACTTTAATTGGAGGAATTACAATCATTGAATAAATCCATGTTCGATTATCTCAATTGCAATGTAAATATTCAAAAAACACTAATGAACTTAATCCCAAACCCTCTCTCGATTAGGGGAAAGGAAATTCTAGGAGATGCTAGATTAACCTCTCTCGAATAGCCAAAGTAGGAAAACCTAAAATCGAGTTCGTCAAATACTTTTATCAATTCACAATCCTAGTTACTATGTCTAGCAATTCAGAAATTCCCATTAAAATCTTGAAAGCAGTCATCAAAACTATCAACAATCACCAAAACTCGACATCAACTTCTTCACCAAGAAATCATGCAAGGTTCAAGAAATCTAGAGAAAATACAATCAAGATAATTTAAACACTAAACTAATCCAATGATTAACCTCCAAAATCAATAACATCAAGTCATCTAATCCCTATAAAAGGAACTACTCACTCATGGGCGCCATTAAAGCAAAACTCATGAACTACAATTAATTCTATTCTAAGAAGCAAACCAAACTCAATCAAAATCTAAAATATAAACAACAATTAAAGAGATTACAATCTAAAATTTCAATGAAAATCTACTAATACCTGGATTGGAAAACAAATCAAACCATAGGAAACTTGAGATTCAATTGAGACCAAAGAATTGAAGAACAAATGCCAAATCTAACTTTTGATTATCAAAATTCTAAAGTATTTTGTGGGTTTTTACACTTCTTGAGAGCTAAGACTACAAAACTAGAAGAGAGAATATCTGAAAATTTGTTTCTAACTAAAGCTTAACCCCCAAAATTAATCCCTAAAGCTGAGTTAATTACACGGCCAAAACAGAGCTTTTTCGTGCTTCAGGTTATGCACGGCCAAAAAAAGAAATCAAAATAAAAGAAAAGAAAAATAAGAAAAAAAAAAGAAACTAAAAATAAAAATACCAAAACCAAACTAGACGAGGCGGTAAACAAGCATGCACAACTCAAATCTAACATTCAAGCAATCAACAAAATAAAATCGAGGCCCAACGTCATCGATATCCAGTTATACTCATATGGGCTTGAAAGCCAAAAATAAAAGTCATACATCCTCGAATATCATCTCCTCCTAAAACTAAACCTAAACCAATGCAAACAAGAAATTAAAAGGAGTAGGTTTGGAGCAATCTCACCAAAGCAAGCTTCAAATTACAACAACACACTCTAATTCCACAAGTAATACCATCATCTATCCAATTGTGCTGCTCAATTGTCACACCTGCAAAAGAAGATAAACCAAGAATCAAACTCCAAAAACGAAACAAAAAAAAAAACAAAGGGAAAAAAAAGAGGGGAAAGCCAAGGACAACTATGTACAAGGAAGACGGACGCCATCTAGTAAATAGCATCGCAAAGCTCGTAGTTGCATGTCATGGACATCGCCACTAAACCTAGAAAGCACCACATAAGCAAAGAGAAGGAAACAAGAAAAATGACAATGGAATGTCATCCTTTGCTTATATGGGGGAGGGGGAACAAAATTAAAAGAAAAACTAAAACTAAAAGAATTAAAATCAAAATAAGAAAAAGAAGAAAAATTATAATTACTATACATTTTTGTCTCTATGGTATCATGAGAAGAATCATGAGGCTCAAGAAGGGGTAAAGACTCATTAAAAGGCGTACAACAAACATAGGGTGGAAGAAAAATAAGTGATGAAAAAGCTAGGACACACGGCCTAGGTGAGGTGGGGCAAGAATGATACTCAATGATAACAGGAGGCTTAACATCGTCATCCTCTAAGATAGAATCTTGATATTCACGAGTTTCCTCATCATCCTCAAAAAAAGGATTTAGAAACTCACGAAAGGTACCATCATTCTCAAAGAGAGGATTTTCATAATCAAAACAAAACTCCTCATCCTCACTATCACTAGAGTCATCAGTATGAACTTGGCGATTATGATGAAAGGCCCGTTCAATTTCAAAGATTTCTGGAAACAAGGGCAAGTTTTGGGATCTCGTGTGCATACAAAACTAGAGCTAAAGAAGAGATTAGCACTGACAATCACAATTATTTAACAAAAAAATAACAAATGAAAGGAATAACTTGGATCAAAATGTTCACAACCGAAACCGAAAAGAAGTTCCCCAGCAACGGCGCCAAAATTTGGTCGGCTCCTACGATGTCGTGGCCCTAGTTGCCTAACAAATATACAATTTATTAAAGCCTAACGAACTAATACGTAATATTAGCGGGGTTAGGGTCGATCCACAAGGAACTAATACGGGATTAGTTGTAATAAAATTGATCCATATGTCTATGTTTTTCATTTTAGAGTATGTGATATCAAATTAAAATCTAAAATCGAATTGATTGCCACATGTTCATAATTTTATAAGCTTTGTTCTAATTTTTATACACCATGTTCTAAATTTAAAAAACCATGTTACAAAGTCATCATATTCTAATGTGTATATGTGCTTAAAATATTAAAAATATTAAAAAGCCATATTTTAAAGTAGTTTATTGTTTGTTTTATTTTAAGTAGATGAAATATTAAAAAATTTATACATCATGTTCTAAATTTTATAAGATATTTTCAAAACTATATGCAATAAGTTTGAAATTGAATAAACTTATTTTTTTTAAAATAAATAAAATGATACAATTATAATAAAATTATTGACCTTTTATAACAAAAAATATAATAAAATATATACCTGAACAATTGAATATTATTTCAAAATATTCTAGATCATGTGAGAAAGCCTCTTTAGGTGAGAAAGATTGTTTATGTGATAATATATCTAGATCGTCGATTCAGTGAGATCTAATGGTTAGGATTTAGTGGACTAATTTTTTTTAATTAAAAAAACTTACGTAACTAACCCCTATTTGTTAGGGGATAAATAAAAAAAAATTATCCAAAAAAACATAAAATTTATTTTTTTATCAAAAAAAGTAAAATTTATTTTTTTATCAAAAAAAACTTAAATTTATTTTTATAAAAAAAAAAAAAAAACTTAAATTTATGTTTTATCAAAAAAAAAAACAACTAAAATTTGGATTTTGTTAAACAGTTATCCTCTCATATAGTCAATTAGTCATATAAAATTTAGAACATATCATATAAAATTTAGAACATATCATATAAAATTCAGAATATGGTTAATAAAATTTAGAACATTAAATAAGTTTTTTTTTTATGGGTTCCATAGATAAACCTCAATACAAAATATTAAGAATATTTTGAAATAATATTCAATTTTTCAGGTATATATTTTATTATATTTTTTTTGTATAAAAGGTCGATAATTGTATTATAATTATATCATTTTATTTATTTTTTAAAAAATAAGTTTATTTAATTTCAAACTTATTGTATACAGTTTTGAAAACATCTTATAAAATTTAGAACATGACGTATAAATTTTTTAATATTTTATCTACTTAAAATAAAACAAACAATAAACTACTTTAAAATATGGTTTTTTAATATTTTAAGCACACATACACATTAGAAAATGATGACTTTGTAACATGGTTTTTTAAATTTAGAACATGGTGTATAAAAATTAGAACAAAGTTTATAAAATTATGAACATGTCGTAAAAAATTTTGAACATGACTCATAAAATTTGTAACATATTAAGATGTACTTCCGAACAAAAAAAAAATGAAGTAGAATTTTAGATTACAAAAACTAGATTTTATATATAAAAAATAGATTTTTTTTAATAAAAAAAATCAGGAAAAAAACTTAACAATTTTCTTTTTATAAAAAAAAAAACAGATAAAAAAAAACAGAATTTTTTATAAAAAGCAGACTTTTTAAAAAAAAAAAACTAAATATATGATTTAAAAAAAAAGGCGTAACATTTTTTTTTTAAAAAAAAACAGATTTTTTTAACAAAAAATTAGAAATATATAAATCAAATTAAATTACCAATTTGCCCTTACTAAAAAAAATAAAGAACAAACATCAACCCTTAGATCTAAAATTTTCAACGGTGCAGATGTTTTCTCACATAAAAACCTTTCTCACCTAAAGCGCCCTTTCTCACACGATCCTATTCCTGTATATATATATATATGCATTATGAGTTTAATTAAATAAGTGAATTGTTAACCAAATATCTCTTTTTACTTACTAAAGCCCCCTTATGGACGAAATTGCCCCTGGCCCCTAAAAGCATAACAATTCACCTATCATATCACACCTCCACCCACCCTTTTTTTTATATCAAGATTAATCATGAAATAAAACATATTATTACACTAAAATCATGAATTAAAACATAAATTAAGAATGGAAAGCATTACAAGTGCTTTTGCACAATGGTGTAATTCAAATACTCATAACTTTTTACAATTTAGTCCATTTGATTCAACTTGCAGAAGATTCCTTGTTCCGAGAGCTTCGATCTGATATATTATACGTCAAATTTCGCTAAAAAAAACGTTGGAGATATGAGCATTTGAAGACCAAGTACGCAATCAGAAAGATCGAGGCGCATGGTCCATGCGCCTTGGTATATATCGTGTTTTTTTTTTTACGTCCAATACACGCACGTGTAGCCAAGCGCAAAATTATCCAAATGCGGGTTTTAATAAGTAAAATGAGGGTTGCATTTAGTAACACCATTAAATAATTAGTAAGTATAAATAATTAAATGATTAAAGAGGAACATGAGGTGGGGGCGGACTCCTAAGGTGAAGTATGGGCTAGCTTTAGGATTAATCCATATACTAATTTTGTTAGCTGCACAAATTTTGGGCCAATTTAAAATTGGTTCAAACACTTAACGATTAAACGGGTTTTAAAAAAATTCTTGAAATGGATTAGTAACTCTAAATCAAGAATTAAATTTAGGCCAAAACAATTAACTAGACATTGGAACTCTAAATTAAATTTAAGTTTCAGTCTATTTTGTGTAAACTAAAAGATAAAATTTAACTTGTCCCAAAAATCATATCGGAGGGCTATTATGGTCCGGTTATTAAGAAGGTCTAAAATTAGTTATAACCCCTACTTGACCAACTCGTCATTAAATCAACATTAATTTTGAGTCGGTCAACAATCATAAATTGCCATGAACTGAAACTCTAGGAACCTAGCGGATCGAAGTCTAACGAGAGAATTTAGTTTAACAAAATTATAAGAAATTAATTTGGTAAATTATAAAATATTAATACCATAAATTCCTGAAAAAAATAGTTTTCAAAAGATTTCCCACTTATAAAACGGAGAATTTATTTCTATATTTCGAAATCAAAATTTTGAGACAATCAAAACCACCTAATATTCTAATCCCAAAAATGCAAGGTGTTACAGGAAGCCACACATGAGTATTGATAAGTGTAAAATAGGAGAGAGGAGAGTTTTGTTTGAGGAGTGGAAACGTTATTTGTTTCCACCCATTTTAGGCAAAAACAAAAACAAAACAAAAAAGATGAAAGTGTTTCCGTCAAGTAATTAACCACGTGATTCTATTGTATGTAACTTGAATCCGATTCTATTGTTAATAAAAACTATACTAAATGATCCATTAAAGATTTTGACTAGACCTAGTTATTGGGCATGTGTAGGAGTTTATAGATACGATTAGCGGAATTTCAGGAAACAATTTCCTAACATCTATAACATCAGGATCACTAATAATAATTAATATGAATCAAGTATAAAAGATAGTAATTACAACCTTTGATGCGTGCTTTCAATGTCAAAAACGGAGATCTAGAGCCTCAATTGTTGCTCCTCTAATCAGTCCACAAGCACTGGATTAGATCCCACGTATGCTAGTACGGAAGAGATGATCAATATTCACTCTCTTACTTAATAGGGGAAAAAAAACCATATGAACACAACAGATTTAGGGTTTATATGAATTTGTTATTGTGTGTGCCAACTGATCAGAATTTGTTGTCTCTCACAACCCTAATAAAGTACTATATATACCTCATTAGTCATATCAGAGAAAACCCTAATCCTAGCATCCAATGGGCTTTATTATTTATACCCAATCCTGTGCTATTTTTTGTGACCTCATAGGATTAAGTTAAGTATAGTTGCGAGCCCAAAATTATGTACTCACTAATTATATTTATTCTCTAGCAAGTAAATATAATTTCCTAATTTAACTTAATTATTATCTCCATAATATAATCCTAATTATATTTAGTAATTGCCGATAATGACTGAGGACATATTGGCTTGCCTCATGTTCACACCTCTATACCAATTTAGGTTTTGTTCACTGTCATGCTTGTTGGGTGTAGGTTTTGTTCTAGTTATATAATTACCAACATCCTAATTATATTTAGTAATTGCCGATATATAATTATATTTACCAACATCCTAATTATATAAACTAGATAATCCTAATTATATTTAGTAATTGCCGATAATGACTGAGGACATATTGGTCAAGATGGACTTGCCTCATGTTCACACCTAACTAACTCTATAAATAGAGGATGTTAGTAAGGCTTGAGACTTTTTTGTTCACTTGCTATCTAATGCTCTTGCCATCAAAGTTCAAACACAAACTCCCTCCATTTGCTCCCTTGCCTCATGCCATTTTTAGCTATTTGAGCCCCATCATTTGTTCATCATCTTTTCAATATCCAAACTTAAAGATTCAACCTCTATTGATCTTTAGGTATCAAAACACAATCTAGACCACATAATTTGTATTCAAGATCACTAGTTCGGGTTGGTTTCCGGGCTTGTTCGTGTGGGTTGATTCGAGTGGGTGCCGTGTGGTTGAAGCCGTGTGTGCAAGTGGTGGTTCGTGTGGAGCCGTGCAGTGGGCAGCCGTGCAAGTGGTGGTGCCGTGTGTTCGTGCAGTGGGCAGCCATGCTGGGCAGCCGTGCCAAGGTGGTCCGTGGTGGTGCAGGCCGTGTGTTTGTGTAATGACCCAGATTTTATCGGTATTCTTGCCGGTATTTATATGTATAATTATGTGTTTATTTGCTAGTTCAAAATTTATTTTGAACTATTTATTTTAATTTTATATGAATAATTTCGATTTAATCGAAATGTTTTATTTCTTAGTTTTTATTATTTATTTTAGTTATTATTTTATTAATTGGCCCAATTGAGACTTCAAGATGAAGCTGCCAGTTTTAAAGACGAGGCTTCAAGCTGCCGGTTTGGTCTTCTTTACTGCCGGTCTTGAACCTTGCAAGCTGGCAGTTCTATACTGCCGGTCTTGGAGCTTGCAAGCTGGCAGTTCTTTACTGCCGGTCTTGGACCTTGCATGCTGCCAGTTCCATACCGCCGGTCTTGAACTTCACAAGCTGCCGGTGTTTGCATGATTAGTCATGTAAATTTAGTATTTTAGTCCAATGGATCACAAGGCCCATTTTGCTTCTCTTGGCCGGTTCTACAAAGGCATGGCAAGGCTTGCCACTTGCCTTGTGTTCACACCTTAACTAACTCTATTTATATGAGAGTTAGTAAGGCCCCTTTACTCATTTTGCCATTTCTACTTTGCCATCAACTTGCCAAGCACATAAACACTCTCTACTCTTTCCATTTCTCACGCCACTTTTGGTGATTGAACCTCCATTTGTTCATCATCTTTCCTTGCCCAAAACTTAAAGATTCAAACACCATTGATCTTTAAGCATCCTAAACACAATCCTAAACACATTGTTTCAACCAAGATCACTTGTTGGGTTGTTTCCGGGTTTATTAGTGGGTTTGTGTTCGTGTAAGGGTGTTCGTGTGAAGCCGTGGTGGTCGTGCAGGCCGTGTCGAGCCTGGGTGGTGCAAAGGAACCGTGCAGCAGTGCCGTGTGGTGGTGCACTCGTGTGGGTGTGTTCGTGTTCGAGTGGTGGTGCAGCCGTGTGCAGGCCGTGTGTGTGCCGTGCGTGGGTTGAGTTCTTGGACTGCAATTGTGTGTTGAATTTGTGTGTTAATCTTCAACAAGGTAACATACTAACTCAACTTAATTGGTAGTACTATGTTTATAGCTTTGATTAAATGCATGTTTGAGTGAATTGTTGATGTTTATGCATGATTTTGAAGTAAATCTTTAATTCTGATTTTTGGAAGTATTTAATGATGTTTTATTGGTGGTTTTCATATTTTTAAGATGTTTTTATGATATTTTGGAAATCATGGTGATTGGGTTTGATTTTGTTGAATTTTGATTTAAAATTGTTAAAAATGTCGTGTGATATGAGGTTTCATGCGTGTGGATTTTGAGATTTGTATGAGTTCTTGATTGAGTTCTTGAATCTTGAATGAAGTTCTTGATTGAGTTCTTTAATCTTGAATGTGTTCTTTGAGTCATAGATGAGTTCTTTGAGGATCTTGATGAAGTTCTTTAGAGTTCTTTTTGAGGTTGTTTGAGTTCTTGAAAGTTAAAGAAAGTGTTAGAAAGGATCTTGAAAGTTAAAGATTTGAGTTGAGATGATTAAAGAATTGAGTAAAGATTGTTGATATGATGTTTGGTTAGTCTCAAGATCATGGCTATAGGCAGTTCTTGGGTTAACTTCGATGTTTTGGTTATTAATTTCAAGAGTATGGCGTATTCTTGTTTTTAATTAACTTCGATGAAATGATGATGATATGATGAGACCTTTAGCTTGATTTCTTTTCTAGACGCCCTTGACTTTGTGTATGGCTTATGCTTAGTTTTGGGTTAAGACGTTGCCACTATTTCCGTCCGCGGTATCGGAATAGTTTTGGAGTCTCACTATGTTATTCCTAGTACGCTCAAAATGATTGGGGATTAGGGACACGATTTCCCAGATTGATTGGGTTCGTGGGATTTGGGTGTATGGCTTATGCCCGGTCCTGACATAGTAGAAGTTCGGTTGCGTAAGATGCTTCCGTACGAGCCTAGTCCGGTCTAGAACTAGAATGATTGCACCTGAGTTAGATTTGAGTATAGAGATGTCGTATATTGATGATGTCGAGTGGTGAGATTGATTTTTGGATTACGAGCTTGAGGTTGTCTCGTGTCTTCGAGGATTTACGTGTGATGTTATTTGATTATTGCTATGTACTTGTGTATTCCCGTTAGGGTGAGTCAGTTATGTTGCTCGCCACTGATGGTGGATATGTTGTGTTTTTCAGGTACATCTGACGATGATACTCTTGCTTAGCCTTGGGGTTGGGCGAGCGGCGCTTTGTGTGCTTTCTATGGTTTATTTCAGTTGTTTCTTAGCATTAGACTTGTTAGACGTTGTTTCAGGATTTATGATATACATTTGTTGTATAAGACTCTAGCATGTAGTTAGAGTTGCATCTTACTTTTGTTTTAGTACTTTTGACTTTTGGATTTAGTTTTTGTACAAAGTTGTGGGTTATTGTACATCTTTGGTTTAATACTAATATTTTGAGGTGTTAGTTTATTTTCTAAGTGTTGAGTTTTAGTTTTATAACTACTTGACTCGTCGGTTTCTTCCGCGCCGATTTAAGCGAGTCGGGTCGTTACAGTTTGTGTGGTCCGTGTTGCTAGGGTCGTGCGTGTCTCGTTCCGGGCAGCAAGTTTGTGTTGATTTTGTGTGTTAATCTTCAATAAGGTAACATACTTTCTCAACTTAATTGGCATACTATGTTCCATAGTATAGATTAAATGAACTAGATTAGTTTATATGAAGTTGATCATGTTTTTATGTATGATTGTAAATCTGATTTTGGAATGGTTATATGATGATTTTATGTTTGAATATGATGATTTTATGATTGATTATGTTAGTGTTAAGTTGTTGATTATCATGTTCAAGTTTGGTGAATTTTGGATGATGATAAGTTGATGATTTCTATGTTGAATTGATGAGTTTATGCGTGTGATATGATGAAGATGGATGAGTTCTTGATTCTTGGATGAGTTCTTGGTTGAAGTTCTTGAATCTTGATTGAAGATCTTGAATCTTGGATGAGTTCTTTGAGTTCTTGATGAGTTCTTTAAGAGTCTTTATGAGTTCTTGATTGAGCATTTAAAGTTAAAGAAAGTTAAAGAAAGGTTAAAGAAAGTGATAAGATGTTGTAAGATGATTGGTTTACATGTTATTTTCTTAAGTCGAGGCGTAAAATGCAACTTAAGAAGTAACTAAGAATGTAAACTTCGGATTAAAGAGTTAAAGAATGTAAGATTAGCTTGATTTCATAGCTAGACGCCTAAAACTTAGAGTAAGATTCTATGTTTTTGGGTTAAGACGTTGCCCCTATCCTAACCGCGGTATTGGGATAGTAATTACCACTGTGTCGTCTTTGACATGGATTTCCAGTAAGATTGGTTTCATAGGGTTGGGAGTAAGATTCTCAATCCTGGCATAGTTGGAAAGTTCGATCGCGCAAGATGCGTTCGTACGTGCGTAGTCCAGTCTAGTTTGCGAATGATTGAGCCAAAGATAAGTTTGGTTAAGTTAGTTGAGTCAAGCATGTATTTGTATGATTTCGCATGATTTGATGTTATGATTTGGATATTTGGTTTATGCTATGTGCTTATGTATTCCCGTTAGGGTGAGACTGTTATATTACTCGCCACTGACGGTGGACTGTTGTTTACTTTTCAGGTAATTCTGATGATGAGGTTCTTGCTTAGCTTTGGGTTGGGCGAGCGCCGATATAGTTATGTAGTTGTATTTCTGTTGTTTTACGATTTCAGTTAGTTTGGACTATAGTAGTGATACTTGTATACTTTTTACTATAACTCTGACATGTGTTTGGAGTTACGTTTATTAGTAGTAGTAATTTGACTTTTTGGAGTAGTAATGTACAAACTTGTGGGTATTTGTACTTTGGGGTTATAATAATAATATTTTGAGGTTTTGTTTTAATTTTTAAGCAGTTTAGTTTGTTAGTTTTTGACTGTAACGACCCGGAATTTTGGGCCAGAAAATTTCGCGGTTGTTAATAGTATTTATTCGATTTTAGTCCAAAAAGGCCCATTAAATTGGACTGTTTTATTTTTAGCCCAACTCTTTCCTTTTCTAAAATTGGGCCAAAGACCCAATTCCTCTTTTTAATGGGTCATGGCCGGCCTTCCTTCCATTTTGGGCCAAATGTATTTTTGTTTTAATTAGATTTATGTTAATTATTATTATGGATAATTAACTAAATTAATTAATTTGAATTAATCAAATTACTTATTCAAATGTTGTTGATGACCAACAACAAACTCCCCCCCTTGTTGCACATTCACACGGCAGCCCTATTGCTTTGCTTAGGGTTTGTTGTTTTTTTTTTTTTATTTTTTTTTTTCTTTCTTTATATAGGACCCCTTTGCTTCATTTGGGTCCTATTTGTTATTTTTCTCCAAACCCTAAAAAAATATTCATCTCCTCCTTTCTCCTCCTAAATTCAGCCGAGCATAGTATTGTTACCTTGGAATTTTTGCGATTTAAGGTAACTAGCTTTCTCATTTAATTATTGGGTAGCAATTCACATAGTTAAGTAGGAATTAAAATCATGAAAATTGTAGGGTTTGATCTTGTTTTAATCATAAAATGTCGAGTGACATGGTGATTTAATTAGTTGTGTTTTTCATGATTTTCTTGATTAAGATGTATGTTTTATGCATGATTTAAATAGTAGAATTGTTACAATTTAAATCATGGAATTTATGCATGTATTCGAATTTTGGCATAATAAAATCTTGATTTGTTTATAGGATTTTTCGAGTGGAACATGATGTTGTTATGAATTGTTTCTTGTAATTTTCTTGAATTTTGTATGATAATCTTGATTGTATAATTACTCTAAATTGCATGATTAATTCTGATTTAATTATTTTAGTACTCGGATTTTGGCATGATTAATTTTGGAATAATGTTCTTGTCAATCTCATGAAATGTCGAGTGTTATAACATTTTGCCATGAATTCTTGAATTGTTCTTTTGTAATCTTGAAGCATGATCTTGATTTATTTAATTAATTAAATTTGTATCATGTATATGTAAATCTACTTACTCTCGGGATTTTTCCCGAGTGAGCTAAAGATTTAAAAGGATTAGAAGTATTATTTTTATCTCTCTTGAATTTATATGAGCCGTGTGATGATAGTTAAAGCATGTTAATTTAAATCTTGATTCTTGATTTTAATCTTGATAAATGATGTTAGTATGATTTTTATGATAATTGTCTATTTAAATTAATCATTTGTTGTCAATTGAATTTATATCAATAATTGAGAATTTTTGGTTAAAGTCATGGAAATGCTGAGTGGATAAAAATTTAAGGAAAATATAATTTTATTCATAATTTTGGTAATTTTAGTAATTAATTAATTAATTAGGAGAAATCAAGAAATTAATTAATTATTATTTAAAATATGAAAATGCCGTGTGAAATTGTTAAAAGAGTCTCATTTAATTAATTTTGATTTATTATTAATTTAGGGATAATTTAATAATAAAGTTTACGGACAAAGTAATTATTAGGAATAAGTTGTAAAGTGTAGGGATTAAAGGAACAATAATATTGATATTATACTATTAGGGCCGAAAGGGTTTAGTATAATAATATAATTAATTATATTCTGGATAATGTTACGAAATTATTATATAATGTTAAGGTTAGTATCCGAAAGGATAGGGATATAAGTATATGAATATTTAAGGAATAGTATATATTATAAGATTTTAAGATGCATAAGATATTATTAGGGATTAAGAAAGGAAACAGAGTAATAGCTATACATGTCATGTTTCGGTCTCTGGCTAGGAAAGACTTGGTATTTAAGGTGGCCAATATACGTGCCGCACCTCTCTTTCCTGGGACTCCGAACATTTCATTTCCTATTACGGTCACCTAGTATTATCCTAATATATGATATGATTAAATTAAATGAAGATATAAGATACAATATGGACGCCCACCTGATGATACACGAGTCGTTAGTGGGTTAAGTCAGAGCCACTGCTCAATGGGACGAACACACGAGTTCCCCCGAGCAGGTTTGGATCTTAGGATATGTAGTCGTCTGGTAGTGGTACACGAGCCGCTACTAGGAGTTATGGCCATAGCTTAGACTTAGTGGTGAAACACGGGATCCGCTACGGGATTGAGTACACGAGCTCCTCCCGGCATGTTCTAGAAAGTTATGGTGAAACACGAGATCCATAACGAGTTATAGTGACCGGTCCAACAAAGATGTTATATTATGATTACACGATTGATATGTTAAGATGAAATCATAAGGTGAAGATTAAGATGATTTCAAAGATGATAAGATAAGTTATGATCGTATATGATATGATATGTTAAGAATATGATAAGATATGATTACGACAAGAAATGAATGATGATATGATAAGATATGAATTATGATATGATAAGATTAAGATAATGTAATGATGATGATAAATTAATGATATAAATTAAGAAGGGATAAGTATAGGTTAAAGATTGGGATAATTCAAGATGTATAGTATAAAGTATAAGTTTAGTATAATGTAAGTCTTCCGCTGTGTATTTTCCTGAAATTATATGATTATGTACGTGTGTATGTATATACGGATGATGTATGTATTTGGTATGTATTCTAACCGTATTTGCAGGGTTGAATGTACGTATTTTTATACGTAATTGTACGTATTCTAACCGTATTTCTGCAGGGGTATTTATACGTATCTGTATGCATATTTTGTACGTACTTTTATACGTATTCTTGTACGTACGTTTATACGGAATTTGTGTATTGATGTGTAAAGCATGTATTAAATTCTTTATAGTTTTTATGATATTTTTCTATGATATTATGTGTTTGGTGGTCCCTCGATTAAATGGGACAGCCTAGTTACTCGCCACTGACGGTGGCCCCCCCCCCCCCTCAGTTTCAGGTGATGTTGCAGCAGATTAGAGCGAGCTTCGCCGGATGGGCTTGAGAGTTTAGGCCTTTATTTTAAAGTTTCTAGTTTTTCCCAGAACAATTTTAATATTTATTTAGTCTATTATATGATCCCAGCATGTTGGGACAGTATTTTCGGACATTTGATGTAATAACAATTAGTAGTTTATTCCGGATTTTAGCAGTTATACTAGTAAAAGAGATTTCTTCCATTCAATTTGTTTAATTTATTGTTAATATGATTAAGTAATGATCCGAATGTCGATTTCCCTTCGTAAATCGACAAGCTAAAAAAAGTCGGGTCGTTACATTGACTATTCGACTCGTCGGTTTCTTCCGCGCCGATTTAAGCGAGTCGGGTCGTCACACTAATCCTTGAATCTGGGTTGCTCTTGTTTGAACGGTTCGAACGCTGAATTTTTTTTTAAAATTTTTCGAGTATAATATAATTAAAATATAATTAAAATACAATTAAAATCACTATTTTAATTATGCAAATTAACCCATATAATAAATCCTCCCTTAATTGAATGAAAATAACAATTTTTTTTTATCATTGAAAACATGATCATATTAAAATTATTAGAGGGCTAACTGATACCACTGTAGGAGTTTATAGATATGATTAGCGGAATTTCAGGAAACAATTTCCTAACATCTATAACATCAGGATCACTAATAATAATTAATATGAATCAAGTATAAAAGATAGTAATTACAACCTTTGATGCGTGCTTTCAATGTCAAGAACGGAGATCTAGAGCCTCAATTGATGCTCTTCTAATCAGTCCACAAGCACTGGATTAGATCCCACGTATGCTAGTACAGAAGAGATGATCAATATTCACTCTCTTACTTTTTAGGGAAAAAAAAAAACCATATGAACACAAGAGGTTTAGGGTTTATATGAATTTGTTATTGTGTGTGTCAACTGATCATAATCCGTTGTCTCTGACAACCCTAATAAGGTACTATATATACCTCATTAGTTATATCAGAGAAAACCCTAATCCTAGCATCCAATGGGCTTTATTATTTAGGAAAAATTGCCAAGAATAAGCCAACCTTTGGCCGATCTTCCACAATTAAGCCAACCTTTTGAAAATCCAGAAATAAGCCAACCTTGTTATCATTTAAGCCAAAAATAGGTTAAATGATTTTTTAATGTATTAGTTATCTGTTATTTTAAGTTACTGTTATCATTTAAAGCAAAAAATAGGTTGAATGATTGTAAAATAGTGATAAAAAACAATAGAAATTAACATGTTAAATAATCATTTGACCTATTTTTGGCTTAAATGATAACAAGGTTAGCTTATTTCTGGATTTTCAAAAGGTTGACTTATTTGTGGAAGATCGGCCAAAGGTTGGCTTATTCTTGGCAATTTTTCCTATTATTTATACCCAATCCTGTGCTATTTTGTGTGACCTCATAGGATTAAGTTAAGTATAGTTGCGAGCCCAAAATTATATACTCACTAATTATATTTATTCTCTAGCAAGTAAATATAATTTCCTAATTTAACTTAATTATTATCTCCATAATACTCCCTCCGTCCCTTTTTGTTTGCTCCATGGAGGGAGTTTCACTTTTTTAAGAGAAAGGCAAAAAGTAGGTGCAGACCAGGATGTAAGAATGGTTATTAAAATTAACTAAGAGAGCGAAAAGTGTGATTAATGAAAATAAAAACGATGATCAACTTTTTTCCTTCCAATTTTTCATTCACTATATGTACTCTATAAAATAAAAAATCCGTATCCAGTACCCGATTTTCTTACCCGAAAAAGTGGGTACCCGATCCGGTTTTGAAAACCGGGTCGGGTATCCGAGTTGGATCCGGGTCGGAATTTTTTAAAACCGGGTTCCCGGTATCCTGTTTTAATTTTTTAAAATAGTTTTTTTTTTAATTTAATTTAAAATAATTTTTTTATTATTATAAATAATTTTTTTTTAATTTAAAAAAACGGTTTATTTTTAATTTTAAATAAACAGTTTGTTTTTTGTTAAAAAAATTGAAAAAAAAAACAGTTTTTTTATTAAAAAATAAACAGTTTTTTAACTTTTTTTTATAAAAAGGTTGTATAAGAAGAAAAAAAATGGATCCGGGCGGTTTTCGGAACCGAATTTCCGGTTACCCGGATTATCCGGATCGGATCTGGGTCAAAAATTGCAACCACTCGATTTTTCGGGACCCCGAAAATTCAAGCACCCGAATTTGCCCACCTTTATAAGAGAGGATGAAGAAAAAAAAAGGAGTGATGAACTTCGTAAAAAAAAGATGAGGGGAGAAGAAGACAGGTTAAAAAAATAGTAGGGAAGTAAAAAAAAAATTGATGGAATCATTAATAAATGGAGTGATTAATTTAGGTTAGGTAGAAATTAAATAGAAAAGATTAGATAAAAATTAATATAAATATATGTTTAATATAAGGGGACCACATACTATAAATGGTATGGAGCAATCTTTTAGGGACGGACCAAAAAGGAAAATGGGGCAAACAAAAAGGGACGGAGGGAGTATAATCCTAATTATATTTAGTAATTGTCAATAATGACTGAGGACATATTCCTTCAGCATGTCGAGCCAAGTCAATATTAGACCGGTGTGGGTTGGGTCAGATTCAGGATCGGCTAAAAAGGGACAATAGTGGATTAGGCTAAAGTGGATTGCGGGGTCTTTTGTTGTCGGCCCAATGAAAAACATATATATACAAATATATTTATGTAATTATTTTTGAAAATTTATTAGGTAATTATTTTTAACCCTATATTGTCCTTGACATATAATGCCTTGTCCAATAAATATTCTATAATTTTGACCCTAGCCACATTCCATCGGGATACAATGTCCAATAAGCAGGCCTAGTCTTGACAAAAGACTAGAGTATATGTTAAATTGGTGATAAATCAGACTTCATCCGTTTTTTTAGATGTAACACTTTTTTTTCATGTATATCAAAGAAGTGATTTATTTAACGGTGCAAACGAATAAATTAATCAATGAAATTTTAAACCATGTTGTATATAATTCCATATTTACTTGTATTAAAACTTTGTCAAATAATTTAGTCATTAACACCTGAAAATTGTTCTCTTAATACGCATGAAAAGAAAGTATTATCTTAAAAAAAAACATGGTGGGTAAATGTAATTTGTAATGATCAGGTAATAAGTGCTTGATTTTGTACAATTATGCCAAGCAAGGGCTTTTTTGCTTTTTTGCTTTTTTGTAAGCAACAGAATTGTCCATCAAACTATAAAAGTCGGCCATTATTTGTTGTACGTGCCACAAAACTACTGTTTGACTGTGTTGATTATTTGCAGGATCCTAAGCGAACCCCACGACTAAGCATCCAATGAAACCCATCGCGACAAAACTCCGTTGACATTTCACCTAATTAGTTTCCCGCTTTCTGCTCGAGGACCCATATATATCATCACTTTTGTAAATTTTACAATTGTTATTATGTTTAAAACTCCACAAAGTATTTAGTTAGTGATAAATATTGGATGTTAATGCAAAGTTGGTATCTTTTAGGGAAAAATAACCTTGTCCCGCATTACAAGAATCATCGGGAATGTCTTAGTAATTCACATTTAGTGTGGAATGAAATTGGATGAGTAGGTCCAAGTGTGCCCCGCGATCCTCGAGGTCACAGGTTCGACACCCCTTGCCCTATCTGCTAGGTTATTTTCTGAGATATGAGTCTTGTACAATATTGTGGGTACAGTTTTTTTTTCATTAAAAAAATCACTTTTCTTTTTAATTTTGAGGGGAAAAAATTTACATTTAGTTTGTATATATGTGGGCTTCATAAATAGAAAGAGTTTGAAAATTGCAAAAATGTAATTTATATTTCAATGTTCTCATATGGAACTTCTTCATGTATTTAGTGAATTTCAATGGGATCTACTGCACTCCGCTTCGACATACCCCTCTTTGATGTAAGTCCGACAAAATGTGGAAAAGATCACTAACCCATGGGTGAAACTAAGGAACACCCATCTGATGCTTAAGTCATATTAAAAATGTGTTAGAAAATAAAATGTAGAGTAAAATGTGAAAAGTAGTTACTTAACAAAATGATATGAAAACCTATCTTTAGGCGTACCTTTCCTTGTCAATTCGTTCTTACAACTATATATTGACAGTTATGACATGGACTTCGATTGTGACATGTGTAGCTCATCCAGGATATCATGTTCGTGGGCCTTGGAGATTTCTATACGATTGCGCTTGGTGGGCCTGGACGATGAATATCTGCCGTTGTGTTTTATAAAAAATTATACTCCCTCTGGTGTTTTTTTAGTTTACTCACATTAGTTTTCATTAAAACCAATAAATGAATTGGGAATATGAGGAAAAAAATAAATGATTAAAAGTTTTATAAAAAGTAAGAGAGAATGTGTATGAAAAAAGAGAAAAGATGGTAATTTATTGAAGTCAGACAAAAGTAAGAGGGATTATGGAAAAAGTAACTGGAATCATAAATTAATAAATGTAGGAGAATAAATGTGAGAAGTGAATAGATTAGAAAAACATCCAAAAAAGAAAAGTGCCTAAATTAAAAAAACGGAGGGAGTAATAGTTAATAATAATTTCTTATAGTTAAAGTTTTTCTCTCCTTGTAAACAAAATTGCAAATGAAATCAATATTAAGGAAAGAATGGGGTAATTGTTAATAAAGCTCATATAAGAGATTTTCCAAAATAGTGAAGAGATTATGTTAAGGGTAAATCATGGAAGAGATCACCATTTACCAGTTCTACTTAATTGCATTGGAAACAGGTTTGGAAAGTAAAGATATTAATTAAACTAGGCTTTAATGGTAAAACTTGGGCTTGGAACTCCAAAGGGTATACATTTACTAGTGCTTATAGGTGGTTAGCAACTGAGAGTCCAAAAGTTTTCTGGTCTAATTGGGTTTGACGCAGGCTAAACATTCCTAAGCATAGGTTCATTCTATGGTTAGCTTTATGGGGTAGATTTGGAACAAGAATCTTCCTCTCTAAGTTTTGATCTATTTCTAATACTTCATGTGCTCTTTGTGGTGAATTTGATGAAACCTTAGAGCAAATTTTTTATTGTGCTTATAGTAGGAAGTGCATTGGATATATGTCTAGACTATTAACAACTAATATTTACTAATTAGCAAATTACACAATGAGATAACGCATTATTTGATTAGTCGAATCAGCTGTTACAATGATATTTGAACTTATATAGGCTATAAGGGTGACCCATGTGATCATGGCTGCAATCCCATGCCTATGTCAGCTTTCCGGGTTGCGTTGTAACTACCTATGGGTTCAAGTTACGCTTGTAGCATGTCGTGTTGCTTTAGACTAGTATCAACTTATTAATAACCCAATTCAAAGTAGGGTTTGAGTTAACCCAACTAACTAGTTAAGAAATATCATACCACCCTTTATTTATTTTAATTTTTAATGCAATATGTATACCATAATGTATTTAGAAAATTTTAAAACCTATAAATTATAAGAAGTATTTTTCGTAAAATAAAAAAAATCAAAGCAAATAAAATAAAATGATGTTGTTGAAGTCAAGTTAGAATTGTCTAAAATTTCCCATTTGTAATTTTACTACAAAAACAATTTTTATCGGTTCGGATTAGGTTGAAACGGGACGGATCATTTTTTACCATAAACATACAAGTCTTTAACGGATATAAAATGAGGTCAAATCATTTATTTCAAGGAAAATTGGCATTGATTTTAAAGTCCGACCCATTTATGACAAGTCTAATAGTAACTCATATGGAACTTACTTCCATATTTACTTATTTAGCACTTCAAGTTACGCTTTTCTTCCAAATTTTACCGTTTATTTAGTTATAGGTTTTGATGGGGCAAAATGCACCCACTAACCATTGGGCCAGCCACTCTCAAAAGACAATGCCCAATTCAATCCCAAAGCATACGAAAGAGTCATGCTACAAGGAAAACCCACAGGCATCATCAGGCCCATATACAAGACGAGGTCCATACATGAGGTCTGGTCCCACTAAATCCACGCTCAAGCATCTACCTGGTCTAGATTATATCTACCAGGTCCAATGAACACCTACCAGGTCCAGGGTGACTAACCAGGTCCATCCTAGCCTACCAGGTCCAGTTCAACCGACCAGGGGTAATTTACTCCCACGTTCTCATGGCACTATAAATACTCTTTTCCATGCAAAGATCAAGGTATCCAAAAAATATCAACCACACCTCAAACTTCTCCACCACTTTCTCTCTCTACATTCTTACACTTTACTGACTTGAGCGTCGGAGTGTCTTTCCCGGAACACCTCCGGGGGTAGCTCACGTTTGTTCTTTGTGCAGATTGACGTGCTCATCTACGTGGATTTGGACTAGGTCTCGGCCCAAAATATTGTTGTGAACCAAAAATCACCTCAACAGGTTTCAACTTAATTTCAATCTATTTATAAATTTTCCTTCTTGTGGGTTGTTTGACATTCATTCATATTTTGATAAATCTTCCATCGTTTTCTCCAAAAAGGTGGAAAATTCGCATAAGAGACAATTAGCTAATATCTTCAATATGACATCTAAACAATTTCTAGGTCGATATTTAGGAATTTTTTTTTAATTCTTCAATGTTTACTAATTCTAACTTCGCCCATATTCTCCGGAAAGATGACTCTAAACTAAAATTATGGTTAGTGTAGGAACCACAGTCGACTCCCCACTTTTTTTCTTTCTCCTTCCGTCGCCACCAAGAGGCCGTTTTAATTAGACCTAGGTTTATCGGCAACGGAAGGGAGAACGGAAAAGGAAAGAAAAGGATTAATAAAAAGGGACAATATTAATAGAAGTCGCTAATGAGTTTTCGGAATTAAACTCATAAACCATTTATTTAGATCAAAAATTATGAATGGGACCTGATTTAGGGACGGATCTATATAGCACAATACCACCCTTTTGATCCCATGGGGATGACTCCAAAAAATGGTCATGCGAACCAAGGTTTGAATTCGGGGGCAAGGTTACTAATATGGTGGAATGCGTCATATTAGCCCGTAGGCGGCCTTTACTAATTTCTCTCAATTGCTAATACACAAATTATTAACGCTGAGCACGGTGCGGTTTGGACATCAAAACGTACCAAGAGGAAAAAGTACGATTTGTTATTTTTTGAAACCGCACCGCAATTTATATCAAACCGCACCATAAAATACGATTTGGTGCGGTGTGGTTTGCGGTTTAACCAGCTATTAAAATGTTGATTTTATAATTAGTAGTTCATAAGGACAAAAAGAACCTTAGATTTATCTTTTGTTAGAGTCTTAAAGAGTTACAAGAAGCTTTAGAGAGTTGCGGGCTTAAGCAATTAGATAAAGCCCAAGACCATAATTTCGGTAAGGTAGTAGCCAAATAAAACCATAAAATTAAATATTTTAGAACAATTAAAAAAATTACGGTTTACGGTTTGGTGCGGTTTCAAAATTTTTGGTAAAATTGCAAACCAAACCTCACTTTTCAAATCGCAAACTAAACCAAGCCGCACAATTGCGGTTTAGTGTGGTTCTGACCACACTCTACTCAGCCCTACAAGTTATACAAAAAAAAATTAAAAAAAAAATCAGTGTAAAATATTTTTTTTTTTTAAAATCAGCGTAAAATATTTTGAAACACTGATATAGCAGCGCGTCCTAAAGAACTACGTTGTCATATCAGCGAGTGAAAAAATTATTCGCTGATATATCAGCTTATCAAAAAAATTAAACGCTGATATATCAACGTAAAAATTAATTTATTGCTGAAATTTTTTATTAATTAATTTAAATATAATTTAAACGAAAAAGATTTGAACATTTTTTAATAAAGTAAATCAGCGCGAAAAATAAGGGAACGTTGATCAGTCAGCGTGAAAACAAACAACATGCTAGCGTATGACAGATCAGCGTAAAAAACCATAATGCATGCGCTGAAATGATTTATGAAAAATATATAAAGAAAGCACTCTATACAAACATATAAAAGAAAATGAAGGCTCTCAGGAAACTAACTACTTCTCCTTTAAAAAATACCTTTTATGAACATTAGTATGGACAACACCTTACCTTGAAATATCTTCATTAGGAATTCCAGCCACTTTTTTGTATGAATGCAAAAAACTTTCTTTTTTTTATTATAAAAGTAACTTAAAGTATTTTATAAGAATTTTTGTAAGATGGTGATTTGAACAATGAATAAAACCCTTATTTTTTCTCTCCAAAATTCCACCCCTCTAACATAAAACAATTAAACCCTTTTTATAGCTGAGATATCAACGAGTCAAGGAAGGACTCGCTGAAGAGTCAGCTTATCATCAAAGATTGTGCTACTACGTCAGCGAGTACAAATCCTTTACGCTAGCAAATCAGCGCAAGCTAATCAAAATTGCTGACAGATCAGCGACAATCAATTAGGATCGCTGACCAATCAAATAAAATTAATTAATTGGTATAGATTATGATTAATTTGCCAGTGCGTATAGGATTGGCTCGCTGACTGTGTCATTGTGTTATTCTACATTACGCTGATTGGTCACCGCAAGATATTTTAACGCGCTGATGAGTCAGCACAATTTAGAAAAACGCGGTGCCAAATTTATTTATTTATTATTTTTTTAAAAGGTCTTTTTTCTGACAAAATGGATCGGGTTTTGGAAAACAACCTTTTATTTGTTTATTTTTTTGTGCTGGCCTTTTCTTATATTTTGAAATTCTTTTGGGCTGAAGACATTTGGATATTTTAATTAGGCCTAGTGTTGTCCATGTATACTCAAGTGTGCATTTTTTTGAAGAAATGAGCGTATGTTATCATCATTGAACCTTTTCCTCAGGACAGGGGACTAAATGCGATGTCAACAATTAGCCCAATGGCTTTCTAAAGTAGGTAAAAGTGTCCTAATTCAAAGTAATTTGGAGGCTCTACCTACTTATACTATGTCTATTGCTTCCCTTCCAGTGCCTACTACCTCTAACTTAGACCGAATTCATTGCTCTTGTTTTTTGGAAACAAAATCCTCACAAGATAGGTCTTCCCATGATCTCTTGGGAAAAGATTGGTCGCCCAAAATCCTATGGTGGACTTGGGTTGCGGAAATTGGCTCATGTGAATAAAGCTTACCTATGTAATTGGGTTGGAAATTTTTTATTAGATCTTAATAACCTTTTGGTTAAAGTCATCCATGCTAAATATCTAAGGTGACTGGCTTTCTTTTAATACTGACCTCAGCTTAATGATTCTTGGGTTTGGAAACATATTCTTTATATACGGCCTCTTTTACTCTTTAGCATTCGGTGGAAAGTGGACAATGATTCTAGTATTCTTCTTTTGTTTGATAATTGGGTTTTCAAAAATAATTTGATTGATCACCTTATTATTAACCTTGACGATATTCAAAAATCTCAATTTAACCTTCGATTATTTCATTCACAACAGAACTTGGAATACTCCCTTACTTTGCCAACTCCTCCTAATTCCTATTGTGCGTATTATTCAAGGCATTCCCCTTCCATCCAACCCGACCCTTGATGAGTCTTGCTGGGGTTTATCCTCAGATGGCCGATTTACCAAAAAATCAGCCACCTGGCTTGCTCATGGTCTTACTATCTATTCTCTAAAATGGATGGGATGTCCATTGTATTTGGAAATTGGAAATTAATCCTAAGCTCCAAGTTTTCACTGCACCTAGGTTGCATGGACACGTCTAACAAGTGACGTGTCCCGTGTCCGATATGTATCGGACACCAACACTCGTTGGACGCGCCTAAATATGTGTCGGACACACCAACTCATGTGTCCAATACTTTTAGTTATACTGACACTTATGAGATACATTCTAAACTTCATTTAAAACTTATATATTTAGTATTAATGATAATTTATATTATAATGTGTGAAGTGAGTTCATAAAAGTGAAATGTAAATCACGAACATTGTCGAATATTCATTAAAATTAACATTATAATGACAATCAAATTTTAAAAATAATTTTCCCTCTTCATTATATATTTTTCTATTAATTTAATAAATAGAAATACATATTAATTAATATTATCTTCTCATGTACTGTATCTTTAACTTTTGAGTTAGCATTTTTCCGTACCTGTATCGTATCAGTACCTGTCTCTGCATTCATTTTCATGCAACCTAGGTTTTCACAACGCAATTTTTACATAACGGACTCTAAGTTTGTCAAAATTTGGTTACTAGAGGTATTCCTATTTCCTCCCTTACTTTGCCCTCTTTGTCATTTCGCTAAAGAATCACAAGATCATCTTTTTCTTCACTGCCCTCTTGTTATTCAAATTTGTACCCATTGTTAGGCTATACATTGGATTTCTCCCCTTCCCAGAGAACCCTCCATGCAATCCCTATTATTGTTTATTCAACATCGACATTACCCCTCTATTGTCAAAGTTCTTAATATCCTTTAGAGTACTTAAAAAGCTCGTAACAAGTTATTTTTTAGTAATAACCGCTTTTCTACTATTGATATTTTCATCCGCGCTCTACCTTACTTCCAGGAGTGGAAATCTCGTCTTTCTGTAGAAAATTTGTCTTTTATGTACACCACTTCCTCTAATGACACCTCCCGCCCTCAACCTTCCATTTTTATTAATTGGTCCCCTCCTCTCCAGGCACTATTAAACTAAATTTTGACGGTTCTTCTACCAATCAAAGATCTATCGTCTTCAGTAGGTGTTTTCCTCCGAGACAACAATGGCGATTGCTTAGCTTTGCGCACCGTTTTTTGGGCAATGCTTCCCCTCTTGTAGCTGAAGCTACGACTCTTCGCAACGGGCTCCTCCTAGCTCGTCGTTATAATTTCTCCTCTATTGTTATTGAAGTTGACAACCTAATAGTTATTAATATTTTGTCGGATAAGTTCTGCTGCCTCTGGGAGATTCAACTCCTTGTGGATGAAATCCCACCATCCTTCGTGATTTTGCTTCAATGTCTTCGGGTCACATCTTTCAGGAAGCCAACCGTACATCAGATTATATAGAGTAACTATGGCATTAGACCGCTATGCATATTGATATAAATCCTTTTTTGGATGCTAAATTTAATTATTTCCTCTTTACTAATAAGTCAGGATGTTTCATGGAGAGAAAGAAATTATCACTTCCCTATTTACTTTTCCTTCAAAAATAATAATAAATTAAAGTAAAATATAAACGTATTCCATTGTTTTGTCTTCTTCCACATTCTGATTTTCTGAGAGGGTTAGCTAAGTAAAATTTTAGGGGACAAATGTCATTTTTGATTACATTATAATCGAATGAATTTCTAATTTGCTTTGATTTGTGCATCCATTATTTCGATAGAAACCAAGAAATATATAATATATCCGTATCGCAATACTCGTTACATAAATAGATGAGACACACTTTTAGGCAAAAAATGGATTTAAGGAGAAAGATAGAGTGAAAATGAATAAATAATTGGACCCACAATAAAAGTAAAGTTAAAAAAATAATAAAAAAGCAATACATGGGTAACTTTTATACTAAATATAGTAAAAAAAATATTTGTTGCAAGTATTGTGTTACTGCCTAAAATGGTAAAAGTTGCGAGTATTGTGATACGGAGGTAGTATTATAATTGAGAGAGAATGTGTAAATACTAAAAAGTGGATCGCTAAACGTTGCCCCATCTTTACTTAATATCGCCTAATTTATAGGTGAAATGATGATACTACTCATGACTTAAAATAATACCACAACAACCCGAAAACTTAAACAACGGCATCGGATCCCACGCCACCGGACCATTGTGCAACTGTGCGACAACCTCAGCCACCAACCTCAACCATGGTTGGGGCTTCCAGGTCAGATGCCCCAACCATATTCTAGGACAGACCTTCCAACCATGTATATGAAAATTTAAGCTTTGTCCTTTTGGACTTAATATCTGAAATTTCAGTTCAGTTTTAGTTCACCTTATGTTGAATTTATGATTTAGATTGATTCAACTCGGTTCATACAAATTTAGTTTAGTTCATTTTAGATTACTTTAGACCAAACACAATCAATATTCAATTAATACATTTACGTACCATCTCATGGTCGATCTACTAAATTTAACGTGTCAAAATTCTTTACTCAAATGGGCTAATTTTGTTTCATGTGGAGTTGACCCATTCATCTGAACATGTTAAACTCCTTTAATCCAAAATCGAAACATTTAATAAACCAGTCATATTGTATCAAAACTCACTAAACTCTTAAGAATAACACAAGATAATCAAATTACAATTTCATGCGTCAATTCAAGTCCAATCAATTATTCAATTTTAGCTCCGTGTAATGTGTGCAATGCATTTATTGATGTTTCTGCACAATTAGTTATATTCATGTCAACTTATAGATTATGATTCAATTGAAATACTATTCAATTATAAAAAAACCTGATATTTATGAACAAACCCTAAAATTAAAATAAAAAAAAATTATCGGTTCAAAAAAAAAAATTATTATAAACTCAATTAGTTCGCATTGCAAAACATAATACACAAAAGCATAATTAATTGAACAAATCTAATTTTTTTAAAAAAAATACTTGTCAAATGAGCCATCTGAACATCAAATGAGTAAAAATATTTAGAAACCATAAATTAATACTCCGTCTATCCCCGTAACAAATGCTCCAAATACGTTTTTGCTCATTTTTAAGGTTGTATAATTCTTTATCTTGTAACAAATGATGATTAATGTGACTGTTTAATTAATATGATTTTGAGCGTATAAATGATTTTTTTTTTACGTGTGGACCATATTTCTTAAAGTAGAAATGAGTCATTATTTATTTTGGGACAGACTAAAAGGCAAAATATAGTGCTCGATCCGTATTGGTTAATTGCAACAAATGTGTTAGCGTAGTTCTCTATGCTATTTTTCTTAAAGTAAAGTTAGCATAATGACGAAGGCTAACGTAAGAGAGGAAAAGTATTTTTTGAGAATGTATAAGATAAGGGGTATAATGTTTGTTTAAGTTTTTAAGTTAAAGGATATTTTTAAGTTAAAATTTTACCAAATTTATAAAGATATGAATAGTTGTAGTTATTGTGTTACAATTTTATTGACAAATGTTACATATAAATCGACACAGATGGAGTATTTATTTTGGGACAGACATAATGAATATACTCCATTTGTAACAAATTAATTGTAATAATTTAACATTTTTTGTCTACATTATATTAAAAGTTTAAAACGTTGTAATTAAAATGTTATATGGAGTACGACAATAAAACTATACCATATTTAGCTAAAATAGAGGTAGAAAGATAGTCAATTTTTTTTTCACTCTCACCTTTCACTTTCATTTGTCACTAACAAATACGATATGATACAATTTTATGATGATATGATAAAACATTGCTAAGATATGATAACCAAATGTTCTATGGGTCCTATTTCTTTTTGCACTCTCATTTCAAGTAGGGATGTCAGTTTGGGTTGGAACCCGTTGGGTTAACTGAACTGACCGTGACCTGAACTGAAATAAATTGAACTAAAAGTAACCCGTAACCTGAAATTGACCTGAACTGAAGTGACCTGAACTGTTATTGGCCCGTGAATTAATGACCTGAACTGAACTGAATTTGAACTGAAAGTAACCTGAACTGAGGATAACATGTCCCAAACCCGAAGATTTATTAAATTAGACTGAACTGGACTGAACTGAAATCAACCTGTTACATTATTTGACCTGAACTGAAATCTTATTCAACTTGAAAGTAACTTCATTTCACAATTAACATATTAAGAATTTTTTTGTGTTTTATGATTAATTTTTATCGTAATGAACGCTCCAAAATAACCCGATGTAAACTGATGCCAACCTAAAACATATCGTTTCTTATCGTTGAACTGTATTAACCTGAACCGTTTTGAACTAAACTGATACTAGCCTGATCGTTAATGACCCGAACCTGAACTGAACTGTCACCGAGAAAAAGACAACTTGTTGTGATCTGAATTGAATTGAACTGAACCATTGGACTAATAACCTGAACCGAAATTGAACTGAACCCGTTTGGGTCAACCCTAACCTGTACCGTTAACTCGTTTTCACATCCCTAATTTCAAGTGATTATATATGCATATTGAGGTCACTATATGTCCAATATCTACATCTAAGCAAAAGTGTTATCAAATTCTATATTCAAAGTGAAAAATGAGAGTAAAATTAGCATAGTTTTTTTTTTATTTTTAAAAAGCAATGAAAAAGAAAAGTTAATAAAAAAAAAGGAGGTAGTAAATTGTAAAATTCTATGCTAACCCTGTCACCTCTGTGAGTGTAATCTCTTTAGTAGAGGGGTGGAAAAGGAGGTGTCCCTTTACATTTTCTTTGAGCTCAGATCTTTATTTTTAGGGACTCCTGTTTTATATATATATATATATATATATATATATATATATATATATATATATATAAGTATATATAAATATAAATCTTACTTATATTTTTCTTTTCAACTCCCGGGAATCTTCATCAATATACACCCACTTTTTCTTTAACAAACTCAACCACGCTCAACTCAACTCAACTCTACTCTACTCTACTCTTTTAAGTTTTAACAGGTAAACACCACCTCACCTTCTCTCTTCTCCAGCTCCTCAACTGCAATCAAACTCAACCAAAAGTTAACATCTCTTGTTTTGTCCCCATTAAAATCATTACTTAACGTAACTCCTCCCAAAAAAAACCCAACTAATCTTCACTTTTTTGGTCTCAACTCTCAAGTAATGGCGTTACTCACCATTGCTCACTCTCCACCATTCCCCATCTTTTGATGCCGTATCAATGGCGTTGCGAAACGGTGGGGTCGACTCCCAGGAACCGGGCCGGGCCTTCCGGGGGCTTGTTGAGAAGGCCGACCGCAAATTCTCCAGGGTTCGTGATCTGCCGGCATATGGGCCCGGCCCGAACCCCGGTCGGTACCTCAACAAGGTGTTCAAGGCGTACATGAAGTTGTGGAAGTTCCAGAGAGAGAACCGAGCCGCGTTGGTGGGCTCGGGCCTACAACGGTGGGAAATAGGGGAGATCGCATCTCGGATCGGGCAGTTGTATTTCGGGCAGTACATGAGAAGTAGTGAAGCAAGGTTTTTGTTGGAGTCGTATGTTTTTTACGAGGCAATTCTTAATCGCGGGTACTTCCAAAGTAGTGGTGGTAGTGGTGGTGGTGGTGGAATTAGTGTTAGGTTTAAGGAATTGAGGTTTTTTGCTAGGTTTTTGTTGGTTGCTTTGATTTTGAATCGTCGTCATGTCGTGGCTTTGCTCGTTGACCGCTTTAAGGCTCTTGTTGATGATAGCCGTGCTACTTTTCGGGTACTTGCTTTTTTTTTTCTTTCCTTTCTTTTCGATATTGAAGTTATGATTGCTAATTAAGGAAGACTTTGAAGTGCTTGAGTAAATTGTATCAGTTTTATTATTTATTTATTTGTGTTAATGATTTATATGATGATTATGGTGTTTTGATGAAGCTCAAAGATTTGGGGAATTGGGGATTGATTATGGTGGGTTCACTCTGTTGTAATTGGCTCTTTTTCATTTCATTATTATTATTTTTTTTAATCTTTTTCAAGGGGTAATATCAGCTGAGATTAGGTTTGACCATGGATTTTGGTTTAGGTGAGATGAGAAAGTTCGTGCAATTGAGAATTATACCTTCTTTTTGCTCTTGTAAAACGAATTAATTGGTTTTTGGGTTTGGAAATGATTGGAGCATTATTAAGCTTTAAGGCTGGTTTTAGTGTGGTTTATGTTTAGCTCTGAAGTTGGAACAAGCAATGGAATCTCTAGTATTAATTGTTGTTTGGCTCAAACAACTAAATGAAGTACTTTGTGAAAAATGTTTATAGGAGAGCCAAGTTAGCTTAGCTGAAAAAGTCATTGAGGATAATATGGAATATGTTGGCTCAAAGACTTTTTCAGCATTGTTCTTTGTTGCTTATAATGCACTAAAAAGGCATTCTTACTGTTGGTTAATGTTCTACATTGGGTTAAGCTACAAAATTTTACTATTTGTTGTTGTCGAGGGCTAAGCTAGGATTTTCCTATGTTGTACGGTGTATGAATTTGTTGATTCAATGCTCATAAGCAAAGCAACTTATTTCTAAAGAAATAAAAATTAGTCCTTAGTGTAAATGGTTGGTTTGAGAATTTACTACCAACTTTCAGCATTTATTGGTGCAAGTTATGTCCATTTCTTCAATGTACTATTCACTTTGTGTGGGGACGATCTTAAGAAACCATCTATTCTTTATGAATTTATGTCTACTTCAAATTTTCAGGATACAAACTTCAAAGAGTGGAAACAAGTAGTTCAAGAGATTGTTCGCTTTGTAAATGCTGACAAGCCATTCCCGAATGCTCGGCCGTTGCGTTACTGTGCCATGTTTGACACACATCCAGACTCGATGCCATTTGTGGCTCGTTTCCATGCAAAGAAAGTTTTGAAGTTGAAAGAGGCAGTGTTGACTAGCTATCACCGGAATGAGGTGAATGCTTTACTTGAGTCATCTGTCGTTGAAACCTCTGTTGGATTCACTCAGGGTCTTATGCACTCGTGTAAACTTGGATAAGCTGATTTGTTGGTTTGTATCTTTCAGGTTAAGTTTGCAGAGTTGACACTAGACACATACAGAATGCTGCAATGTCTAGAATGGGAGTCAAGTGGATCATTTTACCAAAAGCATCAAAATGAACCTATGGAAAATGGTGTTCACAAGGACTTTTCTGGTACTTCGGGTTTAATCGACATAAATTTGGCTGCTGACTTGACTGATCCAACCCTGCCCCCAAATCCAAGGAAGGCAGTGCTTTATCATCCGACAGCGACACACTTGCTTGCTGTGAGTTCCCAAAATAGTAGCTCCTTACCGATTGCTTTTCTGGATTCCTTGGTGTTCATTAGCTGAACGTATGAACATTAAGCCAAAAATATTAATCCAAGAAATCCACAAGTCCAGAACACTGGTTCAGAGGAGCCGGGAGGCATGAGAACCTTTTACTTTGTCATGGCCTTGCTTGCTCCTGTTGGAAAATGCTGATATTTCCTTGTAATATTATATATATATATATATATATATATATTTCTTAATTAAAAATAATCATGCTTATAAGGGGTGTTGAATCTATTCCCTTTTTGTCTGAAATGCTCTGTTTGGGAACCCATTTGACATTAAGCTTCTTTGGCAGATTATTGCGACAATGTGTGAGGACCTCCCACCAGATAGTATTATGCTAATATATGTGTCATCATCTTTGGGTAATGATCTTTGTTTTAGACATCTTACATGGTGCTTATTTGTGTTGCCTTCTTAATAAAGTGCTGGTTCTATACTTTTGCAGGAGCAGCTAATTCCACTAGTGCTGAAAGTTCTGGTGGCTCTAGAAGATTTTCAAAGAGTAAAGTATTGGTTTCTGCCACCCATGGTCAAAACCTGTCACCAGGAGATAGTAAAAATGGGTATTTGAGTGGTTATTATGATGAATCCCTATGTTTAAGTCCACGTGGATCCAGAGGTGTGGACCTTACAGTTATTACTTTGTTTTATGAGGTTTTATGATTTGTGTGGCTATATTTGTTAGGACTATGGTTTAGTTGGTGTTAGATTTACTTGTTGAAATCTATGTAACTTGAATATACTTTTGGCCTTTCAGGGTTAAACAACCTCTATCCTGGAGATTTATTGCCATTTACTAGAAGGCCTCTCTTCTTGGTTATTGATAGCGACAACAGCCATGCATTCAAGGCAGGTTTGTTAAAACTTGTTCTCACCAGATAGGCCCTTCTTTTTCGTGCTCTAATTAGAATATCTTTGGCTACCTGAACTCGCTGTGTTTCTGAAATTCTGATGTCTACTAATTGTGCAATTAACACCAATTTCCAGTATCGAATTAACTACATTGAATTAGGAGGCATATTATTAGGATCCATCTTATTGAGAGCTTTGTCTATGTATCTTGATTACAATTGCATCTCTTAGAAAAGCACAAAAAATATATATATATATATATATATATATACTACCTCTGTATCACAATACTCGCAACTTTTACCATTTTAGACTGTAACACAATACTTGCAACAAATAATTTTTAACTATATTTAGTATAAAAGTTACCCATGTGTTGCTTTTTTTTTTTTTTTTTAACTTTAACTTTGTTGTGGGCCCAATTAATTATTCATTTTTTACTCTATCTCTCTCCTTAAACCCATTTTTTGCCTAGGAGTCCGTGTCATCTACTTATGTAGCGAGTATTGCGTTACGGAGGTAGTATATATATTTCCCCTCTTTGCCTCCCCTTTCTTGTAAGAGAGACATAGGAGCTAAAATGATACTGAGCAGACATTATATCATCTGTATGTAGATCTATCTCCCATAAAGCTGTATAATGTTTCTTTTGATGTGCTTATGTGTTTTTCGATACTATCTGCAGGTCATTCATGGTTCAGAAAGGGGGGAGCCATCAGCACTATTACTTTCCCCTTCAAAGCCATCATTCAAGAATTCGAATGTGGATGCAACTGAAAAAGGGAGTCAATTCACTATGTTTTTGACAGCTCCTCTACTAGCATTCTGCCAATTGGTTGGCCTTTCTGAGAGTGACAGAGATGCAGTGAGCTTTTAACAAATACTTTGAACTTATACTGAATATGTTGTTCTTATTGAGTAAGTAATAACAATTATTTCTACAGGACATTTATGAAGAGGCTGAAAACATAATTGCAAATGCCTTTGCTAAATGGGAAGAGCTGCTATGCTCTTCAACAAAAATAGATCTTGTTTGGGCTCAAGTACTTCCGGATCCTTTCTTGCGTCGCATTATTCTTAGGTACCTAATATATATCCTTGATGCTTTGAGGGTAGCCTTTTATTCTTGTTTGTATTATTTTTTTGACAAGAAAACTGCCAGTAGGCTTATGACAACCTGCGTAAAAATATGTCACATCCTGGCGCATGGTTGGACGAGAATAGTACTAGGATGGGTGACCTCCTGGGAAGTCCTTGTGTTGTCATGCCATAGACCCCACCGATCCCGTGGTTGGCCGAGAATAGTACTAGGGTGGGTGACCTCTAAGGAAGTCCTTGTGCCATTGCTTTGGGATTAAGGTGCTGGCGTGCAGCGCAAGAAGACAAGAAAACCGCTAGTCTTTATTAAGAAGAGGAATCAACTATTACATGATCAACTGAAATAAGTTACTTTTTCCAACCAAATGCTAACTTCCTCTAAGACTAGACTATGCTTAGGAGTAAAGTGGGCAACCATGTTTCCACTTCTTTTAACAAAATGAAAAGGAGACTTTCCTACATGAATTGCATAAAACCATAATGTCTCTAATGATTAAACCAAGGAAGGAAGACAAACATTTCCTTACTTCCATTCCTCTTTTCCTTACTTCCATACTCATCTACCTAATCCCTGAAGTTCCATATACCATATTTAGTGAAACCCGCAAAGGAGAGTAGTACCACATTTTCTTAGTTTCACTGCAAGAGATCAATACATGATTAACATTTGATTCTTCCGCACCACACCTGGCACACACCGCGTCCACTTCCATTCCTCTTTTCCTGAGGTTAGTATTAACTAGTATGCAACCCCGTAGCACCCTCCACGCAAAATGCCTCACTTAAGGAGGAACACAGGCGTGCCAAACACATTTCCACACCCCGCTGTCCAGCTCTCGAGACGAAGCCGGTTTTTGCGGTTTCTTTGATCTCATGATAGCATAATAGGCACTCTTAATAGAAAAGGTGCCATCCTTTGTAAATTTCCACCCCTAAGCATCCTCGTGTGGAAAACAGGGAAGATTTATCAATTTCATCCGCCTCCAATCCCAGTCACCCATTTTGAAACTAACCACTCCTCCGCACAGCCCAGCAGTCTTCAACTTAGATGGAGAGAAGTTTCAAAAGCACAAGCTTTGACATTCTATAGTGAAATGGTATAACAATAGAAAGGTGGACTGAATGTTACTTTAACCTAAATACTACTTTTGTCCCAAATTTGGTGCAACAAAAGGAGCACGGACTTCTAGGCAAAATTTGTCTGGGGTATGAAATGAACAGAGAGATAAAAAAAAAGGCATGTGATAAGGAGTGAGATACAAAGAAATAATAAACTTTTAAAGGAAAAAGATATTTGCTGCAACTAATGTGTATTTTCGTTTTTGGGTAAATGGCCCAACTAAATTGGGGCGGAGGTAATATATATGCTGCTGACAATGTACATAGAGCTGGTTATCTGTGATTCCGCTGAAAGAATTATAAGGCATCTCTAATTTCTTTAGTGCTTCCTTCAAGATATAAATGTTGCGTAGACTATATTGGAATGTGTTGGAAAAATGGTCAGATTTGCTAATATAGGTGATGCCTAAATCCTGGATTGTTTAGTAATTAGAACTAGTAATATAGAATGAATGATGTTCTTGAAATCTAATTTTATCTTCTCGCAATGGAGATTTTGAAGAGCCTATACTGTGCGTGTGTGTTTTATTTTGTGCCCTTAATTTCTTTCTTTGTATAATTGCAATCCAGATTCATATTTTGCCGGGCTGTGCTCTTTCTCTTTCACACCCATGAAACGAAGGAATCATACATGCCTTGCTGTCTACCACATCTTCCCAGTTTCGTGTCACCTGATTCAAAAGCTATTGAATCATATGTTTATCGACTTGCTGATCATCTCAAAGTTTCTGACTGTTTCTATGACACATAAAAGAAGGCATTGTTGTCAGCAAATTTCAAGGTCCGTAAGGCATGGTTGTGAAAATCTTATATGACTTCTGTTCCTGGACATGGCGAAAAGGGCTTTGGGGAAGACTTCATGACAGAAAATTCTTTGGTTTACTGGGGAGAGCTAATTGAGAGTTCTTTGTATTTAGGCGTCATTGGGAGGATCATTGTTGTGGTATACCTATGTGAAATTAGTGTAGATTGGGGTTTATTTATTTTTAAAAATGTCTTTTTATTCTTATTTTTGTTGGGAATGGATTAGCTTAATGTTCAAGTAAATTGCTGTCATAATGTTATATTTGTTAACCTCTACAGGAAAATATGCTCCTTTTGCTCACACATTGTAAAAGAATAACAATTTGTTCAAATTTTAAGTGGGAGAATACCCATGATTGATGTTGTAAACTGTAAGGAGGAACTAAAAGCAAGAATGTAATTTATCTTTTTTTTTTTTTTTTCTGTATCTTTTAGTGTGACAAGGTTTTTAATGCCTTTTTTTTTAATGTGGGAGCATCCTATGGCACGGACAAGGAAGAACCTCGGGTAGTAACCACCGCACTCACTTGGGTAGGGCCTCCAAGTCATGGCTCAAGCTTAGTCATTACCCTTCTATCTTTAGTTTAATTTCCAACTTTGGTTGTAATGAAGTTGAAAGAACTTGTAATTTTGGTTTTTGTTTTGGATGTTGAACGTTTTTTGTATGGCCTGAAAAGGGGTTGCACAGTCATGCTGCATGCTCAAATAGGGGGCAGAAATATTGGAGAAATCACACGACCGTGCAGAGTTTTTGCATGCTTGTACAAGGTCACACGACTGTGCAAAACAATAGTGCCGTGCAGAGTTTTTGCATGCTTGTACAATGTCACACCACTGTGCAAAACAATAGTGCCGTGCAGAGTTTTTGCATGCTTGTACAATGTCACACCACCGTTCTGCACAATAGTGCATTGTTGTGCACCTAGTTCAGACTTCAGAGCACAATTACAAAGATGCCACCTAAATCGCACGACCGTGTTGCCTAAGGCTGCATGACTGTGATTAGTCTATGTTAGGGCATGCACACCAATGAGAAAAAAATGCCTCATGGGGAAAATATTTGATAAAAATGCACAACACGAATGAGGAGTTTTTTCTTCCCCATGAAGAACTCCATTTCTCCTCAAGAGATGAGGAAAAAAATGGATGAATAGTGCTTCTGCAGAGCCCAGGGCGTGAGAAGGGTTTTTTTTTTTTTAAAAAAAAAAAATTTGTTGAGTCCAAAACGACTTAGCAAAAACAAAAAGAGCTGTTGGTGCTAACTGGGACGCGTCAGTCAGCCCAATCAGGGGGTGACAGCGTCCCAGTCATATTTTAGACCAATCAGATTTAAGCACTGTTATCTTAACGGGTCTATTTTTGTAACGATTACTTTGACCTGGGAATTAATTTTAAAAAATAAATAAAAATCACCAACGGTCTTATGTTTTTTCTCTATTAATAGACATTCATTTTGATATATTTTGACACACTTCAAAAATCTCATAAATATTAAAAATCTAATATTAATCTCAAAATGTACTTCAAAAACCTAATTTTCTCAAGTAAGTGCTTTCTCCTCCTAGTAATTTTTATTATTAATTCTAAAAGTCCTGGAAAAAAAAAATTTAGAATTGTTTTGTTATTGTTGTTGTTTTTATTTTGTTAATTATTTCAAGTCAGTAATTATATTCAATGTAATTCGCCTTTTGTCCTAGTAATCTCTTTTTATTGTAATGTTAATGAAATTCGCCTTTTGTGTTAGAAATGCTATATTGTTTTCAAATTTAAATTTTTTTCAGTCTACAGTCAAATTGTAAATAATGTATGTGTCATTGATTCAACTTTTTGTAGGGAAAGGACCAGTCACAATAAATTATTTTGAGTGTTCATATTAATTTCTGAAAAGTCACATACAATAAATTCTGGAAAGTCACAATGATTTCCGAAATGTCATTTTAATTTCTGAAAAATCACAATAATTTCTGAAAAGCCATAATAATTTCTGAAAAGTCATTTTAATTTCTGAAAATTCACAATAATTTTTGAAAAGTAAAAATAATTTCTGAAAAGTCAGTTTAATTTCTGGAAATTCACAATGATTTCAGTAAAGTAACATCACTTCAACATTATTTTTAAAAAGATGTTAAGTTATATTCCTATATATATGCATAATTGTTACACATATATTACAAACACTACAACAACAATCCCCTACATTGCTTTAAATTAAAATTCAAATCATGTTTTCAATTAGTGAAACATCCAGCTCTAGCTCTTGTAATTCTGAGATGAATAGAGAATTTCATGACCTCATCGATGATTTTGTTTTCACCCGACTAACACAAACTCTAATTCCCCAATCGACACAAAACAACAGTGATTATGTTGCCCAACGTATAGTTGAAGAGATAGAGAGAAACGTCATATCCTGTTATTCAATTATTACTTTGCAGATAATTGTGATTACCATGATAATCAATTTCGTCGCAAATTTCGAATGCGACAACCTTTATTCTGCCGCATTATGGAGAAGGTCGTATAAGGAGATGATTACTTTTAGCAACGTCGCAATGCTGCTGGAAGGCTAGGTTTGTCACCATTGCAGAAGTGCACTGCTGTAATGATAATGTTAGCTTACAGCATGGTGTCGGATGCAATTGATGAATACCTATGTATAGGTCAAACTACTGCAAGGAAGGCATTGCACCAATTTTGTCAAGCGATTGTTTCACAATTTAAAGGTGAGTACCTGAGAAGACCTACTGATGAAGCTTTACGAAGAATCCTTTACCAGAATGAACAGCAAGGTTTTCCAGGCATGATTGGTAGTATAGATTGCATGCATTGGGAATGGAAGAATTGTCGCGCGGCTTGGAAAGCACAATATGCTGGTCGTTCAAATAATGCAACTCACATTCTCGAAGCTGTTGTGGATCAAGATTTATGGATATGGCATGTGTTCTTTGGAAAGCCTGGCTCGTGCAATGATTTTAATGTCCTGTACAGATCAACTTGTTCGATGATGTACTACAAGGTCGCGCACCACCGATAAATTTTACGTTAAATGGTAATACGTACAATTACGGGTACTATTTAGCCGATGGAGTTTATCCAAAATGGGAAACCTTATACATGACGGTGGTAATTACCATGGTGGTGGTAAATTTTTTTTTTTAAAGTATGGGGACGTCCAGATTGCACGACATAGCCATGGTTGGGGCGGGTCGAGGCATCTAATCTAGACGTCCCAGTATAAAAATTAAATATTTTTTTATGCTCGGACGTCCATGGTTGAGGCATCTGATCTGGACGTCCCTATACAATTTTTTTTACCACCGTCGGTGGTGCTGGTGGTCACGGTTGAGGCCGTGGCATAGTGTCCGATATCGTAGCTATGTAATCAAAACATGGCGTCTGATGTGTGTAAACAAATAAATAAATAACTTGTTGTAACTGAACTAAGACTATGGATTCCATGATTAGACAAAGAAAAGATAGTGGTCAGCATAGATAATGGTGAGATGCATGTTAATTGTTTATTTATATAAGAGGTTGGATTCACATCGAACGGGTTTCCAAAAATAATAAGTTGTCTGTCAAGACGCCCTCAGGGCCACACTCGGTTGCAAATCGAGCGGAAAAATCCACCAAAATTAAAGGTGGGTGGGATCCCAAAAATAAAAAATAAAACAAGAGTGTACAACGTCTTGTACGACTTGTAGAATGCTAGATTGTAATAACACGAATTTTTGGACGTAAAAATAATATTAAATGATATTGATAATAAGATAATATAAGAAATAATATAGGAAAATGATATGGAAATAAAAATATGTACGTGTGTATATATGCGTATATATTAACAACAAAATAATATTATGTGTGAATGGGTTGTCGGGAACATTTTAAAATAAATAAATTTTATGTTGTGGGTTTTCCGACGAAAAGATCAGTTGATATATTTTATTTTAAAAGGGAATAATAACAGGAGAAAAGGTTTTGAGTTGTGATTGTTGTGCGCCTGCAGGAAACTGACAACAGTTATTTATATTAAAAAAAAAGCCTAATCAGTCAGTTGTCTCTAGAGCACACAACAGAAAAGAAAAAAAACCAAATCAGTTTTTCTCTCTCTCCTTCTCTACCTGTTTCACGAATAATAAAAAAAAACAACGACACTGCAGCACCGTGCACCACCCCCTGCGAGCCATCGTGCACCACCAGGCCAGACGTCGTGCGCCGTCGTGCCGGACCACCCTGCCGTGCTGCTGGGCCTGCAGCTGCTTCACGGTTTTTCAAAAAAAAAAAACTCTTTCTTTCTTTAAATCTTGAATTAATAATGTTTAAGTAATTTTATAATTGATGTTTAACTTGTGATTCTAAAAATGTGTTTAGGGTTGTTTTGTGGTTTAAAAATCTGATTTTCTTTAGAAATATTTAGGGTGTTGATTTTCAAGAATTTAGGTGTAATTTGAATATTTTTATTTAGGACCTTGAATCTTGAATAGATATATGAATTAAGTCATGAATTTAATCTTGTGTTATGGTTGTATTTTCAGAAGAAAAAAACAAATCGATTTTTTTTTTTTTAAAAAAAAAACAATGTCGAGTGGAGGAAAAAAGAAAAAAGAAAAAGGGGAAGTTGGAATTTTTGGACTTGGAATTTTGTATGAGTGTACTAGGGGGTTGATTTAATGTTAAACTAATGGTTTAATCATAAAGTTGATGTTTTAAAGGGGTTTAACTTAATTTAGTAAATCTGTCTTTTTATTAAAATAGTCATACATTTAAATTATTTTAGGGTTAGAACATGTTATAAGAAGCCTAGGGTTGAAATATGTTTTAAGTAGGGATTAAAATTGATGTCTAAAGTGTTTAAAGGGGTTTTTCAAAATTTTAATGTTGCTGTGATTTTATTAAAAATGGTTTAAATTAAAGATTTTAAGTGGTAATAAGTTGTTTTTGTGTTCGGTAGTAGTTAGAAGGTATCGGGTAACGTTAGAACCTTTATAATCGCGTTCCAAACATTTTAGAACGCTTAAAAATAATTAATAACGCTCTGGAATTTTTAATTACCATACTCTAAGGGTGTACTATAATTATTTTAAAATGTTCCTCAATATTAAATTCAATAGGAGGGCACAAAAAATTTAATTTTGGAAACAAATAAAGGAACTATATATTGTTATTAATTTTGTTAGAGGCTGGAATGTTACAATATATGCTTAGGGTAGTTGTATTGTTGAAGGGATATTAATTTAGTCCCGTTGTTTAAATGTAGGAGAGTTTGAATTCGGGCAATTTGAGTAATTGTGGCTAAGTCGGATATATTATACCAGGTACGTATGTACTCAGCAAGTCGTCTGCATGTAGTAGCATGTATATATATATATATATATATATATATATATATATATATATATAGAAGTAGGCTCATGTGAGAAATGTAGTTTTGGTGAGAAGGGTGAGAAGCAATCTCAACCCTTTGATCAACAAATTAATGGCTAAGATTAAATTTGAATTTCTCTCCTTACTCCTTCTATAGTTTGGAGTCAATGCATCTATAGCATAAAGTCAATGTATTTTTACTCAATGTATTTTTAGTATATGTTGAATGTACCTATAGTTGGTGGTCAATGTACGTCTAGGTATTAGTTAATGTATTTATCTCTTCTCACATTTCTCATGATAAGAAATTTCTCACCGGAACCCAACCCTATATATAGTCATTACTAAAGAAATAGTCATTACTAAAGAAATAACTCCAAATCTGTAATTAGAGTTAGAACGTACATACTACAACTACTAAAAGTCTGAATACTAATAACGGGAAAAGAAAACTATAAAAATTAGTCAACGGTGCTCGCCCAATCCCAAAGCTAAGCAACACCGTCATCATCAGACTTACCTGAAAACATAAATCCACCATCAGTGGAGAGTAACATAACAGTCCCACCCTAAAGTGGATATATATGAACATAGAGTAAATCAAACAAACAAATCAGGCACTCATACATATAAACATGTAATATAAAAACAACAATAATAATAATAACAATATCACAAACACACTTAACTTTAATTAACTTAATCTTTTTTTTTTTTTGGTAAATAAGTATATATATATACCAAAAAGAAGGGGGGAACTATAAATCCAAAACAACAACCACTGCTCAAAAGCTAGGGGTTGCAGCTGATTAATGTAGGAAAGCCACATGATCATCCCAAATCTACCAATTCCAAGCTATACAAAAAGAGCACCTAGTGTAATGCAGCTCTAGAGTCAGGCATACCTAACCCAGCCCCTGCACTCCCAATCCAATTACAAAAAGAATAAAAAAGAGCACAATGTACCTAGCTAAAAAAAACAAACGTTAGCTAAGTAATAAGTAGATGCCTACTAGTTTCATCACATCTACAAGCTACATTATAAATAATCCTCCTATAAACTAAATCTTCAGATTTGAAAGTGTTGTTGAAGACCTTGCTATTCCTCTCAATCCATATACAGTAGACTGTCTCAGCTAGGCACATGATGAATAACTTGCCTCTGGGTGTATTTTTCCTTCCACATTTTGTTGCTTGCATGGTGGCAGCTTCAAGATGGTCCTCACATTGTATCCTTAGGGTCTGCATAACCTGTAACCATATTGAGCTACTGTATGAGCATTTGAAGAAAAGGTGCTGATGGGATTCATTCTCCTGCCCACATAGTCCACATATCGGGTCTACTGTCATGTTCCAATTGATCAGCCTATGTTTAGTGGTGAGACGTCCCTGAAGTGCTAACCATAAGATGAAGACACTTTTGGGGCTTGCTTTATTGTTGCATATAGCTTTCCTCCACCTGACTTTGTCCTTGTTTGGTCTTAGGAGCTGGTACATTTTTGATATTTTATACTTTCCTTGGCACTCCACCTTTGGCCATCCTCCCACATTCATTACTTCTTCTCGACACTTGAGGACTTGTTTCAGAGACCATGAACAGCTCTTAGGGAACTCCATCCTCCACCAGTCCTTATGCTTGAAATAATAGGTATGGACCCACCGCACCCATAGGCTATCACTTTTCATTGCCAAATCCCATAATACCCTGATGATGGCTGCTTTGTTCCATTGAGCTAGAGCTATAATGTTCCATCCCCCACTGACTTTTGGAAGGTTTAGATTTTCCCAAGCCATAATAGCCTTTTTACTTTGATCAGCACTACCTGTCCACAAGAATTGCCTCAGCTTAGTCTCTATTTCTCTCATGATTTTCTTATGGAGAAGGAAAATTTGATCCCAATAGGTTTGAATGCCAAAGAGCACCCCTTTGATCAGTTGTATCCTTCCTGCATAGGAGAGCTTTTTAGCAGTCCAGTTGTTAATCCTGTCAGTTATTCTATCTACCAGTGGTTTGCATTGCCTGATTGTAAGTTTTTTAGAGGAGACAAGGGCTCCCAAATATTTGAAAGGAATGACTCCCCTTGTAACCCGTAGCAACACCTGGATTTCATCTTTCATCTCATCTGACAACCCCCCAAAGTACACTTCACTTTTGTCCAGGTTTGCAAAGAACCCCGAGGCACCTGAGAATTTGTTGAATGCATCCATGAGGAGTTGAGCAGAAGTGAGATCCCCCCTAGCAAGAAGAAGAAGATCATCTGCAATCATCATGTGAGTGATTGCTAGTTTTCCACATCTTGGGTGATAGTTGAAATTTCCATTCATCTTTAGATCTGCTAGGCATCTAGATAGGTATTCCATTCCAATTGCAAACAAAAATGGTGACATGGGGTCACCTTGCCTGAGGCCTTTCTTCCCTGGGAAGGGGTACTAGGGCTTCCATTAATCATCACTGAGTAACAGACTAAAGTAATGCAACCCATGACCCATCCTATGAACTGGCAAGGAAAACCAAGTTCTACCATCATGACCCTCAAGAAGCTCCATTCCACTGAGTCATATGCTTTTTTGAGGTCCACCTTGAGCATACATCTGGGTGAGATGTATTTGTGATTGTAGCCCTTCATAAGCTCAGTGGCCAGGAGGATATTATCTCCAATGTGTTTCCCTGGGATGAACCCTGCTTGGGCTTCATTAATTACTTCATTGATGATGACTAGGGACATTCTCTGAGTAAGTAGCTTTGAGATAATCTTGTACAAGACTGTGCAGCATGCTATGGGCCTATAATCCTTCACCATTTGAGGGTTTTGAACTTTAGGCACAAGAGTAATGGTAGTACAGTTCCATTAAGGAGCCATTTTCCCTGAGTTGAAGAAGTGGTGTACAGCTTGGTAGATGTCATGCTTAACCACAGGCCAAGCTGCCTTAAGGAAGCAAGAGTTTAGGCCATCAATGCCTGGAGCCTTGTTTATGTCAATGTTAGCAAGAGCTTCATCAATTTCCTGATTTGTAACAGCTGCACTCAGGGCCTGCTGGTTTAGAAGGGACAGTTGGGGCCCTGCTCTCATAGTTCTCAGATCAACCCCAGGGAGTTCAGTAGCATTTGAGCCTAGGAGGGCTTTGTAAAAACTGAGGATTTTATTATGTACTTCATCAGGGCAGTGGGTGAGCTTCCCTTGTTCAGTGAGGATAAAATCTATTCTGTTCCTGTTTTGCCTTTGTTTCATGCACGAGAAGAAGTATCTTGAATTTGCATCCCCCAATTTGATCCATTCCTCCCTGGCCTTTTGCTTCATAATGCTTTCCTGAATGTGAGTCCAGTGCTTCAGCTCCTTGGTAAGATCCCTTTCTTGAGTATGCAGGTACTGGTTAGTGAGATCATCTACAATCTGATGTTGGATCCTCTCCAGTTTATTTTGGGCAGCAAGAATCTTCTGTTGAGTATTAGAGAAGTGCTTAGTGTTAAGAGCTTTGATCCCTTGCTTTACTTTCTTAAGTTTAGCCCAGACTGCCTGCATAATATCTCCTCTCTGATCATTTTCCCAGTTCTCTTCCACAATAGTGAGGAAGTTTGGATGACTTGCAATAATGTTGAAAAATCTGAAAGGTTTCCTTTTCACTTGAAGATGGATCCCATTATCAATCACAATAGGGCTATGGTCTGAAAGTGATGGATTCAGATAATCAGCTTCAATGTGGGGGTATGTAGTTAGCCATTCTTCATTCACAATTGCCCAATTAATTCTACTACTTATCCTAGCAGTACCATCAGACTTGTTGCTCCAAGAGTAATAAGCCCCTCTACTCCTCATCACAGTGAGGTCCATAGTGGTGAGCTAAGCATTAAAGTCCTTGCATTCTGTATTTGTCACCTCTCTTCCATTGTGCCTATCATCATCAGACATCACAGCATTAAAGTCCCCAAGTAGGACCCAGGGGAGGTTTATTCTTATAAGATCTGCAGTGTCATTCCACAGTTTCCTTCTTCCTTCCAATTCATTAACCCCATAGACAAAGGTTACCAGACCTGGCCCTGTCCCATCAACCTGCACTACTTCACAGTGTATAAATTGAGCTGTAGTAGCATGAATTGTTAGTCTAGTTGTTTGAACTCTCCACCCAACCCAAATCCTCCCTTTATCTGAGTGATCATAGTTACAGAACCATTCCCATTCATTCCCAAACTTTTGCTTAAATTTATGTACATTTTTTAATTTAACTTTAGTTTCAAGCAAACCTATTCCATCTATTTTATGCAGCTGAAGTAATTTTTTTACATCAGGCACCTTGGAGGGGTCATTTATCCCCCTTACATTCCAGCTGGCTATTATCATGGGGGGGGGGGGGTTCAAGGTATTAGTCCCTCCCCCACTCCCCCACTCCCCTGTTCCTCTTTCTCATCTTCAAAATTCTGCATCCCAAGCCCTCTGTGAATTGTGAAGCTAGCAGCTTCTGGTTAGGGGGCATTAGATTTTGGTGCCGCTTTTTCCTGTTAGTAACAAGAGTCCATTCAGCATGATCCAACTCCTTTGCTTCTGTTATTTGCACAAGGGGTGCAGTAGTAGTAACAGTATTAGTTTCAGGTTGAGGTTCGATGCCCTCTGTACTCTTCTCCTTAGGGAGCCAGGTTGTCTGTTCCTTTTTTTTACCCTCCCTAGCAGGTGGCCCTTTGGAATCCTTCTTGTTGTCCTTTGTTCTTTGTTGTGGTTTCTTGTGGCAGTCATGTCCTACTTTATTGCAAAGATTGCAGAACGGTGGGATCCATTCATATATGATTTTTTGCTCCACAGTTTCCCCTTTGTCATTCTCAATCAAGACTGATTTTGTAGTAGGCTGGGTGACATCAACCTCAACTAGTAGCCGAGCAAAGGATATTCTCATTTGCCTAGAAGTGCACTCATCTGCACATATTAGCACTCCTATGACACTTCCTAGTCTGCTTAGAGAGTCCCCCGACCAACAATTCAAAGGTAAGCTAGGGAACCTAATCCATACAGGGATGGTTCTAAGAAGTTCATCATGATATGTAATACCCCATAATTTTGGAAAAATATTTTATATACATAAAAAAAAAATTATATTTCTACACTACTAAAATTATTTTATTTTAATTCTAGACATAAAGTTTCAAGCTAAAATGTTATTTTAAACCATAAAAACCGAAATTTCATATACATACACGTAACTTTCGGATATCTTAAATAAGCTTTATTCACAAATTACTATGATCTTATGATTAAGCTAATTTTATTAAAAGATTATTTTAAGCCCAAATGCTATTTATGAATTTGCAAAAACCCAAACTAAACCCAATAGACCAATTAAGTAGCCCAATAAAAAAAAAAGAAAAAAACGGCATTAAGAGCCCAAAACTCACGGCCAACTAGCTAGGGCTATTAGGAAGAGATTATTTGACTAAAACTTTTCTTACAAGTTTTCTTTCCTAAAATTTTCCTCTAGCAAATATATGATCATGAATTATTCCACAAAATATATTCTTGCCATCTTTTGATTTCATGATCAAATTGCTTGATCATCAAGCACCACAATATCTCAACTTACCATAATTTTTATACACCAAATTACCTAAATTCTTACATACTTGAGCCTATAAATACCCCCTTCATTTCAATACAAACTCACACCAAAACACAATTTTCTCCTATCTTTTCTCTCTCACTATATCTCTCTCTCTCTCCACCATTGTGCACCACCACCGTGCGCCACCTCGGGCAGTTGTGCCACCACTTCCTCCTATTTGGTTCTCTTCTCTTCCTTTCTTTTTGAATTCACATTTTATTTTAAAAAAAAATAATTACTTTTAAGTATCACGGTTTAAAATATTAGTCACTTTTAAAGTTTATAAACAATAAAATCATAAAATTATTTTTATGTTAGGATGATTTCAACTATGTAGTATAGTAATAATATTTATTATCAAGGATATTATGGTTTTATTTATGAATTAATATTAAATCGATTTTTTTTATAAAAACACAAGTTTTTGATATAAAACAATTTATAAAGATCATGCACATATTAGGGTCCTATTTAAGTGATTATAATGTTTGAGTAACCTTACATTAATTAAGGTTATAATATTTGTATGTAGGGTGTTCTTGTAGATGAAGTTCTTAGGTCTTTCAAATCAAGGTTAATTGCGATTCGATAACGGTACGTTAAGTGGCTAGATACTTTATTAAATTATTTACATGATTTTTACGTGTTTATATGATACATGATATAATTTATGTTCAATTAATTTTGCATTATGTTAATTTAAAGTTTGATGACAAAATTATTTTTTATTTTAGTAGCCTTATATTTTTGTCATGAAATTTCTAGATTTTGGAAATAATATGAAATTATGATTTGAATCATCTTATTATATTTAGAAAACAAAGTTTTGGAAAGATTTGAATCTCATTATATTTTGGAAAATAACATCTTAGAAAAAAATATATTCTATGAAAAGTTTTGGAATAATTAAATATTTATTGATATTGTCATATCACTTTAAGGAAATAAGGAATTTTGGAAAGTTACAAGTAAGAGTATATTTTCTTTATACTCAACTCTTATTATATTAAAAATATTTTGGTGACCCCACAAGCTTTATAAGCTTATTTATTGTTTTGTAATCCCACTATGCGGATTTGGTTGATAAGACTATGGACTTTGTATGACCTAGTCTTTTCTCAAGGATAGCCTTTATACAGAAAGATACTAACTTGGGGGGTGTGCACACTTAGAGGAGGAATTTGGGGTATAGGAAAATTTTATTTTCAAAATTTGAGTTTTTACATTCAATATTATTGGTTTGAAATATCTTTGGAAAATGATCATCTTGGATAAATAATTGTTGTCATATAATATGACTTGACTATTTCAAAAGCATGTTTATTAAATAAAGTTATTTTGACTTATCTTGCATTTTTCGTACTTAGCATATTTTGCTAACCCGTACTTTGTTTTGTTTTTGGCTTGGCCCTACTTATCATTTTGATGAGTAGTTAGGTGATGATAAATGAAGACTTCTACATGTGGCATCAAGGGGAATAAGGGCATCATCCACCTAGCTTAGGATTTACTTCATTAATGCATTAGTTATTGAAAAACAATATTATTAAGTATTTACTCAATATTAATAAAGTATTTGAATTTTTCGCTGCAAGTTAGTATGGAAGTATTGTTAATATAGCCTTACGTTATCACGTGGCAATAATACGCCCAAGTCTATCTCTACGGTATTTTGTATGTATTATTTTGGTATTTCCGTAGAGGAAGATTTGGGGGTGTTACATGATAGTTAAAAGTTGGTGACCAAGGTTTAACCACCGTAGGTTTGCCATAGAACATATGTGGTCCTGTATAGGCTATGGCCCTAAAATCATCCTTATTTTTGAACCTAATCACAAAATATCCTTGGTCATGGAGAAAGAGATCCGGGGTGGAAATCTGGTTCCATTGAGATTGTATATATTTTTGCACTGCTGAAAACTTAGGTTGAGTACCAATTACATAGAAAACCACTACATTGTTCCATTTTGTAGCCTCTTGGGCAAGTTCAGATTTCTTAAATTTAACAACAGGTTTCCCCTCTTGAACTACAGGTGGAACATATCCTAATTTTAGCCCCTTTGCATTCATGGCTCCTCTAAATAACCCAGACTAAGCATTTACATCATTACCATCATGAGTATTAGAATTAGTACCGGTTTTAGGGTTAACTTTCATTTCTGGTCCTGGGTGGGGGGGGGGGGCATCCTTAGGGTTCGCACCTTCCTCTGCTTCTTCTTCTATACATTCATCTACTGTAATTGGTAGGGGGGTGAGGAGACTGCCCCCTACTGTTAGGGCTCTTCCAGTAGCTTGTTTGTCAACCTGTAGAGGGGTCCGGTCTTCAATAACCATTGATGAACTTGGAGTTTGGGTCTCAGGTAGATTCACAATTACTAGGGCTCCATCATTATCTTCCTGAGCTGTAAGGGGTCGTGGTGTTAATGGAGTTAACCCTAGTTCCATACTGCTGCTAGTGAATGGGTCCTTCAAGTGTGGGAGTGGTGTAGCTGGTTTTTTCTTCTTAGTCATGGTGGTGGCAGCTACTGAAACCAGTAACCTACTCAGTCAGCCATGGTGAGGAAATCGCCATTGGTGTCACCCTCTCTCTCTCTTTGATTCAAACTAGCTTTTGATTCGAAAAGTGGTATGTTTAATTAACTTAATCTTAACCTAATCTTTGTCGCTATCATTCACATATTAGACCGGACTATGCTCGTACGAACACATCTTACGTGATCAAACTTTCTTACTATGCCAGGAATGAGAATCTTACTCCCAAACCCATGAACCCATCTTACGGAATCCATATCACAAAGACGGCATAATAAGTACTAACTATCCCAATACTGCGGTTAGGATAATGGCCGCGTCTTAACCCAAGTCTTAGAATCTTACTCTAAGGTTAGGCGTCTTATATGCAAAATCAAGCTAATCTTTACATTTCTTTACATCTTGGTTATTCTCAAGTTCACATCTTACGTCTTTACTTGAGACCTAACTATGTACATCACAATCTTAGAACCTCTTTAGTCAATCTTTATACTTTTCTTTAACTTTCTTTAATTATCTTTAATTATGACTACAACTATACTTAAAGAATACATGATCTTAATAAAGAAATTCAAGATTCATCATAGAATTATCAAGAAACTTCAAGAAACCTCAAGAGCCATCAATTATACATCAAGAACATATTCTTTAACTTAATTAATCAATTATCATTCCAAGATTCATATAATACCCATCAAGATTTATCAAGAACACTGTAATGACCCTGATTTTATTGGTATTTTTGCCGATAATCTATGTGTATTGATGTGTATTTATGTATAGTTCAAATTTATTTTTGAACTATTTATTTTGTTTTTATGTGAATAATTGCGATTGAATTCGAATTATTTTATTTGCAGTTTTTATTATTTATGTTAATTATTATTTAATTAATTAGAATTTTTATTATTTAATTTTCTAATTAATTATTTAATATTTTGGGCTAAATCGACTTATGCATGATTAATCATGTAATTTATGTAAATTAGCCCAATTGATCACGAAAGCCCAATTTAGGCCCATTTTCCTCCTTTGGCCGGTTTTCTAGTGGCATGACAAGGCTTACCACTTGCCTTGTGTTCACACCTTAACTAACTCTATATATAGAAGAGTTAGTAAGGCTTTTGCTCATTTTTGCCATCATTTGCTCTTGCCATCAAATTCAAACACAAACTCCCTCTCCTTTGCTCTAGTTACACGCCATTTTTGGCTACTTTCACCATCAAATTGTTCATCCATCTTTCTAATCCCAATCTTAAAGATTCAACTTCTATTGATCTTTAAGTACCTAAACACAATCCAAAACTCAATTATTCCAATTAAGATTGCTAGTTCGGGTTTGATTTGGGGTTGCTTGTTGGGGTTCGTGCGTGGAACTGTGAGGTCATGTGGTTGCTCGTGTGGTGGCTTGTGTGGGAGGCCGTGCGTGAACGCTGGCAGCCGTGTGGGTCGTGATCGTGGCAGCAACAACGAAGAGGTGCAGCCGTGTGGAGCCGTGCACAAGCTGTGGGCCGTGCGTGTGACTGCCGTGTTGCAAGACTCGTGTGGGTCGATTTCCGGGCAGCTTTTTGTATTGATTTTTGTGTGTTATCTTCAATAAGGTAATATACTTTCTCAACCTTGTTGGCATACTATGATTATAGTATAAATTAAATGCATGTATGGGTTAATTGGTGAAGTTTGATCATGATTTTGTATGTGGTGTTCAATCTGATTTTTATGTTGTTTTGGTGATATTTTGATGATGGATATGATGATTTTATGATTGAATATATGATGTTTATGATCATGATGAATGAGTTAAAGTTTGATGAATTTTGGATAAGATTTGGTTGGAATTTTCGAGTATTAGATGATGTTATGCGTGTAATTTAGTGTGTTGGATGAGTTCTTGATTGAAGTTCTTGAATCTTGATTGAGTTCTTGATTGAAGTTCTTGGATCTTGGATGAGTTCTTTATGAGTTCTTGATGAGTTCTTTGAATTCTTGTTGAGTCTTGATGGGTTCTTGGTTGAATCTTGATAATTAAAGAAAGTGGTTTAATCGATAAAGAAAGTTAAAGATTGAGTTAAAGTTAGTTAAAGAATGGATTTAAAATGATGGATTAATGTTGGTTAGACTCAAGATCAAGGCGCAAAGGCAATCTTGAGAATAACTTCGTGTTAAACTGATTATTTTCGAGAATCAAGGCGCAAAGGCAATTCTTGAATATAATTATGTTATGAACAAGTTGATTAAAATGATAAGAGATTTAATTAATGAATAGCTTGATTTCATTACTAGACGCCTAATACATTGAGTAAGATTCATTGTTTTTGGGTTAAGACGTTGCCCCTATTCCATCCGCGGTATTGGGATAGTTGGAGTCTTACTATGTTATCCTTTGAATTTCCAGTAAGATTGGTTTCACGGGACATGGATTTCCAGTAAGATTGGTTTCATGGGGTTGGGAGTAAGATTCTCAATCCTAGCATAGTAGAAAGTTCGATCGCGTAAGATGCGTTCGTACGAGCATAGTCCGGTCTAGTATATGAATGATTGCGCCAAAGATAGTTGGTTAGGTTGGTTTGAGTCGAGTTCATATTTGGTTGTTCTCATATATTGGATTGATGTTTTGATTATTTGATTTGTGCTATGTTCATGTGTATTCCCATTAGGGTGAGTCGGTTATGTTACTCGCCACTGATGGTGGACCGTTGTTTGTTTTACAGGTAATTCTGATGACGAAGTACTTGCTTAGCTTTGGGTTGGGCGAGCGGCGTTTGTTTGTGTTTTGGATGTACTTTTATTTTGTTATTGTTGTTGTTTTTAGATAGTTATGGACTATTGTATGGACTCTTATACGTTATTTTTGGACTCTGACGTGTGGTTGGAGTTATTCGTATTTTAGTATTTCTAGTTGACTTTTGGATTAGTAATGTACGAACTTGTGGGTATTTGTACTTTTGAGGTTCAATAATAATAATTTGAGGAATTAGTTTTAATTCTTAAGTTTTTCGAGTTGTAGTTGTTATAACTATTCGACTCGTCGGTTTCTTCCGCGCCGATTTAAGCGAGTCGGGTCGTTACAAACACAATCATCAATCAATGTCCAACTTACACGCATGACACACGAAAATTCCAGCCATACTTCAACACATTTGCATCAATTCTAAGCATCAAAACTTCATGAAAATTGAACATATACATAGCCAAACATGAACCTATCATAGTTAATCATAACATGCATGAAAACTAAGCAAAAACATCACAAAATAATCACCCAAATCAGCTTATAATCCACGCATAAAAATAGGTTAGATTCATCAAACTTTTGGTCTAATTTGGTCATCAAATCTACCCTATGATCATGGTATTCAAATTAGGATGAAAGAGCATGTTACCTTAATAAATCTTGGTTGCAAAAGATTACAAAAACCTGCTGCCCAAACTCGAACTACACGACCCAAACACCACGCACAATTGCACGGCCACGGCACCACACACGACCACGCACGAGACCACCGTGCAGCACCACCCGAACCACCGTGCAGCACCACTCGAACATCGTGCAACACCCACACGAGCACCATGCACGATCCACATGAACCACACCCAAAAACCCAACCCGAAACCAAGCCCGAACAAATGATCTTGAACAATGGCAATGAAGTTTTACTAGTGTTTAATTGCTTAAAGATCAATAATAGATGAATCTTTAAGCTTTTGGGTTGAAGGATTAGGATGAACAAATTGGTGGAAAACAAATGCCAAAGTAGGCGTGTGGAATGGAGGGACAAGGAGAGAGTGTTTAGCTTTTGATTTGTGAGCAAGGGTGATTAAAATGGGCAAATGATCCTCAAGCCTTAATAACACTTCTATTTATAGAAGTTAGTTAAGGCGTGAACACAATGCAAGTGGCTTAGGAGCCAAAACCAAGGGGGGGTCGGTTATGGGCAAGCCTAAATGGGCTATGATGGTCACTTAGGCTAATTGCACTCAAGCATGACTAATTAAAACTAAATTTGCACTTGGCCCAAAAATAATTAATTAGAAAATTAAAATTAAAATTCTAATTAATAAAAATAAAATAAAATAAATAATAAAACAATTAATCATCAAATTAATCATACTCAAGCAATAAAAATAGTCCAAATAAATTTAGACCATGCACAAATAAATATAAAAGCAAGTAATATAATCAAATCAAATAACACAAAAATCTGAGGCGTTACATATATGATATTAATGTGAATAGCTAGGAGTAAGCAAAGCTTGTAAATTATTCAGGAAGAGGATGGCCAGCTCGAATCACCATGACGTGACTGCTATTGTTCGGCAGCTAGCTGAGGTAGCTCAGCAACTAGCCAACCGTGACCTTGGCCACCACCCCAACCATGCTGGTGAGGTGTTTAAGAAGATCGCCCAAAGCAAACCCCCTGTCTACCACGGGGAATCTGATCCTGTTGCCTTAGAGAATTGGTTAAGAGAATTTGATAAGTTATTTGAAGCCATAGGATGTGAGGATGGACTAAGAGTGAGCAATGCTAACTTTTACCTGAGAGGAGAGGCTGACCTATGGTGGTCTCAATATGGGGAGAATCTTAGAGCCCTCCCGGCCTTTGTCTGGGAAGCATTTAAGGAGAGAATTAGGGACAAATTTTACCCTGTATTTCTACAGAAGCAAAAAGTTGACGAGTTTCTAGAGCTTAAGATGGGGAATATGTCAGTGACTGAGTATTATTCCAAGTTTTCAGAGTTATCCCGTTTTCCTAGGGAAGCCGTAGAAACAGAAAGAATGAAAGCCAGTCGGTTTGAGAGGGGGTTACCATTAGACATTTAGATGCACCTAGCGGGGCAGGTGTTTGAGACCCTAGATGAGATCTATGGGAGAGCAGCTCACTTATATACACTAAGGCAGAAGAAGAAGGAACTAGCAAGGGAGTCCGAAGTGAAGAGAAAGGAGGTGAGTGGAAGTATCGGGCACAACTACAACAACCATGACAACCACAAAAAGCCCAGATTCAACAGCTTCAAAAATCGCCCTAACAACAACAACAGCTATAGAGGACCTGGGAGTGGGAACAATAACTTTGGGGGAAATAGGAATATGAATAAAAAGGGGCCAACTCAAACTTACCATTGTAGGAGATGTTCCAACAACCACCCAGGGAAGGACTGTGAGGGAAGGGCTGTTAGCTGTCATTTCTGTAACAAGCTAGGGCATAGAGAATTTGAGTGTTTCTCCAAAGAGAAGAAGGAGATTGCTCGAAATGGGCAGCCTTATAAAAACCAGTTGGGTGGCCAGTCAAGAGGATACCAGGGGAACACGAGCAATGGAGGAGCTACGCAAGCCAACAACATCCGAAATGTTGGAGGCAATAGCAACGGACAGCAGTTGAAACTACCCGCACCAGGAAAGCTGAACATTATAAGCCGCGGCGAGCTGGATACAAACACTGATGGTATCACTGGTACATTTCCTATTAATTTTGAACCTGTTAAAGTCTGTTTGAATCCGGGGCTACTTATTCGTTGTATCTATGACGATTCTACCCAAGTTGTCTTCTGTCTCGAAGTCTATAGAGAGTGCGACGAATTAATTATTATTTTAACAATGCTTTTCTTTTTAAATAAATGTTTTGTGGTGGATAATATTCAAATCTAAATATTTATTATTAATATTTCAATCCTCTTGCATTTTATTTTCCAATGTTAACTTTTATTTTAAATATCAACCATAATGCTTTTCATAGTCCTCTAATACGATAAAAATTCGTGTTGTGTTTTCAACAGTTAAAATTAATTGATCTGTTTTCTTTTTAAACATAAATTTCCTCTATAATATAATTTAAACAATAGAAGGAGAGTCGTTATATTTGGCGATGAAGGAATAAGTTGTACAAGTAGATGGACTAGGCTTAGCAAAGTACAAGTTAGTGAAGGTTGAAGTTTATATGCAAGGGGAAGATACATAGATTGATCATAAAGGGAAAATCCAATTACATATATAATACTTTAGGATGAGTTACTTCGATTGAAAGGATTAGTTATAATTGTTGATAGGGAATTTTAAGTCATAATATGGTGATGAGAGAACTTATTGCAGATAAAACTTTTATGGGATCACTCAGTGAAAGCCATTTAGGACGACAAATATTTTGAGGTAAGATACCAATGAATGAGGGGTAAATGTTCATAAGTTTTGTAGTTATAAATATTGTATATGTTTATATTTGGAAATGAAACTATTAATTAAGTGGGGACAAGAGATGACTTATTGTTGGCAAAACTGCATATAAGAAGCGTCAAGGAAGGGTGAAATAAAGTTATTACGGGATTTATATAAGGAAATAATGTAATAGAGTTGGGTTGTTTTTTAACTTTAAATTCTTTGAAATTCTGAAGGATAGGTTATATATGACAAGAGTGAAGTTATGGATTTTCAAAATGTTGTCTTTAAAGGGATCTGGAGGTAGGATAATGGGAATGTGAAAGTTTTAACTGGGTTGTGAGAAGTGGTATAAGATTACTATTGAGAGTATAGGAGTGTATTGATGAAAAGTTCGATTTTAAGTCAGAGGGTTGAATAATAGCAGAGTCTCTTATTTGAAGATAAAAGTGCAGATAATTAGAAGGGAATAATATGAATTAGAGTTGTGCTGTCAACAATTATTTATTTAGAGAAATTTTGGTGGTAATTATTAATTGGTTAATGAGAGGTACAATTATTTCTATATATATATGTAATTTAAGTTTGTGGGATAAAGATGTTCATTTGGGTGCTATTATGGAAGTTATATTTACTAAGGAGATATTAGCAAATCAGGGATTTTTATTAAGGGTTAAATAAATTCATACCATAGTGAAGATCTTAACGGTTAAGAAGGACAAATTGACGTTTGGGAATAGGGAGTATGTAAGTATAAATTATTTTGACGATAATTTTGAGGGGATGATTTTTGTTTTAAAAAAAAGGTAAATAAATAACAATATTTAATAAACAAAATCGTTTTTATGTTGCGAGTTACGGGGTCGTAACTCATTTTAAGAGGGTAGAGTGCGATAAATTTCGCTTCTTTATTTTTATGAGAAAATAATCAAATGACTGTATTTTTGCAAAAGTGTTAGTCTTTCTTACGTTAATTTATGCAGCTTTGTTGCAATGTCTCTGCAAGTTTGCAAGTTGGCACAAATTTTGTGCATAGGAAAAGTCAATTAGTGTTCCAATGATAGCAATAGAATCAAGGATGTTATTACAAGGCAATTTCGCACTCCTCTTTTGGTTAAATTTCGTGCCTTTTCTGTGATTTGGCAACATGGTTGCTAAGTTTTGTTATTGTTATGTGCTAAGTATGATTGCAAGTTCCAGCCATAGAAAGTGTAAATGTGCACCTCTAAATAAAATGCTAAGTTTGGTTAAAGGTTGATTAAAGTTTCGGGACGAAACTTCTTTTAAAAGGGGTAGACTGTAATAGCCCGAATTTTTGGACGTAAAAATAATATTAAATGATATTGATAATAAGATAATATAAGAAATAAGATAGGAAAATGATATGGAAATAAAAATATGTATGTATGTATATATGCGTATATATTAATAGCAAAATAATATTATGTGTGAATGGGTTGCCGGGAATATTTTAAAATAAATTAATTTTATGTTGTGAGTTTTCCGACGAAAAGATCATTTGATATATTTTATTTTAAAAGAGAATAATAACGGGAAAAAGGGTTTTGAGTTGTGACTGTTGTGGGCCTGCTGGAAACTGACAACAGTTATTTATATTAAAAAAAAACCTAATAAGCCAGTTGTCTGGAGCACACAACAGAAAAGAAAAAAAACCAAATCAGTTTTTCTCTCTCTCTTTCTCTCACTGTTTCACGAATAAAAAAAACGACACTGCAGCACCGTGCACCACGCCGTGCACCACCCCCTTGCGAGCCGCTGTGCACCAGCAGGCCAGACGCCGTGTTCCGCCGTGCCGGACCACCCTGTCGTGTTGTTGGGCCTGCAGCTGCTTCACGGTATTTCAAAAAAAAAAAAAAAACTCTTTCTTTCTTTAAATCTTGAATTAATAATATTTAAGTAATTTTATAATTGATGTTTAACTTGTGATTCTTGAATGTGTTTAGGGTTGTTTTGTGGTTTAAAAATCTGATTTTCTTTAGAAATATTTAGGGTGTTGATTTTCAAGAATTTAGGTGTAATTTGAATATTTTTATTTAGGACCTTGAATCTTGAATAGATATATGAATTAAGTCATGAATTTAATCTTGGTGTTATGGTTGTATTTTCAGAAAAAAAAAATTTCGATTTTTTTTAAAAAAAAAATGTCGAGTGGAGGAAAAAAAAAGAAGAAAAAGGGGAAGTTGGAATTTTTAGACTTGAATCTTGTATGGGGTGTACTAGGGGGTTGATTTAATGTTAAACTAATGGTTTAATCATAAAGTTGATTTTTTAAAGGGGTTTAACTTAATTTTGTAAATCTGTCTTTTTATTAAAATAGTCATATTTTGATGAATTTAAAATACATACATAGATGTCCAAAAACACGGGGTATTATAGCAACGATTTGACATAAATTAAGTAGAGAAGAAAAAAGTCTAATCATTGCATTTAAAAATAAACTGATTTAGTATATTACAATATGTTAACTATTGAAATATTCATTTTGATCATCCCCAATAAGTTTTAGGATACGATTTTGTTAGATGCATCTAACCATAACAATTGGTCGGACTGCTTCTGACATATGTAACAGAAACTTAAACTTATATATTTGAAACTCAAATACATATACTTGAAACTCAAAATTTATTTATTGAAACTCAAATACATCTAAATGAAATTGAAACTTATTTGGAACCAAAATTATATAACTGAAAATCAACCTTATTTAACTGAAACCCAATTTATATTATATAAACCAAGGGGGAGCCACGGTGTCCCCTTGGAAAAGCTCATGTTACCCTCTAAAAGTTTCTAAAAATTCAATTAACATCAACTATCATGGAAAATTATTATAATTTTTTAACATTTCTGTAAATAAAAATATTACAAAATATAAAATCCGTATACATAAAATTAAAAAAAAATATATATATATATATATATATATTTGAATTCTCTATAAGTAGACAGTCATATTGATATAGTTTGTCACAAAAAAAATTTAGTTTTTGAATATCGTAGAAATTTATCGATAGCAATAGAACATAATAATTAAACCTTTTCTTTTTTTTATTATTGTAAGATGGTTGGATAAAAGGGAAAAGGTTTGTTTATCATTAAGTGAGTGTGAATTCGATATATAATTTAGTTTTTCGATCAAACAATCAACCTTTTTTTTTTTTATTTGTTTAGGCAAATTAAAAGAATTTAAAATATCATCGATCGCACGCAAAAGCGTGCATACAATGCTAGTATTATATAATTGAAACCCAGGCTTATAAAACTAAGACCCAAACTTATATAACTGAAACCCAAATTTATTTAACCGAAACAAAAAATTATATAACTAAAATCTAAACTTATATAATTAAAACCCAAAATTATATAAATGAAATTCTAAAACCCAAACTTATATAACTAAAACCCAAACAATTATATAATTGAAGCACAAAATAATAATTCTGCATTCTTATATTCCTCACTCGTACATCTGCAATTCTACATTCGGCAAGGAAAAATCTAAACCTACAATATAAAAACACCAACCCAAAATCACATGTGTCACTCCCTAAACAAATTCCACCCAAAATTCACCTACTCTCCCTATTGGACACGTGTCTCACTAAGTCTATCATAGAATTTTCATCATCATTTACTTAATTACTTCTTATTACTCATCTTAATTAATTCACTCACTCTCCCCTAATATTAGTGGTGAGCAAAATCGGGTACCCGGTCTTTTTCTATGGAACCAGACCCGGAACCACCAGGTCCGAAATATTTGGAACCGGAACCGGAACCGTTCTAATCGGGTACTATGTTTTTGGAAACGGAACCGGAACCGCCGGGTACCCGATTTTCTTTAATGGTTGTGTATTTTGTTCAATTTTTTAAATTTAAATAACAAATCGGGTTAATGACCAACAACTACTCTACTTCATATTTAATTATTTACCACTAAACATCCACAAAGATAGTGTCCTTAAACACAAGTTTACAATTTTAAGATAAAACATACAATTTTACATAAAGTAATAAACACAAGTTCACACAAATTATATAAAAGTTTATATAAACATACAAATTTTGAATGAAAAAAAAATTAGGCTTATTATATTTTGGTTTAGTCAGTAGTCACTTTAGTACTTCACTATTTACTATTGGATAAAAATATAAAACCTAATTCAACCATTACAACCGGGTACCCACCGGGTACCCGATCCAAATTTTTTGGAACCGGAACCAGTTGGGACCGGTAGTAACTTTTGGATCTGGAACCGGACCCAGTTGAACCGAGTCTGGGTAATTACCCGCCGGTTCCTAACCGGGTCCGATTCCGTGGGTGGGTACCCGGAACCGTTGATCGGCCCTACCTAATATACTCCCCTTTCCCAAATGACACGTGTACTCCTAAAATTATTCCATAATTGTTAAAGCGTTTCCTTTCTTGATTTGTTGCTGACTTTTCCACTTCTTCAATTACCCATCTTCTTCACTTCTTCAATTACCCATCTTCTTCACTCCACGGACTCCTAAAATTATTCCATAATTATTAAAGCGTTTCCCTTCTTGATTTGTTGCTGACTTTTCCACTTCTTCAATTACCCATTTTCTTCAATCCACGGACTCTTCAACTTCCCCTCTCTTCAACTTCACCTTTTGCAGTTTCGCTGTTGTAATAATATTTAGTACAGTACTATAATTTCATCACTCCTTTATTCAGTAGTTTAAATTATCAATTCTGCAATGGTCCTCACAAAGTTACAAGTTCCTCTCATTTTTTTTAATTCGTAGATGTTTGAATTCGTTACAAAAAATTACAATCCATCATCATCATTCATGGGGTTCAAAGCTTCGTATGAATTTCTTTTGGTCAAATTTTAATGGCTACCATCGAAATCGTGGTAATTAACTCTCCGTTTCTCTTTATCTTGATCATCAAAGAATTGATTGAATGATTGATGCTGACAAGTTGTTAAATACCGGTAACACTTATATAATTCTTATGATTTTTCTTTCAAATAAAAAATTCTTGCAATTGATCTTTGGGTTGAAAATTTTCCTTTCATTTTTCACCTTTTGTTAGGAATATTATCGACTATTGAGACTTGAAATTTCATCGAACAGCTGAGGTAATTCTATTCTGAAATCAATGACACTACTGTACTTTCAATTTCTTTCCTTAACTTGTTATATATATATATATATATATATATATTGGTTCTATCAAATACGTACAATGGAATGTGTTGTTCAATTATGCAATTTTGTTATGGATTTAGATTTAAGTACAGTAATTCCATTTCAGAGTTTTACATTTGTGCAGGTTGCCTTGATTGGACACTTAGTTTCAGAGTTTAGGTTTCCAATTTTGTTTTACATTTTATCCTCCTTATTGTGCAGGTTGCCTTGAACACTTTTTAACCCAAACATCAACAACAATATCATGTCTACTTCGTAAACAATTTACATACAAAAGGATTAATGAAATCCTAGATGCATCATCCATATCTAAGATTATGATTTAAACCTAATCATAATATCATTGTATTTTTATTGTTTTTACCTTACCACTAATACATGACTTTTAACCTTTTATACTATATCTTTTATTTTGAATTTAGTTATATGTGTGATCATATAAGTTTAAGGAAAATGCTATATGCATCCCTTTTTATAAGCATTAATTACATTACCTAATATGGAAATAAGTTGTGAATTTATGTGAAAATTACACATTGGTCAATGTAATAAATGCATAATTAATGTTCTTTATTTCCTTTTTTAGCTTTTTATATGCAACCCTTAGGGCTGCATATAGCATAATTAATGATCACAATGGGTTAATTTAAGGGATAATTTTTTTAATTTAGAAACTATAATAATCTATAGCCGTTGATTGCAATTTAAGACTTATAAGAGTTTGTGTGCAAGAAACGAGTCATTGTTATTAGTGTTTAAAGAAATTTATATAAGCTCTTAATAGTATATTGTACCTGTAAAACTTTGCATGAGAAAGATTATGGTTTTTTATTTATTTATTTATTTTTTTTTTTGGCATTTTCGTCTACATATAAAATTCTCAATAAATAGGTTTTACAAATTTATTTTCCTCCCAAAAAACTATTGCGTAGTCTTTCCTCTACAACAAATTGATTTGCATCCCAACATACTTCTAAAGTTTCTTTCAACGTATCCTATTTGTTGAGATGTTAAATTGGGAAGCAAATTCTTTTTAATCAACGATGAAAAATATATTACAAATCTCATCAAAAAAATTAGGAGGATAAAACTAATCAGTTTGTTAGATTCATCCTAATCAGTTTTCACCTATTGAAGGTAAAGTTGCCAACATAGATGGAGATTCGACCAGATGGACCTCATATATTGCTAATTGTTGCTGTAGGGTGATCTTTGTTTTATTCATAAAGTTTTTCATTAGTTAGTTTGCAACATTTGTCTCATATTAGAAGTTACTACTACAAAAAATGTAAAGTATACTGAAAATGCTCATAATTTATGTATTATATATAGTCCAATATAGAATTATCATAATCAACAACAAAATGATTATGATCTACATAGCTTCACATAAAACTACATAAAAGTATATTTACCATGATATCTAAATTTTTGTAAAAAACTATATATTATGCACAGTATTGACGAATTTCACAATTTTACCTATGAAGTAGTCCGAACAAGAAAACTCTAGAACTGAATTATATTAAACATGTTGTGTGATAAATTAACATTGCTTATGACTTACACACATTCGGGCATCGTCGGGCAAAAAACTAGTTTAGAATTTTAATCAATGCTTTTGATTGTATCTTTCTCTCACACCTTCGGCGATTACACCAAAATTTGTTAAAGTAATTACTTAGTTAGAGTTACTTAGGGCTGTTAAGCAAATAATCAATGGCACGTGCCTAACGTGTGTTCTAATTTTTTTATTTTTTTTGGTGACAACTTGTGTTGTAATTAATTAATGTATACTGTTATGGTGCATTTTAGCTAACCTGATTACAGGTAGGAAGCCGAGGCTCGGCTTGGTAAGCCGAGAGTTACAGGTTATAAACCAAGGACATGCCGTGAGTAGCAGGAGCATAAGCAGGAACAGATACATAAGCCGAGTGGTGCTAGGTATCGGGTTCATAAGTTGGAACGTAAGCTGGATCATGCACATAAGCTGGTTGAAAGCTGATAAGCAAGTAAAGCCGAGGAGCAGAGATGCAGGTCTACGTTAGAAGATTCTGGAAGGAAGCACGAGTTGTAATTCAGACTAAGTGCCAAGGTCAAATGAGGAGTGATTGAATAATAGGAGATGTGCGCTGACGTGGCAAGAAGTGGTCACCATGATTGTTGCAAGGCTACCTAAGGAATAGGAGTTAGTTCCTAGAAAAGAGGCAGGCGTGCAGACGTGGCTTGAAAGAGTCATCCTACATTGTCTCACAGATCCCAAGGAAATAGGGAGTGATCACCAAGTTGTTGCATGGTCTCACACATCCTAAGAAAATAGGAAGTTGTTCCTATTTTGATGGAACGGCTAGGTCAGCAATTTAGTAGTTAAATAGGAAGGAAAGCCGATTGTTTTAGGCAGATTATTATCTTTCATCATCACTTATACATTACTCTAAAGAAAACAAGAGAAAAAACCCTATTGCAAACACGTATCTACACAGCCCAGAAATACTCTGCTTAGCATATCTAACCAGACAGTTATCGTTTGTACTCGAAAGAAGCAGGGCATGTTGCCCATACCCCTAGGGTGCTACTCAGCTAGTTTCAGCCATTTTCAATCTATATTACTCGAGATATTGTACATGTACTGTAACGACCCGACTCGCTTAAATCGGCGCGGAAGAAACCGACGAGTCGAATAGTTAGAAACTACAACTCAAAATACTTAAGAAATAAAACTAATTCCTCAAATATTATTATTAAACCACAAAAGTACAAATACCCACAAGTTTGTATATAAACTAGTCCAAAAGTCAAACTAAAAACACTAAAATACAAGTAACTCCAACCACGCGTCAGAGTCTAAAACAACGTATGAAAGTCCATACAACAACGTATAAAGTCTAAATAATACGCCAATACTATCTATAAACAACAAAAATAGAAAATACATCAAGCAACAGAAACAATAAACGTCGCTCGCCCAACCCAAAGCTAAGCAAGAGTATCGTCATCAGAAATACCTGAAAAATATACAACGGTCCACCATCAGTGGCGAGTAACATAACTGACTCACCCTAATGGGAATACACATGCACATAGCATAAATCAAATAAACAATATCGAATCAATAATCTAGAGTACAAGATCAACCCAAACGTGAACTCGACTCAAACCAACCTAATCAACTATCTTTGGCGCAATCATTCATATTCTAGACCGGACTGTGCTCGTACGAACGCATCTTACGCATTCGAACTTTCTACTATGCTCGGATTTGAGAATCTTACTCCCAAACCCCATGAAACCAATCTTACTGGAAATCCATGTCCCGTGAAACCAATCTTACTGGAAATTCACAAAGATCACATAGTATGACTCCAACTATCCCAATACCGCGGATGGAATAGGGGCAACGTCTTAACCCAAATACAATGAATCTTACTCAAAGTATCAGGCGTCTAAAAATGAAATCAAGCTAATCATTAATTAAAACTTTAATCATTTTAATCATCTTATTATTCAACCTAACCAAATTAAGTTCAAGAATTTGCCTCTAGCCTTGATTCTTGAAAATAACTAGTTAAAATACCGAAGTTATCCTCAAGATTGCCTTTAGCCTTGATCTTGAGTCTAACCAACCATAATTCATCATTCAATAATCATTCTTTAATCATTTTAGACACATTCTTTAACTTTCTTTATCATTTAAACCATTTCTTTAACTTTCAAGATTCAACCAAGAACTCATAAAGACTCATCAAGAACTCATAAAGAACTCAAAGAACCCATAAAGAACTCATAAAGAACTCATTCAAGATTCAAGATCTTCAATCAAGAACTCAATCAAGATTCAAGAACTCAATCAAGAACTCATCCAAACTCAATCAAACTACACGCATAACATCATCATCAATCAATCGAAAATTACCATCAAACTTATCCAAAATTCATCAAACTTTAACATGATATTCATGATCATAAACCAACACATAATCAATCATAAAACCATGAAAAATCATCATCAAAACACCATGTAGACACATAAAAATCAGATTATAAAATCATACATAAAATCATGGATATTCATCAACAATCAACCCAAACATGCATTTAATCTATACTATAAACATAGTATACCAAAAAGGTTGAGAAAGCATGTTACCTTGATGAAGATTACCAAGGTAAACAATCAAGAACTTGCTGCCCGGAAACACCCCTCACGAACCCAAAGTTCACGCATCACACGAGCACCACCTCGGCCTTGCACACAAGCACCACACGTCCACCACGAGCAAGCTACGAACCAGCCACGTTTCAGCCTTGAACCAGCCACGTTTCAGCCTTGAATCCAGCCATGTTTCAGCCTCGAACCAGCCACGAGCCAAACCCCACTTGACCCACACGAACACGTCCCGAAACCAACCCGAACACACAATCTTGATTGGGATTATGGAAGTTTAATTTGTGTTTGAACACTTAAAGATCAAAGGATGAAGAATCTTTAAGTTTGGGATTAGAAATATGATGAACACCATTGGGTTATAATGCCCAAAATAGGCGTGTAAGTATATGGCAAATGGAGAGAGAATTTGCCTTTTAAAAGGTGATGGCAAGGGTGATTAAATAAGCAAATGAACAAAGGATCCTAAAGCCTTACTAACTACTTCTATTTATAGAAGTTAGTTAGGTGTGAACATGAAGCAAGTGGCAAAACTTGCCATCAAACACAAGGAGGGCCGATTGGGCTTAGAAGAAAAAGGCCAAAATGATCACTTGGGCCATTTGCACTAATTCATGACTAATCATGATTAATTTTGCACTTGGCCCAAAACTAATTAATTAATTAGAAAATTAAATAATAAAATTCTAATTAATTAAAATAAAATTAAATTAAGAAATATTAAACCATTAAATAATATGGTTACACATAAGCACTTAAAATGGTCTAAATAAATTTTAGACCATGCATCGGAACAAACTAATTACAAGAAAGTAAACACGAAACTAGCCCAAAATCTGGGGCGTTACGTGTACCAAACGGCTTTTATGCCCCAATCATAGTGGATTGTTGGACTCATAGCCACCCGCGGTTTTTTCCCTTGTTCTTGGGTTTTCCGCGTCAACATTTTTCTGTATCTTTTCTCTCTTATTTTTCTTCATTTATTTTCCGCACCTTAGTCTAGCTATCACCCGTTCCAACCTTAAATTGTCATCTTGATGATTTTTGGCAAAAACATATACTTAGCCTTCTGTACATATTGATGAATATGAAAAGATAATAAAAACAAATTCTCCTACCCTGTTTTCCTGGTTTCTTCCCTCTACTCTTTTCTTCCTCTCTAAATGTGCTACATTGAGGTCTCAAAATTAACCTCCTATAACAATGGTAGCAGAGCCGGTCCTCAAAAGTAAACACGAAACTAGCCCAAAATCTGGGGCGTTACAATCTCCCCTCCTTAAAAGAATTTCGTCCCGAAATTCAAGCAAAGGAGACTGTCCTCCATCAATAATCCGGGCTTGGCACACAACAGTCAGACGAAATCTGACGGAACTTCGGCTTCCACCAACGTTCAACCGATCCTCGCGACTTGATGCTTCAGCCACTCAGCTTGTCTTGCCTGCATGATCGAAAAGCGTTCGTCGAAGTCCTGAACATGCTCCAGCATTCTTCGACGCACCACTATAGACCTCGAGATCCTCCTCGTCGCTCGGAAGGTAAAGATAGGAGCAAAGACTATCCTCCGATTCAAACACGAACCCAGAAACTACGATCCTCCGTCACATACTCGAGCTACTCCCTTCGACTATAGCCTTAACTTTTAGAGGTGTAAAAATGATCAAATGGTCGGAAACTGGCATACAGGTTAGAATTGGTCGATCAAGGCCAAAAGTAGGAAGCAACCAGTTTGTCTTGGATGATAAAACAAAAAATCAATTCAAAAATCCATATCAAGTTTTGACATTTCGGTTTAGATGGCTTAGAATATCTAGACCAGAATGTTGGGAATCGAAACGATGCCCACCTTTGAATGATGAGAATAGCAAGGATGTTAATAAAAGTCTGATATGAATATAATATATAGAAATCAAAGAATATCTCGATGAACTATCTCGATTAATAAGGAGTAGGATGGCTATAATTATAACATAATATATATATATGTATATATATATATATATATATATATATATATATATATATATATATATATAGAATCTCAGGGTTAAGAGGATGGAATTTATCGTGGTAAACTTGTCATCATCACTAAAACAACAATATAATATATATATATATGGCTACAAATAGAAATCATGACATGATGGTGTGTAAATGGCATAAATTATCAATCGATCAATCCGAGTGATGATGGATGATATTAACAATGACGGCCAAAGACACGGTGGGTGATGCAAGGGGAATCGGCGTTGATCATGATGTTGGCCAACATGAATAACGTTAATGAATTATGATGGCCTCAATTATGTATGGTGATGATACCTCGATGATGGGTGATCATAGATGATAATAATGATCATGATTGACGATGATGATGACATGGACGATGATGATGGATTACGACGCTCATAATCAATGGTTAAGAACTTATGAGGTCGAATAAGGGGATGATGATCAATATAATAGATTGTCCTGAATGATGATGAAGGCATCATGGACGTTAATGAATTGACCAAAACAAGGGTGATAACGATATTGTTAACAATTAGAGGCAACAACGAATTGATGGTGATACTTATGTTAACAATGATGGTACTTACAAAATAAGCTCAATAACGGAAAATAGAGTCAATCTTAAATCAGTCATAAGGTTGATCAATTAGGTTTGATACAATCAGATTTTAGTCGAATACGGTACGTCAAAGCGGTTTCCTGACCACAATTACACCCCTATAAGCTCTAGTCTGGTCTACCTTAACACCTTCCTTGTTGAGTACGCGACTCAAAAATGCAAATTCGCGAAGAGAGAGCTCCCATTTGGAGTTATTCGCGAATCACCTGCTGCTCCATAATATCCTTAGTACCATACGGAGATGATCTGCAAGCTCAGACTCGTCTCTCGTTTAGACTAAGATATTATCGAAGAAGACTACGACGCACTTATCGAGTAAGTGATGAAAAGTCTGGTTCATCCGATCCATGAACACGGGTATAGCGTTAGCGAGACCGTCGGGCATCACCTTAAAAACTCGTAGTGGTCGTATACGTACGAAGAAGCGGTCTTCGAAATGTCACTGACTGATTTCGGTAACGAATGATCGCTCGATACCTCGATAGCCAGTCCATGCCCATAACGACATCGAACTCCCTCAGCGGGAAATCCTTCAAATCGGTTGTTGCCTGCTCACCAGCGAAAATGATAGGCAAACCTCGGAACTCGGGCTGACAAACAAGATCCTCTCCAAAAGGGAGAGTTATAAATGACCTAACGGGAAAACTGAGACTCCATCGAACTGGACCTCTGCTTCTGCCTTGGTCGTACAACAGACTCGATCCTTCATTGGAGGCTTAGCCGATGCCGAAAGCTCCTCTCCTGCCGATGAAACATGCCATAGGCGTGTCGTCACATCGCTTCCCTGGGTGGAAGTTCTTGGCGCAACTTCTATACCTCGAACCGTCGAAATCCTAATGCGAACTAGCGGTCGGAGGGGGGGTATTGCTAGGAGCACTAAATCGGGGCTTCTCGAAATATGGTGACGTCACCGGGGTCGGGGTCCTCTTCCTGCTCGCATCCTCCTCGATAACAGACGCCTGAATGTCGAGTGCTACCCCGTAAGCTTGCCGTAACGACTTCGCTCCACTGCTGATCATACGAACGCGAATCCTCGTATTCAGCCTCTTGACGTAACGCTTGTCCCGCTCCTCCTCGGATGGAACGACCGACATAGCGAACCTTGATAACTCGGCGAACTTATCGGGGTACGCCTGAACTATCATCTTACCCTGGATGAGAGTAAGAGACTCCTCTGGTTTCCGCCACCGCAACTCGTCGGGGTAGAACCTCCTCTGGGCCTTAGCTACGAACTCGTACCACGATATCGAATGCAGGGTAAACACGCGTTCCTAGCTATGCTCCACCAGTTATCGATCTCTCCTCGCAAGTAGTAGGCGACGAACTGTTCCTTCTCGTGCTCGAACAGAACGTAGTGTCGAAGAGCCTTCCTACTCGTGGATTCAACTCTCCAACGTCGTAGGGTCGGCAACCCCATCGTAAGTCGATGGTTGATGACGAGCGATACGATCGAACGTCGACTGCGATCCCTGATAGCTGATGACTAAGATACGCTAGCATAAGAATCGCTTCCTCGAGCACTCGTAATCTCTGTCGTCCCGAACTCGATCGGCGAGGTGTGAACACGTCGAAACGTAACACGATAAGAACAAATAAACAAAAAGGTGAATTAACAATCCACACTTAAGTCAAGGATACACACAAAAGTAAGTAGGAAAAAGAGTCTTATCCCGGATTCTTCTACCTGTCACTCTTCCTCCCTTTACTTAAATCTTAATTTTTGGGGGTTTATCACTCGGGAATGGTAAAGCTCTCAACTCCCGGGTTCAACTTAAATCCTAAAACTTCACTTAAAACCTATTCGGCTCTGATACCAACTGTAACGACCCGACTCGCTTAAATCGGCGCGGAAGAAACCGACGAGTCGAATAGTTAGAAACTACAACTCAAAATACTTAAGAAATAAAACTAATTCCTCAAATATTATTATTAAACCACAAAAGTACAAATACCCACAAGTTTGTATATAAACTAGTCCAAAAGTCAAACTAAAAACACTAAAATACAAGTAACTCCAACCACGCGTCAGAGTCTAAAACAACGTATGAAAGTCCATACAACAACGTATAAAGTCTAAATAATACGCCAATACTATCTATAAACAACAAAAATAGAAAATACATCAAGCAACAGAAACAATAAACGTCGCTCGCCCAACCCAAAGCTAAGCAAGAGTATCGTCATCAGAAATACCTGAAAAATATACAACGGTCCACCATCAGTGGCGAGTAACATAACTGACTCACCCTAATGGGAATACACATGCACATAGCATAAATCAAATAAACAATATCGAATCAATAATCTAGAGTACAAGATCAACCCAAACGTGAACTCGACTCAAACCAACCTAATCAACTATCTTTGGCGCAATCATTCATATTCTAGACCGGACTGTGCTCGTACGAACGCATCTTACGCATTCGAACTTTCTACTATGCTCGGATTTGAGAATCTTACTCCCAAACCCCATGAAACCAATCTTACTGGAAATCCATGTCCCGTGAAACCAATCTTACTGGAAATTCACAAAGATCACATAGTATGACTCCAACTATCCCAATACCGCGGATGGAATAGGGGCAACGTCTTAACCCAAATACAATGAATCTTACTCAAAGTATCAGGCGTCTAAAAATGAAATCAAGCTAATCATTAAATCTTTAATCATTTTAATCATCTTATTATTCGACCTAACCAAATTAAGTTCAAGAATTTGCTTCTAGCCTTGATTCTTGAAGATAACTAGTTAAAATACCGAAGTTATCCTCAAGATTGCCTCTAGCCTTGATCTTGAGTCTAACCAACCATAATTCATCATTCAATAATCATTCTTTAATCATTTTAGACACATTCTTTAACTTTCTTTATCATTTAAACCATTTCTTTAACTTTCAAGATTCAACCAAGAACTCATAAAGACTCATCAAGAACTCATAAAGAACTCAAAGAACCCATAAAGAACTCATTCAAGATTCAAGATCTTCAATCAAGAACTCAATCAAGATTCAAGAACTCAATCAAGAACTCATCCAAACTCAATCAAACTACACGCATAACATCATCATCAACCAATCGAAAATTACCATCAAACTTATCCAAAATTCATCAAACTTTAACATGATATTCATGATCATAAACCAACACATAATCAATCATAAAACCATGAAAAATCATCATCAAAACACCATGTAAACACATAAAAATTAGATTATAAAATCATACATAAAATCATGGATATTCATCAACAATCAACCCAAACATGCATTTAATCTATACTATAAACATAGTATACCAAAAAGGTTGAGAAAGCATGTTACCTTGATGAAGATTACCAAGGTAAACAATCAAGAACTTGCTGCCCGGAAACACCCCTCACGAACCCAAAGTTCACGCATCACACGAGCACCACCTCGGCCTTGCACACAAGCACCACACGTCCACCACGAGCAAGCTACGAACCAGCCACGTTTCAGCCTTGAACCAGCCACGTTTCAGCCTTGAATCCAGCCACGTTTCAGCCTCGAACCAGCCACGAGCCAAACCCCACTTGACCCACACGAACACGTCCCGAAACCAACCCGAACACACAATCTTGATTGGGATTATGGAAGTTTAATTTGTGTTTGAACACTTAAAGATCAAAGGATGAAGAATCTTTAAGTTTGGGATTAGAAATATGATGAACACCATTGGGTTATAATGCCCAAAATAGGCGTGTAAGTATATGGCAAATGGAGAGAGAATTTGCCTTTTAAAAGGTGATGGCAAGGGTGATTAAATAAGCAAATGAACAAAGGATCCTAAAGCCTTACTAACTACTTCTATTTATAGAAGTTAGTTAGGTGTGAACATGAAGCAAGTGGCAAAACTTGCCATCAAACACAAGGAGGGCCGATTGGGCTTAGAAGAAAAAGGCCAAAATGATCACTTGGGCCATTTGCACTAATTCATGACTAATCATGATTAATTTTGCACTTGGCCCAAAACTAATTAATTAATTAGAAAATTAAATAATAAAATTCTAATTAATTAAAATTAAATTAAATTAAGAAATATTAAACCATTAAATAATATGGTTACACATAAGCACTTAAAATGGTCTAAATAAATTTTAGACCATGCATCGGAACAAACTAATTACAAGAAAGTAAACACGAAACTAGCCCAAAATCTGGGGCGTTACGTGTACCAAACGGCTTTTATGCCCCAATCATAGTGGATTGTTGGACTCATAGCCACCCGCGGTTTTTTCCCTTGTTCTTGGGTTTTCCGCGTCAACATTTTTCTGTATCTTTTCTCTCTTATTTTTCTTCATTTATTTTCCGCACCTTAGTCTAGCTATCACCCGTTCCAACCTTAAATTGTCATCTTGATGATTTTTGGCAAAAACATATACTTAGCCTTCTGTACATATTGATGAATATGAAAAGATAATAAAAACAAATTCTCCTACCCTGTTTTCCTGGTTTCTTCCCTCTACTCTTTTCTTCCTCTCTAAATGTGCTACATTGAGGTCTCAAAATTAACCTCCTATAACAATGGTAGCAGAGCCGGTTGATTCAATTATCATACCCTATCTTCTTCAATCGTTATATTATTGTCCTGGGACCACCTTCCTCATTGTGGTCCTGCGATATACATTTCTCAATAATAATGCATATACATTTCTCAATACTACATATACATTTCTCAATACTGCATATTCATTTCTCAATACTGCATATGGTCCCGGGACCACCTTCCTCTCAGTACTCCCGGGATTTTACGATGTCGTTTGGCTTCTTTTAAAAAAAAATGCGAAAAAGTTATAAATATTCTATTCTGCTACTAACCACCTCCTATATTTTCTCTGTTTCAATTTTTTTCGATTTCTTCAACTTTTTGATTTTTTTTTTTTTGTTTCTTGTTTTGTTTTTTGTCTTGATGTTGGTTAATTAATGTTTTATGTTATTACGTATTTTAGGTTTTTTTAAATATGAATTATTATTGTTGAATGGAAATGAATATGTAGTGTAATGAAATGTATATTTTAGTATATTGAAATGAATATTGAAGTGCATTGAAATGTATATATTTTTTTTATTCTATTCTGGTTTTTTATATATGAACCAATATTGTTTAATGGTAATGAATATTGTAGTGTATTGAAATGAATATTGAAGTGTATTGAATTGAATATGAATCATAAAGTGGATTCAACATTGTTTTTATATAGGAATGTATATTGTTTGTTGGAAATGTATATTGCAATGTGTTAAAATGAATAGTGTAGTATATTCATCTCTATATGCAATATTGAAATGAATATTATTGAGAAATTAATATGCAGTATTGAAAAATGTATATGCAGTATTGAGAAATGTATATGGGGTATTGAGAAATGTATATGCATTATTATTGAGAAATGTATATGCAGTATTGAGAAATGTATATCGCGGGACCACAATGAGGAAGGTGGTCCTGAGACCATATGCAGTATTGAGAAATGAATATGAAGTATTGAGAAATGTATATGCATTATTATTGATAAATATATATGCAGTATTGAGAAATGTATGTCCCGGGAACACCTAATAATTTTTGTATCTTCTTCCACGTTTTCACCATTAACGACTACCCCAAACAGCTTCACCCACCAACTGTTCGATAAAAGTCCTCAACCAAAATCCTAAAAATAAAATTCAAGAATTTGTAAATTTCTTTGGATACCTATCATTTAGGATTAATATATCTTTGAACCCAAGTTTGCAAATCATCCAAATCACATAATTTTGGCAACAGGGGAAAATTTGAAGAGTTCTACAACTCTCTTACACTAGAAGAATATAATCGCTCACTAAACAACTTGAAGATGCCCAACAGAAAAAAGTAAGGGTTTTTCTATGTAGTGCCCTTGTGGTATAGCGTTTTCTATGATGTACCCCTCCAAATTGGGACTTCTACATGGTACCCCTAAGAAACTACTTTTCACCACTTAGTACTCCTCTAAATTATTAATTACGTAATTAACAATCTAAACTTGATTATTAGTGCACTAACCGTCATAATTAATCTAATTTGCTGTAAATTATTACTAATTATTACTAATTACTATCAAAGAATTACCAAAAAATACAATTAAAAAAAAAGAAAAACTACCAAATTTTTTTAAAAATAGTAATAATTAGCAGTTGTTTATATTAATTATGAAGGTTAGTGCACTAATAATCATGTTTAGTGTATTAATTACGTAATTAATAATTTATAAGGGGTACTACGTGGTGAACAACAGTTCCTCAGGGGTACCATGTAGAAGTCCCATTTTGGAGGGGTACATCGTAGAAAACGCTATACCACAGGGGTATTATATAGAAAAACCCAAAAAGTAATAAAATCTTTCAAGAAGCTTTTGAAGAGTGAATGTTTTACTAGTTGGGAAAGAGGATTGTGTGAATGGTGTGATAAACCGATCCATGAATATGAATGTAAGCATAGTGCTAGTAATTGGGAGTTTCTTGTGATATATGATGAAGTAGAAGATTATGTTATTGCATTAGAATTTTATGATCATGATGAGTCGAAATTGGTTGTTGATATATGCATGTGACCTTATATCTGAGGAGGGGGATCGGATAAGTCCAATGTTGTTGTTAGTAAGCAAGAAATAGTTAAATGTGTTGAGCAAGAATCATTGCATTGTCCATTAATAATAATGACCCAATCTCTTCCTACTTTCACCACTATTATTCCCTCTTCTTTGTTTCTTGTTTCTCCTACTTTGCATGTCTTGGTTGTCTCATAAAACATCATCACAATTTATTTATTTTCATACAAACTTTCAAACACTTCTACTACCTATTCCACTACATAAACACAACCAAGCAGCTTTCGGTGAATCAAAGAATAAATGGAGTGCATACAAAACACAATTTGTAGTTGGGGCAATCACTCTGTGACTTTTGATGTAGTTGGATTTAAATCAAATAATAATGCTGAAAATTTGGTTAATGTTTCAATCGATGTTCAAGAAAATATGGGGGATCAAGTGTTCGTTGCCAATTCTATTAGAGTATTGTTGTTGTATAACTTGCATGTTTTGGTGCATCTTGTTAAGCTGGAAACTGACCAGCAGCAATATGATTTGTTGATAAGTGATATTTTTGTAGTTATTTTCTTAGTTTTTGTTAGTTTATTTTCTACTTTATTTAGTTTTTATTTGCGTTGTTTAGGTCTTTTTGTTTAGTTTTGCTTCTTAAGTTCCTTTTCCCATTTTTATGTGATTTCCTCCATTTTTGCACTAATCTTGAGATTTCTTCCTTTTTGTAGGTATCGATTCCATTTCGGAACCCGAGTAAGCAAGCCGAGAGTCCCGGATGGAACCATAGCAAAGGGGAAGCAAATAATTGAGACAAAACCATGCATAACCCTTCGTAAACAACCGGCACCACAATCACCACTTTTGGAGCATATGTCAACTTTGAAAGGATATAACTTTTTACATACTCATCATTTTAAGGCGATTCAAGTTTGAGGTGAAGCTCGTTTTGATATCTTAAAAACGTCTGGTCATATGCTAATTTAAATTCTTATAAGAAACAAAGGGGTTATGACATTTTCATAACTGAATGTCAAGCTGCCAAGCGGCCGCTAAGATTTCCACTTTCCCATGTGCTCGCTTGGATTTTTGAAGCGCCCGCTTGAGCGAAGCAGGTAGTAACTCATTTTTTTTGCTTCAACGGCCGCTTGGATTTATGAAGCGCCCGCTTTTTTAGCCAAGCGCACGCTTGCGCGACCCTATTCGTTTCATTTAATCTTTTTCTAGATATTTTCTCTTGTAATTTTGAGGGGACTATAAATAGCACCCTCCCCTCATTTCGCTCCCCAACTGATGTTAGATGCACTTAGCTTAGGTTAGTTTAGTTTTCTCTTTCAATTTCTCTTGTAAAGTCTTTCATTCTTCTTAGGCCCTGTTCTTTAGGACTGATCTGGTCTGATCTGATCTGATTTGATTTGATTTGAGTTTGTCTGATCTGATCTGATATGATTTGAGTTTTTCTGATCTGGTCTGATTTGAATTATTTTAAATAATGATAATATTAATAAGGGTTTTGCTATTCATTGCCCTAAGGGCAATGATTAAGAATTAACAAATGCATTAAAAGTTGAAATTTACATTTAATATGTATAAAAAATTCATTGAAAAGTGAAATAAATATATTTTATTTATTTATTATATGAAAATATTACATAGAAAATTGAAATATGTATTTATTATATGAAAATAACTTCACATTTCAATGGAAAATTTTCATATAATCATTGTGCAAAACAAGTTCCAATCTGTTTTTCACATTAATTAATGCATTTGTTAATTCTTATACATTGCCCTTAGGGCAATGAATAGGAAAACCCTATTAATAATAACTACCAATTTTATTATTTTAATTGTAATTGTAATTATTATTTTCATTATTATAATTGTAATAATTATATTTTATGAGAAAGGTAATACATGATTATATTTACTAAAATAATAATTATTATTATTTTTATTTTTATTTATTATTTATTTTTAATTTTTATTTTTATTTTTAATTTTATTTTGAATTTGAATTTTTATTTGTATGTAAAAATAAACCTTAAAACCTATCTCATGTTCATTTTCATTCCAAAGTAGCAAAAATAATAATAATAATAATAATAATAATAATAATAATAATAATAATAATAATAATAGTAATAGTATTAATAATAATAATAATAATAATAATACTAATAATAATAATTATTATTATTATTATTATTATTATAATTATAATTATAATTATAATTATAATAATAATTATAATAATAAAAATAATAATGATGATAATAATAATAATAATAATAATAATAATAATAATAATAAATAATAGTAATAATAATAATAATAATAATAATAATAATAATAATAATAATAATAATAATAATAATAATAAAGAGTGATAAAGTTTGATCTGATCTGATCTGATCTGATTACTGTAGCTTTTAAGTCCTAAAGAACATGGCCTTAATTTATGCAAGTAGCTTATTTTTTTCTTCATCTTCTTGCTTTTGTTCTTCAATTTCATCAAGGTATTTTTCTGTTTTTCCTTTGCTTTATTATTTTTGTTTTAATAGCTTTGTTGAATGATTTTGTTGCTCTTGCTTGTTTTGTTGTAGTTAATTTTTAGTTTCTTTAAGATCTAGTTGTTTGTATTAGTTTGGTGTTCTTATTTCTAGGTTTTAGTTGGTATTTGTTGTTCTTAGTTTTAGGTTTAAATTATGCACTTAGTTTTAGTTTTAATTATGTTTTTAGTTATTTGTTTGTTACTACTTATGTGTGACTAATTTACTTGCTAGGGTTTGGATTGAAGCCTCTCAAAATTCTCTATGTTTATATTTTACTTGTTTCTTGGACTTGGTTTGTGGTAATGTCGGTACCAAAGGTCTCGGTATTGTTAAATCTTGTGTTTAGCTAACATAGGATTCATTGAAGGATCCCCACCGAAGGAATGAAAGGTGAACGTGGGTGATGACTTCTTTTGACCGATTGATGGAAGCACCATGAAAGTTGGGCCTTCGATCAAGGGAAAGTTACCGGTCTGCGTGATTTGTGCTTATGGCCCGTTAGGTCCGCCACGAAAGTAGGTGATATACGTCTTTCCAGTCGTCATACTAGCTCGAAAGAGTAGATATGGCTCTTAGAACGACCTCCCCTTTAATCATGACCTAAGTCTAAGTCTTGATTGATTCATAATTCATGGTGGTATGAGATGCGGATCTCTTAACCCTACTATTTTATTTCTTGTTTTCCATAGTTTAGTTTTAGTTTGTTTCCGTAGCTCTCTCCATCTCACATGACAACCCATTTGGCCTAGCTCGTTCAACGCTTTATGCCTACTAATGTGATGGACCTTCCCCGTGTTCGACACCGCCACTACTCATACTACAATGGGGGTTTTTATTTGGTAATTTAAGGCCGAAAATCCCTCTATCAAGTGTGTACTAAAGTGGCAGGCCACATCAAATCCTGTGGTGTATTTGGGGCAGCAAATCATGTGCTATAGTTGAATTGGCCAGTTTGGAAAGTCTTGGAACTCTTTTTGCAAGTTATGTGGATGTTTATGTTGTGTTGGTGTTCAATCTTTGGGGATTGAGGTTAAACTTGTTCCTGTTGCTATATAGTTGGTCTTAGTACTACAATAAAATGCTTTGAATTCCAACATTTCCAAAAATATTGTTTGAGTTCTAGCTAAGACTTGAGGGCAAGTCATTCTGAAAGAGGGAAAAATGTTAGAGTAATTAGTTACTTAGAGTTACTTAGGGTTGTTAAGTAAACTAGTTTTCCCCCGTGCGATGCACGGTTTTTATTTGATTTTAAAAGTTGAATGCATTTTAATTAGTTTAACATTTTCCTTTTGTTAGTAGTTTTAAAAAATCTATTTGGATTTTGATTCAATTTTCTAGTGACCTATAAAAGTCAACTTAAAATAAAAAAAGAGTAAAGTTTTTACAAATCTCAATGAAACAAAAATAGTGATATTAATAAATACCTAAAAAAACAAAAAAACAAAAAAAAACACTTGTAACGATTTTTACTCCTTTTTTAAATTGAAAAATGATAATCAGTAAATTAATTGGAATAAGAAGGTAAAAAAACAAAGAGAAGTTATTGTGTCAGACTGGTCTGACAGTAACGTTTCTGTCAGACCAGTCCCCTAGACATGGACACATATGATTGAATCTGGACTCATATGTGTTGAACCTGGACACATATTGTTAAACCTGGACATGTATTGGTAGACCTGGTCATATGTTTGTAAACCTGGACACAAATTTGTAACCCTGAAAACATATTTGTAAACCTGGACACATATTGTTGGACCTAGACGCATGTTGTTAAACCTGGACACATATTGTTGAACCTGGACACATATTGTTAAACCTGGACATGTATTGGTAGACCTGGACATATATCTGTAAACTTGGACACAAATTTGTAACCCTGGAAACATATTGTTGGACCTGGACACATATCTGTCTAACTTGGACATATATTGTTAAATCTGGAAATCTATTTATAAACCTGATGACATTTGTAAACCTGGTGAAACTTGTTTAACCTGGAAATATATTGTTAAACCTGGACAAATGTTGTTGGACCTGGAAACATATTTCTTTGATCTGGACACATATTACTAAACATGGATCCCCCATGAGTTGTTAAAAAAATACAAGTGTTGGACGGTCCGACGGTCGGACCGTCCGACACAATACTTTCACTAAAACAAAATAGAGCAATATGTGTTTAGGTAAAAAAACTAATGTAAATAATTATGAAGGCATTGAGTAGTATTTATATCACCTTAATGTTAGTAGAGTATCAAAAATGACACATGACAAAAGAGGTGTTAGAGGTGGACAAGTGGCACATTAAAAATCCTGTTTTAAATATTTAAGTTTAGATAATCAATGTCACGTGCCTAACTTGTGTTGTAACTAATGAATAAATAATGCACTTAGACTTGTGTATTGATGAATATGAAAAAATAAAACAAATTCTCCTTCCATGTTTTCCTGACTTCTTTCTTGTACTCTTTTCTTTCTCTAAATACACTATTACATTGAGGTCTCAAAACCTCATGTTCAACTTCATTAATTCCATATTGATTTAAGAATGAAGTTAAATATGTGTAGTTTAGATGGATCAAGACGAACAAATGATGAAACATTCTTTAATGGCTGAAAGATGAAGTATAAAACTACAAAGTATCCATTAATATAGATTGGAATCTCCATCAATGATTTGAATGTGAAAGATGAAGGAGAAAAGGGGAGAGAAACTTGCTGATATACCCCATCAGTACTATTTACCTAAATTGAGGATCCTCATTTTTCATATAAGGAGAAATAGTAAATAAAACAATAAATACATAGACTAAAGGTACCACCACCACCTACAAATACAAACACTCACTTAACCAACACTACACTATATAAATGATTAGCCGCACAGCAAAACAAACACAAATATGCATCTTCTACTGCTGTCACTATTGCATGATCTATTCGCACACCAGATCCAAAACCTGTCCCTTTTTTTTCAGAAAAAAGAGATGAGAAACTAGTTAGTCTCTCTTACTAGTACCCCACAAAAAGGGCGTGTAAACATAACAAACCTCAACCATTCATGTGATTATGCACTAAATATTCAATTCTAAGCATCAAGTGCCCCGGAAAATTTTGGTGTTGCAGTTCAAGTCTGAGGCTGTTGGGATACAGGGGGCAAGAAGGTCTCCCACCAACCGTATTCGTACTTTGTATATGGGGCAATCCAATTCTCTGGCTTCTCAAACTCCAATTTCGTGGGATTTGAGGCCAATGCTTCTTCTAAGCTGTCGGCTTCAAAGCTTTCTGATAAAACACGATCCAATCTCAGTTTCATGTACCTGCCAAGACATTATAAGGGCGACTTTTTTTTATAGGCAGAATATGAAAGTAAACCGACAATCAGTGTTTGATCAGACTATATCTATAGGAAATGAAGGTGTGCCAAAAATAAAGGGTGGAGGGGATTTTTTTTTTTTTGGTGGTGGGGGGGGGGGGGGAGGGACGGAATTAGAATTGCACAAAAATAAGTGAACTTCTAAAGCGACAAGTATTGGATGTGTTACTATAGCCAAGAAGCATATGAATTATGATTTGAGTTTACGTGAAGAAGAGAGAAGATAATGTGAATGCATGCAGATGGTACTTTTTAAGGGGTGCTTGGTATTATTATGGCTAGTGTTGGAAACGGAACCAAATAAACATTCCCGTTACGGTATTACCTATTGTTTGATATAAGATATTGGTAACACATGCCCTTTTTCTAATGAAACCATTACCACCAATTTGTTAATTCTCAACCTTGTGGAAACAAACATCCCTCTTTGTTTCCATTTCATTTTCTTAATTATACCAAACACAAATAATCGTATCATTTCATATTAATCCTTTTCCTTTCTAACTTGTTTCCATTCTTAAATTTATACTAAACACCCTCTTAGTTTCAGAATTGTCTTTTGAAATTGTAGGAGGAAATGCAAAGGAATAACGTATTTTTAAAAATATCTCTAGCATGTAATTTCCTCTCACAAACATGTGAGTCTAAAAAGTACCTCTCAAATCATATCCCACTGTGTCCAATCCCTTATTCTCAATAACCTCGTAGGTTTAAAAGAGGAACCCTGTAGAAAAGAACTACTCCCTCCGTTTCATAAAAATGGCAACAATGTCATTTTCACGCATTTTGAGGAAACGATTTAAGGGTGTAAATGAAGGAATTAATCAAAATGATTTTAACACAAGTAAGAATATGAATATAAGTTATTAATATCAAAAAAATTTCTAATTAATTGAATCGTTTACACCCTCAAATTGCTTCCTTAAAATGCGTGCAAAAACAATCGTTGCCATTTTTATGAAACGGAGGGAGTACTAAAAACCATCATTAAGAAGCTATATAAATGTTCAACTTCATGTCACCAACTCACCAAACTTACTGAGGGCGATAGCATACATGAATAAGACAAACTCATCCACTAAAACTAATTACTAAATTAAGGTTTTGAATATTTAATAGGGAAAAGAAAATTTTTAGTGAAGTGATCCTTACGTGATCCATGGGCCATTTGTTGAAACCAAAGCCACAGCAGGTCTTTTTAATCTCTTGGTGATGTTAGGGAATTTGTCCAAGAACTTAGGTTCAATAACAAGCCAAAAGTCCTCCTCTTTGTTACTCTCTCCATAATAGCGACGCCTCTCAAACAGGACCTCTTGAAAATGCTCCTCGTCGTCAAGCATGAACTTAGCATTTGCAACCACAAAGTAATACTTCTTATTCGTTTGATCCTGCATTCCAACAGAGATTTGTGATCATTGGGAGGCTAGATAAGGCAGTTTCTAACCACCAAAAGTACTAGAAAAAAAAAATGTCAGTCTGAAATCTGAAGTTGCCAAAAATCTAAACAATTGAAACGCTAAAAAGGGCAGGAGCAAAGGGAATGAAACCATAATAAACAAGAAGCAAGTATATCAAAGAATTGGTCACAATTCACAAACTAGACAAGGAATGAAATTCAAGACAAAAATGTATTTCTACTCTTATCATGTAAGGGGTTTTTTAAGTGATCACCTTGAAAAACCTAAAAAATGGAAAAGACAGTAAATACTATCATATACTTCCTAAGTTTTCATAAGATTGCCAGAATAAAGTGAAGATAAGGAAAATGAGGAAAATTTAAGAAGGTTAGATAATGAGGGGACCTGCAATTATTGAATAAAATGTGACAAGAAATGGAAATTTTATAAGATTGCAGGAATAAAAGTGAAGGTAATGGGAATTTTAGGCAATGTAGACATTCAATTATATATATATATATATATCCAAATGGATTATATCCATATTCATTCATTCAAGCAAGTAGTGGAGAATAAGGTCTTATAATAAGGCTCCATCTCATTTAGTAGTTGGCCTTGCTTTAAGGGTGCATTCTCTTCAACACATTATGAAAAATCTAATGAGATCTTGATATAATTTGTAAAGATTGCCAAAAGTCAAACTATGTCAACTAAAATTTTAATTTTATTAGCATGAAAGGTATACAACACCCACAAAATGCTTCATATCTTAAGAAATAACCTTGATAGGTGGGGCGGGGGACGTGGTGAGGATGGAACTAGGAAAGCATGCCTCTAACACCAAGGCAATCGAAATAAAAAAAAAAAAAAAAAGGAGGCTTTGCAATTGCATTTTCCAATCAAAACCATTCTCTACATAATGTTTTACGTTCAAACCAGACGAATGGTCCTTTTGGTAGGGCGTAAAATGATTTCCCTGAAACTATTTTCCTCATTTTGCATTGTTTGGTTTCCTCATTTTGCATTGTTTGGTTTGACGGAAAATTAAAATTGAAAAATTAGTGTGTAAAATGGTTTTACATCAAAAGTTTTCCTCCCAACATCAAAAACGAAAACTATTTTCCATTTTCTATTTCTATTCTCATAACTCTTATTTCATTAAACAAACAACTGAAAATCGTTTGAAAATAAATTTTCCGTTGTAAAATGATATTAAAAATGTTTTACGCCATACCAAACGGACCCGAAAAGCGTCTTTCCCCACACACTTGTTGTAAGAGCACAATACATACATATATCAAGTGGTGACCTGAATTCCACAAAACTTCATGCTAAGATGTTGCAAGAAGATCATAGAGCTAAGAATTTTACAACCACTTACTCCATAACAACGAACTCGGCAGCTAAAAACCTAAAACAATTCCTCCTAAAACAAAAGCAAGGAGTTCTGACATACGGCAGGTATTCTAAATTTCTATTGCAAATAATGTAAAATTCGAACAGAAAATTGAATGGCCGGAAGAAAACCTGATCAGAAGAAGAAGTGGGCTGACTGGTATCCGCCGCGACAGCAACAGGAGGAATTCTGAGAGAGGAAGAAGCAAAGCCACCCATGGATGCGGAAGAGTAAGAAAGAGAATGGGAATTGATTCTGGTGTTTAGCAAATGGAGCAAGGGTTTCTGGGGTTGAAGATGACTACTCCCCAGAATTGCACAAGAACTCATAGCTATATTGCTTGCCAGAACTACCATTTTTGCTGATTTAGTACTTGCATAAACCAAAACCTGAAATTTCTATAAATTCCAAAAAAAAAAAAAAAATGACTAGAATGCATGAGATCGATATTGGAAAAATTGAATTGAGAATTCCATTGAGAATAGGGTGATAGAATGCATACCTTGAAGAGAATTAGATTGATTTTGAGCTGTTGTTCACTGGTTTCTCTAAGAGTTTTGCTTGGGGCTGTACTTCTCTACACTCCTTCCAAACACACATCTTATCTTGTATCCAATTCTTTATTTCTTTACCATTATCCGACAAATAAGAAAATTTTCCACATTTGCTAATTTTTTATGCAATTTTAATAGATTTTTCTTTATTTTCTTTCATTTTTATTATTTTTATAATTTTTATATCATTTTATTACTTTTAGGCTTTTAGCCACCTTATCACTATTTTTGTGAATAAATCTTATTAATTTATTTAGTACTCCTTCCATTCCCATTTGTTTGTCCTGTTTGATTTTGCACATATGTCAATGTATTTTTTTTACCTTAAATATTTTTTGTTGTATATATGTAAAACTTATAAGAATTGGATATTAATAACGTACTCATTGAGACGAATCAAACAAGTCCCACATGACTATATTATATTTCATGTATTGAGGGTAATTTAAAAGATTCTCCCATCTTATGAATAGTGTCAAGATTCCGAATAAGACAAACAAATGAGAACGGAGGGAGTAGCATTTTTGTTTTATTTCTATTTTCCATTTTGGATAGCAAAACCTATTTATTTTATTTATTTTGTTAGTTTTAATTTTATCTTTTTATTTTCTTAGATTTTTAGTTTAATTAAATAAAATGACATGGTGTTGTTTGTTTAGACTCATTTTGGTGCTTAATTGAAATTATAAATGCATGATTTTAAGTTGTGTGATTGTATATGTGTTTAGGTGGATCTTGGATCATATACTCAAAAACAAACAACTATAACCAAATCAAAGCTGCTGCCCATGGGATTTGATCCCCCGACCTTCGATGCACTCTGTGCTGAAACAACAAGCAACAACTCAACAACAGCGGCAGCTTCGAACACCACAGCCCCATTCACCCTCCATTTCAGCCACCACAGCAACACCAAAATAGCCCCATTGCATCCAACCCTTGTCTAAACCACCAGCAATTCAACCACCTCGATTAGCCCCTAAACCACCTGAAAATCAACCCTCAAAATGTTGAGATTTATTGATTTAGAATATAAATGTTTATAGTTATGAATATTAATAATACTAGACGTAGTATCATGTGATTGACGTTCATAATTATGCGAAGTTATTTAGCGATTTACATCGTTAAACGTTGAGGAATATATAGCAGAAACAGTGGCAAATCGCGAGTCGTGACATGTGCTCGCGACCAGTGGAAAACAGACCAAAGTTGCCAAAATAGACAGAAGCAAGTCGCGACTCGCGAACCGTTGGTTCGTGCTTGCTCTTGTTCGATTTTTTCCCGTTGCGTTGTGTCATTTGGGGAATAACTGCTATGTTTATGTTAAGTTATAATATAACTTATAATCAGAATAGAGATATAGAAGAAGTGACATTCATCTATTCTCTCCCTCTCTTACATAAACAAGTTTCTCCATTGTTGCAATAGAAGTGAAACACACACATTCAACCTTCATTAGTGGTGATTGAAACTAGGCTTGATTGCTGTTGTAAATTGTTGTATCTTGTTAACGAATTTCCTGAAACTCGGCCTAAGTATTGGGTGGAAATATTGTTTTCAGGAAAGTGCTTCGTACACGCCTCAATTGTTTGTTAATTGTCATACTATTCACTCTAAAATCTGGAATTCCCCAACATTCTGAAAACAATATAGTTTAGTATGTTTAGGATAAACTTTGAGGGTGTAAAAAGGATGCAAATTTTGTTGTCATCATTGGGAGTGCTCATGGAAGAGGAGAATGAAGATGGTGATCGAAAGATGTAGTATCAAAGCAAGGACAAAGAATCAATGGAGGGATGTTCTAATTCTCAAGTTTATGGCATGATTAAAGTCATTTCAAGTAAGTATTTATGTTTTAATAATATGTTTTATTATTAATTCTTCTTCTCATGGATAAATTTTAGACATGATAACATCAAGGTTGATTGATGATGTCTTGATAATTATGAGAAGATGTGTTGCCATGAATTGCCGTTAAAGATGATTGGTAAAATCATGATGGTTGGTTAAGACCATGTAAATTAACTTTATTGTTAATGGATGAACAAAGTTTATTGTTCATGAAAAAGGTATTGTCAATGTAAATTGATAATATGAGATTTGTAATTTTGATGGTATAAATCTATGAAAGTATGATCATAGAAATTGGTCAAATGTAGTACAAGTCAGTGATTCAAGTCGAAAATTATTCGGCGATTATCATTTTGGATGTTGTTCTATCCAAATGTTTCAGTTATCATACTATGGTATGATTTATTTTCTGGTTCAGTCCATAGTGCCGGTTATTTTGTTGAATATTACTAATCTTAACAAGTTAATCTGGCGGTTACCTTTGATAGAGGAAGGTAATGTAAGTTTTATCTTGTTATTACTTATTTAATTGTTGGTTACATGTTGGTTAATATGGTTATCATGGAATAACTTGCTATTACGGTTGACCATGTTGGTTTTCATTTGCTAATGTCTTTGATTCCTTCAACTTTGATTGATGATTTAATGTTGCCTGCTATTTTTTTTTTTTTGGCATATTCAGCATTATGGCATTATGGTATTATGCGTGTAATGCTTAATAAGTTTCAAGTTATTAATTTGCTTTCTTGATATTTGTTTACTCTCTTAGATGGGTAATTGAAGTCGGTAATTTTGCTTTTCGGTGTGATAAGTAACTTTGATTATTATTTAATTGGTTTAAGCAATTTTTATTGCTAAGTATAATTAAATAAGTTCCTCAGGTTAATGAGTGTAATAAGTAAAGTCATGTTTATTTACTTTACTTGGTCTCCTTAGTGTAAAGGAGTGATTGACATAAATTAGTGATTAATTATTTAAAGGTTAATATTCTATGGTTTAATAGAATAAAAGGATTACAATAAAATCCACTAGTGGGTGGATATTGTAATATGTTTATTGCAGTAATTAAATTAATCATGGAATTATAGTCTTTTGGTATAAAGGATTATGAGTTGTATGTCGATATAGTTTTGACCAATATATTTTGATCTGTCTTAGTAATAATCTAAATCTTGGTGTTATTACTGTTTATTAACAACCGATTGAGATATGTATGTGGTCAAGCATATGGATAATAATATAAGTCTCTTTGAGTTAATTATTTAATTAGTTTAAAACAATTGTGTATAACAAAAGTATTTTGTTTGATTGCTTTATCTAATTAAATATGATTCTCATGTTAGTGGTTGTTAATGGGTAATGAAATGTATAAATGATTAATGCGTTTAAGGTTATTATTCCATAGTTACTGCAATTAATTAATCATGAGGAAATAGTCCTTGGGTTTAGAGGATTATGTAATTTATGTAATTATGTCAATGTTCAATTTAATTATTGATATTTTGTTCTACGGTTTAGTAGAACTGATACTTGTTAGTATTGTTCATGTTTTCTATTCAAATATTTTGAATAGTAATAATCACAATAAGATTGTGAGTAATTATCCTTTTAAAGGATATATATTAGAGAAGGATTATGTATTTTAATACAGGAAATTTGTGATGTATAATTTCACAATAATGTCAAAATGGTATTTGACAAACTATAAGATTTAGACCTATTATAGGAGGTGAATAACTCGATCCAAGTCTTCCAATATTTATAAATTATACATGAGTTAATATATTTGATACACTAGAATATAGTGGTGTGGCTGAAAGAAAGATAGTGGAGGTTATTTCCATGACATTTTATTCAGGTTATGTGATGATATATGGGGAAAAGTTGCCTTAATGGCATGACATATTTTAAATTGATTTGTGAAAAGAAATTAAGTAACCCCATGTGAACTATGGTGCTAAAGGAAATAAAACTTGAGTTATTTCAAGGTTTGGAATCCAAATGTAAAGATTGGATGAAAGTGGAGTTGAAAGCATCAATATAGGATATGCGGTATAGCAAATCCTATGGATTCTATGTTATAGAATAAGTGACATTTGGTTGGTTTATACCACCATATGGTCAAAGGATGCAATAAGTAATTAAAATTATTTACACTTCCTAAATTAAAGGATATAACTCCAAGTACTAATTTTAAGAAATTGATTATAGTATATATGATCAGGACATAGATGATTAAACTCAGATTGAGAATGATGCATCTATATCATCACAATTTAGCAAGTTAATATGGCTAAGGTAATTAGCCTGTTTTCATGTATGTTTAATTATAGAATCAAAGTTTAGTTTGACAAAGGTTTCCATATGTTTCATTATGGAAGGTGATTCTTTAATTTGTTGAGGTTATAAAATCTTAAGATATTTCTTATGGAATATGATTATTATGATGAGTTAAATTCATCATGAGGAAAATATTTGGATTTTAGTTGCTTTACTCCTAAAAGTAAACCTATTGGGTGAAAATGAATTTTCAAAGGTAATTGAAAATGGATGCGCCCTAAGCCCGGTTGGTGGCATTCACCCATTGCTAGTATATTACTAGTATAAGTTATTTATAGTTCCTGTAACTATTTATAATCTTATGATCCATCAAATGGATGTCAAGATAGTGTTCTTGAGTAATAAAAGGTTTACATGCAACAAACGATAAAGTTTGATGTTTACGGTCAAAAGTTTAAAGTTAAGTTGATTAATTGAAATCAAGAATTTAAATGACAATGTGTTGTCTAATGGGTTTCTATGAACAATTCAAACAAGTATATATATTTACTAAATTGATGATAATGGTTAAGTTATCATGATTTTTCTATATATAGATGACAAGTTTTATAATAAAACGGTTTTGTCTCTATGAAAGATCTGGGGGAAGTCAATTCCATTCTGGATATAAAAGTTAAACACCTATGTATATGAGTTAAGTTATTACCAAGTAATAGGTAATGCAAGCTATAGGTTGTTAATATAAGTTTTGACGAATTTTATTGCATTTGCGGTGGACAAACTGTGGAATTTTACTAGTAATACTAGTATGTAACATTGAAAGTTAATTATTCGTCATGTATTAAAGAAATCATAGTTATGGTTTGATTTATAACAATATGTTTCGATTGTAGAAGGGAATCAGAATGCAAGTTGGAAATTGTTTCTTTTATTGGATGGGTTTTCCTCCATGGAAAGATGATATTTCTTGGGTTTTCAAGAAGCAAACTTGCGTTGTAAACTCCTTTTGACAATAGAGTTTGTTGTTATGTGTTTGGCTGGTAAAAGCTGTGTTTGGCTAGTAAAAGTTGAATGTATAAGAATTTATAGTCAAGTTTATAAAATGGTGCACTATAACTATTGACTATGTCTATGAAAAGAAACTAGCGGTTTAGCTAGGGATACGGTATAGTAGTGGATGGCAATCGGTTTAGATTGAAGCCCAGGATTAATCACAGTTGAGAGGATCTCAACTTGACGCCTGATAAGACGTTAGGTCTCAAGTTCAACGAGATAAATCTTCTTTCTTGATGATTGGGAACTGTTTATTCATCCTATTTGAAGTTTCGGATTGTGACGGTTTTAAGGCGGTATGTCTTGGTTGTGCTAGTGTCACAATAGCATGTTGACCGAGAGATAAGCCTATATAAGTGCGAGGTTTGGCCGCTTCAAGAAGCTTGTGGGAGAGCTTTGATGCACTTATGAAAGATACGAACACATGGCCTTCTAATTGTGTTGATATAATGAAGTTGGATATATAATCTTGTGTGTATAATATCTTTGGGTTATCATTATATATCGAAAATAGTTCAATCGTCTTCGACACTATTTGGATACGATAATTTGAAATGTGTATTATACTAGGTGAAAGTTCAAGTCATAGCACACTTTCATGTATACGTGAGATTGCTTGTAACATTGGAACGTTTATGTAAAAGGTTTGTTTATATTCTAAATGGGGGAAGAAATGTTGAGATTTATTGATTTAGAATATAAATGTTTATAGTTATGAATATTAATAATACTAGACGTAGTATCATGTGATTGACGTTCATAATTATGCGAAGTTATTTAGCGATTTACATCGTTAAACGTTGAGGAATATATAGCAGAAACAGTGGCAAATCGCGAGTCGTGACATGTGCTCGCGACCAGTGGAAAACAGACCAAAGTTGCCAAAATAGACAGAAGCAAGTCGCGACTCGCGACCATAGGTCGCGACTCGCGAGAGTGGCTGATAGGTCCATTATAGGACTGTTTCCTGGACTCTTTTAACTTGTTTTCTGTTGTTTTTAGGCTTAGTTTTATTAGTTTTAGGCCTTTTTAGCTTAGTTAAGGTCTTAGTTGCGTTTTCATTGAATAATGCCTTTTCTTGCCATTTTTCTAATAATTGAGCACTTATGCATTATTAATGCCTTGTGTTCATTCATGTAGGTATTTTGTGTGTTTCCGATCAATTCTTAAAAGCCGATAAGGGTCGTGAGAGGTCGTGAGAGGTCCCGAGAAGCTTTGAGAAGTGTTCCGCAAGAAAGCTAAGACCACAATCACCACTTTTGGAGCATAGGTCAACTTTGAAAGGCCATAACTTTTTACATACTTAATATTTTAAGGTGATTCAAGTTGGAGGTTAAATTTCGTTCCGATAACTTCGAAACGCCTAGTCATAAGCTAAATTCTGATAAGAAATGAAGGAGTTATGACGTTTCTAAAACTGACTGTTCTGGCTTTCCAGCGGCCGCTGAGCCGTTTCCAGCGCCCGTTGAGACCTGCTCAGCGCCCGCTGAGATCTCCAGCGCCCGCTGAACTGGCTAGAATAGTCAGTAGCTCATTTTTTGGCTCCAGCGCCCGCTGAGACCCCTCCAGCGCCCGCTGTCTTCTCCTCAGCGCCCGCTGAAGTGCTTTTCTGCGATATTTTTATTACTTTTCTTCTGTTTTTGCTCGGATTTTTGGGGGGTTGTATAAATACCCCCCTTTTCCCATTTCTTACAAAGCTGAGGTTAGAGGCTCACTTAGGGTTTTAGGTTAGATTTTGTTGCTTTCTTCTTCAATTTCCTCTTGTAATTTACATTTGCTCTTCAATTTATGCAAGTTTCTTAGTTTCTCTTCCTCTTGTTCTTCAATCTCTTCAAGGTACTTTTATTGCTTTCTTTATTTGCTTGATTTCTTGTTCTTTGTTGCTAGTTATTGATGTCTAAGTAGTTGATAGTTGTTGTTGTTGTTTATTTAGTTATTTTATTTGTTATTTTCATGTTTGTTTAGTTGTTTATTTTGATTTCATTGTTGTTCTTGGTAGTTTAGTTTGTAGTTTTCTAGGTTTTAGTTGTTGGTTTTAATTGTTTATGTTTGTTATTTGTTTGTTGTTTTAGTTATTTATGTTTGTTTCTTGTTGATTTAGTTGTTAGTTTAGTTTAGGTTTTAATTGTTAATTTGTTTTGTTCATAGTTTTAGGTTTAATTATGTTTTTATTTTTAGTTTTAATTATGTTTTTATTAATTATGTGTGAGTAGTTAATTTCTAGGGTTTGAGTGAAACTTCTCAAATCCTCCATGATTGTGGCTTAGTTGTTCTTGGCTTTGGTTGTGATAATGTCGGTACCTTAGGATTCGGTTATGTTGAGTCTTATGTTTAGCTAGCATAGGATTCATTGAAGAATCCCCACCGAAGGACCGAAAGGTGAACGTGGGTGATGACTTCCTTTGCCTGATTGATGGAAGCACCACGAAAGTTGGGCCTTCGATCAAGGGAAAGTTACCGGTCTTCGTGATTTTGTGCTTAGGACTCGTTAGATGTGTCGCTGCACGAAAGTGAGTTGTATATGTCTTTCCGGTCATCGTACTAGCTCGAAAGAGTGGTACGATCATAGAACGACCTCCCCTTATCCGCGACCTAAGTCTAAGTTTCGATTGATTCATAATTCATGGTGGTATGAGTTGTGGATCTCTTACCCTAGTCCCTTTTATTCTTGTTTCCTTAGTGTAGTTTTAGTTAGTTCTCTCCGCCTCTCGCGACCATCACCCGACCTAGCTTGTTCGACGCTCACGCCTAGGCTATTGCGAAGTACCTTCCCCGTGTTCGACACCCCCACTCATACTACGACGGGGGTTTTTATTTGGTAAGAAAACCCCTCCTATCAGTGGCTCGCGACTCACGAACCGTTGGTTCGTGCTTGCTCTTGTTCGGTTTTTTCCCGTAGCGTTGTGTCATTTGGGGAATAACTGCTATGTTTATGTTAAGTTATAATATAACTTATAATCAGAATAGAGATATAGAAGAAGTGACATTCATCTATTCTCTCCCTCTCTTACATAATCAAGTTTCTCCATTGTTGCAATAGAAGTGAAACACACACATTCAACCTTCATTAGTGGTGATTGAAACTAGGCTCGATTGCTGCTGTAAATTGTTGTATCTTGTTAACGAATTTCCTGAAACTCGGCCTAAGTATTGGGTGGAAATATTGTTTTCAGGAAAGTGCTTCGTACACGCCTCAATTGTTTGTTAATTGTCATACTATTCACTCTAAAATCTGGAATTCCCCAACACAAAATGCCCAATTACCAACCCCATAATCGACCACTTCGAACATCAAATTTGTGCACAATCTCTATTATATAAGCCAAGGGGGAGCCATGGTATCCCCCTAAAAAAGTCTGTATTGCCCCTCTAGAAGTTTCTAAAAATTTAATTAGCATCACTCCTAATTATTATGGAAATTTATTTTAATTTTTGAATTTTTTAAAATGAAAATATTACAAAATATAAAATTCATAAAAATAAAATAACAATACCAAAATTTATATTTTTGAATATTCTATAAATAGATACCCATATTGATATAAATTTTCACATAAATACTAATTGATTATCGTAGAAATTTGATAAACGATAGAATATAAGAACTCAACATTTTCTTTTATTTAATGTTATGGGATGACCTGATGAAAAAGGAAAAGTTTATTATGATGATGTGGATGGACTTGAATTTGAAAAATGTTCAAATTTTTCAAACAAACAGCTTTTGTTTTTTTATTTGTTTAGACAATTAAAAGATATACTTAAAATATCATCGCACGCAAAGCGTGCACACAAGGCTAGTTCAATTGAATCGAAGCGCCCGCTCCGAATTTTGGAGCGTCCGCTCCATTTCAATGTGATTTCCAGTCTAAATGCCGTGAGTTTGGAGCGCCCGCTCCAAAACAGAGCAATTTCAGTTTCAAGGGTCGCGAATTTGGAGCGCCCGCTTCGTACCTTTGAGCACCCGCTCCTTACTGTAAGCATAATTTTATGATTTCTTTAATGAAATTGTAATTCACAAGATCTAGACTAATCATGATTCAACCAACATAATGCAAACTAATAAAATTAATTAGTATGACTAACCTTGATCCATGATGATAAAGAATTGAAAGATAACAAGTGATTTTCGTCCCTTTAGCCTTCCCTTCTATGGTTCTTTGATGAATAAGAACTTTTGTGTAAGTTATGTTATTATGTTCATTAACCTCTATCCCAACATACATATACATATATATAAAAATATAAGTGCAAACTCATGAAAGGTTGTAACCTTTCATAAGTGTCTTTTCATGTAAGGTTGTAACCCTTCATAAGTGTCTTTTCATGTAAGGTTGTAACCCTACATAAGTGTCTTTTCATGTAAGCACCTTTAATATCATATATATATATGTACAAAGAGATTAAACACATATTGCTTACTAGCATTATTAGGCAAGGGACGAGGGAACACCAATACTCCCGGATTTTAAAAGTCATTAATTGAAACCGATTCATCACGGTGTCACCGTTTATATTAAAATCCAATAATATAATATAGACTTACAATTAAACCTAAAACACATAGGCCACATTTAATATTTATGTAATAAATAATTCTTACATTCTCCCACTTGGCCTTTGTGTCTTCTTGATGGCTCAATAAACTGTAAATGCGCACTTTTATTAAGTCTATTAAACCTTAATTAAATTAGAATTGATCGGATCATGGCGGTCACATGTCATTGAGCGACACGATCCCTTCCATGTATCACAAACCAATTGAAATTTAACACAAATTTAATTTCATATGTCAAGATCCATTATAGGTTATCTGATAACAATAAATGTATACATCAACCATAATGATAACACAATATTTAGGCATAAACACAACTATTAGCGAATTCTAAATGTTATTAATGAGCAAACTTTATTAAAATTGCAAGGATTTATCTACTACACCCATACGTTCTACATGGCCAATGAACACCTTGGGTGGAAGACCTTTCGTCAACAGATCTGCTATCATCATGTCCGTTCCAATATGCTCAAAAAACACTTTACATTTCTGCACTTCTTCTTTAACTGACAAAAACTTCATCTCCATGTGCTTAGTACTCTTAGAGTACTTGTCATTTTTAGAGAAGAAGACGGCTACAGAATTATCACAATAAATTCTCAATGGTCTCTCTATGCTATCAACAATACCAAGTCCCGAGATAAAATTCCACATCCACAATTCATGATTCGTAGCCTCAAAGCATGCCACGAATTCGGCTTCCATGGTAGAAGTAGCAAGGGCAGACTGCTTTGCACTCTTCCAAGATACTGCTCCCTCGGCTAATAGAAACAAATATCCAAAAGTAGACTTCCTACTATCAACACATCCACCATAATCCGAATCTGAATATCCAACAACTTCAAGATAATCAGATCTTCTATACATAAGCATGAGCTCTTTGGTGCCTTGCAAGTACCTAAGAACCTTCTTTGCCGCTTTCCAGTGGTCCAATCCAGGATTACTTTGATACCGACCTAGCATTCCAACAGTAAAGATGATATCGGGTTGAGTACAAGTCTGAATATAATTCAAACTTCCAACCACTGAAGCATATGGAATTCTTTCCATCTCCTTACGTTCCAATTCATTTTTCGGACATTGCATCTTACTGAACTTATCTCCTTTCTGAATTGGAGCCAAACCTGCGGAGCATTTTTCCATTCTATATCTCTCCAAAATCTTATTGATATAACCTTTCTGAGACATTCCTAACCATCCTTGTGATCGATTTCGATAAATTTCTATTCCAATCACATAAGAAGCCTCACCCATGTCTTTCATTTCAAAGTTTTTTAGAGAGATACTTCTTTACATCACGTAACAGACCCATGTCATTTGCAGCAAGTAAAATATCATCAACATATAAGACTAAAATCACAAACTTGCTCCCACTGATTTTAATATAGATACATTTATCAACAATAACTTCCACAAACCCATAAGATGTGATAGTACTGTTGAACTTTAAATACCATTGTCTGGAAGCTTGCTTTAGTCCATACATTGACTTCCTCAACTTACACACCATGTGTTCTTTTCCTGTGGCCAAAAACCCTTCAGGTTGGTCCATATACACTTCCTCCTCTAATTCACCATTCAAAAAGGCAGTCTTTACATCCATTTGGTGAAGCTCGAAATCATAATGAGCCACTAAAGCTAAAACAATTCTTAAGGAATCTTTCTTTGACACGGGAGAAAAAGTCTCCTTGTAGTGAACACCATCTGTAATGACCCTGATTTTATTGGTATTTTTGCCGATAATCTATGTGTATTTATGTGTATTTATGTATAGTTCAAATTTATTTTTGAACTATTTATTTTATTTTTATGTGAATAATTTCGATTTAATTCGAATTATTTTATTTGCAGTTTTTATTATTTATGTTAGTTATTATTTAATTAATTAGAATTTTTATTATTTAATTTTCTAATTAATTATTTAATATTTTGGGCTAAATCGATTTATACATGATTAATCATGTAGTTTATGCAAATTAGCCCAATTGATCACGAGAGCCCAATTTTAGGCCCATTTCCCTTTGATGGCCGGTTTTTCCCAAGCATGGCAAGGCTTGCCACTTGCTTTGTTTTCACACTTAACTAACTTCTATAAATAGAAGTAGTTAGTGAGCCATGAGACCATTTGCTCATTTGCCATCTCTTGCCATCAAAATTCAAACACAAACTCCCTCCCATTTGCTCTCTAGTTCCACGCCATTTTTGGCATTAATCACCATCAAATTGTTCATCCATCTTTTTAATCCCAAACTTAAAGATTCAACCTCTATTGATCTTTAAGTACTAAAACACAATCTTAAACCCAATTATTTCATCCAAGATCATTAGTTCGGGTTGAGTTTGGGTGCGTGTTCGTGTGGTTGTTCTTGTTCGTGTGTGGGGGTTCGAGTGGTGCACGGTGGTGGTTCGTGCTCGTGTGCCGTGGCCGTGCAAGAGTGGTGGTTCGAGTGGTGGTTTGAGTGGTGGACCGTGCTGCAGGAGCCGTGTGAAGCCGTGCTGCCGCGGTGTTCGTGGTGGTGCCGTGTGTATACCGTGTTGAGCGTGGTTGTGGGTTCGTGTGGCTCGATTTTCCGGGCAACTTCTTGCGTTGATTTTGTGTGTAATCCTCAATAAGGTAACATACTTTCTCAACTTAGTTGGTATACTATGATTATAGTATAGATTAAATGCATGTATGGGTTAATTGGTGAAGTTTGATCATGGTTTTGTGTATGGTTTCTAATCTGATTTTTATGTTGTTTTAATGATATTTTGATGATGGATATGATGATTTTGTGATTGAATATGTTATTTTATGACCATGATAAATGTGTTAAAGTTTGGTGAATTTTGGATAAGTTTAAGTTGGAATTTTCGAATGGTTATTTGGTGATGTGCGTGTGATGCTAGTTTGTTGGATGAGTTCTTGATTGAAGTTCTTGAATCTTGATTGAGTTCTTGATTGAAGTTCTTGAATCTTGAATGAGTTCTTTATGAGTTCTTGTTGAGTTCTTTGAATTCTTGATGAGTTTTGATGAGTTCTTGGTTGAGTCTTGATAATTAAATAAAGTGGTTTAATCGATAAAGAAAGTTAAAGATTGAGTTGAAATTGGTTAAAGAAATGGATTTTAAAGTAATGGATTAATGTTGGTTAGACTCAAGATCAAGGCGCAAAGGCAATCTTGAGAATAACTCCGTGTTTAACTAATTATTTTCGAGAATCAAGGCGCAAAGGCAATTCTTGAATATAATTATGTTATGATTGAGTTGATTAAATTGATAAGATGTTTAATTAAAGTTTAGCTTGATTTCATTGCTAGACGCCTAATACATTGAGTAAGATTCATTGTTTTTGGGTTAAGACGTTGCCCCTATTCCATCCGCGGTATTGGGATAGTTGGAGTCTTACTATGTTATCCTTTGAATTTCCAGTAAGATTGGTTTCACGGGACATGGATTTCCAGTAAGATTGGTTTCATGGGGTTTGGGAGTAAGATTCCCAATCCTAATATAGTAGAAAGTTCGGATGCGTAAGATGCGTTCGTACGAGCATAGTCCGGTCTAGTATATGAATGATTGCGCCAAAGATAGTTTGGATAGGATGGTTGAGTCGAGTTCATGTTTTGGGATGTTCTCGCATGTTTTTGATTGATGATTTGATTATTTGATTTGTGCTATGTTCATGTGTATTCCCATTAGGGTGAGTCAGTTATGTTACTCGCCACTGATGGTGGACTGTTGTTTGTTTTACAGGTAATTCTGATGACGAAGTACTTGCTTAGCTTTGGTTTGGGCGAGCGGCGTTTGTTTATGTTTTGGTTGTACTTTTATATTGTTGTTGTTTTTAGATAGTTATGGATTATTGTATGGACTTTTATACGTTGTTTTTGGACTCTGACGTGTGGTTGGAGTTACTCGTATTTTAGTATTTCTAGTTGACTTTTGGATTAGTAATGTACAAACTTGTGGGTATTTGTACTTTTGAGGTTCAATAATAATAATTTGAGGAATTAGTTTTAATTCTTAAGTTTTTCGAGTTGTAGTTATAACTATTCGACTCGTCGGTTTCTTCCGTGCCGATTTAAGCGAGCCGGGTCGTTACACCATCCTTTTGAGTGAAACTTTTAGCAACAAGTCTGACCTTAAATCGTTCAATGTTACCTTTAGAGTCTCATTTGGTCTTGAAAACCCATTTGGACCCAACTGTCTTACAACCCTTAGGCAACTCTACTAGATCCCAGACATTATTATCACCCATAGATTTTATTTCCTCCTTCATGGCAATCAACCATTTATCAGAATTGTTACTTTCCATGGCCTTTCTGAATGATATCGGGTCTTCATTAATGCTCAAGCCACATTCATTTTCAACTGCATAAATCACGTAATCATTTGAAATAGCAGGTCTCCTTTCTCTTATTGACCTCCTCAAAGGTTCACGTGATTCATCGTTCTCTCCTTGAATAGTGACAGTACAGGTTCATCTTGCACATTTTCATTTTGTGGGTTTTGGACATCATTATGTTGTTCCATTGTGTCATATGGATATGATGCAACAATTGGCACAACAGCTTTAGAAGAAATATCAGGCGGTGAATCACTTTCAACCTGAAACTCTTGTATGTCCACATTTCATGGCTCACCACTCCCACTAGTTTGACCATTTTCAATGAACCTAGCATTACCCGTCTCTATGATTCTTGTACTATGGTTAGGACAATAAAATATGTACCCCTTTGACTTTTCAGGATAGCCAATGAAAGAACCACTTATTGTCCTTGGATCAAGTTTCTTTTCATTTGGATTATACAACCTTACTTCTTCTTGACAACCCCAAACACGTATATGCCTTAAACTAGGTTTCCTACCCGTCCACAATTCATAAGGAGTCTTAGAAACCGCCTTACTAGGAACCCGATTAAATAAATACGCTGCAGTCTTAAAGCATATATCCATAATGAAACAGGTAAAGAACAATTATTTACCATACTCCTAACCATTTCCATGAATGTACGATTCCTCCTCTCAGCCACGCCATTCTGCTGAGGTGTATTGGGCATTGTGTACTGTGCACAAATGCCTCTACTTTCAAGGAATTTTGCAAATGGACCTGGACATTGTCCACTTTCATTATATTTTCCATAGTATTCACCACCTCTATCAGATCTTACTACCTTTACTTTCCTATCTAACTGTCTCTCAACCTCATTAATGAACACCTCTAGGACATTTACTGATTGAGACTTCTCATGCAGTAGATAGATATATCCATATCGTGAGTAATCATCAATAAAAGTGATGAAATACTTTTCTCCATTCCAAGAAGGAACATCAAATGGACCACATATGTCGGTGTGAATCAATTCAAGAAGTTGGGTACTTCTCATGGCTAGTTTCTTTACTATGTGTTTAGTTTGCTTTCCTTTGATGCAATCTACACACATAGTACATCTAGATCACTAAAATCCAATTGAGGAATAATTCTATCTTTTACCAACCTCATTAGCCTTTCTTTGGAAATGTGACCTTAACCTTTGATGCCGCAAGAAAGCAGATTTATCATTACATGCACTACGTTTAATGCCTTGACTTTCAACATTAAATAAGGATCCGGAGAATTTACTATTAATGTTAAACTTATAAAGTGAATCAATCAAAGTACCACAACCATACAAATAGTTATGCCTATATAATGAAATCCACCACTACCAAACTTAACATTAAAGCCTAATATGTCCAATTTACTAACAGAAACAAGATTTCTAGCACAATCGGGAACATAAAGACATCTTTCAAGATCTAAATTACAACCAGTAATTAAGATCAATCTATAAGTTCCGATTCCTTCTATACGTGCCTTCATCCTATTTCCCATGAAAAAGTATTGCTTAGTTCCTCTTATGGGCTGGATCGTACTGAATCCCTGTTTAATACAAGACACATGAGAAGTAGCACCAGAATCTAACCACCAAGTGTTGTTAGGCACTTCTATAAGATTTGATTCAAAAGAAACATAACTATGATGCATACCTTTCTTCTCGAACCATGCCTTTCTTTTCGGACAATCCTTCTTGAAGTGCCCCGATTTCTTGCAAAAGAAACACTTCTTCTCCTTTCGGATCTTGCCTTCCGACCCTTTCACGAAAGTTTTGTCCTTGTACTTGCCCTTTTTACCTGGTTTGGCTTTGCTACTGCTGGCACCATCATGAGATACGAGATTAACTGCTTGATCCTTCATCTTCTTTAATCTACCCTCCTCCTGAACCAACATAGCCTTCAATTCCTGAAAGTTCCACTTATCCTTAATGGTGTTATAGTTCACCTGGAACTGGCCAAACTCAGGAGGTAGAGAGTTCATGATGAATTGGACCAAGAATGTGTCATTTATATCCATCCCCATGCTCTTTAACTTTGCTGCCAAGTTAGACATGTGAGCTACATGATCATGGATAGGCTGAGACCAGTCAAACTTTTTTGTAGTCAACTGACTCATTAGGTTGCCTACAATTGACTTATCAGCGAAATCCGATTGAGAACACTCCTTAATTTGTTGCATGAATTCCTTTGCATTCTCTGTCTTTGGCATCGATGGTTTAATACTTTCAGCCATCGTCATCCTCATAAGGTTCAAACTTAGCCGATTAGATCGCTCCCATGCCTCATAAAGAGACTTTTCTGCATCGGAGCTTTTCTCTGTAATGGCTGGGGGCTGCTCATCCATTTGAATTGCAAGGTCCAGAGACATAATACCCAGTGTGAACCGGATTTGTTCAGACCAATCATCATAATTCAGCCCATTGAATTTCATGACAGAGTTAGCGAATGCATATAAACTTGATGAAGCTGCAAACATTAATACATACTTACCTATAAGTGCTTTGAAAAATTCATAATACATGCATCTAAGTAACCTTTGGGCAATACTTAAATACATGAAATATCATTGATGCTAAAAATTACAAACTTTAATAATTAGTCATAAAATACATATGCAAAATAAGTATGCTATCTTTGGATATACACACTATTTAACAAAGTATTAATTCCTAATCCTTTACATATTATCAACCATATTCAATGATCCACCTTTGGGTGATCTCCTAGAATATAATTAATAAAATCAATTGATCAATCATAAAAGTATATCATGTCCATTATAGCATCTCTATAATCATGATCAATTGAAATATTATTTGTTATTCAAATGTCTAAATATCAATACATGTAACTAGGCCACTTTGGTGACTAACAAGTTATTGTATCCTAATAAAGACATTGAATAATAATAATCTTTCATGGACAAGAGACCAAACTGTTATTATGTATCTAACTTAAGTCTTGTTATATTATACATATCAATTGCATAAAATTGACACAATCATAATGAACATACTTTAATTCACATACCACCGTATGGCAATATAATCCATACAAATCAATTATTAATGCAAATTAACATGCACATGCCTTTAATGTTACTTGGCATAACATGCACTTTATTGTTGCCTTGATTATTACAATTAGTTAATATACTGCGTTAAATGTAACCACCAATTACAACCAAGTAACTTGGAAAATACAAATAAATTTTGTTAATGTAAAAGGTAATGATATCAACAATAAAGTAATGTAGCCTTGCGAAATACACTAGATCAATTCATAAGAAAGAGGAACAAACCATCCGTCTTATAAAACTATGTATCAATGTAGAAACTTTACAATAATTGATATTCACCGTCAAAAACCATAATCAATAACCATAATGATTTCAACAATAATTACAAGAGCGATGAATCATGATAGTTATAACCCGCTCTGATACCAAATGTAAGCATAATTTTATGATTTCTTTAATGAAATTGTAATTCACAAGATCTAGACTAATCATGATTCAACCAACATAATGCAAACTAATAAAATTAATTAGTATGACTAACCTTGATCCATGATGATAAAGAATTGAAAGATAACAAGTGATTTTCGTCCCTTTAGCCTTCCCTTCTATGGTTCTTTGATGAATAAGAACTTTTGTGTAAGTTATGTTATTATGTTCATTAACCTCTATCCCAACATACATATATATATATATATATATATATATATAAATAAATATAAGTGCAAACTCATGAAAGGTTGTAACCTTTCATAAGTTTCTTTTCATGTAAGCACCTTTAATATCATCTCTATTATATAAGCCAAGGGGGGAGCCATGGTGTCCCCCCTCAAAAAGTCCATAATGCCCCTTAAAAATTTATTAAAAATCAAATAGCATCACTCTTATTTATTAAGAAAAGTTATTACAATTTTTGAATTTTTTAAAATGAAAATATTATAAAATATACAATTCATAAAAATAAATAAAATACTCGTAATCAAAATTCATATTTTTGAATTCTCTATAAATAGACACCCATTTTAATATAGTTTGTTACATAAAAATTTTACCTTTTAATTATCGTAGAAATTTGATAGCCGATTCTGTTCATTGTTGTGGAATGGCTGGATGAAGGAGAAAGTTTGTTTACGATTATGTGAATGAATGAATTTAAAAAATATTTCAAATTTTCAAACAAAAACCTTCGATTTTTGAAGATACATTAAAAATATTATCGCACGCAAAGCGTGCACACGAGGCTAGTATATATATGTACAAAGAGATTAAACACATATTACTTACTAGCATTATTAGGCAAGGGACGAGGGAACACCAATACTCCCGGATTTTAAAAGTCATTAATTGAAACCGATTCATCACGGTGTCACTGTTTATATTAAAATCCAATAATATAATATAGACTTAGTCCTTTTATAATTAAACCTAAAACACATAGGCCACATTCAATATTTATGTAATAAATAATTCTTACACTTACGAATTCGAGCCAAATTCTTGTGTCTATGTTGATCGAACGGCCTTGATTTGCTCTATTTGAGGATCATTGATGATGTTGATGATGATGCAGCAGTAAATCGATGATGGTGATGATGATGCGTGAAGAAGCAGGGGGGTTTCATGGTTTAAGTTTTGCTGGGTGGTTTTAAGAGTTTTTTTTTATTTTTATTATTTATTTTATTTATTTTATTTTAATTTACTAACTCTTCTCTCTCTCATTATAAATACACATTAAGGATTCTAAAACAAGGTGAGCATACACTTTAGATTAGTTCAAGTCTCTAAATTTCTGATTTTTTTAGGGTTCTTGAGGAGAGAGAAATCCTCTCTTCCTCTTTAGTTTTCTAGGATTTATGTTTAGATCTTTGTTCCATAGTTTTAGTTGTAGTTTTAGCTTGTAATCTTGGGTGTTTGTTGAAGATGGTGAATGAATTTAAAGGGTTGCTCAAGTGACATGGCTAAATCCAACAACTTAGCTCATCAAATTTCAAGAAGTTATCATTTTCTCTTAGCTTCTTTGCTTTTTCTTTACTTTCTTATGTTTTCAATCTTGTTTATGTCATATTTTTCGAGTAGTATAGTGCTTAAATTATGCAATTTCATGTTTGTGGTTGGTTTATTTAATTTATTTTGTTGCAATTATTGTTAGTTTAGCTATGTTTTTATCCTTCTTATGTTAGATTAGTAGTTATGGAAGGAGGATAAATGAGTTTTGTGATTGAAATTGGATGATTGTTGGATTTTCATTGTAGTTGGGTTATGAATGTTGCTTAGTGTAGGTTTTGATGAGTAAAAAGTTTGAAGAGTAGCTAACTTCATGCTTGAATCTTGAGCTATTCATGAGTTGTGCGGGAGTGAGCTCATGTGTAGAGGATAACTAGATTAGGATTGACCATGACCACCGCGGCGGGGCTGGGTAGTTGGACTATAGGAGTGCGCGAGAGCGACTTCTTGATGTTTGACTATTTGGATGAATTTAGGGAGTGTGCGAGAGTGCCATCATATTGTAGTGCAAATCACCCCTTTCATGAGCCAACACTTTGATTACCATGATTATTTGATTGAAATCGCATTAATCCAAGATTCTTTCTCTCCCTAGAGCTCACTTTAATGCTTTATTATAGTTATTAGAGAATTTATTTTGTTTCAATTGTTAGTTGATTTTTTTAACTCTTCAATCACCAAATTAAAAAACGCCAAAAAAAATAGACCCTCATTAGACGAATATCATTTTAAAGACAATTCTCACTCATCTACCTCCCCGTGGAATCGACCCCTTTACTCCATTATACTACCCCTTTAGGATAGTTTAGGAATTTGGGTTTTTATTCTTGATTCCGGCTCCTTAGGAATTAACGACGCCTAAGGTACCGATAAGGGGCGTAACTCGTTTTAAGGGGGATAGAGTGCGATAAATTTCACTTCTTTCTTTTATGAGTAAATAAACCATAAAATGACAGTATTTTTGCAAAAGTCTTAATTATTCTTACGTTAATTTATGCAACTTTGTTGCAATGTGTCTGCAATTCTGCAAGGTAGCACAAATTTTGTGCATAGAAAAAGTCAAGTAGTGTTACAATTCTAGCAATGGAGTGAAAGATGTTATTATAAGTTAAGAGTTTGAACATAAATTTGTTCATTTCAAGAAAAATTTGCACTCCTTTTCAGGTTTTTCTTCATATTTTGTTAATTATGAGTAGAGATTGCGTCGGCAACATGTTTGTTATTATTTGGTGAGCACAGATATGTGCATAGTTAAAGTTAAGTAGTATTGCAATTTCCAGCTGTAGGATAAAAAGGCGCACCCCCAATTGGGATATTAAATTAAGATTGTCCAAAGTTTCGGGACGAAACTTCTTTTAAGGGGGTAGACTGTAATACCCCGTATTTTTGGACATTTATGTATGTATTTTTATACGTATTTTATACACCTATACACGTGTTTTATACACCTAAATAAATATTTTATATGTTTTATATAGTTAGTGTTAATAGAACGGTTTAAAGTAAGTATTTATATAAATACTATTATTTGAACATTTAAATAATTTATAAATACTTATGAAGGAATTTTACTAAATCATATTTGAAATAATATCAAAGGTTTTAATTATGTATTTTCCGCGTCGTTTATAAAATGAAATATTCCGATTCATAAAAAGGTTAAAAGTTTTATTTCCACTGTCGCAAGCCCAACCCAGTGGGAAACACAAGTCAGACCCAAACTATATACGAAGTATATACCTATAGCGTAAAGCAAATCGATCAGGTCAAAACCCTAAATCAGAAAAAGAAAAAAAATACAAACCACTCACACTCCTTCTATTCATCCCTATTCCCTCTCACGTGAAATACTCAACAAAAAAAAAAAACCCTCTTCACTCGTAATACAGAGGAACAAAAGAAAAAAAATTAAAAGATAAATAAAATTTCACACCTCCAGTGCAGACCACCGTGCACCACTGCCACCTCGGACCACCGTGTGCCGCCAACTACCACCGTGCCAGCCGTGCTAGGCCTGCTGCCGGTAATTTAAAAAAAAAAAAAAAGAAATAATTTTTAAATCTTGATTTGAATCTTGTTTAATTGGTTAAACCTGAAATTGTTATTAATGTTTGAACATGCTTTGAACTTAGGATTTGATTTATATTAACGAATTAATTAAAATTCTTATTTTGTTTATGAGTAATTAAAAATAATTTCAGATTTTATGTTTTTCCTAAAACCCTAGTTAAACCTATCAATTTGATGTATTTTACGAATTTAAGTGTTTTTATTTATTTGGAGTATGGGTTAATTTTATGAATCTTTGGTATATAAAAGATGTTTACTATAAGGTCTTAAGGCTCATAATCTGATTTATATAATCTGGAATTTTATAAAAATGAATGTATTTTGGTGTATTTAGAATTTTTTTTTCGACTAAAACCTTATATTATAAGGCGTATAAGTATAATATATAGAGTTAGTGATTTAAAAATGTGTTTGAAGGGGTTTAAAACGGTTTTTGATTTAAATGAAGTTGCTGGAATTTTACTAAAAATATGTTTAAGTAATTGTTTTCTAATAATTAATACCCATAATTTTGGTAGTTGATTTCTATTGTAGTTTATTGTTTTCGGAACATAAAAACGTTGCTTTACAAGGTTTTTAGTTTTTTTTTTTTTTATATTGATGTAATTTCAGCAAAAGTGGCTTAGTTTGGAAGATTTTAATTATTAGTAGGTTATATTTAATTGCGATAACATTTAGGAGTTATCGGGTGACGTTAAAATTTTGTATTTGGAACGTTTTGAAAGGTTTTAAACGATTTTTATATAGACTGAAATTTTAGTATTTACACGCTAAAACGGTAATTCAAATATTTAATTTAGTGTTTACTTATTATTTTAGTTAGAGGGCACAATAGTATAATCTTTGAATTAAAAAGAAATGATTAAAAATAAATTTTGGAATTTTGTAATATATACTTTAGGGCAGTTTATATGTTCAAGGGAATTAATTAGTCCCATATTTTATTGTAGGAGACTTTGAATTCAGATAATTCAGTTAACCGTGGCTAGTAGGGTATACTACACCAGGTACGTATGTACTCAGTAAGTTGTTTGCATGTAGTAGCATGTCTAGGGCATGATTTGAACAGTGATGACTGGTTATATGTTATATCTGTGATTGTAGAAGAAGAAAATATATATTGTTACAGCATGTTGTCCTGGATTGAGCATTTTTTCACAGTTTGGAATTTGAGTTCAATTATGAACCTTTATACCACATAATGTGGGGCCAGTAGGCATTAATATTATTTTACCACCATTGTGTGGGGCCATGGGCATTAAAGGACTTAGGGCTTGTTTACTTCAGATTATATTCAGTTCAGTTTAGTTCAGTTCAGTTTAGTTTAGTTCATTTCAGTTCAGTTCAGTTCAGTTCAATTCAGTCCAGTTCAGTTCATCTCTATTTAATTCAATTAATACACTTCTATTCCGTTCAGTTCATCTCTATTCAGCTAATGTAAACGAGCCCTTAGTAATTATGTGATCGCTAAGTGAAAAGATAAATAAACCTGCAATGGTGTGATCTCGAGTGTGATGGTTTGTGTTGTAGGTTTTAGAGAAAATTAAATTAAATCAGATTTCTTCCTAATACTGTAAACCACGTAAAGTGAAAGAGGATTCGCACCAAAACTCTTGGAACGTATATACCTTGAGTATGAACATATGGGGGAGGCTATCTAGCATCCTACAAGTGGTACAAGAGGTTGTACACTCTTGTTTTATTTTTTATTTTTGGGATCCCACCCACCTTTTGGTGGATTTTTCCGCTCGATTTACAACCGAGTGTGGCCCTGAGGGCATCTTGACCGACAAATTATTATTTTTGGAAACCCGTTCGATGTGAATCCAATCTCTTAAATAAATAGACAATTAACATGCATCTTGTATGTTCAATGTATACTCAAGAAGGGGGTTGAATTGAGTATGTGTGTTTTTTCAAATCGTTTTCAAGGTTTGTTTATCTATTTGTGAGAACAACAATAGAACAGTAAATAAAGAGTAGGGACACAAGGACTTAACAAGGTTCGGCTTCTAAATAATCCTACGTCCTCCACTCTCTCACCAATATTATTAATCAACTCTGAATAATAACAAGGTTACACTCAATCAAATGCTACAACTCTGTAACATTCAATTCCCCAACTGTTAACTCTAACAGTTCACTCAGTGTTCGCAGAACACTCTCCAACCACTTCCCTCTAAGTGGCTCAAAATACAATATCAAAATCTTCGAAAGTTTTCTCTTAAAGATGGATATGGAGATAACTTCACAACAAGAAATTCTTGTTCGGCTGACCGACGTGTACCGACCGCTAACGGTCGGTAAATCTGTTTACCGACCGGCAGCGGTCGGTACACGTCGGTCGGTCGAATTGTAGTCGGTATTTTTTTTTACCGACAGGTAATCGGTCGGAAATTGTGTACCGACCAATTACCGACCGATTGCCAACCCAAAAAAAGGCAAAAAAAAATGGCCTTTTTCCAACCGACATGCGGTCGGTATTACCGACCATGTCCGCGACGGTAGGTAATACCGACCGCATGTCAGTCGGAAAAAGGGTTATGACGAAATAAAAAAAAAAGGGAAAACAACAGTGCAAATATGCACACTGGTTCCCTTTGGTTCCCAAAAAATACTCTATTTTGCTTTAAACAAATCACAATATTGTGTACTTTAAAATTATAAAATTTCTGTAAACAAATCACAATATACTATTACATATAATAAAAGAAATGAATATTTTTACATAAACAATCAATCTACCTCTTTATTCAGAATAATTCATGAAATAAATGGGAAAAAAAATCATAAACATAAAAAACTTGTTCTTGACCACACTTGAATCTTCAGATCTTCAAACCTACAAATAAGAGAATAAATAATATGATAAATTAGAGATGTAAAAAAAAAAAAAAAATTCGAAATTGGAAAAAAAAAACGAAAACCCTAGATCTAAAATACCCAGAAAAAAATGGAAAAACGTAGAAAAAAATGGAAAAACGTAGAAAAAATGGAAAAACAAAAAAACAAAAAAATGGAAACCCTAGATCTAAAATACCCAGAAAAATGATGGAAAAACGAAAAATGGAAACCCAAAAAAAATCTGGAAAGAAAAAAGAAAAAGAAAAAAAAGATGAATACCTTTTCGTTGGGCGTGGCTCGCTGGTGGTCACCTTTTTGCTGGGCGTGGCTCGCCGAGCAGAGAGGGGATTAAGAGAGAAGGGATGAGGAGAGAGAGAAGGGATGAGAAGAGAGAGGGGATAATGAGAGAATGAGTGGAAAGAAAGAGAGTCGGTTTTGAGCCGACTTAATTTTAAAAAAAATATTCGCTCGGCCGACCGACTTAGCAGTCGGTAGCGGTCGGGAAAAAAGGCAAAAGTAATAAAGGCAAAATATGGCAAAATATGGCACTTTTTCCGACCGACGTGCAGTCGGTATTACCGGCCGCCACGAATACGGTCGGCAAATACCGACAGCTGCCGACCGCAACGTCGGTCGGTAAATTTTTTCCCGACAGTTATGACGGTCGGAAAATTTTAACGACGATTTGCGGTCGGGCACGGTCGGGATTTGCCGACAATGATATTGTCGGTCGGTAAAATCGGTCGGCCGAACTAGATTTTGTTGTTGTGCTTTGCTCTATGAATGAACTCTAGAAAATATGTGTGACGACCCGACTTGCTTAAACCGGCGCGGAAGAAACCGACGAGTCGAATTGTCGATCTAACAAACAAACTTACTTAAAATTTAAAGTAAAACCTCAAAATTATTATTACTAAATCCCAAAAGTACAACACCCACAAGATTGTATGATACTAAACCCAAAATAATCAATACTAAAAGTTAACTCCAAACACTATCAGAGTTAGAATATACGAAATACAATACTAAACGTCCAAACTAGAAACGAAATACAATCTAAGCAAATAAAGAACCAACGACACTCGCCTAACCCAAAGCTAAGCAACACCGTCATCATCAGAGTTACCTGAAAAATTACAACAATCCACTGTCAGTGGCGAGTAACATAACAGTCCCACCCTAACATGGATACACATAATCATAGAATAAACCAAACAAACACGTCAGGCAAAACATACCAACATGCGACACAACCATCATGATAATAAATCACAATAATAATAAATAATAACAATAACATAAACTTGACCAACTTCAGTTATTCAAACTTATCATTACTTAATCTTTGTCGCTACCATTTACATTTTAGACCGGACTATGCTCGTACGAACGCATCTTATGCGAACGAAGTTTCCTACTATGCCAGAAATGAAAATCTTACTCCCAAACCCATGAACCCCATCTTACGGAAATTCATATCACGTAGGCAACAAAGCAAATATACACTATCCCAATACCGCGGTTAGGATAGGGGCAACGTCTTAACCCAAGTCTTATAATCTTACTCTAAGGTTAGGCATCTAAAAGTATACTTAAGCTATCTTTACTTCCATTACATCTTTGTTATTCCCAAGATCGCTTCTTATGCCTTTTCTTGAGTCTACCATGAACATTATCATAATCTTTAAACTTCTTTAATCAATCTTAATCTTTTTTTTAACTTTCTTTAAACTTTCTTTAGTAGACTTACTAATCTTTAATAAACTTTAAATTAACTTTAACACTTAAAGATTACATGAATTATTTCAAGATTCTAAGATTCAATAAAGAACTCATCAAGACTACCAAGAACTCAACAAGAACTCAATCAACACACGCATAACTTCAACATGATTCAACAACATTTCATTAATTTCCATACATCAAAACTTCACATGAATCATACAAAAACATGATCAAACATAAGATTAACATAGGACATCACAACATGCATGAAAACCCAAAAAATTATCATAAAAAGAACACTCAAATCAGCCCTATAATTCACGCATGAAATAGCCAACAATCATCAACAAACCATCCTAATATGATCATTTAATCTACCCTATAGCCATAGTATATAAATTAAGGTAGAAAAGTATGTCACCTTAATTACTTGAGTGCAAACAATTAGCAAAAACTTGCTGCCCGGAAAACCCAAACCACACGGCCCAACACACGCACAACACGGAGCACCACACGGCTTGCCTACGAACACTCTTGCACTGTTTCCAACGCACGAACACACGGGCACCACCTCTTGCACGGCATGGTTGCACATCCCACTGCACAGCTTCCACACGGCTTCACACACGAACCACCCTTTGAACACGAACCCAACGAACAAACCCCAAAACTAAACCCAACTAGAAGTCTTGATCAATAGAAATGGAGATTATTGTGTTTTTAGTCACTTAAAGATCAATAGAAGTTTAATCTTTAAGTTTTGGATTTGGATGGATGATGAACAAATGATGGTGGAAATGCCAAAAATGGCGTGTGGAATATGGAGGCAATTGGAGAGAGTGTTTGGCTTTTGAATCGATGAGCAAAGTGATTAAGATGGCAAATGAAACATAAGCCTTACAACCTCTTCTATTTATAGAAGTGGGTTAAGGTGTGAACATGAAGCAAATGGCAAAATTAAGCCACTAACCAAGAGGGGGCCGTTTTTTAGGCTTGCTAAAATGGGCTTGATGATCACTTGGGCTAATTGCACTTATGCATGACTAATCATGCCTGAATTGTATTTGGCCCAAAAACTAATTAACTAATTAGAAAATTAAATATTAAAATTCTAATTAATTAAATTAAAATAAAATACTAATAAAACAACCATTCATAAAATAAAAATAAAAATAATCACAATTATTCAAATAAAATAATAATAAATAGTCCAAATAAGTTTGGACCATACATAAAAATAACATAAATACACATATAAATCAAAACAGAAAATACCGATAAACTGGGTCGTTACAACCTCCTTTCCTTAAAGAAAATTCGTCCCGAAATTTAAGGCAAAGGAGATTGCTCACCCACAAACAACTCCGGGGACTTCTGCTTCATGAACGCCTCTATCTCCCAAGTCGCTTCCTCATGATGCTGATTTCTCCACAACACCTTGACTAGCTGGACTTACTTACGTCGGAGGGTCCTCAATTCGTGATTCAAGATCTGAACTGGTCGCTCCTCGAACGTCAGATTCGGCTCAAACGTGGCCGATTACACTGGAATGATGTGGGTAGGATCATGTACATATTTCCTTAGCTGGGAAACATGGAACACATCGTGAACATTAGACAAACATGGTGGTAATGCCAACCGATATGCCACCTCCCCAACTCGTTCTAGTATCTCGTAAGGTCCCACGAATTTCGGTCGGAGTTTCCCCTTTTGGCCAAAGCGAGCAACTTCCATGAATGGTGAAACCTTAAGCAAGACTCTGTCACCTACCTCAAATGTCAGTGCTCTACGTCGGTTATCGGCGTAGGACTTCTGACGACTCTGCGCGGCCTGCATCTTAGACCGAATAACTCGGACCTTCTCTATGGTATCTCGTACCATCTCAGGTCCCAAAGCCACAGTATCACTGATATCATTCCAACCAATCGGACTCCGACATTTCCTGCCATACAGGGCCTCGTACAGAGCCATATCAATGCTGGAGTGATAACTGTTGTTATATGAAAACTCTACCAAGCAGAGCATACGCACCCAAGACTGATGATACTCCAGAGTACATGCTCGCAACATATCCTCCAGAGTCTGGATGGTCCTCTCAGTCTGTCCATCCATCACCGCGTGAAATGCGATGCTCAGCTTCAACTTCGTCCCAAATGCTTCCTGAACCGATTTCCAGAAACGAGACAAGAATCTCGGATCACGATCAGAAACTATCTCCCTCGGAACTCCGTGAAGTCGAATAATGTCCTGGGTATAAGTCTCTGCTAGTCGCTCCATCGACCAGGTCATCTTCATCGGTAGTGTAACGCCCCAGATTTTGGGCTATTTTCTTTATTATCTTGTTTGTAATTATTTTGATTATGTGCATGGTCTAAATTTATTTGGACTATTTTTATTGTTTGAATGTGACTATTTTATGATTTATTATTTCTTTTATTTTATTTTAGTAAATTAGAATTTTATTTTAATTTTCTAATTAATTAATTAAGTTTTGGGCCACGTACGAATTTAATCATGATTAGTCGTGATTTAGTACAAATGGCCCAAATAATCGTTTTGGCCTATTCCTTCTAAGCCCAACCGGCCCCTTATGTCATGTGGTAAAGTTTTAGCCACTTGCCTTGTTTTCACACCTAACTAACTTCAATAAATAGAAGTTGTTAGTAAGGCTTAAACACCATTTGCCCATTTGATCATCATTTGCCACAATCAAAACCAAAGCGCTCTCCCTCCATTTGCTCTCCATCCCACACGCCATTTTGGCCTCCCAAAACATCCACCACTTGTTCATCACCATTTCCAATCCAAACTTAAAGATTCAACATCCATTGATCTTTAAGTGACTAAATTCACAAGTAGCCTTCATTGCCTTGTACAAGACATGGGTTTTTGGGTTTGGTTTCAGGGTCTTGGTTCGTGTGGTTTTAGAAGGTGGTTCGTGTGGTGGTGCCGTGTGAGGGTCGTGCACAAGTGGTGGTTCGGGTCCAACAGTGCGGTGGTGTCGTACAGTGAAGTTGTGCCTGTGTTAAAGACCGTGTGGCTGTGCGTGTTATCTGGGCCGTGTGAGGTCATTTCGGGCAGCAAGTTTTTGGTTATTTTCGTGTTTGTATTTCTTAAGGTAACATACTATCTTATCCTAGTGTGTATACTTTGAATCATAGGGTAGATTAGATGACTAGATTAGACCAAAAGTTGATAAATGTGACTCTTGTTTATGCGTGAAGTATAGGCTGATTTTGGGTGGTTGTTTAATTTTGTGATGTTTATGCCTTGTTTCTTTGTATTTTATGATTGATTATGATAGTTTTACGTTTTTTTATGATCATTTTTAAGTTCCATGAAGTTTCGATGCATGTAAGTTGATGAAATCATTGTTGAACTTTGAGGATGTTGTGCGTGAATTTTGATGGTGTTCATGATGATGATTTTTTATGATTCTTTATGAGTTCTTTATGATTCTTGATGAGTTCTTTATGATTCTTGATGGGTTCTTTATGTTTCTTGAATTCTTGAAGTGTCTTGATTATGTTATGATGAGTCTTGGATCCTTAATCATGATTATGTAGTCTTAAGTGTGGATTAAATAGTCTTGATTAAGGAAAGTTAAGTTAAGTTTAGAAGAGGTTAAGTGAGGTTTAAAGAAAGTTAAAGATTTGTTAAAGAATGATTAAAGAAGTAGTATTGATTATGGTTAGACTTAAGAAAAGGCGAAAGAAGCGATCTTGAGAATAACAATGATGGTTTACATGTTAGTCTTAAGTCAAGGCGTAAGATGCAACTTAAGATTAACTAAGAATGTAAATAACGTAAGGTTTTCTTGAATTTGCTATTAGACGCCTAACCTTAGAGTAAGATTCTAAGGCTTGGGTTAAGACGTTGCCCCTATCCTGACCGCGGTATTGGGATAGTGTATACTTACTATGTTGTCTTTTATATGAATTTCCCGTAAGATGGGTTTCATGGGGTTAGGAGTAAGATTCTCAATCCTGGCATAGTAGGAAAGTTCGTTCGCGTAAGAGGCATTCGTACGAGCATAGTCCGGTCTAATATTTGAATGATAGCGCCCAAGATTAGGTAAAGATAAGTCTAAAGTTGAGTATTGGGAGTTAGTCGAGTTTTGGATATTATTATTGATTGTTGTTATTATTATCGTTATTATTATGGTTATTGTTAGTATGATGTGTTGTTTTGCATGATCGTATGTTGGATGCCTGATTTGGTGATTTGATTTATTTTATGATCATGTGTATCCACGCTAGGGTGGGACAGCTATGTTACTCGCCACTAACAGTGGATTGTTGTTAATTTTTCAGGTAACTCTGATGATGACGGTGTTGCTTAGATTTGGGTTGGGCGAGTGCCGATGTTTTCTTATTTTAGACTATATTATGTTATTAGTTTGGACATATGGTTTTTGTGTCTTGTATTTTCTAACTCTGATCGTATTTGGAGTTACTTATTAGTATTGATTACTTTTGGGTTTAGTATTGTACAAACTTGTGGGTGTTGTACTCTTGGGTTATAGTAATAATATTTCGAGGTTTTGTTTTAATTAAGTTTTTTTGTTAGATCGACAATTCGACTCGTCAGGTTTCTTCCACGCCGGTTTAAGCGAGTCGGGTCGTCACAGGTAGGGCTGTCATTTTGGTTAGGAACTGTTGGTTTAACTGTTAACCTAACGTGAATTGAATTGAACTGAAATGAACCAATAACCAAATAACTGATAACTGAAAGTCCAACTGAAACAAAATGAATTGCACTCAACTGAACTGAATCAAGAACTGAAATCAACTGAACTGAAAAGGTTGACTACATAAAACTGTTTTTAACTGACCATAACTGAATCATAACTGAACTGAGATTAACTGTAACCTATATGGTTTTGTCAGTTAATTGAACTATTTTTTACTGTTGATCAAATGAACCGAAATGACTTATAAAATGTTTGATTTTGTTAGTTAACAAAACTACAATTAACTATTGATCAACTAAACCAAATTGACTTATAAATAGTTTTAAGCTGTTGCTTGATTGAACCAAACTGAGCCAAAAAAAAACTGTTTTAAACCGTTGGTTAACTGAAAGTCGCTCTGCACTAAACTGAAATTATTAGGCAAAATCTATTTGTATCAAATTAAACTTTATTTACTACAATTGTTATTTTCACGAAATGATTATTTATAATATATTATTAAATAAAATTGTTCTTTTCATATATTGATTATTGATTATTCAAATCAATTTAATTTAGCATATTAATAATTTAAAATTAATTGATGTTTTCAACCATACCCATTTCAAAAGAGTTGGTCGGGTTTTAGATGCCTTCTTCAAATGACATGGAAGTATTGATTATTGAAACAGGCCTACCAACTGTGGCATTGTAGTCATTTATAAATTTCCTTACAGTACTGAAAATAACCATAATTTAATCGAATATAATCATTTACAATAGACTAATAATAACCAAAATCGTATGGATATAACCGTATTTTTCCATATCATAAACCGAATACATCTAGAACTGATATATCAACTGTTCACAATGAACTAACAACAATTGAAATAGCACAGGTAAAATTGAAGAACAACCATAACGTAAACTAATTAAATACAATGGGAATAGTTATATTATCAAATGTTAACACACTAGTGGAAAAAACATCATTGGCTGCGGGCTTTTTAAGACCTATGGCTGCGGTTCCACCCGCAGCCATAAAATCTTTTGGTTGCGGTTCCCAAAAGAACCGCAGCCAAAAGTGAACTTATGGCTGCGGTTCTTTGTAAAAACCGCAGCCATAAGTCCACCTATGGCTGCGATTCTTTTCGGTACCGCAGCCAAAACTTTTTTTTTTAAAAAAAAAGGACGTTTGGCTGCGGTTCTTTTCAAAACCGCAGCCAAAAGTCATTTTTTTTTAATAAAAAATTCGTGTTATATATATATTTATATATATGTGATATATGCAATAAAGCCAATAATAATTAAATACATTAATATGTATATGTAAAATACAAATAAAAATGTGGACAAAGCATCTCTCATTCTCGAATAGTTATCAAAAGATAACATTCAAACGAATCAATATGGTTTGAACATACAACTAACATAAATTTAAAATAAATGTTACAAATTAAAATGTGGACCAATTCAAGCATCTCTAATACCCGAATATGTGACAAAAGATAACATTCAAATTCTTCAATGGTTTGAACATATACAACTAATAACTTAAATACGAAATTATAATCCGTAATACAAAATGTTACAAACAATTCTCTGTAAGAAAATTAGCGCACTTGTCACGAACTTCGTTAATTTCTTGATTTGTAAAAGGTCTTTCCCTTGTTGCAGCATTAATAATCTAAATATAAGAAAAATAAAAACAAAACCAAATGTTTATACTTGTTAGAACATAAAATATAACCACAAATATGCAAAAAGAACCACACATGCCCAAATCACAGTCTTCAAAATTCTTTAATTACACCGAAATCACCTATAATATTTACAGTGGACATTTCATAGTAGTGTTCTTTCTTAATATACAAAATTCAAAGAAGCACTCTAAGAAGTACCTTTTTATTTATTAGGAGTTGCTATTTTCCTTTGGATTGAACTAAATGGTATTTGAAAAGGGTAGTTGAATTTGTGTAGGGGAGTGTTCAAGTGTTCCCTCTCACTATATGGTAGTTTAATTTTAATTCAACTTAAAAAATGAGAATAAGGGGTTATTGATTTCACTAAAATTATTGCATTAGATAATTACTGGAAGCAAATAACCATCTGAAAGCATATTAGTTTCAACTTTTTTTATGTCACTGGAAGCAAAAATGAGAATAAGGGGTTATTGATTTCACTAAAAGCAAGTGTTCCCCCTCCCCCTGTTGTCCCCCCTCCCTCCCTACTGCCCCCCCCTGCAGTCCCCCCTCCCCTCCCCCTGTAGCCCCCCCTCCCCTCCCCCTGTTGTCCCCCCTCCCCTCCCCTACAGTCCCCTTCCCCCCTGCAACAGCCCCCTAGCCCCCCTCCCTACTGCCCCCCTGCTGTCCCCCCTACAGCCCCTCCCCCTTGCAGTCCCCCCTCCCCTACAGCCCCTTCCCCCTGCAGCCCCCCCTCCCCCCTGCTGCCCCCCCACCCTCTTTACCCCTCTCTCAACTGCAACATTATTTTGTATTTATTTCTCTATTATTTTGTATTTATTTTCGCTTTGAAAAAAAGTTGTGAAGAGTTAATTCACTATGAAAATAATAGCATTATGTAAATCATAGTGAATTAACATACCAAATGAAAGCTCATTTCAAAACTATGTGAAGCCCAATGGTATACAGGAAGAAACTATGTGAAAAGCCTTACAAATATAAAAATCCTATTTCTCCACTACCTATATACGCCACAAACCTAAACCGCCTCTATTACCTGCAACAAAAATAAAGGAAGACAGTGTTCATAACTGTCCCCTCTCCGAACTACCAAACACCACCAATGTCTATCCTAACAATCACTAAGTTTCATTCATACAAGTTCCAACCTATTTTAAATTTAAATGCAAGAAATCATGTAAAATTCAGTGTACGCAACGTACCTTTTGTATATCTTCCGAATTCAAGCAAACAGAGAACATATCATGTATGTATCTCATCACATAGTACCCACACTCAACACCGTTTTGTTGTTGCGCACACTAGTGTCATATTATGTGAAAAAAGAATACATGGTGAAATATCAATAAAGAAAAAAAATATGTTATTAATGAAATTAAAATTTGTTTAATTTACCTTCACTGAAATCAATCCAGGAGTACGATCCCCCCCGAGAAAATGCGATGATCGTATTTTCTTCATTACGCTGCAAATTGATTGACATGGCAAATTTAAAAGATATATATAAATATACATATGTGTAATAAGTTAAAAAGAGATATTATTACATAAAATTAAGGTATTAATGTATTATTGACCAATCAAAAATCAATATTAGCCGATCACCCCTCAATTTTTTTTAAACTCGAATTATAATTAATGAATAAACCTATCTATAAAAATGCTAAAAAAATGCCAAAAAAACATAATAAGCTAATAGACACACTCATATGAGTATTTAACCATGATATATTTGCATCACCAATAAACAACCATCCTTAACAATCCTAAAAAAAAGCCATAAACCCCACAAATTAAGATCTCAACAAAACAAGATAAAATAAATAGAGAATACCTATAAATGAACACTTGTTGTTCCTTCTTCAGCAGCGGAAGTAACTCACAAAATTAGAATCCTAGCTCTAAAATAACAACAAACCCAGAATTAACAAATCAAAGTCATAATCAATATAATAATAACAAGAACAATAATAATATTACACTATCACAAGACTTTGGTTTTTTTGAAATAACGGGATATCAATAGATCATCACCCTTTTCTTTTCTTTTTTTTTTCCATATGCAATGTCTTTTGAAATTCCACTGAAGAATAATCCTATAAAGAATACGACTATCATTATATTAGATCTTCATTAATCAACCAACACGATGAAAATACTAAGATTCAATTCTAGCACACATCCACAACTCAATGAACAGGTAAAACCATTTCAATAATTTAAACTATTTCAACAATTCCATGAACAATTAAAACCATTACAATAATTTAAACCAAAAATCATCAAAACCCATACAGCCCCCCTCCATCTCCACTGCCCCCCTGCAGCCCCCCCTCCCCCCTGCTGTCCCACCTCCCCTACAGCCCCCTCCCCCCTGCAGCCCCCTCTCCCCCCTGCTGTCCCCTCTCCCTCCCTACTGCCCCCCTGCAGCCCCCCCCCTCCCCTACTGCCCCCCTGCTGTCCCCTCTCCCTCCCTACTGCCCCCCTGCAGCCCCCCTCCCCTACTGCCCCCCTGCTGTCCCCCCTCCCTTGCAGCCCCCCCTCCCCCTGCTGCCCCACCCTGCTGTCCCCCCTCCCCTACAGCCCCCTCCCCCCTGCAGCCCCCCCTCCCCCTTACTATCCCCCCTCCCTACTGCCCCCCTGCTGTCCCCCCTCCCCTACAACCCCCTCCTTCCTACAACCCCCCCTCTCCCCTGCTGTCCTCCCTCCCTCCCTGCAACCCCCTCTCCCCAGCCCATACACTCCTAAAGCCCCCTTCCCCAGCCCTATAGCCTGCCACCCATCCCCTGCCCCTAACACCTACAGACCCTAGCTAGCAGCCCCCTTTCCCAGGCCTTAGCAGTCCCCCCTCCCCCTTCCCTAGCCTAATGGCAACCCCCCTCTCCCTAGCCATAGCAACAACAACAACAACAACACAATAGCAGCAGCAATAGCAACAACAACAACAACAACAACAACAACAACAACAACAAAACAACAACAACAACAACAAAACAACAGCAGCAGCAATAGCAAGAATAGCAACAACAACAACAACAACAACAACAACAACAACAACACAACACAACAGCAGCAGCAATAGCAAGAATAGCAACAACAACAACAAAACAACAGCAGCGGCAACAATAGCAACAACAACAACACAACAACAACAACAACAACACAACAGCAGCAGCAATAGCAGCAGCAATAGCAACAACAACAACAACAGCAACAACAACACAACAACAGCAGCAACAATAGCAACAACAACAACACAACAACAACAAGAACAACAACACAACAGCAGCAGCAATAGCAACAACAACAACAACAACAGCAACAACAACACAACAACAGCAGCAACAATAGCAACAACAACAACATAACAACAACAACAACACAACAGCAGCAGCAATAGCAACAACAACAACAACAACAACAACAACAAAACAACATCAGCAGCAATAGCAAGAACAACATAAAAAAAAAAACATAAACTAAATTCAAACAACAAACAGAAAAATTCGAACTCTAATTAATTAAAAAAACCCTAAATGAAAAATTCATTTAGTAATTTCGAACCCTAAACGAAAAAATCAAACCCTAATTTCGAACCCTAATATGAACAATGGGAATAGTTCGAACCATAATTTCGAACAATAGCAAAGTTACAAACCCTAAATGAAATTTAAAAAAAAAAAAAGAACCTTATGTCGGTGGTGGTGGACAAGGCTGTGCGAAGGCAGCAGCAACAGCGAAGCACCAAGGTTGCGAGGCAGCAGCAGCAGCGAAGGCAACAGAAGCAAAGGTGCAAGGGAGGACAATCTGGAGACAGGGTTATGCGAGGGTGCGTGACAGGGTAGAAGCAGCAGCGAAGTGGTGGTGGCGGTGGTGACAGGGTTGTGCGAGGGAGGAGGGCTAGGTGAAGAAGAAGAAGAAGGAATGGTGCGAGGGAGGAGGAAAGAAAGAACGCGTGAGAAGGAAAGAGAAGGAAAGGAAATGTTGCCTGATTTTTTCTGTTTCATAATTCGTATTTATTTTAAAAAAATTAAGGTTTTGGCTGCGGTTCCAAAACCCGCAGCCATAAGATTTGGAACCGCAGCCATAGGTACTTATGGCTGCGTTTTTTTTTAACTGCAGCCATAAGTACCTATGGCTGCGGTTTTTTACCCCGCAGCCATAAGTAGTGTAGTTTTCCCTATATTTTTAGTACTTATGGTTGCGGTTCCAAAAGAACCGCAGCCAATAGGGCGTAGTATATGACGTTTTTTCCACTAGTGACAATGAACTGATAACAACTAAAATCGTATGGGTAAAACCGAAGATCAACCATAATGTAAACTGAATACAATCGGAACTGTTATATCAACCGTTCACAATGAACTGACAACAACTGAAATCGTATGGGTAAAACCGAAGACCAATCATAACTACAACAGGTTGAAACTGAAACTGATAAAGTTAAAACCAAATTGGTTATTTTGGAAAAGTTCAACTGAAGTCAACTGAACTGAAGTCAACCAAACCGTTTGGGTCAAACCATAACTGAACTGATTAACTGAACTAACACCCCTATCCATCGGTATGAATCTAGCGACCTTGGTCAACCTATCCACTATTACCTAAATGGCGTTCATACTATTACAGGTAGGTAGGCTAACCACGAAATCCATAGATACCGACTCAAATTTCCAGGTCAGAATCGGTAGTGGCTGCAAAAGACCTCCAGGTCTCTGATGCTCGATCTTAACCTTCTAACAGACTAAACATCGAGCTACGAATTCTGCTACAACATGCTTCATCTTAGGCCACCAGAACTGGCCCTTAAAGTCCTTATACAGCTTATTACCTCCAAGATGAACAAAGTAGGGCGCGTTATGTGCCTCAAACATGATCCTGTTCCGAAGATCAGAACTGTCCGGTACACACCACCTCCCTCGAAATCGCAGACTACCGTCGGAAGAAATCTCGAAGCCAACGGCTTTTCCTTGCCGAAAGGCCTCTCGAATCCTAGTCAACTGCGTGAAATTCTTCTGACCCTCGCACAATTCCTGAAATAATTCAGGCTCGACACTCATAGATGTCAGATGAAATCTGACGGAACTACGACTTCTACTGAAGCTCAATCGATTCTTGCGACTCAGTGCGTCAGTGACTAAGTTCGCCTTGCCCTCGCAATAATTAAGCGTCAGGTCGTAGTCCTTAATAAGTTCAAGCCATCGTCGCTGCCTCATATTGAGGTCCTTCTGAGTGAAGATGTACTTGAGACTCTTATGATCTGTGAATACCATACACGAACCACCATAGAGATAGTGCCTCCAGATCTTAAGCGCGACAACTACAGCTGCTAGCTCCAAGTCATGCGTGGGGTAGTTACGCTCGTGCACCTTCAACTGCCTCGATGCATAAGCGATGACCTTCCCACCTTGCATCAACACACATCCTAGGCCACTCTTAGACGCGTCATTGTAGACCTCGAAATCCTCCTCATCGTTCGGAAGGGTAAGAATAGGAGCAGAAACTAATTTCTGTTTCAGCTGCTGAAATGCTTGCTCGCAAGCCTTCGTCCAAATGAATCGGATCTCCTTCTGTAGGAGACTAGTCATCGGCCTAGCAATCTTGGAGAAGTCCTGGACGAATCGTCGATAGTATCCGGCCAAACCCATAAAACTACGAACCTCCGCCACATTTTTCGGGCTACTCCATTCAACTACAGCCTCCTTAACTTTTGTCGGGTCTACCTTAATGCCTTCCTTGCTAATAATGTGACCCAGAAATGCTAACTCGCGAAGCCAGAACTCACACTTAAAGAGCTTCACGAACCACTTATGCTTTCTTAATATCTCTACCACTATCCGGAGATGCTCTGCATGCTCAGACTCGTCTCTCGAATAGACTAGGATATCGTCTATGAAGACTACGACACACTTATCGAGTAAGTGATGAAAGGTCCGGTTCATCTGATCCATGAACATGGCTGGTGCGTTAGTGAGGCCAAAGGTCCTCAAACTCGTAGTGGCCATATCTCGTACTAAAAGCGGTCTTCGGGATGTCTTCTTTCTTAACTCAAATCTGATGATATCCAGATCGAAAATCTATCTTCGAGAACAATCCCGCTCCTCGTAACTGATCGAACAAGTCCTCAATCCTAGGCAACGGCACTAGTAAAAAAAGCACTTATTGTAACGGGCAAAAAGGGCCTATTGTAACGGTCATCTGCCGTTACAATTAGCCCCGTTACAATATCTAATATTTTTTGTAATAGGCCCATGTTAGTTACAATAAACTACTTATTGTAACGGGCCTATCAGGAGCCCGTTACAATAAGTCTATTTATTGTAACGGGCACATTCTATGCCAGTTACAATAACCAGACTTATTGTAACGGGCTCCTGATCTGCCCGTTACAATAAGTAGTTTATTGTAACTGACACATGGTTTGCCCGTTACAATAAAGCCTTTTTTTTAAAAAAAAATAACACTATTGTAACGAGCTTTGAGTAGCAAAACCCGTTACAATTGTGTTACTTTTTTAAATAAATATATATATATATATATATTTATTAATAATAATACTAATAATTTATGCTTCGAGGCCCACAATCGATCTTAATAACAAATGTTTTAGCCGTCAATAACTTCATTCATCATCAAAATGTGTATCGCTAACTAGCAATTCAATATAATCCAAAACTATACATTTAGTGCGTGCTAGTGTTATGTAATATACATCCAAGAAACAACATAAAAATCCTCTACATTAACTCACTAAAAAGGTACTCCTAAAGAAATCAGCCCATTGTTCTCGAACTTCGCCGATTTCCTCAGTGCTGTAGGCGGTCGATCTTCTAATATAATCCTTAAAAACAAATAATTATGAAAATTATTATACAGTACAATAATTATATGATGATAAAAAATAAATGATCCAAATATTATTTGGACATAATCACGTTCTATATCATTCACTTAAGCATTTAAAAACTTGTGCGCATGAGTTTGGCAAAAATAGGGCGTTTTGGAACAAAAACAATGCAAATAGGTCATTTTTGGCTAATTTTGAAGATTTTCGTTCCCATGTTCCTATCAACCAACCTATATATTGTTTTTAAGGGTTATCAATGTTCTATATTATTCATATATGCATTAAATGACTCATTTGCATGAGTTTGGGCGAATATAGGGTGTTTTGGAACAATAACAAAAGAAACATTTTACTTTTGGCTAGTTTTGGTGGTTTTTGTTCCCTTGTTCCTATCAATCAACATATATACTGTTTTTAAGGTTTATCCATGTTCTATACCATTCATGTAATCATTAAATGACTTATTTGCAAGTGTTTGGGGTGAAAACCGAGCGTTTTGGAACAAAAACAAGACAAATATGTCATTTTTGGCTAGTTTTGGGGTTTTTTTCCCATGTTCCTATCAATTAACCTATAGGGTGTTATGTTTGCGATAGTTATACAAAGTTTAATCCCAACATAAGAATATTGATATTTGAAATCTTTTGCGATAGTTATGTGTGCATTGTTCCCTTGTTCCCTTGAAATCTTTTGGAACAATAACAAAAGAAACATTTTACTTTTGGCTAGTTTTGGTGGTTTTTGTTCCCTTGTTCCTATCAATCAACATATATACTGTTTTTAAGGTTTATCCATGTTCTATACCATTCATGTAAGCATTAAATGACTTATTTGCAAGTGTTTGGGGTGAAAACCGAGCGTTTTGGAACAAAAACAAGACAAATATGTCATTTTTGGCTAGTTTTGGGGTTTTTTTCCCATGTTCCTATCAATTAACCTATAGGGTGTTATGTTTGCGATAGTTATACAAAGTTTAATCCCAACATAAGAATATTGAAATTTGAAATCTTTTGCGATAGTTATGTGTGCTCATACCACAACTACGCCTCCGTTTGAGAAACAATTTCGGTACTGTGTCAATAAAAATTACAGGGTCATCACTTCCCTTGAATATTGAACCAGTTCCGATTTCATTCCTTGAGACGGTCCACGCAAGCAGTAGTGAGCAAATAGCCATGTCATTGAGCCCCATCTAGGGTCATTACTTTCCTAGATATATGGCTTATGCAGATTGTGTAAGTAGGCATGTGATTGAGCCCCGTCTAGGGTCATCACTTCCCACCCAAAAACAACGTTTACTTTATTTTACATTATTTTTGTTTTCCCAAATTAACTAAACTAGCACACTTTGATTTTTATGGACATTATTCACTTGAAACATGCATTTCTAGCTCAATTTAAGTCTTACCCCTTTTCACATATAACGCAGACACATCGAAAGTAATTTAAGCCAATATATATAAGGTATGTCCAGACATAGACTCGTTGGCATTAACATTATCAGGAGGTTTATACTGATTGAATAGATAAAAAATTGATCAGACCTCTCAGAGATGAGAATCCAAAATAACATATAACATAATTAAAAAATTAGAGAAAACTAATTAGAAGTAATCTCAGCATAGCTAGACAACCTTTAGAAAGAAACAAATTTTCTCAAATAATACTCAATTAGTTTATATACTATAAGAAAAATACCTGGATATTTGTATAAATAGCAAGTTGCAACGTGAAAGGCTTCCTAAGATTACGAGAGCCACAAGGCAGAACAACCACCTACCTAAATCAGTTTGTTTCACATAAGATTAGTATTGAGCATACAATCTTCAACTAACAAGAGATAAGCTGCTAACATGATCACATTAGTCAGTTAAATTGGAACTATATTATCCTAAGACACATTAAGTTTAAAAAGGTAGCAAAATCTAGTCAGTGACTTAATGGCAGAAGAAGACATAATTTAAAGCTGCAAATGCACTCACACTTTCTTGAAAGTAACTGCGGGACAAATACTTCCAGAAACCCTGGCCCATAAATCTCTCGGCAACCAGCCAGAGTATAAGCAAAGCAGATGTGATTCTACAGGCGTCAAAATGGAAACATAACAATATAGCATTAGTAATGTATTATGCTCACCATTTTCAGTTATTTGAAGATGGCAAATTAATAAGACAATTTAGGTCTTTGGAGAAAGGGATTACAAGAAAGAATACCTCAATAACACGAACTACATTGATGTAGCCTTTTGCTCTAGCAACTTCTAGCGGGGTTTGGCAATTGTCATTGATCAATAGAGCATTTGCTGAGAAGCAAGAGAGAAGAAATAATTACGTCTATCTTATAAAATTCATAGAAATAACAAGACACCCAAGCTTCTGAAATTACCAATGAAAGGATTCAAAATATGAAGAAGCTATGAGATTTAATTTAGACTATAAATCTAATACATAATGAAAATGACTTATTAGGAGTATAATTTTTGAATAGTATTAAATTGATTAAAAAACCACTCTAATCTTTATATTAGTTAACCTGACCAATAGACAAGTCATGTTTGAAGTTTCTGACCTTGTTTGTTGCTTCTTAACCATAAATATATAACACCAAGGCAACAAGCATACATAATGAAAATGACTTATTAGAAGTGTAATTTGTCAACAGCTTATTCAAAGAGAGGATGCAATCAATATGCATATAGTTAATCAAATTCCAAACTAAGGCCACACAAGTTAAACCTACTAATCAAAGAAAAGAACTTACATGAGACACCCAAAAAACGTGTTGCCAGTGCAAAAAACAGTGAAAATAAATTGAAATGGGGATGGGGTATGTAATGATATTAATGACTATTTTTTACTCAAGCCTAAACATAAAACCAACATCAACAGCTATAGAATAAAATATAGGGTACATGATATATCTAGCCTTTATTATGGAAATAATATGAAGCTAAATATCAGAGCTTCCTATGATCATTTCCACAATACATCTAATTACAACAATTACGTCCATAAAATTAAATCCAAGATAACCATATATTTAGCATCTATAAAATTAAATCCACAATACAATTATTAAAAGCTTAAAGCCTATTCTTATTAATAATGGCAGTGGTAATCCAAGAGACAAGATACCCATATATTTAGCATCTATAAATAAAGAACCACACTCCCAGAATACAACAATTAAATATAAAAATACATATAACTTGACCACAAACTGATTACCATTCACCAATTCGTCGTTGAACAATGCAATCTCTTATTCCCATTATTTGCATCCTCTAATCTGTATAACTTAAGAAAAAGGCAGACAAGAGAGACTAATTAACAAAGCACAGGAAGGACTAAACCATAGTTCAAACCCTAAAAACAAGAATTCTATTCTAGTTTAAACCCAATGAAAAAATTAACCCTAAAATCACATATTCAAACACGAATTTAAACCCTAAAAACGAATTTCGAAAACGAACTTAAACAAGAATTTTGATAGCAATTCATACTAATGTAAACCCTAGAAAGACAAATTTAAACCCTTTCTTTGCCAAAAAAAAACCCTAAAAACACGAATTTTAACTAAACACCACAGTCTAAACTCGAATATAAGCCCTAACATAGTAAACCTAAATGGAAAATAGAAGATAAATAAGCCATCTAAATTATAACTCAAAATACATCAGATACAAAAAGTAGAAGATCCCAAAGAAAGAAAACAAAGAAATATAAAGACGAAGATGAAAGAAAGCGATTACCTTAGGTTGTTCGAGCAGGGGGGGCAGATTGAAGCAGTGTTGTTGGAGCAGGAGTAGCGGAGGCAGGAGATTGAAATAGTGTTGTTCGAGCAGCACTAGAGACGAACTGAAGCAGCAGAGACCCAAATCTACAACGTTATGCAGTGAGCAGTGGAGAGAGACAGTGATGGCTGCGAGAGAGATGAATAGATGAAGACTACCTTAGGTTTTGGTCTGAGAAATGAGAAAAAAAAATAGAGCTATTGTAATAGGCATTGTTAAAAATAACCTTATTGGGCTCGTGCTTAAAAATAACCCGCCAGTTATCGTAACGAGCATGAGTTTGCCCGTTACAAAAAAAACTTTTAGTAATGGGCTAAGATTAAGCCCGTTACTAAATGTTGTTTTTGTAATGGGCAAACTCATGCCCGTTACAATAATGGTTTTGCTTTATAATATATACGACTTTAGTAACGGGCATTCATTTTGTTCGTTACAAAAATCATAATTGTAAATAACAAATTTTAGGCGAGTTACAATAAGGGCGTTACAATTAATGATTTTTTTACTAGTACGGGTACTTATTCTTAATAGTTACCCGATTCAATTCTCGGTATTCTATGCATAGGCGCATGCTACCGTCTTTCTTCTTCACAAAGAGCACAGGTTTTCCCCATGGAGAAACGCTCGGCCTAATGAAGCCCTTATCGATCAAATCTTGGAGTAGCGTCTTTAACTCCTGCAACTCCGATGGTGCCATCCGGTAAGGTGCCTTCGAAATCGGCGTTGTCCCGGGTGCTAAGGCGATATTAAACTCGACATCGCGCTCGGGTGGAACTCCCGGTAGCTCATCAGGAAATACGTCTCTGAAATCCCTCGCTACAGGTATATCGTCCAACAGACTATCCTCAGTTAAGTCCCTTACCTGACATAGGAACACCATATCGCCCTTCGGGCGAAGTTTTCTCATTTTCAAGGCTGAGATTACCTTTACTCCCTTCTTCAGAACGATCCCAGAATAGGTAATTCGATTGCCTTGCGATCCTCGGAATGTCACTGACTGGTCTCGGCAACGAATAATCGCTCGATACCTCGATAGCCAGTCCATGCCAAGAATGACATCGAACTCCATCAGCGGGAACTCCTTCAGATCAGTCGTCGCCTGCTCTCCAGCTATAACGATGGGCACTCCTCGGAACTCTCGCTGACACACAAAATCCTCTCCAGAAGGGAGAGTTATGACTGAACTAACAGGGGAACTGCCATGAAGATTAGACCTCGAGGCAAATCTACTAGCCACAAAAGAAACAGTGGCACCAGAATCAAATAAAAACATAAGCTAACATACCATAGACAAGAAATCTACCTGAGACTACATCTGGCTGGACCTCTGCCTCTGCCTCAGTCATATAGTAGACTCGGTTCTTTACTGGAGTCTTAGCCGGTGCTGGTAGTTGCTTAGTCTCGGTGCCTGGATTCTTCTCGGGGCAAACTGACGCCTTGTGGCCTTCCTTCCCACAAATGAAACAAGAAATGGGCGTCCCGTCGCAACGCTTCCCTGGATGGAAGTCCTTGCCACATCCTCTGCATCTCGAACTCCCTGATCCCTGAGACGAACTAGCGGTCGGAGGGGTACTGCTAGGAGCACTGAACCGGGGCTTCTTAAATGATGGCGACGTCACCGGGGTCGGGGTCCTCTTCTTGCTCGCGTCCTCCTTGATAACAGACGCTAGGATCTTGAGTGCTACCTCGTAAGCTCACTATAATGTCTTCGCTCCACTACTGATCCCTGATCACGTGACCGCGAATCCTTGGATATAGCTTCTTGATTTACCGTTTGACTCGCTCCTCCTCATATGGTACTACCGATGTAGCGAACCTCGATAACTCGGCGAACTTATCGGTGTAGGCCTGAACCATCATCTTACCCTAAGCGAGAGTAAGAAACTCCTCTTATTTCTGCCATTGTAACTCGTCGGGGTAAAACCTCTCCTGGACCTTAGCTACGAACTTGGCCCAAGACATCGAATGCAGGGGCATACACGCGTTCTTATCTACGCTCCACCAGTTATCGGCCTCTCCTCGCAAGTAGTAGGCGGCGATCTGGACCTTCTCGTGCTCAGGGCAAAACATAGCGTCGAAGAGCTTCCTCATCTCGCGGATCCAACTCTCCAACGTCGTAGGGTCGGCAACCCCATCGTAAGTCGGTGGTCGATGACGAGCGATACGATCGAACGTCGACTGCGATCCCGATGGCTGACGACTATGGTGCGCTAACATAAGAATCGCTTTCTCGAGCGCTCGTAATCTCTGTCGTCCCGAACTTGTCCGGCGAGGTGTGGACATGTTGAAATCATCGCAAGAAAAAGACAAACAAGAGAGGCAATGTTAGTCAAAAACCCCACACTCAAGTCAAGTACACAAATAAAAAGGAAAATAGAAAAAGAGTCTTATCCCGGATTCTTCTACCCGACGCTCTTCTCCCTTAAAATTATTCTAAATTGGGTTTATCACTCGGGAATGGTAAAGCTCTCAACTCCCGGGTTTTACTCAAGTCCTAAAACTTCACTTAAAGTTTTAACCTATTCGGCTCTGATACCAACTGTGACGACCCGACTCGCTTAAACCGGCGCGGAAGAAACCGACGAGTTGAATTGTCGATCGAACAAACAAACTTACTTAAAATTTAAAACAAAACCTCAAAATTATTATTACTAAATCCCAAAAGTACAATACCCACAAGATTGTACGATACTAAACCCGCAATAATCAATACTAAAAGTTAACTCCAAACACTATCAGAGTTAGAATATATGAAATACAATACTAAACGTCCAAACTAGAAACGAAATACAATATAAGCAAATAAAGAACCAACGGCACTTGCCCAACCCAAAGCTAAGCAACACCGTCATCATTAGAGTTACCTGAAAAATTACAACAATCCACTGTCAGTGGCGAGTAACATAACAGTCCCACCCTAACATGGATACACATAATCATAGAATAAACCAAACAAACACGTTAAGCAAAACATACCAACATGCGACACAACCATCATGATAATAAATCACCATAATAACAATAACATAAACTTGACCAACTTCAGTTATTCAAACTTATCATTACTTAATCTTTGTCGCTACCATTTACATTTTAGACCGGACTATGCTCGTACGAACGCATCTTACGCGAACGAACTTTCCTACTATGCCAGGAATGAGAATCTTACTCCTAAACCCATGAACCTCATCTTACGGAAATTCATATCACGTAGACAACATAGCAAGTATACACTATCCCAATACCGCGGTTAGGATAGGGGCAACGTCTTAACCCAAGTCTTATAATCTTACTCTAAGGTTAGGCGTCTAAAAGTAAACTTAAGCTATCTTTACGTCCATTACATCTTTGTTATTCCCAAGATCGCTTCTTACGCCTTTTCTTGAGTCTAACCATGAACATTATCATAATCTTAAAAGTTCTTTAATCAATCTTAATCATTTCTTTAACTTTCTTTAAACTTTCTTTAACTTTCTTTAGTAGACTTACTAATCTTTAATAAACTTTAAATTAACTTTAACACTTAAAGACTACATGAATTATTTCAAGATTCCAAGATTCAATAAAGAACTCATCAAGACTACCAAGAACTCATCAAGAACTCAACAAGAACTCAATCAACACACGCATAACTTCAACATGATTCAACAACATTTCATCAATTTCCATTCATGAAAACTTCACATGAATCATACAAAAACATGATCAAACATAAGATTAACATAGGAAATCACAACATGCATGAAAACCCAACAAAATATCATAAAAAGAACACCCAAATCAGCCCTATAATTCACACATGAAATAGCCAACAATCATCAACAAACCATCCTAATATGATCATTTAATCTACCCTATAACCATAGTATACAAATTAAGGTAGAAAAGTATGTTACCTTAATTACTTGAGTGCAAACAATTAGCAAAAACTTGATGCCCGGAAAACCCAAACCACACGGCCCAACACACGCACAACACGGAGCACCACACGGCTTGCCTACGAACACTCTTGCACGGTTTCCAATGCACGAACACACGGGCACCACCTCTTGCACGACCTGGTTGCACGTCCCACTACACGGCTTCCACACGGCTTCACACACGAACTACCCTTTGAACACGAACCCAACGAACAAACCCCAAAACTAAACCTAACTAGAAGTCTTGATCAATAGAAATGGAGATTATTGTGTTTTTAGTCACTTAAAGATCAATAGAAGTTTAATCTTTAAGTTTTGGATTTGGATGGATGATGAAAAAATGATGGTGGAAATGCCAAAAATGGCGTGTGGAATATGGAGGCAATTGGAGAGAGTGTTTGGCTTTTGAATTGATGAGCAAAGTGATTAAGATGGCAAATGAAACATAAGCCTTACAACCTCTTCGATTTGTAGAAGTGGGTTAAGGTGTGAACATGAAGCAAGTGGCAAAATTAAGTCACTAACCAAGAGGGGGCCGATTTTTAGGCTTGCTAAAATGGGCTTGATGATCACTTGGGTTAATTGCACTTATGCATGACTAATCATTCCTAAATTGCATTTGGCCCAAAAATTAATTAACTAATTAGAAAATTAAATATTAAAATCCTAATTAATTAAATTAAAATAAAATAAATAATAAAACAACCATTCATAAAATAAAAATAAAAATAAAAATAATCACAATTATTCAAATAAAATAAAAATAAATAGTCCAAATAAGTTTGGACCATACATAAAAATAACATAAATACACATATAAATCAAAACATGAAAATATCGATAAACTGGGTCGTTACAATATGGCTTGGTTTTCTATGGAGAGCAAAAAGGGTTTTTGGGTTTTTCAAAAGTTAGACAATTTCGCAAATGAAACCCGTGAACCCAACGTGTGCTTGGAGACTTGCCTAAATAATACAAGCAAACTCAGCTGACACAAGTACAATAGTACTTGTTTCAAACTTTTTCTCCATCACTACATGTAGTGGGGAAGTACACTAAAGTCCAAACTAAGTACATTGCATAAGCTGATTTGGTGTATCATTTTGGCAGCTTTTCCAAATCTTAAGTGATCAATATTTTTAAATTAAATTTTCAAATACATTTAGAACTTAAAAAATCGATACTGATCACCTAAGTGCACTTGCGTAATGCTGAGGTATGTTTCCACAGCGGTCTCAGTACTGCTAAGTTTATGTCTGATAAAGAGAACTATTCTTTGCTTGTTCTTTTCATGTTCTTTGCTTGTTCTCTTTACTGGACATAAACTTGAACCCTTTTTGCTCTTTTACTTATAAACACAAGTCTTATTTTCCTAAGTTCATTTGACAAGAAGATCCTAAAAATATAAAAAAAATAAATAGCTCCAAGCTCTTAGCTTCTTGATCGTCAAGTATCTCAAGGCCTTCAAACGTTGCCTTGATGAGTCCTCATTTGATTCAACTTGTTCATGCACAAACATACATAGCAATCAAGTATAGAGAACTGGTTTGTCATCATTCAAATCAAACATGGTTCAACACATCTTACCATTATCTATTCTGACCACTATCTTTTCTTTGTCTAATCATGGAGTCCATAGTCTTAGTTCAGTTACAACAAGTTATTTATTTATTTGTTTATTTATTTATTTCTCGCCCTATTGTATATATGTACTCAGCTTTTGCTAATTACGTGCTTTAATGACCCTATGATGAACCAATTTATACACTTGTATTATTGGGGAGCAGAATTGCACAGGTTAGATTAATTTGATGTGAAGTTCAAGCATTTAGCATATGCATTGTCGTGGGATGAGAGTGATTCGAGAGTTAACAATTCTTGTATTTGAGCTTATTTTAAAATGTTATTTCATTTACGTTATTTGGTTTAAATAATTGTTAAAGTTTTTCCATTGCAAAATTCTAAATAAGCCGAAACGTCTTCACATGTGGCGATAATACCTTGGAAATTTCACTTCAAGAATACTTTTATATCTGGAGTTTTAGAGTATTTACCTGGAGTTTTCAGGGTGTTACAGTTGCATTTAAAAAGAAACAGATATAATATATGATTTGAGATTCTTAACTATATTGTAATTAAGAACTTGAGCACAATTATCTCTACTAACGTAATATAAAACTATAATAACATAATATCCTGCATTGCACGAGTTTGTCTCTAGTACACAACATTAAGGAAGTGTTTGGTATATCATTAGGATTGAAAATTGAAAGAAGAGAAATTAGAAAGACAAAAGGATACCATTATTTTTTGTTTGGTGTAATTAATAAAATGGAACGAAAATAAATTAGAGACCAAATGATGTTGTTTCTACATGGTTTAAAAGGAAAACAAAATAATTAAAAAATATAACTAAAATAGTGAATAAATATGATTTTTTTTAATAAATAACAAAAAGGTCTACCTACCTCACCCAAGACCTTCTAGTAGACAGGGTAGCTCAACCAATTGAGCTCCTACTTAGAGGTGATAATAAGCTCGGTTTGTTCGCAAACAGTTCTGGCTCGGCTCGGTCAAAGCTCGGCTCGTTTTAGCTCGATCCGAGTTCGAGTTCGGCTCGAGACTTTAACGAGCCAAGCTTGAGTTGTGCCATGCTCGGCTCGAAAAGCTCGTGAACAGGCTCAATTAACTTTTTATATATGTAAATAATATATTATGTTATATAAATAAACTTATTTATTCTAGTTATTATATATATGAATAAATTAATAGTCTTAGCTTATTGTTAAATATTAACAAAAAAACAAACATCTTCAAAAAATTTATAATAAAGAACACATATAAACTAAGAATAATATTAGGTGAAAATGTTCGTGAACAGTTCGATAAGGGCTTGGTCAACGATTGGTCAAAGCTCGGCTCGATTACGGCTCGACTCGTCAAATTAAAGTTCTAGCTCGGCTCGAGTTCAACTAAATTTAAATGAACAAGAGCCGAGCTAAGCAGAGTTCGGGCTCGGCTCGCTCGATAATTACCCCTAAGTCTTCACCTCATACATACATATAAAGTCAATGTACATATAATATAGTCAAATGTAAAAGACACAACAAAAACATTTAAATAATAAATGGGCTTATGAAACACATGTAATGGTTAAATATATTCGAGATCAGAAACACAATTTGGTCACGTACAGTGCCACAAACTTGGACAAGTTTGTAAGCAACTTGGTCGATTTGTGACGTTTTTCCATATAGTTTTTTTTTTAGAAAGTACTCGGTCATGTTCATATACATGTTACTACGTGATATTTTCGATACTTTTGCCATGCAGTTTACTTGGTTATTTTTTGGGAATATTATAATCCAAATGAAAGGATAATTGGACCCTTTCATATGTAGGGAACTTTTATCCTAATGAAAGGTTGTGTACAAACTTTCATGAAATGAATGTGATTAGTTACATTCATTGAATGGCCTTATGTGTTGTTATATATAGGACATGCATACACATGAAGAAGAACAAGAAGGGGGAAAAAATCTGATTTTTGGTTCCTCCAATTATTCTTGCTTGCTTAAATTTTTTTGATTATTTTCAAAGTGTTTTCCAAATAATTTTACACACATAACTTATGTGGGATTACATTTGGAGAACACCAAAAAATCAATGAATTTTCATTACATTACAATAGAAGTATTGTGTAACTCAGTATTCCTAGAAGTTCAATATTATACTGTTAGGAAAGTGTATTATCCTGTGCCTTGAAAAAACTTACCCAGTCCCTCTAAATTTTTCCAATTTTCTAACATTAGCTGCTAGTGTGAATGCATATGGGCAACCTTTGTTGATCCATTTTAGTTGGTGATGTTTTCTTTTCCATAGAAATGGTTCGTTCTAAATGTCTTATTCCTATTATATATAGTTATGAATATTCGCTAAGGATAATTGGTAATGTCACACGTATGTCATCACGTTCCTTTTTAGAATTTATAATATAGATAGATTAAATAAAAAGATTATTTAACATTTTATATGAATAATAATTACAATTTTATGTACAACACATGTAAAAACATGAAAGTTATATTTTTAATTAAATTTTCATAATTAATAATTACAATTTTATGAGCAACACCTATAAAATATTATCTATATTTTAAAATAATACGATTGGTTGAAAATAGAATATTTTTAATTAAATTTTAAAAAATACAAAAATATTATTATATAATATAAGTAACATATAATCAACTTACATGATTGAAAAAGGATGCAACTTGAACGACTTTCATCCAGCACAGGTAGAGTTATGGAAATTGGAGGTATAATCCCAAAGGTTCGACACTTTATATGGTGCCTTTATACAAACACCCTTCCGGTGCGAAGTGAATTGAAAAGGCGTCACTTAACCGAGGATGCCTTATGTCCTTAGTGTATGGTAAGAGGAAACATCATTTCATGCTTTCTTTTTTGAGTGCATTAAAGTTCGAGATTTGTGGAAACACAGTACAGTGGTGGCTGGCTGTGAAGAGGCTTTGATTGCATTGATCATTTGATACCCATGTGCGATTATATGAAAGGTACTCTTACGAGGGCTAGCTAGGCAGGGGTTGGTGTTGTGGCCAGGGCCTTCTTGGAAATTTTAGGGACCCATTTTTTAAAAAAATTAATTGGGCTCTTATTATATTAATAAAATCAATACATTGTTTATAATTTAGAAAACAATATACAATTTTAATAAAAAAATTCTAAAATGTAGATTTTTTATATAAAACAATGAGAAAGGAATAAACTTTTTTTATAGAAAATATTAAAAACAGAAAGGAAACACAATCAACAAAATCCACCATCCATCTTTTGGAACCAAAAACAGGTCCTCGGTCACAATGTTTGGGGCCCTTTTGTAATAACCCAAAATTTTGGGCTAATTTAAATTTTTATTTATTATTTAATTACTTATTTTGGTGGGAAAAAATTCGAATCAATCAAGCCTAAATTAAAACCCGAGCCCAAACTATTTACCTCACCTTGCCAATTTAAGGCCCAAAGCCCAAAACCCCCTTATCAAAGAGTCACACGGCATCCATGACACTCCACCTTTAATTAATTGATTTTAATTAATTAATCTAAAGGTTATCCTAAAACCAAAAAGTGCTATTTTTATTTCAATTAGTTGCCTACTAAAATCTAGGAAAAACCCTCAACAAACTGATAAGGCCATAAAACCCCCACATTAGTCCATATTCACGACAACCCTCCATAATCACCACCCAAATTATTTTCTTTCTCTTCTTCCTATATCAATTGATCATCAAACCCTTCAAGAACTTTCAAGAAATCACCTACCCAAATAACTCAAGAGTTAAAGCAAGGAACCAAGCAACACCACCCTTGTTCGAGTGTTTCCCACGGCCTCCACTAAAAAGGTTTCGAATCTTGTCTTTCAAATTAAGGTAATCAGATGCTTTATTTAATTTTAGAAACAATTAATTATATGATTGTTTAGAACATGTCTAGGATTGTTTAGAACTATTTCTGGATTGATAGAATTGCAAGCCTAATATCTTCATGTGATGGCCGAATATTTGCTTAATAATTTGATGATTTTCTTTTATGTTTTGACATGATTCTATGCTTGTTTGATGATTCTTGCTATGAAACATGGTGATTGAATTATGATGTTATGACTAGCATGAAAACCGAATTGTATCATGTTGTTATCTTGAAGTTTTCGAATGATTTAGTGATTAAAGAATTGATTTTTTAGTTGTAGTGTAATGACCGTGATTTTATTGGTATTTTTGCCGATAATTTATGTGCGTTATGTGTATTTATGTGTTAGTTCAAATTTTCTTTTGAACTATTTATTTTATTTTATGTGAATAATTTCGATTTAATTCGAATTATTTTATTTTCAGTTTTTATTATTTAGTATTTTGGGCTAAATCGATTATTGCATGATTTATCATGTAAATTACGTAAATTAGCCCAATGGATCACGAGAGCCCATTTTTAGGCCCATTTTTACCCCATGGCCGGTTTTCCTAGTGCATGGCAAGTGGTGCCACTTGCTTTGTGTTCACACCTTAACTAACTCTATAAATAGGAGAGTTAGTAAGGCCCTTGCTCATTTTTGCCATCAAATTAAAACACAATTCTCCCATCCATTTGCTCTCAAGTTCCACGCCATTTTTGGGCATTGATCATCATCAAATTGTTCATCCATCTTTTAATCCCAATCTTAAAGATTCAAAGTCCATTGATCTTTAAGTACCAAAACACAATCCTAAACACAATTATTTCATCCAAGATCTTTAGTTCGGGTTTGGTTTTGGGTTCGTGTTCGTGTGCATTTGTGGGTGTTCGTGTGTGAAGATCGTGCAAGGTGGTGGTTCGTGCGTGGTGGCCGTGCAGTGAGGCTCGTACAGCCGTGTGGTGGCTCGTGTGGGTGGCCGTGCGTGGTGCAGGGGGCAGCAGCCGTGCTGCTGTGGTGTTCGTGGTAGTGCCGTGGTGGTGCCGTGTGTGCCTCGTGTTGAGCGTGGTTGTGATCGTGTGGGTCAACTTTCCGGGCAGCAACTTTTTGTGTTGTTTTAGTGTGTAATCTTCAATAAGGTAACATACTTTCTCAACCTTGTTGGCATACTATGATTATAGTATAGATTAAATGCATGTATGGGTTATTTGATGAAGTTTATTCATGATTTGATGTATTATTTCTAATCTGATTTTGATATGGTTTTCATGATATTTTGATGATGGTTTTGATGATTTTATGATTGAATATATGTTGTTTTATGATCATGATTAATGGGTTAAAGTTTGATGAATTTTGGGTGAGTTTAAGTGGGATTTTCGTGTGATTCATTGGTATTATGCGTGTGATGTAAATTGGTTTGGATGAGTTCTTGGTTGAAGTTCTTGAATCTTGATTGAGTTCTTGATTGAAGATCTTGAATCTTGAATGAGTTCTTTATGAGTTCTTTGAATTCTTGATGAGTCTTGATGAGTTCTTGGTTGAATCTTGATAATTAAAGAAAATGGTTTAAAAGTTAAAGAAAGTTAAAGATTGAGTTAAAGAAAGTTAAAGAATGAATAAAAGTTGATGTATTAATGTTGATTAGACTCAAGATTAAGGCGTAAAGGCAATCTTGGGAATAATTACGTTATGAATGAGTTGATTATGATGATTAAGATGATTAATTAATGATTTAGCTTGATTTCATTTCTAGATGCCTAATACTTTGAGTAAGATTCATTGTTTTTGGGTTAAGATGTTGCCCCTATTCCATCCGCGGTATTGGAATAGTTGGAGTCATACTATGCTATCTTGAAATGTGGATTTCCAGTAAGATTGGTTTCACAGGACATGAATTTCCAGTAAGATTGGTTTCATGGGGTTTGGGAGTAAGATTCTCAAATCCGAGCATAGTAGAAAGTTCGATCGCGTAAGATGCGTTCGTACGAGCACAGTCCGGTCTAGTATATGAATGATTGCGCCAAAGATAGTTGGATAGGACGGTTGGGTCGAGTCCGCTGTTGGGTCATTTTCGCATGTTTTGGATTGTTATTGATTATTTGATTTATGCTATGTTCATGTGTATTCCCATTAGGGTGAGTCAGTTATGTTACCCGCCACTGATGGTGGACTGTTGTTGTTTTTCAGGTAATTCTGATGACGATACTCTTGCTTAGCTTTGGATTGGGCGAGCGACGTTTATTGTTGTTATTGGATGTATTTTCTATTTCTGTTGTTTTAAGATAGTAGTGGTACGTTGTATTGTCTTTATACGTTGTTGTTGGACTCTAACGTGTGGTTGGAGTTACTCGTATTTTAGTATTTTAGTTTGACTTTTGGATTAGTAATGTACAAACTTGTGGGTATTTGTACTTTTGTGGTTATTAATAGTATTTCGAGGAATTAGCTTTTAAATTCTTAAGTTTTCGAGTTGTAGTTTATGACAATTCGACTCGTCGGTTTCTTCCGCGCCGATTTAAGCGAGTCGGGTCGTCACATGTAGTCTCACTCAAATTGATTTAATTTTGATAATTGATTAAGTTCTTGAAATAAATTATTGAATATTGAATTATTTTGAAAAAGTCGAATGATAAAGATAAGTTGGTAGAAGTTTTGGTTCGAAAATCTTGATCTTTATTTAAATCATGAATTTTATAAAGTTAGTCTAATTTAATTCTTGATCTTTTGTTTTAATTAAATTAAATCTTGAGTTTTAATTATAATTAAGCTAATTATGAAAATAATCGAGTTATAATGAATTTTGGTTCGAATTATTGTTTTAATTTGAGGTTCGAATTTTATAAAATTAAACTAATTTGAAATAATTAATTTCATTATTTTAAATTAATTTATTAAGTTCTCTAATTATGATTTATTGATTAAATTATTATGGAAATGTCGTGAATTGTGAAAGAATTTAAAGATTGGATTTTTGTTTAAATATTAGATAATTAAACCTTTATGAAATTGTGTGTTGTTGAATGATATGTTATATTGTTGAAATGTTCGAATAATTGTGATGTTTGGATTGTTGAATAATAAGTAAAGTCTAAGGTTGTTGTCGAGTCTAGCAGTCAAAGTTAAGATGAATGTTTGACCTAGAGTTGACTAGATGTTGAGTGAATTGACCTAAAGTCAAAGTAAATAATTTGGTTAATAAAAGTTAATAATGATGATGATGGAACAATGGAGTACAATTGTTGAATGTGGATGTCAAACCAATGGAATGATGGAGCATATCTGTCGTGCATGGATGTCGGACCATTGAGGCGATGGAGTACAATTGATGTATGTGGATGTTGAACCTATGAAAGATAATAAGAGGACCAATGGAATGATGGAGCATATCTGTCGTGCGTGGATGTCGGACCATTGGGACTTGAAAAGTAATTAAAATTCATAAAAGTTGAACTGATGAAGGATAAAGAGTGAAGTAATGAAAGATGAGTTGCCATAGTCTATAGAGTCTAGAGTCTCGAGGTGACCCTAGCTAGTGAGTCAGTTTGGTTATGTTATGTATTTCCGCTGCGTTGTCTGATTGAGTGATGCCTTTTATCAATTTATGAATTTGATTGTGTTAACCTTGTTGATATTGTGAATTGGGCGTACTACGTTTTGACTGTTATATATTTGATTACGTTCTACGATTAAGTAGAACATTCTAATTACTCTCCACTGACTGTGGACCCCTCATTCCCTTTTCAAGTAATGAAGAAGAATAATCTGGGTATTAGCGAGGGTTGGGATTCATGAGCGTGCAAGCGTAGCAGTGTTAGCTACCTATTTTAGTAGTCTTAGCCTTGTGTCTTATTTCAACAGATTGTAGTAGTATTTCAACATTTTAAAGTATTTTTGGGATATTTTACTATTTAGTTTGGTTAATTTTTGATTAATAACTGGATAAGTGTTAGAGCTTCCGCTGTTATTTTAAGACTTGTTATTATAATTTCGTTTATTAATGATTCGTATTGTTGTTTTTTCTTCGAAAACAACGTTGCTAAAATACGGGTCGTTACACTTTTCATGTTGGAGCCTGGTGCGGTAGGCTCCTGGCACACCTCTAGATTGGCCTTGGTTGTGGCGCGAGATCACTCAGGGACAATCCTCTTTGCGAAAGTTCGTCGAGTCAAGGGTAGAAGGTCGCCGGAGGTGGCAGAAGGGCAGGTGGTGGTGCTATCTGGGCATATGGCAAGGAGGTTCGGGCTTGAAGACTCATAGAAACTGATTGTCAAACTCTAAACAACAAGCTTGATAGAGGAGCTCCTCATTTAATTGACCTAGACATTGTTTGGGACGATATTTTCAAAGTTTGCTCTTCAATTTCTCGTCTTGATTGGTATTGCTGAGGGCGGTGTGGTTTGGTGTAGTTTCAACATCAAACCGCACCCAACCGTAAAATTATTGTTTGCCTTTTTATGAAATTGCACCGCACTGCAATTTATATCAAACTGCACCAAAACGCACTGCAAAATACGGTTTGGTGCGATGCGGTTTACGGTTAAACCCACTTTAAAATTTTTTATCTTATAACTAGTAATTAATAAGGACAAAAAGACCCTAGGTTTATTTTTTGTTAGAGTCTTAAAGAGTTAGAGGGGCATTAGAGAGTTGCGGGCTTAAACAACTAGATAATGACCAAAACAAACAAAAAATAACTTCAGAAAAGTAGTAGGCCAAACAAAAAATATGAAATTAGTTATTTTAGCACAATTAAAAAAATTACGGTTTACGGTTTGGTGTAGTTTCAAAATTTTCATAAAACCTCATCGCAAAATTTCGATTTGGTAGAATTGCAAGCCAAACCGAACTTTTCAAACCGCAAACCAAATCAACCGCACAATTGCGATTTGTTTCGCGGTTTGGTGCAGTTCAGACCACACTATTGAGTGCCCTTCATGTAAGTAGAAATGGGAATGTAGTTCCCACAATCTAGCAATAGTTTTTCCTTTCGGTAGGCAGCAAGTTTGGAAAAATTGTATTCCTGACATTATTAGTGCTTATTTTCTTTGTCACAAATTGGTTTTAGTTGAATAAAATGGCTGATTTTACCCCTATAAAAGGACTCCCTCCATAGGCTCCACTTTCTATTAATCGCAACATAGACAATTTTGACACTATTTATAATCATTCATACAATTTGCTTTTGTGCTTTATACATGTAAACAAATATAATCAAGTGGATCTCTTCTATAAATTGTCTCAATGCATGTGTACTTGATTTTGATCTAATTTTTATAATTTTTGGTATAACGAAATTAAAGATATTATGAATTTAAATTATACATTGATAAGCGTGAAAAAGAAGAATATTGCAACTAATAATATGGAGCGGAGGAAGTATGTAACACATAAAAAACATAAGTATAAAGATAAAATTTAGATTTATTGAAATAAAATTGTAGCCTATATTTGTCCAAAAATAATGATTATATTCATTCTAAATCATGTTAGAAAATCGTTTAAAAAAAACTCGTGTTAGATTACATCTTAAGAGGTGCTTATGACAGATAAGTTTGAATATTGGGTTGACTCATTAACATCTCGAGTCGAGTGTTGAATGAGAATTCACGTGAGCTTTAATTGAGTTTTTAACGGGTGCTTTTCGAGTAACCTGCAAATTATCTAATCTTTGTACTTCAACTACGATTTTATTTCAAATCATTAATGATCAAGATATAATTTTTAAGGAAGTATTAAATAATTTCTAAAAGTTAATAATTTAGTTAAATTTCCAAGATATTATATGAATTTTATGTTGAGCTTCTCACGAGTTTTTTCAAGTCGAATAACGTGTTGCTTGATTCGATTCTAGATTTGGCCGAGTATTGACCGAATTGAGCTCGAGCGGTTCATGAGTTGTCACATGTCGTAAGTACCTCTACAATTTGGGATGTAATCTAACAAAAGAGTTAGAATCCATCCGATGAGTGTACATAATCGGTATTTTGGAACAAATACAAGTCTTAACCCTAGAGAAAAAAAAAAGTTTAAAAAAAAAAAACCCTAGAGAAAAAAAAAGAGTGGAGGAAAATGGGGAAAACCAAGTCAAGAAAAACAAAATGTTAAACTGGGATCCTAAAAAAAAGGTATTTCTAAGTGAACCACAAAAAAAAGAGTAAAAAAATAATTAAGGAGACATTAACAACAAGATTTGGAAGAAAAATTACGCTGTATTTTTTTTCTCATTTCTTAAAAGCGTCATCTGCGTGATAACAATCCATCGGTCTCCACCAGAATCACAAACAACTCCAATGGGAAGAAAAACAAAAAAAGCAAACACGCAAAAAAGAAAAAGGAAAATAATTAAAAGGAAATTTGATTTTTATAATTTTATTCTATATAAAAAAATAAAATAAAGGTAAAATCAATCAAACGAAACGAAGTTGATAAATGAGAACCCCTAGACCAAGGCCAGCCGTTCGATTCTTACGTCATAACCGACTATCACCTCCGTATATACCCCTTTCCCCTATCATTCGAAGCTTCTCTCTGCTTCCATTGCATTCAAGATTCAGATATTAAGGCCTTTAATTCATTCGATTTGCGATTTTCGTTCTTTTCGTCTTTTGCGTTGGTATGTGTTCAGATCTTTGTTAATTTGTGTTTTTTTTTTTTTTTTTTGCTTTTAATCAATTTATTTTGTTAAGTTTGATGTATTCGATTGTAGATCGCATTTTTTTTGAAGGTATATCGTTTTTGAGTTGTTGTTTTCTCCCTCGTCTTTGATCTGATGTTTGTGGTTTGTTGTGATTTGAAAAAATTGGAATCGGTCGGTTCTGGATGGCCGACGGCTTGTGATTTTGATGAAATTGATTTTGCTTTTCTTGAATGATAAGTTTTTATTTTTGTAATTCCTCGATGGTTTTTGTTAAAATTAATTTATCTGATTCGTTATCGCAATTCTTTTCCTTTTTATGTGATTCGAAGGGTTTTTTTTTTTTTTAAATAAAATATTTTTTCTTTCCTTCGGTCAGATGTTTGTAGATCGTTGTGAATTGAAAACTTTGACGTTTATGGATTTTCGATGGCCGTCGTGTTTCGATTTTGATGAAATTTGAATTTGTTAAATTAAAGTTATTCAATTTTTTATCGCAATTTCTTTTATTTTGGTGTGATGCAGATCATTATTATTATTATTATTTTCCCCCTTCGTTAATCAGGTGTTTGTGGATTGCTGTGAAATGAAAACATTGGCATTATTACCTAAGATGGTGAAACTGATAGAATTGATAACATTATTCGAAACTTATAGGCCTTTTATCTTTTCAGGATTAATTTTTTAATACGAAGATCCTGGGCAGAGGAAGAATGATGCGTTATCAGGTGAGTTTGTATAGGATTAAATATCTATTTGTATTCAATGGCGCTTTATTCATAAAGTATTTGCTTTTTGCTGGGTGTAACAATTTTTCAAATTGTGTACCAGAATGATGAGAATTTGGATGAATATGAGGATGAATTAGAAGATCAATATGAAGATGCTGACCAATACGACGATGATGACCAATACGAAGATGAGGAAGATGTGGAGGAGGAAGAGAAGGAAGCTCCTATGTCAGCAGAGGCGGTCAAATACCTTGAGATGAGGGAAAAAATGAAAGCCAAACATAGGTCAATCTTGAGGAAGGAGAATGGCAAGAATGGTGTCAACATTAACCACTCAAAATTGAGCAAGTATGCATTTTGGTGAAGCTTTTGATTCTGTTTGATTACATTTTATTAGTTGGGCAAATTGTTTTGACGATGATATTTTTATTGTTTTGTAGACTTCTGGTTTGGCTGCCCTCCTAACAAATTATGCTTTTTCTTGCAGTTATGGATCCTTTTTTGGTCCTTCTAAGCCTGTGATTGCTGATAGAGTTATCCAAGAAAGCAAATCATTGTTGGAGACTCGGCATTTGGCACCTAAAGTATCTAATAATCAAAATGATGTATGTGTATATGGTCAACGTAAGTTGCTGCTGTGTTATGTTTTCTTGTACTATGTGCAAAAGTGTCAATTGTGATGCCCAAATTTTAATGGTTGAGTGCTTTAGGTTTGCCTGCTTTGCATTATCATCAAAACTGAACAGTGCAGACATAGTGTGAATATGGGGGCCCTTTAAATGTTAGTTTTTAAGGGATTGAATGAACATCTAACTCTTTAATTTTTGAAAATTCTCTATCCATTTCAAATTAATTATCTATTTCTCTCCATCTTAGTGCTTCTTGACTTCTTGTTGATTGTGCATAAGAACATTATCTCTTTTAGCATACTGTTAAGGTCAATTAGGACAAATATGTTGGAACTTGGGAGTGAAGTTAGTATTTGCCTTATATGCATTTTTGTATGGGTTTCCTTTGTTTTTGGGATGGTGTTTTTCTGTTTGCATCTTGTCTATCTTGTCCATGTTTATGATTGCCTAGAATTCAGATTTTGTAATGCTGCTTGTTGCTTATTTCTTGAGGGGTCAGGGGCATAGTTTCTGACTTCAACCTTAAATGCTTCATTTATGAATGAGGCTTTGCATTACTTTCCTATAAGGAGCTAGGTGCTTTTAATTACTACAGAAAGAGCTCAGATGTCATTGCTATATCCACATAGGTCTGAAATGAAAATTGGGCTCCACAATTCAGTCATTTTAAACACTATTGTTTTTCGTCTGAAGTGCTTATGCTGTGTGGCCTTTCTGGAGAACTGCATTTATGACGCTGATGATTCAATTACAGGTTAACAAGGTTAGCGTGCCATCCACCTCAACATCAAAAAATGGACCAAGCAACAAAGCACCTCCAGCACAGGTTGGAACTCGCTGGTTGGTTGCACGTCTCATCTTGCTTATATTTTTGCAGTTATATATTTTGCTGATTTGAACTTTGGTTTGTCCAGGTTAAATCAAAAGCAGAGCTAATAAAGCAAACGAGAGATTATTCTTTTCTTTTATCAGATGATGCGGAGATTCCTAAGCCAAAAAACCCTGAACCAAAGAAGAGTTTAGCTGCAAAGCCTGGTTGGTTCCTGCTTACTTCATAGATTATGCTCTTATGTAGTTATGTATGTTTTTTTGTTAGCATTATTTAATTGAGGTTTTGTAGGTCTTGAAGATCCCAGGTTGGCTCAAATTCGAGGAAAGAGATATGAACCATCTTCACATTCTGGGAAAAAAGGATATGATGGTAGTGAAAAAAGGAAGCCTTCTTCTGGTGCCTCCCGAGTGCATGATGCCCGTAGTGCACCACCTCCTAAGTCTAACTCTGGTAGTAGGGCTAGTCTTCCTTCTGATTCAAGAAGGCAGCTAGATGTGAGAAAGCAGCCCCAAACCAGTAAGCATGCCGGTAGCAGTAATGGAAATGGGTTTAGTCATGGTGTGCAGAGAGGCTTGACTTCAAAGAAACCATCTTCTTCCAATGAGAGAAAGATGCCAGATGGTCACATGGAGCGAAAACCATCTGCTAATTCTGCAGGGAATAGGGCACCTGCTATTGCCAAGACTTCTACACTTGATAGGCAAAGACAGCCTATGGTAAAACCTCAGTCTTCAGGTGTAAATAACTCTTTGGATCGTAGGAGGGATGTTCAGCGAAGTACCGACAACAAGATGTTGAAGAAAGAGAATCTTGCTGCTTCGAAATTTCAGGTGATTGCCTGTTCTGTGTTATTTTCGTTTGTGTACAGTTAATCATGTTGCAGCATGACCCTGAATTTTTGTGATATTTCCTTGGAAATGCTTTATTTGATGGTTTTGTTAAATGTTAATTAGACGGTGAAGCAACCAGGCTCTCTTCATTCTAATTCGGAAAATGGATATCACAATAAGAAGCGAAAGACTGCTGGACCGTTACGGAACTCTTCTGCTGCCTTTAATAAAGGCCAGAAAATCAAGAAAAGGAAGTCCCCAGAGCCAGAGTCTGACTTTGACTATAGATCTGTAATTAGAGAAATGTTTGGGTAAAGTTTTTTCCTTAGCTGTTAAGCTCTTTCTATGGTTTCTGTTTTCATTTTTGTGCTTCACTGTGAGAGGGTTTTTTTTTGGAGGGGTGGAAGGTGATAGAGTGATGGCGCACATAAATGTTGACAGTTGGAACCTTGTATATGGAGTTATTTATTGTTTAGTGTTCTTCTACATAGTACATCGTTCTTAGCAATTTTGATTATGTTGTCTTACCTGGAGTGGTTCTTGTGCAGTCGTCCCTTGCAGTATCACGACGATGACGATGATGACAGGGGCATGGAAGCAGATTTCAGAACTATATTGATGGAGGAAAGACAAAGGTCAGTGAAATTGGTTCACTTTTATTGGGAATGGACTTTTGTGGTTCAGACTAGTGCCTTTCTCTCACAATAATAAAATAAAACTTGTTTGCAAATAGGGTAGGTAAATGTTTCCAGGCGTTCATGTTCTGCTGCTAACTTATTCAATTCTGCAATCTACCTATTAAGTATTTGCTTCATAGATTTCTCCTTGTATGGCCTATGTACAATGGGTACCTCATTGTCCCCAAACCTGATTTGCCCCAATAGGTGGAACATAACTGTACTTTGCTTAATGTATTCTACATACCCATTGTTCTAGAATTTTCAGAATTACCATTTTCAGTACCTATGTAGTCGTATTTGCTTTTGTCCCCATCTACATAGTGTGCAATCTAGTGTGTGGCAGCAGATTTTTCCCGAAGTGCCAAGAGCCTAAGAGAATTCTTTTATATATACAGAGTATATGCTTGCTTGTCAGTTGTCACCTGATTTATGTTTACTAGAGATTGTCAGTTGTCATCCAATTTCTGTTTACTAGAGATGGTTTACTAGAGAATTATTTTCTAGCTCCTATTCAGTAATGTTGAGGTGCATTTTTGTTTTTCTGAATTACAGTGAACGGATAGCTAGAAAAGAAGATGAAGAAGAACTCATCAAGATTCAGGAAGAGGAGAGACAAGAAATGCTAAGAAAAAAAGCTAGGATGCGTAAAATGAGTCGGCAATGACCGGGATCTGAAAGCTGTGCAATATATTTATCCAGTTTTTTTGGCGTTGGCAAGCTGGTTTACATGTGGCACAACATTTATCAATTGTACTTAGTCTTTATGTAGGAGCCTAGGAGGGGTTATGACATTTGATTGTGCCATTAGTTCTGGCATTAGTTAGTCTCTTGTGTTTTTTTTTCTTCTAAAAATTCCTTGTTTTTTTTTTCCGGGTGTGGAGCAAAGGAAAAGGTTTGGGGGATGTCAAAGTGGTAAAATTAATTGATCACATGTATATCCAATAAAAAGATGATTCAGATCTTGGTTCTATGCTTAGGGAGGACAAAAATAGTTCCTCTCTACACCTAAATTTTCATGTCAATGCCTTGAATACGGGATCTTAGTGTGTTGGGATTTCAGTAAGATTTAAATACAGAAAAACTGTCTGGAGTGCTTCCTTCATAATCGATCCTACTCATTTTTGTTTCTTACTACCCCTATTCACAATTAAGTGCTCCATTTTGATAAAAACCTTTCATAATTTTGGTCAAAATGGATCACTTATTTGTGGACGAAGGGAGTACGATTTTATTTGTGGGCTTAAGGTTCAACTCTACTTTGTTGAGTAGTTTTTAAATTTTAGAGGATTTTGGTTCAAATATTGAATGAGAGATTATTTGCCATTTGCCAGCTCAATGGTTAGTAAGAAGTTGCTAGTCTGAACAGTTGAGCACCCATTTTTTTTTTTAAAAAAATAATAAAAATGCAAAGGTAATGATTACCTGTTTTTTTGTTTACTAGGATATCATTGTTGTAGGCAAATATTTTTCTGAATGGTATCTTGAGGTCATTTTTTTTTTAAATCTATGGTAAACTATAAGCAATTGCAATAACAACGGATGTTAGAAGATTATAAAAGTGATTTTTCTATTCAATACCTCTATATTATCTGATTTTCTAATGCTTTACCTATGTTTTTCCCCCTTTGAAAAATAAATCCGTAAATCTTTTTTTTTTTTCTCCTTTACTGGTCACTCTTTCACTCTCATTTGCTCTATTACAATTAGATTAGGCTGGCTTGGCCCCTAAAAATAGCCAGTTAATGTGTTTTTGGCTCGAATTGGGGACATGGCCTGATTTTTTCTTCTTCTTCTTTGGATAGGCTTTTGGGCACTTATTTTTTGTTGTTGAAAATTTCGGCCTAGCTCAAAAATTCCCATAGGATTGCCTCTAATGGGTAGGCTTTGCACAACAAAAGTTGGCTCGATCTTTGGTCGGACTTGGCCACATTTGCTGCCTTTTTTACCGGATCGAACCTAGTCTATGATCACCTCTAGTTTCAATGCCTTCTAGGACTGATGATGTAGATTCCCACATCATTGGGATTTTTCACACTGTTTCATTGAAAAATTTGCTTTTCCGTATGGTACCATTACTCACCTTTTCATTTCACATGGTACCATTATAAAGCTAATTTTGTTATTGGTGTAGCATTGCTGTTAGTGGTTTAATTATTGGATTATTTATGCATTAAAAAAAACTAGAACTAAAAGCTCCTCTTGACTTTGGAATTTCTCTTCCTTCGTTCAAAATTCTTTCACCCCTCTGCCTTCCACAAACAGCTCTTGCCTTGCTCTGCTTTTTTGGATGGTTTCTTTGCGTTAATTTTGGGTTAATTCATCTGGTTTTAATAGGTGCTCATTTGGGTGTTTCATCTGTCACTTTTGGATTAATTCATTGATATTATAGTGGAGAGATAAAAGGGCTAACAAAAGCATTAATCATCATAAATTCATAACATCTCCTCGTGAAAAGATGCGAAACAATAATTTTCCAAAATAAATAAAACATTAAAACCTACTAATACATTGGGAGATTGAATCAAATAAATCGTAAACAACACTACAAATTCAACCTAAACAATAGAAAATAAGGATTTAACACGCAACCCTATGCATCAGATCTACATTCAATTCAATCAACCTTTAATTAAAAATAATTTTAGCTTTAGAATGTTGGAATAAAAACGGGTAAAATAAAGGAACGGCTTATCTGGAAAGATCGTGGCGTGATATGATCACTGACCTAAAGCTGAAATTGCCCCACTACGACACACAGACTCATGGCAACCAACCTCCAGGGATACACGATCACTATTTCACCGGTGTCGACAGGGAAATATGTTGAAAACATCTTGAATATTACCCAGAAAAAGATGATTAGTGAAGTGTTTATGTTTGTACGAATATGAAAGGAGAGAGAGGAGATCAAAAGCGAATATCTTTTTTTTGTGTCCTTTTGCTGGAATAAAGAAACCGCTTTTTATAGGACTCCTCACCTAACAATTTCCATACCCATGATTGAAATAAGTGGGGTAACATGCCATAAAAATAAGGAAGAAAAAGTCAATCAATGAATTAATGGAGGGAATTAGTCAAAAGGAATAAATAATCCTTGACCCAAAATAATAATTAATTAATTTCCCAATTTCTTTTGAAGCAAATGTAAAAAATTATTATATAAACTCCAACATTAGTTTCATGTTTTCCACTTTCATGCAAGAAAAAAGGGCTTCCCTCACAAAAATTAGGGGGAAGATAATTGGGCTTGGACCAATGCTCAATTACTTTCACTTGATTTTTGTAGTTGATGAAATCAAACAAGCTATATGGGATTTTCCCATTACTAAATCACATGGGATGCCATGGGTGTGGATGTGGTGGATGTTGTGTAGGAGTTCTTAAGGAGTGGTGCCCAATGTGTCTTGTGCCTCAAAATTCTCAGATTACAGGCCTATATCTTGTTGTTCAGTACTATATAAGCGCATCACTAAACTTATATGCTCAAGATTAAAAACTGTTTTGCATGATATAGTGTCTGAAAATCAAGGTGTATTCATTTGTGGTACTACCCTTTTTTTTAGGCTAAGAGTGGTTTAAGACAGGGTGACCCTCTATTACCTCTGCTGTTTGTTCTATGCATGGAATATGTTACCAAAATTATGAAATAAATTAGCAAGAATAAAGGTTTCAAATTCTGTCATAGTATCACGAGACTAGGTTCATCTTCCTATCTCGCTTCCGTTTTTCTTATTCTCTCTTCTTTTCCCTTTTTTTTTCTTGATCCTTTAAACGTTTTCTTTTCCCGTTGATATGGGTGACACAAACTTCTTTCCATCCGGCTCTTGCGGTGTCGAATATCAAGTCTCATGTCCCAATTACTCTTGCTATCGAGAACGTCCATTATGCGACATGGGCCGAATTGTTCAAAGTCCATTGTCGTTCTCATAAGGTTCTTCATCATATTATTCCTCCAAAATCGAAAGTGAGTTCCAATAAGGATAAAACACCACTTATGGACAATGAAAAAGAACTTTGGGACACCTTGGACGCCACCGTCGTTCAATGGATTTATTCCACCATCTCACCGGATCTTCTCAATACCATTATTGAAGCCTATGCTCTGGCCGTGACATTATTGGAGCGGTTACGTGCTTTGTTTGAGGACAACGAACATTCCCGTGCCATTGCTCTCGAGTCTCGATGAGGAATTTTATTCTATTTACCTACGAGAGTTCCCGTGGATGTAACATGCAGGTGTTCTTGGCCAACGTCCCATGCAACAACAGGATAAGCCTTAGCTTGGATGCAACATCAGGCTCATGCAACTTAGTGGGCTCCCACTGACATCGAATCTGTTGGAAAATGGAAATAGTCCTTCAAAGTTAATTAGCGGGTTGTAGACTTGCAGTTTTAATTAGTCAAAGTTTATGTTTTATTGTTAAGGGTTTTTAGTGGAGTAGTGGGTTTAGTTGCCGTTAATACTAGGAAGTTATTTTGAGGTTTGTTTCAATAAATTTGCCTATTTAAACTCATGTATTATTAGTTTACAAAGTGAAGTAAAAACATCAGTATGTTTATTTCTGAGCATTCCTTTTTGTCCATCTTTCTTTATGTTAATATAACTATCTTGGTATCGGAGCTTCAGGTTAGATCCAGGTAGTAAAAAAAAAAGAAAGAGGAAAGTGATGAAGAAAAAGAAAAGAAAAAAGGAAAGAATGAGCGATGAAAAACAACAGAGTGGAAGAAATTATTATTTTTTAGGCATTATATTTATTTATATTGCAATAAAATTAAGAGTCATCTTCCACAGTATGAGTAGTCGTGAAATTGGTGTCAGACGAAGTTAATTCGCAAGACAACATCAAAGAGTATTGATGGAGAGAAGTGCTCCAGTTAATGTCGATGTTAAGTTTGGTGATGTGCACCAAGCAATCAAGGTTTTTTTTTTTATTTATTTATTTTTGATGAGAAGTGCATCAAAGAAAGTGTAGGTGATGATAATGTGCATCACAAATAATCGAAGAGAAAGTACTTCGAGAAAGTTGAAAAGTAGAGCAAACTCAAGGTAGTCGATGTCAAAGTTGCGGTCATCATGAAGAAAGTCCAGTGTCGTTGTTATGATTTTATATTGAAATTAAAATGTCGAATTCAAACTCAAGTTGTGAGTTCAGAGTTGTGTTCAAGTTAGTCGTGGTTAAGTGTCCGTGTTTTAAGATAACAAACAAGTGCATATGGTCGTGGTCGAGCAAGTTTACAGTGTTTAACAATGATATACCCAACTTTGCAGGAAGGGGGTGTATTGAAAAATGGAAATAGTCCTTCAAAGTTAATTAGTGGGTTGTAGTTTTAATTAGTCAAAGTTTATGTTTTATTGTTAAGGGTTTTTAGTGGAGTAGTGGGTTTAGTTGCCCTTAATACTAGGAAGTTATTTCGAGGTTTGTTTCAATAAGTTTGCCTATTTAAACTCATGTATTATTAGCTTACAAAGTGAAGTAAAAACATCAGTATGTTTATTTCTGAGCATTTCTTTTTGTCCATCTTTCTTTATGTTAGTATAACTAACATTGCTACGCACACTATGTGCTTTGCTCCATCCGATCCATCTTGGTTTATGGATACCGGAGCCACATCTCATATGACGGCATCATAAAGTAATCTTTCGTCTTATTTTAATTTGAGTAAAAGTAAAGGAATTAGTGTTACTGGTGGTCAATCTATTCTAATGCATGGTTGTGGTCAATCTTTTTTGCCTCATCCCCATCCACCTTTACCTTTAAATAATGTGTTGCATGCTCCTCATCTCATTAATTTTTTTGTTGTTTGTAAGGAAATTTACTACAGATAATCATGTGTCTGTCGTTTTTTTATCCTTTTGGATTTTTTGTGCATGATTTACAGACGGGAATGTAACTAATGAGATGTAATAGTTAGGCTGATCTTTATCCCATCACCACAAGTCCAAATTCTGTGTCTTATCCTTATGTTCTTTTAGCTTCCACTCTTTGGTATGATCGGTTGTGTAACGACTCGCATTTTAGCAACATTGTTTTCGGAGAAAACAACAAAGCGGATACATCTACAAAATATTTTGTAACCTAATAATCACAATCTTTTAATAACAAATTCACTAATAACAGCGGAAGCTCTAAACTTAATTCAAATTATTCAATATAAACAATAAATGAACCAAAATAGCTATATTATCAAAGTCCAAGGTTACTAATCAATTACGGGAAAATCACTAAAACTGTTACAAAGGCTAGAAATTGACATTAAAACACTTAAACTACTATTCTCACTTGCTCACAGTCCCAGCCCTTGCGTAACCCAATCAATCATCTCCTGTAGCTGAAAAAGGATTTTGGGGTCCCCAGTCAGTGGGGAGTAATTAGATTGTTCTACTTAATCAATAGAACACAATTAGAAACATAATAACTAGAACAGATCAACAGAACAGTCAAACAAGCCAACAGGTAAAATTATTCAAAGGCATTCACATTCAAGTACGCAGCGGAAACAAATCATAACAGAATATTCAACCAAGACTCTCAAGACAAGCTTAATCCAATTCTAGATTTCTAGACTCCACTATTGACTTTCAAGTTCCAGTTCAGTTCAAGTGCTAATCCGTGACACAGTCATATGCTCGTAGGGGAAACTTTAACTCTTCCCCAACTTTCCTTGTCTCATGTCGGGTCAACCACAAAGGATCTACTTCCCGAGCACTGGGATCCAGAACTGTCCCAAAACCGCAGAAGGGACAGTGGCTTCGACTATACCTATGTTCATGGCACTTTAGCCACTAAATAGGCGGTCACTTCATAGTTTATTATCTTTTCAAGTTCACATTTCTAGTTCACAGTTTAACCTTTAATGACACGACTTGACCTCTATTCAATTCTAGTTCATCTTAACTTGACTCAAGACTCTAGTCCAAGACTCTTATACTCGCAAGTTTGACAACATCACACGGTAATTCGTCATTCATCAATAATCATTCTATTCAACAAGTTCATACGTAAAGACAAGCATTAATCATAATTCCAACAACATAATTTCAATCAGTAGAACAAGATAGAATTCGATAACTTACCCGTCACTTACCATTAGTACACGGCTCTCCATAATATTAATATCAGTAATATTTATCTTCTCAGTTCACACAATTACATCATTCATCAATAGAGATTCTCAATTAAAATTACTGGCACAATTCCAAATTTGCAACTAAATTCTAGTCTTTTATAGTTATTTAAATTACAAAAATTCAGTCTTTTATTCTTCTTACTTCACTCGAAATTTTTGAGCTTTATTGATGAGATTTATGATTTTTAATCCAATTTAAATATAAGCTTTTAATCATTAATTGAAATAATTTCAAGAATAAGTTCAAACACAAATCTTTTATCAAGGAAACAAGTAACAATCATCTCTTTTCTTCATATTAATTCCACGGCCTTTATAAGGAAAAATATTTATAAACCAAAATTTAATCTTTTTTTTTTCTATTCGAAAAATAATTTAAATTGAACAACTAAATTAGATTAACTTAAAAAAAAACCCATACTTTAATTAATAGTCCAAGATTTCAAATTTTACCTCTACCAAAATACTCAACACCACTCGACATTCTTCATAATTATTCAAGATTAATACTTTAAATTTCAAGAACTTAATTAATGAAACAAGTTTATCAAGAAAACCATTAAAGAAATCCTTAGAACAAGATTACGACCAAAAGATCAATTCTTGGAGAGTTTAAACCACTCGAAAAATACGTATAACATTTGGTCATAATTTGTCCATCATATACTGCATGTTTCATCAAGTTAATCTTCAAGATTATAAGGCAAGAATAATTAAACATGCTTAAATTTACATTAGAACATAAAATATAATCATCAAATCTTGGTTGAAACACTCGGTCATCATATTATATTATCAACAAGCAAGTTTCATCAATTCAACAATATTTCTAAGTAATTCTAAACAATCCTAAACATGTTCAAAACCTATTCTAAAAATTATACTACCTCCGCTTTTGAATTCTTGCAACAAATGGGTATTATTTGTGAGAGATAAAAAATTCATTTGTTGCAAGAATTCAAAAACGGAGGAAGTATAACTAATTAATCCTAAAGATTAAATAGAGCAAACTAATTACCTAGTGGTGATGGAATATGGTTCGAACTTCAAAGAAAGCTAGTCACGGTTCTTGGCTTCTTTTTGCTCTTCTTGGCTTCAAATCTTGGTTGATGGATCAATAGAGCTTTTGGTGTTTTTGTTATTTGTTTTTGAGAGAGAGTAAAATTGTAGCAAGCTGTTATTGTTGTTCTTGTTGGCCGTGTAGTTTAAGAAAATAAAGGGAATTGTTTCCTTCTCCTCAATTTTAGTAGTGTGTTTAGGATAAAAGGTGTGACTTTTTAGGTGTAGGTCAATTATAGATATGAATTGGTATTATTGGTTAAAAATAAAATAAAACAATTAAATGGAAAGAAAATAAGGGGCCATGTGGAATAATCAACAAGAGGGTAGTTCCCTTCCTAAACTTTAGTAAGGAAGTTAGGATAAAAATCAGATTTTTAAGAAGAGTTAAAAATAGATATAGATTGCTAATTTTGGTTGAAAATAGACTAGAATAGAATAAAAGAAATAAAATAAATTAATAAGGGGCCGTGGGTTTAATTATTGAGATAAAGTTAGGTCATAAGATTAAATAAATAAAAGGAAGGAGAAAAGAATAGGGGCAGATTTAATTAAAAGATATTAAAGGAAACTAAAAGGAATGGTTAGAATAACTAATATAAATAAAATAATCAGGATAAAAGGATTAAAGGAAAATGAAATGAAAGGTAGAGGGAAAAATGATGGAGAAATAAGATGATCCTGGTCCAAATAATTATGAGGAAAAGGGTAACAGCTTAGAGAAAATAGGGAATGATATAATTAAAGGGTATTATTGGTTAAAAAATAGAAGAAATAATTAGGATAAATGTGTAACCACTTTTAGGAAAATATGGAGTTACATCCATTAAAAGATATAATAGAATAAAATAGGATAATAAGATAATTAAAGGGATAGAAAACTGATCAAATGGAAAGAGGGAAAAGAAGTGGGCTTGAATCATTTTGGGCCAAGGTAAGAAATATGGTCCAAACACTGAAATAATTTTTGGGCTTGAAATTAATTCCTGAACTGGATTATTATTCCCAAAGCTAACTTTTAACTTGGGTCAGAAATCACATGAAAAGGCTATTCAAGTGCTGTTACCAAGAAAGAGACTAAAATTACTTCTAACCCCTACTTAGCCAACTCGTCATTAATTCAACATTAAATTTGAGTCGGTCCACAACCTTGAATTGCTTTAAGATGGGGTTTTAGGAACCTAGCGGGTTGAGGCCAAATGAAAGAATATAGGATAGCCATCAAAAGGGAAATTTGTTTGACACATTTTATAAAATATTAATAACATAAATTCCCGGAAAATAATTTTAAAAAGATTTTCCATTTATAAAACAGGGAATTCATTAATATTTTTCGAAATAAATTTTTAAGACAACATGAAGGACAAACTTATTATCTAAAATTCTAACCCCAAAAATACGGGTGTTACAGGTTGGGCCACCCCGACGCATTCGTATTGGATTTTCTTCGGCAAAATAAATTGATTGCATGTACTAGTCTTTCTAGGTCTCAAATTTGTCAATCATGTGTACTTGGAAAAAATGTTAAGTTGTCTTTTGTTGATTCGACTTCTATTAACAATATGCCTTTTGATATAATTCATATTGATCTTTGGACATCTTCCGTTTTTAGTTCTTCGAGAAATCGATTTTATGTGTTATTTTTAGATGATTATTCTAAATATTTGTGGACGTTTCCTATTGCTCATAAATCGCAAGTATTTTTTATTTTCTCCACATTTGAAGCTCATGTTAAAATCAATTTGAACGTGATAGTAAATATATTCAGTGTGATAACGGGAGGGAATATGATAATACTTAGTTTTGAGAATTTTTTAAGACCAATGGGATTTCTTTTCGACTTTCATGTCCGTCTACCTCCCCCCAAAATGGGAAGGCAGAACGTAAGATCTGTTCTATTAAGAATATCATTAGGACTCTTCTGCAGCATACTTCCATGCCACCATCATTTTGGCATCATGTAGTGCAAATGGCCACATATCTTCTTAATAATCGCGGCTATAAGTGTTTTGAATTATCAAGCAAGCATACAAATCATTATATGCAGACATATTATTTTTAATGAAATAATATTTTCATTTACAAAAATACATGACTCATATCCTTCTGCTTATGATTTTCCTGATAATGGTTTTTCTCTTTATGTGTTGCACCATTTACAAGGGTCAGTCCAAAAAGCTTCTCCACAAATTCATGAACCAGCTCCATATCATATCAGGATCTCACTTCCCAACCCAACCCAACCCAGCGCCTTCTCATCCATCTGCTAGTATTCATACTTGTTCTCATCAGCTCCCACATGACATCATTCAGCTCCTCCTCCAAATTCATCCCAGGCCCAGTGACTAGGAGTAAGCATGGAATCTTTAAGCACAATCCAAAATATGACTCCCATCAGCCTTTTACTTCCATGGTCAGTAAATCCCCACTTCCCCGTAACCCAGTTGCGGCACTTCGCGATCCGAATTGGAATTTAGCAATGGATGATGAATTTAATGCTCTTATTAATAATAAGACGCGGGATTTAATGCATCGTCAACCTGATGTTAATATTATTCGGTCCATGTGGATTTTTACATATAAAGAAAATTCTGATGAATCTTTTGAGAGACATAAAGCCCGTCTTATATGTGATGGCAAAACACGAACTTGTTGGAATTTATTGTGGAGAAACTTTCAGCCTAGTGTCAAACCGGCAACCATATGCACAGTCTTATAAGCCTTTCTTTGTCCAAGAATTGGAAGATTCATCAATTACATGTCAAAATTGGATTCCTCCATGGTGACCTCAAAGAAACAGTTTACATGTATCAATCTATGGGTTATAAGGATCCTGCACATCGTGATTATGTGTGTTTCCTTCTGAAGTCATTATATGGGCTTAACCAGGCTCCTCCTTCATGGTACAAAAGTTGTGCTGACTTTGTTTCACAAATTGGTTTCACTAATAGTAAATTAAATAATTCTTTGTTTATCTATACGAATGGTTCTCATATGGCTTACCTCCTACTCTATGTTGATGATATTATCCTCGCTGCTTTTTCTGATCATTTATTGACCTTTATAATAAATAGTCTTATTACTGAGTTGGCTATGAAATATTTGGGCTCATTAAACTATTTTCTGGGTATTTGTGTGACTCATCATGAAGGCGGCTTGTTCTTATCTCAACGTAAGTATGCGGAGGAGATAATAGAGCATTTTGGTCTGAGGTCCTACAAACCTTTCCTTAATCTAGTTGATACTAAGCCAAACGTTATTTCTCAATCCGGTTTTAAGTATGAGGATCCCTCTAGGTACCGCAGTTTTGTCGGTGCTCTGCAATATCTTACCTTAACTCGGCCCGATATTTCCTGTGCAGTTCAGCAGGTATGTTTGCATATGCATAACCCACATGATCACCATATGCATGCACTCAAACACATCATTCGGTATGTCCAAGATACCCTCTAATGTGGCCTACATCTCACTCGTTCTTCCATCTTTGACCTTGTGGCGTATACTGACGCTGATTGGGGTGGTTATCCTGACACTCGGCGGTCTACTTCCGTTTATTGTGTCTTCTTGGGTGACAATTTTCTCTCATGTGGTCATCCAAACGTCAGCCTAATCTATCTCATTCCAGTGCTGAGGCTGAGTACAGGGTGGTTGCTAATGTTGTTTTTGAGTCTTGTTGGATTCAGAATCTCCTCTTAGAGCTACATTGGCCGGTTCGCAAAGCAACTTTGGTATATTGTGACAATATTAACGCAATTTATCTATCTGTTAACCCCGTTCAACATCAACGAACCAAACACATTGAAATGAATATTCATTTTGATCGGGAAAAAGTGGCTCGTGGCAAAGTTCGGATACGGCATGTGTCGTCTCGCCATCAGATTGCAGATATTTTCACTAAAGGTTTTGCTCGTGTTTTATTTGACGATATCTGTAACAGTCTCAACGTTCGGGGTCCTACCGCTTCGACTGTGGGGTGTGTTAGAGTAATAAAATATTTTTAATATTTATAACCTCCTTTGTAGCCGGCCTATATATTATAGCAAACTATATGTGTTAATTTGGTAGGTTGAGTTAGTAGTTTCCTTATTTGCCTCCATACGTTTAGTAATGGTTGTTAGCATCTGTATTGTATATAATAGCTTTTAACAGTAATAATAGAAAACTCAAGGATTTCAATTCTTTCAAATTTATAGTAAAGGTGGGAAATGGTGGGAGTATAGGCCTACTAGTTATGTAAGTTGGATTGGAAATGTGTCTGTCAAGTCAAACAAAGGACTTTCTCATTAGCCAGAGTAGACGTACATAACTGGTGGCATGATGATTGATTTTGTGGTGCTTGTGAGCTCTTATTCTTCACTTGAATACCCAGGAGATCGATCAAAGACCCGAGTGAGAAAAGACTTTTGTAGCTATTTCCTCATTTTTGTAGTCAATTGGAACTGAGCTAGGGTTGCAACTGTTGCAAGCTTGAAAGATCAGTAGAGCTCCCTTGCAACAAGCATTGTGATGCTTTAAAACGGATTCAGCATGCTCATTGCAGTGACAACAAAACAGACATATACCACCTTCTTTTTCTATTGTTATCTGCTCTCTAATGCCCCAAAAGTGGTCGATCTAATTATGTAGCTCTGTAATGGGATACTATCCTTCAAAGTAGGCATGCGTTTACTGGCTTCTTAGTGGGTCTAGGATTAAGTGGGTTGTTAATTTGTTAGTGGTTTTACTGAGTAATTGTGTTAGTGGGTTTAGTGGTGCTTAATTATAGGAAGTAGTTTTAATTTATTTTCTGGTTATTTAAAAGGTCTTGCAGTCAGTTTGTTTCATGTATTCAATATATCAGAAATATTAGTCGTTCATTGTTGCTCTGTTTTTTCTTTCTTCCGCTTTTAAACTATCATATAATAGTAAAAATGCTTGAGTCTTTAAGCTTTCCTGTCTAGCACTACTAAACTACATTGTTCTTATGAAAGACTAATATCATGAAAAGTAGGCCACACTTTAGGTCCCATTTTAAAATCTCTATTTTGAAGGTGGGAGAATGAGCAGGGTCGTGGCAAAGATTTTTGGGGCCTTGTGTAATTTATAATAATTGGGTCATTGTGTGTATGTGTACACACACACTTAGATTGTAAATATTTAATATATATGTGATAATTTTTATATCGTAGCTTTTAATTGATGGGTCTCAAAAACAAGCAAAATCTGATGAAATTTCAGAAATTCGTAGGTCTAGATTAAGCTCCAAATATGAACACCAAAACAATCATAAAAAAGGGATATGAACTTGAAAACTAGCTCACTAAGGACTAATAATCAAGAGCTAAACATAGATATTTAATCAAAATCACAAAGGTAATGACTAGAAGATGATTTATCAATCACAAAGTTTAGCAAGATTTGCAACCACAGAGGAAGGAGGCTTCACAAAGAACACCAAAGAGAGAAAATCTCAGATTTTAATTTCAACAAAAGGTGATTACAAAAGGGGCAAAGCAAGCTATTTAAAGGCTAAACAACCCATAATATAATGAAGCTTCTAATATGGGCCATTAGTCCCTAAGCAATCAAGGGCCAAGATTAGAAAGACACTAAACAAAATAAGAGAAAAAGATCAAAATTACGAAATATACGTGCAGGGTCGTGCAGGGCCGTGCAGCACAACCACGCACGGTCGTGCACGACCAAAACAAGGTCTCTGGGTCGTGCACAGTCGTGCAGCCTAACATGCACGACCGTGGCGAAATCCTTCGTGCTTGCACAGTCATGCAACATTAGCCTGCACGGTCGTGCGAGACTGGAACTCGCCACTGACCTTTGCACGGACGTGCAGATTAATCCTGCACGGTCGTGCAGATCTTTCCCCATGCTACTGGATGCTGCACGGCCATATGCACGGTCGTGCAATGCTCGTGCATGGCCGTGTAGGCCCCATCTTGCTTCCTTTTCTCGTGTTTCTAGCTCCGTTACACATGCTAACTCAACTAAAGCAATAAAACGAGAGTTTAGGATACTTATTACAACCCGAAAAACATGAAAATAGGCTAAAATAAAAGTTCAAAACAATCCAAGTAAAAAGTGAATAAAATTGAAGTCGTTGATCATTGAAGTCGCTCGATGGACCATCCCGTCCAGCATCAAACTCCTCTTCTAAAAAAGGATTTTCCCTCAAATCCTCGCCTTCAACAAAGAATGGAGAGAAGATAACCATCAACGAGCAAGACCCAATTCCACTAAACCCGGTAGTTAGAGCTGGGAAAGACCAAACCAAACTCCGATTTCCCATTATAGTTCCACCCGGATCATAAACCAATATTACCCAAGCGAGTGACACCACCAACGCCAACCGACATACAACAACCCAAAAAGCAAGCAAAGCATTGTCGCACCTATCCCGCCACCTCAAATATCCATACCTCAATGGAGTTCTTCTAATGCAAGAATATCTCAAAGAAAGTGAGACATCATTATGAACACCCTTATCAATTTTAGACCCACCACAATCTCCATGAGCATAAGATAGACCAAACATAGCATCAAGGAGCAAGAAATTCCATTCCAACCTTAGTCTTGATTCACTATTGCCAATGTCAAAATATGCTAAGCAAGAATTAAGCCCAAGAGAATCATCATGCACCACACTAGAAATTTCTAATTTATTATTAACCCAAGAAGTCTCATCACCATCACCGTGATCAAAAATAGTAAAATCATTACCATGCATATCATCTATTTTCATCACTTCATCCAATTCATTTTCAATAAATTGATCATCACAATCCTTTACAAAATGAATATCAAAAACCTCATCACAAGGGAAGAAGAGAGAAGTGGATTCTTTTACCTTATTTTGTAGATCACCATGAACCATAGGCAATGAACTCTCATCCTGTGCTTTGGACACATCTTCATTACAAATGGGAGTCTCATGCTTGACCATGACCTCTTGCACTTCTTTTGGAGGCAAAGGATTTAGGACAATCTTCACCCGATTCCATTTAAAAGAATATATATGTTTTCACAACAATCATGGATGACATTTCTCTTCATCAACCAAGGTTGTCCAAAAATAATATGACAATCATCCATTTGACTCACCACGCAAGTAAAGCTCATCAAAGTATGACTTCCCAATTGAAAAAGGAAAGGTCAATTGTTTAGGAAAACCCAAGGCATGTAGTTCAAGTTTATCAACCATGTATTGGGATACTAAGTTCTCTCTAGCATTTGGGTCAACTTTGAAATTACAAACCCTACCTAAAACCGTACATCTAGATTGAAACTCTTGAGGACTAAACTCCTTAGACAATCTTTGTTTTGTCTCAACCATTTGGTCAATTGTGTTAATAATTTGTTTGCACACATCCTTCATATACTCAATCTCCCTCATTGAAAAATTATGTTTAGACAAATCCATTTTCAAAAGATGACAATAGGCTAGAAATTTATGGTGGTAGGTAAAGGAGGAAAACTTATTTGTGGTGTTAAAGGATTTATTTCAATATCCTTTGAATATAGGATAAAGAAATATGGGGTTTGAAGAAGCAAAACTCACTTAGGCATTTTAGCAAACACCTAGAGTGCAATCAATAATCACAACTTCAAACACAAATTTTGTGGTGCTATAGAGGATACTAATTTTGTTGAGTTTAGGCTTACTTCAGTATCCCTTAAAGATTGGACAAGGAAGTATGGGGTTTAAAGAAGAAAAAATCTACTCAAGCATTTCATCAAACACCTTCTATGCAATGTTCAACAACAACAAAAAACTGAATTTTTTTTTTGCAATAAATCACCAAGATCTTTGGAGGTATTGAAACCTAGGCTCTGATACCAATTGATGTAGGTGGGGTCTCAAAAACAAGCAAAATCTCATAAAATTTCAGAAATTTGTAGGTCTAGATTAAGCTCCAAATATGAACACCAAAATAATCATAAAAAAGGGATATGAACTTGAAAACTAGCTCACTAAGGACTAATAATCCAAAGCTAAACATAATCTAATCAAAATCACAAAGGTAATGACTAGAAGATGACTTACCAATCACAAATTTTAGCAAGATTTGCAACCACAAAGGAATGAGGCTTCACAAAGAACACCAAAGAGAGAAAATCTCATATTTTAATTTCAACAAAATGTGATTACATAAGGGGCAAAGCAAGCTATTTAAAGGCTAAAAAACCCCTAATGAAGCTTCTAATCTGGGCCATTAATCCCTAAGCAATCAAGGGCCAAGATTAGAAAGACACTAAACAAAGCAAGAGAAAATACCAAAATTACGAAATATGCGTGCAGGGCCGTGCACGACCAAAACAAGGCCTCTGGATCGTGCATGGTCGTGCAGGGTTAGCTTGCACGGTCGTGCGACATTGGTTGCACGGTCGTGCAGCCTAACATGCACGACCGTGGAGAAATCCTTCGTGCTTGCACGGTCGTGCAGCATAAGCCTGCACGGTCGTGCAAGCCTGGAACTTTCCACTGACCTCTGCACGGTTGTGCAAATTAAGCCTGCACGGTTGTGCAGATCTTTCCCCATGCTACTGGATGCTGCACGACCATATGCACGGTCGTGCAATGCTCGTGCATGGCCGTGTAGGCCCCCATCTTGCTTCTTTTTCTCGTGTTTCTAGCTCCGTTACACATCCTAACTCAACTAAAGCAATAAAACGACAGTTTAGGATACTTATTACAACCCGAAAAAAATGAAAATAGGCTAAAATAAGAGTTCAAAACTATCCAAGTAAAAAGTGAATAAAATTGAAGTCGTTGACCGTTGAAATCTATCGTTGGACCATCCCGTCCTGCATCAGTAACGTTTTAATTATTCCTAAGATTACTATAAGATAGTTAATTTATTTAGATTGGGTATAGTTATGTAGTATAAAATTAATCTACAACCATTGAAAATAAAAATTTAGATATCGTTTGTCTCCAAAACATACATATTGGTTTCTTTTGTTAATAATAATGTACGTACAATAAGACAATTTAAAGTTAAATATTTATAATATATAGAAAATATAGTGTAATAAATTAAGTCATATGGGCCCATTGAAGTAGAAAACTTAATGCATTTGAATTAAAAAAATGTTTTATTTAATCATTTAAATTATAAGGTTATTCATTCAGGGAAAATAAATGAAGAGTAAGAAAAAATAGGCATTAATAATCATAGCAAAAAGAGAAAAGAAAAAAAATTAATGAGGAGCTAAAGAAAAGTCGGCATTAGTTATCCTAGAAAAAAGAAAAACAAAAAGTCATTAATGTGCTAGAGATATCCATAGTCCGCATATTTGTTAGAAGGAGTCGAACTCTTGATGTCTTGCTTCAAAACTAGCGCCATACCGTTACAGCAACATACAAATGTACGACAGTTTAGCAACTTCAGACCAATATATCGAATTTTGGGCCCTTAACTGGCGGAGGCCCTGAGCAGTCACGCCTTTCGCGTCGACCCTCCGCCGGCCCTGAAAATGAGATTGAGTCTAAGACAAATGGCTGGAATAAGGGTGAAAATGAAATAAGATATAAGGAAGAAGGTAGTAAACTCTAGAAAAGCTCTAGAGAGAGAATGTAATAACCTAAAAATCCGGGCCAGAAAATTTCACGGTTATTTGATGTGAACCCATAAATTCTAAGTCCAATACTTGGATATTGGGCTGTATATTCTTATTTCTACCCTTGTCTCAAAATTGGGCCCAATAACCCAATGGTTACTTCCCTTGGCCGGCCCTCTCTCTGTTTATGGCTGAGGATTATTTTCCTTTATTATTATTAATATTTAATTATTCTATATCTAAAATTGCTAATTTTATTTTAATTATCCTTTTTATCTAAAAGTCTCATTTTCCTTTAACCTCATAGCAATCCTCCTAAAAACCCTCAACAACTTGCTCCCTCTTATTTCTAAACCACACGGCCCCCTTCCCTTTTATTTCATTAAATCTTTCTTTGTTCTTTATAAATATATATATAAGGGGCAATAATCCTAACTATTTTATTTTTTCTCTCAAACTCTCAAACTCCTCAAACTTGTGTGTGTGTGTGTGCCGTGTGTTCTAGTCGAGTGCCAAGGATTTTTTTTTAATTTTTGTCTTCCAATTCAAGGTAACTGTACTAGACTAACCCTCTTAAGTATTGGATTTTTAGATTATATAATTGATTAGAATTAAACTAGGAATTAATGGAATTCATGTCATATAAATCTTGGATTTTTCGAACCATGTTATGTAAATATCCATGTTTGTTCTTGATATTTTGCATGATCTTTTGTGAATTCTATGTGTTATTATTATTTCTATGCATGAATTCATATCTTATTTCACATGTTTTAATTAGAATAAATTGCATGATAATCTTGAATTATGTTCTTGAAGATGCGTGACCGATGTCGTGTGCAAGCATGATTTTTATGATGTTTTTATGATGAGTTCTTGGTTTAAAAGCATGATCATGATTTATTTAAGTGCTTAATTGAAGTCTTGAATGAATTTATAATTTTTGTTCCTTATTTTCGAAAATGTCCAGTGAACTGTTTGTCAAAATGGAATTAAAGTTTCAATTTTTCCTAAGCTATTAGATTATATTCATATAACAATCTTGATCTTGATTTATTAATTATTTAGTAGTTTAAAAGCAATTAAAGGATTTAATGATGTAATTTAATAAGTTCTTGAAAATTAATCTTGATCTTAATTTTTGACCATGAAGGCCGAATGATTTAAGTAATAAAAGGAATAATCTTTTATCCATGTTGAGTTATAATTCTATGATTAATTGATATTCCATGATTTTAGAATTAATTTAATTGTTTTAATAATTAAATTGTGATAATTGTGAATCATATCTAAAGTATGAATTTTTGAGTTGTTCCTCTTGAGTTGGCCGAATGTCTTAATGTTAAAAAGGAGTAATTTTGATCTTGTTTTGATTAATTAATTAATTGTTTGATAGTTCTTTGATTTATTTTATGATTAATTATTTAATTCGAGAATTTTTTATGTGTTTAATGAAAAGAATTAATCTTGTTATATTGTTTTGAAGTGGCCGAATATTTGTTGAATAGTAAGGATGATTAAATTTTATTTTAGTTTATAACAATTTAGTTTAATGATCAAGGATTAATTTAATTTAAGGAATAAAACAGAATTAAGGAATTAAGTGAAATTGATAAGAATAAGAGTCGACTTCGAATAAGAATGATACGATAAGACGATAAGATGATAAAGATGATTATTGGTCTCACGATGACCATGGCGATAAGATAAGATAAGATATAAGTTAAGAAGTGGACACCAGTTTGGCGATACACGGGTCGCCAGACTAGGTTAAGTCGACGCCACTGCCCTACTGCGGTCTCTGGGCAGTTCTTGATTCTAGGATATGTAGTCGTCTAAGTAGTAGTACACGGGCTAGTATTTAGGAGTTATGGCTATAGCTTAGGCTTAGTTCTTGCAAATGAGAGCTACAGGTAGGATACACGGGTTCTACCCGACGTATTTTAGGAAAGTTGGGATGTACACGGGCATCCTTACGAGCTATAATGACCAGTCCATGGATTATTAAAGATAAGTTAAGTATGTTACATGGGTAATAATATGGAAAGATAAGTAACCACTAGGATGATTATGATATTTTTCGAATGACTTGTTCCATTGTATGCATGTTATGATTTGCTTTCCGCTGCGTATGTCTGATTAATGTTGCTATTTTATGATGATATTTGATGATTAATCGTTGTTGTATGTGATTTATGCTTTGATTCTTTCTATTATATGATTTATGGTTCCACATTTAAGTGGGATAGCCTAGTTACTCGCCACTGACGGTGGACTCCCCCCCATTTCAGGTGAAGATGCAGAAGCTTGATTGGGCTGTCGTATGGGTCGAGTTGTGCGTCTTTGCAAGATTATTAGAGGAAACCAGAGTCTTACTTAATTTTCTAGTTTATTTCTTTTTAGATTGTACCCAACTTGTTGGGAATAGACTGTTTACTTAGTTTTTTATGACTTTTTTAGGATAGTGTTCCATTATTAAACCTTCCATTAGTTAATTAATAAATAAAGTAAATTTCAAAATAAGTTTAATTGTTTAGGTTTAACAATGTTTTTAGAATATTTTGTTAGGTGATGATCCATTTGTCGATTTGCTTCATAAATCGACAGCTTACAAAAGTCAGGTCGTTACAGTTGGTACCAGAGCATAGGTTAAGACCCTAAAGTTACTTCTTCATAAGTAACTTGTAAGATGAGTGCTTTATGAATCATGAGTGCAACCTAGCCTAAATTGGAAAACCTTAGTGAGTGAAGCCATGGGTAGAAGCCTGGGATAGGATATTTAATCATTTTCCGAGCTTTTTCCGACGTTTAGTATGCGTGTGTTTTCACTAACCAAGGTTATTGTTTTGTAGCATGTCGACACCTGAACGTAACTTCCGCTTCAGACGCCGAGCTCTAGAGGATACTATCCTCACTCTAGCTCAGAAGTGTAACACCCTGCATTTTAGCAATGACGTTATTAGTGATAACGTCGTAAACAGGTAGTTACCAATCGATTTATAAGACAAGAATATAACTAAACTCGTGGAAGTAATACTTTTATTAATAATAATAATGGAATCCCAAATTACAAAAGGTTAAACTAAACCATAAATCTAGTCCTAAACCAGAAATAAAACCTATTACAAACACAGGAATTGAAAACAGGGGCCTAGACGCTCAATAACTTATCCCGCTTCTAGCCTCTATCCTACTTACATGCAAAATAGATTTGAGGGTCCACCATCAGTGGCGAGTAACTAGACTGTCCTACTTAGAAGTAGGACCACATTACATAGAAGAACAGGGTTAGAACACAGGAACGACAACAAACACAGGATACAAGTTCAATCAACAGAGTTAGCAGCAGAAAACTTAACAATCATCAATAGCAATATCATTCACGTCAATCTAGAACACGCACTATCGAGTACAAAACGCATAAACACAAGTTCAATGACAAGACGACGCTCGGTCTACAACCGATAACAAGACTAACAACAAAGGACTTGCCCCGCACGATTCATCACTGATGAACCGATAAACCCGCACGGGTTTATCACCGATAAACCGATAGACGCACGATCTTCAACCGTTCGACACGACTCTGACATACAATCAAACACACAAGACTTGCCCCACATGATTCATCACCGATGAACCGATAGACCCTCACGATTTATCACCGATAAACTGATAGACGCGCGATCTTCAAACGCTCGACACGAATCGAAAAGACTCGAAAGACTCCATACAAGATCATCACACGAATCAAGTTCTTTCACACGCATCATTACAACATCGAATCATCATACCAATATTCATCAACAAGTTCAAAAATTCATACAACGCATATCACAAGAAAACATCTTCACTAGAACTTAAGTAATCAAACACAAACTTATAGATTTTAACAAAAGAATACCCAGCAAGTCGAAACATTTAACGTTCCACTCCTTAGATTAAGTTTTATATCAATTATAAAGGATTAGGCCAAATAAACTCTACAAGTAATTTAAATAATTAAATTACACAAACCGTCCAATTACTGTCATCTAAACTAATTTCAAGGGTTAAACCACAAGAGTTTCGTACAAAATAAGTTCTTTTACTATTTTTAAGGAAATTAATAACCAGATTTCCAGATTTATCTAAAGTTGGTTCCTGAATTTTATGACTTAGCAAAAGAACTTCAAAAATTACGAAAAACTAACACAGATTACATTACCCTATTCTGGATACTCATCTAAATTTTCGTTGCAATCGGACTTGTTTAGATGGGATAATAAATTCGAAAAAAAATTCTGGACAGATTTAACCGTTTAACAGATTCAATTATTTTAAAGCCCAAAAGGATGAGTTTAGCCACGAAATAATTATAATATCAATTTTATCCAGTAAAGAAGTTATCATAAAAAATTTATCAAGAAAAGACATGATTAGATCAAGAATTAAATTCATACACTTATAAATTATTCTAGAAACATAATAAAAATTTATGCTTTAACAATATAATCATGCATTCAAAAATCAAAATCCAATTATTCTATGTAATCAAATCCTATTCCTAAGTAGAAGAGGTAGTTACCTATCAAAGCAAGTCACACAAAGCACGCATAAGACTCGTGGGAAAAAAAGAGGAGAAAAGAAAAGGTTTTGTTTTGAGTATGATTAGTATAATGAAATAGGTTTACAAAGGGTGGGTTTTTAGAATATAAATAGAGTAAGGGCTTACTAAATTTTAGGAGGTGGGTTACTAAATAATAGGAGTTAGTTTAGGAAGGGAAATAAAGGAAAAATAATAGGAGGGGGCCGGTTATATGGGATTTAATGTGGGTTTGGTGTTCCTACAATTTAGTAGGGTTCTTAGGAGAGAAAAATAGGATTTTTGAGATTGGATAAAATAGATATAAATTGCTAATTATGGAATATAAAAAAAATTAATTAAGTAAAGGAAATTACAAAAAAAAGGGGCCGGTTTAGGAGGGGTCGAGCATGGGTTTTGGGCTAGCTTCAATTAAAAAAAATTATTTCTTTGGGCCCAAATCGGATAGTTTGGGTTTAAAGGCTTAATTTTTCCACGAAATTTTATGGCCCAAAAATCCGGGTCGTTACAAGAAGAGTGTCCAATCTTCGAGCAATCAGTCTTCGTTCGATCGAATCGCGCGTCTTCGACCACCAGTCTACGATGGGGTAGCGCAAAACCGAATGTTCTCGAGAATTGGATTCGAGAAATGAGGAAGTTGTTTGACGCTTTAGCCTGTCCTGAACGTGAAAGAGTTCCTATTGCGACGTACTATTTGAGAGGCAAGGCTGATAATTGGTGGAGTACCTTGAGGGTTAACCACGAGACGAAGTTGGTCATGGACTGGAAAGACTTCACCAAGAAGATTCAAGAATGGTTCTACCCTGACGAGTTGAGGTGGAAGAAACAAGAGGAGTTCCTGAATCTCACCCAAGGGAGTATGTCCGTACAAGCTTACACGGACAAGTTTACAGAGTTGGCTCGGTTCGCCACTATAGTTGTTCCATCTGAAGCCGAGAGAGTGAAGAGGTACATAAAGAAGATGTATCCTCGCATTCGGGTTCATGTGATTAGCAGTGGAGCGTCGTCATTCCATAGGGCGTATGAAGTAGCTCTGGAGATTCATGCGTCGATCGCCGAGGAGGAAGCGGCTAAGAAGATGGTGTCTTCGGTTCCTGCGCCAGCACCAGCGAAGAAGCCTCGGTTTGAACCTACTCAGTAGCCTCAGCAGAGTGTTGTACCAGCTCCCGGTCAAGGCCCGAGAATCTGCCAAGGTTCCAAGAAGGACTATCACCTGAGCAAGATGGGTCTCCGATCATGTGCTTTGAATGCGGTCAGGAGGGTCACAAATCGGTGTTCTGTCCTAAGAAGCGACCAGCTACAATAAACAATCAAGTGCCGGTGAAGAACAGAATTTTCTGCATGACTCAGAAGGAAGACCCGCAGCGCGAGAAAATTCGTGAAGCCAAACTTCAAGGCAAGGCAGAAGACTTCACGATTAGCGCGGATGGAAGTATGAAGTTCCATAACAGGTAATGGAGTTAAAGGTTTCTAGTTAAACTGTTCTCACCTAATGGATACAAAAACTTGCTCCGCAACAGGTGGTGTGTTCCCCAGAACTCGTTGTTGAAAAACAAGATAATGGAAGAGTCTCACAATACTCCCTATTCGGTGCATCCAGGCGGGGGAAAACTCTATAAGGACCTGAAGGAATACTTTTGGTGGCCCAGGATGAAGCAGGAAGTCGCAGACTTTGTAGCAAGGTGTCTCACCTGTCAGAAGGTCAAGATTGAGCACCAAAGACCAGGAGGATTATTAGAGCCATTGCCGATACCCACATGGAAGTTTGATTCCATATCCATGGATTTTGTGGTGAGCCTACCCACGACGTCTACGGGTTTGGATACAGTTTGGGTGATCGTCGACCATTTGACTAAAGTCGCCCGATTCATTCCGATGAAGGTAACTTGTCAATGGAGTAGATGGTAGAAGCCTACTCTAGGGAGATTATATGGTTACATGGTGTGCCAAAGGATATCGTGTTTGACCGAGATCCCCGATTCTTATCGCGTGTTTGGAAGTCGCTGCAAGAAGCTTTTGGGACTAAGCTCAATTTGAGTACGACATTTTACGCAGCCACAGATGGCCAGACGGAATGGACCATTCAGACGCTAGAAGATATGCTATGGGTCCTTATGAAGCTTTGTATGTGCGCAAGTGTTACAGCCCTAATTGTTGGAGCAACATCAGCGACGCCTTGGTAATTGGTCCTGATCACATCAAAGAAACGGTAGAGCAGATCATGATCATCACGACGAGGTTGCAAGCAGCTCAAAGTCGACAGAAGTCGTATGCCGATCATCGACGGAAACCGTTGGAGTTTCAAGTGGGTGATAAAGTGTTGTTGAAGGTGTCACCTATGAAAGGAGTGACTTGATTCGGCCATACGGGATTTTGGATAGGATCAGAGAAGTTGCTTATCGCTTGGCTTTGCCTCTGGATCTATCGAAAGTTCATGATGTGTTTCACGTATCTCATCTACGGAAATATTTAAATGATCCTTCTCATATTATTCCGGTGGAATCGTCAGAGATTGAGCCAAATCTGACCTTTAAAGAGAGCCGGTGCAAATTTTGGACCACCAGGAACACATGTTGCGACGCAAGGTGGTGCCATAAGTTAAATTTCTCTGGTGGAGTGAGAGGTATGAAGAGGCTACTTGGGAGACGGAAGCTTCAATGAGGAATAAGTATCCCGAGCTCTTTGTAGTAGGTATGCAGCAGCTTTAGTTTTTGTTTTGTGCCTTCGTGTGTTTTTGTGAATTTGTTTGAGCTTCTTTAAGTAAATTTCAAGGTCGAAACTTATTTAAGGAGGGGTGACTGTAATAACCCGAAAATTCGGGTCAGAAAATTTCGCGGTTATTTAATATGAACTCATAAATTCTAAGGTCAAATACCTGGATATTGGGCTGTATTTTCTTATTTCTACCCTTGTCTCAAAATTGGGCCCAATGACCCAATGGTTACTTCCCTTGGCCGGCCCTCTCTCTTTTTATGGCCGAAGATTATTTTCCTTTATTATTATTATTATTATTATTATTATTATTATTATTATTATTATTATTATTATTATTATTATTATTATTATTATTATTATTATTATTAATATTTAGATATTTTATATCTAAAATTGCTAATTTTATTTTAATTATCCTTTTTATCTAAAAGTCTCATTTTTCTTTAACCTCATAGCAATCCTCCTAAAAACCCTCAACAACTTGCTCCCTCTTATTTCTAAACCACACGGCCCCCTTCCCTTTTTATTTCATTAAATATTTCTTTGTTCTCTATAAATATATATATATAAGGGGCAATAATCCTAACTATTCTATTTTTTCTCTTAAACTCTCAAACTCCTCAAACTTGTGTGTGTGTGCCGTGTGTTCTAGTCTAGTGCCAATGATCTTTTTTTTTTTCTTCCAATTCAAGGTAACTAGACTAACCCTCTTAAGTATTGGATTTTTAATTTAGATCATATAATTGATTAGAATTAAACTAGGAATTAATGGAATGCATGTCATGTAAATCATGGAGTTTTCTAACCATGTTATGTAAATATCCATGTTTGTTCTTGATATTTTGCATGATGTTTTGTGAATTCTATGTATTATTATTATTTCTATATATGCATGAAGTCGTATCTTATTTCACATGTTTTAATTAGAATAAATTGCATGATAATCTTGAATTATGTTCTTGAAGATGTGTGACCCATGTCGTGTGCAAGCATGATTTTTATGATGTTTTTATGATGAGTTCTTGGTTTAAAAGCATGATCATGATTTATTTAAGTGCTTAATTGAAGTCTTGAAATAAATTTATAATTTTTGTTCCTTATTTTCAAAAATGTCCCGAGTGAACTGTTTGTCAAAAAGGAATTAAAGTTTCAATTTTTCCTATTAGATTATGTTCATATAACAATCTTGATCTTGATTTATTAATTATTTAATAGTTTAAAAGCAATTAAAGGATTTAATGATATAATTTAATAAGTTCTTGAAAACTAATCTTGATCTTGATTTTTGACCATGAAGGCCGAATGATTTAAGTAATAAAAGGAATAATTTTTGATCCATGTTGAGTTATAATTCTATGATTAATTGATATTCCGTGATTTTAGAATTAATTTAACTGTTTAAATAATTAAATTATGATAATTGTGAATCATATCTAAAGTATGAATATTTGAGTTGTTCCTCTTGAGTTGGCCAAATGTCTTATTGTTAAAAAGGAGTAATTTTGATCTTGTTTTGATTAATTAATTAATTGTTTGATAGTTCTTTGATTTATTTTATGATTAATTATTTAATTCAAGAATTTTTTTATGCGTTTAATGAAAATAATTAATCTTGTTATATTGTTTTGAAGTGGCCGAATATTTGTTGATTAGTAAGGATGATTAAATTTTACTTTAGTTTATAGCAATTTAGTTTAACGATCAAGGATTAATTTAAAGGAATAAAAGGGAATTAAGGAATTTAGTGAAATTGATAAGAATAAGAGTTGACTTCAAATAAGAATGATACGATAAGATGATTATTGGTCTCACAATGACCATGGCGATAAGATAAGATAAGTTATAAGTGAAGAAGTGGACGCCTGTTTGGCGATACACGGGTCGCCAGACTAGGTTAAGTCGAAGCCACTGCCCTACTGCGGTCTCTAGGCAATTCTTGATTCTAGAATGTGTAGCCATCTAAGTAGTAGTACGCTGGCTACTATTTAGGAGTTATGGCCATAGCTTAGGCTTAGTTCTTGCAAATGAGAGCTACGGGTAGGATACACGGGTTCTACCCGACGCATTTTAGGAAAGTTGGGATGTACACGGGCATCCTTACGAGCTATAATGACCGGTCCATGGGTAATAATATGGAAAGATAAGTAACCACTGGGATGATTTTGGTAATTTTCGAATGACTTGTTCCATTGTATGCATGTTATGATTTGCTTTCCGATGCGTATGTCTGATTAATGTTGCTATTTTATGATGATATTTGATGATTAATCGTTGTTGTGTGTGATTTATGCTTTGATTCTTTCTATTATATAATTTATGGTTCCACATTTAAGTGGAACAGCCTAGTTACTCGCCACTGACGGTGGACCCCCCCATTTCAGGTGAAGATGCTTGGGCTGTCATATAGGTCGGGTTGTGCATCTTTGCAAGATTATTAGAGGAAACCCGAGTCTTACTTAATTTTCTAGTTTATTTCTTTTTGGATTTTACCCAGCTTGTAGGGAATAGACCGTTTACTTAGTTGCTTTATGACTTTTTTGGATAGTGTTCCATTATTAAATCTTCCATTAGTTAATTAATAAATAAAGTAACTTTCAAAATAAGTTTAATTGTTTAGGTTTAATAATGTTTTTAAAAAAAATTTGTTTGGTGATGATCCATTTGTCGATTTCCTTTGTAAATCGACAACTTACAAAAGTCGGGTCGTTACAGAGAATCTCTCACACTGAGAAAATTATATGTTGCTAGAACATTCCAAATTGATTTTCATTGTTACAATTAGTTATTGTAAAACTCTTTTTTAGGCAAAGGTTATAGTAAAACTTAGGGTGCGTTTGTTTCAACTTGAATAAGAACTCTTGTGCTTATTTTCAGAAAAGTTTAGATCAGATCATAAAAATTATAACTATAATAATAACTGTAATTCATATCAGATCAGAAAAATTTAGGTCAAATCAGACCAATCAGAAAATTTCATATCTGATTGGACCTAATCATATCAGTTCTGACTAGATCAGATCAGAAAATTTCAGATAAATCAAATGCACTCTTACTACTGCTCCGATCCTCTACTCCCCAACCAATACTTTTCTTCATTACTTTTAGACCGAACCTTCCAAATTAGTAAAAAAAAAAAATATATGCGCTACTATCGTGTCAACTATAATACCATCAAACTATTTACTAAAAATGGTTGGAATAAAGTATAGAGGAAAAATATAATCATTGAAACTAAAAAATAAATGGATGCAGTAGCTAGTAATCAATTCATTTCATTTTATTTGTTATGCGTTGGCTATTTTTCTCACACAAATATTCTAATGAAACAAATAATATAAAAAAATGCAATACACAACAAATCAGATAAAACCTTGTATATTTTTTGCTTTGTTTATATTTAAAAAATATATATATATACTTAGTATATACCCCCTAATATGACTACAGAGAAGATTACAAATAGGGTGAAGTTAAATTCATACCCCCAAAGAAATGTAAAGATCTAGTTTGATTCGTCTCTAATGGAGCATAAAACCAATTCCTAAGCTTCAAACACCAGTTTACCAATTCACAGCTTCAACCATTAGCTTACCAATTCATGGATTTCAACCATTCACTTAAGCTTTTGGTTGATATGATCCTCTAACATGGTATAAAAGCTAAATTGAAAAAAACAGTTACGAATTTGAATCATACCCACCCTTCCTTTCAAAATGGAATAATTAACTCTGGGTAAGAAGAGGTACGTACATTGTGTATCCACACTTCAATCACAACATACTTCTGTGTGACGGGCGTGATGGAGTATAAAACAAAATTGTAGACTTTAAGCATTATCTTACACTTTTTCATAAGAACGAAGGTCTTTTGACACACTCGCTGATATGTATTTTCCATGTATATAATTTATATATGTTTTTTTTAAACAAAATTAAGGATATTGACATTTAAAGTTGTGTCTTGATAGACGTAAAAAAATAATAAAATGAAGAGATGTAATAATTAACTATCTATGGGATGTTATTTTAACCTTTTGACATGTTTATTATTTGGGAAATTTTAAATGGTAATCTTGTACATTTTGAGTTTCTTATAGGTAACCTTGAATTTATATAATACTCATTTGTAGCCCTCAAATATTGTCTACACCAAAAAAAAAAAAAAATTAGTTAACACTTTGTTAAAACTAACATTTAATTTTGTGTGCCGAAAAACTAGCTCGATTTTTTAGGCTAAATTATTAGGTTAAAGTTTTGCACTACAAGATTCCGTGTTATTAATGTCCGCTATTAGCGGACGTTAACTTAGCGGATAGCGGACGTTAATTAGTTTAACGTCCGCCTACGGACGTTAAATTATTGACGCTTATTTTTTGGTCGTTAATTGAAGGTATAACGTCCGCTTGGCGGACGTTAAATTGTTAACGACCGTCTTTTAGGTTTAACATCCGCCTTAGCAGACGTTAAATAACGTCTGCCTTGGTAGACGTTATTTAACGTCCGCTTCTCAGGACGGACGTTAAAAGGACAATTAACGTCCATTTTGCATCATTGAGGCAGACGTTAATTTCTTAATACGACTGTCTAAATTGCTTCTGAGGCGGACGTCATATATTTAATGGCGAACTTTAAATCCTTTATACGACAGTTTAATTTGCATTCTGAGATGGACATCAGATATTGAATGGCGGACGCTAAATCTTTGCATTTTATTAATTTATGAAATTATGACATTCACAATTATATTTAAATATAATTATTACATTCACAATTTATAATTATTTGCTTCATCCGTCAATAAACATTTTTCCACCCGCTGAAAATTTCCTTCATTCATATCAATACCTATTACATTGCATATTATAAATATCCATACATAATCTTTAATAAAAAGTTTTTACTAATTATGATACGAATCCAAACTAATACAATTAATATTTATTCAAAGTTTTTACTAATATTTTTCAAATAGTAATAAAAAAAGAAGTACACCTAGGTTGCACATGCTCCGTTGTTTCCTGATCCGTCATCTAGGTCGCCGCCTGGTGGAGTACGAAATTGAGACATGTCTACACTGCTGCATTGGCTTAAGACACTACCGTACAATTCCAACAACTTCTGCATCTCGACCATTTTCTATTTGTCCTCATCTCTCTCCCACTCAATATCTTATAGTGGGTTACCCAATTGATCTAATGCGGATGGAGTGTATGAAGAGTTGTTTGCTCGACTCTGTTTCTTGTATAACTTGTCTGCACTTGTTGTAACGACCCGTCTTTTGAGGGCGGCGTTAGAGTAATAACGTCAAGACAGATTGTTACCATACGACACACTTGACTAAAAAATATATCATAATTTAGTTAAAGAACAATTCTAAAGTCTAAAATATCCATAAGGAAATAAATCTAAACCTTATAAAATGGTTGTCGAGACTCTAATACAAAAGTAAATGGAAGAAACAAGTGGGATATCCTAAGCTCACACACACATCCAGGCCCACGTTCCAACTACTCAACTTGATCACCTGAAAGATTGGGTCCACCGTCAGTGGGGAGTAACTAGGCTGTCCCACCTAAAAGTGGATTCAAATAATCGAAGCATAATTCAAACAATCAAACAGAGTCACTCAACATACACGTAATCAATCATAATAGAAAACATACCTGGCATCCAATGCTGCAAAAAGTATTCATAACATACATTCATATAGATTAATCATAAGACATCAACAACACGCAGCGGAACAAACATTTATACATGCATTATCCAACTAACAGACGATAAACTTACGCAGTGGAACTTATCACTCATTCAATCCAATTAATACTTAAGACTTCTATTCTTGTGACAACTTTACCTAAAGTCTACCATATTCTTATTCGTATCTTAATTATTATCGTTTGCTTAATCCATGGACCAATCACTATTACTCGTAAGGATGCCCGTGTACATCCCAACTTTCCCATAACATGCCAGGTTGGACCCGTGTATCCTACCCGTAACCCTCCTTTGCAAGGATTATGTCTAAGTGGGGCCCTCACTCCTAGATTAGCATCCCGTGTACTACTAACCCGGACGAGAACATATTCTAGGATCCAGAACTACCCAGAGACCGCAGTAGGGCAATGGCTTCGACTTAACCCGGTATAGCGACCCGTGTATCGCCAAACGGGCGTCCACTTCATAACTTATAATCATTAACTTATTTTATCGCCATGGTCATCGTGATACCAATAATCATCTTATCGTCGTCTTATCACATAAAAAAGCAATCCACATAACATATCATATCTTATCTTCTTATTTACATGGTCATCGTGAGACCAATAATCATATCAACTTATCTTATCTTTACTTTAATCTTATCGTAATCATCCTATCATCCTATTGTCACAACAGTCTTATCCCTTTAGGCAATAACTATAAGAAAACATATATAATAATAATAATAATAATTCCTACAGGCTACAACATATAATCATAATTATTCTATTATTCCCTTTTCATTTAATTAATCCTTTCTTATTCGACCATCTCAAAAATAAAATAAAAATTCATGCTTTCACATTTAATTTATATAACAATCATAAATCAAATCCATATTAATAATAATCATAATAATACTTAATATAAAATCAAGAAACAATTAGACATCCATATTCTATACAAAAACATGATCAAAATTTATACTTTAACCCATCATAAAATTCGTCCATCATGCATAAATAAAAGAATATTATTTTAGTTTATAAGAATTCAAATAAATTAAATTAATCATCATAAAATCAATCCAAATTAATTTATTAAACATCACAATAACCAAGGTTTATATCCGTATCCATAATCTTATTCTTCTAATCAATATTATTCCTTAGATAATTATTTTCGTGGCCTATATGGTCAACATAATTTAACAAATTTTATAATCTTTCTTAATCATGATCTTCTCCTATCGTTTTAATTACAAAATAATTATCGAAAGGTATCCTAAATTCGTGATATTTTCGTGGTAACAAACTACTCATATTTCGGATGTTTCACCCAAATTTCGTCATCAAATAACTTCTTTAGCCTATTTTAAAGGATTTAATAACTAACCGGTCAGATTTAAGATAAAACAGTTCCTGATTTTTCTGAGGTAATATCCGAACACGAAAAATTACAAAATTTTAGCATGAATTACAGAATACCGTTTCTGATAAGCATAACAATTTTCGTAGCAATATAAAGTGATTTAGTATTTTAATATATTCGAAAACTGATTCTGTCTTGATTAATTGATCAACCAATTCGATTTTTATGAGGTAGTAAAAGTCTTACAAAAATTACGAAAATTTAGTAGAATTAATATTATGATTTTATAATCATCTAAGTAAATTTTAGAGGATATTGGAAGCAATATTCTAGGCAAATAAATTGAATCATTTAAACTGGACAAATTACCAGATTAAACGATAATATTTATTTAAAGGCCCTTAAGTACGAATTTAACCTTGGAATAATTTATGGATTATACTTAATGATCATATTAACTTCTACAAAAATTTCATCAAATAGTTATGTGTGCAACATCGTCAAACAATTCGGACAAACAAAAGACAAATAATCATATTCATATTCATATTTAATATAAATCATCATAAGGATCAAATTAATGGTTTTACATCACGAAATAAGTCATGAAAAATATAAACTTTAGCCAATTATCTTATTTACTCCATACCATGCACCATAAAAGTCATCAAAGCTAGTATTTTTAAATTCATAAATCAACACGTATATAATTAAACACTCTTATTTAATTATCTAAATTATACTACAATTATTTAAATACAAGTTTAGATGGAAAAGTCTAGTTACCTTGAATTAGGAAAGAAGAAGTCGAAAATCTTGGTCTTAGTGCACTCGAAAAATACACGGCACACACAACACAAATAGCTTGATGAGTTTGAGAGTTTTTGAGAGAATATCTTAATTAAAGTTAGGTCCCTTATTCCTTATATAAGTATCTAGAACAAAAGGAAAGATTTGATGATTAAAAAGAGAGGAGGGGGCCGTGTCAAATAGAGGGAGCTAGGGAGAAAGTGGTTGAGAAAAAGTAGGAGGATTTAGCTAGGTTCATAGATTAGGATAATTAGCAAATAAAAATTGGAGTTTTAGATGGCATTTAATGATTAGATAAATGGGCCAAACGATAAACAAATCCCTTGGCCACAAAAGACATAGAGGGCCGGCCAAGGTGGAACTTCATTGGGCCATTGGGCCCAATTCAGGATAAGGTTAGATTAAGAATACCCAGCCCGAAATCCAGGATTCGAGCTTAGAATTAAGAAATCATTAAGATTATTCACGAAATTTTCTAACCTAAATTTTCGGGTTATTACACTTGTCCCCAACCCAAAAAATTTTCCCTTTTTCCTACCACCGACTTTGTTAAAAAAAAAACCTCAATTGAGGTTTTTTTTTTGACACCACTTGTTTCATATTCAACAAGATTTTTTTCATAATTTTCTTGAAAACATTGAGGTACGTGTAAACATTCAATCTAAACAACTTATATCATGATTTCAAGCTACGTGCATGTTCTAAAAAATATAAGTGAATAGATGAACACTCTTTGGCATGGTTTAGGTCACTTTAAGTGCATTTCGGAACGATAACTAGTCAAAACGGTCATTTTGGGTCGTTTTGGAGTGTTTTATTACCCATTTTCAATCTAAGCAACTCATTTCATGATTTCAAGCTACGTGCATGTTCTAAAACATATAAGTGAATATATCAACACTCTTTGGCATGGTTTACGACACTTCAAGTGCATTTCGGAACGATAACTAGCCAAAACGGTCATTTTGGGTCGTTTTGGAGTGTTTTATTACCCATTTTCAATCTAAGCAACTCATTTCATGATTTCAAGCTACGTGCATCTTCTAAAACATATAAGTGAATAGATAAACACTTTTGGCATGGTTCAGGTCACTTCAAGTGCTTTTCGGAACGATAATTAGCTAAAACGACAATTTTGGGTCGTTTTGGTGTGTTTTATTACCCATTTTCAATCTAAGCAACTCATTTCATGATTTCAAACTACGTGCATGTTCTAAAACATCTAAGTTAATAGATCAACACTCTTTGGCATGGTTTAGGTCACTTTAAATGCATTTCGGAATGATAACTAGCCAAAACGGCCATTTTGGGTCGTTTTGAAGTGTTTTATTACCCATTTTCAATCTAAGCAACTCATTTCATGATTTCAAGTTACGTGCATGTTATAAACATATAAGTGAATAGATCAACACTCTATGGCATGGTTTAGGCCACTTCAAGTGCATTTCGGAACGATAACTAGCTAAAATGGCCATTTTGGGTCGTTTTGGAGTGTTTTATTACCCATTTTCAATCTAAACAACTCATTTCATGATTTTAAGCTACGTGCATGTTCTAAAACATATAAGTGAATAGATTAACACTCTTTGGCATGGTTTAGGTCACTTTAAGTGCATTTTGAAACGATAACTAGCCAAAACGGCAATTTTGGGTCGTTTTGGAGTATTTTATTACCCATTTTCAACCTAAGCAACACATTTCATGATTTCAAGCTACGTGCATGTTCTAAAACATATAAGTGAATAGATCAATTGTAATGATCCGCATTTTAGCAACGTTATTTTCGAATAAAACAACAACGCGGATACATCTACAAAATATTTTTTAATAACAATCTTTTAATACATCTACAAAATATTTTTTTAATACATCTACAAAATATTTCGTAACCTAATAACCACAATCTTTTAATAACAAATTCATTAATAACAGCGGAAGCTCTAAACTTAATTCAAATTATTCAATATAAACAATAAATGAACCAAAATAGCTATATTATCAAAGTCCAAGGTTACTAATCAATTATGGGAAAATCACTAAAACTGTTACAAAGGCTAGAAATTGACATCAAAATAGTTAAACTACTATTCTCGCTTGCTTACAATCTCAGCCGTTGCATAACCCAATTAATTAATCATCTCCTGTACCTGAAAAAGCATTTTTGGGGGTCCACAATCAGTGGGGAGTAATTAGATTGTTCTACTTAATCAGTAGAACACAATTAGGAACATAATAAATAGAAAAGATCAACAGAACAGTCAACAAGTCAACAGGAAAATCATTCAAAGACATTCAAATTCAAGTACACAACGGAACTAAATCATAACACAATATTCAACCAAGACTCTCAAGACAAGCTTAATCCAATTCTAGACTTCTAGACTCCACTATTGACTTTCAAGTTCTAGTTCAATTCAAGTGCTAATCTGTGACACAGTCATATGCTCGTAGGGGAAACCTTAACTCTTCCCCAACTTTCCTTGTCTCAGGCCGGGTCAACCACAAAGGATCTACTTCCCGAGCACTGGGATCCAGAACTGCCCCAATACCGCAGAAAGGAGAGTGGCTTCGACTATACCTATGTTCATGGCACTTTAGCCACTAGATAGGCAGTCACTTCATAGTTTATTATCTTTTCAAGTTCAACTTTCTAGTTCACATTTTGACTTTCAATAACAAGACTTGACTTCTACTCACTTCTAGTTCATCTTAACTTGACTCAAAACTCTAGACCAAGACTCAAACCACACGAAATTTTCCATGCAACCACAGGAGAATTTACCCATACAATAATACAATTCCATCCAACAAGTACATACATAAAGACATGCAATAATAATAATTCAATAATATAACCCAACCATATACGAGAACAGAAGTCGAAACTTACCCATGAGCTTACCAACATACACGGCTTTCCAAAATAGAAATTCAATAATAATTCATCTCATAATTCATATGATTAGATCAATTACAATTCAACATACAAATCTTAATTAATTAATTAAAACAATTTCAAGAACAAGTTCGTACCCTAATCTTTTAACATATAAACAAGTAAAAATCCATACTTTTGTTCATAATTATCACACAGCTTTCATAAAGAAAAATAAATATAAATCAAAATTTAGTCTTTTCTTTTTCCATTCGAAAATAATTTAAATTAAACAACTAAATTAGACTAGCTTATTAAAAATCCATACTTTAATTATTAGTCCAAGATTTCGAACATTACTTCTGCGAAAACACTTATCACCACTCGACATTCTTGTTAATTATTCAAGATTAATACTTTAAATTTCAAGAACTTAATTAACTAAACAAGTTTATCAAGAAAATCATAAAAGAACCTACTTAGAACAAGATTACGACTAAAAGATCAATTCTTGAAGAGTTTATACCACTCGAGAAATTCATATACACTTGGCCATAATTCCACATTCATATACTACATGATTTATTAAGTCAATCTTCAAGATTATAAGGCAAGAACCATAGAACATGCATAAATATATACTAGCACATAAAATAAAATTATCAAAACATTATGGAACTTAAGTATACCACACAATAATTCCTATAATATGCCGACAATTAATTCAAAATATAATCAACACAGTTCTAAACAATTCTAAATAGTTCTAAACCTATTCTAGATAATTAAATAACTAATTTATTATACTAATTAAATAAAGCAATCTAATTACCTAACAATGGATGACAAGAGTTCGAATTCTCTAGGTTGCCGTGTGGTTCAACAAGTTCCCTTTGGTTCCTTTGGATCCCCTTGCTCCAATCTTTGGTTGAGTAATTAATAAAATAGTTTAGGAGTGTAAGGAATTTTGTGATTGATTGATAATTAAAAAGGAAGAAATGATTATAAAACTTTATCAAATTCTTTGGAGGGCCGTGTGTTTTTAAGAGGAAAGAGTTGATGGTCTCCTAAATTCTAGTAGAGAAAATAGGAGGACAAAAGTTAGATTTTTAGAAAGGTCAAAATAGATGTAGTTCAGTAATTAAGGTTGAAAGAGAATCAAAATAAACAAAAGAAATCAACAAGGGGCCGTGGGTCTCCGATCCTAAGGGTGAGGGATGTTTGGTACTCCTAAAATCTAGTAGAGTAGTTAGGAGATAAAAGGTGAGTTTTTTTTTTTAGGATAAGTCAAAATAGATATGATTTGCTATTTATGGTTAAAAATAGAATAAAATAAATAAAAGAAAACAATAAAGGGGGCCGAGTAGTAGGGCATGCAAAAAGGTTAATGGGCTTTGGTTTGGTAAGGCAAGGTTGTAAGATTAAATAAATAGAAGGAAGGGAAAAAGAATAGGGACAAATTTAATTAAAAGGTATTAAAAGAAATTAACAGGATTGGTTAAAATAAATAAAATAAAACAGGATAAAAGAATTAAAGGAACATGAAAGGGAAGGTAGAGGGAAAAATGATGGAGAAATAAGATGATCCTGATCCAATTAATTATAGGGAGGAAAAAGGGTAACGACTTAGGGAAACATAGGGAATGATATAATTAAAGGGTATTATTGGGTTAACAAATAAAAGGAAATAATTAGGATAAATGTGTAACCACCTTTAGGAAAATACGGGGTTACATCCATTAAAAAGATTTAATAGAATAAAATAGGATAATAAGATAATTAAAGGGATAGAAAACTGATCAAATGGAAAGAGGGAAAAGAAGTGGGCTCGAATTATTTTGGGCCAAGGTAAGAAGTATGGTCCAAACACTGAAATAGTTTTTGGGCTTGAAATGAATTCCTGAACTGGATTATTATTCCCAAAGCTAACTTTTAACTTGGGCCAGAAATCATATGAAAAGGCTATTCAAGTCCGGTTACCAAGAAAGGGACTAAAATTATTTCTAACCCCTACTTAGCCAACTCGTCATTAATTCAGCATTAAATTTGAGTCGGTCCACAACCTTGAATTGCTTTAAAATGGAGTTTTAGGAATCTAACGGGTTGAGGCCAAATGAAAGAATGTAGGATAGCCATCAAAAGGAAAATTTGTTTGACACATTTTATAAAATATTAATAACATAAATTCCCGGAATATAATTTTAAAAAGATTTCCATTTATAAATCAGGGAATTCATTAATAGTTTTCGAGATAAATTTTTAAGGCACAGGAAAGACAAACTTATTATCTAAAATTCTAACCTCAAAAATACGGAGTGTTACATCAGCACTCTTTGGCATGGTTTAGGTCACTTTAACTGCATTTCGGAACTTTAACTACCCAAAACAGCCATTTTTGGTCGTTTTGGAGTGTTCTATTACCCATTTTCAATCTAAAACATATAAGTGAATAGAATACTTACCAGGACACGCTTCGCTCGGTCACTTACTAGTACCTCCCCCTTGCCAGGCTCATCTCGAGCATGCGTATCTAAGTACAACTCCGCAGCTGTGGGTAGCCTTCCTCCATTTTTGGTGGCCTTCGGAAAACATATATATAGATGTTTGTTAACTTTTGAAGAAAATGAAACTACTGTACATAATTTTAGCAACATACTTACCAATTTCCTCGCACGCAGCCATGATGACATAGATCCTTGACAATGAGAGGGGGGTACGGGCTTGCTCAGGTCACACCTGCCCTATTTTTCTTCGCCTTCAAAGACTTATCCTGGTAGGTCGGATCCTTTGCGTTCTCCATCATCTGCTTGTGGACGTCCATAGACATCCACCCAGATACCACTCCTTTCTTCTTCTTCGTGACATAGTTATGGATGTCCTTCAACCGAGTTCCGGCTTTTTTATCAAAGCCTCGCCTAACGTCATTTTCGATCTTTGGTTTCCATTTGTAATAATCCTGCAAAATCATTAAAACAAATAATTTTTTAGTATATTATAATACAACTAATTAAAAGATTTTTTTCTCACTAACCTTGAAGACAGAGAACCACTGATCTTTGGTTGCGTTATCGACCATTGAATAGTTCCTCCACGGTTGATGAAAATACTGCTTCATTCCGTCTGTGATGGATCAGGCCACTCTGGAATCATTAAACCTTGCAAACAAAATTTTTTAAAAAGAAAAAATCATGTTTTGAGCGACACTATTACATATGTAAACAACAACCAACTACACAAACTTAACTTTTTTTAACAAAGGTAAGTGAATTTATAGCTCAAGAAAGAAACATACACAGATGCCCTCAAAGCACCTCAAAACTCCAAAGCCTAAGCCATAACAATACAGCCAACACTCTAAAACACAACACTATTTAACCATCTAACATTGCTACTACTAGTTTTCATAGGCAGAAAAAGCTTTATTCTAGCTATACATTGCATTATCAAATTTCTAACAACTACATCAGGCATGAGCATTACCCCATTCCAAACCACGTTGTTCCTCAGCATCCAAATACTATATATCATACCTGCTGCCACACTCCCCATCACTTGTCTTCTAAATCTGCCCCTGATCAGCTAGATAGATTGGGAGCAAGTTTCAGCAGTGTCAAACCTGGCCATATTCTAAAGTTGAGTAGGCAGAGCATCCACACAGCATAAATGTAGTCAAAAAATAAGTGTTGAGTGGTCTCTGCAGCAGCAGCACAGAGAAGGCACTCTTCTGTATCCACAACCATAAATTTAGCTAGCCTGGCTCTTATGCTTAGTCTGCCCCACATAACAAGCCAATGAATAAAACGATGTTTGGGGATGCTGAGTCTATTCCAAACCCATGTAGCCCAAGGCACCTCAGGTCTGTCTTGGCCTAACCAGTGGTAAGCACTTGCAATGGTGAACCCTTTGGCATTCAATCTCCAAGTATTTCCCACATAGCATTGTTTAAAGACCTCTTTAGCCTTCCATATCTGCTTCCACTGCCATGTAGCTGAAGAAGGACAAGAAACTCTCTTCCAAGCTCTCCCTTTAATATAGTGGTGGTTCACCCATCTCAACCAAAGGCTTTCATTTTTGTTTGCAATGTCCCAAACATACTTTCCCATAGTAGCCAAATTCCATCTCTCACCATCCAAGATCCCCAAACCCCCTTGCTTCTTAGGCCTACAAACATAATCCTAAGCAACAGGAGGCACACTCTAGAAGAGATTGCCTTACCATCCCAAAGAAAGTTTCTGCAGATTCCCATTACTTGATCCACAACTGCCTTGGGCAGAATAAAGATACTAGCCCAATAAGTTTGCATTGAAACCAGCACAACATTAACCAATAATGCTCTAGCAGAATAAGTCATGGTCTTTCCTCCCCATCACTTAATCTTAGCAACAATTTTATCCACCAGTATTTGGCAATCAGCAGCAGAGGGCTTCTTTGGGCTAATAATAACCCCCAAATAAGAGAAAGGAAGCACTCACTCCACAAAACCTGTACCTCCCAAAATATCATCACTTAATTTCTCATCAACATTAAAAAAATAGGTGCAAGATTTCCCATTATTAGCAGCTAAACTAGAAGAATTTGTGAAAGAGGCCACAACCCTAAGGATAAGGTCCACTAAGGCTTTTTACCACACAAACTTAACTTACTAAAGTCCTTGAGGATCCAACTCCTTCTTACCTTGCGAAGGAGGTGTATCCTCATCCACAGACTCATGATCTATGCCATCCTCTTCTTCGTGTCCCACCAGTACATTTTGTTCTTCTTGCGGTGTAGGTGTAGACTCTCCTTCCCCTGTAGGTGTAGATCTACCTCTGCCACCCCTAGATCTACCTCCACCTCTTCTTCCACCTCCACGAGAAGACATCTGCAACATGATTAAAAATTCTACACAACTAAGATTAAGAGTAATTTAAATTGTATTACGAAAACTACTTAAAGTGATGAATTACAAATAAACATATACTTAAATTTTTAAACCAAATTTGTATAGATAAATTTTATTATAAAATCCTTTCAAATAATTATATTTATTTCTTTAAGTTGATACATATGTAGTTAAAGTTGGATTAGAATAATTTAGTATGTCATTAGCCGCAAAACAATTATTATATGCTTCGCATAACATCCCATACAAAATTTTATTATAACTTTTTTTATAAAGAATAACTTATTTATATGCTTAAAACCAATACAACAAAAAAAAATTAAAACCAAAAACAATACAACAACCAATAGCATTAAAGAATAATTCAATGTATAAAATTCAATCTAAAACTCTAAAAATAAATAAGCAAAAAATTGAAAGACCTAAATTCAAAACAAAAGAAGCATAAAATTCAACCTATAATTAACTCTAAACAAAGTAAGCATAAAATTCAACCTTAAACTCTAAACAAAATTAACATAAAATTCAACCTAACACTCTAAGCAAAGCTAGCATAAAATTAAAAAACCTAAACTCTAAACAAAATAAACATAAAATTCAACCTAAAACTCTAAACTAAATAAACATTAAATTCAACCTAAATATCAAAACATAACATAAAAATAAACAAAGAAAACATACTCCAATTACATAAAAGCGTCCATTTACCTTCAAAATGGGGCTAGGGTTTGCCTTGAACTTCTTTAACTCAAATTCAAACTTTAAATCCAGCAATTTCAACCTTAAAGCATGAGATTTAGAATTAGAGTTTTAACATTTATATAAAACAAATAAATATGAGCAAATAGAGAGTTAAGGTTTAACAATTACAGCAAAATGGAGTGACGACGGTCCAGACGAGTGCAGCCGCGGCGTTGAAGACCCTAACTCTCAGGGCGGCGTTGAAGACGGCAGCGCGACGTTCAGGGCAGTAATGGCGACAAGATTGCAAGGAAGCTTCATCGGCATCGTCAACACTCCTTAATCACTTCAATGGGTTTTTTTGTTGTGTGTTTTGTAAGAATGACAGAGAAATGACTTCAGCCTATTTTTAAAAAAATAAGTCGAATTTTAAGGTCCGCCAGGGACGGAGGTTAACATTTAAAAAACGGACGTCAATTTTGACGACCTAAATTTAAATTCCCGTCTTTTTAACGTCTGTCCCAGACTGACATTAAATTTCCTAAAACCGGACGCTAAATTGAATTTCAAAGCATAAACGTTGTCATTCCTAAAACGTATGTTGTGGCAGACGTTGATAAAAAAGGTGGACGTTAAAATTAATTTGACGATCGCTTTTGTGGCTGACATTAAAAGGCGGACGGCAGAAACACGGTATTTTGTAGTGTTGGATCTTATTTCTACTCTCAAGGATCAAATTTGCCATTAAAATCAACAAAACAAAAAAGAAAAATAAACAAAGGTTTTAGCATCTTAATTTATATGTTTCAGCTTTTGTAGCGAGAAAATTATCCGATTAAGATTTGGGTGGTTAATTATGTTTGCACTTAAATGTCAAATTAGCCCTTAATTCTATTGGAATTAATATTTTTTTTCGCTTGATGTGTTCACTTTTGAAGGTAGGATAACAAATAAATAATTGAGAGTCAGCAATATGAGAATTTAAAAAATTCAAGGTTACCACTAAGAAGTGATTATCGCTGATATTTCCATTTTTATTTTGGAAAAATTGCTCATAATAAGCTTAACTTTAAAATTAAGCCAATCTATTTAAAATCAAGAAATAAGCTAATCTTAACGTTAATAAAGCCAAATTTTAGGTACGATGACTTGCAACTTGTTGTAAAGGTTGTAAAGTGTTATAATTAATCATAATATTTTTTATAACTAATCATTAGAATCATAATTTATTAAAAATTAATCATAATTAACCTGTTGCAATCCTCACGGATGGATAAACTAAAACCACTAACATAAATTTGCCTTAAATGATAGTAATATTGGCTTATTTCTAAATTTTTAAAAGATTAACTTTATTATGGAATATCTCTCAAGAGTTGGCTTAAATTATTGTGGACAATTTTTCCTCTTTTTTATTTAGATGAATTTCTTTTAAAGACATATGGTAGTAAATGGTACATTGTTGAACTTTGAAAGAAGGAAACAAAAAACAACGAGTGTGGCAAAAATAGAAACACAAACTTATTACTCCGTAACTTTTTTCAATATTCAAACCAAGACATGTGATGGCTCTCATAGACCAAGCGCATAATAAAATACGAGTAACAAATAAAACTAACCTAAGCTAGTAATTCCTCCATTTCATTTTGTTCTTTAGCTTTTTTTTTTAATGTTTCCTTTGAATCTTTACATTTCTTAATGCTATGTTTTGAAATGATAAATTTGGGCCAAATTACATGTTTAGCAAGTAAAACAATTGTGAATTGAATTTGACCCAATTTCCAACCAAAATCACCAAATGATTAACAAACAAATGTTGTGGATTTCAATTACTTAATAAAACCACGTCATTTCAAATTTCAAAAACAACCCAAACAAATAATTGTCATTTGAATTGTAACATTTCAATTTCCGAATTTGAATTCATAAATTTGAAATGAATTCCACATATCCAAACAATACCTTATTTCTTTTGGGTTTTTTTTTTATTTTATTCTTAACGACTCATTCTACCACTAGTAATTATTATTTCTTTGTTCAACAACATTTTTAATTAACATTTTCAATTAATGATTGTTTTTCTCTCTTCCTCTCAAAAAACCCTAAAAAAACCCTATAATCTTTGAAAGCCACAAGGGGCTACCATCATCCCCTCTTTGATGATGGTAAGCCCCAATTCTTTCCATATTTTCTTTGTTTTTTGTGTTTTAGTCATTAATAATGCTCCTTCCTCTCTCTTTATGAGAGTATATTCCCAATTTTTGGGTTTCTTCTCTCCTTTTGTGGGAGTATGATGTTGTTCTTTCTCCTTTTCCCTTATGAAAGATTGAAATTTATTTTTAGGGTTTTATTTGAAAGATTAGATTCATATATTGTCAGTCGTACAATTTTGCAATTGGTGTTGGAATCGAGGATGCGATCTATATGGTCGGGTAATGAATTTTCTTCCCAAAACTATGTCACGAAGATAGATTCCCTCATAGAAGGCTGCATAATTCAGCGAACAATCGGGGACTGTAGTTCATCGTCAGATCTAGTTTCTCATCACCATAGTTACTTTAAAGAAGATTTTTAGTTGATTAATTTAGATTATATTTTACTTCTTTATACTGCTTATTATAGATGCCGTATGACTTTCAATTAATGAAATTTTATCTTTCCCTTCAAAAATAAAATAAAATAAAATAAATTAACATTTTGAATTCGAATAAGAATTTATCTTTATTTTACACATTTTCCAGCAAATACAATTACTATTCATAATTTAAATAATAACTTATCTATAAATTTAATGTTCTTTAATTCACGTATAACGATAGTCAAAACGTAAACAACAAAACGTAAGGAGACGGGTAATTAACAACTCACTAGTATGTGTCTCACTACTTAATACAACATTCCACTAACAATACTTTAATTTAATTAAAAATAAAAAAGAAAAGACAAGCATAACTTGAATGACTTTGGACAATTAGGCCCCGTTCTTTAGGACTTCTATTGACTTAATTTAATTTAATTTAATTTCATTTCATTTAAGTTCAGTTAATTTAATTTAAATTCAGTTAATTTAATTTAATTTAAATTAATTTAATTTAAGTTCATTTCATTATTATTATTATTATTATTATTATTAGTTTCGGGCATCATTTTTCCGCTCGACACTTTCCGACGACGGTTTTCGAACTGACATTTCCGGCGTTGATTATTCGGCCGACTTTTCCGGCGACGATTTTCGGGACGAGTTTTTCTGCGACGGTTTTCGGGACGACTTTTCCGAAGACGGTTTTCAGACTGTTTTTTCCAGCGGTGATTATTCGGCTGGGTTTTTCGGCGACGATTTTCAGGACGACTTTTCCAACGCAGTTTTCGGACTGATTTTTCGGCGGTAATTATTCGGCCGACTTTTCCGGCGACGATTTTCAAGCCCAGTTTTTCGGGACGACTTTTTCGACGATGGTTTTCGGATTGATTTTTCGGTGGTGATTATTCGGTCGACTTTTCCGGCGATGATTTTCAAGCCGAGTTTTTCGACGACGATTTTCGGGACAACTTTTCCGACGATAGTTTTTGGACTGATTTTCCGGCGTGGATTATTCGGTCGACTTTTCCGACATCGATTTCCAGGCCGAGTTTTTCGGCGACGATTTTTCGGGACGAATTTTCCGACGACGATTTTCGGACTGATTTTCCGACGGTGATTATTCGGCTGATTTTTCCGGCGACGATTTTCAGGCCAAGTTTTTCGGCGATGATTTTTCGGGACGAAGATTTCGGATTGACTTTTCCGGCGGTGATTATTCGGTCGACTTTTCCGGTGATGATTTTCAGGCCGAGTTTTTCCGCGACAATTTTCGGGGTGACTTTTCCGGCGACGATTTTCAGGCCGAGTTTTTCAACGACGATCTTCGGGATGACTTTTCCGGCGACAGTTTTCGGAGTGACTTTTCCGGCGGTGATTATTTGGCCGAGTTTTTCGACGACGATTTTCCGGCGGTGAAAATGAAGGTTTTAGGGTTTACGTTGAAATATAAAAAAAAGAATCAAAAAATAAAAATAAAAAATAAAAATAAATAAAATAAATAAAAAAATAAAAATAAAAATAGAAATAGAAATAAAAAATAAATAAATAAATAAAAATAAAAATAGAAATAGAAATAAAAAAATAAATAAAAATAAAAATAATAATAAAAAAAATTAAAAATAAATTAAAAATTAAAAATTAAAAATAAAAATAAAAAAATAAAAATAAAAATAAAGATAAAAATATAATATAATTTAATTTAATTTAATTTAATTTTTTTAAATTTAATTTAATTTTTTTAATTTAATTTAACTTAATTTAATTTAATTTCAGTTAATTTAATTTAAGTTCATGTTTTCTCAGTCTTATAGTTCATGTTTTCTCAGTCAACATTATAAAGCAGCTATATATTTTACCTATCTATTTAACATGAAGTTATCCATAAATGCGCATTACATTAAAAACAAAAACAAAAACAAAAACAAAAACAAAAGTGAGAATGTCATCAAAATCATCATCATCCCATGATTTACATATAGGGTTGTTTCCTTTCATGTCAAAAGTTCATACCATCCCTCTTTTAAACTTAACCAAACTCATACACAACCACCGTCCTCATGCTACCTTCACCGTCTTCACCCCGCAGCCAACCAAGCTTTCATCTCCGCCTCTCTATCATCGCTCCCTCCCACCACCGCCACCATCATCTGCCTACCTTTTCCAGCCACCAATAAAGACGGCATCCCGTCTGGTGTTGAAAGCACCGATCAACTCCCCTCAATATCATTGTTTTATGCCTTTGCTTTGTCCACTGTAAATCTCCAACCTCACTTTGAAATTGTACTTGAGAACCTTCAAAAAGGCCCAGAGTGTAATCCAATTAGTTTTCTTATTTGTGATTTTTTTCTTTACTGGACTCCAGAATCAGCATCCAAGTTTAATATCCCTGTATTATCCTTCACTGGTATGAACATGTATTCTTTAGCTATTTCAATCAATGTATTTGAAAATAGCCAATTTTCTGGGGTTGATTCTAAGGATGAGTATGATGTCCAATTTCCAGAGTTTCCTAGGATTATTAGGGTGAGCAAAGATGAGTTTCCTAGCTCTTTTTTTTTTTAATAATGATCCCCAAGACCCAGGTGTGGATCTTGGTATCAAGTGTGCTACAGGCACATCAAAGCTCTATGGAACATTGGTAAATAGCTTCATTGAACTAGAGCAGCCATTTGTGGATTATGTAAACTCAAAATGGCATCCAATTAAGTCTTGGTGTGTTGGGCCATTTTGTTTGGCTGAGAAGCCAACGTTAGAGAGGCGGCAGAAGCCTGAATGGATTATTGTGTGGTTGGATCAGAAATTAGCCAGAGGAAAGCCGGTTTTGTATGTTGCATTTGGATCACAAGCTGAGATATCAAATGAACAATTGAAGGAAATTACAATTGGGTTGGAGAAATCAAGGGTTGATTTTATATGGGCATTAAGAATAAAACCTAACCAAGAACAAGTTTTGTGTGATTTTGAGGAAAGGGTTAAAGAGAAAGGGCTGGTTGTAAGAAGTTGGGTTGATCAAAGGAAGATACTGGAGCATGAGGGTGTTATAGGGTTTGTGAGTCATTGTGGGTGGGTGGAACTCGACGATTGAGAGTGTTTGTGCAGGAGTACCCATTTTGGCATGGCCAATGATGGCTGAGCAACATTTGAATGCAAAATTGGTTGTTGAGGAGATTCAAGTAGGATTAGGAATTCAGACATGTGATGGGTCATCAAAAGGGTTTGTTAGGTGGGAAGGATTGAGTAATATGGTGAAGGAGTTGATGGAAGGAGACATGGGAATCAAGGTGAGGAAGAAGGTCAAGGAGTTAAGTGAGGTTGCTAAGAAATGTATGAAAGAGGGAGGATCTTCTTGGTGTGCTCTTGAGAATTTGTTAAATGAATTAGAGATGGGGTCCTAACTCATGTTTATGTTATGAGGTCCAAAATATACCAATTCTTGTTTGTTTTTTACATCCATGTTATTTTACAATTAATATTAAACTAAAATTAATATTAAGTACGTACACATATTGATGTATGATCTTTGGAATGTATTTCAAAACTAGTATCGCGTTAATTAAGAAATATAAAATGCTTATCTGTCGTCACGGGTCCCCTTTTACCAAGTTGGTTTAATAATATATTGCATTATATTATTTGTTTTACGCAAAAATTATTGTCCATATTAGTTACTAGCTAGCAACTGTAGTTGGTAAACATAGCTTGAATTAAAGGTTCTAATTATAGTTGTCCCTTTTTGACTAGAGACTTGCAAATTAAACCTGCTTGCATTGACTTTGTGTTTTGAGTTAATGATTATTTGAGTATCGGTTAACCCGGCCCGTAATTGATTCATATCTAACTTGATGTTTAACTCACTGATCTTATTTGATTAATTAGTATATCAAATTAACTTGTGTTTTACCGAAAAGTAACTTGCATCTTGCAATTGTATTCCACCCAATAATTTAATTTCTCATCTAAACTGAACTTTCACCAAACCCAAATAGAACTGAACCTAATAGTTTCCCGCTAAATATCTTATATAACCCATTTTACAATAAATGTATGTATAACGTGTTTGACACTTTGCACAGTCGCACTAATAGTTTATAACCCGTTACGTATTTTTTATTATTTGTTAATGACATGCAAAATTAATATATTTTAATTTGTTTTAATTTTCATAGTCACAGAGAGTCAAATTTCTAAAATTGCATGCGTTGCCTTACCCCTTATTTTATCTCCAAACTTTATTATTTTATTATTATTTTTTTAAAGGAAAGTTATACAGTAACCGCACGAGACTCTTATCTCAAGAAATAACCTTGACAAATGACAAATGTGATAAGGAGTGTGGAACCCCACAACCTCCAAACTTTATAAATTTGTACATATAAAAAAAAGCACTTGTTGAACTACATACTTTTTTTTTTACGGAAATGTATACGAGTGGGCCCTTATACTGGTCCTATCTCAAAATGCCAGTATAAGGGGACTATATACTTTTCATATTCTAAGTTTCTAGTATCTATAAAAGAACCGAATGCCATTGGAGAAAACTCGCTCTGGGGTAGTCTTGTCTACTACTAACATGAAATAGTCTTATATATTTAGTAAAGTACAACTTAGGAATAAATATTGAAATTCTAACAGCACTCCCATCAGCAAGTAAAAATTACCTCACTTGAAGAAAAAATGGCAAATGCAAAAATTAATAGCATCCCATCAGCAAGTGAAAGCCAAAAAAAAATCTCCTCACGAGAATGCCATGAACCATGGCAGAATTGGAGCCTTGAAATTTGTGAGTTTTTGTCCACGTCAGTCGCGCATTGGTTGACCCGCGCGTGTGTGTCACGCGCCCGACATAAGATCAGCTGGCGCCAGTTCTTTCCACGCGGACGCACCTGATTGGTCAGCGTGTTACTGTTTAAAATTATTGTGCCGATTTCGAAGGCACCGTACCGGATGGCACCATCTGAGTTGCTGGAGTTAAAGACGCAACTCCAGGATTTGATCGATAAGGGCTTCATTAGGCCAAGCGTTTCTCCGTGGGGAGCACCTGTGCTCTTCGTGAAGAAGAAAGATGGTAGTATGCGCCTGTGCATAGACTACCGAGAGTTGAATCGGGTAACTATCAAGAATAAGTACCCGTTGCCTAGGATTGAGGACCTGTTCGATCAGTTGCGAGGAGTGTTTTCGAAGATAGATCTTCGGTCTGGATATCATCAGATTCCAGTCAAGAAAGAAGACATCCCGAAGACTGCTTTTCGTACTCGATACGGCCACTACGAGTTTGAGGTGATGCCCTTTGGCCTCACTAATGCGCCAGCCGTGTTCATGGACCAGATGAACCGGACGTTTCACCACTTACTCGATAAGTGTGTCGTAGTATTTATAGACGATATCTTAGTCTATTCGAGAGATGAGTCTGAGCATATGGAACATCTCCGGATGGTACTCGAGATATTGAGGAGTCATAAGTGGTTCGCGAAACTCTCCAAGTGTGAGTTCTGGCTTCGCGAAGTAGCCTTTCTAGGTCACGTAATTAGTAAAGAGGGCATTAAGGTAGACCCAGCTAAGATTAAGGCTGTAGTGGATTGGAGTAGCCCGAGAAATGTGGCGGAGGTTCGTAGTTTTCTGGGTTTGGCCGGATACTACCGACATTTCGTCCAGGACTTCTCCAAGATTGCTAGGCCAATGTCTAGTCTCCTACAGAAGGAGGTCCGATTCGTTTGGACGGAGGCTTGCGAGCAAGCATTTCAGCAGTTGAAACAGAGATTAGTCTCTGCTCCGATTCTTACTCTTCCGAACGATGAGGAGGGCTTCGAGGTCTATAGTGATGCTTCGAAGAGTGGCCTAGGCTGTGTGCTCATGTAGGGTGGGAAGGTCATCGCTTACGCATCGAGACAACTGAAGGTGCACGAGCGTAACTATCCTACGCATGACTTGGAGTTAGCGGCTGTAGTGTTCGCGCTCAAGATTTGGAGGCACTATCTCTATGGCGGTTCGTGTAGAGTATTCACGGATCACAAGAGCCTCAAGTACATCTTCACTCAGAAAGACCTCAATATGAGGCAAAGGCGGTGGCTTGAGCTGATCAAGGACTACGACCTGACGCTCAACTATTGCGAGGGCAAGACGAACTTGGTCGCAGATGCGCTGAGTCGCAAGCATCGCTTGAGCTTCAGTAGAGGCCGTGGTTCCGTCAGACTTCGTCTGACATCGATGAGTGTCGAACCTGATTTAATTCAGGAACTGCGCGAGGGTCAGCAGAATGACCCGCAGCTTGCTAGGATTCGAGAGGCTCTACGGCAAGGCAAAGCCGTAGGTTTCGAGATCCCTTCTGATGGTGGTATGCGCTTTCGAGGGAGGTGGTGTGTACCGGACTTTTCTGATCTTAGGAACAGAATCATGTCCGAGGCACATAACTCGCCCTACTCTCTCCATCCCGGTGGTAATAAGCTTTACCAGGATCTTAAGGGCCAGTTCTGGTGGCCTAAGATGAAGAGGGATGTAGCGGAGTTTGTAGCTCGGTGTTTGACCTGTCAGAAGGTCAAGATTGAGCATCAGAGACCAGGAGGTCTGTTGCAACCACTACCTATTCCGACCTGGAAATTTGAGTCGGTATCTATGGACTTCGTAGTGAGCTTACCCACTTGTAATGGCTTGAATGCTATTTGGGTCATAGTGGATAGGTTAACTAAGGTTGCTAGATTCATTCCGATGAAGATGACCTGGTCGATGGAGCGTCTAGCGGAGGCGTACACTCAGGATATTATCCGACTTCACGGAGTTCCGAGGGAGATTTTTTCTGATCGAGATCCGAGATTTCTGTCTCGTTTCTGGAAATCAGTTCAGGAAGCCTTTGGGACGAAACTGAAGTTGAGCACCGCTTTTCATGCGGCGACTGATGGTCAGACTGAGAGGACCATCCAAACTTTGGAGGATATGCTTCGAGCATGTACTCTGGAGTATCACCAGTCTTGGGTACGTATGCTCTGCTTGATAGAGTTCTCCTATAATAACAGCTATCACTCCAGCATTGAGATGGCTCCGTACGAGGCCCTGTATGGCAGGAAATGTCGGAGTCCTATATGTTGGAATGATATTAGTGATTCTGTGGCTTTGGGACCTGAGATGGTACGCGATACTATCGAGAAGGTCCGAGTCATCCGGTCTAAGATGCAGGCCGCTCAGAGTCGTCAGAAATCCTACACCGATAATCGACGTAGACCGCTGGCTTTCGAGATAGGTGACAAAGTCTTGATTAAGGTTTCACCATTCAAAGGAGTGGCACGCTTTGGTCAGAAGGGGAAACTCCGACCGAAATATGTGGGACCTTACGAGATACTTGAACGAGTTGGGGAGGTGGCATATCGATTGGCATTACCACCTAGTTTGGCTAATGTACATGATGTATTCCATGTTTCCCAGCTAAGGAAATATATTCACGATCCTACTCACGTGATTACAGCGGACCCGGCCATGATTGAGCCGAATCTGACCTACGAGGAGCGACCCGTCCAGATCTTGGATCGGGAAGTGAGGACCCTGCGGCGTAAGCAGGTACCGCTTGTCAAGGTGTTGTGGAGAAATCAACACCATGAAGAAGCGACTTGGGAGACGGAAGCGTCCATGCGGCAGAAGTACCCGGAGCTGTTCGAAGAGGAGCGATCTCCTGCACCTTGAAATTTCGGGACGAAATTTCTTTAAGGAGGGGAGGTTGTAATGACCCTGATTTTATTGGTATTTTTGCCGATAATTTATGTGCATTTATGTGTATTTATGTATAGTTCAAATTTATTTTTGAACTATTTATTTTATTTTATGTGAATAATTTCGATTTAATTCGAATTATGTTATTTGCAGTTTTTATTATTTGTGTTAATTATTATTTAATTAATTAGAATTTTTATTATTTAATTTTTCTAATTAATTATTTGATATTTTGGGCTAAATCGATTTATGCATGATTAATCATGTAATTTATGTAAATTGGCCCAATTGATCACGAGAGCCCAATTTTAGGCCCATGATCTCCTTTGGCCGGTTTTCAAGTGGCATGGCAAGGCTTGCCACTTGCTTTGCTTTCACACTTAACTAACTTCTATAAATAGAAGTAGTTAGTGAGCCATGAGACCATTTGCTCATTTGCCATCTCTTGCCATCAAAATTCAAACACAACTCCCTCTCCTTTGCTCTAGTTTCACACGCCATTTTTGGCTACTTTTCACCATCAAATTGTTCATCCATCTTTCTAATCCCAAACTTAAAGATTCAACCCCTATTGATCTTTAAGTACCAAAACACAATCTTAAACCCAATTATTTCATCCAAGGTCACTAGTTTGGGTTGTTTTCCGGGTTTGTTCGTGTTTGTGTGGGGGTTGTTCGAGTGGACCGTGGTGGTGTTCGAGAGGGTGGGCCGTGCTCGTGGTGGTGCAGCTGTGCAGACGGGCCGTGCAAGGGGTGTTCGTGGTGTGGCTGCCGTGCTGGACAGCCGTGCAACGGTGGTTGTGCTCGTGTGTGCAAGACGTGTCGTGCGTGTGAGGCCGTGTTGTGTGTTCGTGAGGGTCTTCTTTCCGCGCAGCTTTTTGTATTGATTTTTGTGGGTTATCTTCAATAAGGTAACATACTTTCTGAACTTTGTTGGCATACTATGAATATAGTATAGATTAAATGCATGTATGGGTTGTTTGGTGAAGTTTAATCATGATTTTGTGTATAGTTTCTAATCTGATTTTTATGTGGTTTCCATGGTATTTTGATGATGGTTTTGATGATTTTATGATTGAATATATGTTATTTTATGATCATGATTAATGTGTTAAAGTTTGATGAGTTTAGGTTGAATTTTCGAATGGTTGATTATGATGATATGCGTGTTATGTATGGTGCTTGGATGAGTTCTTGATTGAAGTTCTTGAATCTTGATTGAGTTCTTGATTGAAGATCTTGAATCTTGAATGAGTTCTTTCTTTGAATTCTTGATGAGTCTTGATGAGTTCTTGGTTGAATCTTGATAATTAAAGAAAGTGGTTTAATGGTTAAAGAAAGTTAAAGATTGAGTTGGAATTGGTTAAAGAATGGATTTTAAAGTACTGGATTAATGTTGGTTAGACTCAAGATCAAGGCGCAAAGGCAATCTTGAGAATAACTTCGTGTTTAACTGATTATTTTCAAGAATCAAGGCGCAAAGGCAATTCTTGAATATAATTATGTTATGAATAAGTTGATTAAAATGTTAAGAGATTTAATTAATGATTAGCTTGATTTCATTTCTAGACGCCTAATACATTGAGTAAGATTCATTGTTTTTGGGTTAAGACGTTGCCCCTATTCCATCCGCGGTATTGGGATAGTTGGAGTCATACTATGTTATCCTTTGAATTTCCAGTAAGATTGGTTTCACGGGACATGGATTTCCAGTAAGATTGGTTTCATGGGGTTTGGGAGTAAGATTCTCAAATCCGAACATAGTAGAAAGTTCGATCGCGTAAGATGCATTCGTACGAGCATAGTTCGGTCTAGTATATGAATGATTGCGCCAAAGATAGTTGGTTAGGTTGGTTTGAGTCGAGTTCATATTTGGTTGTTCTCATATATTGGATTGATGTTTTGATTATTTGATTTGTGCTATGTTCATGTGTATTCCCATTAGGGTGAGTCAGTTATGTTACTCGCCACTGATGGTGGACCGTTGGTTGTTTTACAGGTAATTCTGATGACGAAGTACTTGCTTAGCTTTGGGTTGGGCGAGCGGCGTTTTGTTTGTATTTTGGATGTACTTTTATTTTGTTATTGTTGTCGTTTTAAGATAGTTATAGACTATTGTATGGACTTTTATACGTTATTTTTGGACTCTGACGTGTGGTTGGAGTTATTCGTATTTTAGTATTCCTAGTTTGACTTTTTGGATTAGTAATGTACAAACTTGTGGGTATTTGTACTTTGAGGTTTAATAATAATTTGAGGAATTAGTTTTAATTCTTAAGTCTTTCGAGTTGTAGTTATAACTATTCGACTCGTCGGTTTCTTCCGCACCGATTTAAGCGAGTCGGGTCGTTACACAAGATGTTTGTGAAGGAGAGCAAATGCTCATTTTTTATGCACAAGATTGAATACCTAGGACATTTTATATCTGGGAAGGGAGTTGAAACTGACCCTAAGAAATTAGAAGCAGTGTCCAATTGGCCAACCCCTAAAACTATTAAGGATCTCAGAAGTTTCCTTGGTCTTACTGGGTATTACAGAAAGTTTGTCAAAAATTATGCTCATATTTGTAAACCCTTGCATGAATTATTGAAGAAAGGAGCCTTTAGATGGAATCCTACAGCCCAAATAGCATTTGACTACCTCAAACAGGCCCTGATAACATCCCCTGTGCTAGCTGTCCCAGACTTCAGCTAGCCCTTTATTGTTGAAACAGATGCTTCTGCTACTGGTATTGGGGCTGTGTTAATGCAAAAGGGGCACCCCTTGGCTTTCATCAGTAGAACATTAGGACCCAGGTGGCAAGGATTGTCAGTATATGAGAAGGAGCTGTTAGCCTTAGTCTTTGCAGTTCAAAAATGGGAGCAGTACTTGTCAGTAGGAAGGTTCATCATTAAAACTGATCAGAAAAGCTTAAAATGGCTCCTTGACCAGAAGATATCCACACCCTTTCAACAATTATGGCTGTCAAAGCTAATGGGATTCACTTATGAAATCCAATATAAGAGTGGGGCTGAGAATAAGGCAGCTGATGCCCTATCTAGAATCCAAGGTTCAGAAGTACTTTATATGGCCATCTCAGTTATTTCATCAAATTTGATAACCAAAATTAAGACAAGTTACCACCTAGACTATAATCTAGTTACAATCATTGAAGAGCTACAGGATCATATGGAATTTAATGGACATAAGCTCATAGGGGGCCTACTAAGGAAGAGGGGAAGGTTGGTGATAGGACCAGATCAACAACTCAAAATGGAAATATTACAGTGGATGCATTCCTCAACAGAAGGTGGCCATTCAGGCAGAGAATTAACTACAAAGAGAATCAAGCAATTGTTTATTTGGAGGGGCCTGACAAGAGATGTTAGTCACTTCATCAGAACATGTAAAATTTGCCAAGCCTCAAAGTATGATCATGCAGCTTCACTAGGTCTACTACAGCCTTTACCAATTCCTGAAGAAGTATGGGTTGACATCTCAATGGATTTCATTACTGGATTGCTTAAGTCTGCAGGATATGAGGTAATATTTGTAGTTGTGGATAGGCTAAGTAAATATGCCCATTTTATAGCTCTTAAACATCCATTTACAGCTGTGGATGTGGCTCAAGCATATTTAGATAATATCTTTAAGTTTCATGAAGCATAGTGAGTGACGGAGATGCCATTTTCCTAAGTAAATTTTGGCAAGCTTTAATGACCCTACATGGTACAGAAATACACATGTCCAGTGCCTATCATCCTCAATCTGATGGACAGACTGAAATAGTGAACAAATGCTTAGAAAATTACTTGAGGTGTATGACTGGAGATTCCCCAAAAGACTGGAGTAAATGGCTACCCTTGGCAGAATGGTGGTATAATACACACTTCCATACTGCCATACAATTGACCCCCTATGAGGTAGTATACAGTCAACCACCACCCTTGTATTTACCCTATTTACCAGGGGAAAGCAGCAACAATGAGGTAAATAGGTCTATGAGAAGAAGGGAATCTATGATCCAAACCTTGAAGTATCACCTTACCCGGGCACAGGACAGAATGAAAAATCAAGCTAATAAGAAAAGAACTGAGAGGGTGTTCCAAGCAGGGGATTGGGTTTGGCTCAAGCTCCAACCTTATAGGCAACAATCAGTAGAATTGAGGCTAAATCATAAGCTGTCCTACAAATACTATGGGCCTTTTCAAATAGACAGGAAGATTGGGACAGTTGCATACAAGCTGAAACTCCCAACAGAGGCTCAAATCTATGATGTATTTCATGTTTCCTTGCTCAAAAAATTTCATAGGACACTGCCCATTGCAGCACACATACCACCATGGTTCCACCTAAGGGAGGCTCAATCTTTAGTGCCAGAAGAGGTGTTGCAAAGAAGATTTGTTAAACAACATAATAATGGAGTCATTCAATATCTAGTCCAATGGAAAGGCTTTGATGATCATGAGGCTACGTGGATGAATGCTGAAGAATTTGAGCAAAATTATCCTTCTTTTCATGAAGAATAAAGACTTGCGACAAGTCTTCATTAAGGGGGGAGATATGTTATGGAATTAAGCCAATTGTTGATTTAATTACTTAATCCCCTTTTTTATAGCTTAAATTCATTTATTTCAATTTAATTGATTTAATTGGTTTTTAGCTATTTTTCCCGCCAAATTTAAGAAGTTAGTTGAAGTTAGTTAGCACTAGTTGTTTTTATTATATTTTCTCATGTATTGAAGAAATTGTATCTATAAATACAATTGACTTCCACCTTGTAAGAATTATTCAGAATTAATAAAACTTTTCTCCCATTCTTAATTCTCTTCTTCTATTCCCCTGTCTTTTCTGTCTACTACCCTCTCTGTCTCCCCTTTGCTAATTTATGTTCTATGGTTTGTGTGTGTGCTACAACCTGACTTGTACCACATCATTTTCAAATGGCTAGAAACTAAAATTAAGGTAAGGAAAACCTAGAAACTCTTAATCCAAGAAGATGGAAGCTTACCAAGCGAAAATATGCATCCATGGTTGAAGATTGAAACCCTAAGAATTATATTAAAGATATATTGGACGAACTCACCAAGAGAAGGGGGAACTTAGACGATGCTTCAAGGGAAGGCGACCTCGTGGTTAATGCAACGATCTAGAATGGAGGAAATCGCTCTAGCTTGAAGAATTACAAGAAGAGAAGGAGGAGAGAGATGTGAAAGTTGGGAAGAAGATGGAGAAGCAGAGAAGTGATCGTGAATGGAGAAGAGTTAAGGTTAGATCTGTATTGGTAAAATCAGAAAGGGAAGGATGACCGTTGGATTGATTAAACAAGAGCCGTCTGATTTTCACTGTTCAAATGAACAGTAATTTTCACTTCACCACTTTTATTTGTTTAGGATTAGGATGTAGGTTATGTGTTCATATTATTTCAATAAATAACTTTATTTGCTTCATATTCTAATTGTGGTTTATTTTTGTTGAAGGTCTGAATTCAAGGAAAATATTTTCGTAAGCGACCCCATTTACAAGAGATTGAGTCTCTCGTCCGTGCGGGTGGAGGAGGAAAAACTATGTGGACGATCTCCCGAAATAATCACTTTGGTTGATTGATTGATTTTCGTAAGCGAGTCAAGGTATATAAGGGTTGAAAGAATTCACGTGTTAAGATAAGTATTGTTACTTAGATGTTGAGTAAAGTTCATGAAATGAAAGAATAAAATTTGACCTTTTTTTTAGAGTTTTTTGTCCAAAACTACCTTACTTACACCACTTTTTGCAAAAAAATCTACCTTACTTATAAAAGCTTGTCCAAAACTACCTTTATTAGCCAATTCCTTGTTGACCACTACCTTGTTCGTTGTTCCGGCGTTGACTTTGTTTTATTCTCGAAAATAATTAGCCCAATCAATGTTTTGGGGTCATTTTTGCCCTAAAAGGGTTAAATATGAGGTCGGAATCTACAAAAAATGGTGGCATAAGCTTCTATTTGCATTACAAAACTTGTCTCGATATGCGTTCATTTGTTTGCGTGCAAAAAAATTATCCCTATCAAGGTTTTGGTGGGTCATTTTTGCCCTAAAGGATCAAATTTGAAGTTGGAATTTGCGAAAAACGACCAAATTGTCCAACAAAGGCAAAGTCAACATCAAAATAGTGAATAAGGTAGTGGTCAACCAGGAATTTGTTATGTAAGGTATTTTTAGACAAAATTTTGTAAGTAAGATAGTTTTTTACAAAAAGTGGTGTAACTAAGGTAGTTTTGGACAAAAAAACCCTTTTTTTAATTGCGTAAGGATTCAACCAGTTCATTGACTTGTACATGAATATTAGTCCAGAGGGGATGGGGGAGTAAAAATGTCTCAATATAATATTTAGGGTGAGGATTGAACTCCCACCAAGAAGCCAACAGACGAGAGCAAGCTCCACTGAGCTATACCCACACCCTCAATAAATTTTTGACATTGATTGATGTTTTTTTTTTTTTTTGGAGAAAAAGTAAACAAATGAAAAATCAAGACATCTTCCTCTTGAAAATATATCCTGATTTATCTAAAAATAAGAATTAAGAGAATTTAGCATCCAAGAAGGGATGGATATCTATATGCAAAGGGGTCCAATGCCCAAGAGACGCGATATAATCCGCAGTGTGGTTAGATTCCCGAAAGAAGTGGCCTTGGGTAGAAGAGGAGACTGTAAAGTCACGGAGAATGAACCGGATGTCATCCATAAGAAGCTAGATTTTCCAAGGGCATCGAAATTTACCCTGCAAAACGCGAATAACAATAAGGTTATCACCTTCAATGAAAATAGAAGTTAAATTAAACTGCCTAGCTAATAAAATATTATTTCGGAGGACAATGGCCTCAGCGATCAGGGGCGAAGCATGACCTAAAAAAATGTATGAGGTGCTATACAATTACTATTATTATCTCTAAGGACAACACTACCTATAGAGACAGAATTAGTAGTATAAAACCTATCAAAGTTTAGTTTATTCATACCAGGGAGCTGAGGGTGCCCAACAGACCTTAGACGGAACTTGGTTGGTTGACATTGACTGAAATCTTTGATAACACTTATATATTTTGAAAGTTTGGTAAAAAAATAATACAATTACTGGTCGAAGTACCCGGAGTTATTCGAAGGTGAGAAATCTCCTTTGCCTTAAATTTCGAGACGAAATTTCTTTTAGGAGGGGAGGTTGTAACGCCCCAGTTTTTCGGTATTTTCTGCTGTGTTTATTTGTCTATTTATGTTTATTTTATGTATGGTCCGAGTTTATTTGGACTATTTATTTTTGTTTTTATTTCTTGAATGTGGTTATTTTCATCTATGATAATTGTTTTATTATTTATTTTATTTTATTTTAATTAATTAGAATTTTATTTTAATTTTCTAGTTAATTAATCAATTTTGGGCCAAGTGCAATTTGGACATGATTTGTCATGCTTAAGTGTAATTAGCCCAAATGAACTTGGTAGCCCATTTTGAGCAAGCCCAACCGGCCCCCTTATGTTAAGTGGCTTGATTTGCCACTTGCCTTGCATTCACACCTTAACTAACTTCTATAAATAGAATTAGTAGTAAGGCTTGATGATCATTTGCCATTCTAATCACCTTTTGCCCACAAGTAAAATTCAAACACTCTCTCCATCGTTGCTCTCATTCCACACGCCTATTTGGCTCCTAAACACCAATCAATTTGTTCATCAATCTTTTCAAACCCAAACTTAAAGATTCAATCTCCATTGATCTTTAAGTATCAAAACACAATTTATTTCTCAAATAATTTCATCCAAGACCCCTTGTTCGGGCTTATTTCCGGGTTGGTTCGTGTTTGGGTTTGGGATCGTGAGGTGGTGGCCGTGTGGTGCTGTCGTGAGGTTCGTGGTGAAGTACGGTGGTTCGTGGTCTGGCCGTGCGGTGGTGCACGTTGCTCGTGCCGTGCTCGTATTGCTTGGGCCGTGTGGTGCAAGTTCCGGGCAGCAAGTTTTTGTGTTTTGTTGTGTTATACTTCAATAAGGTAACATGCTATCCTATCCTAGTTTGTATACCATGATTCATAGGGTAGATTAGATGATTAAATTAGACCGAAAGTTGATGATTATGACCTTGTGTCATGCGTTATTTATAGGCTGATTTAGGTAGTTATTTCGTGATGTTCTTGCCTTGTTTCTATGAATTTTATGATTGGATATGATAGTATTATGTTTGATCATGTTCATGTTCGATTTTCATGGAGTTTCGATGCATAGAATTGATGATTATGTTGTTGCAAGTTAGCCATGTCATGCGTGTGTTTTGAGTTGTATGGATGATGATGATTCTTGATGATCTTGATGAGTTATTTGATGATTCTTGAGTTCGTTCTTGAGGTTTCTTGATGAGTTCTTTGATGATTCTTGAATTCTTGAGGTTTCTTGATTATGTTATGATGAATCTTGATTTTCTTTATTATGATTTCGTAGTATTTAAGTATAGATCTTGTAGTCTTGATTAAAGAAAGTTAAAAGTAATTAAAGATTATTAAAGAAAGTTAAAGAAAGTTATAAAGATTGATTAAAGAGGTTCCAAGATTATGGTTTTTATGGTTAGTCTTAAGTAAAGGCGTAAGATGCAACTTAAGATTAACCAAGAATGTAAAGAACGTAAAGATAGCTTGAACTTTACTGTTAGACGCCTAACCTTAGAGTAAGATTCTAAGACTTGGGTTAAGACGTTGCCCCTATCGTAACCGCGGTATTAGTATAGTGAATACTTACTATGTCGTTTTTATGATATGGTTTTCCGTAAGATGGAGTTTATGGGTTTGGGAGTAAGATTCTCATTCCTGGCATAGTAGGAAAGTTCGTTCGCGTAAGATGCGTTCGTACGAGCATAGTCCGGTCTAATATGTAAATGATAGCGCCAAAGATTATGATAAGATTAAGTCAAGTAAAGTTAAGCGAGTTATTATAGTTATTATTATTGTTGTTATTATTATTTTACGTTCACATGTTTGTTTGTATGAGTGCCTGATTTATTGTTTGATTTATTCTATGATCATATGTGTCCACGTTAGGGTGGGACTGTTATGTTACTCGCCACTGATGGTGGATATATGTTCATTTTCAGGTAACTCTGATGGTGATGTTGATGCTTAGTTTGGGTTCGGGCGAGTGTCGATTTACTATCCATTGTTTTAGTTGTAATTTCTTGTTATTAGACTTTAGGCTGTTTAGTACGTTGTATACTCTAACTCTGACATCTGTTTTGGAGTTAATTCTTTAGTGTTGACTATTTGGGACTTAGTTATGTAGAACTTGTGGTTTTGTACGTTTTGGTTTTATAATAATAAAATTTGAGGTTTTAGTTTTAGGTTTTAAGTATGTTTGTATGTTAGTTTGACAATTCGACTCGTCGGTCTCTTCCGCGCCGTTCTATATGAGTTGGGCCGTCACACTACATTGTAGTCAAACCTACTACACCAAACTAGTGAAATCCAAATATAAAATAAGAAAAACTACTACTAAAAGGGTAACTAAAGTTGCTACACTCGCAAGCGCACAAAGCCAAGCCCACGCTAGTACTTCGAGCTTATTCATCATCGTTACCTGAAAAGGGATGGGGGTCCACTGTTAGTGGCGAGTAATTAGGATGTTCTACTTAATAATAGAACTAAAGCAATCATATAATTAATCAGAAGCCAACAATAAAGCAATCAAGTGACAAGACACAATCAAATAACGATAAAGCATCATAGAAGAGTTTTTGCCTGACGAACATCGCAGCGGAAACATATAAACAACCCATGACATACTTAACGCATGACACGTGAATTCTAAGGGGGAAATCTTAGGATGCTAATCAACTTAATCGTCTATTTTCTTAACTTATCATTTTAATTATTAAGTGCTAATCCATGACCCGGTCCCTAATGCTCATAGGGGATCTTGTTTGTACCCCAACTTTCCTAGAACATGCCGGCAAGGACTCATGTATCCTAACCGTAGCCCCCTCATGTGAGGACTATGCCTAAGCTATGGCCATAGCTCATAAGTAGCAGCTCATGTACTACTACCTAGACGACAACACATCCTAGGATCCAGAACTGTCCACGTACCACAGCTGGACAGTGGCCTCGACTTAACCCAGTTTAATGACTCGTGGATCACTAAAGGGACAGTCACTTCATAGTTAATCATTTTATATTATTTTTAAATTCTTATCTTATCTTCATCTTAATCTTATCATCATCATCTTATCATCACCATCTTATCATCTTCATAGTCTTATCATCATCTTATCTTATTTGAGTTTTATTGAAATGTGACTAATACGTCTTACTTCTATTAACATCTAAATTGTAACTCAATCTTAATTCTAGAATTCATAACGTAAGGACAAATGTATAACAATTAATCGTAGCAAAAGGATTAAATCATGAACATAGCTAACTCAATAATCGCATATAAATTAATTATATAGCACTCGAAAATTCCATAAATACACGCATAGGAAAATAGCAATATCGAAACATGGTCATTAAATTACAATTAATCCTTTAATTAAAATTAATTAGTCATATAATTAAATAATTAAATTTAAATTATACACTAGTCAAATAAAAATCAAAGTTTGGTCAAAGCTATGCTTAGTCCATTCGCCATTAAGGTAGGATGAACAGAAATATCACCTTTCCTTCTTTAATTAATTTCTCAATATAATATTATAAATTGCCATATTAATTCCTATTTTAAATTAAATCGAAAATAAAATCAAGATTGGTCCAAAAATTAATCTTTTAATCAATAAGAGCATAAAAATTCATCCTTTAATTAATTCATTCAATTCGGCCCTCTTATGGAACAATTAGCAAAATAAATAATTTAATATTTAATCAATTTAATTCGACAATTACATAAATTAATTAGACAAATTAATCTAAACTTAATTAAAAATTCATGCTTGCATTAGTAACAAAAGTTCGAACATAAACATCATGTTCATCATCATATCACTCGAAATTTTGGCCCTAATAATTCAAGATCCAATTCTTTAATTCAAGAACTTAAGGAATTGATGAAATAATTCAATAAGGCAATCATAGAACATAAGATAAGCAAAGGTAACATATAAATATCGAATCTTTTGGCATACATGGCACTTGAAAATATCATGAAGTTAGGCATATAATAAATTCAACTAATCATCATGCAAGAATTCAATTAATTAGCATCAAGAACCTATTTTAATTGCATAAAATAAGTCAAGAAGACATAAACTAATCATCCTAAATATTATGAAATACTCGGCCATGCTAGGATTATATAAGATATTGATTTTTACCAAATTATTCCAATTCTAAAGTGTCCTAATTAATTATATAAATAATTTAATTCTAAGATTAAATAAAACACCTAATTACCTAGTTGAAGATGGAACAAAATTCGAACAAGAACCTCCTTGGGTTGGCTGTGAGGACTTAGAACAAGGCTTTGAAGTTCTTCAAGTTCTTGGTTCAATTTTTTGTGCTTGGAAATGATTGAGTTGAAGATCTTGAAGCTTTGGTGATGGCTTGTGTTTGATTAATGAATGGAGAATTGAATTAGAATTTTATTGTGGAGGAAGAGGGTTGCCGTGAGATTAAGAAAAGAAGAGGGTGTAAGAAACTCTTGATCTATATATAGAGTTTAGGGGAAATAAAAGATGGGTTTTTTTTATTTTATTTTAGTTTGGATAAGAGGAATAAATTAAATAAAACAAAACAATATTCAATGAATAGAGGAAGGGGGACGTGTGGGCGAAAGAGTAGTAAGGGGTTTTGGGCTTGATCCTCTTGGTAAGGTAAGGTGTATAGAGTGGCCCAAGGGAGTAAGACTAAATTGCCTTACTTAAAGCCAATTAATCATAACATAATATTAAAGAAATTAAATAAACACGAAATTTAATAGCAAATAATTTTAGGCTATTACATAGAGTGTGTTCTCTCACTAGTGGAAAATTTGCTATTTGTTACCCCTTATTTGTTCCGCTTATACAAAAACAGGAACAAATAATTCTCATTTGTACCGGTTTTAATATAAGTGGTACAAATAATTAATTATTTGTATCGGTTAATTTAAAACCGGAACAAATAAATAACTATTTGTTCCGGTTTTATTTTAACCGATACAAATACAAAGTATTTGTACCGGGTTAAATAAAACCGGAACAAATTGGTGTTTATTTGTTCCGGTTTTAAACAACCGGTACAAATACTTGTTTTTTTTTTACAATACACGACCTCGAAGAACCACAGACCCACATTTTACTACTCTCATTCAACCAAAATCAATTACTCCACTTTCAAAAAAAAAAAACCCCAATTTCTCCACCACCACTACCTGCCCAGCACACTGCCCCTCCACCGCCTGCTTAAGGCCGCGCCTCCATCGCCTGACGAACGCCGTTACCCCGCCGCCTCTGCTGCTCGAGTTCTGGCCTGCGACGAAGTGCTGAACGAGTTCTCTGCTGCGTGAACTGCTCTGCCTCACGCTAGGGCCGCCGCCACCGCCGTTAACTGCACCAACCACCGCCGTTAACTGCACCAACCACCGCCGTTAACTGCACCAGCCGTATTCCTCCTTGCTTGCTGGACAGTGAAGGTATATGTATGTTATTGTTGTTGTTGAATTGTTAGGGTTTAATTATTGTTTAATTGGTTTCAAATTTGTGATAAGAACATGTTGATTGATTTAATGGAGTTTTTATTTTCTGATTAGTTGTTCAACATTGTTGAAATTAGGGCTTGTAATTTGGGTTTTTATTTCTAATATCTAATAATTTCCTATTTATTTGATAATTTAATTATACTCATACACTAATTAGTTGTTGAACATTGTTTAATTGACTTGTATAATAAGCATTTTTTTCTTATCTTGAATTGAAATATATCTCTGTTTAATTCAATGTTATGAAAAAAAAAAAATGTAGCATATATTTCACTAATTTCAACCGAAAATTTCTTAGCATATGGAAAATAGTTTTAAATTCTATAAAACTAATAATAATGTTAAACTTTTGATAATATATTAATTGAATTTTCAATTTTGACTTAGAAGTTTGAATTTAATTTATTTGTGCTAGAAACTTTTTTTTTAATGTTGAAGTATATAATTATAGTAGTCATTATTAGAGCGTTAATTTAATTTATTGTTACTTTCTTAGAAAATGAATCGTAGTTGGATGTATGGATATCGTATAGAAAAGGCATTTCAAAAGGGGGTTACAGAATTCTGTAGTGTAGCGTTAGAGCATCAACGGATCAACAAACAACCTTGGATATTTTGCCCTTGTTTTGATTGCTGTAATGTAAAGAGGTGGACTGACATAAATACAATCGAGGAACACTTGTATCGACGTGGGTTTAGACCCGATTATGAAATTTGGTATTGGCATGGTGAAAAGTTAGATTTTGGAGATGATGTTAAAAATAAAGATAAGATAGGGGGAAATTCTTGTGAGGGGGATGAGAGCCATGAGGATGATAATAATGATGAAGACTTTGAGGGGGATCAAATTAATGATATGATGGATGCGATTGAAGATCATCTCAATAATCAACCTCGTATGTTTGAGGACGTGTCAAAAGCTGCTGAGACTCCGTTATATCCTGGTTGTACTAAGTATTCCCAACTTTCAGCTGTGTTAACCTTGTCTAATCTAAAAGCTATGTTTGGCTGGAGCGATACAAGCTTTACCGCATTCTTAGAAGCCTTACAAGACATGTTCCCAGATGGGAATGGCATTCCAAAGTCCACATATTATGCTAAGAAATTGATGAACCCCTTAGGGTTAGAGCACACCAAGATAGATGCATGTCCTAATGATTGTGTGCTTTATCGAAAAGAGTATGCAAATTTGGATACATGTCCCATATGCGGAGTCTCACGCTACAAGGAGGTGGAAGGTGGAGCGAGTGTTAAGAAATTGCCTCCGGCAAAGGTGTTATGGTATCTTCCAATTATTCCGAGGTTCAAAAGACTTTTTTCAATTGAGAAGGATGCAAAGAACTTGGTGTGGCATGAAAAAGAAAGGAAGAAAGATGGTCTAATTAGGCATCCTGCTGATGGCAAGCAATGGGAGAAAATAAATAAGGATTTCCCGGTGTTTGGCAAAGATCCTAGGAATCTTAGGCTAGGTTTGAGTACCGATGGGATGAACCCTCATGGCACACTTAGCTCGCAACACAGTTCATGGCCAGTATTGTTGACCATATACAACTTGCCTCCTTGGTTGTGTATGAAACGTAAGTATATAATGATGCCTCTTCTTATAACTGGTCCTAAGCAGCCTGGAAATGATATAGATGTGTATTTAGCACCCTTAAAGGATGACTTGATGGTCCTGTGGAATGAAGGAGTGTCGATGTATGATGCACATACCAAGACGAATTTTACACTCCGTGCAATGATTTTTTGTACCATAAATGATTTTCCTGCTTATGGAGACTTGTCAGGATATAAAGTTAAAGGTGCAAAAGCATGTCCAATATGTGATGATGATGCAGATGATGATTATCTCTCAAACTGGGGAAAGAATGTGTACAGGGGTACTAGAAAGTGGCTCGATCGATTTCACCCCTATCGGTCGATGAAAGCACGATTTAATGGCAAAACTGAACGTAGGATAGCTCGCGGCCCATTGTCTGGGTTCGAGTTGTATGAAAAAATTAAGGATATTAATTACAAATATGGCAAAGGACTAGGCCGTGAGCGGCCCGTTATAAAGGGTCCATTGTGGAAAAAGAAGTCTATCCTTTGGGATCTGCCATATTGGAAACATTTGTCTGTACGACATTGTCTTGATGTTATGCATATTGAAAAGAATGTGTTTGACTCCATCATTGGTACTTTGCTAAACATGTCAGGGACAAAAGATGGCCTTAAAGCACGACTAGATATGCAGACAGAAGGCATTCGACCCAATTTGTGGCCCGAATATAATGAAGATCGAAGCAAAGCATATTTGCCACGAGCTTGCTACACGTTATCAAATGAGGAGAAACAGAAATTCTGCGAGTGTTTGCATGGGATAAAGGTACCTTCAGGTTATTCATCGAACATTAAGCGCTTTGTATCGTTGGCCGATAAGAAGTTGAGTGGTATGAAGTCCCACGATTGTCATGTCATGATGCAAGTGTTTCTGCCCATTGCACTTCGAGGTTTGTTGCCTAAACATGTAAGGGAACCAATTTTGAAGCTAAGTTTATTTTTTAGCAAAATATGCAGTAAGGTTATTGATCCGGATGAGCTTGAAACTCTACAAGATGATCTTAAGCAGACTTTGTGCAAATTTGAGATGTATTTTCCGCCAACCTTTTTTGACATAATGGTTCACGTAATGATACACCTTGTTGATGAAATTAAAGAGTGTGGACCTGTTTTTCTTCGGTGGATGTATCCTATTGAGAGATATTTGGGTTTCTTGAAAGGTCTAGTAAAAAATCGAGCAAAACCAGAAGCGAGCATAGTCACTAGGTTGACAGCTGAAGAGGCGTCAAATTTCTGTGCTGTATTCTTAGAAAAGGCTAAGGAAATTGGAGTTCCTAAGTCTCGTCATGAGGGTAGACTTCAGGGGTATGGAACAATCGGAAGTAGGGATATTAAACCTCCTGATGAAAGGTTCAAAACAGCCCACCGTTGTGTTTTACAGCACGTTTCTGACGTCAACCCTTATTTGATAAAGCATATTAATGAATTAACTCGCAAGGATCCAAAAGCAGGTTCATACGAGATAATGCAAGAGCACAATCGACAATTTGCTCAATGGTTTCAGCGTAAAGTGCATCTTGCATTGAAGGATTCTAATAACAATATCTCTGATACAGTGGAGTCTTTGTCAAGGGGTCCTCGGCCGTTTGTTACTGCGTTTGAGGGGTATGACATCAATGGTTATTGCTTTCACACCAAGCGTCAGGATGCAAAGGGTGTGCACCAGAATAGTGGCGTAATGGTTATTGCTTCTTCTAGAGAATTTTCTACTGCCAGAGATACCAACCCAGTCGATTGGACACAAGTTTACTATGGAATAATCGAAGAGATATGGGAGCTTGATTATCTTGATTTTAAAGTACCTGTTTTTAGATGTAAATGGGTGGATAATCGACGTGGTAAGAAAGAATGCGAGCATGGGATGACTCTTGTGGATTCAAGTCGTTTCATTGACACCAAGGAGCCTTTTGTTTTGGCATCACAAACTAAGCAAATTTTTTATGTCAAAGACAACATCGACCCTCAATGGTGGGTAGTCGTTCAAGGAAAGAGAGGGATTGTTGGAGTAGAAGATGTGGTTGATGAGGATGATTATGACAAGTTTGATGACACCCCTCCTATATCGGTTGGTGTTCAATCTGTACGGGGCGGAGAAGATCTTATTGATGATGTAGTGTACAATGGGATAATTTTAAGGAGCAATGGGATAATTTTAAGGCTTACGTTGCCTCCAAGAATTTTCAGGTAATTTTAGGAGCTATCAATGTTAATGTTATGTTATGTAATACGTATGTGACATATGTTAATCATTTTTTGACGTAGGAAAAAAGTAAAAAAGGGAAAGAGTCTTCCAATAACAAACTACATCACCACACACTAGGGCAGAAGAGCTACTCAAGATGGAGACCAGAATGGGAAAAAGAGAAGAGACTTTCAACTCCCAGTGAAAGCTCTACAGCAGAGAGTAGTGTGGTGAGTGAAAGAGTTCAAAGTCGTGCGATCCAATGGTGTCTAGCACATCAGAGCCGTACGAAGGATGGAAAGTGGGAAGTTGACCCAAATAAGATTGAGACTACTCGAGTAGTCAACCAAGTTGTAAGTGATTTTAATCTTTTTTGGAACCAAAGTAATCTTAGTTTACTACATTTTATATTTATTTAGTTGCACCTATAACTTTAATAAAATTTCATTTTAATTTACAGTTGGAATTCTTAGAAAAGGAGAAAGAGGACGGAGCAAAATCTAATTCTGAGCCTGACGAAGATGCTCTTGTAAAAGCTCTTGGAAAGAAGGACCATTGTGGCTTTGTAAAGGGGATTGGCCGATTTGGTGTCGGAGTTGGCCACCGAATGGCTTTTGGGAAGAGCAAAAACTGCAGAGATAATGAGATAGAGTTACTAAGGGCTACCAACAACTCCAACAACAAAGAGATAGAATCCTTAAAGGCTACCATAGCTCGTTTAGAATCGAAATTTGAAGCTTACATATGCGGTGGTTCCTCGCAAAACATGATGGTTACTAGGGAAGAAGCCAACTCCCCTACACTTCCTCCTCAAAAACCTCCTACTAAAGTAATAATTTTTTTCAAATATGTTCCTTTATTTATTACATAGTATGTGATATAACCATTTCTTGTTTTACTGTGGTAGGGCCCTTGTAAATGTCATCTGGCTATGAAGGATGACGACGGGAACTTGGTCATTGTTGCCGATGGCACCTATCTCCCTACTTCAACTGGAGTTGTCCACAATAGACAACAATCGTCTGAGCATTACAGGGTGAGCATCGACAATCCATATGATGACCACAAAATGATGAATTTGCCAGTACCGACGGACGATGGTGTGACGGAGCTTGGAAAAGCTAAAGGGTATTTTGTGAGTTGGCCTATGTCTATGGTGGTATTTGAGGATATGGTTAGTTTCTAATTTCATTTTTTTTCTATTGTGGTTAAAATACCCTTCGATGTATTGATTAAGTTTTTTTGGTGGGATTTGTTTTTATTATGCAAATTGAAAAATAAATAGGGTAACGAGAAAAATATAGCAACATATAGTAAAGAAGGTGTCGATAGTTGTGAACCCTTCAGAGCACATTTGTCGGAGCATAGCATGGGCCAACAAATACTCCAGGTGGATGATTCAACGTACCCACCGGAATGTCGCTTGTTGCACGAGCTAATGGTTGAGGAGAAGCACGACACCGTACGCGTTCCAGTCAAGCCTCCTTTATTCTATTTGGAGAATGAGCAAGAGATCTGGGTTACAGAAGGCGATGTCTATGAATTGCTTAAGTTCTCGTGTCTAAATGTTTCCGTGATACATGTCTACATCCGGTAAACCATTTACTTTAACTATTTTCATTTTTTAATTACTTTTGCCTCATTTTAGGTATCTAATTAAGCCTACATTTGCCTAATTTCAGGTATCTAAATGATGAATATCTTTCTGTATATGATAAGGAACACATAACCTTTTTGTGTCCCCAAAGAATTTCTGCTACAGAATGCGTTAGGGATTTTGATGGTGTCGTTTCGTATTTGAAACATGCTTTCATTAGGGAAGCAAAGAAGAAAGTTTCTCATTGCATATTTATTTTAGCACCGTACAATGAAAAGTATGAATTTTTGTGTCTTTTTGTTTTTACCCTAAATCATTTCTAAATGCTTTGTTAATTCATGAGTATTGTTTATGTAGGAACCATTGGTGTCTTTTAGTGATTAATTTACGAATGGGCATGATTTACATCTTCGATCCTTTGGACACGGAACTAAAGAATATTGAATTACGCTTTTGGAATGCGGCCAAACTGTAAGTATTTTAATTACAAGCAATGTTTTGAAAGTATTATTTATTTTTATTCATGTTATATTAACCTTGCCAATCTTCTTTTAGTGCTTATCCAGCTTATAGAGCGAGGGTGAAAGATAAGGGTAATTTGGAGCTGGATTTTTACAAAATGGAGGTATAATGTTTGCTTCTTTTTTCTTCTAATTTAACTAAGATACAAATTGAATTAAAATATTTTTTATTAATAATTTTTTAGTGTGCCCCGCAAACTGGAGGAACAGAGTGTGCATACTACGTAATGAAATACATGCTTGAGATTCTCAACAAATTTGCAGACGCTAGTGTTGATTTAAACACAAAACTTGAGGTGAGGATGATTTTCTATTTTATTATATTGTTATAATTATTTATTTGCCCAAAATGAGCTAGTTAGCTTGTTTTAGTTCTAAAACGTCGTATCTTTGCCCAAAATCATTTGAACAAGTCATAATATGCTTACATGAATGGTATAGCACATGATCAAACCCTTAAAAATATGATTTAGAGTAGTGAGTGGTGCAATAATGGGAGCAAGAACACCCATAATGAACCCAAAATGAGCTACTTGTCTCGTTTTTGTTCCAAACGACTTATATATGCCTAAAATCAAGCAAATAATTCATAGGATGCTTACATGAATGATATATGACATGTTCAAACCTTAAAAATTCTAATTAGATTGAGTGGTGCAAAAATAGGAGTAAAACATACAAAAGAAACCCAAAATGAGCTATTTAGCTTGTTTAAGTTCCAAAACACTGTATCTTTGCCCAAATTAATTTGAACAAGTCATAAGATTCTTACATGATTTAGAGTGAGTGGTTGAAAAATGGGAGCAAGAACACCCAAAATGAGCTACTTGGCTCATTATCGTTCCAAAACGACCTATATTTGCGTAAAATCATGCAAATAAGTCATAGGATGCTTACATGAATGGTATAGGACATTATCCAACCTTAAAAATATGATTTAGAGTGAGTGGTGCAAAAATGGGAGCAAGAACACCTAAAATGAACCCAAAATGAGCTACTTGACTCTTTTTCGTTCCAAAACGCCCTATATTTGGCTAAAATCATGCAAATAAGTCATAGGATGCTTACATGAATGGTATAGGACATGTTCAAACCTTAAAAATATGATTTAGAGTGAGTGGTTGAAAAATGGGAGCAAGAACACCCAAAATGAGCTACTTGGCTCATTTTCGTTCCAAAACGACCTATATTTGCCAAAAATCATGTAAATAAGTCATAGGATGCTTACATGAACTGTATAGGACATGTTCAAACCTTAAAAATTCTAATTAGATTGAGTGGTGCGAAAATAGGAGTAAAACATACAAAAGAAACTCAAAATGAGCTATTTAGCTCGTTTTAGTTCCAAAACGCTAGATGTTTGCCCAAAATCATTTGAACAAGTCATAAGATTCTTATATAAATGGTATAGGACATGTTCAAACCTTAAAAATATGATTTAGAGTGAGTGGTTGAAAAATTGGAGCAAGAACACCCAAAATGAACCCAAAATGAGCTACTTGGCTCGTTTTCGTTCCACAAAGACCTATATTTGCGTAAAATCATGCAAATAAGACACAGGATGCTTACATGAATGGTATAGGACATGTTCAAACCTTAAAAATATGATTTAGAGTGAGCGGTTGAAAAATGGGAGCAAGAACACCCAAAATGAGCTACTTGGCTCATTATCATTCCAAAACGACTTATATTTGCCTAAAATCATGCAAATAAGTCATAGGATGCTTACATGAACTGTATTGGACATGTTCAAACCTTAAAAATTCTAATTAGATTGAGTGGTGCGAAAATAGGAGTAAAACACACAAAAGAAACCCAAAATGAGCTATTTAGCTCGTTTTAGTTCCAAAATGTTGTATCTTTGCCCAAAATCATTTGAACAAGTCATAAGATGCTTACATAAATAGTATAGCTCATAATAAAACCTTAAAAACATGAATTAAATTGATTGGTGCGGAGATGAGAGCAATAACACCTAAAACTAATCCAAAGTTTTCGCTCGTTTTTATTTTTGTCTTTATACTTTAACAGTTATGTTCTTACAGTACCGTTTTTTTTTGTAGAGCATTTTTACCAGACGATCTTCCCCGTATAGCCAAAAGGAATTGGATGAAGTTCGAGAACAATGGGCGGAGTATTTTAGGTTAAATTTTTTATTGTCATAAATTTAATGCATTTGTCATTAAATTATTTAGTTGTAGTTTCTTTTGATGACAATTTTACATGTTTATGTAAACTAAATCTAAATTAATGAATAGTGCAAAAGCTATGTATTGCCATTATGTGATACAGGAAGTAATATTTTGTATTTGGTGTATGAAGTTGAATTGGTAGAGATCTATATGTTCATTGATTTTTTTTGTTTTTTAATATACCTGGCAAGGGGCCGAGTTGAGGCACAGAGACATGGTTACATTAGGCCAGTTTGTATGGCTGATGTTGGGGGTAGGCCTGAGGTGCAGGCTACTGTACTTGATTGTATTTTGGGATTTTTATATAACAATGTAAAAAAAATTAATTTTTGATAAAATGGAGGAAAATATTTTTTTATTAAAAACATCTATTTGTACCGGTTTTTAGCTAAAACCGACACAAATAGTACTCTATTTGTACCGGTTTAAACCAATAACCGACACAAATAATATGCTTTTTGTATCGGTTTTAATATAAACCGGTACAAATAGCTCTTTTTTTTTTAATAAAAAAAAGAGCTATTTGTACCGGTTTTTGCTAAACCGATACAAATAGAACACTATTTGTTCCGGTTATTATAACCGGTACAAATAGTACTACTATTTGTACCGCCTCTATTTGTATCCTTCTTGAACCGGTACAAATATGGCAAAAAAACCGGTACAAATAGGGTGTTTTTCCACTAGTGTCTTTACTGGTTTATAATAATAATAATAATAATAATAATAATAATAATAATAATAATAATAATAATAATAATAATAATAATAATAATCATAATCATAATAATAATAATACAAAGTTTGATTCGTTTTGAGGTTTACTTTCCAAATATATAATTGTGATTTTTTTATTATACATGGCCCAAAATATTAATATTTAAAGTTATTTATTCCAATCCAATCTCATAAAAAGAATAAACCTTTTGCTAGAATAAGTCATATTGACAATAACGATTTATTAGAGTAAGACGCTATTGTTAATAACGATTTCACTTTAAAGATATGACCCACATGCACACTCAAAAACCAGAACACAACAAATTTACGTAAAGCAACTCGCTGCTGCTAGTAACGATTTACTTGTGTAACTTGCTACTGGTTGTAACAACTTACCATTGTAAATCGTTATTGGTTGTAGCGACGACTTATATGTGTAAATCGCTACTCTACATGAACAGTATGTATGTAATCTATAACCTATAATCTATAACAACTATTAAAAGGTGCGCAAAGCACCGTGAATGCGATACATATGATGACACACGAGCATCAACTTTCACCATTGCTGCGACACGTGGGATTGCACGCCACATAGGATTGTCACACAAACATTATTTAAAAAATTTGATTGCGTTAAGATTCGAACTCAGCACTTAGCTATCAAATCCATACACAATTACCACCTCAACCAACTCTAATTATTGTTTCAATAATCACTCTTTTTAAAAATATTGTTCTATTGTTAAGGCTCCCTTAAAAACAATTATATGTTGCACGACCTTTGACAAAAGTGTTAGATTTGACACACTAATCTATACGAAATATAAATTTTATTAAGGTTTTGTGATGCACAAATAAAAGAGGATATCATTATTTTTCATCAATAAGTTATTGAATCATATAATTTTTTAACTTCTTCCATAACAAAATAAATATTATACTTTGATAATAAACGTAAGTGAAATATTATTAAAGTGTAACATTTATTTTATTATGGAGGAAGTAACTAGATTTTTTCCTGGACGATGTCCCGGGTCACTGAATGAATTTTTAATTTAAATATTCTTATTTTGCAAAATTAAAAATTAAACTCCTTTATTGGTGCATTCTTTTCATCTGATTTTTTTTTTTTTAATGTAATCTTATAAGATATGAATTTTTCTAATGTTAGATTGACGATAAATTTGTTTAAGATATATTGGTTTGATGAATTGATGATGAAAGAAGGTATGTGGATATGATTGATGGAAAATCGTGAATTTACACTTATTCGATTGGATGATTCTTTAATAAAAACTTAAACTTGTTTTTTTTTTTTTCATACATGATATTATACATTTTGATATGTCAATTTGAATAATAAAATGGTGTAGATGAGATGGTAGATTTATGCTATTATAGGGATGGTGAGTTCAAATCTTAGTAAACGCATTTTTATAAAAAAAATTATTATAGTGAGTTCAAATATTAGTAAATAGTAAATGCGTTTTTTTTTTGTAAAAATTATTTTTATGAAAAATGGTGACACATGACAAAATATGACATGTGGTGTCATGTGGTGACATATGTAAAGATCACTTGTCCCGACACATGTTAGATTGCGAAAAAACTCAATGCATTTTAGAAAAAGAGTACGTATTGATATTTGATTGTATATGGTGGAGGGAATGAATAAAATTGATAATAAGTGAGAGTGTAGGGTAGTGGTTGTGTAGCTTTACTTATTTCTCATGGTCACGGGTTCGAACCTTGTATAACTTTTTTTTTCTCCTTGGCGCTTTTAAGAAGAAGAGAATAGATTTTAAAGTGTGCACTTTTTAAAAAAATTAAAATATGTTATGATTACCTATGTTATAATGTTAAATTCATCAACTATGTCAAATAAGAAATATAGTTAGAGAAATGTTGAATCCAATTTTATCCTACCAGATAACATACACTTACAAACTTAACTAACTTTGATTATTGTTTTATATATCTCTCTTTATTAAAACATATTGATTTATTGTTAAATCATCTTTTTCATTTATAATTCTTATTACACGTATTCAAAATTAAATATTAAATGTAATTTTTTTAATCTCATATTCAAACTTAATTAAATCATTTTTTAAAGTTGGTTCAATTACTGAAATTTACTTAAAAATACAACTTTTTTTTTTTTTTTTTATCCAACCTACATTTTTTAAAAAAAATAAATAAATAAATTTCTTAATTAGTGTATTAACTTTTAAATCTTTCTTCACAAATACTATTAGGATATTTCTGTATTGTTTTATGTTTCAAAACATGCATAACTATCTTTATAACCACAATTTCATTATATTGCTTTCTATAAATCACACACATGTATATATATAAAAACTATAGAATCCAATAGACATAATAAAACCGTATGGTCCGGGGCAATGCCCGGGCTACAATATTAGTTAAATATTTAAAACAAGAACTTTTTTGGCCAAGTGTCATCTTCTTAAGAACAAAAACTTTTTTTGTAAAGTGTCATCTTCTTAACACATTTTTTTAACCCTTTAATTTTTCCTTCAACAATATTAATTATAGCCCTTTTGATTACCCCTTCATCAATTACCATACTCCCTCTTATTTCTAGTGTTTTGTGCATTAATTTCGAAGCCAACTTGAGAATTCTCAAGGTGATTATTATCTGATTTGGTATAAGCATTAATAAATAAAATACTATAATATAATTCTATATCATTTTCTAAAATTAAATTTTATTTTTCATATTTTTCTACAAAATAACCCGTGCATTGCAAGGGCTAAAAACTAGTTTTGTTTAGAATAAGATTAGTTATTTGTTGTTTGATTCGTCCAAATAAAACAATCATTAACATTCAACTTTACGAGGGTTTATAACTCTTACGACCCGTTTGGTTGTTGGTATTAAATTGCGGTAATTGTAATGGATTTAAAGTGTAATTTGTTATGAAAAAACTTCAAAATCCTTATGGAAAACATATTTTTCATTCCTAAACATATCATGTAGAAATGTGGTATTAGATAGGAATATATATTTATGAAGAAAATTAGATAAATTGGAGTTAAGCTATCACCACCATGGGAATGAATTTTAATTTTCTCTTCTAATTTTAGTTATAAATTTATTCCCATTATTTTAATTTATAACCGGCCACCAAACGGACCGTTGATTTCTAAGAAAACCATTGTTCTTAATCCAAAACCGTGTGTCATAAGCGCATCTTAACCCTCCACGTCAACATAGAAAACACAGCAATCACTATCACGCACCGTTAGATCACCCAAAATCAATAGCACACGGATAACCTCTAAAAAAAGCACATCATTAGCCGATTTCTTCATCTTATATAAACCCTGTGACCCCTTTCAATTCCAAGTTTCTGCCCCCTATTTTCTTCACGAAAGAGAGACATAAGAGAGAAGAGAGAGAAAACCGTTTCAGGAGTAATCGAATTATTTTGTTGAGGTATGCTCTTCGATTTCTATTTCTTTTCTGTTTTGAAAATCATTCTTTGCGTTGCCTTCTTTGTTATCCTCTCAGGTTTAATCTAATAGATGTTGTATATTTAAATTTTGATTTGAAATTTGGGGGTTTTGGTGGTGGTTTTGTTCTTTTCTCTTAGAGGATTACTTCAGTGAGTTGATTAGTTCAGTTTTCAATTCTTTATCGTGGTTTATTTCGTGATCTCGAGCAATTTGGGTTGAGTTGATCTGTTAATTGATTTGAAATTGAAAGTTTAAGGTATCCCCTTTTTAAATTTGGGGGTTTTGGTGGTGTTGTTGTTTTCCTTTAGACGATTACTTTAACGAGTTGATTAATTCAGGTTTTAATCCTATATCGTCCTTTATGGCTTTATGTCGCGACCTCTAGCAATTTGGGTTGAGTTGTTCAGTTAATTGATTTGAAAGTTAGGGTTTCCCCCTTTTTGTGATTTAGTTTCATCTCTTTGAAACCCTAGATCTAGGTTTCCGTAGCTGTGTGGTGCTTTTTGATTTATTCAGTTTGGTATCTAGACTTTCGGTATATTGTTTTTCATTGTTTACTTTGCAAAATTTATGATTCGCCTTTGGGGTTGATGTGATCGTCTTCAATTTTGCTCGCTGTATGTTTGAGGCTCAATCTTAGGGTTCTGCATTTTCGTAATCGAAATGAATAATCAATTTGTCCACTTTAGCATATATGTTTCCTATAAATTTTAAATTGATTAAAGGTTTGATCCCCCCCAAAAAAATAAAATAAAAATTATTCAGCCTGAATTTTGCTCGCTGCTGTATGTCGATGTTATGTTGCGAGGTTCAAGCTTAGGATTCTGCATTTATGTATTAATCGAAACGATTAATCAATTTGTTTAATTTAACATAACTTCCCTGCACAGTTCATTCAAATTGATTAAATCTCTATGATATGTGTATCTTGCAGATGGCCCGTACTAAGCAAACTGCCCGTAAGAGTACTGGAGGAAAGGCTCCTAGGAAGCAACTTGCTACAAAGGTTTTCATCTTTCAATTTTGTTATTAAACAATGTCATTTCAATTCCATGTTGTCATTTTTTCTGATTTCTAAGCTTATGTAAAACAGGCTGCACGTAAATCAGCCCCAACCACTGGAGGAGTGAAGAAGCCCCATCGTTACAGACCGGGAACTGTGGCACTCCGTGAAATCAGAAAGTACCAGAAGAGCACAGAGCTGCTTATCAGGAAGCTGCCATTCCAGAGGCTTGTTCGTGAAATCGCTCAGGACTTCAAGACTGATCTCCGTTTCCAGAGCCATGCTGTGTTGGCCCTTCAGGAGGCTGCCGAGGCGTACCTTGTTGGTCTCTTTGAGGACACTAACTTGTGTGCCATTCATGCGAAGCGTGTCACCATCATGCCTAAGGACATTCAGCTTGCTCGCAGGATCAGGGGTGAACGTGCTTAAGCATTGAAGACCCCTTTGGTTTTTATTGCTATAACTAATTATAGTTTTAAGTTATTGTTAGGTTTTGTTTTGTAGGGGATGGGATGATGGTTTGTGTAGTTGAAAAGTGGTTTTTTTTTGGTGGTGCATTGAGAGACCCATGAACTCAATTCAGCAGTAACAAATTTGTACTTAATTGTTAAATTTCATTCTCAGTTAGTAACACAGTCCTCTGACATTGCAATTCCTTCCATTCATCATATATTTCTTTGCTATTTACTACTAATGCCTTCATCTAACCAGCTGAAAATTTGTATTTCCTCCACTTTGTAATTTGCAAGACATAAACATCGTGCCTGGGTTTCTCAGTTCTGGATGTTGTTTCTTCAAGGAGTCCATAATTTGATTGAACTTGCGCTGTCTCACATTGCAAGTTGACTTAAACAAGAACATAATAAGAGAAGTACCAAGTAATACTTGCGGTAATTAAAGGGCATAATTTAGGGTTTTATTTAGAAACTTTAGTTCAAACCACAATTTCCCCTAATTTCGCATATTCTGCAAACCCAAAGTTATTGCTTTCACAAATTTCGCATATTCTGTTTAAGAAATTCTTCCCGACAAAAGAGGAGTTTTTATGGAATGGAATTTAGAGGTTAGTTGTAAGTTTGTAACTTATAAAGCGGGCCTGGAAAAATTAAATTCTTAACCAGGAATGTAGGATTTTTTTTTTTTTTTTGGTAAATAATGTATTTTATACCAAAGAAAAAAATTATTATATCCAACTCTAAGAGTAGTTGCAGTGATTGAAGTAAATTTTCCATTCATTCCTTTCTCTCCACCACTTTCTTACTTATCATTTATCAATTTAAGAAAATTTCATTCATCTCCATCATAACTATGGCCCAAAAAAACCTTCATCCTTCTCTCTTACTTTTTTATTTTACTATACAACACTTTATCTCTCATCCACCTCATTTTTTAAATAACACTTATAATTAAATTTTTAAAGGTTTTCAATGAGCAAAAAAATTAATATAAAGGGGGGTTGATTAATTGAAATATATATTTTTGCACTCAATAAATATTAGGAAATTTATTTTATTTTTTCCTAACTTTTTTCCCTTCTTTTACCTATTTATAACTAATTTTTTCAATTTCTTTTGGAAGAATAGAAAAATTGTAAAGAGGGAGATATGAAGATGTGAAATAAAGTATAGCAAAATGGGTATCTATTTATAGATCTCGAAAAATTATGAATTTTGATATATTTTTTAATTTTTTTAAAATAACTTTTATAACTACAAAAATTGCAAAAAACAAAAACATGAAGAATCTATACCTAATATATTAAAACACACCCTAAAACATAATTTTGACACATAGAATATCTTATCATTAAAATTATGCCATGTGTCATCTTACAAAAATGTTTCATTTTTCTTTTCCTTTTTTTTTTGGAAATAAAAAATTGCTTTTATTTTCTAATTACAATTAACATTAATAATTTATTTACATTTAATAAAACTTTTCAATTACTTTCAAATTATGAGATTTGCTTTCTTATATCACTTTCTTTTTAAGTTATTCTTTTTAAATTTAATTTTATTCCATTTTGAATTTTTCTAAATGTGCTCACACTTTATATTAACAAAATTATTTTTCATTATTTTATAATTATGCAACTGAATATTCTTCAAAATATGTAGTCGTATATGTTTTTTCCAAGGAAATTATATGTTATAATCTTAAAAATAATGAAAAATTTGATATATTTTCATTTTTTTGATGAATTATTATCAAGTCTTAGTTAGTTTCAATCTTATAAAATCATTATAATTATAAAAACTAAAACACAGTACTATGAACCTAATATGTACAAAGCCCGTGCATTATGCACGGGCCAAAAACCTAGTAAAATTAAATGGAACCAGCAGAGACACGTGTCACAACACCACTGGACCGTGTGTCCCTGCTTGTTCCAAGAATACCACGTGTGGATGCCTCTCTCTCATCAATCTTGTACCAATTTGCTTCATTTTGTCCGTCTTTCTTAGACGGAGAATATGAAGGGCCTTCCAAAGACTAAATAGTTCAACTCCATTTTCATGATTGTAGCTTAAGACTGCTTTATTCTTGTCATTTCATGAATTTTTACTTCACCACTACAGCCTTCACATCTTTGAGCACATAAAGAACCGAGACAAAGCATCTCCCATTAAATAAACCCTTCACAATGAAAAAAAATAAAGTTTATGATGGAGTAGGAAACTCGACCAAATCAACAATCTTGCAAGTTCCACGTGAAAACCTGAAAAAAAAAAAGTTGAGTCAACGTTTTGATGATTTAGAAGAAGAGCAGATAATCAAAACGGTGCATTTTGATTTGCGAAAAACCAAAAAAAAAGCCTGCTGCATGTGTCAACGTTGACGCATGTGCAGAGGCGTGTTGATCTGCACCAAGTGACGAGCTCTGGTGCGTGGATTAAATATATTCGTTGCAATTTTTGCAACGGATATAACTCGAAAAATATAATTTAAAAAAAAATATATACCAAAAATTACCAAAATTTATATTTTTTTATTCTATATAAATAGACACTAATTTTCCTATATTTCCATTTAAAAAAAAACCTTCTAATCTCTTTTCTTTCTTACATTTTCTCACACTTAAACATCTTTTCTACCTCAAATTCTCTTCATTTTTTCTAAAAAAATTTATAATTATGAATCATAGTAATCCTAATTATTCAGGTAACCAATCCGGTAATTCAAACCGAAAAAATAAGCAAGTAATGCAACAAAGTTAGTCTGAAAATAATCCAAGAAATGTTAGTAATTACCTACCCAACATGACAAATCCTTTAAATTTTTCCAATCCTCCACAAAATTTTCGACCAGGGGAACCAAAAGGAAAGGAGGAACCTCAAAATCCTCATGTGCTTTGAAAAGTAAAATCTCTGAACCAACCACTACCGGTTCCACTCCCCTGTCTGATAGAACTATCCTACCTGATTTTACTGTTGAGGAAGGATATTTAGATACTGCTGCTTTAGGTGAGTTTAGAGATTTTTTGGGATATCTAGGGTTGGTTGATATGTTTAAGATTGATGACGATACATGTGTTAAGGGGGTTAGGGATTTTTATGTGGACTTGAAACAGATGCCTGATACATCTATTAAGTTTGTGGTTAATGAAGTAGAGATAAGCATGCTTGTTTCCTCTTTATCTGTTGTGTTAAGAGTGCCCCGTGATGGTTTTGATAAGTATTATGGAGGTGGTTGGCCTGCTTTGATAGGGGTCACTGCTGAGGAAATATATATATGAGTTCATGTTTGGGGGTAAGTTGACAAAGAAGTCAACTTACAAGACAATCAATCTGAAGGAACTAGTTATGCTGGTTTTGCATTCTCTGTGCAACAAGTTTTTGATTCCAAGAGAACAGGGCAGGGGGGGGGTTGTAAGGTTTATGGAAATGGTTTTAATGTATCTAATGATGAAAAAGATTAAAATCAACCTCCGAGCCATAATCCTAGCCCACATGATGCACTGCTTCCAATCCTCACACCACTCTCTTCCATATGGTTCCCTGATTACGTTTGTTCTTCACCAACATTTCCCATCATCTTACTAGTGACAAGATGCCCATCAAAGTTTTCACCAAGACAATCCTAAAAAAAAGGGCTTGGATGTGGATCATGATGAACTTAAGTTCAGAGTAGAACCAGAAGAAGATGAACCTAAACCTGCTAAGAAGAAGAAGAAGATAGCAGGAATCAGCTCAGACACTGATTTAATAAATTGGTTAGATAACCAGAATGCAACCTTGAATAAGATGATGAAATTACTGAAAGAGTTCTCTACCAGCTACCAAAAGAGGGTGTCCTCCCTGGAGAAAGAGTTGGCTGAGGTAAAGTCCAAGGTCCTGATGCTACTATGTAGTATTATGAATATTGATCGAAGGTATAATATTCATAACACTACTAAGTAGAGAAACAGGTCTGGGGACCAGTTCCTTTACGAGCTGCTGTTAGTTTCGAAAAATAAGATTTTTGTCCCATATTTTTCGAATGGGCTTTAGGGTTTTAAAATTAAATGATAGCTGATGAGTTGTTAAGGATTTTAAGGTTGTTTTCTAAATAATAGGAAGATATTTTATTTTAACAAACTTTCTAAAAGTTTATTAGGAATAAAAAGATATTCTTTCCTATTTTCTGGCAACAATCAAATAACTACAAAGCATCATAGAAGAGGACTTACCTGACATTCATTGCAGTGGAAACATATAGACAAACCATGACATACTTAACGCATGACACACAAATTCTATGGGAACAAAATCTTAGGACGCTAATCAACTTAATCATCTAACTTCCTAACTTATCATTTTAGTTATTAAGTGCTAATCCATGACCCGGTCACTAATGCTCGTAGGGGATCACGTTTGCACCCCAACTTTCCTAAAACATGCCGGCGAGGACTCATGTATCCTAACCGTAGCCCCCTCATGTGAGGACTATGCCTAAGCTATGGCCATAGCTCCTAAGAAGAATCTCATGTACTACTACCTAGACTACAACGTAACACATCCTAGGATCCAGAACTTTTCACGTACCGCAGCTGGACAGTGGCCTCGACTTAACCCGGTTTAGTGGCTCGTGTACCACTAAGCGAACGGTCACTTCATAGTTAATCATTTTATTATTCTTTTAAATTCTTATCTTATCTTCATCTTAATCTTATCATCACCATCTTATCATCATCGTAGTCTTATCATCATCTTATCTTATTAGAGTCTTATTGAAATGTGAACTATATGTCTTACTTCTACTAATCTCTAAATCATAATTCAATCTTTATTCTATACTTCATAACATAAGGACAAACGAACAACAATTAATCGTGGCAAAAAGATCAAATCATAAACATAGCTAACTCGCTAATCAAATATAAATTAATCACATAAAATTCGAAAATTCCGAAAATATACGCATAGGACAATAGCAATATCAAAACATGATTAGTAAATTACAATTAATCCTTTAATTATAATTAGTCATATAATCCAATAATTAAATCTAAAATTATCCAATAGTCAAATAAAAATCAAAACTTGGTCTAAAATGTACTTAGGCCATTCGGCAATTTAGAATAGGTTGAACAAAATACTATGTTTCCTTCTTTAATTAGTTCATTAATATTATAAATTGTCATACTAATTCCTAAATTAAATTAATTCGAAAATATATCAAGATTGGTCCAAATATTAATCTTTTAATCAAGAAAATCATAAAAATCCATCATTTAATTAATTTAGTTAATTCGGCCCTTTCAAAGAACAATTAACAAATAATAATTCAAGATTAAATTAATCCGAAAATTACTTAAATAAATCTTTGAAAGCCACAAGGGGCTACCATCATCCCCTCTTTGATGATGGTAAGCCCCAATTCTTTCCATATTTTCTTTGTTTTTTGTATTTTAGTCACTAATAATGCTCATTCATCTCTCTTTATGAGAGTTTTCTTCCCAATTTTTGGGTTTCTTCTCTCCTTTTGTGGGAGTATGGTGTTGTTCTTTCTCCTCTTCCCTTATGGAAGATTAAAAATTATTTTTAGTGTTTTAGTTGAAAGATTAGATTCATATGTTGTCAGTCGTACAATTTTGCAATTGGCGTTGGAATCGATGATGCGATCTATATGGTCGGGTAATGATTTTTTTTCCCCAAAACTATGTCACGAAGATAGACTCCCTCATAGAAGGCTGCATAATTCAGCGAACAATCGGGGACTGCACTTCATCGTCAGATCTAGTTTCTCATCACCATAGTTACTTTAAAGAAGATTTTTACTTGATTAATTTAGATTGTATTTTATTTCTTTATACTGCTTATTGTAGATGCCGTATGGCTTTCAATTAATGAAATTTTATCTTTCCCTTCAAAAAAAAAAAAATCTAAACTTAATAAAAATTCACACATGCATCCATCTTAAGAATTTCGAATTATCTCATCATGTTCATCATTATAATATTCGAAATTCTGGCAATAACAATTCAAGATTCCACTTCATTAATTTAAGAACTTAAGCAATCAATGAAATAATTCAAGAAGGCAATAATAGAACATATAATAAACATAAATAACATAAAAAGGTCGAACCTTTAGGCATGTATAACATTCGATACTTTCAAGAAAATCAAGCATACATAAATTAAACTATTCATCAAGCATGCATTTAATTAATTAGCATCAAGAACTAACCTATTTTAATTGCATAAAATAAACTAAGAAGACATAAATTAAACACCCTATATTCTAAGAAATACACGGTCATATTAGAGATAAATAAAATATTGATTTTTATCAACTCCATTAATTCTAAAGGGCCTAATTAACTACATGATTAATCTAATTCTAGGATTAAGCAAAACACCTAATTACCTTAAGAAGATGGAACAAAATTCGAACAAGACCCTTGGTGGCTGTGAGGTACTTCGAACAAGACTCCTAGATTCTTCAAGATTTTGGTTCAACTTTGTGCTTGGAAGGGTTTAGGTTGAAGATCTTGATGTTTTGGTGATGGCTTGTGTTTGATTATTGAATGGAGGGATTTAGAATATGAATTTAGTGTGGAAGGGGGGTTGCCGTGAGAACAAGAGGAAGAAGAGGGTGAATGCAACTTTTGATCTATATATAGAGTTTAGGGGAAATAAAAGATGGGTTTTTATTTTAGTTTGGATAATAGGAATAAATTAGATAAAATAAAACAACATTAAGTAATTAGAGGGAGGGGGACGTGTAGTTAATGGTAGCAAGGGAGGTTTTGGGCTTGATCTTTTTTTGGAAAGGTAAGGTATATAAATTGGCCCAAGGGGAAAAGGCTAAATTGGCTTACTTAAAACCAATTAATCATAATATTAAAGAAATTAAATAAACACAAAATTTTAAATTTCAGGCTATTACAGTCACCCCTCAAAAAACATTTTCCTCGAAATTTTGAAAGGAAGCACAAGCACAAAAAGAAAGGGAACGCGAACAAGTAAGCGCAACATACCCTGATTGAACAGCTCAGGGTACTTCTCGTGCATGGAAGACTCAGTCTCCCAAGTGGCTTCTTCGTACTGCTGGCTTCTCCACAGTACCTTGACAAGCAGAACCACATTTCGCCTTAACATCCTTTCTAGGGATCCAGTATCTGTACTGGCTCTTCTTTGAAAGAGAGGTTAGGCTTGATTGCCGCAGACAACACTGGAATCACATGTGAAGGTCACTAATATATTTACGTAGTTGAGATACGTGAAATACATTGTGAACCTTCAATAACTCTGGAGGTAAGGCAAGACGATAGGCTACTTCGCCTACTCTTTCTAGAATCTCGTATGAACCGATATACTTGGGTCGGAGCTTCCCTTTTTGTCCAAAACGAGTCACCCCTTTCATTGGCGACACTTTCAAAAGAAATTTTTTGCCCTCCTGAAATTCCAGGGCCTTCCTTCGACAGTCGCCATAGGATTTCTGCCTACTCTGTGCTGCTTGAAGCTTCACTCAGATTACTTTGATTTGCTCCACGGTATCCTTGATGTGATCTAGACCGATTACTAGGGTATCGTTGATTTCTCTCCAACAAGTAGGGCTACGACATCTACGCCCGTACAATGCCTAAAATGCGCCATTTGGATGCTGGAGTGGAAGCTATTGTTGTACGAGAATTCCACAAGACTCAAGGAAATAATCCAAGACTGTTGAAACTCTAGAGCACAAGCTCGGAGCATGTCTTCAAGAGTCTGGATGGTCCATTCTATTTGACCGTCTGTGGCTGCATGAAAGGCCGTACTTAAGTTCAACTTTGTGCCAAAAGCTTCTTAGAGAGATTTCCAGAATCGTGGATCACGGTCTGACACAATGTCTTTTGGCATACCATGAAGTCGGATTATCTCCTGAGTATATGCTTCGGCCATTTTCTCCATTGACCAGGTAGTTTTCATCGGGATGAATCTTTCCACTTTACTCAATCTATCTACTCTTACCCAAACCGAGTTTAATCCACTGGAAGTAGTGGGTAGGCTCACCACAAAATCCATGGAAATGGAATTAAATTTCCATGTTGGTATGGGTAGAGGTTGTAATAGTCCACCGGGCCTTTGATGCTCGATTTTTACTTTCTGACAGGTGAGACATCGGGCCACAAACTTGGAATTTTCCCGTTTCATTTCGGGACACCAAAAGTGCTCTTTTAGGTCTTTGTAGAGTTCTCCGCCCCCATGGTACACTGAGTACAGAGTGTTGTGAGCCTCTTGCATGATTTTGTTTCTCAAATCCTTATCGTTGGGCACACACCACCTGTCACACATTTGGTTAATAAGATAAGCATGTTTAGAGGAAGATAGGAAGAATTTTAAGTTGGATTTCTCCATACTTGTCACGGAGTTTCAAACTTCCATTCGTTCCTATCATAAAATCTTCCGCTTGCCCTTGAAACTTGGCTTCACGGATCTTCTCGAGCTGTGGGTCGCATTTATTCTTTTCCTGAATCTCTTGATATAGGTTGGGCTCCACACTCATGGCGTTGAGGAAAACCCGAGCGTGTCTGGGCGTGACTACTTCGATCTCCAACCGTCGAAGATCTACATAAATCTCTTTGGGTAGAACTAATGCACAATTGAGGGAATGCCTTTCCTTGCGGCTTAGAGCATATGCTACTCGGTTAGCTTTCCCTTCGCAATAGTCCAAAGACAGATCATAGTCCTTGATTAATTCTAGCCATCTTCGCTGTTTCGGGTGATTTTATGATATTAGGTGAGGGCTAACCGAAACTATGCTACAAACTCTGCCTAGTACAAATATGAAAATAAATGACATAATAAAGCAAATTAATGTAATAAAACAAGAAAATAGAGGAATACCATAATATTATTAATAACTTGTTGATTGCTTATTAATCAAATATGATTAAGCTTTAATGACAATTAATGGACTTATACACTTTTTGTGCTGCCTTGTCAAATCAACTAATCTTTTTTTCATCAATCAGTCATGAATACATTTATATCAGGATATCTCCTTGTAATAGCTCATTCTATCAATGTGGGATTCTTTGATGTTGTCTTTGTTCAATGTCATCCAATATGTTGTTGCTTCAATTAGTTGCCACGTGTACCAGTAAGATGCTGCCATGTGTACTTATAGGATGACGCCACGTGTCCTCTGGAGGTGGACACTGATGGGCTTCTTGTGATTGGGCTGATGCTGATCCTTGGGCTTTTGTGCTTGATTGGGCCTCATGTACGTTTCTTGCTGAACCATATTTTGGCCCGTAACATTTGCCCCTCAAAAGGGGGTGAAATTAGGTAATTTCCTCCCTTTTGAATGAGTGAAGCAGTAATTAATGCTAGTAATCAACTAGCTGGTTATTTTACTGGCCCTGATCAAGATAAAATGGCCAAGCCCACCAAAAATAAGGATTCTTAGGGTATCCATCCCTAGATGTCCCTCTTGGTCCGACCTTAGAACTCATTTCTCTCCATAAATAGCTCCACTTTTTGTATCTGTGCAGTATACCATGGACATCTTTGAAGATCCAAATTTCCGCTTGAAGACTCGGCTACAAAACAACACTATGTCAAGGACATCTTTGAAGATATTTGAAGGTTGGCAAAGGAGAATGAGAATTATGAGACCAGACCAGATATTTAGGTTTCATGAGGCCAGAGATTCATGAGGACACCAAAGCTGAGGATGATGACCAGGCTGTTGGTCTAGGTCCTTTTGACACTAAGAGGCTAAGGTCTTCTTCAAAGAATGCCGAGAGATATTATGATCCGAGAATGTGTAGGATGATGAAATGAACCAAGGGTAACCCATGCCGAGGACTACAATGAGGCAGAACCTACAATAATCTTTAATGTTAGGGTCCTCCCTAATAACAACCCCATTCTGGTGTACAAGGCCATGATAGACCTAAGGATTAGATTCCCCCTACACCATTTTTTTATTTTTTTATTTATTTTTATTTATTAGCACCTGTTGGCCAACCCCAATCGATTAAGGGTAATGCAAGGCTTGTTTCTTTATACCCCATGTTGGACTTTGTGGGTCGAACTAGGATGTTTAGGAACTTGTTCCTTCATGCCCCCAATCGATCTTTGCTCACTCGGTCTTTGTAGGTTGAACAAGGGTGTTGAGAAACTTGTTCTTTTATCAGTCGGTCATTGTAGGCCGAACTAGGGTGTTAAGGAACTTATTCCTTTATGCACCTCACTCAGCCTTTGTTAAGGTCAAAGGAGGTTGTTGTAAACAATATTTATTTTTTGCCTCACTCGGCCTTTATCAAGGTCGAAGAAGGTTGTTGTAAACAATATTTATTTTTTGCCTCACTCGGCCTTTATAAAGGTCGAGCGAGGTGTTACTGGAAAGTTGCTTGTAACCCCCTGTCTTGGCCTTTATCAAGGTTGAGGGGTGTTGTTGCAATCAACATTTATTTTTTGCCTCACTCGGCCTTTATCAAGGTCGAGTAAGGTGCTATTTGAAAGTTGCTTGCAACCCCCTGCCTCGGCCTTTATCAAGGTTGAGGGGGGTTATTGCAATCAACATTTATTTTTTGCCTCACTCGGCCTTTATCAAGGTCGAGTAAGGTGTTATTGGAAAGTTGCTTGCAACCCCCTGCCTCGGCCTTTATCAAGGACTTGGGGGGTTGTTACAAGCAATATTTATTTTTTGCCTCACTCGGCCTTTATCAAGGTCGAGTGAGGTGTTATTTGAAAGTTGTTGCTTGCAACCCCATGCCTCGGCCTTTATCAAGGTTGAGGGGGGTTGTTGCAATCAAAATTTATTTTTTGCCTCACTCGACCTTTATCAAGGTCGAGTAAGGTATTATTGGAAAGTTGCTTGCAACCCCATGCCTCGGCCTTTATCAAGGTTGAGGGGGGTTGCTGCAATCAACATTTATTTTTTGCCTCACTCGACCTTTATCAAGGTCGAGTAAGGTGTTATTGGAAAGTTTCTTGCAACCCACTGCCTCGGCCTTTATCAAGGTCGTGGGGGGTTGTTGCAAGAAATATTTATTTTTTGCCCCACTCGGCCTTTATCATGGTCGAGTGAGGTGTTATTGGAAAGTTGCTTGCAGCCCCATGCCTCAGCCTTTATTAAGGTCGTGGTGGGTTGTTGCAAGCAATATTTATTTTTTGTCTCACTCGGCCTTTATCAAGGTCGAGTGAGGTGTTATTTGAAACTTGTTGCTTGCAACCCCATGTCTCGGCCTTTATCAAGGTTGAGGGGGGTTGTTGCAATCAACATTTATTTTTTGCCTCACTCGGCCTTTATCAAGGTCGAATGAGGTGTTATTAGAATGTTGCTTGTAACCCCATGACTCGGCCTTGATCAAGGTCGAGGGGGGTTGTTGCAACCAACATTTATTTTTGCCTCACTCGGCCTTTATTAAAGTCGCGTGAAGCATTTGTGGAAGGTTTCTTGCAACCCCCTGCCTCGGCCTTTATCAAGGTCAGGGGTTGTTGCAAGAAACATTTATTTTTTGCCTCACTCGGCCTTTATCAAGGTCGAGTGAAGTGTTATTGGAAAGTTGCTTGTAACCCCATGCCTCGGCCTTAATCAAGGTCGAGGGGGGTTGTTGCAAGCAACATTTATTTTTGGCCTCACTCGGCCTTTATCAAGGTCAAGTGAGGTGTTATTTGAAAGTTTTTGCTTGCAACCCCATGCCTCGGCCTTTATCAAGGTTGAGGGGGGTTGTTGCAATCAACACTTATTTTTTGCCTCACTCGGCCTTTATCAAGGTCGAGTGAGGTGTTATTGGAAAGTTGCTTGTAACCCCATGCCTCGGCCTTGATCAAGGTCGAGGGGGGTTGTTGCAAGCAACATTTATTTTTTGCCTCACTCGGCCTTTATTAAGGTCGCGTGAAGCATTAGTGGAAGGTTGCTTGCAACCCCCTGCCTCGACCTTTATCAAGGTCGGGGGTTGTTGCAAGCAACATTTATTTTTTGCCTCACTCGGCCTTTATCAAGGTCGAGTGAGGTGTTATTGGAAAGTTTCTTGTAACCCCATGCCTCGGCCTTGATCAAGGTCGAGGGGGGTTGTTGCAAGCAACGTTTATTTTTGGCCTCACTCGGCCTTTATTAAGGACGAGTGAGGCATTAGTGGAAGGTTGCTTGCAACCCCCTGCCTCGGCCTTTATCAAGGTCGAGGGGGGTTGTTGCAATCAACATTTGTTTTTTTGCCTCACTCGGCCTTTATCAAGGTCGAGTGGGGTATTATTGGAAAGTTGCTTGCAACCCCCTGTCTCGACCTTTATCAAGGTTGAGGGGGGTTGTTGCAAGCAACATTTATTTTTTTGCCTCACTCGGGCTTTTATCAAGGTCGAGTGATATGTTATTGGAAAGTTGTTTGCAACCCCTTGCCTTGGCCTTTATCAAAGTCGAGGGGGTTGTTGCAAGCAACATTCATTATTATTATTATTATTATTATTTTTAGTTTTTATTTTTATTTTTAGAAACTGAAAATGTCTTTTTACATTATACTTAGCTTATTTTTATATAACTTATTAGTGGTGTATGCCCCTGAGCAATGCAGTCGGTTTAGATAATCTGGGTGATTGCCCACTTAAATTACTTAGCAATGGTTCTTTGCCAAATATTTAAGAGGGCAATCAATCAGATGTCTTATTGCCCTTAAACCGAGTGGATTGCTCAAAGTTGTTCTATTGGATGACTCGGTCATTTAAGGCCGATGCGTCATGGTCGAGGTACCCGTTAGTGAACCACTTTCAAATTTTAGATGACTCGATCACTTAAGGCCAAGACACCCTTCAATGAACCTTTTTTAATTTTTGACTATCTCGGCCAATTACAGCCGAGGCAACCCTTAGTGAAACATTTTAAGTTACTTGGCCAATTACAGACAAAGCACCTTTTAATGAGTCACTTTGAATATTATATATAAAGGGGCATGGGTGGCCACCTTTCTTCCTCGTGAGCTTCGTCACTATTGGCCCTGTTTTGGGACCAATCATTGGGGAATTGGAACTTGGTGCCTGGTTTAGCACCAAGGGCATTCGGTCTATGTCTATGGACAATATATAGGACACTAGCCTTAGAATATTCACTTTAATAAGTGAAGGGGCCTTTTGGGACTACGTCCTGCCCTTTTCTATTCTACGATAGATGGGGCCTTTTGGGACTATGTCCTGCCCTTTTTATATTTTACTATAGATGGGGCCTTTTGGGACTATGTCATGCCCTTTTTTATATTTTACTATAGATGGGGCCTTTTGGGACTATGTCCTGCCCTTTTTATATTTTATTATAGATGTGGCCTTTTGGGACTATGTCTTGCCCTTTTTATATTTTACTATAGATGGGGCCTTTTGGGACTATGTCCCACCCTTTTTCATTAATATTGATTTGGGTATATAGCTTAGAACTTATAAAAACAAGAATTTACAGTTTGCAAATTAAAAGTATACCTCAAGTTGTCCATATTTCAAGACTTAGGAACGAAAACTCCTTCCATAGTTTCTAGACGGTATGTACCATCATGGACAACCTCGACTACTTATATGTTCTTTCCCAAACAACTCATCAGGGAATCTTTCATCTTTTAACTTCGGAGATGGTCCTTAGTCCTTTTGGTGGTCGGCCCTTCCGAGGCGAGTCCTCCTTAGTTCAATGCTACTCCTTTAGGGTCAATTTCTTCGTCCTCGCCAAACCTTTGAATGGTTTTCCTCGGAAATATTCACCACATAGGGCTTAAGCTTGCCCTTGGAAGCCAATTTTTCCAACAACTTTTGAGATTAAACCAATAGTTGGTGTCATGCTCCACATCTTTGTGGTAATACAGTACTTATGGTATAAATGGGGGCTCGGCCGGCTGAGATGTGTCGAGCCTCTCTGATAACGACCACTTTAAAATAGGTATGCCTCAGTTGCACGAGAGGTATGCCTCTCCTTCTGGGGTGGCCTATCCTTAGGACAACCGGCCCCTAACCCGGTCTCCTGCCCTTTAAGAGGGAAATTAAACTTAGGCGTTTCAAGAGTTTTTTTTTTCTCCTAAGCTTGCCACTGACTCCCCTAGCAGCATAGGGGTTAGGCTGCGGCTGAGTTTGGACGAACATGGGCTAGCTCGTGCTGATGAGTTGTGTCGGGCTCTTACTTCCTCGTTGACAAAAAATCCTTTGGAACGAATTTAGGTGCTTGATATTGAGTAGACTGAGATTCACCCTTGAGAGAACCTCTTTGTGTGCAATCCCTCATTGTGGGAGTGGACACCGTATCAGAGAGCTAGAACTGTTAAGACTGTTGCCTGTTGGCCCTTGGGTAGTCTTGTGCATTCTTGAAGCCTTGGTTGGACTCTCTCACCAAGGGCTCTTTCCTTGGCTATATAGGAGCCCTCGCCATTCTCACTCGGTGTGTGATGTTCTGCAAGTTGAGCTGAGGAGATTTGCACATCTTGGACTTTGATGCAGCCTTTTTACCACCGCCCTTGTCTCTAGTCGAGACCCCATTTTCCATTTTGAGCCTTCAAAGTATTTTTTCCATCCTTTGAATGTTGTCCAATCATATCTTTCGCTTGAGAGACACGTGATTGCTTGAAACCATCATCAAATCTTTGATCTTAGAGAGGGAGACAGGCTGGTCATTTGTGGAGTTGGGCCTTCGGCCTCGGTCACACATGGGGTAGGTCTCTCCCTTTGGGATGGCCTCTCGTTGTGATGACCGTCTCCTGACTCGGTCTCCTCTTCCCCTCTTGGGAAATTAAACTTAGGCAATTTGAGAGTATTTTCTCCTAAGTTTTCCATATTTTCGTGCCCTCCCCACAGACGGTGCCAAATGTTTCGGGTGATTTTATGATATTAGGTGAGGGCTAACCGAAACTATGCTACAAACTCTGCCTAGTACAAATATGAAGATAAATGACATAATAAAGCAAATTAATGTAATAAAACAAGAAAATAGAGGAATACCATAATATTATTAATAACTTGTTGATTGCTTATTAATCAAATATGATTAAGCTTTAATGACAATTAATGGACTTATACACTTTTTGTGCTGCCTTGTCAAATCAGCTAATCTTTTTTTCATGAATCAGTCATGAATACATTTATATCAGGATATCTCTCTATAATAGCTCATTCTATCAATGTGGGATTCTTTGATGTTGTCTTTGTTCAATGTCATCCAATATGTTGTTGCTTCAATTAGTTGCCACGTGTACCAGTAAGATGCTGCCATGTGTACTTATAGGATGACGCCACGTGTCCTCTGGTGGTGGACACTGATGGGCTTCTTGTGATTGAGCTGATGTTGATCCTTAGGCTTTTGTGCTTGATTGGGCCTCATGTACTTTTCTTGCTGAACCATATTTTGGCCCGTAACATTCGCTGTCTCATATTGAGTTCTTTTGCGTAAAGATGTACTTTAGGGTTTTTTGGTCGGTGAATACCTTGCATGTTGCCCTGTATAAGTAATGTCGCCATATTTTAAGTGCGAACACAACTGCTGCCAACTCGAGGTCATGAGTGGGGTAATTCTGCTCATGCACCTTGAGCTGTTTCGAAGCTTATGCGATAACTTTCCCATAGGGCTGTTTAAAAAAAAAAAACCGTAACCGTGACTTTTTAACAGTTAATTTACCGAACCGTTTATTTTTAATGGTTACGGTTACCGAACCGTTAAAAATAGCGGTTAATGGTTACGATCACGGTTAGAGATTTTCACTAACGGTTAACCGTTAGTAAAAATAAAAATAAGTTAGGCCTAAGCCCAACTTATCACACATTAGCAGTCTTGCCAATCTTCCATATGCCTAAATGACCAAATGGCCCAAATCTTGAAATCTGCCCCATAAACCGATTGTTTTCCTCTTTTCCCAACCATCCACCAAAGTAAGCTTTAGCCATGGGATCCAGGTGTGTGTTTTAGATCAATTACAGGAGAGCATACATTCACATTTCATAGATACCTCCAACAAAACCCTAACTCATTCACATTTCACATTTCACAGATACTTGAATTTATCCCACAAAACCCTAACTCCCTAAGTCACCATACTCATTACTCACCATTCACCAAAACAAAGTGTAAACCCTACCTCTTTTCTGATAGCACTACAGTAGCTGTAACGACCCGGAATTTTGGGCCAGAAAATTTCGCGGTTATTAATGATATGTCTTAATTCTAAGTCCAAAAAGGCCCATTTAATTTTGGACTGTTTTACTTTTTAGCCCATTCTTTTTCATCAAATTGGGCCAAGGACCCAATTTGTTCTTTTATCTACCCTTGGCCGGTTTTTAGTCTCCTTTTTGGGCTATTGGGTATTTCTAGTTTAATTGGGTAATTATGCTAATTACCAATTAAGAAGGCTTAAGTATTTTTCAACCAAGCCCATGACTTGGCCCCTATACTTAGTCCACATGGCCAGCCCTCACTTTCCCTTATTTTAGGATTTGCAACACTTCATCTTGTTCTATAAATAGGACTCTTGTCCCTTGTGTTGCCATTATGCATTTAAGCACTTAAAACTCCAAACTCTAAAGATCATTTTTCTCTCCTATTATCCCCTCAAAAAGTCGAACCTTCATTGTTTTTCCTTGGATTAATTAAGCGAATCCAGGTAACTTTGCTTTTCTATTTAATCTACGGGTAGCTATTCACATAGTTAATTAGGAATTGAAGCATGAAAATTGTAGGAAGTTTAAAATTGTTTTCATATGAACATGTCGAGCATGAAGCATGAATTTCTTGATTGATTTTTATGTATTTTCTTGATTTTATGTATGATCTTGTATGAATTTATTTACCAATCAAATCTTGTTATTTCTTGATGAATTTTTCATGGTATCTGGTTTACTGTTTGATTATTAACCATGATTTATTTCGTGGCAAAATTCGTCCGTTTATTATTTATAAAAATTTAATCTTTCAAACCGGTAAAACTGTCCAGAATAGGTTTACGAATTTATTAGTGTACTTAATCAATTCGGAATGCTACGAAATTTTATATGGAAGTCAGTGATAATGTTTTACAGCTTGTGTTAAATTTTCGTAATTTTTAAAGATCGTTTGATATGGCATAAAATTCTGAAACCGAATTCAGCCTAATCTGACTGGTTAGTTATAAAATCACTTAAAAATAGTAAAAGATGTTATTTTTAGACGAAATTTATGCACGTTAATCCTTGAACCCATATTTAGCTCCCATAAAAATTTCCAGATTTTTAGAGATCTTTAGATGGTCGTTTTTAATTTAATTATTTAAAAATCAGATTGTATAAAATAGGGCAATTGAATTATTAAAATATGCTATTATTAATTATTGAATTTTCGAGTGACCTAAGTATTAAAAGGGAACTAAAAATATGATTTTTATGATGAATCTTGATAGTATTGAATTATATTGATTAATCTTGAATTAAAAATTAAATCTTGTTATTATCTTCTAATTGTCGAGTGTATAGAAATTAAAAGAAGAGTTAAAAATATTATTTTTATGTTAATCTTGATGAACGTTGTTGAAAAATATGATTTTTATCTTATTTTGGTAATTTTTTGTAATTATATTAATTAATTAAATTAATTCAAGAAAATAGCTAATTATTGTTGTTATTTTAATGTTGCCGTGTGGGATATATGAAATAGTCAAATTTTAGTTAATTTTGGATTATTATTAATTCAGGGAATAGTTAATAATAAAAGTTACGGACAAAATAATTATCAGGGATAAGTTGTAAAGTGAAGGGATAGATAATATGACTATTATTATTACTATTAGTATTCGGCTATTACAATTATTAATAATAATATCTACAAGTTAGTATATGATATTAAGGTTAGTATCCGAAAGGATAGGATTATAAGTATATGATAGTATATTATAAGATTTAAAGTTGCATAAGATACTACTAGGGATAAGAAAGGAAACAGAGTAATAGCTATACATGTTATGTCTCGGTCTCTGGCTAGGAAAGACTTGGTATTTAAGGTGGCCAATATACGTGCCGCACCTCTCTTTCCTGGGACTCCGAACATTTCATTTCCTATTACGGTCACCTAGTATTATCCTAATATATGATATGATTAAATTAATTGAAGATATAAGATACAATATGGACACCCACCTGTATGATACACGAGTCATTAGTGGGTTAAGTCAGAACCACTACTCAATGGGACGAACACATGAGTTCCCCCGAGTAGTTTGACCTTAGAACATGTAGTCGTCTGGTAACCGTATCTGCGAGTCGCTACCAGGAAGTTATGGCCATAGCTTAGGCTTAGTGGTGAAACACGGGATCCGCTACGGGATTGAGTACACGAGCTCCTCCCGGCATGTTCTAGGGAGTTATGGTGAAACACGAGATCCATAACGAGTTATAAGTGACCGGTCCAACAAAGATATTATATTACGATCATACGATTTGATAAGATGAAATCTTAAGATGAAGTTTAAGATGATTTCTAAGATGTGATGATAAGATATGTTATGATCTAATATGATAAGAAAGACATGATATGATACGATTAAGATAAGATTATGATATGATATGATCAAGATAAGACTATGATATGATATGATTAAGATAAGATTATGATAAGATATGATTAAGATTTATTAAGGATATAATTTAAGAAGGGTTAAGTATAAGTTAAGGATTGGGATAATTTAAGATGTATAGTATAAGGTATAAGTTCAGTATGTTAAGTCTTCCGCTGTGTATTTCTGTATTTATGGGTATGTATGTATGCGAGTAAGGATGCAGGTATGTATGAATGTTGAGTGTATTTTTGTACGTATTTCTAATCGTATTTGCAGGGTTGATTGTACGTACATTATACGTAGATTATACGTATTTCTAACCGTATTTCTGCAGGTGTGTTTATACGTATTCGCATACGTACTTTTATACGTATTTTTATACGTACTGTTATACGTATTTTTGTACATTTTTATAAAGACATGTATTAGATTTCTTTACAGTTTTTATGCATATTTCTATGCTATTATGTGTTTGGTGGTCCCTCGATTAAATGGGACAGCCTAGTTACTCGCCACTGACGGTGGACCCCCCCCCTCAGTTTCAGATGACGATGCAGCAGAGTAGAGCGGGCTCCGCTGGATGGGCTTGAGTAGATTAGTATTTTATTTTGAGTATTTAGTATTCCCAGAACAGTTTGAGACATTAATTTAGTTTATCTTATGATCCCAGCATGTTGGGACAGAATTTCCAGACTTTATATGTATTAGTGACTTTTGGATTATGGATTTTCAGTAGTTAATTTAATAAAAGATAATTTATTCATTCAATTAAGTTGATTTATTGTTATTTAAGTTAGTAACGATCCGAATGTCGCTTTCCCTTTGTAAATCGACAAGCTAAAAGTCGGGTCGTTACAGTTGGTATCAGAGCCATAGGTTTGACCCTAAGTTACTTCTTCACAAGTAACTTCGAAAGTTGAGCGCTTTATGAACCCGAGTGAACCTTAGCTTAATATGGAAAACCTAGATGAGTGAACCATGGGTAGAAGCCAGGGTTAAGACGATTTATCGTTCACGTTTCGCGTTGGCGCCGTTTCGTATGTCGTGTATTTCTTAACGCGATTGTTGTTTCAGGATGTCGATCCCACGACCTTCAAGTTCCTGCCGTCGTCGTCACAACTTAGAAGACGCAATTCTTACTTTGGCACAGAATAGCATGCGAGTCCAGAATTCCCAGTCGTCTTCCTTCGATCGGATTGCTCGTTTACGTCCTCCGACGTTACTATGTGCTTTTGTGTGAACTAACCATAGGAATGTTTAAGTTTGTACGTAAAGTATGACGCCCCAAGGTCTAACCTCAGACTTCGACGCCGGAACCATCAATTAGTAGCCGTGACCGGTGTTATCAGAGTGGCGCAGCGGAGGTGTGGTAAGCCCATAACCCACAGGTCCAGGATCGGATTTCTCGTCATCGGCGTCCTACCAATGATGGCACGACAGACCCCGTGGTGCGCAAGAGCTGGATTTGGGAGATGGAAGAACGGTTCGACGCAATCGGTAGTCCGGAAGATAAACGAGTTCAGATCGCTAGCTACTACCTTCGATTAGAAGCAGACGACTAGTTGATAACGGTTCGCCGCAGGGAAGAGCTGTGAAGAGCATGACACGGGAAGAGTTTACCTCCAAGCTACAAGAACGTATCTTTTCCGACGAGCTTAGGTGGCAAAAGCCAGAGGAGTTCCTGACGCTCACTTAGGGGACCATGTCAGTTCAGACATTTACCGACAAGTTCGCGAAGCTGTCCAGATTTGTCGCTGCAATATCTCCATCGGAAGCCGAGAAGCTGAAGCGGTATATCAAGATGACGAGTCCTCGCATTAGGGTACACGTTACGGCAACAGGTCAGCATCGTTTCAGAACGCGTACGAGACCGCCTTAGAGGTTCAAGCATCGTTCGAGGAGGAAAAGGCTACAAAGAAGAGAACCAGGGAAAGCCAACCAGCCGCAGTCGAGAAGAGACCACGAATCGAACCATTTCAGGAGCCGCAATCGCAGGACGGGCAAGCAACCAACGTTCCCAAGATCCCGGTTTGTAGAGGATGCGAGAACGAACGTCATTCCGGAAAGAGGTGCGACGGGTTACGATAGCGTGAGGCGTGTGCAGTCAATGAAGGCACAAGATTTAGGCGTGACCGAAGAACAACCGGCAGCAATGGTGAGCCGGGTGCAAGCGAAGAACCGAGTCTTCTACGTGACCAAGAAGAGGCGGACGCGCAGCTGACGTAACTACGTGTACGGTCTCCGTTTACGGATGATCGTTTATGTTTTAGTTGTTCCATTGTTTTCTTACGTGAGCTTCTTTAAGTAAATTTCGAGGACGAAATTTATTTAAGGAGGGGTGATTGTAACGACCCGGAATTTTGGGCCAGAAAATTTCGCGGTTATTAATGATATGTCTTAATTCTAAGTCCAAAAAGGCCCATTTAATTTTGGACTGTTTTACTTTTTAGCCCATTCTTTTTCATCAAATTGGGCCAAGGACCCAATTTGTTCTTTTATCTACCCTTGGCCGGTTTTTAGTCTCCTTTTTGGGCTATTGGGTATTTCTAGTTTAATTGGGTAATTATGCTAATTACCAATTAAGAAGGCTTAAGTATTTTTCAACCAAGCCCATGACTTGGCCCCTATACTTAGTCCACATGGCCAGCCCTCACTTTCCCTTATTTTAGGATTTGCAACACTTCATCTTGTTCTATAAATAGGACTCTTGTCCCTTGTGTTGCCATTATGCATTTAAGCACTTAAAACTCCAAACTCTAAAGATCATTTTTCTCTCCTATTATCCCCTCAAAAAGTCGAACCTTCATTGTTTTTCCTTGGATTAATTAAGCGAATCCAGGTAACTTTGCTTTTCTATTTAATCTACGGGTAGCTATTCACATAGTTAATTAGGAATTGAAGCATGAAAATTGTAGGAAGTTTAAAATTGTTTTCATATGAACATGTCGAGCATGAAGCATGAATTTCTTGATTGATTTTTATGTATTTTCTTGATTTTATGTATGATCTTGTATGAATTTATTTACCAATCAAATCTTGTTATTTCTTGATGAATTTTTCATGGTATCTGGTTTACTGTTTGATTATTAACCATGATTTATTTCGTGGCAAAATTCGTCCGTTTATTATTTATAAAAATTTAATCTTTCAAACCGGTAAAACTGTCCAGAATAGGTTTACGAATTTATTAGTGTACTTAATCAATTCGGAATGCTACGAAATTTTATATGGAAGTCAGTGATAATGTTTTACAGCTTGTGTTAAATTTTCGTAATTTTTAAAGATCGTTTGATATGGCATAAAATTCTGAAACCGAATTCAGCCTAATCTGACTGGTTAGTTATAAAATCACTTAAAAATAGTAAAAGATATTATTTTTAGACGAAATTTATGCACGTTAATCCTTGAACCCATATTTAGCTCCCATAAAAATTTCCAGATTTTTAGAGATCTTTAGATGGTCGTTTTTAATTTAATTATTTAAAAATCAGATTGTATAAAATAGGGCAATTGAATTATTAAAATATGCTATTATTAATTATTGAATTTTCGAGTGACCTAAGTATTAAAAGGGAACTAAAAATATGATTTTTATGATGAATCTTGATAGTATTGAATTATATTGATTAATCTTGAATTAAAAATTAAATCTTGTTATTATCTTCTAATTGTCGAGTGTATAGAAATTAAAAGAAGAGTTAAAAATATTATTTTTATGTTAATCTTGATGAACGTTGTTGAAAAATATGATTTTTATCTTATTTTGGTAATTTTTTGTAATTATATTAATTAATTAAATTAATTCAAGAAAATAGCTAATTATTGTTGTTATTTTAATGTTGCCGTGTGGGATATATGAAATAGTCAAATTTTAGTTAATTTTGGATTATTATTAATTCAGGGAATAGTTAATAATAAAAGTTACGGACAAAATAATTATCAGGGATAAGTTGTAAAGTGAAGGGATAGATAATATGACTATTATTATTACTATTAGTATTCGGCTATTACAATTATTAATAATAATATCTACAAGTTAGTATATGATATTAAGGTTAGTATCCGAAAGGATAGGATTATAAGTATATGATAGTATATTATAAGATTTAAAGTTGCATAAGATACTACTAGGGATAAGAAAGGAAACAGAGTAATAGCTATACATGTTATGTCTCGGTCTCTGGCTAGGAAAGACTTGGTATTTAAGGTGGCCAATATACGTGCCGCACCTCTCTTTCCTGGGACTCCGAACATTTCATTTCCTATTACGGTCACCTAGTATTATCCTAATATATGATATGATTAAATTAATTGAAGATATAAGATACAATATGGACACCCACCTGTATGATACACGAGTCATTAGTGGGTTAAGTCAGAACCACTACTCAATGGGACGAACACATGAGTTCCCCCGAGTAGTTTGACCTTAGAACATGTAGTCGTCTGGTAACCGTATCTGCGAGTCGCTACCAGGAAGTTATGGCCATAGCTTAGGCTTAGTGGTGAAACACGGGATCCGCTACGGGATTGAGTACACGAGCTCCTCCCGGCATGTTCTAGGGAGTTATGGTGAAACACGAGATCCATAACGAGTTATAAGTGACCGGTCCAACAAAGATATTATATTACGATCATACGATTTGATAAGATGAAATCTTAAGATGAAGTTTAAGATGATTTCTAAGATGTGATGATAAGATATGTTATGATCTAATATGATAAGAAAGACATGATATGATACGATTAAGATAAGATTATGATATGATATGATCAAGATAAGACTATGATATGATATGATTAAGATAAGATTATGATAAGATATGATTAAGATTTATTAAGGATATAATTTAAGAAGGGTTAAGTATAAGTTAAGGATTGGGATAATTTAAGATGTATAGTATAAGGTATAAGTTCAGTATGTTAAGTCTTCCGCTGTGTATTTCTGTATTTATGGGTATGTATGTATGCGAGTAAGGATGCAGGTATGTATGAATGTTGAGTGTATTTTTGTACGTATTTCTAATCGTATTTGCAGGGTTGATTGTACGTACATTATACGTAGATTATACGTATTTCTAACCGTATTTCTGCAGGTGTGTTTATACGTATTCGCATACGTACTTTTATACGTATTTTTATACGTACTGTTATACGTATTTTTGTACATTTTTATAAAGACATGTATTAGATTTCTTTACAGTTTTTATGCATATTTCTATGCTATTATGTGTTTGGTGGTCCCTCGATTAAATGGGACAGCCTAGTTACTCGCCACTGACGGTGGACCCCCCCCCTCAGTTTCAGATGACGATGCAGCAGAGTAGAGCGGGCTCCGCTGGATGGGCTTGAGTAGATTAGTATTTTATTTTGAGTATTTAGTATTCCCAGAACAGTTTGAGACATTAATTTAGTTTATCTTATGATCCCAGCATGTTGGGACAGAATTTCCAGACTTTATATGTATTAGTGACTTTTGGATTATGGATTTTCAGTAGTTAATTTAATAAAAGATAATTTATTCATTCAATTAAGTTGATTTATTGTTATTTAAGTTAGTAACGATCCGAATGTCGCTTTCCCTTTGTAAATCGACAAGCTAAAAGTCGGGTCGTTACAGTAGCGGCCGCCCGTCACCGCCCGACGCCGTCATCGAGTCGTCGCTCCAAGCATCCACCTAGATCCGGCAGTCCACGACGCTAGCAAGTATGTGTTCTAATATTTTCTGCCTTAATTACTCGTTTTTTCTTCTTTTTTTACTAATTTTTTTTTTCATATGATACTTTTTAAATTTATAATTTGGTGTTGTTAAATGTTAATGGTAATTGGTTTAGCAATTTAGTTGTTGAGTTAATTTTTGAAACCATGTGTTTATACTCTTTTTTTTTCTAATCTTGTTAATGTTAAATGATTACATGTTTAGTTAATTTTACTCCTTTTTTTTGTGGAGTTTACTCGCTTTTTTCTTTCTGATTTTATGTATTTTTAGTTTTTTTTTCTCTGTTTTTTCTGCAAATTTACTTAATTTTTGGTTTAGTACGGTTTTTGGTAATTTTCTTGTTTGATTTTCTGATATTCTTAATTTTATTTCAAAGTTTAATGTTTCTCAGATTTTCTTGTTTAGTTTTATGAATTTCTGATTTTTCAAAGTTGTACGATTTTCTAATCCAATAGCTTAGTTCAAAATACTATTTCTGAATTTTTTTTTATTTCAAAGTTTTAGTTCATTTTTCTCTGTTTTTTTTATGTATGTTTAAAAAATTTAGATTATTTTTGATATATGTTTAAAATTTTAAGATTATTTAGGCAGTGGATAGTGTTTTCAATGATAATTTGGTGAAAGAAAGTGAGGGCTCAGATGAGTTAGACAATGATTCATTGAGTGAAGAAGAATTAGAGGACAATTAAGACATACATGGTCACGAATTCTAATAAGAGGAAGAAGTCTGAAAAACAACCCTCTGGTCGCAATTCTCGCAACAAAGAAAATGCTTCAAGAAAAAAGACGTCATGGGTTTGGGATCATTGTGACAAAATCAGTGAATCAAAGGTAAGTTGCATATATTGTCACAAGCATCTTGCTCATATCAGAAAATGGGAATAGTGGCATAAAAAATCATTTAAATAGATTGTAAAATATTTCATGCTAACTTGGATAGGAAACAAAAACTTATTGATTATGAATCAAAAACAATAACAAGTGAAGATGGTAGTAGGAAAACAGTTCAAGTCCCTAAGCTTTGGCAGCTTAATCAAGAGAAATGTAGGAATGCACTTGCTAGAATGATCATTGTAGATGAATTGCCTTCTATGTTTTTGGAGCGTGAAGGATTTCACTTTTTTTTGCAAATAAATGTGTCCTGAATTTGTTCCTCCTTCTCGTTCAACTATAACAAGAGATTGTTATAGTCTTTATATAGAAGAGAGGAACAAATTAAAGGACATTTTCAGTAATTTGAATTTAAAAGTCTGTCTAACTACTGATTTTTGGACTTCTAGACAAAATCTTGGTTATATGTGTCTCACAACACATTTTATTGATGATAATTGGACATTGCATAATAAAATCATCAATTTGTGTCCTATCCTGGGTCATTCAGGTGAAATTATTGGAAAATATATTGAAAAATGTTTGGTTGATTGGAATATTCATAAGGTGCTAACTATAATTGTTGACAATGCTAGTGCAAATGATGTGGCAATTCAATATCTTAAAAGAAGAATCAATCATTGGGGGTAGTGTGTTGGATGGGAAGTATTTGCATATGAGATGTGCGGCACATATAATGAATTTGATTGTTAAAGATGGTGTGAAGGATCTTGATTTGTCGATTGCTAGAGTTCGTAGTGCTGTGAGGTTTTTGAGGTCCTCACCTTCTAGACTTCAAAAATTTAAGGCTTGCATAGTGTAGGAAAACATTGAATATAAGAGTCTTGTTTGCTTGGATGTTGAAACAAGGTGGAATTCCACATTCTTAATGCTTGAAGCTGCTGTAAAATTTAAGAAAGCTTTTGATAATTTGTACACCAAGGGTGGTGCTTATTGTAAGGAATTGAGAAGGCAACAAGGTGTACCTGATGAGAATGATTAGAAGCATGTTGAGGCTTTCTTACCTTTTCTACACATCTTTTATGAAGCTACATTAAAGATGTCAACCTCTTTACATGTGACAGGTAACACTTACATACCTCAAATTTATGGAGTTGGAGACTTGATTTTTAATTATTGTAATCATGAAATTAGAAGTATCTCAATAATGGCTCGACAAATGAAGGCTAAACATAGCAAGTATTCGGCTAGTGTTGACAACCTTAATATTTTGTTCTTTATTGCCTTACTACTTGATCCAAGACATAAATGGAGTTTTGTTGAATGGATTGTATGTGATTCTTATGATGAGGAAAATGCTAATGTGTTGTTCTCCACTATCAAGGTCACCATTAAAGCTTTGTATGAGTCTTATAATAATGTAATAAAAAAGAGGAAAAGAGAAGCAAGAAGTACTACTATGTCTCCTATGTCAGATACAACCACACTTCATGGGGTAAACGAGGAGAAAAAGATTGATGTACAAGACATTTAATATAGTAGATATATGAAGGCAAAGGGGACTTCAAGGACTTTAGAGAAAAAATATGAGTTGGATAAATATCTTAGGGATGATCTTGAGCCAAATGAACCAAATTTTGATATCTTGGGTTGGTGGAGTGAATCACAAAAGAGGTATCCCATTCTTCCTCAAATTGCTAGGGATGTACTAGCCATTCCAGTTTCTACGGTTGCTTTAGAGTCGACATTTAGCATGGGAGGTCGAGTGCTCGACTCTTTTTGAACTTCATTAACCCCAAAAATGGTGGAAGTTCTTATTTTATCACAAGATTGGTTGCGTGGATCTCAAGGTTCTATCATAATTGAGGAGAATCTTCTTAAATTACAAGAACTAGAGGAAGGTTAATCCTTAAAAGTTATTTTTTTTGTATGTTTTTTAATGGGTAATTACTAATTATATTAAAAACTATTAGTGTAACGACCCGGATTTTTGGGCCGTAAATTTCGTGCGAAATTAAGCCTTTAAGCCTAAACATTCTAATTTGGGCCAAAAGACTTAATGATAATTGTTGAGCAAGCCCAAAACCGTGGACATTAAGCCTTGGCCGGCCCCCTTTGTTATTATCCCCATAATTCACTTTCTAAACCAACTCCTTAAATCTAGTAAACCTTACTCTATTAATATGCCAAAAGTCTACCCTTTATCCCTCCTTATTCATTATAAAAAATTAACACACAAAAACCCCTCTTTTCCCTCTATTCCTCACAGAAATCCTAAGCCAAACCCACCAAAAATCATTACTTTCCATCAAACAACCCAAATCAAACCTCAAAGGTGGTTCAATCTTCAACCTTCTTGGAAGATTGAAGCAAATCGTGCAAGCCTTGCTTTGGCCGTGCCTAGTGTCGAGTGGGACGCGGTGCTTGGGTGTGTCTTGTGGTTGATCTTCAATTTAGGTAACTAGACCTTCTACTTAGGATTAGGATTATATTGCATAGGATAATAGGATTAGATAGTTTGTTTTTGTTGATCATGTTTTTCGTGGGATAGCCGAGTAGTTTAGGTTGCCTGGGTTCAAATTCTTTCTTGCTTTGTGTATGATCTTGATATAATCTTTTATGCTATATTATTCTATGATCTTTTCTTGGTTTTCTTGTATAATTATCTTGCAATTTCATGTTGTTCTTGATTGGTTTTGATGATGTTGTACGTGTATATGTATTATCTAAAAGCATGAATTTTTTTTTTTGTTACTTGGTTAATCTTTCATGATGATTTGTTGAAGCTTGATCTTTTAATCATGAATCTTGATAAGTTTATGAATCTTGTAGATCTTGGTTTCATGCGTGAACTTTGGCATATTAAAGCATCGATTTTTTAATTCATTCTATGATCATATTTCATGAATCTTGATTAACCTTGAAAGCTTTTAAGTTGTCGAATCTTGTTTTAATAGTTGTACGTAAATCTTGAACCATATTGTTGAATTGTTGAATTATTTTGGTCTCTTGTTTCATGCATGTGATATAGATGGTTCAAAGGCTCGATTTTTATGATTGAATCTTGTTGTGTTCTTGTTGTTGAGTGGCCGTTCGGAATTCGAACTTCGCCCTTGAGAACCGTGTGGTTCATGTCTCTTGGGCTAAGTTCGAGCTTCAACGAACTAGTCTTGTACTGCTTGTTATCTCGTGTTTTGACCGAGTGATTATTGAACTATTGAACTGTTGTTGAATGTGAAAATTGATGATGCGTGATGATGCATGATGAGTTCGTGTGATATTGTATGGCGTCATTGAGTCTTTGTCGAGTCTTGTTGAGTCTATCGGTTGAATACCGAGCGAGTTGAGTCTATCGGTTTATCAGTGATAAACTGAGCGGGTCTATCGGTTCATCGGTGATGAACTGAGTGGGGCAAGTTTTGTGTGATTGTTTGAGAGTCAGAGTCGTGTCGTGTCTATCGGTTGAAAACCGAGCGGATCGTGTCTATCGGTTGAAGACCGAGCAGGTCATGTCTATCGATTGAAGACCGAGCGAGTTGTGTTTATCGGTTTATCTGTGATAAACTGAGCGGGTCTATCGGTTCATCGGTGATGAACTGAGCAGGGCAAGTCTGTTTGTTTGTTAGTCATGTTATCGGTTGTAGACCGAGCGGAGTCTTGTCATTGCGAATTGATCTTGTGATGTCGTGGTTGATTGAGTTGCGATGTGAATGTTGAATGAGTATGATTATGTTGTTTCTACTGCGTAACTTTGATGATGGTATTATATGTTTGATATGTATGTTATGGTTACGTATTGTTTTCCTGTGTTTCTAACCTGTTATTTTATGTAATGTGGTCCTACTTCTAAGTAGGACAGTCTAGTTACTCGCCACTGACAGTGGACCCCCCATTTTCATTTTGCAGGTGAGCAGGATGGAGTTTAGAGTTGAGATGAGAGTCGGACGAGTGTTTTAGGCTACTATTTATTTTCCTGTTTTTAGTAGTTTAAGTTCTTCCCTGAGTTGTAGTTCATGAGTTTTGATTTAGTTTGTTAATTCCTTTAAAACTCTATTGGGATTTCATTATCAATAATATTAAATACTATTTTTCCATGAGTTTTAGCTATATTTTCTGTTATTGAATCGATTGGTAATTGCTTGTTTACGACGTTATCACCGTTAAGGTCGTTGCTAAAATGCGAGTCGTTACAGTTAGCTCTTTAACTTGTTTCATATTGTAATAGGAATGAAAGATCTGACCATTCAGCAGCCCACAATCATGGTTGACGAGTCTTGCTCCATTTCCGAAGAAGTGATGTAATTTTTAAGATCTCCAAGACTCCAATGTTGGTGATTTGATAAAAATCAAATTTTATTTCATATTTATTGTGTAATGTTGAAACTTTATTAGTTGAAACATTATGAATTAATGATGTATTATTTTGTATGGATTTTATTAATTAATGTTGTATTAATTCTTAAACAATATATGGATTAATTATTAACGGTTAAACAGTTAACCTGTAACCGAACCGTTAAGAAACGGTTAACTGTTTCTTAACGATTCGGTTACGGTTATGATTTTCAAATAACCGTTATAATGGTTAACCGACCGTTAACCCTTAACGGTTCGGTTAACCGTTAATGAGCAGCCCTACTTTCCCATCCTGCATCAATACACAACCTAGTCCGGATGCTGGGATGCATCGCTGTAGACCTCATAACCCAACCCTTCATTAGGCAGAGCTAAGTCTGGCGCTTCAACAAGGCTTTGCTTCAAATTTTGAAATGTCGTTTTGCATGATTCGGACCAGATGAACTTGCTCTCTTTCTGTAACAGCTTTGTCATGGGCTAAGTTACCTTGGAGAAGTCTTTGACGAACCTCCGATAGTACCCTGACATAGGCGATCATGGGTAAAATTCCTCAATTTAATTAGGAAAATAAACTTTATAGCATTAATATGGTTATTAATTACCTGCTAAACCGAGGAAACTTCAAATTTCAGCTACGTTTTTGGGGCTACTCCATTCTACAATGGCCTTGACCTTGGCTTACCTTGACACCGTTTTTGCTAATGACGTGTCCTAGGAATGCCACTTCATGGAGCCAAAACTCGCACTTTGACAATTTAGCGAACCACTTCTGAGCTCGTTCAACATATAACATCATTCGCAAGTGTTTCTTGTGGTCTTGTTCATCCTTTGAATATATTAATATGTCATCGATGAACACTACTACGAAAACGTCTAGCAAATGATGAAAGGTTCGATTCATTTGGTCCATAAAGACTATTGGTGCATTTGTCAGACCAAACAGCATTACTTCGAACTCATAGTGGCCATACCTAGTATGAAATGCGGTTTTAGGAATGTGCTATGACTTTACCGAATTTGGTGATATCCTGATCGAAGGTCGATACTTGAGAATATACCTGCTCCCTTTAGTTGATCGAAGAGATCGTCGATCCTTGGCAGAGGGTACTTGTTCTTGACGGTCATTTTGTTGAGTTCCCGGTAATAGATACATAATCGCATGCTGCCATCTTTCTTTTTGACAAACAATACCGGGGCACCTCATGGTGACACACTTGGCCTTATGAGGCCCTTGTCGATTAACTCTTGCAATTGAGTTTTCAACTCTTTGAGTTCTACAGGAGCCATTCTGTAAGGAGCCCGTGATATTGGCGCCATTCCCAGAACCAAATCAATGTTGAACTCCACATCCCTTTCTAGAGCTCTTCGGAGAAACACGTCCGAGTAGTCCTATACCACTGGATTGCTTCAAGTTGTTCCTCTTTTGAGATGTCTTTTACTTGATATAGGAACACCGCTTCGCCTTTTTGACGTAGACTTCGCATCTTCATTGCGGACACTATCTTCACGCCTTTCTTAATTGTGGTGCCGGAGTAGGTTATCCGCTTGCCTTTGGGTCCTCGTAACACGATAGCTTGGGTCACGGTATCAGATTGCTGCTTGGTATTTGGATAACCAATCCATTCCGAGGATGACATCGAACTCTATCATTGGATATTCCTTTAAGTCTGTCGACAGCTGTACATCGGCTATGACTATAGGAATGTTCTTGAATTCTCGATGACATGCAAAATCCTCTCCTGAAGGAAGAGTTAAAATATATTTCACGAGAGACTCTCCCTTTAAATTAGCTTTACAAGCAAAAGACTTTACAACAAATGAAATTGTGGCACCAGTATCAAACAATACTAAAGCAGACACATTAAATACTAGAAAAGCACTCGTAACCACGTCAGGCTGGGCATCTGCCTCTTCCTAGGTCATGCAGAAGAGGCGATTCTTCATTGGAGCCTTGGTGTCATTCGAAGCTTGTTGTCCTTTTGGGCAAGCAATGGATTTGTGACCTTCTTTACCGTATGTGAAGCATATGATTGCTGACCCATCACACTTCTTGTCGGGATGATACTTATAACACCCCCAAATCCCCCTCTACGGAAATACTAGAATAATACATATAAAATACCGTAGAGATAGACTTGGGCGTATTACCGCCACGTGATAACGTAAGACTATACTAAAATACTATTAAACTTTTGCAGCGGAACCTAAAATACTTTATTATTAAAAACAACTAAATGGTTTTCTCCAAAATATAATATAACTTAGAATTAAATAAAATCCTAAACTAGGTGAATGACGCCCTTGTCCCCCCCAATGCAACATGTTGTCTTGTAACGACCCGACTCGCTTAAATCGGCGCGGAAGAAACCGACGAGTCGAATAGTTATAAACTACAACTCGAAACCTAAGAAATTAAAACTAATTCCTCGAAATATTATTAATAAACCACAAACGTACAAATACCCACAAGTTTGTACATACTAATCCCAAAAGTCAAACTAAAAATACTAAAAATACTAGTAAACTCCAACTACATGTCGGGTTATAAACAACGTAAAAGAGTCCATACAATACTCCAATACTATCTAAAAACAACAATAACAGTAAATACAACAGACAATGGCTATAACAACGTCGCTCGCCCAACCCAAAGCTAAGCAAGAGTATCGTCATCAGAAATACCTGAAAAATATACAACCGTCCACCATCAGTGGCGAGTAACATAACTGACTCACCCTAATGGGAATACACATGTACATAGTACAAATCAAATAAACAACATCAGATCAATAAATCAAAGTGCAAGATCAACCCAAACGTGAACTCGACTCAAATCATCCTAATCAACTATCTTTGGCGCAATCATTCATATTCTAGACCGGACTGTGCTCGTACGGACGCATCTTACGCATCCGAACTTTCTACTATGCTCAGATTTGAGAATCTTACTCCCAAACCCCATGAAACCAATCTTACTGGAAATCCATGTCTCGTGAAACCAATCTTACTGGAAATTCACAAAGATCACATAGTATGACTCCAACTATCCCAATACCGCGGATGGAATAGGGGCAACGTCTTAACCCGAATACAATGAATCTTACTCAAAGTATCAGGCGTCTAAAAATGAAATCAAGCTAATTATTTAATTCATTTAATCATCTTAATCATTTTATTCCTTATTATTACCCAACATAACTAAATTAATTCCAAGAATTGCCTCTAGCCTTGATTCTCGAAATTAACTAGTTAAATCATCGAAGTTATTCTCAAGAACTGCCTCTAGCCTTAATCTTGAGTCTAACCAATCATAAATCATCATTCTATAATCATTCTTTAATAGAATTAAACATATTCTTTAACTTTCTTTATTCTTTAAACCAAATTCTTTAACTTTCAAGATTCAATCAAGAACTCAAAGAACTCATCAAGAACTCATAAAGAACTCAAAGAACTCATTAAAGATTCATAAAGAACTCATTCAAGATTCAAGATCTTCAACCAAGAACTCAATCAAGATTCAAGATCTTCAACCAAGAACTCATCCAAACTCATACATAACCACACGCATGATCTACGAAAAACATCACAAACTTATCCAAAAATTCATCAAACTTTGATACTTAAATCATAATCATATTACAACATAGAATCAATCATAAAATCATAAAATCCATCATCAAAATATCATGAAAACCACATAAAAATTCAGATTAGAGACAACACATGAAATCATGAATAATCACCACCAAACAACCCATACATGCATTTAATCTATACTATAAACATAGTATACCAACAAGGTTGAGAAAGCATGTTACCTTATTGAAGATAACACACAAATTTACACAAAAAGTTGCTGCCCGGAATAAGACACACACGAACAACAACACGGCACAAGCACGAACACCTCGTTCTTCAACACGGCACCACCGCACGAGCACCACGAACCACCCTGCACGGCCACTGCAACACGCATACACGGCCTACGAACACCACTGCCCAGTCAGCACGGCTACCACTGCTGCCCACTGCACGGCTGCACCTGCACGACACCACCACGCTACACACACGGCCTGCACGGCTTCACCACACGGCTGCCACCACACGAACCCCACACGTGCACACGATCCCCCACTCGAACACGTACCCAAACTCAACCCGAACTAATGATCTTGATTGAAACGAATGGGTTAAATTGTGTTTTAGGCTACTTAAAGATCAATAGACTTTGAATCTTTAAGATTGGGGTTGGAAAGATTGATGAACAAATGTTCAACTTGGAAACACCAAAAATGGCGTGTGAAGTAGAGCAATTGAAAGGGAGTTTGTGTTGATTGAATTTTGATGGCAAGAGTGTTAAAAAGGCAAATGGGCAAATGAATCTCATGGCTCACTAACCATTCCTATTTATAGAAATTAGTTAAGTGTGAAAGCAAGGCAAGTGGCAAAACCTTGCCATGCAATTAGAGGGGGCCGGCCATCATGGCTATAATGGGCCTAAATGGGCTCTCGTGCTCAATTGGGCTAATTTGCGAAAACCGCATAACTAATCATGCAATAATCGATTTGGCCCAAAATATTAGATAATTAATTAGAAAATTAAATAATAAAATTCTAATCAATTAAATAATAATTAACATAAATCATAACAACTAAAAATAAATATTTCGAATTAAATCGAAATTATTCACATAAAATAAAATAAATAGTTCAAAAATAAATTTGAACTAACACATAAACACACAAATATACACATAATTATCGGCAAAAATACCAATAAAATCTGGGTCATTACATGTCTACTCCAATCATCATCACCTATCTACTTATCAATAAATGATAAGTAGGGCCAAGCCAAAAATAAAAAGGAAGTACGAGTTAGCAAAATATGCTAAGTACATAAAGTGCGAGATAAGTAAAAATAAATTTATTATGCAAACATACTTTCGAAGACTCAAGTCATATTACATGACAACAATTATTTATCAAAAATGATCCTTTTCCAAAAAAATTTCAAACCATGAATATTGATTGTAAATATTCAAATATTAAAAATAAAATTTTCCTATACCCCAATTCCTCTCTAAGTGTGCACACCCCCAAGTTAGTATCTTTCTATATAAAGGTTATCCTTGAGGAAAGACTATGTCATACAAAGTCCATAGTCTTATCAACCAAATCCACATAACGGGATTACAAAACAATAAATAACCTTATAAAGCTTGTGGGGTCAGCAAAAATATTTTTAATATAATAAGAGTTGAGTATAAGGAAAATATATATACTCATATAACTGTAATAACCTTCCAAAATTCTTTATTTCCTTAATCTTTCAAAATGATATGACAAGAATATTTTGGTGATCAAGAATATTTATTTTAGTCACATTTTGTAATGGTATTATTCTTGGTGAATAAGGAATTCAATCATGAATTAAGAAAAATGGCAAATGAATTATTTGGACAATATTTCATGATCATGTTTGGGTGGAAGATTTTGAACAAGTAAATTGTTTTTTCTTCCTACCTTGTGGTGTAGTCGTGTACATGCATGAGCTCTCAAGAATTTTGTTTTTTTTTTTTTTTGCATTTTCCTTTTTGGGCTTCCTAATGGGTTTTATTGGATTTCGTTTTGGGTTTTGAGATAGTCATAAATAATATTTGGGGTTAAATACTTGTTCAATAAATTTAGCTTAATCATGAGATCATAGTAATTTATGAAAATAAAGCTTATTTAGAATGTCCGAAAATCATGTGAAGGTATATGAAATTTTGATTTTTATGATTTAAAATAAAATTTTAACTTAAAATCTAATGTCTAAAATTCAATTAAGTAATTTTAGTAGTATAAAAATAATAATTATTTACATAAAATTTGTTCAAAATTACGGTGTATTACAAACTACCCCCCTTAAAAGAAGTTTCGTCCCGAAACTTAATAAATATGGAGAAACATTTAGTTTTACGTTTGATCCATGCACATCCTAACCAAACTCATAAATGACAACTTTTGCTAAAACCAATGACTCAAAATACCCAAAATGACTCAAAAAGCTAATGCGCGAAACTTTATCGCACTCTACCCCCCTAAAGGAGTTGCGCCCTCGTAACTCAATTAATGCAAAACCAAAGGTGTAAGACTTAATATAAGTATTCATTAATAGCTCTGAAAACTCTTTCAACCATGACCTAATCTTGGATCAAATCCCAATACAAGTATCTGCATAACAATAAAGGTTGTATCCTATTCTCGACTCCTTACAAAACAAGGTTCATAATTCTCGAGTCTTAATCAATCGATATAACATATAGAGATTCTCATAATTTTGATCTCATACTTTGACCAAAATCTCAAAATTATCTACATATCACATATGTACCCATTCCCCCCAAGATAATATTATTAGCTTTAATACCTCAATATATGCTTCATAAAGTAACAATACCATTTGAACCTCTAGCAAGATCGTATATGGTTACTTATATACAATAAAGTAGTACGATACCCAATTCCAAGTAATCGTATAATAATTAACATTCATACAAGAGTAGCATGTAAATTATATAATTCCACATATACTAATAAAAATATCATACAAACAACTCTAATAATACTAGTGTGATAAAAAAAAATTAGCTCATTAATTGACCCATTTACACTTTTTATTAATTATTAAACTAAGTAGGGCGATCAATAGTTTATAATGAATTACATTATTCAATTATTTAAAAAAAGTTTTAATAAAAAATTTGAAAAGACACATATAATTTGAAAAATGTCTTAAAAAAAACTTAAATGTATACAAAACAAGAGATATCAAGTATAACTTAAATATAATTTGTGTATAAGAGTGATTATTTTGGAAAATAACTAATAACAACAGAAATTACAAGATAACGAATGACACAAGAAATTTATAAGATTTCCTTTTTGAAGATCCCTTTTCATATACTTGTAGTAAATTACATGACTGAGGAAAAGATTTAGTGATGTATTAGTTAATTAAAGAAACAATAACCCTCATGGGTATCAAGTGTAACGAAACATCACTTGCCGATCTTCATATGCTTAACTCTCATGGATTCATAAGATATCATTCCCAGAATATTCATAATTCTCCCAAAGTCACATTAACCTGATTGTATTTCCCCACAACCTTAAATTTTCAATCATTAACTCCTGGGTACTCTAAGGAAAACAACACTTCCTCATTTAAAGCTTTAATAACTTGAATTCTTCAAATTTACTCTTATAATATATGCTTATCTTCGAAACAACCCCTTTCACCCTTTAGACCACAATTTTTGATATCCCCAACATATTTAACTCAAAATAATAATAATGTTGTTATTGTTAATGCAAACAATTACGATATAAACCTTATTTTGAATATTACCGATATACTTTAAACAATCCCTAACTGACTTCATTATCTTCTACAACCAAGTATTATCTTATTAAAATAATGGCATTTATTTCCGAACAAATCTCTTTATTTTAGATATTACTTACTCATATTTTCTTATTTACAACATTTCACTTTAACTAACTTTGAAATCCTCCCACCTTTGTATAAAATGTTCCCAAATTCAATTCTAAACTCTTAACAATCAATAATATTATCATAAATAATTATAATGCTCCTTAATATATAGATATACTTTCCACCTCTGAATAAAATTGATATAAATTTCCATTAATGTCATAACTCATACCTCCAAGAATGTATGATATGAAATCTTTTTTTTCCTTGTTACATACCTAAGATATCTTCATTCTTCATACCCAATTTAATATATTTTTCTAATATCATAAATCTTGATCGATAATAATACTAATACTGTACCTCAAAATATCGATCCATATTGACATTCAAACCAATCAAAATGACTACTTTTTGTCTCATGATATACATTAATGAATTCTTTGAAACTCAAAACTTCACTAATTCATCAACATTGACCACACACAAACTTTGAATGTTGCGAATAAAACACTTGATATCACATGAGCAATTATGTCATATAAGGTACATAGTAATAAAAATATAATAACTTATGCATATTTCGTAGTAAAAATCATTCCTTAAATAAGCAAAAGAATTCAAAATTTGCATTCATCCTCAAATACGCTTTTATTCCATAAAGAAATATTATAATTGCTTTAACATATTTCCAAGCAAAATAAATAAATAAATAAATGTATCCACAAAATTCCAACCAATTCCACAATAGGAATTATACATATAAAAATTAAGTTCTTAACACTAATAACCTAGGGATTCATATAAGTAATCTTTATGCATACGACTTTCACATAAGTTTCCACAATTTTAATTTTCCACCTGAAATATGAAAATGTGTACATATTCCATATTGGAATTAAAATTCAATAAATTCAACACATAATGAAAACTCACAAATTGCACATGAATTTGAAAATTCAAATTCTTTAATAATTCAATATCTTCTCCGAGATATACAAATAGTACGACCTTTAACAAATAGAAAACAATAGTACCAACCTTCGATTGTCACAATTTTCGGCCTCATGGCTGAACACAAGATCTTTATAAGTATTCACCTAGCTTATTAGTAGTGGTTCCACTTAAGGTTCACTAATCTTGGGTGGCCTGTCTTAGATAGTAGTTCAACGTCTTCTAGTTCTTCTCATAACATTGATACTCTCGATGACCCACTCTTCGGCAATCACAACACTCACATGGTTGCCTTCTTATTTTTTTTTTCTCAAGGTGGCTCTTCACAAGTTTAGTAGAAATATGGTCTCTTAGGTTTCTCAACATTTTCTTAACCCTCACTTCCCCAATGTATTTATCAGATAGCCTTCAACTAATTTCCCAACTTTCCCTCATCCTCCTTTCATCCATCTTTGATCTAGTAGAGTTCCTATTTATATAAAAAGTTCCTAGTAGTATTAGACCTCCTTTCTCCACTTGGGTAGAGTTCACCGTGTTTTCTTTAATCCATTTTTGATCTTTAATTTAGTTTCTCGTCTCTTTATCCCATATAAATATGCTTAGTGCCTACATCTTTATCCATAATACAAAAGGTAACTCATCACACTTTCCTTTAAAAGGTCAAGTCAACACTTACTCAAATTTATGTGCCTTAATGGCTCTTGTAGGTATGTATATTTGGTTGTAAACCTCACCAATTTCGTGACTTTTATAGTACTCCTTAATGGACATGCTCCTCATCTTAAAGTTCATAAACCATATATACTTTTATTTCTTCAATTAGGCTAGGTAAAACTTTAATTTCAAAGTTCGTTAAACTTCTTCCCAACCTCAAATAGGCACTTATCGAGAACTCCCCCTTATTTTTGGGTCTAACAAAGTTTAGCTGACCTCGAGCACTATATTGACTCTCAACTCACTTGGATAAGGTTTTCAACATTGTTAATTAGCATTCTAAAGACTTTGCTTCATTTGAAACAAGTTCATTTCCCATGTCTTACGAGGTTCATAACTGGACTACCCTCATCCTTAGTCTTAGTTTTTATAAAAAGGATGGGCTATAATTGATGCAATTTGGATTTTTGTTTGGCTATAAATTGGACTATGCGGCCTCTACAAATCAGAGAACTTGAATTTACATGAGCTTGGCGGTTTGCACATTAAGGGGTCAATCGTTTTGCATTAAGGATATTTCTAGATTTTGGGCTTTAACCCTCTTGAAATTCAATATCATAGGTTGGATTAGGATGCCTACATGAAGTATGATCCTTATTATAAAAGATAGAAGAAAATTGAAGAGTTGTATTTGAAAGTTATCGATGATCATGATAATTCAAATCCATCAAAAACAAGGTAATGGTAGTGGTCAAAAGATAATCGTGAGGTTGAAATTACGGTTGTTTATGCTCTCGTATAGTAAATCTATTAAATATTGGTATTTATACTCTTTTCCGTAATCATAAGGTTGCTCGATATGACTTAGGTCTTGCTTGGTATCAATTAAGGTTGCTTATTGGTTCCCTTGATGATACAATTGCTCACTCCATAACTCATTCCTATAGTCCACATCTATATACTTTCAAAAGATATTTATATTTCTCGAAGAAAGGAGAAGATGCCAAAGTTAGGAGAATTAACATTGGGGACAAGTTACTTCTTAAACGAACAAATAATATAGACAAAATGAAATATACAGTACATCATTCACGAATTTAATCAAACTGACTTTCTCTAAAAAGTACTTATCAATTCAATGTATTCGTTTCTCACTTGTTTTAACACACAAACTTATTTTAAAATCACGTGCACACATAAAAAGAAAGATGCAACATAAAAAAATTAAAATATTCCTCCTTAATTTGAATACTCAATTATTTCCTCTTAGAATTTAAATTCCTCAATTTTACATAAGTACTTAATCATTTTCACCTTGACTTAACCCATAATTCACATTCACGGGAAAAAAAAATTATCAAACCACCTAACCATTGTTCGAAAATGCTAACCTATTAACTTTATCACAACATATTCATATCTATTTTAAATATAAATAAACTATTTTAAAACACCTAAACACATTAATATCATTTCACATAAGTAATTCAAAATTAAACTCAAAAATTCCATTTGCATGAAGCAATACATATAAGTCAAAATATTTGACTAAAGGCTACTCAATTATGAGCATCAAAATACATAAAATTCAAACCTAATACAAATTCAAGGTATAATTACATATACTAACTTGTATATGCATACATTCACAATATTTCAAACTTCAAAATAATTTCAACCAAAGCAACATAATTGTTATAATGTAATTCTAGGGCCTTCAGACTAATAACACCTAATAACAAGGCTTGTAAATAATAACTAACAACATATTCAAACTCAAACTTTTGTGGTTCCACTTGGGCCATATAACACTCTACCATAAAAACAACATAACGTGCTAAACTTGAAAAATTATGGGCCCTTAAGCCCAACAACCACTTACTATGGCTATTGCACATATAATAATTTCAAATTTCAAATAATTACAATTCATTTTATTCATTTTCAAAAATTAATAATGTACTCGGATCGATTCATGGTATAAGATGATCAAGTCTGATCTCCCAGGTAAGTTACCCACAGCGTCGGAGAGAGCCTTGCCTAGATAGAGATCATACCCATTATAGGCCTCGAATGAGAACCCGGACATCTTTTTCTGAATCACCTTTCCAAAGAGTTAAATACTTTATAATTTATTTTGTTTGAAAAAGACGTTTTTTTTAAAGTGCGAAACTCTATCCTATATGCCCTCTTAAATCTACCCAATAACATATACATATATATACATATACATACATATATATATATATATATATATATATATATATATATATATATATATATATATATATATATATATATAATTCCAAGATCGATTTTATTCCCTAGGCTTTTAAACTGATAACACTTTGTAACTATCCCAAATCTCCCTCTACGGAAATACTAGAATAATACACATAAAATACCATAGAGATAGACTTGGGCGTATTACCGCCACGTGATAACGTAAGGCTATACTAAAATACTATCATAATATAACTTGGAATTAAATAAAATCCTAAACTAGGTGAATGACGCCCTTGTGCCCCAACACAACATGTAGTCTACTCCAATCATCATCACCTATCTACTTATCAATAAATGATAAGTAGCGCCAAGCCAAAAACAAAAAGGAAGCACGAGTTAGCAAAGTATGCTAAGTACATAAAGTCCGAGATAAGTAAAAATAAATTTATTATGTAAACATACTTTCGAAGACTCAAGTCATATTACATGACAACAATTATTTATCCAAAATGATCCTTTTCCAAAAATATTTCAAACCATGAATATTGAATGTAAAAATTCAAATATTGAAAATAAAATTTTCCTATACCCCAATTCCTCTCTAAGTGTACACACCCCCAAGTTAATATCTTTCTATACAAAGGCTATCCTTGAGGAAAGACTAGGTCATACAAAGTCCATAGTCTTTTCTGTCAAATCCACATAACGGGATTACAAAACAATAAATAAGCTTATAAAGCTTGTGGGGTCACCAAAAATATTTTTAATATAATAAGAGTATAGTATACAGAAAATATATATACTCATATAACTGTAACCTTCAAAAATTCTTTATTTCCTTAATCTTTCAAAATGATATGACAATATCAATAAAATATTTAGTTATTCCAAATCTTTTCATAGAATATTTTCTATGATGATATTATTTTCCAAAATATAATACGATTCAAATCTTTCCATAAAACATTATTTTCAAAATATAATAAGATGTTTCAAATCATTAATATTATTTCCAAAATCTAAAAATTTCATGACAAAAATATAAGGATAATAAAATATAAAATAAATTTGTCATCAAACTTTAAATTAACATAAAACAAAATTAATTGAATCATAAATTATATCATGTATCATATAAACACGTAACAATCATGTAAACACTTTACTCAAGTATCTAGCCACTTAACGTACCTTAACTTGATCTTCACTAAGAAAACTTTATTACGAAGCTTAAGAGAATCGCGATTCAACACCCTACACATAAATAAATAACAAGACTCACTATATGTGCATGAACTATATTTAATTTTCATGAATAATATATTAAATTTATGTTTTTATACTTTAAAACTATTAAATAATTTTGTTTATTAAACCGTAACAATAATGATAATAATAATATATAATAATATGTAATAATAAACATAGTAGTTTTAGGAAAAGAGAAAACCGAAACAAGAGGAGAGGAGGAGGATGGCTAGGTGGCCAAGGGTGGTTAGATGTGGCTCATGGTGGATTCCGCCAATAGTGGTGGTGGTGGTGAAAGCCAAGAGAAAAGAAAGGAAAGAATGAGATTTAATCTCATTAGAAAGTAGGCAGAAAATTTCAGAGTCCATAACTCCTTTGATCTGAATCCGAATTGGGTGATTCTTGAGCCTAACCTCAAGAACCTTTCGAGAGGAATAATCCGTTGTGAAATAGCAATTTGCTAAAATGACCAGAAGTACCCAAAAATTGGCTCTGAACTGAACCGAGCATAAAGGCTACGGAAATAGAAGAAATAATTTGTGGAAAAGAAGAGAGAAGAAGAGAGAATTTTGAGTGTGCTTGTGAGATTGGAGTAGGAGGGGGCAGATGATTTGTGGAGTTGGTGCAATTTGTGCATTGAGATGGAGGGTATTTATAGTGTTTATAGTTTATGTAGTATGGTAAGTTAGAAAATCATGAGGATATTTTGGTGATCAAGAATAATTGTTTTAGTCATATTTTGTAATGGTATTATTCTTGGTGAATAAGGAATTCAATCATGAATTAAGAAAAGTGGCAAATGAATTATTTGGAGAATATTTCAGGATCATGTTTGGGTGGAAGATTTTGAACAAATAATTTTTTTTTTCCTTCCTACCTTGTGGTGTAGTCGTGTACATGCATGGGCTTTCAAGAATTTTGTTTTTTTTGTTTTTTTTTTTTTTTTTTGCATTTTCCTTTTTGGGCTTCCTAATTGGTCTTATTGGGTTTCGTTTTGGGTTTTAAGATAGTCATAAATAATATTTGGGGTTAAATACTTGTTCAATAAATTTAGTTTAATCATGAGATCATAGTAATTTATGAAAATAAGGCTTATTTAAAATGTCCGAAAATCATGTGAAGGTATATGAAATTTTGATTTTTATGATTTAAAATAAAATTTTAACTTAAATCTTATGTCTAAAATTCAAGTAAGTAATTTTAGTAGTATAAAAATAATAATTATTTACATAAAATTTGTTCAAAATTACAGGGTATTAAAATACTCCTTCTTGCACCGTTGACAGATCCATGGGCCCCGTTGAAAGGCCGGCTTGGCGAACTGCTGCGAGCCCTTAACTGGCTTGTAGCTAGCGAGGCTTCTTCGCTGGAACAAGAGCTTGATTCGCAGAAGGTCTATTTTTGGCTGCTTCTTCTTTGACCAAAGATGCATGAATCTCTAGAGCCACTTCATATGCTCGCTGAAAAGTCGATGCGTTGCTACTGATCACATGTACTCTAATACGGGGATCTAGTTTCTTGATGTACCTCTTCAACCTCTCGGCCTTGGAGGGAATCACAGCTGTGGCGAATCTGGATAGTTCAACGAACTTGTCTGTAAAGGCTTGAACGGACATGGCTCCTTGATTGAGCATGAGAAATTCTTCTTGCTTTTGCCAGCGAAGCTCATTAGGATAGAAGCGCTCTTGAAGCTTGTAATGAAATCCGACCAGAGCATTTCCCTTGTTGAGTCCTCATGAGGTCTTACGGTGTTCTACCAATTATCGGCTTCACTCCTCAAGTAGTAAGCCGCTATTTGAACCATTTCATCTTCTACGCAATTTGTGGCATCAAATAGCTTCCTCATTTCCCGAATCCAGTTTTCTAGGACTACGGGGTCCGCAATGCCGTCATATGATGGATGTCGATGACAAGAAAAACTGTCAAATGAGGACTGGCTGTTGGGCGTTTGAACACCCCTTTGAGCCAACGACGTGAGGATGGCGTCCTCGAGAGCGCGTTGATGGTCACGAGAGTTAAGAGATCAGCTAGGACTTGCCATTCTGCAAAACCGAACACACGTTAGGGGGAAAAACAAAAGAAATAGTTGTAAAGCTTTCGAGCAGCTCTTTCAACTGCCGTCTAATCCCCCAACATGCTCAAGAACTGAGATCCGGAGCTGGTACGGAAAAACCTTCTGTATAACGAAAATAAAAATCATCTTAACTCATGGCTCTACCCGAGTCAACACTCACTATGTTTTCATGGTTAAGCTATCTACGTCAAATTCTCGGAAACATAAAGCACACTATCTTTCGGGTTACTTATGAAGAAGTAATGCTAAGGTTAAACCTAGAGCTCTGATACCAACTGTAACGACCCGTTTTTCTGCAACGTCGATTTCTATGAAATCGAAAAGTTGGACCATCACATATGAACTTATAAAATCTAAAACTAGGGAAATGAAGAGTAAAATATATTTTGAGCTCTATATTTCCCTACTTTTAGGTTTTATAAGTTGATAAGTGATGGTCCGACTTGTCGATTTCTGTGAAATCGACATTGCAGAAAGATGGGTCGTTACAAACACTTAAGCTCTACTCAACGTAGGCACCTATCAAGGAGAATGTGGAAGGCTGGATAAGTATCCATCGAGTTCTTGGGGGCTCATTAGCCCCTAAACGTCAATGGAAAACCTTAGGCCAACACTTAAGCCCTACTTGATGTAGGCACCCATTAAGGAGAATAGGGAAGGTTGGATAGGTATCCATTGAGTTTTTGGGGCTCATTAGCCCCTCAACCTCGATGCATCACCTTAGGCCAACACTTAGGCACCCATCGAGGATTATGGGAAGGCTGGACAGAAACCTCCATCGAGTACTTGGGGCTCATTAGCCCCTAAACCTTGATGGATCACCTTAGGTCACCACTCAAACCCTAAACAGGTTGACCTTCATCAAGGTAAAATTATGAATCCTTATCACAAAAAGCATCTATCGAGGCAGATAGACCCTCGAGGTAACAAGGGAGGTCCTCCTCCATCACAATCGAGGTAGAAAGACCCTCGAGGTAACAAGGAGGTCCTTCTCCATCACTTGTAACGACCCGAATTTTATAGGCTGTCGATTTACGAAGGAAATCGACAAATGGATCATTACCAATCAAAACATACTAAAACATTATTAAGTGGAAATTATTAAACTTAGTTTGAGAAATCCCTTTATTAATTAATTAACTACTACATAAAGAATTTATTCGCAACAAGCTGGGTGAAATCTAGAAAGAAGTAAACTAAAAGGTAAAGTAGATTCCGGGTTTCTTCTATAAATCTGGCAAAAACACTCAACCCGATCCACACGCAAGCCCACTTATTCTTCTGCACCATTACCTGAAATGGGGGGGAGGTCCACCGTCAGTGGCGAGTAACTAGGTTGTCCCACTTAAATGTGGAACCACAAATCATATAATAGCATAGAATCATCAAAACAAACATGTTATACATGAATAATCAACAAATATTGCATAACTTATCAGACATACGCAGCGGAAGACTTATCATATCATGTAGAAGATAACATAATAAATACATAAATAACATACCAACCCGAAGAATTCTTATCTTTTCATATTATTACCCAAAACCCATCTTTTAATCATCTTTCTTAATCCATGGACCGGTCATTATAGCTCGTAAGGATGCCCGTGTACATCCCAACTTTTCTAAAATGCGCCGGGGAGAACCCGTGTATTCTACCCGTAGCCCTCCTTTGCAAGAACTAAGCCTAAGCTATGGCCATAACTCCTAATTAAATAGTAGCCCGTGTACTACTACATATCCTAGAATCAAGAACTACCCAGAGACCGCAGTAGGGCAGTGGCTTCAGCTTAACCTAATCTAGTGACCCGTGTATCACCAAACCGGCGTCCACTTCTTATACTTATCTTATCTTATCTTATCGACATGGCCATCGTGAGACCAATAAAACAACTTATCATCTTATTCTTATTCTTATAGTCAAAGTCAATCCTTATTCTTATTAATTCAACTTAACTTCTTATTCTTTTTATTCCTTTAATTATATTGAATCCTTAAATCATAAACTAAAATTATTATAAGCCAAAAATTAAATTAAATTGATCATACTCTTATTTAAACCACTCGACATTTTCGAAATAAACAAAATAAATAATTAAATCAATTCTCTTAAAAATTACATAAATAATTCAATAAATCAATTAAATCATCAAATTAATATAAAAACTAAAAATTATCAAATAATATTGCATAAAATATGAGAAAAATACCCTCTTTCCATCCCTACACCATTCGTCCATCATAGATAAAAATAAAAAAAATTGACACTTTAAAGTATTAATCACAATTATCATGAATAAATCATTTAAACTTATTAAATAAATAATAAAATCATAGATTAATCATTGAATTATCAAACCTTAAATTAATTAATCAAACAAGATCAAAATTCACTCCTTTTTATTAATATATCACTCGGCCATCTTCAAGAATTGGAGACAAAAATTCATACTTTAAATTCTACTCATAATTATCATATTTTAATTATTAAAACAGTTATATAAATTCTAAAATTATGATCTAACTATCTATCCGAAAATTATAACCAAACATGGATAAAAGTTACGCCTTTTTATTATCAAAATATTCGGCCAACATGAAAGAATAATAAGATCAAGATTAATTTTCAAGAACCTATTAAATCATATATTAAATTACTTTTAAACTACAGATTAATTAATAAATCAAGATTAGGAATATAAGTGAACAAGAAAAATTGAAACTTTAATTCTTTTCATCATCTTGGACCACTCGACAATATTAAAGAACAAGGACAAAATTATAGATTTAATTCAAGACTTCAATTAGGCAATTAACTAAGTCATGTACATGCTTTTAAATCAAGAAAACATCCTAAAATCAACATGAAGATTATGCATCACACTCGACATAGGCACGCATGGTTCAAGAATCAATTCAATATTTATCATGCAATTATTCTAACTAAAACATGTAATTTAAGATAACAATCATGGATAGAATTAATTAAAGAAAATAAGAAAGATTCACTAAAGATCATACAAAAATATCAAGAACATCATAGATAAATATATAGCATGGTTCGAAAATCATAGCATAAACATGATACTAATTCTATCAATCCTAGTTTAATTCTAATTAACTATATGATAAACTATCCAAACTTAAGAGGGTTAGTCTAGTTACTTTAATCGGAAGACAAGAAAAACAAAGAAAAACTTTGCTTTGGTTCGACACACACACACGGCACACACTACACTAATGTTTGATGAAATTCTTTGAGAAAGAAAGAGAGGGAGAAGTTAGGATAATAGGTTATGAGTATTGTTCCCTATATATAATTATAAAGAACAAAAGAATTAATTAAATAAAAAGAAAGGGATGGGGGCCGTGTAATATGAGTAGTAATATGAGGGAGTTGAGTCAACTTAGGAGACTTGGTAAGTGGTTAGTTAAAAATAGGATTTTTAGGTTAATTAGGATAATCATAATAAAAATTAGATATTTAGATATAGAATTATCTAAATAATAATAATAATAATAGAAAGAAAATAATCCTTGGCCAAAAAAAGGGGAGGGCCAGCCAAGGGAATTAATATTTGGTCATTGGGCCCAATTTTAAGAGGGAGAAAATAAGATACTACAGTCCAATTAACTGGGCCTTTTGGACTTAGAATTTAGAATACATATAAATTAACCACAAAATTTTCTGGCCCAGATTTTCGGGTTATTATAGTAACGACCCAATTTTTCCGAAAGAATAAAACTAAAATCCACATGAAATCAAGTCATTAGTAGAGGTGGCCACCGGGCGGGCCGGGCCGGAAAGTGATGACCCGTGAACCGGCCCACTGGGTAACCGGGCCGGGCCGAACCAGGCCGGGTTCATGGAGTGGTGACCCATGAACCGGGCCTCACACCGGGCCGGGTTGGGCCGGGTTCGCGGGTTATCCGGATTGGTACGGGTTCGCGGGTTGGACCGGGTTCATGGGTTGGCGGGTTGGACCGGGTTCATGGGTTCGCGGGTTGGACCGAGTTCATGGGTTTGTAGTTTAAGGGGGTTTACGGTTTAGGCATTTGGAGAATTGGAGGGTTTAGGGGGGTTTGGAGAGGGTTTAGGTAATTTAGAAAATTTGGAGGGAGGGTTTGTAAATTGTAATGGTTTTGACTTTTGACTTTTGAGTGTTTATAGTATATATGATAATTAGATAATATGAATAAATGAATAATTGAATATAATACATTAAAACAATTAAACATGTAACAAATTTATAAATTACAATTATAAAAATGTATGTAATAAATGAATAATAAATCATAGTTGACCAAATAATTGAATATATTACTTACACAATTAGAATTCGTAATTACACAACTAGAATTCGTAACTAATATTTAATTTATAAATTAGAAATTAATTTATTACAATTTACAAATATATTTTATAAAAAATAATAAAATTAAATCACTTCAACAAACTGGAAAAAAAAACATCCAAATGATATTAGTTAATTACAATTTACAAAACATATGCATTAAAAATTATTACATAATTTAAAAACATTAAAATAATTATGTAAAAAATAAGGCAAAAATATATGAAAACCCCCCCCGGGGGGAGGGGGGGGGGAGCTTGGACTTACTTTGATTATTAAAATTTAATTTTTGAATTAAATTTTAGTTTATTAAAATTTAATTTTTGAATAAAATTTTAATTTATTAAAATTTAATTTTTGAATTAAATTTTAATTTATTAAAATTTTATTTTTGAATTAAATTTTAATTTATTAAAATTTAATTTTTGAATTAAATTTTACTTTTCAAAATAAGATGCCTACGTATCCTTAAGTTTCTTAAGTAAACTTAAGGAATCAAAGCCCACGTAGTTCTTTTGCGTACCTGAATTGTGGTCGTGGACCGTTGTTGTGACTTTTGACTTAGGTTGTGTCATTTCCGCTAGGGCCTGCATCGGATTCTGATGTATTCATCAACATCCACGGGTCTTCTTCGTCTTGTTCGTCCTCCTTCAATCCTTGTATCCTTTTTTCTGCCTGATCCCAATCTTTTTTGCAAACACATATTTCTATGGTATCAGGGTGTAGGCTAGATCTTTTTTCATCCAATACTCTTTTACCTGCACTAAAAGCTGACTCGGAAGCAACAGTAGATGCCGGAATTGCTAGGACATCCTTAGCAATTCTAGCTAGAATAGGAAATTGAACTGAATGGGAATGCCACCATTTAATAATATGAAAATTTTCGTTAGTTTCGAATTGAAAAGATAAATAATCATCTATACCTGAACCTTCATCTTGGGAGGGTGATGATGTGGAAGGTACCCTCGATTTTCCTTTACGAAGGATAGATGCTAAAAAGGGGTCTCTGTTTTTCGGCTTTGGTTGTGAAGACTGACCGGGTTGATAAATACCCGCATAATGTTCATATAGTCTATCTAATATTGTCTTACAATCATTTACATATTTATCAACATCATAATCTGTACCAAGAGTTTCGTAATAAAAGGTCAACAAGCTTCTCAATCCTTCAAGCTTGAGACCCGGGTCAAGAATAACTGCAATGCCATAAATGTAAGGGAATTCGGCAAAATAGGACATCCATTTTACCTTCATTCCCCACAAGATGTCGGTGACGGCAGGAATTTCACTGTTCTGGCTGCCTTTGTGAATGGCGTGAACTATTTTAATTCCTTCTAATACAACTAAATGTACATTAGGCTCATAAACATAAGAAAAAACTTTAGTAGCATATTCAAATGCGGCAAGTACATCACGAATAATCATAGCAATAGACCAATTGTAGTTAGTAATCATTTCACCCGGCTCAGAACGAGTTTCATTATACAATTCAGTTAAAACTTCACGATATTTAATCCCATCATCCAATAATTTAAAAGTAGAATTCCATCGGGTTACGCAATCTAAACCTATGCATTTTTTCTTTAGTCCTCTTTCCTCACATTTTCTTTTATAAGCCCTGCTCATACTACGAGTGACTCTAATCCACTTTACTACACTCCTAATTGGTTGTAATAGGGGATATAAGTCTTTAATACCTTCTTGCGCACATAAGTTTAATATATGCGCACAACATCTAACGTGTAAAAGGCTACCATTAAGTAGCAAAGGTACGTCACTGTCTTGTTTTAAAAAGTCAATAGCACGGGTATTAGCCGATGCATTGTCAAATGAAGCTGAAAAAAGTTTGTCAACCAACTGAAATTTTTTTAAACAATTTACAATACGGGTTTTAATGTTAAAACCCGTATGGTTTTCCTCCATTGCCTCAAAACAAATAATCCTTTTTTGTAAAAACCATTCATCATCTATCCAATGAACAGTTACACAAATAAAAGGTTCACCTACAAAAGAAGTCCAACAATCACTAGTTATGCTAACCCGACCATCACAGGTACGGAACATTTCCATCAAATAAGCTCGATAAGAATTATAAAGTTTGATGGTGCGACGTTTAAGGGTGTTTCTAGGAATTCTTCTAAAAGCCGGTTGCATAGCAACCCGGTTAAAATGTTCGAAATTGGGGCTTTCCCCATGAGTAAACGGCAATTCATCAAGAATAACATATTTAGAAAATTCATCAATCATTCTATCACGATTATAAACAAAAGGCATACCTGCGCCGGGAGTAGTCGTTGCGTACCCATGGATTTGAGCCTGTCTCGAATCATCTCTTTCTGCACCATCGGGCCCCAAGTTGTGACCCTTTTTTAAATGACGGACCAATGTTCCGGTTCCATCGTTTTTGGTCCACTTGTAACTTTTTGGTTTTTTTGTTTTAGTAACATCTCGACAAATTTTGCAAATTGCAGTATATTTGTCGGGATCATTTGTTGCTACTTTGTCATAGTAAGGCCATACCCATGAGGTATGACCTCTTTCTCTTTTACCAGTTGATGTTGTATTAGTGTTACTAGGACCACCTTGTTCACCTCCTCCTTAATTAAAAAAAATGAAATATTAATACTTTATTTTCATAATATATCCATTTTTTGTACATAAATAAACAATTAGTGAATTAATTAATTTATTCAAACTCTTGAAAGTATTAATTTCAAGTTATATTATTTACGTAACTACGTAACTATGTAACTATGTATGAATCAAAATTAATTTCAAATTATATTATTTACATAAACAATTAATTTATTTATATAAACTCATGATTCATAAATGTATGATAAAGTAAACAACTATAATAACTTCAAAAATATTAATTTGAATTTATACCTTCCATATTATCCTCCGATTCAAATTCGGGAACGTAACCTCCGCCTCCGGCGCCCACCGGAATATGAGGAGGTGGCATTGATGATGATGATTGATGGGATTGATATGGGTTGGTTCGAGGTGGACGAGGATTTTGTTGACTGTCTAATGCCCTAGCTAATGATTCAATTTCATCTGTATTTACTTCATACGAACCGTGAAATTGATCATTAACATTACCTCTACCATCACCTCTACCAGCACTACCACCACCAATTCTACCACCACTATTCCTTCCAGCCATTTTTTTTGAATTTAGAAACTAATTTAAAATATAAGAACTGGAATTTTAATATAAGTAATTAAGTATATAAGTATATAACTACTAAAACTTGAATATAAACTAGTAATTTCTGAATATTTTTTTTAGTATAAACTTCTAAAATTTAACTATTAAAATTGAGAGATTAAGAATTCAGAATGAGAACTTTGAGAATTAGAGAGAGTAAGAGAAGAGAAGAAGAATGATGTTAAATTGTTAATTGTGAAGAATTTGGGGTAAATTGGATGGGTATTTATAGGGGAAAATTGGGAGGGAATATGTAAAATTTAAATTAAAAAAATAAATAAAAAGGGGGGAGCCGTTGGAGTCACAGCAGAAAAAGGAGAGGAGAGGAGAGGAGGGAGCACCGGAGCAGCATGCAGCAACAATGCAGCATGCATGCATGCATGCAGACTACAGCAGAGTAGCAGACGTGCAGTCCTTGTTGCAGCGTTGCAGTGACCCGTCCGGGCGGGCCGAACGGGCCGGGCCTGGGTCACGGGCCGGGCCGGGTCTGGGTCACGGGTCGGGCCGGGTCTGGGTCACGGGTCGGGCTGGGTTAACCGGGTTAAACGAACGGGTTGGGTTACGGGCTGGGTTTGAAAATTCCGACCCATGACCCACCCGGTTTGGACCGGGTCGGGTCACGGGCCGGGCTGGGTTAACCGGGCTTGACCCATCAGGGCTGCTAACCGGGCCGGGTCCGGGCCGGGCCGGGCCAACCCGGCCCAGTGGCCACCACTAGTCATTAGTATTAATTAACCAAAAATTCCCAAAGATACAACTACCAAAATATATAGTCCAACCAAACACTTAACCAACACGAGAGTCCAAAAGTCCATATTACAACACTATCTAATTAACCATAACCACCAAATTCCATTATACAAAAGGTAAATCCAAAAGTACAAACTACACTATTACAAAAGAAGTCCAGATCTCTCGCACACAATCCCAGCCCAAGCATAAGAAGACAGCTACTCGTCCTCATTACCTGAAAAGAATAGGTCCACCATCAGTGGCGGGTAACTAGGTTGTTCAACCCAAATGTGTGATTTAAGCCACATACAAAACATTAAATATCATCAAATAAAACAATAAACATCAACATGAAAGATCAACAATCAATGATCAAGCATAATCATATAATTGTGTACCTGGCGTCCATCGCAGGGGAATAACATACATATATTCAAACATTCACGAAGCCATAAAACCAATCAAAATAAAAACCGAACCAAACTGAAATACTCCAAAACGAAAGTAAATACCAAAAGAGATATACGGAAGTACTAGGTGTCCATAGTTAGTGTAATGACCCAGATTTTATCGGTATTTTTGCCGGTGTTTATGTGTGTATTTATGTGTTTATTTGCTAGTTCAAAATTTATTTTGAACTATTTATTTTAATTTTATGTGAATAATTTCGATTTAATCGAAATGTTTTATTTCTTAGTTTTTATTATTTATTTTAGTTATTATTTTATTAATTGGCCCAATTGAGACTTCAAGATGAAGCTGCCAGTTTTAAAGACGAGGCTTCAAGCTGCCGGTTTGGTCTTCTTAAACTGCCGGTCTTGAACCTTGCAAGCTGGCAGTTCTATACTGCCGGTCTTGGAGCTTGCAAGCTGGCAGTTCTATACTGCCGGTCTTGGACCTTGCATGCTGCCAGTTCCATACCGCCGGTCTTGAACTTCACAAGCTGCCGGTTTTTGCATGATTAGTCATGTAAATTTAGTAATTTAACCCAATGGATCACAAGGCCCATTTTGCTTCTCTTGGCCGGTTCTACAAAGGCATGGCAAGGCTTGCCACTTGCCTTGTGTTCACACCTTAACTAACTCTATTTATAGGGGAGTTAGTAAGGCTTAAGCTCATTTTTGCCATCATAAACTCTTGCCATCCAAATCAAACACAAAACCTCTCATACTCTCTTCCACACGCCATTTTTGGCATTGATCATCAACACTTTGTTCATCCATCTTTTGAACTCCAAACTTAAAGATTCAAACTCTATTGATCTTTAAGCCTTAAAACACAATCTAGACTTCAACAATTTCTTTCAAGATCTTTTGGTTGGGTTGTTTTCCGGATTGTCCTTGCTCGTGTGGGTGTTCGTGGTGGTGACCGTGTGTGCCTTGGTTGAGGCCGTGCAAGTGAGGTGTTCGTGCTGAGTGCTCGTGTGAAACCGTGTGTGAAGCCATGGTTCGTGGTGGTTCGTGGTCGAGTGAGGCCGTGTGTGCAGCAGCCGTGTGTTCGTGTGGGTTGTGTTCGTGGATTGCATTTGTGTGTTGATTTGTGTGTTGATCTTCAATAAGGTAACATACTAACTCAACTTAATTGGTAATACTATGTTTATAGCTTTGATTAAATGCTTGTTTGGTTGATTTGATGATGATTGTTCATGGTTTTGAAGTTGTTCTTTAAATCTGATTTTGAAGTATCTTTAATGGTGTTTTAATGGTGGTTTTCATGTTTTAAGGTAATTTTTATGATATTTTGGAAATCATGGTGATTGGGTTTGATTTTGTTGAATTTTGATTAAATTTGTTAAGGATGTCGTGTGATATGAGGGTTCATACGTGTAGTTTGAGTTGTATGAGTTCTTGATTGAGTTCTTGAATCTTGAATGAGTTCTTGATTGAAGTTCTTGAATCTTGAATGGTTTCTTTACGAGTTCTTTAAGTAATAGATGAGTTCTTTAAGGTTCTTGATTGAGTTCTTTAGAGTTCTTGTTGAGGTTTGATGAGTTCTTTAAGAGTCTTGAAAGTTAAAGAAAGTGATAGAAGGAGTCTTGAAAGTTAAATATTTGGGATATGTTGGTTAAAGATTGAGTTAAGAATGATTATATGATGTTTGGTTAGTCTCAAGAGTATGGCTATAGGCAATTCTTGGGTTAACTTCGATGATTTAGTTATTAATTTCAAGAGTATGGCTTATTCTTGTCTTTAATTTAACTATGACGATATGACGATGATATGATGGGATGTTTAGCTTGATTTCTTTTCTAGACGCCCTTGACTTTGTGTATGGCTTATGCTTAGTTTTGGGTTAAGATGTTGCCCCTATTCCATCCGCGGTATTGGAATAGTTTTGGAGTCTCACTATGTTATTCCTAGTACGCTCAGATTTATTTGGGGATTAGGGACACGAATTTCCAAGTATGAAATGGGTTCGTGGGATTTGGGTGTATGGCTTATGCCCGGTCCTGACATAGTAGAAGTTCGGTTGCGTAAGATGCTTCCGTACGAGCCTAGTCCGGTCTAGAACTAGAATGATTGCACCTGAGTTAGAATTGGTATAGTGATGTCGTATGGTGATGTAGTATGATGATGTAGAGTGTTTAGTCGAGTTTGGATTACGAGCTTGAGGTTGTCTCGTGTCTTCGAGGATTTTACGTGTGATGTTATTTGATTATTGCTATGTGCTTGTGTATTCCCGTTAGGGTGAGTCAGTTATGTTACTCGCCACTGATGGTGGATTATGTTGTGTTTTTCAGGTACATCTGACGATGATGCTCTTGCTTAGCTTTGGGGTTGGGCGAGCGGCGCTTTGTGTACTTTGTTGTTGTTTATTACAGTTGTTTTATAGTGTTAGTTTCTATAGACGTTGTTTCAGACTTATGGTATTACATATGTTGTATAAGACTCTAGCATGTGGTTAGAGTTGCACTTTACTTTTGTTTTAGTACATTTGACTTTTGGATTTAGTTTTTGTACAAAATTGTGGGTTATTGTACATCTTTGGGTTTAATACTAATATTTTGAGGTATTAGTTTATTTTCTAAGTGTTGAGTTTTAGTTTTATAACTACTTGACTCGTCGGTTTCTTCCGCGCCGATTTAAGCGAGTCGGGTCGTTACAGTTGGTATCAGAGCCGAATAGGTTTAAGTGAAGTTTTCTAGGAATTCGAGTTAAACCCGGGAGATGAGAGCTTTATTTTTCCCGAGTGATTAAACCATTTCTAGGCTATGTGAAGGGAGAAGAGTTGGGTAGAAAGGCCGGGATAGGATTCTTTCTATTTTTCCTTTTCTTCTTATTTTTAGTATGTATTTGGTGGGGTATTTTACTGACTTGCTATCTCTGTTATGTTTGTTGTTGTGATGTTTTTCAGCATGTCTACACCTCGCCGGTCGAGTACTGGACGACAGAGGTTGCGGGCACTCGAGGAGGCGATCCTTACTTTGGCGCACCATAGTCGTCAACCGCCAAATATGCAGTCGACGTTCGATCGTATCGCTCGTCATCGACCTCCGACTTACGACGGGGTTGCCGACCCCATTACTTTGGAGAGCTGGATCCGCGAAATGGGGAAGCTCTTCGACGCGACGTTTTGCCCCGATCACGAGAGGGTGCCGATCGCCGCATATTACGTACGTGGGGAGGCTGATAACTGGTGGACGTTAGCGAAGGACGCGTACCAGCCGTTGCATGCGATGTCTTGGACCGATTTTATCGATAAGGTTCAGGAGCGTTTCTACCCCGACGAGTTGCGGTGGCAGAAACAGGAGGAGTTTCTTACTCTTGCACAGGGTAAGATGTCTGTCCAGGCGTACACTGATCGATTCACGGAGTTATCGAGGTTCGCTACGTCTGTGGTTCCGTCGGAGAAGGATCGGGTCAAGCGCTACATCAAAAAGCTAGATCCGAGGATCCGAGTTCACGTGATCAGCAGTGGAGCGGCTACGTTCCAGCAGGCTTACGAGGTAGCACTCGAGATACAGGCATCAGTTACCGAGGAGGATTCGAGCAAGAAGAGAGCTCCAGTTCCGACGACTACAGCTTCGTTTAAGAAGCCTCGGTTTGGCACATCTAGCAGTACCCCTTCAGCCCCGAGTTCGCATAAGGGTAGTGATGGTTCGAAGTGTCGAGGCTGTGGCAGAGACTTCCATCCAGGAAAGAAGTGTGACGGTTCTCCGATTACTTGCTTCACTTGTGGTAAGGTAGGCCACAAGTCGACGGTTTGTCCCGAGAGGAGGCCAGATTCAGAGGTTAAGCAGCTTCCAGCACCGACAAAGACTCCGGTGAAGAACCGAGTCTACTGTATGACTGAGGCGGAGGCCGAGGTTCAGCCCGACGTTGTATCAGGTAGATTTCTTGTCTCTGGCGTGTTAGCATTAGTCTTATTTGATTCTGGTGCTACTATTTCTTTTGTGGCTAGTAGTTTCGTCTCGAGGTCTAACCTTCGAGGCAGCCTTCCTGTTAGTTCAATTATTACTCTCCCTTCAGGAGAGGATTTTACTTGTCATCGAGAGTTCCGAGGAGTGTCCATCGTGATAGCAGGGGAGCAAGCGACGGCCGATCTGAAAGAGTTCCCGCTGATGGAGTTCGACGTTATACTTGGTATGGACTGGCTATCGAGGTATCGAGCAATCATTCGTTGCCGAGATCAGTCAGTGACATTCCGAGGATCTCAGGGCAACCGAGTTACCTACTCTGGGTTCGTCCTTAAGAAAGGAGTAAAGGTAATCTCTGCCTTGAAAATGAGGAAGCATCGCCAGAAGGGCGATATGGTGTATTTATGTCAGGTCCGAGACTTGACTAATGAGTCTCTGTTGGACGATATACCTGTAGCGAGGGATTTCAGAGACGTATTTCCTGACGAGCTACCAGGCGTTCCACCGGAGCGCGACGTCGAGTTTCATATCGACTTGGTACCCGGGACAGCGCCGATCTCGAAGGCACCGTACCGGATGGCACCGTCTGAGTTATTGGAATTAAAGACACAACTCCAGGATTTGATCGATAAGGGCTTCATTAGGCCGAGTGTTTCTCCATAGGGAGCTCCTGTGCTCTTCGTGAAGAAGAAAGATGGTAGCATGCGCCTGTGCATAGACTACCGAGAGTTGAATCGGGTAACTATCAAGAATAAGTACCCATTGCCTAGGATTGAGGACCTGTTTGATCAATTGCGAGGAGCAGGAGTGTTTTCAAAGATAGATCTTCGGTCTGGATATCATCAGATTCCAGTCAAGAAGGAAGACATCCCGAAAACTGCTTTTCGTACTAGATACGGCCATTAAGAGTTCGAGGTGATGCCCTTTGGCCTCACTAATGCGCCAGCCGTGTTCATGGACCAGATGAACCGGACGTTTCACCACTTACTCGACAAGTGCGTCGTAGTATTTATAGATGATATCTTGATCTATTCTAGAGATGAGTCCGAGCATACGGAACATCTCCGGATGGTACTCGAGATATTGAGGAGTCATAAGTGGTTCGCGAAACTCTCCAAGTGTGAGTTCTGGCTTCGCGAAGTAGCCTTCGTAGGTCATGTGATTAGCAAAGAAGGCATTAAAGTAGACCCAGCTAAGATTAAGGCTGTGGTAGATTGGAGTAGCCCGACAAATGTGGCGGAGGTTCGTAGTTTTCTGGGTTTGGCTGGATACTATCGACGATTCGTCCAGGACTTCTCCAAAATAGCTAGACCGATGTCTAGTCTCCTGCAAAAGGAGGTTCGATTCGTTTGGACAGAAGCTTGCGAGCAAGCATTTCAGGAGTTGAAACAGAGATTAGTCTCTGCTCCGATTCTTACTCTTCCAAACGATGAAGAGGGCTTCGAAGTCTATAGTGATGCTTCGAAGAGTGGCTTAGGTTGTGTGCTCATGCAGGGTGGGAAGGTCATCGCTTACGCATCGAGACAGCTGAAGGTGCACGAGCGTAACTATCCTACGCATGACTTGGAGTTAGCAGCTGTAGTGTTCGCGTTGAAAATATGGAGGCACTATCTCTATGGTGGTTCGTGTAGAGTATTCACGGATCATAAGAGTCTCAAGTACATCTTCACTCAGAAAGACCTCAATATGAGGCAGAGGCGGTGGCTTGAGTTGATTAAGGACTACGACCTGACGCTCAACTATTGCGAGGGCAAGGCGAATTTGGTTGCAGATGCGCTAAGCCGCAAACATCGCTTGAGCTTCAGTAGAAGCCGTGGCTCCGTCAGACTTCGTCTGACACCGATGAGTGCCGAACCTGATTTGATTCGGGAAATGCGTGAGGGTCAACAGAACGACCCACAGCTTACTAGGATTCGAGAGGCTATACGGCAAGGTAAAGCCGTTGGTTTCACGATTTCTTCTGATGGTAGTATGCTCTTTCGAGGGAGATGGTGTGTACCGGACTGTTCTGATCTTAGGAACAGGATCATGTCCGAGGCACATAACTCGCCTTATTCTGTTCATCCCGGTGGTAATAAGCTTTACCAGGATCTTAAAGGCCAGTTCTGGTGGCCTAAGATGAAAAGGGATGTGGCAGAGTTTGTCGCTCGGTGCTTGACCTGTCAGAAGGTCAAGATTGAGCATCAGAGACCAGGAGGTCTATTACAGCCACTACCTATTCCGACCTGGAAGTTTGAGTCTGTTTCTATGGACTTTGTAGTGAGCTTACCCACTTGCAATGGCTTGAATGCTATTTGGGTCATTGTGGATAGGTTGACTAAGGTCGCTAGATTCATTCCGATGAAAATGACCTGGTCGATGGAGCGTCTAGCTGAGGCATATACTCAGGACATAATCCGACTTCACGGAGTTCCGAGGGAGATTGTTTCTGATCGAGATCCGAGGTTTCTATCTCGTTTCTGGAAATCAGTTCAGGAAGCCTTTGGGACGAAATTGAAGTTGAGCACCGCTTTTCATGCGGCGACTGATGGTCAGACTGAGAGGACCATCCAGACTTTGGAGGATATGCTTCGAGCATGCACTCTGGAGTATCATCAGTCTTGGGTGCGTATGCTTTGCTTGGTAGAGTTCTCCTATAATAACAGCTATCACTCTAGCATTGAGATGGCTCCGTACGAGGCCCTGTATGGCAGGAAATGTCGGAGTCCGATTTGCTGGAATGATATCAGTGATACTGTGGCTTTAGGACCTGAGATGGTACGCGATACTATCGAGAAGGTTCGAGTCATTCGGTCTAAGATGCAGGCCGCTCAGAGTCGTCAGAAATCTTACGCCGATAATCGACGTAGACCACTGGCTTTTGAAGTAGGTGACAAAGTCTTGCTTAAGGTTTCACCTTTCAAAGGAGTTGTACGCTTTGGTCAAAAGGGTAAACTTCGACCGAAATATGTGGGACCTTACGAGATACTAGAACGAGTTGGGGAGGTGGCTTATCGATTGGCATTACCACCTAGTCTGGCTAATGTTCATGACGTATTTCATGTCTCCCAGCTAAGGAAATATGTACATGATCCTACTCATATAATCTCAGTGGATCCGGTCGTAATCGAGCCGAATCTGACTTATGAGGAGCGACCCGTCCAGATCTTGGATCGGGAGGAGAGGACCCTGCGGCGTAAGCAGGTACCGCTTGTCAAGGTGTTGTGGAGAAATCAACACCATGAAGAAGCGACTTGGGAGACGGAAGCGTCTATGCGGCAGAAGTACCCTGAGCTTTTTGATGGGGAGCGATCTCCTGCACCTTGAAATTTCGGGACGAAATTTCTTTAAGGAGGGGAGGTTGTAATGACCCAGATTTTATCGGTATTTTTGCCGGTGTTTATGTGTGTATTTATGTGTTTATTTGCTAGTTCAAAATTTATTTTGAACTATTTATTTTAATTTTATGTGAATAATTTCGATTTAATCGAAATGTTTTATTTCTTAGTTTTTATTATTTATTTTAGTTATTATTTTATTAATTGGCCCAATTGAGACTTCAAGATGAAGCTGCCAGTTTTAAAGACGAGGCTTCAAGCTGCCGGTTTGGTCTTCTTAAACTGCCGGTCTTGAACCTTGCAAGCTGGCAGTTCTATACTGCCGGTCTTGGAGCTTGCAAGCTGGCAGTTCTATACTGCCGGTCTTGGACCTTGCATGCTGCCAGTTCCATACCGCCGGTCTTGAACTTCACAAGCTGCCGGTTTTTGCATGATTAGTCATGTAAATTTAGTAATTTAACCCAATGGATCACAAGGCCCATTTTGCTTCTCTTGGCCGGTTCTACAAAGGCATGGCAAGGCTTGCCACTTGCCTTGTGTTCACACCTTAACTAACTCTATTTATAGGGGAGTTAGTAAGGCTTAAGCTCATTTTTGCCATCATAAACTCTTGCCATCCAAATCAAACACAAAACCTCTCATACTCTCTTCCACACGCCATTTTTGGCATTGATCATCAACACTTTGTTCATCCATCTTTTGAACTCCAAACTTAAAGATTCAAACTCTATTGATCTTTAAGCCTTAAAACACAATCTAGACTTCAACAATTTCTTTCAAGATCTTTTGGTTGGGTTGTTTTCCGGATTGTCCTTGCTCGTGTGGGTGTTCGTGGTGGTGACCGTGTGTGCCTTGGTTGAGGCCGTGCAAGTGAGGTGTTCGTGCTGAGTGCTCGTGTGAAACCGTGTGTGAAGCCGTGGTTCGTGGTGGTTCGTGGTCGAGTGAGGCCGTGTGTGCAGCAGCCGTGTGTTCGTGTGGGTTGTGTTCGTGGATTGCATTTGTGTGTTGATTTGTGTGTTGATCTTCAATAAGGTAACATACTAACTCAACTTAATTGGTAATACTATGTTTATAGCTTTGATTAAATGCTTGTTTGGTTGATTTGATGATGATTGTTCATGGTTTTGAAGTTGTTCTTTAAATCTGATTTTGAAGTATCTTTAATGGTGTTTTAATGGTGGTTTTCATGTTTTAAGGTAATTTTTATGATATTTTGGAAATCATGGTGATTGGGTTTGATTTTGTTGAATTTTGATTAAATTTGTTAAGGATGTCGTGTGATATGAGGGTTCATACGTGTAGTTTGAGTTGTATGAGTTCTTGATTGAGTTCTTGAATCTTGAATGAGTTCTTGATTGAAGTTCTTGAATCTTGAATGGTTTCTTTACGAGTTCTTTAAGTAATAGATGAGTTCTTTAAGGTTCTTGATTGAGTTCTTTAGAGTTCTTGTTGAGGTTTGATGAGTTCTTTAAGAGTCTTGAAAGTTAAAGAAAGTGATAGAAGGAGTCTTGAAAGTTAAATATTTGGGATATGTTGGTTAAAGATTGAGTTAAGAATGATTATATGATGTTTGGTTAGTCTCAAGAGTATGGCTATAGGCAATTCTTGGGTTAACTTCGATGATTTAGTTATTAATTTCAAGAGTATGGCTTATTCTTGTCTTTAATTTAACTATGACGATATGACGATGATATGATGGGATGTTTAGCTTGATTTCTTTTCTAGACGCCCTTGACTTTGTGTATGGCTTATGCTTAGTTTTGGGTTAAGATGTTGCCCCTATTCCATCCGCGGTATTGGAATAGTTTTGGAGTCTCACTATGTTATTCCTAGTACGCTCAGATTTATTTGGGGATTAGGGACACGAATTTCCAAGTATGAAATGGGTTCGTGGGATTTGGGTGTATGGCTTATGCCCGGTCCTGACATAGTAGAAGTTCGGTTGCGTAAGATGCTTCCGTACGAGCCTAGTCCGGTCTAGAACTAGAATGATTGCACCTGAGTTAGAATTGGTATAGTGATGTCGTATGGTGATGTAGTATGATGATGTAGAGTGTTTAGTCGAGTTTGGATTACGAGCTTGAGGTTGTCTCGTGTCTTCGAGGATTTTACGTGTGATGTTATTTGATTATTGCTATGTGCTTGTGTATTCCCGTTAGGGTGAGTCAGTTATGTTACTCGCCACTGATGGTGGATTATGTTGTGTTTTTCAGGTACATCTGACGATGATGCTCTTGCTTAGCTTTGGGGTTGGGCGAGCGGCGCTTTGTGTACTTTGTTGTTGTTTATTACAGTTGTTTTATAGTGTTAGTTTCTATAGACGTTGTTTCAGACTTATGGTATTACATATGTTGTATAAGACTCTAGCATGTGGTTAGAGTTGCACTTTACTTTTGTTTTAGTACATTTGACTTTTGGATTTAGTTTTTGTACAAAATTGTGGGTTATTGTACATCTTTGGGTTTAATACTAATATTTTGAGGTATTAGTTTATTTTCTAAGTGTTGAGTTTTAGTTTTATAACTACTTGACTCGTCGGTTTCTTCCGCGCCGATTTAAGCGAGTCGGGTCGTTACAGTTGGTATCAGAGCCGAATAGGTTTAAGTGAAGTTTTCTAGGAATTCGAGTTAAACCCGGGAGATGAGAGCTTTATTTTTCCCGAGTGATTAAACCATTTCTAGGCTATGTGAAGGGAGAAGAGTTGGGTAGAAAGGCCGGGATAGGATTCTTTCTATTTTTCCTTTTCTTCTTATTTTTAGTATGTATTTGGTGGGGTATTTTACTGACTTGCTATCTCTGTTATGTTTGTTGTTGTGATGTTTTTCAGCATGTCTACACCTCGCCGGTCGAGTACTGGACGACAGAGGTTGCGGGCACTCGAGGAGGCGATCCTTACTTTGGCGCACCATAGTCGTCAACCGCCAAATATGCAGTCGACGTTCGATCGTATCGCTCGTCATCGACCTCCGACTTACGACGGGGTTGCCGACCCCATTACTTTGGAGAGCTGGATCCGCGAAATGGGGAAGCTCTTCGACGCGACGTTTTGCCCCGATCACGAGAGGGTGCCGATCGCCGCATATTACGTACGTGGGGAGGCTGATAACTGGTGGACGTTAGCGAAGGACGCGTACCAGCCGTTGCATGCGATGTCTTGGACCGATTTTATCGATAAGGTTCAGGAGCGTTTCTACCCCGACGAGTTGCGGTGGCAGAAACAGGAGGAGTTTCTTACTCTTGCACAGGGTAAGATGTCTGTCCAGGCGTACACTGATCGATTCACGGAGTTATCGAGGTTCGCTACGTCTGTGGTTCCGTCGGAGAAGGATCGGGTCAAGCGCTACATCAAAAAGCTAGATCCGAGGATCCGAGTTCACGTGATCAGCAGTGGAGCGGCTACGTTCCAGCAGGCTTACGAGGTAGCACTCGAGATACAGGCATCAGTTACCGAGGAGGATTCGAGCAAGAAGAGAGCTCCAGTTCCGACGACTACAGCTTCGTTTAAGAAGCCTCGGTTTGGCACATCTAGCAGTACCCCTTCAGCCCCGAGTTCGCATAAGGGTAGTGATGGTTCGAAGTGTCGAGGCTGTGGCAGAGACTTCCATCCAGGAAAGAAGTGTGACGGTTCTCCGATTACTTGCTTCACTTGTGGTAAGGTAGGCCACAAGTCGACGGTTTGTCCCGAGAGGAGGCCAGATTCAGAGGTTAAGCAGCTTCCAGCACCGACAAAGACTCCGGTGAAGAACCGAGTCTACTGTATGACTGAGGCGGAGGCCGAGGTTCAGCCCGACGTTGTATCAGGTAGATTTCTTGTCTCTGGCGTGTTAGCATTAGTCTTATTTGATTCTGGTGCTACTATTTCTTTTGTGGCTAGTAGTTTCGTCTCGAGGTCTAACCTTCGAGGCAGCCTTCCTGTTAGTTCAATTATTACTCTCCCTTCAGGAGAGGATTTTACTTGTCATCGAGAGTTCCGAGGAGTGTCCATCGTGATAGCAGGGGAGCAAGCGACGGCCGATCTGAAAGAGTTCCCGCTGATGGAGTTCGACGTTATACTTGTTATGGACTGGCTATCGAGGTATCGAGCAATCATTCGTTGCCGAGATCAGTCAGTGACATTCCGAGGATCTCAGGGCAACCGAGTTACCTACTCTGGGTTCGTCCTTAAGAAAGGAGTAAAGGTAATCTCTGCCTTGAAAATGAGGAAGCATCGCCAGAAGGGCGATATGGTGTATTTATGTCAGGTCCGAGACTTGACTAATGAGTCTCTGTTGGACGATATACCTGTAGCGAGGGATTTCAGAGACGTATTTCCTGACGAGCTACCAGGCGTTCCACCGGAGCGCGACGTCGAGTTTCATATCGACTTGGTACCCGGGACAGCGCCGATCTCGAAGGCACCGTACCGGATGGCACCGTCTGAGTTATTGGAATTAAAGACACAACTCCAGGATTTGATCGATAAGGGCTTCATTAGGCCGAGTGTTTCTCCATAGGGAGCTCCTGTGCTCTTCGTGAAGAAGAAAGATGGTAGCATGCGCCTGTGCATAGACTACCGAGAGTTGAATCGGGTAACTATCAAGAATAAGTACCCATTGCCTAGGATTGAGGACCTGTTTGATCAATTGCGAGGAGCAGGAGTGTTTTCAAAGATAGATCTTCGGTCTGGATATCATCAGATTCCAGTCAAGAAGGAAGACATCCCGAAAACTGCTTTTCGTACTAGATACGGCCATTAAGAGTTCGAGGTGATGCCCTTTGGCCTCACTAATGCGCCAGCCGTGTTCATGGACCAGATGAACCGGACGTTTCACCACTTACTCGACAAGTGCGTCGTAGTATTTATAGATGATATCTTGATCTATTCTAGAGATGAGTCCGAGCATACGGAACATCTCCGGATGGTACTCGAGATATTGAGGAGTCATAAGTGGTTCGCGAAACTCTCCAAGTGTGAGTTCTGGCTTCGCGAAGTAGCCTTCGTAGGTCATGTGATTAGCAAAGAAGGCATTAAAGTAGACCCAGCTAAGATTAAGGCTGTGGTAGATTGGAGTAGCCCGACAAATGTGGCGGAGGTTCGTAGTTTTCTGGGTTTGGCTGGATACTATCGACGATTCGTCCAGGACTTCTCCAAAATAGCTAGACCGATGTCTAGTCTCCTGCAAAAGGAGGTTCGATTCGTTTGGACAGAAGCTTGCGAGCAAGCATTTCAGGAGTTGAAACAGAGATTAGTCTCTGCTCCGATTCTTACTCTTCCAAACGATGAAGAGGGCTTCGAAGTCTATAGTGATGCTTCGAAGAGTGGCTTAGGTTGTGTGCTCATGCAGGGTGGGAAGGTCATCGCTTACGCATCGAGACAGCTGAAGGTGCACGAGCGTAACTATCCTACGCATGACTTGGAGTTAGCAGCTGTAGTGTTCGCGTTGAAAATATGGAGGCACTATCTCTATGGTGGTTCGTGTAGAGTATTCACGGATCATAAGAGTCTCAAGTACATCTTCACTCAGAAAGACCTCAATATGAGGCAGAGGCGGTGGCTTGAGTTGATTAAGGACTACGACCTGACGCTCAACTATTGCGAGGGCAAGGCGAATTTGGTTGCAGATGCGCTAAGCCGCAAACATCGCTTGAGCTTCAGTAGAAGCCGTGGCTCCGTCAGACTTCGTCTGACACCGATGAGTGCCGAACCTGATTTGATTCGGGAAATGCGTGAGGGTCAACAGAACGACCCACAGCTTACTAGGATTCGAGAGGCTATACGGCAAGGTAAAGCCGTTGGTTTCACGATTTCTTCTGATGGTAGTATGCTCTTTCGAGGGAGATGGTGTGCACCGGACTGTTCTGATCTTAGGAACAGGATCATGTCCGAGGCACATAACTCGCCTTATTCTGTTCATCCCGGTGGTAATAAGCTTTACCAGGATCTTAAAGGCCAGTTCTGGTGGCCTAAGATGAAAAGGGATGTGGCAGAGTTTGTCGCTCGGTGCTTGACCTGTCAGAAGGTCAAGATTGAGCATCAGAGACCAGGAGGTCTATTACAGCCACTACCTATTCCGACCTGGAAGTTTGAGTCTGTTTCTATGGACTTTGTAGTGAGCTTACCCACTTGCAATGGCTTGAATGCTATTTGGGTCATTGTGGATAGGTTGACTAAGGTCGCTAGATTCATTCCGATGAAAATGACCTGGTCGATGGAGCGTCTAGCTGAGGCATATACTCAGGACATAATCCGACTTCACGGAGTTCCGAGGGAGATTGTTTCTGATCGAGATCCGAGGTTTCTATCTCGTTTCTGGAAATCAGTTCAGGAAGCCTTTGGGACGAAATTGAAGTTGAGCACCGCTTTTCATGCGGCGACTGATGGTCAGACTGAGAGGACCATCCAGACTTTGGAGGATATGCTTCGAGCATGCACTCTGGAGTATCATCAGTCTTGGGTGCGTATGCTTTGCTTGGTAGAGTTCTCCTATAATAACAGCTATCACTCTAGCATTGAGATGGCTCCGTACGAGGCCCTGTATGGCAGGAAATGTCGGAGTCCGATTTGCTGGAATGATATCAGTGATACTGTGGCTTTAGGACCTGAGATGGTACGCGATACTATCGAGAAGGTTCGAGTCATTCGGTCTAAGATGCAGGCCGCTCAGAGTCGTCAGAAATCTTACGCCGATAATCGACGTAGACCACTGGCTTTTGAAGTAGGTGACAAAGTCTTGCTTAAGGTTTCACCTTTCAAAGGAGTTGTACGCTTTGGTCAAAAGGGTAAACTTCGACCGAAATATGTGGGACCTTACGAGATACTAGAACGAGTTGGGGAGGTGGCTTATCGATTGGCATTACCACCTAGTCTGGCTAATGTTCATGACGTATTTCATGTCTCCCAGCTAAGGAAATATGTACATGATCCTACTCATATAATCTCAGTGGATCCGGTCGTAATCGAGCCGAATCTGACTTATGAGGAGCGACCCGTCCAGATCTTGGATCGGGAGGAGAGGACCCTGCGGCGTAAGCAGGTACCGCTTGTCAAGGTGTTGTGGAGAAATCAACACCATGAAGAAGCGACTTGGGAGACGGAAGCGTCTATGCGGCAGAAGTACCCTGAGCTTTTTGATGGGGAGCGATCTCCTGCACCTTGAAATTTCGGGACGAAATTTCTTTAAGGAGGGGAGGTTGTAATGACCCAGATTTTATCGGTATTTTTGCCGGTGTTTATGTGTGTATTTATGTGTTTATTTGCTAGTTCAAAATTTATTTTGAACTATTTATTTTAATTTTATGTGAATAATTTCGATTTAATCGAAATGTTTTATTTCTTAGTTTTTATTATTTATTTTAGTTATTATTTTATTAATTGGCCCAATTGAGACTTCAAGATGAAGCTGCCAGTTTTAAAGACGAGGCTTCAAGCTGCCGGTTTGGTCTTCTTAAACTGCCGGTCTTGAACCTTGCAAGCTGGCAGTTCTATACTGCCGGTCTTGGAGCTTGCAAGCTGGCAGTTCTATACTGCCGGTCTTGGACCTTGCATGCTGCCAGTTCCATACCGCCGGTCTTGAACTTCACAAGCTGCCGGTTTTTGCATGATTAGTCATGTAAATTTAGTAATTTAACCCAATGGATCACAAGGCCCATTTTGCTTCTCTTGGCCGGTTCTACAAAGGCATGGCAAGGCTTGCCACTTGCCTTGTGTTCACACCTTAACTAACTCTATTTATAGGGGAGTTAGTAAGGCTTAAGCTCATTTTTGCCATCATAAACTCTTGCCATCCAAATCAAACACAAAACCTCTCATACTCTCTTCCACACGCCATTTTTGGCATTGATCATCAACACTTTGTTCATCCATCTTTTGAACTCCAAACTTAAAGATTCAAACTCTATTGATCTTTAAGCCTTAAAACACAATCTAGACTTCAACAATTTCTTTCAAGATCTTTTGGTTGGGTTGTTTTCCGGATTGTCCTTGCTCGTGTGGGTGTTCGTGGTGGTGACCGTGTGTGCCTTGGTTGAGGCCGTGCAAGTGAGGTGTTCGTGCTGAGTGCTCGTGTGAAACCGTGTGTGAAGCCGTGGTTCGTGGTGGTTCGTGGTCGAGTGAGGCCGTGTGTGCAGCAGCCGTGTGTTCGTGTGGGTTGTGTTCGTGGATTGCATTTGTGTGTTGATCTTCAATAAGGTAACATACTAACTCAACTTAATTGGTAATACTATGTTTATAGCTTTGATTAAATGCTTGTTTGGTTGATTTGATGATGATTGTTCATGGTTTTGAAGTTGTTCTTTAAATCTGATTTTGAAGTATCTTTAATGGTGTTTTAATGGTGGTTTTCATGTTTTAAGGTAATTTTTATGATATTTTGGAAATCATGGTGATTGGGTTTGATTTTGTTGAATTTTGATTAAATTTGTTAAGGATGTCGTGTGATATGAGGGTTCATACGTGTAGTTTGAGTTGTATGAGTTCTTGATTGAGTTCTTGAATCTTGAATGAGTTCTTGATTGAAGTTCTTGAATCTTGAATGGTTTCTTTACGAGTTCTTTAAGTAATAGATGAGTTCTTTAAGGTTCTTGATTGAGTTCTTTAGAGTTCTTGTTGAGGTTTGATGAGTTCTTTAAGAGTCTTGAAAGTTAAAGAAAGTGATAGAAGGAGTCTTGAAAGTTAAATATTTGGGATATGTTGGTTAAAGATTGAGTTAAGAATGATTATATGATGTTTGGTTAGTCTCAAGAGTATGGCTATAGGCAATTCTTGGGTTAACTTCGATGATTTAGTTATTAATTTCAAGAGTATGGCTTATTCTTGTCTTTAATTTAACTATGACGATATGACGATGATATGATAGGATGTTTAGCTTGATTTCTTTTCTAGACGCCCTTGACTTTGTGTATGGCTTATGCTTAGTTTTGGGTTAAGACGTTGCCCCTATTCCATCCGCGGTATTGGAATAGTTTTGGAGTCTCACTATGTTATTCCTAGTACGCTCAGATTTATTTGGGGATTAGGGACACGAATTTCCAAGTATGAAATGGGTTCGTGGGATTTGGGTGTATGGCTTATGCCCGGTCCTGACATAGTAGAAGTTCGGTTGCGTAAGATGCTTCCGTACGAGCCTAGTCCGGTCTAGAACTAGAATGATTGCACCTGAGTTAGAATTGGTATAGTGATGTCGTATGGTGATGTAGTATGATGATGTAGAGTGTTTAGTCGAGTTTGGATTACGAGCTTGAGGTTGTCTCGTGTCTTCGAGGATTTTACGTGTGATGTTATTTGATTATTGCTATGTGCTTGTGTATTCCCGTTAGGGTGAGTCAGTTATGTTACTCGCCACTGATGGTGGATTATGTTGTGTTTTTCAGGTACATCTGACGATGATGCTCTTGCTTAGCTTTGGGGTTGGGCGAGCGGCGCTTTGTGTACTTTGTTGTTGTTTATTACAGTTGTTTTATAGTGTTAGTTTCTATAGACGTTGTTTCAGACTTATGGTATTACATATGTTGTATAAGACTCTAGCATGTGGTTAGAGTTGCACTTTACTTTTGTTTTAGTACATTTGACTTTTGGATTTAGTTTTTGTACAAAATTGTGGGTTATTGTACATCTTTGGGTTTAATACTAATATTTTGAGGTATTAGTTTATTTTCTAAGTGTTGAGTTTTAGTTTTATAACTACTTGACTCGTCGGTTTCTTCCGCGCCGATTTAAGCGAGTCGGGTCGTTACAGTTGGTATCAGAGCCGAATAGGTTTAAGTGAAGTTTTCTAGGAATTCGAGTTAAACCCGGGAGATGAGAGCTTTATTTTTCCCGAGTGATTAAACCATTTCTAGGCTATGTGAAGGGAGAAGAGTTGGGTAGAAAGGCCGGGATAGGATTCTTTCTATTTTTCCTTTTCTTCTTATTTTTAGTATGTATTTGGTGGGGTATTTTACTGACTTGCTATCTCTGTTATGTTTGTTGTTGTGATGTTTTTCAGCATGTCTACACCTCGCCGGTCGAGTACTGGACGACAGAGGTTGCGGGCACTCGAGGAGGCGATCCTTACTTTGGCGCACCATAGTCGTCAACCGCCAAATATGCAGTCGACGTTCGATCGTATCGCTCGTCATCGACCTCCGACTTACGACGGGGTTGCCGACCCCATTACTTTGGAGAGCTGGATCCGCGAAATGGGGAAGCTCTTCGACGCGACGTTTTGCCCCGATCACGAGAGGGTGCCGATCGCCGCATATTACGTACGTGGGGAGGCTGATAACTGGTGGACGTTAGCGAAGGACGCGTACCAGCCGTTGCATGCGATGTCTTGGACCGATTTTATCGATAAGGTTCAGGAGCGTTTCTACCCCGACGAGTTGCGGTGGCAGAAACAGGAGGAGTTTCTTACTCTTGCACAGGGTAAGATGTCTGTCCAGGCGTACACTGATCGATTCACGGAGTTATCGAGGTTCGCTACGTCTGTGGTTCCGTCGGAGAAGGATCGGGTCAAGCGCTACATCAAAAAGCTAGATCCGAGGATCCGAGTTCACGTGATCAGCAGTGGAGCGGCTACGTTCCAGCAGGCTTACGAGGTAGCACTCGAGATACAGGCATCAGTTACCGAGGAGGATTCGAGCAAGAAGAGAGCTCCAGTTCCGACGACTACAGCTTCGTTTAAGAAGCCTCGGTTTGGCACATCTAGCAGTACCCCTTCAGCCCCGAGTTCGCATAAGGGTAGTGATGGTTCGAAGTGTCGAGGCTGTGGCAGAGACTTCCATCCAGGAAAGAAGTGTGACGGTTCTCCGATTACTTGCTTCACTTGTGGTAAGGTAGGCCACAAGTCGACGGTTTGTCCCGAGAGGAGGCCAGATTCAGAGGTTAAGCAGCTTCCAGCACCGACAAAGACTCCGGTGAAGAACCGAGTCTACTGTATGACTGAGGCGGAGGCCGAGGTTCAGCCCGACGTTGTATCAGGTAGATTTCTTGTCTCTGGCGTGTTAGCATTAGTCTTATTTGATTCTGGTGCTACTATTTCTTTTGTGGCTAGTAGTTTCGTCTCGAGGTCTAACCTTCGAGGCAGCCTTCCTGTTAGTTCAATTATTACTCTCCCTTCAGGAGAGGATTTTACTTGTCATCGAGAGTTCCGAGGAGTGTCCATCGTGATAGCAGGGGAGCAAGCGACGGCCGATCTGAAAGAGTTCCCGCTGATGGAGTTCGACGTTATACTTGGTATGGACTGGCTATCGAGGTATCGAGCAATCATTCGTTGCCGAGATCAGTCAGTGACATTCCGAGGATCTCAGGGCAACCGAGTTACCTACTCTGGGTTCGTCCTTAAGAAAGGAGTAAAGGTAATCTCTGCCTTGAAAATGAGGAAGCATCGCCAGAAGGGCGATATGGTGTATTTATGTCAGGTCCGAGACTTGACTAATGAGTCTCTGTTGGACGATATACCTGTAGCGAGGGATTTCAGAGACGTATTTCCTGACGAGCTACCAGGCGTTCCACCGGAGCGCGACGTCGAGTTTCATATCGACTTGGTACCCGGGACAGCGCCGATCTCGAAGGCACCGTACCGGATGGCACCGTCTGAGTTATTGGAATTAAAGACACAACTCCAGGATTTGATCGATAAGGGCTTCATTAGGCCGAGTGTTTCTCCATAGGGAGCTCCTGTGCTCTTCGTGAAGAAGAAAGATGGTAGCATGCGCCTGTGCATAGACTACCGAGAGTTGAATCGGGTAACTATCAAGAATAAGTACCCATTGCCTAGGATTGAGGACCTGTTTGATCAATTGCGAGGAGCAGGAGTGTTTTCAAAGATAGATCTTCGGTCTGGATATCATCAGATTCCAGTCAAGAAGGAAGACATCCCGAAAACTGCTTTTCGTACTAGATACGGCCATTAAGAGTTCGAGGTGATGCCCTTTGGCCTCACTAATGCGCCAGCCGTGTTCATGGACCAGATGAACCGGACGTTTCACCACTTACTCGACAAGTGCGTCGTAGTATTTATAGATGATATCTTGATCTATTCTAGAGATGAGTCCGAGCATACGGAACATCTCCGGATGGTACTCGAGATATTGAGGAGTCATAAGTGGTTCGCGAAACTCTCCAAGTGTGAGTTCTGGCTTCGCGAAGTAGCCTTCCTAGGTCATGTGATTAGCAAAGAAGGCATTAAAGTAGACCCAGCTAAGATTAAGGCTGTGGTAGATTGGAGTAGCCCGACAAATGTGGCGGAGGTTCGTAGTTTTCTTGGTTTGGCTGGATACTATCGACGATTCGTCCAGGACTTCTCCAAAATAGCTAGACCGATGTCTAGTCTCCTGCAAAAGGAGGTTCGATTCGTTTGGACAGAAGCTTGCGAGCAAGCATTTCAGGAGTTGAAACAGAGATTAGTCTCTGCTCCGATTCTTACTCTTCCAAACGATGAAGAGGGCTTCGAAGTCTATAGTGATGCTTCGAAGAGTGGCTTAGGTTGTGTGCTCATGCAGGGTGGGAAGGTCATCGCTTACGCATCGAGACAGCTGAAGGTGCACGAGCGTAACTATCCTACGCATGACTTGGAGTTAGCAGCTGTAGTGTTCGCGTTGAAAATATGGAGGCACTATCTCTATGGTGGTTCGTGTAGAGTATTCACGGATCATAAGAGTCTCAAGTACATCTTCACTCAGAAAGACCTCAATATGAGGCAGAGGCGGTGGCTTGAGTTGATTAAGGACTACGACCTGACGCTCAACTATTGCGAGGGCAAGGCGAATTTGGTTGCAGATGCGCTAAGCCGCAAACATCGCTTGAGCTTCAGTAGAAGCCGTGGCTCCGTCAGACTTCGTCTGACACCGATGAGTGCCGAACCTGATTTGATTCGGGAAATGCGTGAGGGTCAACAGAACGACCCACAGCTTACTAGGATTCGAGAGGCTATACGGCAAGGTAAAGCCGTTGGTTTCACGATTTCTTCTGATGGTAGTATGCTCTTTCGAGGGAGATGGTGTGTACCGGACTGTTCTGATCTTAGGAACAGGATCATGTCCGAGGCACATAACTCGCCTTATTCTGTTCATCCCGGTGGTAATAAGCTTTACCAGGATCTTAAAGGCCAGTTCTGGTGGCCTAAGATGAAAAGGGATGTGGCAGAGTTTGTCGCTCGGTGCTTGACCTGTCAGAAGGTCAAGATTGAGCATCAGAGACCAGGAGGTCTATTACAGCCACTACCTATTCCGACCTGGAAGTTTGAGTCTGTTTCTATGGACTTTGTAGTGAGCTTACCCACTTGCAATGGCTTGAATGCTATTTGGGTCATTGTGGATAGGTTGACTAAGGTCGCTAGATTCATTCCGATGAAAATGACCTGGTCGATGGAGCGTCTAGCTGAGGCATATACTCAGGACATAATCCGACTTCACGGAGTTCCGAGGGAGATTGTTTCTGATCGAGATCCGAGGTTTCTATCTCGTTTCTGGAAATCAGTTCAGGAAGCCTTTGGGACGAAATTGAAGTTGAGCACCGCTTTTCATGCGGCGACTGATGGTCAGACTGAGAGGACCATCCAGACTTTGGAGGATATGCTTCGAGCATGCACTCTGGAGTATCATCAGTCTTGGGTGCGTATGCTTTGCTTGGTAGAGTTCTCCTATAATAACAGCTATCACTCTAGCATTGAGATGGCTCCGTACGAGGCCCTGTATGGCAGGAAATGTCGGAGTCCGATTTGCTGGAATGATATCAGTGATACTGTGGCTTTAGGACCTGAGATGGTACGCGATACTATCGAGAAGGTTCGAGTCATTCGGTCTAAGATGCAGGCCGCTCAGAGTCGTCAGAAATCTTACGCCGATAATCGACGTAGACCACTGGCTTTTGAAGTAGGTGACAAAGTCTTGCTTAAGGTTTCACCTTTCAAAGGAGTTGTACGCTTTGGTCAAAAGGGTAAACTTCGACCGAAATATGTGGGACCTTACGAGATACTAGAACGAGTTGGGGAGGTGGCTTATCGATTGGCATTACCACCTAGTCTGGCTAATGTTCATGACGTATTTCATGTCTCCCAGCTAAGGAAATATGTACATGATCCTACTCATATAATCTCAGTGGATCCGGTCGTAATCGAGCCGAATCTGACTTATGAGGAGCGACCCGTCCAGATCTTGGATCGGGAGGAGAGGACCCTGCGGCGTAAGCAGGTACCGCTTGTCAAGGTGTTGTGGAGAAATCAACACCATGAAGAAGTGACTTGGGAGACGGAAGCGTCTATGCGGCAGAAGTACCCTGAGCTTTTTGATGGGGAGCGATCTCCTGCACCTTGAAATTTCGGGACGAAATTTCTTTAAGGAGGGGAGGTTGTAATGACCCAGATTTTATCGGTATTTTTGCCGGTGTTTATGTGTGTATTTATGTGTTTATTTGCTAGTTCAAAATTTATTTTGAACTATTTATTTTAATTTTATGTGAATAATTTCGATTTAATCGAAATGTTTTATTTCTTAGTTTTTATTATTTATTTTAGTTATTATTTTATTAATTGGCCCAATTGAGACTTCAAGATGAAGCTGCCAGTTTTAAAGACGAGGCTTCAAGCTGCCGGTTTGGTCTTCTTAAACTGCCGGTCTTGAACCTTGCAAGCTGGCAGTTCTATACTGCCGGTCTTGGAGCTTGCAAGCTGGCAGTTCTATACTGCCGGTCTTGGACCTTGCATGCTGCCAGTTCCATACCGCCGGTCTTGAACTTCACAAGCTGCCGGTTTTTGCATGATTAGTCATGTAAATTTAGTAATTTAACCCAATGGATCACAAGGCCCATTTTGCTTCTCTTGGCCGGTTCTACAAAGGCATGGCAAGGCTTGCCACTTGCCTTGTGTTCACACCTTAACTAACTCTATTTATAGGGGAGTTAGTAAGGCTTAAGCTCATTTTTGCCATCATAAACTCTTGCCATCCAAATCAAACACAAAACCTCTCATACTCTCTTCCACACGCCATTTTTGGCATTGATCATCAACACTTTGTTCATCCATCTTTTGAACTCCAAACTTAAAGATTCAAACTCTATTGATCTTTAAGCCTTAAAACACAATCTAGACTTCAACAATTTCTTTCAAGATCTTTTGGTTGGGTTGTTTTCCGGATTGTCCTTGCTCGTGTGGGTGTTCGTGGTGGTGACCGTGTGTGCCTTGGTTGAGGCCGTGCAAGTGAGGTGTTCGTGCTGAGTGCTCGTGTGAAACCGTGTGTGAAGCCGTGGTTCGTGGTGGTTCGTGGTCGAGTGAGGCCGTGTGTGCAGCAGCCGTGTGTTCGTGTGGGTTGTGTTCGTGGATTGCATTTGTGTGTTGATCTTCAATAAGGTAACATACTAACTCAACTTAATTGGTAATACTATGTTTATAGCTTTGATTAAATGCTTGTTTGGTTGATTTGATGATGATTGTTCATGGTTTTGAAGTTGTTCTTTAAATCTGATTTTGAAGTATCTTTAATGGTGTTTTAATGGTGGTTTTCATGTTTTAAGGTAATTTTTATGATATTTTGGAAATCATGGTGATTGGGTTTGATTTTGTTGAATTTTGATTAAATTTGTTAAGGATGTCGTGTGATATGAGGGTTCATACGTGTAGTTTGAGTTGTATGAGTTCTTGATTGAGTTCTTGAATCTTGAATGAGTTCTTGATTGAAGTTCTTGAATCTTGAATGGTTTCTTTACGAGTTCTTTAAGTAATAGATGAGTTCTTTAAGGTTCTTGATTGAGTTCTTTAGAGTTCTTGTTGAGGTTTGATGAGTTCTTTAAGAGTCTTGAAAGTTAAAGAAAGTGATAGAAGGAGTCTTGAAAGTTAAATATTTGGGATATGTTGGTTAAAGATTGAGTTAAGAATGATTATATGATGTTTGGTTAGTCTCAAGAGTATGGCTATAGGCAATTCTTGGGTTAACTTCGATGATTTAGTTATTAATTTCAAGAGTATGGCTTATTCTTGTCTTTAATTTAACTATGACGATATGACGATGATATGATGGGATGTTTAGCTTGATTTCTTTTCTAGACGCCCTTGACTTTGTGTATGGCTTATGCTTAGTTTTGGGTTAAGACGTTGCCCCTATTCCATCCGCGGTATTGGAATAGTTTTGGAGTCTCACTATGTTATTCCTAGTACGCTCAGATTTATTTGGGGATTAGGGACACGAATTTCCAAGTATGAAATGGGTTCGTGGGATTTGGGTGTATGGCTTATGCCCGGTCCTGACATAGTAGAAGTTCGGTTGCGTAAGATGCTTCCGTACGAGCCTAGTCCGGTCTAGAACTAGAATGATTGCACCTGAGTTAGAATTGGTATAGTGATGTCGTATGGTGATGTAGTATGATGATGTAGAGTGTTTAGTCGAGTTTGGATTACGAGCTTGAGGTTGTCTCGTGTCTTCGAGGATTTTACGTGTGATGTTATTTGATTATTGCTATGTGCTTGTGTATTCCCGTTAGGGTGAGTCAGTTATGTTACTCGCCACTGATGGTGGATTATGTTGTGTTTTTCAGGTACATCTGACGATGATGCTCTTGCTTAGCTTTGGGGTTGGGCGAGCGGCGCTTTGTGTACTTTGTTGTTGTTTATTACAGTTGTTTTATAGTGTTAGTTTCTATAGACGTTGTTTCAGACTTATGGTATTACATATGTTGTATAAGACTCTAGCATGTGGTTAGAGTTGCACTTTACTTTTGTTTTAGTACATTTGACTTTTGGATTTAGTTTTTGTACAAAATTGTGGGTTATTGTACATCTTTGGGTTTAATACTAATATTTTGAGGTATTAGTTTATTTTCTAAGTGTTGAGTTTTAGTTTTATAACTACTTGACTCGTCGGTTTCTTCCGCGCCGATTTAAGCGAGTCGGGTCGTTACAGTTAGAGCCGCAATACCGGAACCCATTACTTTGTGTCCTTTCCTCCAAAACCAAATCAAAAACCGAATCAGAAACCTAAACCAAAATTGAATCAAAATCGAAGACTCGAAAGTGATACAGAAGATCCGGTTCTTTACTGGAGTAGAAATAGGAGACGATGGTGAAGAAACGACCCCTTTTTTAGGACATGCAGAAGACTTGTGATCCACTTGGCCACAATCGAAACAACGAATCGTAGAACTGTCACACCTCTTGTCGGGATGAAATTCTTTCTTACAGCCTGGACACTTCCTGGTACCCCTGTAGGTAGATGGCCTGCTGGAACTCTTCGCCGGCTCATACCTGGGCTTCTTCGATGTCGAAGATGGAGATGACTGAAACCTCTTCTTCGACGTTTCTGCTTCCATCCATGAAGCCTGAATCTCAAGCGCTACCTCGTAAGCCCTGTGAAACGTAGTAGCATCACTAGTGATCACATGCGCTTGAATACGGAGATCAAACTTCTTGATGTGTTGGTTCACCCTATAAGACTTAGATGGAATGACTGATGTGGCAAAGCGAGAAAGCTCGATAAACTTGTCCCTATATGCCTGAATGGACATAGTACCCTGACTCAGAGTGAGGAACTCCTCCTGTTTCTGCCAGCGGAACTCGTCAGGATAAAACTGCTCCTGTAGCTTGTTGGTGAAGTCCGACCAGTACATGTGACAGATCAACTCGGAATCAGGCTTGACCGTGTTCCACCAGTTATCGGCCTCGCCCGTAAGGTAGTATGCCGCTATCGATACCCTTTCCTTTTCTGGGCATCCCGTGGCATCAAATAACTTCCCCATCTCCCGAATCCAATTCTCTAGGATTATCGGGTCAGTTGTGTTGTAATAACCCTAAATTTAGGGTTAGAAAATTTCGTGCTTAATTGTGGTTTTCGTAATTGCTAGGCTAAATTTCACATTTTGAGCTGGGCTAATTAGTCTTAACTTCTTAATCTCTGGCTAGTTTTAGCCCAAGAGCCCATAAAAAGGACCTATGGACGGTTCTACTAGGCTAAATAATGCCAAAGGTTTCTTTAATTCTAAATTAAAGAAAAGGCCCAATTGAGTAAATATTTCCCTAATAGTCAAAAGGCCACTCTTTATGATCCCTATGATCATAACAAGAGACCATACACTCTCATCTTTCTCCCTCTCTCACATCCCCTCCTATCGTCTCCCTCTCAATCTCTTCCTTTAAAATTTTCTTTTGTTCTTTTGCAATTCCATAAGAAGAACAAGGCATTCAATCCTAAATAATTTCATACCTTCAAGAAGTTGATCAAAGTGTTGGTGTGTGAGTGTGTCGAGTGGACCGTCAGTTCAAAGACAAGAACCTTGTTTTTTGTGCTTCAAATTAAGGTAACTAGACTATCCACCTTAAATTTGATACTATAATTCACCTAGTTTAATTAGGATTAACCAATAAATTGTAAAGTTTAGTCCTATAATTTGCATGAACCACTTGACTTTTTGGCTAGAAATTTAGGACTAAGTTCTTGATTGATTCTTAATTGTTTTGTATGATTACTTGTAATTTAATTGTTGTTTTGATAATCAAATTATGAATTTTAATAATAAAATACATGTTTTATTCATTAAATTGCATGGTAAATTTTGAGAATCTTGTTGATGGATTTCTGAGTATTGTAAGGCATGAAAGATTGAATTTTTATTATATTTATGTACTGAATTTAGGAACAAAAGCATGTTTACATGATTAAATTAATAGTTATATACAAATATTGATGAAAGTATTAATTTTTTTTTTTTTATCTTAAAGGAATGCTGTGATATTGATGATTGCAATAGGATTAAATTCTTAAACTTTCTTGACTAATTGTGTATATTATTGAATCTAGAATATAATTTATTGATTAATTTATTTATTATGAATAATAACATGAGTAATTAATTAAAGAAAGTAAAATCTTGAAAGCTATTAATTGTTACTTGTTGTTTTCTTGATGGCCGAATATCAAGGTGGAAAAGGGGTCAATTTTTTATCATATTTGAGTAAATCATTCATGAATAATTAGTTTCCTGAAATTATTTTATTTAATAATTAATATTATGAACGAAATTGTAAACTAATCATGAAATTGTATGAAAGTGTCAATTTTGTTTATTATTTTGGAAAAGTCGTGTGGAAGGGTAGAGTTATGATGCAATTTTGATCTTATTTTAGCTCATGATAAATTAGAATTATGTTTATGCCAAAAATTGTCAAGATGACAATTTAAGGTTGGAACGGGCGATAGCTAGACTAAGGTACGGAAAATAAATGGCGAAAAATAAAAGAGAGAAGACACAAGAAAATGGTGACGCGGAAAACCCAAGAACAAGGGAAAAAACCGCGGGTGGCTATGAGTCCACCAATCCACTATGATTCGGGCGTAAAAGCCGTTTGGTACACGTACAATATCTCGAGTTATATACATTAAAAATGGCTAAAACTAGCTGAGTAGCGCCCTAGGGGTATGGGCAACATGCCCTGCTTCTTTCGAGTACAAACGATAACTGTCTGGTTAGATATGCTAAGTAGAGTAATTCTGGGCTGTGTAGATACAAGTTTGCAATATGGTTTTTTCCTCTCTCTTCTTGATTGAATGCCCCTTTTTCTTTGCCTTCTTTGAACACTTATATAGGTATAAATGTTGTTGACCCTTGCTGCCCACTCTCCTAGAAAATAGGTAAGTGGTCCTTAGTGGTTTGACTTGGTAAAACTACTTGCTGAAATATAGGAGTTTGTTGCTGATATTCCTTCTGGCCTTCTGCTACGCGGGTTGCTTCCTTTTGACTGAATGCTTCCTTGTTTGTAGGATGTTAGTTACAACTTAGTTTGAACAAGTCTTCTTGCTTGGATTTAGGCACGTGGAGAGGTTTGTTGTGAACCAAATCCTATTTTCATGCTTCACATGCAACAACCACGTTGACGGCTTCATGATGACATCATCACACATGCACAACAACTTCCTTTGACTTGGTCGAGTAAGTGGAGTTAATGGCTCCATTTATTTAGGAACTAACTCTTTGCACCATTGACCATGCATAACTTCCATAATTCACTTTGAACATCCTTGGTGCTATTTGATCTGCTTACTGTTCTGCCTGCTGTTCAACTTATGAACCCGGCTCAACTTATGTTCCAGCTTACGCTCAGCTTATGTACTTGATCCAGCTTATGTTCCAGCTTACGCTCAGCTTATATACTTGATCCCACTCACGTTCCAGCTTATGAACCCAATACCTAGCACCATTCGGCTTATGTATCTGTTCCTGCTTATGCTCCTGCTACTCCCGGCATGTCCTTGGCTTATAACCAGTAACTCTCGACTTACCAAGCCGAGCCTCGGCTTCCTACCTGTAATCAGGTTAGCTAAAATGCACCATAAAAAATTATATTTAAGGATCTTTTGCTAATTAAGTGAATTGATAAGAAGAATACAGATCATTAATCGAATCTATTCAATGAAGGAAGGCTATGACTAGTTAAGATACTATGAAAGTTGGTCCCTCATTGACCATGACGATAAGAAGATAAGATAAGACAAGACAAGAAGTAAAGAAATTAAGCTAAGAATAAGATAACTATGTGTTTTATTTGGTTAAGTGATAAGATACTTAATTAAGGATTTATGAAGTAGTCCCCCGTTTGGTGACACACGAGTCATCCAACCGGGCAGATTCGAGGCCACTGTCCTGCTTCGGTATGTGGACAGTACTGGATCCTATTATGTGTTGTCGTCCAGGCTGATAGCACATGAGCTGTTAATCTGGGAGTGAGGGCCCCACTTAGGCATGGTCCTCGCAAAGGAGGGCTACGGGAAGGACGCTAAGGTACGACCCGACATGTATTAGGAAAGTTGGGAAGCGCAAAGGCCGAACAACGAGCTATAAAGACCGGACTACGGATTAAGCAAATATGAATAAATGTGTAACTAAGGGTTAATAAAATGATAGGGAAAGTTCAGTACCCACGAGGGAAGGGTTATATAATGTCTTGGCTATTATTTGAAGTTGTATGTTTTCTTCCTCTGCGTATCTAATATTCAATATTGATGTCTTGGACTAACGTTGATCTTGAATTTCATGTCATAATATTATTGAACGTTTGATTCTGTTAAACTATGTTTATTATTATGGTTCCACCTTTAAGTGGAACAGACTAGTTACTCGCCACCGATAGTGGACCCCACCATTTCAAGTAATGGATACGAAGCATGATTGGGTACTCGCATGGGTTTGTGTGTAATAACCCAAAAATCCGGGCTAGAAAATTTCCTGGTTAATTAAAGTGAAATCATAATTCTAAGTCCAAAAGGCCTAGATAATTGGACTGCGTTTTCTTATTTCTACCCTTGTCTCGAAATTGGGCCCAATGACCTAATTGTTCCTCCCCTTGGCCGGCCCTATCTGTAATCATGGCCAAGGATTATTTTTCTTTTATTGTTTTAATTATTTAAATAATTCTATATCTAAATTTCTAATTTTTATTATGATAATTCTAATTATTCTAAAAACCCCATTTTTTTTCCCTAACAACCTAGCAAATCTCCTAAAGTTACTCAACTCCCTCCTATTACTCCATAATCACACGACCCCCCTTCCCCTTTGTCACCATTTTTATTTCATTAAAATTCTATAAATAGGACTAGTATCCTAAACTTTAAAGTTTTCTTTCAAACTCTATTTTCTCTCAAATAATTTCACCAAAAATTGTGCTTGTGTGCCGTGTCAATAGCCGAGTAGTGTAAGGCTTTTGTTCATCTTTTTCTTGCTTTATTCTTTAAGGTAACTAGACTAACCCTCTTAAGTATGGATTAATTTATCATATAATTGTTTAGAATTAAACTAGGAATTTATAGAATTCATGTCATGTAAATCTTGAAATTTTCGAACCATGTTGTGTAATTGCTCATGTTAGTTCTTGATATTTTATATGATCTTTTATGAACTTTATGTATTAGTATTATTTTTATGCATGATTTGGTATCTTAATTTACATGTTTTGAATAAAATAATTGCATGATAATCTTGGTTCTATTTTCTTAAATTATGCGTGACAATGTCAAGTATGAGTATGATTTTTATGATGATTTTATGATGAGTTCTTGGTTTAAAAGCACGATTATGATTTAGTTAATTAATTAATTGAAGTCTTGAATTTAATTGATAATTTTTACTCTATAATTTCGAAAAAGTTGAGTGACCTATGTGATAAAATAAATTAAAGTTTAAATTTTTTTTCTATTAGACTGTGTTCATGTAACAATCTTGATCTTGATTTATTAACTAATTAATAGTTTTAAAAGTAATTAAAAGATTTAATGATAGAAATTAATGAGTTCTTGAAAACTAATCTTGATCTTGTAACCATGAAGGCCGTGTATTTCAAGAAGTAAAAGAATAATTTTTAATCCATGTTAGGTTATAATTTTTATGATTAATTGTTAGTTCATGATTTTAGAATTAATTTAACTGTTTTAATAATTAAATTATGATAACTATGAATAATATCTAAAGTATGAATTTTTGAGTTGTATATCTTGTGTTGGCCGAATGTCTTAATAGTAAAAAGGAGTGATTTTGATCTTGTTTTGATTAATTAATTTATTGTTTGATAATTTTTTGATTTATTTTATGACTAATTACTTAAAACCGAGAATTGTTTATGTGTTAATTAAAAGAATTAGCTTTTGTTTATATTTTCTTGATTGTCGAACAATATAAGACTAAAAAGGAGTAATTTTTATCATGTTTTATGCAATGTTAATTGATAATTGGTAGTTCCTATATTATTTTTGATGAATTAATCGATTTATTGAGTTGTTTATGTAATTATTAAAAAGAATTGGTTTTTATTTATGTTAATCGAATTTTTTCGAGTGGTCCAAGGTTAATATGATGATCAATTTAATTTAATTTTAGCTTATAATTATAATAATTTCAGTTATGATTTAAGGATTTAATACAATTAACGGAATAAAAAGGAAATAAGAAGTTAAGTTGAATTAATGAGATAAAGGTTTGACTTTCATTAAAGATAAGATGATAAGAAGTTAAGTTGTTTATTGGTCTCACGATGGCCATGTCGATATGATAAGAATAAGATTAAGTTATAAGATTAAGTCGAAGCCACTGCCATACTGCGGTGTCTGGGCAGTTCTTGATTCTAGGATGTGTAGTCGTCTAAGCAGTAGTACACAGGCTACTATTTAGGAGTTATGGCCATAACTTAGGCTTAAGTCTTGCAAACGAGAGCTACAGGTAGGATACACGGGTTCTACCCGGCGCATTTTAGGAAAGTTGGGATGTACACGGGCATCCTTACGAGCTATAATGACCAGTCCATGGATAAAAAAATATGAATAAAAGATGGGTTTTGGGTAATAATATGAAAAGATAAGCAATCATTGGGATGGTACGTTATTTATGTTTGGATTATGTTATTTATATGCATGATATGTTAAGTCTTTCCGCTTCGTATGTCTGATTTGTTATGTATTATTTGATGATTATTCATGTATGTCGTGTGATCCATGTTGATTCTATCTTATTATATGATTTATGGTTCCACATTTAATTGGGACAGCCTAGTTACTCGCCACTGACGATAGACCCCCCATTTCAGGTGATGATGCAGAAGAATGATTGGGCTCTCGTATGGGTCGGGTTGAGCGTTGTTGCGAGATTTATAGAGGAAACCCGAGCTCTGTTTTACTTTTTAGTTTATTTCTTTTTAGATTTTACCCAGCTTGATGGGAATAGACAGTTTACTTAAGTTGTTTTTATGACTTTTTGGATAGTATTCCATTCTTTAAACCGTCCATTAGTTAATTAATAAATAATGGTTTTCAAATAAGTTTAATTGTTAAAGTTTATTAATGTTTTTAGATTGTTTTGTTTGGTAATGATCCATTTGTTGATTTCCTTCGTAAATCGACAACTTACAAAAGTCGGGTCGTTACATGGTGTGTGTGCTGTGGCGAGGACCATAGTTTTGATTCAGAAATTAGTTTACTTTTTGATTTAGGAAAAATTGTTTAAAAATAACTCAACCTTTAGACGACCTTCTCAAATTAAGTCAACCTTTTGATTAACTCAAAATAAGTCAACCTAATATACATGTCTTCTCAAATTAAGTTTTTTCGCTAATTATTTGCTGATTAAATTAACATTTTCAATGAAATATCATATAAACAACAACATGTTAATGTACCGCTTTAATTTTACATTGAAATTATTAACTTTCTCCACCAGTAAATTAGTGAAAAAACTTAATTTGAGCGGATATGTGTAATAGGTTGACTTATTTTGAATTTTAAGTTAATCAAAAGGTTGACTTAATTTGAGAAGACCGGCTAAAAGTTAACTTATTTTTTACAATTTTTCCTTTGATTTATTATTATTTAGCTTTCGCCCAGCTTGTTGGGCTAGGATTTCCCTAGATCATGTAACATCTGAACTCTTAGATTTCTATATTTTTAAGTGTTAGACTTTAATTTGGTTAATTAATAAAGTTTTGGACTTCTAGACTTATTTCAGTTAGGTAATCATATATCTAGTAATTGGTTGTTTAAGAGTTGCGAACCGTGTTAGTCGATAATTAACAAATCGACAGTGCTCGAAAAATCGCGACGTTACAGTTGGTAGCAGAGCCTAGGTTAAATCCCTAAGTTACTTCCTCATAAGTAAAATGAAAGTATGTGTGCTTTGGTTTCATTAACGCAACTTAGCCATAACTTGGCCTTGGGTAGAAGCTTAGGTTAGGCAATTTTTTCTTCACGCCATTTCTATTCCTTATTTGTTATTTGCCGAATTTATAATTAATTCTGTGGTTATTCTTTTGTAGTATGTCTACCCCCGGTCGTGTCTCTAGACGTCGAGCCTTAGAAGATGCAATCCTCACCCTGGATCAAAGAGGCATCCAACAATCTGGTGGGCAATCGTCCTTTAACTGTATTGCACGACACCGACCACCCACTTATTAAGGAGTGGCGGATCCAGTGGTATTGGAAAATCGGATTCGGCAGATGCGGAAGCTTTTCAACGCAGCAGCATGTCCTGAAGAGGAGAGAGTGCCTATCGCAGCCTATTATCTGAAAGATGAAGCTGATAATTGGTGGGGCATAATCAAAGCCAACCTAGAGAAAAAACTGGAGATGAATTGGCGAGAATTCATCGAGAAGATTCAAGAGCGGTTCTATCCAGACGAGATGCGGTGGCAGAAACAGGAGGAATTTCTAATGTTTACTCAAGGAAGCATGTCCGTGCCGGCCTATACGTACAAGTTCACAGAGCTGTCCTGTTTCACTGCAGCTGTAATACCATCTGAGGTAGAGAGAGTCAAGCGGTATATCAAGAAGATGGATCCTCGCATCCGGGTGCATGTGATTAGCAGCGAAGCATCAACCTTTCAGAGATCCTATGAAGTGGCACTCGAGATTCACTCCTCCCTAGTTGAAGAAGAAGCAACCAGGAAGAGAGCAACGGTGGTCTCAACCTCAGCACCACCTAAGAAGCCTCGGTTCGAGCCAGCTCAAAGGCCATTTCAGGGTTCCAGACCATTGCCTATTCAAGGCCCCAAAATTTATCAAGGATGCAAGAAGGATTACCTCCCATGAAAGCGTTGTGATGGGTCCCCGATCGTGTGCTTTGAATGCGTTCAAGAGGGTCACAAGTCAACCAACTGTCCAAAGAAGCAAAAAACTGCAACTAACAGTCAAGCACCAGTAAGGAACAAGATCTTTTGCATGACCCAGGAGGAAGCAGACGCCCAGCCAGATGTGGTCACGGGTACTTTCTTGGTCCATAATTTTTATGCTTATGTATTGTTCGACATGGGTTCCATTGTATCATTTGTTGCAAGATCTTTTATTAGTAAGGCTAACTTAACGGGGGAGTCTCATGTCAAATCTTTGATAACTCTTCCTTCGGAAGAGGATTTTGCTTGTCATCGAGAATTCAAGGATTTCCCGATCATCATCTCCGGAGAGCAGCTAGCAGCTAACTTAAAGGAATTTCAGATGATAGAATTCGACGTCATTTTTGGGATGGATTGGTTAGCAAAGTACCAAGCAGCCATCCGATGTCGGGATCAGGCGGTAATATTGCGTGGGCCCAAGGGTAAGAGAGTGACGTATGTTGGCTTACCTATGAACAAGGGTGTGAAGATAGTCTCTGCCATGAGAATGCGTAAGTTGCAACGCAATGGAGAAGCAGTGTTTCTCTGTCAAGTCAAAAACATTTCAAAGGAAGAGCAGCTGAAAGCAATCCCTGTGGTAAAAGATTTCGCAGATGTGTTTCCCGAAGAGTTTCCAGGAATACCGCTAGAGAGAGAGGTGGAGTTCAACATAAACTTGGTACCTGGAACGACGCCAATTTCAAGGGCTCCGTATCCCATGGCACTTGCAGAACTTAAAGAGCTGAAGACGCAATTGTAGGAATTGATCGACAAAGGCTTTATTAGGCCCAGTGTCTCTCCTTGGGGTGACCCGGTTTTATTTGTTAAAAAGAAGGATGGCAGCATGCGTTTAAGCATAGACTACCGGGAACTTAATAAGGTAACCATAAAGAACAAATACCCGTTATCTAGAATCGAGGATTTATTCGATCAGCTGAAGGGGGCAAGTGTGTTTTCTAAGATTAATCTCCGGTCAGGATATCATCAGATTCCCGGTAAGCCGGAAGATATTCCTAAAACAGCTTTTCGCACCAGGTATGGACATTATGAATTCGACGTAATGCCATTTGGACTGGCCAATGCACCAGTAGTCTTTATGGATCAAATGAACCGAACCTTCCATCATGTGTTGGATGTGTGCGTGGTTATGTTTATTGATGATATCTTAATCTATTCAAAGAACGAGCGTGACCACGAGCAACATCTCTGCATGGTGCTGGATATCTTACGAGCTCAGAAGTGGTTCGCAAAACTGTCAAAGTGCGAGTTCTGGCTAAAAGAGGTAGCCTTTCTAAGACATGTCATCAATACTGATGGTGTCATGGTAGATCCGACCAAAGTAAAGGCCATCGTAGAATGGCATAATCCTAAGGATGTGGCTGAGGTTCGCAGTTTTCTTGGTTTAGCAGGGTACTATTGGAGGTTCGTGAAGGACTTTTCCAAGATAGTAGAACCCATGACGAAGCTATTGTACAAGGACATCAAGTTCTTATGGACGCATTTCAAACCCTCAAGCAGAACCTAGTCTCCGCACCGGTTCTCGCATTAGGGTGTGTACTAATGCAAGAAGGGAAGGTGATAACATAAGTGTAATAACCCAAAATTCTGGGTTAGAAAATTTCGTGGTTATTTGTTAGGATTATTTAATTCTAAGCTCGGATCTCAAATTTTGGCTAGGTTTTCTTAATCTATCATTGTCTTAAACTGGGCCGAATGCCCAATTTTTTGGACTTAGCATGGCCGGCCACCCTAGGCTTCCTTAGCCAAGGGATTTGTCCTTGTTTAGGCCCATTTATCTATTTATTATTTATTTTATCTAAAGGGTCTAATTCTCTTATATAATTATCCCATCACCTAATTATATGATCATAACAAACACTCTCCTATTTTCCCTCAACTACCTCCTCTCACTCTCCTATTTTCATAGCAAACTATTTTTAACAGCTGTTTGTTTCTTCTGTTTGTGACACCTGTTTGTCACACCTGTCTGACTCATCTGTTTGTCATCACTTAAAACATCAAGGGACTCAACACTATCCTTGGGTAAACAGAAGCCCATTAGTAGATATTATCCTCTTTGGGCCCTAACCCGCAAGGATTTGCTTTGGTGTAGAACCTAAGTCCTACCCAAAAGGCCTCTACTAGGTTGAAGTATCCATCTCTATATAAAGAAGACTTCGTTCTCCTTAACTTCCGGTGTAGGATGGCTTTTACTCCCTTTCCCCACCCCTTAAAGGGGGCCTGCGTCCCCGAAGGCACTACAGGACACCGAAATGGGCCCTGCCTCTGATACCATCTATAACACCCCTATCCTTGGGTGAACAGGAGCCCACTAGTAGATATTGTCCTCTTTGGGACCTAGCCTGCAAGGATTTGCTTTGGTGTAGAACCTAAGTCATACCCAAAAGGCCACTACTAGGTTGAGCTGTCCATCTCTATATAAAGAAGACTTTGTTCTCCTCAACTTATGATGTGGGATTGCTTTTACTCCCTCAAGGATAGGGGTGTTACAATAACACTGATCTGATAGCATGTTATGGATCATGCTAGAAGAGTTCCTAAAAAACTTATACACAACTTATTTTAATATTTAACTCTACAAGTTATATTTTTGTAGTATCGCAATGCTGATATTACTATCGAATTCTGTTGGCATATTCCTTTTATGTTTTGATGATGACATAAACCTCAAACTTAATTACTAATAAGTATCTTTGAGTTCTTGGAGAATTTTAGATCTTGAAGATAAATAAGCATTGAAGATTCAAGTATGAAGATTCAATCATTTGAAGAAACAAGATGGTGATTCAAGTGAAGGTTCGAATCATGAATCAAAGATGTTGCTGTCAAGTTTCTATAGAGAAATCAGAGAAGTTCCTGAAGAGAATTCAGCAAGGAACATGAGAAGAACTTCAAGTATTCCAACGAATTACTTGTTGAAGAGAAGAGAAGCATCCATGAATGTTATAATATAATGTTCTAGGGTAAATGTAAGTATATTAATGCATTTAAGTCTGGTTGGAACTTAGTCGTGTCTGTCAGAGGAACTTTGGGTCATGTTCCTAGAGGAACTTGTGTCGAGTCAGTTAGTTATTTTGGTCCACGACTGTTGCTACTTTTTAGGGACGGTTTAAACAACCCCTTGGCTGTTTTAACTTGTTTAAAATGTTCAAAAGCTGACTGAATTAGTGCACCCTAATTTTAGGAGTAGTTGGTGAGTGTTTTTGAATTAGTTAGTAGTCAAGATTAGTCTCCTTAATTTTAGGACTAGGTTGGTTACTTTTTAATTCTGATTTCTTTTTGTTTTATTAGTTTATTTTTGTTATTAAAATTGATTTAAAGTTTTAAAAAAGAAAAAAATCGGAAAAATTAAAAAAAGGAAAAACCGGTCTTTGTTTTTTATTAGGGTTGACTGAGCTAAGTTTTAGGAGTAGTTTTTTTTTTTTTTTTTTTTTTTTTTTTTTTTTTCTTTTCTGATTTTTTGGGTCAAAAATTAGGTTAGTGGGTTGTTTAATTAGTGAGTCAAAGTTAGTGGTGTATGAGTGAGAGTGGTGGACGTGTGAGTGGTAAGTGTGGGTGGTTAATTAGGCTTTTTCTCCAAGCAATTGATATAACCATTCATTCATATATACACATATAATTCTGACATTTTAAAACACACAACAAGAGAGCATACTTTCAGATTTATATTTTTGAGTCTTGTGTCAAAAAGTTCCAGAGTTCCAATCCAGTTCTTACTTGCATTTCAATATACTAGAGTTATTATTTTGAGTTGTATTTGAGAAAAAGAAAAGAGAAGTGTGTGAGAACATAGAGAGAACAGAGAAGAAAGAGACGTGAGAAAGAGAAAGGAAAAAGAAAGAGAGAAAGAGAATAGAATCGTAAGTTCCTACAGGAACTCACGAGGTCCAGAGAGAAATTTAGGATTGTAATAGTTTACAAGGCCTTTATATGAAAGTGGAGTTTTTCTTCCGTGGGCCAGGAAGTTTTTCTCGTTGAAATTTGTCTCTTTACATTTCGTTTTTCTCAAAGTTCCTTTAGGTTTTTAATTCTGACGAAAATTTGTGCTATAAGTTCCACACAGCGATTCCCCCCCCCCCTCTTGCAGTGTTCCTACAGGAATAACAAATTCCTAAATAGTCTATGTGACTTAATTTTTGACATCTTAACCCGAAGTTTAAGCATGTGATAGCTAACCAGTTTTTGTACCCATTGAATAACTCTCACATATGAAATATCTAAAGAATATGATTTTAAAAAAATCTCTCAGTGAGAATAAATTTTTATGGTCCAGAATAAATTTTTATGGTCCAGAATATATGATTAGATAATGATATATGAATATATCAAGTATTGCCATAATATTATGTTTAGAGAATTTATGATCAATCATTGATCATGGAAAACTTTATATGACCTCCAAAATAAGGCATCAATGAAATATCGAATGAAATAATAATAAACTTATGCATTATCTTCATAAGTATTAACAAATGAAGACGTCTCACTATGTCATAGTGAAAATTTGAATATTCAAGACCAATTTGGGAGGATCTATCATCAAGGAATGTCATTATGCTACAAATGTGAAGTTACCTAGTGGCATTGGAATTATTACATTAGAAGATTTCAAGTTATATATATCAGGGGGAGAAAATACGAGCTGCAGTGTTTTTTTCCTTAACCAAAGTTTTTTCTCTCATTGGGTTTCCCTGATAATGCTTTTAGTAAGGCATGTAACACCCCGTATTTTTGGGGTTAAAATTTTAGGTAACTAGTTTGTCTTTCCTGTTGTCTTAAAATTTTATTTCGAAAACTATTAATAGATTCCCTGTTTTATATTTGGAATATCTTTTAAAAGTTATTTTCCGGGAATTTATGTTATTAATATTTTATAATGTGTCAAACTAATTTACTTTATTACGGTTATCTTACATTCTCTCCTTTGGCATCAACCTATTAGGTTCCCAAATCTTCACCTTAAAGCAATTCAAGGTTGTTGTGGATCGACTCAAATTTAATGTGGAATTAATGACGAGTTGGCTACATAGGGGTTAGAAGTAATTTTAGTCCCTTCTTGGTAACCGGATTTGAAAAGGCTTTCCATGTGATTTCTGGTCCATTGATTCAAACTGAGCCCAAATTAAACCCCGAGCCCAAACTTTTACCTTGGCTTGCCAATTAGGGCCAAAGCCCAATACCCTTTTTCTCATTAAGCCCACACGGCACCCCTTTTTTCCCCCCTCAAATTAATTAGTTTTAATTGATTAATTAAAACTAGATATTATCCTAAACCAAAAACATCACCTTTGGTCCCTATCCTTGCCTACTAAAATTTAGGAGCTCCCCAACAAACTTGAACAATTATTAAAACCCCTCTTCTACTACCTATTCGCGGCAGTCTCACAAAAATAACAACAATCATTAACTCTCTTCTTTTCTATCTCAAGCACATTTAATCACAAGCCTCAAAAGATCTCTTCTGGTCTAATATGATCGGTTCGTTTTAAAATCCCTTAAAATTAGTAAATAATGTTATTTTTGGACGAAACTTATACACGATAAACCTTGAGCCCAGATTTAACTTACATGGAAATTTCCAGAATATTCGAGACCTTTAAATGGTTATTCATTAATTTAAATCGGTAAATCAGATTGTGTAAAATAGTGTGATTAAATTACTAAAATACTTTTAGAGTATATCTTGTCGAATTCTTTGAGACTAATTCGAATTTAAGTTAAATCAGAATGTATGTGATGTCTATTCTTGAATTTTTTTATTTAATTAATTAAAATCTTGAATTATAATTATAATTATTTTTAATCTTGAAATAACCGAATTTGATGAAGGATTTTTGGTTCGAAAATTTTGATTATTAATTAAATTTTGGATTTTTATAAAATTATTCTAATTTAATTAATTTAATTATCATTATTTCAAATTAATTAATTAAATTCTTTAATTATGTTTTATTGATTATTATCCATGAAATGCCATGTAATTGAGAAATAAGTGAAGTTTGGATTTTTATTTAATTATTAAATGATTGGAATTATTTATTGAAATATGTATTTTTATGAAGTATATGTTTTGCTTTGTGATCATATTGAATTATCTTTGTTGAATTTATGAGATGTTCGAATGAATGAGGTGTTTGGATCGATGAATAATTGAAGTGTCTAATTTGTTTGTCGAGTCTAGAAGTCAAAGTTAAGATGAGATTTGGCCTAGAGTTGACTAGTCGTTGAGTTAGATTGACTTTAGAGCTAAAGTAAAGGAATTGGATAATGAAAGATAATGATATTGATAATGGAACAATGAAGTACATTTGTCGTACGTTGAAGTTGGACCATTAGAACGATGGAGTGAAATTGATGTACGTTGAAGTTGGACCAATGAAAGATAATTAAAAGATTAATGGAATAATGGAGTACATTTTTCGTACGTTGAAGTTGGACCAATGAAACAATGAAGTACATTTGTCGTACGTTGAAGTTGGACCATTGGAACGATGGAGTGTAATTGATGTACATTGAAGTTGGACCAATGAAAGATAATTAAAAGATTAATGGAACAATGGAGTGCAATTGATGTACGTTGAAGTTGGACCAATGGAACAATGAAGTACATTTGTCGTACGTTGAAGTTGGACTGTAACGACCTGTATTTTAGCAACATTGTTTTCGGAGAAAACAACAACACAGATCATTAATAAAAGACTTTATAATGATCAAAACTTAAAACGAACGCGGAAGCTCTAAAACTTAGCCATTTATTAATCAAAAATCATTCAATCAAAACTAGAATTATCCCAAAGTTTTCATTAAACTACTAAAAATACTACTACAAGCTAGAAACATTAACATTAGTCTAGGACTACTAAATTGGGTAGCTAAACTGCTACGCTTGCAAGCTCACGAATCCCAACCCTCGCTAACACCCGGCTTATTCCTCTTCGTCACCTGAAAGGGGATTGGAGGGTCCACAGTCAGTGGGGAGTAATTAGAATGCTCTACTTAATAGTAGAACGCAATTAGACATATAATAATCAGAACAAGTCAAACAGAAAGTCCACACAAGTCGACTAGTTCAACACTAACATAACAATATATCCAATTCTCAAGATACGCAGCGGAAACATAATACACTGGACCAACTATGACCAGACCTTCCCTTCAAGCTAGTACTGACTCTAGACTCTAGACTTTCATTTCTTTAACTTTCAAGTTCCAGTTCACTTTAGGGTTCTAATCAATGACACAGTCATATGCTCGTAAGAGGTCAACCACAAAGGATCTACTTCCCCCAACTTTCCTTGCTTATGCCGGTTCAACCACTTTTGATCTACTTCCCAAGCACTGGGATCAAGAACTGTCGCCAAACCGCAAAGGGACAGTGGATTCGACCATACCCATGTTCGTGGCACTTTAGTCACTAGATGGGCGGTCACTTCATAGGTTATTATCTTTTCAATTATCTTTCTAGTTCACAACTTTGACTCTTTCAACAAGACCTTACTTCTAGTCAACTCTAGTTCAACTTTACTTGACTCAAAACTCTGGACTAGTACACGAGACTCAAGACACTAGCATCATTTATTATGTATTTTATATGGTCCTCATACCGGCCATCAATTCCTTAATTATCGGCATAACTGTCCGTCAATTCCAATTATCACTATATGCTTGCCGTCAATTCCTTAAACCCGGTAGATTATACCATAATTGGAAGTACTAGGTGACCGTAATTGGAACTGAGATGTTCGAAATCCCAGGAAAGAGAGGTGCGGCACGTATATCAGCCATCTTAAATACCAAGTCTTTCCGAGCCAGAGATTGAAACAAGACAATATGCTCTTACTCTGTTTCCTTTCCTTCATTATTATTCTGTTATTATTAATTATTTAAGCTTATAACTTAACTCTAAGTCAACTCACCTTATCACTTAATCAACTCTAGGTCAAACATCCTTACTTTGACTTCTAGACTCGATAACAACTTAGACAATCCACTACTCAATAACCAAGCACTTCAACCACTCGAAAACATCACACAAATTCAACAAGGATAATTTCAACATGATCACAAAGTAAAACAAATACTTCATAAAAAATACATAATTCAATAAATAGATTTCAATCATCTAATAATTAAACAAAAATACAAACTTTATTTATAAACAATATTCACGACATCTTCATAGATAATAATTAATAAAACATAATTAAAGAATTTAATTAATTAAATCAAGATTAACAATTTAATTCAAGAACTTATTCAGTAAAATTAAATGAAGAAAGTCATAAAGAATCATAATTTGAACAAGAGACTCGACAAGATATATTTTAGAAGTATTTTAGTAATTTAATCACACTACTTTACAAAATCTGATTTTACCCATTTTAATTAAAGAACAACCATTTAAGGGTCTATAACATTCTAGAAATTTTGATGAAAGTTAATTCTAGGTTTAAGGTTTAATGTGCATAAGTTTCGTCCAAAAATAACATCATTTACTAATTTTAAGGGATTTATAACTAACAGATCATATTAGACTATAATCAGTTTCAGAATTTTCTATCATAGCAAACGAACTCCAAAAATTACGAAGCATTAGCACAAGCTGTAAAACACTAATTTGAACTTTCACCTAACTTTTTGTAGCCATAAGAGTTGAATAAGTATCTTAATAAATTCGTAAACTAAATCTGGACAGTTTTACCGGTTTGACAGATTAAATTGTTATAAGCAAGAAAAGAACGCATTTTGGCACGAAATAAATCTTGATTCATAATCAACTAGTAAATAAACTCCCATGAAAAATTCATTAAGAAATAACAAGATTTGATCAAGAAATAAATTCATACACTCAACAACACACTTATAATCATTCAAATTTTTAATATAAATAATAATAATTCAAACATCAAAAATACAATCTTTAGCAATTCTAAATATGTTCTAAAAATTATATATATTTAATTTTTTTTCTAAAACTAAGCAAACCATCTAATTACCTTAATTGTAGTTACAAGAATTCGAATCTTTTTCTTGGGTTGGTAGTGTGTTTGGTTCGAATAGAGCTTGGTTTTGATTCCCCTTTATCTTTCTATAATCCTTTTTGGGTCTCTTGATCTTTAAATTTTTTTGTTCGAGAGAGAGTGGAGGAAATTTTTGTGGTGTTGTTGTTTTGTATGTGCCCTGGGTTTGGGTGAGATGGGGGGGGGTTTATAGATGCTTGGATGGTTGGGTGAACACCTAAAAAATAGGTAGAGGATAATTAAAAATAGGATTTTTACTTAATTCATATCTATTAATTAAAAGATTTGGAAAAAACAAATATTTGATCCAAATGAGGGGGGAGACGTGTGGGCTTGAATAGGAAGGTAGGATTGGGCTTTGGCCCTATTTTGGTTAATACAAGGTAAAATTTTGGGCTCAGATTTTAATTTGGGCTTAGTTTGATTCGAAAAGTTGTGCCAACAATTTATGTAATTAAATATTAAAAATTTAAAAAAGCCCAAATTTTCGGGTTATTACATGGACCATTGGAACGGTGGAGTGCAATAGATGTACGTTGAAGTTGGACCTATGAAAGTTAAAGAAATAAATGAGAAAGTCGAATAGTCAGAGTCGATGGAGTCTAGAGTCTTGAGGTGACCCTATCTAGAAAGTATGATTTGATTATGATATGTTTATTCCGCTGCGTTGACTGATTAAATTATGTACCTGACTGAATTATTGATATTATTATGTTTGATTGATTAGTTGCCATGATTTGATTGATTGGTGTTCTGGTTATTACATTTTTAATTGCATTCTACAATTAAGTGGAACATTCTAATTACTCCCCATTGACTGTGGACCCCCCATTCCCTATTACAGGTAATGAAGAAGACTGATTGGGTTGTTGCGAGGGTTGGGATTCGTGAGCTTCCTAATGTAGCAGTTTTTAGCTACCTAGTCTTTTTAGTAGTCCTAACCTTAATTTGTTCCCCTTCGATTTGTAGTAGGAACTAGTAGCTTTAATGAACTTTGGTTAACTCTTTTATTGGGATTTATTTATATTCAAGTAATCAAATGGCTAGTTTTTTTTAGAGCTTTCACTAATATTTCTTAGTTTGGTTTAATAAGTTTTGATTGACAATGACTCGTTTTGTTGATTTTTCTTAAATCAACGTTGCTAAAATGCGGGTCGTTACGGGCAGCATTTAAAAGCGTATTACAAAAGTAGTGTATTCTTTTTCGTTCACTAGTTTTTATCCCATAGGGTTTTACTAGTAAGGTTTTAACGAGGCACAGTGCTACATTCAAGAAACTAATTTATCAAATTGAATTATGTTGTCAAAGGATCACGATGGATGATATCATGAGAGAGAGTTAATACGTGTTGTATTATTTTAGATAATGGACATCCAAGGGAGAGTGTTATTAAAATAATTATGGATGTCCATGAAACCATGTATCCTTTGGAATCATTGTACCCATTAGACATTATATATATGACATCCTATGGAATAATGGATATCGTTCTATTTGCTTTTCCTCTTTATTATCTTCTCCTTAATTATTCTCTTATTTATAACAATTACTAATACTGTAACACCCCGACTTTTACAAAGTATCGAAATACGATATAAAGTCGAAATGCACTCTTAACAAAAGTGTGGAATAACAAAAACTTCAAACTAAAATCCCAAGTATCATTATTATAACTCCAAAATCAACGTAGTCCAAGTACTACTACATCCCAAAATATCAAAAGTACCATAACTACTAAAGTACTAAACTGAAATACTAATCAACATAGAAAACAAATCTAAGTCTAACTACAATCTTGCAGATACACACGCCCAAGCCCAGCCAAACAGAACATCAGCTACTCAACATCGTCACCTGATAAATATCGAGTTCCACCATCAGTGGCGAGTAACTAGATTGTCCCATTCGAATAGGGAACTCAAGCATGCAACATAAAATAGATAAAGCCACACAAAATAACACATAGTCACATACCTGGCATCCAAACGCCTCGAAAACATACATACCATAACAAATCGCAAGAACAAAATCCAAATCAAAACTCGTCCAAAACATGCTTTCCAAAACCAATGAAATAAAATACCAACAGAAGTACTAGGTGTCCGCAACCGAAACTGCAAATAACAGAATCCGAGTACTTTGTGTCCTTTCCTCAAAAACCAAATATAAAACCAAAACACAATTCCGAAAGACTAAACTAATGAAACACATCACATCATACCATATCATATTATACCATATTTTATCTTATGACAGTACCGTCTTATGCTTATTGGTCAACCTTTGCGTCTCCCAACCTCCTAAATAAATGTTGGGTCAACCTTTGCGTCTTCTCGTAGTCCTCCTTTACAAGAACTATGCCTAAGTATGATCAATACCCCTAGACTAGCTACTCATGTTTCACTAACCACACGATAACATATGTTAGGATACTGACTACCCCACGATCGAACACAAGGTAGTGGCCTCGACTTAACCTTTCTCAGCTACTCATGTTTCACTAACCTTTTCGGAAATAAATTCGACAACTTATCGACACGATCATCAAGACCGATACTTAAACTCGGAAATCAAGGACCAACCTATCTTAATTTCGAAAAACTAGCCAAGAACTAACAATATCTTAAAGAAACCTTTCAAGAACGTAAAAAATAATCAAGATTCATTTCAAGAATAAATCAAGAACTAACAAGAATCATCAAGAATGGTCAAGATTCATCAAGATAAACCAAGAACTTCAAGAATCATCAAGTAAACCATCGAAACCATCCAAGAAACAATTTAACCAAATCTTTATTTCAAGAATCACAAAGAATCAACTTAAACTTAACATAACTTCCAAAAATACACTTGAAAATTCACGAGAAACCCAAGACACCAAAATAACCATTTCTTGAACAAAGTTCATACATCAAAACATAATCATAGACTCATCGAAAAACAATCCATAATACTCAAAAACCAACCAACAAATCGTGTACAAGAATTCAATCAACGATTATACATAGAATCATGATCATAAATAAACTATAAAGCTAAACATGAATTCTACACATGCTTGCTATGTTATACTACATGATCAAATTACATATTCAAACAAGATAATCTAGTTACCTAGAATAATGCGGTAACTAAAAACAATCAAAGAACACGAGCAAGAGCAAATAGTACACGTCCCACTTGAAAACCCACACGAACATGGGCACGAAAATACCAAACAGCCACCACGAGGACCACCGTGTTGCACAACTCGAATACGCACCACCACGCACGACCACCGTACACGAGTACCACCAGTAGTGAACCACCGTGCACCACCATGAACCACACGAGCAAACCACAAACCCCACGAACACGATCACCCAAACACGAACCAACCCGGAACTAAACCCGAACAAGAGATCTTGAATGATATTAATGAGAATTAACTTGATTAGTGATACTTAAATATCAATGGTGAATGAATCTTTATGTTTTCGGTTTGAAAAGTTGATGAACAAAAGTGGGATTGAATGCCAAAAATGGCGTGTGGAATGGATGAAAAATGGAGAGTGTGTTTAAGTTTTTAATTGAGCAAATGATCCAAAGGCCTTACTAACACCTCTATTTATAGAAGTTAGTTAGGTGTGAACATAAAACAAGTGGCAATTAAGCCATAAAAGGAGATAGGGGGCCGGTTGGGGCACAAAGGATTTGGCCAAAAATTCCTAATGGGCCACTTGCACTTAAGCATGGTTAATCATGATTAATTTTGGACTTGACCTTAAAATTAATTAATTAGGAAAGAAAACCCCAAAAATTAAATAAAATACTAAAATAACATTCAAAATTAATATCCTAAAATTTAGGATATTACAAATACTCCCTTTGTCCATCCACAAATCAGTGTTCCATTTTGACCAAAAAGCTCTCACAATTTTGGTCGAAATGGAGCACTTATTTGTGAACGGAGTGAGTATTAAAAATATTTGGATAATTTGTCAGAAAAGACCTTTTAAAACATTCTTTTTGTAAGAAAAGACCTTATAAAAAATTTGTTGTGAACAAGGACCTAAAACCAAAAAAAAAAGTTGCAAGGAGAGACCTTACCTCCATTTTCAGACGTTGATAGTGAATTTCATTCTAGCGTTGACTCGCTATTTCCCTCCAATTTTCTACCAATCATTTCTTCTCTATTTCACCTTTCCTTTTCTTTTCACTATAAATTCATTTTTTCCTCCATTTCTCCTCCATTTTCCTTCCTAAATTCATCTACATAAACCCTACATTAACACTTCCTTCTCACACCTAAACCTCTCTTCTTCTGAATTAGGGTTTCTCATCTCTTACCCCCTTAATACGAAAAAAATCGTGAGAAATTGGAGGGAAATAGCGAGCCAACGCCGGAGATTCATAGTCAACGTCGGAAAATAGAGGTAAGGTTCCTCTTTGCAACCTTTTTTTTGTTTTAGGTCCCGGATCACAACAATTTTTGTATAAGGTCTTGATAATCAAAGGAATTGAGGTATTTTTGAATAGAATTGCCTTACTTCCTTCTTAGTCTCACATGATATATATACTATAGCTATAGAACTAACTTCCTAATAATAAGGAATATTACTTAATACCCCTCACCCCCCCCCCCTCCAGTTGGAGCATAAACATCATAAACGCCCAACTTGCTAAGAATAAACTCAAATTGTGACTTCCCTAAAGCATTGGTGAAGATGTCAGCTAACTGACTTGTAGTATGAACATAAGAAGGAGAAATGAGACCATCGTGAATGGCACCATGAACAAAATGACAATCCACCTCAATATGCTTAGTGCGCTCATGAAATACAGTATTTTGTGCAATATGCAAGGCAGATTGACTATCACAAAACAAAGGAATAGCCTTAGGATGATGCACCCCAAGACTTACAATAAATACTTCAACCACTTTAATTTACAAGTGATGGAGGCCATAGATCGATATTCAGCTTCAGTGGAAGAACGAGAGACGGTATGTTGCTTCTTTGTCTTCCATGAAATTGGAGACGAACCAAGGAAAACGAGCCACCCAGTAAGAGAACGTCGTGAAAGAGTACACGCAACCCAATCAAAATCACGCCATCCTTGTAAAGACAACTCATTATCAGCATGTAGCAAGATCCCTTGACCCGGTGCACCTTTTAGATATCGAACAACTCTCAAAGCAGCTTCCCAATGCTCTGCCCGAGGTTGTTGCATAAATTGAGATAATACATGGACTGAATAAATTAAATTAGGATGAGTAACAGCCAAATAGATGAGACGACCCATGAGTCGCCCATAAGGGTAAGGATCTGCTAGTAGTTCACCTGTGGCATGTGCTAGGCGACGATTTTGCTCAATTAGTGTACCAATTGGTTTAGCACCTAATAAACCTGCTTCAGAGATAATATCAAGAGCATATTTTCGTTGACATAAAAACAATCCTTGAGAACTCCGAACAACTTCAATTCCCAAAAAATATTTCAAAACACCGAGATCTTTCATATGAAAACAACGACTCAAGTAGTCTTTAAAAGTATGTAAGGCATTCGAATCATTACCAGATATGATTAAGTCATCAACATAGCAGGAACATTAAGCTGCACACGACCTTTTGTAAATGTAAAGAGAGAGTAATCAGAATATGATTGAAGGAATCCGTACTCTTTCAAAGAAGCCAAAAGTTTGGCAAACCAACACCAAGGAGCTTTTTTCAAACCGTAAAGAGACTTACGATGGCGACATACCAGAGAGGGATTAGTGGATTCGAATCCAGGAGGCAATTTCATATAAACTTCTTCTGCAAGATCACCATTTAAGAAAGCATTATGAACATCCATTTGATGAATTTCCCAATTGTTAAAGGCAGGAATCGCTATGAACGCCCTAACAGTGACCATTTTAGCCACAGGTGCAAAGGTCTCATTGTAGTCAACACCTTCGACTTGATGATTACCAAATACTACCAAGCGTGCCTTTGATCTTTCAATTGTACCATCAGAATTGTACTTTATTTTATATACCCATTTACTGCCAAGAGCTTTCTTTCCCGGAGGAAGATGTTCCATAGTCCACGTACGATTATCCTTAAGAGCTTGAATCTCTTTCTGCATAGCGTTGTGCCATCCGACATCCTTTACAACCTCTTTAAGAGATTGTGGCTCAGTTTCGGTAGTAATTGCTGCAATAAGATTTTGGTGTTTCAGAGAAAATTTATTACAACTAACTTAATGTGTTATAGGATAAGGAGTACCTGAAGGAGGAGAGGATTGGAAGGAAGTGTGAGGAGATGAATTGTATGGTATTACTGTATGAATTACAAAATCTTTTAATTTTGCTGATGGGAATTTTTGTCTCATTCCTTGTCCTAGAACTGGATCAGTAGCAGTAGTGGATTGAGTAGAATTATCAAGCACTTGAATTTCTATTTCATGTTCCTCGATAACCTTCATGGGGTTGACAATAGAAGAATCAGTTGAAGATGATGAGAACCCATTGTAATCCAAACCATCATCATATATTGGAGTGTCAAGAATAATATGTTCGCTCGTAGTATCCTTTTTAAGTTCCAAAAAAGGGTATGTATCCTCAAAAAAATGAACATCTCTAGAAACAAAGTAAACCTTTTTTTCTAGATCATATAACATCCATCCCTTTTTCACGAATGGATAGCCAACAAACACACATTTTCTACTACGACTTGCAAATTTATTTCCTTTAGCTTGTTGATTATTTGCAAAACATAAGCACCCAAAAATTCGAATAGCATTATAGGAAGGTGGAATACCATATCATATTTCATAAGGAGTTTTGTGATGAAGCACAGAGGAGGGTGTATAATTCATTAAATGCGCAGCAGTCAAAACACATTCACCCCAAAACTCAATAGGTAAGTGTGCCTGGAACCACAAAGCACATGTCACATTTAAAATATGTTGATGTTTTCGTTCCACACGCCCATTTTGTTGTGGAGAACCCATACAACTGGTTTGAAATAAAATCCCATTTGCCAAAAAATAATCTTTCATACAATTAAACTCTGTTCCATTATCACTTCTCACTATTTTTATTTTTTGAGAAAATTGCCGATCAATCATAGCAATAAATTGCATAAAATATTTAAACAGCTATGTTTTATCAATCAACAAAAATATCCAAACACTACGCGAAAAATCATCAACTAATGTCAAAAAATAGTGTGCTCTGTAAGAAGAGGGTGTGCCATAAGGTCCCCACAAGTCACAATGAACAAGTTAAAAAATTCTAGAAGATTTACTATCACTTAAAGAAAAAGACTCCTTAGATTGCTTAGTACGATGAAAGACTTCACAAACTTTATTTAGACATTCCTTAAATTTTCTAACAGGAGATAATAACTTCACTATTTTTCCATAAGGATGTCCCATACGTCTATGCCAAAGCTCCATGGAAGAAGTAACAACCGATGCAACCTTATCATGTGATTCTTTTCGAAAGTAATACAGTCCATCTCGCTTTTCACCAGCTCCAATCCTCTTCCTCGAATGAGGGTCCTGTATAGCACACGAGTTAGGTGTAAAAATGACCAAACAATTTAAATTATCAATTAAATTTGAAACCGAAAGTAAATTGCAATTAAATGTTGGAATATAGCGAACATTTTTAATTTGAATTTTTTCTGAAAAATAAACGGTCCCTTTCTTAGTAGCGACAACTTCTTTTCCATCGGGCAACCCAACGGGATGAACACGTATATTTATCATATTAACCACAAACGAAACATTACCAGTTACATGATTTGTTGCCCCAGAATCAAGTATCCAAGAATTTATATCAGACTCACCATTACATGGTTTGTTGAAGGTTGAGAATTACCAAATGCAGCAACCAAAGTCTGCCATTGGTCTGCCGTAAAACCCGATGTTGCAGCGGAGACGGAAGCAGAACCTGATTGCTGGTCTGTGGCAGTGAAAGTGGTACGATGCGGCGCTGCAGCAACACGACCTGGATGGTCCGTGACAATGAAAACATCTACAGCACGACCTCCTCCTCTGTTTCGACCTGCTGTAGATGGCGCACCACCAGATTTGCCGCGTCCCGCACCACTGGATTTGGACCCGAATATTGAAGTATTACCATACTTGTCAAGCCACCAATCTGGGTAGCCATGAAGCTCAAAATAGGAGCCATTATCATGCCCATTCTTGTGACAATGAGAGCAAAAAAGAGAAGCTTTATCCACACGTTCATCACAGCGACGCCCCTGTTCAGTCCTTACAATGAAACCCACAATCGGTGAGACTTCTTCTGTTTTAGGGGCATCTGTAAATAAGGAGAGGGCTAACCAAATCTATGCTACAAACTTTATCCAAAACACTTTTAAAATGCAAAAATAAATGCAGAAATAAATAAGAAAGTAATTAAATATGCAAAAGATAATAATAACTCAAATTGCTGCTAATCAAAGTTGATTAAGGTTAATTAACAATCACAAGTTATGTCTTGTCAAATCAGCATATATGGGAATCTGTGCTACAATCACTACATTAATACTTTATACAAGAATCTCTTCCCACCTCCTAGTAAACTATCAATGTGGGATACCCATTTTGACCTAGTTATCTATTATGAGGTTGTTGGCTTAAGATTCAGGTTGAAGTTAAGTCTGCCATGTGTCTACATGAAGTGGTGCCACGTGGACCAGTAAGGTGCTTCCATGTGGACCTATAATGTCCTGCCACGTGGCCCCTTTACTTGAGGCTTTTTATGGCTCCGTTTTGGGCTGGTGTTTAGGGCTCCTTTTTGGGCATTCAATTTGACTGGGGCTAGTCCTCTATTTGAGCCAATAAATTAGCAATAACATTTGCCCCTCAAAAGGAGGAAAATTAGTCTAATTTTTCCCCTTTTGAACAGTTCCTTTTTAATTAAGATCCTTAACCAGGCTTTGGTGGGAAAATAAGGAAAATTTTGAATTTTGAAATGATGAGGAGTATATAAATACCTCCTAATCATTTTCCAAATCTTGAGATTCTAGATAGAGGGTAGAGAGAAGTTTTCTGAGCAAAAACATCGAATTTGGAACTTTTTCTTGTGCATTTGGATCGAACTGCAGGACTTTGCAAGAACTTGGTTGAATCTTTGAAAAACTTTACTTGGATCTAAAGTTTGTACTTGCAAGAGATTTCTCAACTTTTCCAGGCCGAGTCGTCCATTCTACAACCAGGTATTCGTTTCTTCCTCCTTCCTTTTCTCTGTGTTTTCCCTTTTGCATTCGGCCTTCTAATTCTAATAGTATGGCCGAATCCTCTAGTAGCAAGGAATCTAGGGTGTCCGGACCCGTCTTCTCTTGGTCGAGCTATAAAACCCATGTTTATGCAAAATCCCTACTCGGGTATGGGACTAAGCTGGTACGAACCACCGCTAGATTGTGACAAACTGAATATGTATACTGTACGAATGGAGAAAAAATGTAAAACGGCGGGTCAAAGCGAGAAAGGGGTCGGGGGTAACACGAGAGGATGGTGACCCAGAAACCTCGAAACAGAGGGAAAACTGCGGGTAGCTTTGAGTCTACCAATCCACTATATGAATGTATTTTTCTTTTGTGATTACAATCAATGTGCGAAACCTAATGCCAAAATGCGAATGAAAGTAGAGCTATGTGTTATTCCCGTAGGAACACTGCAAGAGGGGGGGGTGAATTGCTGTGTAGAACTTATAGCTCAGATTTTCGTCAGAATTAAAAATCTAAAGGAACTTTGAGAAAAACGAAATGTAAAGAGACAAATTTCAACGAGAAAAACTTCCTGGCCCACGGAAGAAAAACTCCACTTTTATATAAAGGCCTTATAAACTATTACAATCCTAAATTTCTCTCTGGACCTCGTGAGTTCCTGTAGGAACTTACGATCCTATTCTCTTTCTCTCTTTCTTTTTCTTTCTCTTTCTCACGACTCTTTCTTCTCTATTCTTTATAAGTTCTCACACACTTCTCTTTTCTTTTCTCTCAATTACAACTCAAATAATAACTCTAGTATATTGAAATGCAAGTAAGAAATGGATTGGAACTCTGGAACTTTTTGACACAAGACTCAAAAATATAAATCTGAAAGTATGCTCTCTTGTTGTGTGTATAAAATGTCAGAATTATATGTGTATATATGAATGAATGGTTATATCAATTGCTTGGAGAAAAAGCCTAATTAACCACCCACACTTACCACTCACACGTCCACCACTCTCACTCACACACCACTAACTTTGACTCACTAATTTAAACAACCCACTAACCTAATTTTTGACTCAAAAAATCAGAAAAGAAAACTTAATAAACTACTCCTAAAAATTAGCTCAGTCAACCCTAATAAAAAATAAAGACCGGTTTTTTTCTTTTTAATTTTTCCGATTTTTTTTTTTAATTTTAAAAACTTTAAATTTATTTTTAAAACCAAAAATAAACTAATAAAACAAAAAGAAATCAGAATTAAAAAGTAACCAACCTAATCCTAAAATTAAGGAGACTAACTTGACTACTAACTAATTCAAAAACACTTACCAACTACTCCTAAAATTAGGGTGCACTAATTCAGTCAGTTTTTGAACATTTTAAACAAGTTAAAACAGTCAAGGAGTTGTTTAAACCGTCCCTAAAAAGTAGCAACAGTCGTGGACCAAAATAACTAACTGACTCGACACAAGTTCCTCTAGGAACATGACCCAAAGTTCCTCTAACAGACACGACTAAGTTCCAACCAGACTTAAATGCATTAATATACTTACATTTACCCTAGAACATTACATTATAACATTCATGGATGATTCTCTTCTCTTCAACAAGTAATTCGTTGGAATACTTGAAGTTCTTCTCATGTTCCTTGCTGAATTCTCTTCAGGAACTTCTCTGATTTCTCTGTAGAAACTTGACAGCAACATCTTTGATTCATGATTCGAACCTTCACTTGAATTACCATCTTGTTTCTTCAAATGATTGAATCTTCATGCTTGAATCTTCAATACTTATTTATCTTCAAGATCTAAAATTCTCCAAGAACTCAAAGATACTTATTAGTAATTAAGTTTGAGGTTTATGTCATCATCAAAACATAAAAGGAATATGTCAACACTATGAGTATGTTTTCTTTGCAACACAATACGTAAGTGAGAGGAAATTGATAGCTATATCCTTTACAATAAGTTTTTTTTTCCTTATTTATTCACTAATTGGCATTAACTAGCCGTTCCTCAAAAATAGGAACAACCTCCATCCTATTGACTTGGGACGTGCATGACCATGATGGAGGACTTGTTCTTGCCACATCAGCGTGCAACTATTTCCCTCATGCTGGCTGACTTTTGACCTGTTCTCTAGATTCGAATTTAAACTTGCATCAGCTTCTAGATCCTTCCAACGCTGTCCTGCACTTTTGCTTCTCGGCTTAACTTACTTCTCGACTTCCAACCTGTATTCAGGTTAGGTAAAATTGACCATAACAATATGCCCCCAACTCGCTGGTTGGGAAATCCGTATGACGCAACCTGCGAGTTTTATTTAAGAACAGGCGATTTAAGCCAAAAAATATTCACAAATTCACTAACCAAAAAATAATGAACTAGCAATTCGGCTTAAGAAAAACCGTCCAAAAATAATTAGTAGTCTTGAAATAACTCAACATAATTCAAAAGGATTCAAATTAATTCAAAAATTAAAACTTCCCTCTTCTCCCTTAGTGGGACGCGTGGCGGACGATGAGTGGGGGACAGAATTTGCATGCATTTAACTTGCCCAACCGTCCTTAATTAAAAGGCTTTCCCCAACCGTCACTTCTCTCATTCAAACTCAACTTCATTTCTTCACTTTCTCTCTCCCTCTCCAAAGCTTTCTCTCTGCTAGGCGTTCACCATTCTTGCTCCCCAAGCGAATTTCGCCTTCACTTCCGCAGGTAATCAGTTCTTTTTTGCTTCCTTTAGTTTTCTGATTCGAATCTATTTCAACACTTAGTAATTTTTCGTTTTTCCTTTTGGGCGATTTATGTTGGGAATTTTGGTTTGTAATTTGGGAATCTTAGGTTTGCTACTTCAGTTTGGGACTTCCAATCTTAAGGTAGTTCGAGTTTCTAACAAAAATGGGTAAAGCCAAGGAACATTATACAAGTAAAGTTCAAGAAAGTGATTTAAGCGAGATAAGAGAGATGGCGAATTTTCCGCCTGAGGCTATTGTAGTCGTGCCACAACCCGACCATAAACCCGAATTAGTTGATTTAAAAACTTGTGTCTTCTATACTTACGCCTTTGATTTGGGTCATAAATTCCCCTTTTCCCCACTAACCCAAACCGTGCTTACTAATTGGGATGTAAACCCCGGACAACTAGGATCGCAAGCATGGAGAATTCTTGCGTTAGTCGAACACCTGACGATCAATTGAGACGAAGCTTTTACACACGACGACTTGATGTCGGTGTATTGGGTAAAGAGGGCTCCGGACTTCACTTATTCGTTCAAGAAACGGGTAGGGTGTGATTACTTTATTGTGGATAAAGACGTCAATGATAGGAAGTGGAAAGAATCCTACATTTTCGTCAACAAGTCGAGTCTGGGGGAAGCTGGGGAGTGGCTTCGAGGTGGTTGGAATTACAGAGGTATAACTAACATGTTTTTTTTATCTGATTTTATCCAAGTGCATTAACCTGTATATTTTCTTACTTGTTTTTGCATGTTGTAGACCTTGACATCCCGGCTTCGGAGTCCGAGCCTACTAGAGATCGTGTCGCCAAGTTCTTGAAGATCCCTCGAAGTCGAAGGACGTTTTCTAGGGCTTACCCTCCTCCTCACTACAACTTACTCCCTCGCTCTACTGCTTCTATGGGTACGTTCTACTAACTTGGTGGTTGTTCCACTTTTCTTGTTTACATATTATCTGGTATTCTGGATCTCAGCTAGCAAATTTGTTTCTTCAGCCCTCGCACCTTCTCAGGTTCCGAGGATGAGATTCTCAAGAGGGCCCAACGACTAAGGAGGAAGAGGGGTGGGGCCACCACTTCGAGCACTGACGCGACTCCTTTGATTGGTACGAGCTCGGGGGCTGAGACTCCGACCAAGAAGACGAAGTCTGACGATGTTGTAACGATCCGGAATTTTGGGCCAGAAAATTTCGCGGTTATTAATTATATTTATTTAATTCTAGTCCAAAAAGGCCCATTATATTTTGGACTGTTTAATTTGTATTTCCTATTCTTATTTCCAAATTGGGCCAAAGACCCAATTTTTCTTTCTTTTTCTACTTGGCCGGCTCCCCTTTTTTTTTATTTGGGCCAAGTATTGTTTTTATTTATTTAAATTGGTTAATTAATTATTTGATTTAATTAAATTAGTTTTTAAAGCCCTAAACTAATTCAACCTAGCCTAGTCATACCTAACTAAGTCCACTCCACCTCCCTATTCTTTCTCCTTCTTCACGGCAGCTTCATTAGTAGCATTAGGGTTTGTTTTTTTTTATTTCTTTTCCTTCCTCTCTTCTATAAATAGGACCATTATCATTTAGTTAGTCCTATTTTTGCAATTGTTCCTAAACCCTAAAATACATTTTCTCTCTTCCCCTTCTTCCTCTTCTCAAAAACAGTGAGCCATCATTTTCCCTTGGAATTTTAATAGCGAATCCAGGTAACTATGCTCTCCTCTTTAATCTATGGGTAGAAAAACACATAGTTAATTAGGAATCATATCATGAAAATTGTAGGAAATTTAATATTGTTTTACTTGGATATGTCGAGCATGAAGCATGAATTTCTTGATTGATTTTTATGTATTTTCTTGATTTTATGTATGATCTTGTATGAAATTTATTTACCAATCAAATCTTGTTATTTCTTGATGAATTTTTCATGGTATCTGGTTTACTGTTTGATTATTAACCATGATTTATTTCGTGGCAAAATTCGTCCGTTTATTATTTATAAAAATTTAATCTTTCAAACCGGTAAAACTGTCCAGAATAGGTTTACGAATTTATTAGTGTACTTAATCAATTCGGAATGCTACGAAATTTTATATGGAAGTCAGTGATAATGTTTTACAGCTTGTGTTAACTTTTCGTAATTTTTAAAGATCGTTTGATATGGCATAAAATTCTGAAACCGAATTCAGCCTAATCTGACTGGTTAGTTATAAAATCACTTAAAAATAGTAAAAGATGTTATTTTTAGACGAAATTTATGCACGTAAATCCTTGAACCCATATTTAGCTCCCATAAAAATTTCCAGATTTTTAGAGATCTTTAGATGGTCGTTTTTAATTTAATTCTTTAAAAATCAGATTGTATAAAATAGGGCAATTGAATTGTTAAAATATGCTATTATTAATTATTGAATTTTCGAGTGACCTAAGTATTAAAAGGGAACTAAAAATATGATTTTTATGATGAATCTTGATAGTATTGAATTATATTGATTAATCTTGAATTAAAAATTAAATCTTGTTATTGTCTTCTAATTGTTGAGTGTATAGAAATTAAAAGAAGGGTTAAAAATATTATTTTTATGTTAATCTTGATGAATGTTGTTGAAAAATATGATTTTTATCTTATTTTGGTAATTTTTGTAATTATATTGATTAACTAAATTAATTCTAGAAAATAGTTAATTATTGTTATATTTTTAATAATGCCGTGTAGAATTGATGAATTAGTCAATTTTTGATTAAATTTGATTATTGTTAATTCAGGGAATAATTAATAATAAAAGTTACGGACAAAATAATTATTAGGGATAAGTTGTAAAGTGAAGGGATAAAAAGATATTATTGGTATTATTATTAAGAGGACCGAAATAATATTAGTACTATTAATATAAATATTTTTGGATAAAGTTACAAATTGGTATATGACGTAATATTAAGGTTAGTATCCGAAAGGATAGGATTATACGTATACATATATTTTAAGGATAGTATATTATAAGATTTGAAGTTGCATAAGATACTACTAGGGATAAGAAAGGAAACAGAGTAATAGCTATACATGTTATGTTTCGGTCTCTGGCTAGGAAAGACTTGGTATTTAAGGTGGCCAATATACGTGCCGCACCTCTCTTTCCTGGGACTCCGAACATTTCATTTCCTATTACGGTCACCTAGTATTATCCTAATATATGAGATGATTGAATTAATTGAAGATATAAGATACAATATGGACACCCACCTGTATGATACACGAGTCATTAGTGGGTTAAGTCAGAACCACTACCCTATGGGACGAACACATGAGTTCCCCCGAGTAGTTTGACCTTAGAACATGTAGTCGTCTGGTAACCGTATCTGCGAGTCGCTACCAGGAAGTTATGGCCATAGCTTAGGCTTAGTGGTGAAACACGGGATCCGCTACGGGATTGAGTACACGAGCTCCTCCCGGCATGTTCTAGGGAGTTATGGTGAAACACGAGATCCATAACGAGTTATTAGTGACCGGTCCAACAAAGATATTATATTACGATCATATGATTTGATAAGATGAAATCATAAGATGAAGTTTAAGATGATTTCTAAGATGTGATGATAAGATATGTTATGATCTAATATGATAAGAAAGACATGATATGATACGATTAAGATAAGATTATGATATGATATGATCAAGATAAGACTATGATATGATATGATTAAGATAAGATTATGATAAGATATGATTAAGATTTATTAATGATATAATTTAAGAAGGGTTAAGTATAAGTTAAGGATTGGGATAATTTAAGATGTATAGTATAAGGTATAAGTTTAGTATGTTAAGTCTTCCGCTGTGTATTTCTGTATTTATGGGTATGTATGTATGCGAGTAAGGATGCATGTATGTATGAATGTTGAGTGTATTTTTGTACGTATTTCTAACCGTATTTGCAGGGTTGATTGTACGTACATTATACGTAGATTATACGTATTTCTAACCGTATTTCTGCAGGTGTGTTTATACGTATTCGCATACGTACTTTTATGCGTATTTTTATACGTACTGTTATACGTATTTTTGTACATTTTTATAAAGACATGTATTAGATTTCTTTACAGTTTTTATGCATATTTCTATGCTATTATGTGTTTGGTGGTCCCTCGATTAAATGGGACAGCCTAGTTACTCGCCACTGACGGTGGACCCCCCCCTCAGTTTCAGATGACGATGCAGCAGAGTAGAGCGGGCTCCGCTGGATGGGCTTGAGTAGATTAGTATTTTATTTTGAGTATTTAGTATTCCCAGAACAGTTTGAGACATTAACTTAGTTTATCTTACGATCCCAGCATGTTGGGACAGAATTTCCAGACTTTATATGTATTAGTGACTTTTGGTTTATGGATTTTCAGTAGTTAATTTAATAAAAGATAATTTATTCATTCAATTAAGTTGATTTATTGTTATTTAAGTTAGTAACGGTCCGAATGTCGCTTTCCCTTTGTAAATCGACAAGTCGAAAAGTCGGGTCGTTACAATGTTATAGTGATTGAGCACCCCCCTCCTCCGGTTCCTCGCGTTCCCAAGGCTTAGGATTCCAGGTTCTCTGATATCCCCTCCGACTTTCTCTCTCACCATGGCGTAGGCCATGGGATCATGCCTGCGGCTTCCCAACTTCTATTCTCTTCTGCTAGGAAGAGGCTGGACCCTTGTGAAATAGAGGTCCTCACTGCTCGGACTGTGGGACACCTTCTCCAGGTATGCGTGGTTATCTTTCCTTGTACTGGGTCTTTCCCCTTTTGATGTTTCTTCTAATTTTCTTGCGTTATAGCCTTTTGGTATCATGTTTGATTATTTACTCTTGTCAGGGTTTGCAAAATGAGTTGGTCGTCATTGAGCGTGTGAAGAGCCTCACTGACGCTCAGGTCAGGGCTAACATGCGTATAAGCGAACTTCAGAATGCTGCCAGCAAGGCTGAGGAGGAGAAGACAGAACTGGAGAAGCAGATGAAAGAGCTTACCAGAGTGCCCGAGGGGCGGGAGAAAGAGCTAAAGGAGAAGCTTGCTGATGAGCAGAAGCTAAAGGAGGAGGCCTTGGAGGAGTGCAAGGATGTGGAAGCTGAGATCACAATGTTTGTAAGAGCTCAGGCTTCCCATCAATACCTCATCCAGAAGCTGCCTGAGTCCCACTTCAGGGGATATATGGATTCGTACCTTCAAATAGGGTCGATGTCCGATCTGGGACCAGCTTCTCCGATTGCTGAAGATGCTGAGGTTGGCGAGGGATCGAGTAAGAAGGGGGGCGAGGGCGTAGATGATAACGTTGATACTTAGTTTTTATAATCTGTTTGAACAATCGAACTACTTAACTGCTCTTTTTTACCGTTGGCTAAGGGGCCAACGTGTTTAGTGTGTACTTGATGATATGCGAGTGTTTGCTCTAATTATGTGTTAGCATTAGCTTTTCCACCTCCATTCTTTGCTTGTTCATTTTCGCCCTCTGCTTTTCCTGTTTGCTTTCAATACTGTGTGTTTGTCTTTGCTACTTTGCACATATGTCTGCATCTACAAATAGGTTAGGGGTGACCATTGGTGTTTCCACCAACGACCCTCTGATGCTTAAGTCAGTAATGGCTTTTGGAGAAGAATTTTGAATAATACGTAAATTTTATATAAGTACTTAGGGGTTTGGACATAACCTGGTAACCTGCGTACCTGTCAGCATTGTAACCTGAGTACCTGGGATTCAGATGTCATGAACTGTTTTGTGCTTGTTTGTAACTATTGTAACTCTGCAATGTAACACTGGTTAGGAACGACCGTTGGTGTTGCCACCAACGGCCCTCCGATGCTTAAGTCAGTATGTGATTTTTGAAAAAGAAATTTAGGAATTTATTTTATATAAGTGGCGTACCTGAATAGCTGGGGTAGTTGCCTCCTGTAGTGCACTTTTAGAAGTGATAATTCTTTAAATGCACTGCATTCCAGCTCCTAGGGACTTGCTTACCTTGTGACTCTACTAGGCGATACGCCCCGTTTCCAACTACCTTTTTTATCTGATATGGTCCTTCCCAGGTTGCCCCCAGCTTTCCTACATTTCTTTCTTGTGTGTTTTGAAACACTTTTCTGAGGACCCAATCTCCGGTTTGGAACATTTTTGCTTTCACATTCTTATTGAAGCTTCTTGACAAAACGCTCTGGTATGTTGCATTCCTTATCATTGCATTTTCTCGTAAGTCTTCTATGGTGTCCAAGTCGCATGTTATTTCTTCTACGTTCTGCTCTAGTGTGAGTAACCCATATCTTGTTGTTGGAGTTACCACTTCTGCTGGCAATACAACTTCGCAGCCCTATACCAGAGAAAATGGCGTTTGGCCTGTAGCAACCCTAGGTGTAGTCCTGTTGGCCCATAGGATCCTTGGTAATTCTTCTACCTACCTTCCTTTCTTTGCTTCTAGTCTCTTTTTGATACCGTTGATGATGACTTTATTACTTGATTCTGCTTGCCCGTTTTCCTGGGGGTACCTTGGTGTTGACGTATGTAGGTCTATGTTCCATTCTTTGCAGAAGTCTCTCGTCTTGTCACTGATGAATTGAGATCCATTGTCGCATATGATTTCTGATGGGATTCTGAACCTGCATATGATGTTGTTCCATAAAAATGATATAACTTCCTTATCTCTTACCTGGGAGTAGGCTGCAGCTTCTATCCACTTAGAGAAGTAATCGGTTACTGCGAGCATGTATGTTTTCTGACCTGGTGCTTCTGGTAACTTCCCTACTATATCCATTCCCCACCTCATGAAGGGCCACGGTGTGAGGATTGGACTTAGTTGTTGGGTTGGCTGGTGGGACAAACCTGCATGCTTTTGGCATTTATCACATTTGGATGCATACCTGTGAGCGTCTTTTTGACAGTTGGCCAGTAGTACCCGTATGTCAGGATTCTGTTAGCTAATGACCTTCCTACTATGTGAGATCCGCATTGGCCATCGTGAAATTCTGATAGAATGTTCGGCCACTCTACTTCTGATAAACATCTCTACATGATTCCTTTAGATGATCTCTTAAACAAAACACCTTCTCGTACTTCGTAGCTTGTTGCTATAGTTTTTACTTTTCTGGCTTCCATTTTATCTTGTGGTAATATTTGGTTTCATAAGTAGTCGAAGATTTCTTGGAATCAGGGTGTATTTTGGGATGTAGAGTTTAAAGGGAGAGTGTCTTGTTTAGGTTTGGTTATAGCTGGGCTTGATAAGTGTATTAAAGGTATATTGTCAAAGTTGCAGTTCTTGAGTGCTGATCCAAGGTTAGCGAGTGCATCTGCTTGTGTGTTCTGGTCCCTAGGTATCTGTGTAATGGTGAATGGTTGAAATTTTTCTACTTCCTGCTTTGCTATTGTTAGGTATGCGATCATCTTTGAATCTTTAGTTGCAATTTCTCCACGGATTTGGCTTACTATTAATAAGCTGTCACTGTAGACGTTCAACCCCGTAGCTCCTAAATCTTTGGCTAATGTCATTCCTGCAATCAAAGCTTCATACTCTGCTTCGTTGTTAGTAGCGGAGAAGTCGCAGGTTATGGATTGCACTATCATCTCCCCTTGTGGCGATTTTAGTACAACCCCTAACCCTGCTCCTCTAAAATTGGATGAACCATCCACGTATAAAATCCATACCTGAGGACTAGATAACTGGTTTAATTGCAACATTTCGTTGTCTGCTTTAGGCTCCAGGGTTGGGCTGAAATCCGCCACAAAATTTGCTAGGGCTTGCGATTTTATGGCCGATCTCGGCTGGTACCTGATGTCTAAACTGCTTAGTGCGATGGCCTATTTACCCATTCTTCCAGAAAGTTCGGGTTTTTTCAAAACTGCTTTTATCGGGTAATTGGTCATCACAACTACAGTGTGAGACTCGAAGTAATGCCTCAACTTCTTGGATGTTGTAACCAGGGCTAAAACCAGTTTTTCTAAAGAAGAGTACCTGGATTCAGCATGTAAGAGTGTTTTGCTTACGTAATAAATAGGGAGTTGCTAGTTCTCAGCTTCTCTGGTTAACACCGCGCTTACTGCTTGCTCACTAACAGATAGGTATAGCTGCAATATTTCCCCCGGATTTGGTTTGGATAGCAGAGGAGGCGATGCCAGGTACTATTTAAGTTCCTGGAGTGCTTTTTCGTGCTCCTCTGTCCACTCAAACCCTTTATTTTTTCGTAAAACGTTATAAAACAAATGACATTTATCCGAAGATTTAGATATAAATATGTTTAATGAAGCTACTCTACCAGTTAGTTCCTGTACCTCTTTCAGGTTTGCAGGTGACCTGATGTTCACAATAGCTCTTACCTGGTCGGGGCAGGCTTCGATGCCTCGCTGCGTGACTATGTACCCGAGGAACTTCCCAGCTGCGACACCGAAGGAGCATTTTGTGGGGTTCAGCTTCATGTTGTGCTTCCTGAGTATCCCGAAGGTCTCGGTTAAATGTTGGGTGTGGTCTTCGGCTTTCTTTGATTTTACTAACATGTCGTCGATGTATACCTCCATTGTGTCTCCTAGCTGGTTCTCGAACATCTTGTTCACCAACCTCTGGTAAGTTGCACCTGCATTCTTTAAACCAAATGGCATTACTTTGTAACAATATATACCTTTGTCAGTGCCGAAAGCTGTTTTCTCCTGGTCCTCTGCATGCATCAGTATCTAGTTGTAACTCGAGTATGCGTCCAAGAATGTCAGCATCTCATGTCCGGCTGTGGCGTCTACCATCGAGTCGATGTGGGGCAGAGGGAATGGATCTTTTGGACATGCCTTGTTTAAATCTGTAAAATCAATACAAACTCTCCACTTACCATTCTTCTTCCCCACAACGACCACATTAGCCAGCCATTCTGGATACTTTATTTCCCTGATCTTTCCTGCTTCCAAGAGTTTGGCTACTTCCTCATTTATGATTTTGTTCCTTTCTGGTGCGAATTTCCTCCTCTTCTGCTTCACTGGTTTCATACTTGGGTCTAAGTTCAGGTTATGGGTAATGATGTCGGGGCTAATCCCGACCATATCTTCGTGCGACCAAGCGAAGCAATCTGCATTATGCTTCAGAAAATGGGTTATGGCTTCTTTCTGGGGTATGGTGAGGGTAGCACCAATTAGGACTTTACGCTCTGGTTGCGAGGGGTCCAGCTCCACTTCATCCAACAACATCTCTTCTGGTACAACTGGGGCTGGACTCTGTTGTAGTTGCTATGCTAGCTGTTTCTTTGGTTTCAAACTGCTGCTGTAACATTCTCTGGCTACTTTTCTTTCTCCCCTGATTTCTTGAACGCCCCATGGTGTAGGAAGCTTCACTACCTGGTGGAAGGTGGATGGCACCGCTTTCATTTTGTGTATCCATGGTGTTCCAAGTATGATGTTGTAAGCTGATGGGCAATCCACTACGTTGAAGGTGTTTGATGTGTTTACTCCCCCTGTCCAGGTATGCAATGTTACTTCGCCAATTGTTTGCTTTGTTTCTCCGCTAAATCCTACCAGAGTCTTGGTATTCTTCACCACGTCTGCTTCTCCTAACCCCATGGCTTCCAATGCGTCCATGAAGATGATGTTTGCCGTGCTTCCTCCATCTACTAGGACTCGTTTGGTTAGGAAATTGCTAACATGTAAGGAGATTATCAAATAGTCATGATGTTCTGTCGTTTCCAGGTTCTCTGCTTCAAAGCTGATCAGCATTTCGAGTAACTTCTTCTCTGCTTCGTGTACTGGTCTTCTACTTACACTCGACACCGACCCGGTTTCTCTGGCTACTCTTTTAGCTGCAGAATATGTTAGTCCACATAAATCAGAACCTCCTATTATAGAATTAATTACCTTTCCGGATGGCGGTGGTGGTGGCGGCCCCTTTGATTGGTTGATTACTGCTTCTTTTGTTTGCGTTAGGTGGCCTAGATGTCCCTTCTTATATAGCCAAGCTATTTCTTTTTTCAGCTGGAAACATTCCCTAGTCACATGCCCATGGTCTTGGTGATAGCTGCACCATTTTGATTTGTCTTTTTCTGAATCTGGTCTGTTACTTTTCTTGGGCCACCTCACCTTCTCGCCTATTCGCCTTAGAGCTTCAACTATGCCTTCTGCATCTGTATTAAACTGGTACGAGGATAAGCTGGGATAATCCACGTGTTTCCTGGTTGAGCTTAGGTTACCTGCAGCAGCCAAAATGGAATAGTCAGTTATTGAACGATCCGGAGTAACAGAGTTTACCTGATCTGATTCCCTTTTGGGATAAGGTTGATGTCTTCAGGTCCTGCTTTGCTGCTTCCTAGGTTCAGGTCCTCCAACCCGCGGTGTTTCATCTTCTTCAAAGCGGATCTCTGCCATGGCTTTTCGCCTTACATCCTCGAAATTTGTAGCTGGGTACCTAGTCAGTTCCTAATACAACCTGGAAGTAGGAGGGAGTCCTCTTCTGAAAGCTTCTACACAGGTTCGAGCATCGACATCTGGTATTTTGATCATCTCCTTATTGAAACGATCCAGATAGTCTCGGGTTGATTCTCCTTGGCGTTGGGCAACATGGTATAAGTCGCTGGAATGTTTCTCGAGTGCTCTGCTACTGGAGAATTGGTTGCAGAATTTAGTGGCTAAGGTGGTGAAGTCGGGGATAGATCCTGCTTTCAAGTTAATCAGCCATTGTAGGGCGGGTCCATTTAGGGTACCTCCGAATGTTTTGCAAAGGGTTGCATCTAGTTTATTGGCAGGTATTGGGAGGTACATCATTTTTTGGCGATAATGGTTCACATGGTTTAGAGGGTCTATGGTTCCATCATAAAGGTCGTGCCAAGAGGGTATATTGATCTTTTTTGGAGGTATAGTTTCCACTATCTAAGCAGTGAAGGGGCTATGTGAGTATAGTTTCTGCTTCTCGAACACATCGTGTTCGTGAGAACCAGAGGACCTGGACATCATTTTCTGCATCTCTTTATACTGCTTTTTTATGTTTCATATGTCTCTAGGGGTTAGGGTTGCTCCTTGATCATCTCGATCATCTTCCTCATGGGGAGTTTCGTCTTCTGGTATTTTATCTTCGTCGTCTTCCCCATCTGAGCTGCCATTTCGATTGAGAATGGGAATACCGTCTGTTCTGAATTTCTTCTTGTTTTTGGGGATGTTGCTTTTCATAAATTCTAGTTCCTTTCGCAAGGAAGCTACGATTTCATCTTTTGCTTTGGCTACTTCAATGACCACTCTCAGTTGTTCCTGGGTTTCTTTCATGGCTTGTGACATTGCTTCAATCTGCTTCGTGTTTGCTCCGTGGCTCGATGTCTCAGGAGCCATAATATGTGTTTAGAAAAAAATGAAAAATAATATGCGTATTTTTGGGCTTTTTGTGGCGAGTAGGTATATACTCCTCCTTTTTATTTTGGTTTTTTCGAGTGAACAATCAAGCTATGGCCCCACGGTGGGCGCCAAATTGTTTGTGCAAAATCCCTACTCGGATATGGGACTAAGCTAGTACAAACCACAACTAGATTGTGACAAACCGAATATGTATACTGTACGAATGGAGAAAAAATGTAAAACGACGGATCAAAGCGAGAAAGGGGACGGGGGTAACACGAGAGGATGGTGACGCGGAAACCTCGAAACAGAGGGAAAACTGCGGGTAGCTTTGAGTCTACCAATCCACTATATGAATGTATTTTCTTTTGTGATTATAATCAATGTGCAAAACCTAATGCAAAAATGCGAATGAAAGTAGAGCTATGAGTATATTTTCTTTGCAACACAATACGTAAGTGAGAGGAAATTGATAGCTATATCCTTTACAATAAGTTTTTTTTCCTTATTTATTCACTAATTGGCATTAACTAGTCGTTCCTCAAAAATATGAACAACCTCCTATTAACTTGGGACGTGCATGACCATGATGGAGAACTTGTTCTTGCCACGTCAGAGTGCAACTATTTCCCTCATGCTGGCTGACTTTTGACCTGTTCTCTAGATTCGAATTTAAACTTGCATCAGCTTCTAGATCCTTCCAACACTGTCCTGCACTTCTGCTTCTCGGCTTAACTTACTTCTCGACTTCCAACCTAATTCATGTTAGCTAAAATTGACCATAACAACCCATTCTCTGAATATTCCTCCCTTTGTACCTATGCAGAGTACTATGGCGAGGTTGAAGCAAACAATGCGATACAGCCCTCCTCTAGAGGATTCGGTTGGGTCACCTTACCAGGAGGTTCAGGAGGAAGAAACAACTGGCCCAGGTGCTTTGAGTTCTGAGAGGCCAGAGGTTGAAATGACCAAATCCAAGGAGGATGTGGGGGAGAGGCCTGACTTTCCTGGTTCTTCCAGAAAGAGAGCACATAAGTTCTATGACCCAAGCATGTGTGGGATGTTAAAAACCTGCCATGACTTGTATGCACCCAAGCTGCTCCAAACAAAAAGTGCCTTTGTTCATAGCAAGGGCTATGACATCATTGTAGCAAAGCCGGGTGAGACCGTGAGGGCATTACCTAAGAATGCCTTCCTGGTCTATGAAGCTGTCTTTGAGCTTGGGCTCCGTCTCCCATTTCATCCTTTCATTTTGGAAGTGTTGGAGGGATACGAGCTCGGCATCTGGCAGCTCACTCCCAATTCCTGGGAGAACCTTTTTGGTTACATGGCCACCTGCAAGCTGAAAGATTACAAGATATCTTTTAGTGTTTTTTCTCACATGCGTCACTTGAACAAAGCTGAGAACAGCTGTGATGCCTGGTACATTCTCAGTACTTGGCCCTCTTATCAGATGACTTTTTCCAAAAATAATAAATGGAAGGATTGGAGGAATAGATTCCTTTATGTAGTGGTTGATGATGAATAACTTGCCGAGAGGTTGAATAGGATGAATACCGACCCCTATCTCTGTGGTCGCGACGTTGATTTGCCCCCAACCCATTACGAGGACGATGTGGTACTCAAAGGAGACCACTTTAAAACAAGAGTCATTTATTCAACTGGTAAAAAATGCTAGGTCCTAGTACTTTGGGTGCCGGATTGGACATTTTTTAAGGACAATAACTTCTTGTCCGCTGCTGGCTTGAGTCAGGCCATTGATAGAGGTAGTTTGTAATTCTTTATTTTTCTATGTTCTAACTCACTTTTTATCTAATTTTCTTCTCTTTTTTTTTTGGAGAGAGCTATGTCGAGGCTTACTAAGGAGAAAACAGGAGAAACCACTGGCGATGCCTATCTCGACGAGCTGTACCAAGCCAAGGCGAAGGCTTGGGCAGAGAGGAAGGAATAAGCAAGGTATACTCTTTTAAATGAAATAAATGATTCACTTAAGGGGTGTCTTGGCTGTAATTGGTCGAGACATTCGAAAACTTAAAATGATTCACTTAAGGGGTGTCTCGGCTATGATTAGGCAGCGCCACTCATAAATCTAAAATGATTCACTCAAGAGGTGTCTCGGCTGTAATTAGGCCGAGCCACTCATAAATCTAAAATGTATCACTTAAGGGGTGCATCGACTGTAAATGGTCGAGTCACTCGTAATCTAAAATGATTCACTTAAGGAGTTTCTCGGCTGGAATTGGCCGAGTCATTCGAAAAATCTATGTTGTTAACAAACAGGTGTCTCGGCCACTTGATGCCGAGCCACTACACGAATAATAAAATAGATAACGACTTGAAAAAACCATAAACTAATGGCTTTTATATATTAAGAAATAAACGTGCAATACAAAATGGGCAAGGCTCGGCACTTGCCATAACTAAAAGGCTTACAAAAAAAAAAAAAAAAGAGAAACACTCCTAAATGTAACCAGCCTAATCACTCTCATCTGGATCAGGTATCATAGGAGTAGGAGGACGGGGTTGACCAGTTTGCTCACACCAGTTCTTCATGTCGACCCAGTCCAGAAATTCACTGAAATATCCAAAATCTTTACACAGATATGCCTTATCCTAGGCCTCTTCGACCCTGTGCCTGTACGCCTCCTCGCTCGACATTTGTCTTATTATGACTCCTTTCTTCCCTTTCTTCTCCCTGGGAAGTTTCCCCCTGGAACCAGAGGGCTCGCCCTTCTTCCCCTTATGTGCAGGAGCCGAGCCCTCACCATCCAGAGTACACCTCTCTCCCTCTTCCCACAGCTTCACCTTCCATTTATAGTTCATGAAATCATCCTCATCCGGGAAACCTTCACCCTTCTCCCTTGGAAGCTTGTTAGAGCTCTCTTTCTCCTTGGGCAGCCTGTTGGTAGACATTCCGTCTTCCAAGGTTGGATAGTTCTTCAAAGCCTCTCTCTCTTCTTTCTCTCTCAACGAATTGTGAAAAATGCAAAGGAAGCAAGTGGTATTTATAGAAGTTTAAAACATCGACATTGTTCTAAATTTACCCCTATAAGCGGTGGAAAGCATTTATTACTCCCTAAATACAAGTTGGGGGCCCAAAATAGGTGGTTTTGCTATAAAAACTCCTAAAAATTTGCCTAATTATTTTCGGCCCAAAATAAAGGCCCATTTTTGGAATTTAATTCCACATGGCAGATCTTAATTACGTCTGTTCCAGGCCCAATAAAGAACAGTTTTTTAAATTGTTTACTAAGTCAAAAGGTAACTTGACCAGGTAAGGCCGAGCCCTGCGAATAAAGTATGACATTGAGCAATACACTCGGTTTAAGGGCAATCAGGTATCTGATTTATTGCCCCTTGACTTATTTGGCAAAGAACAATCGCCAACATAATTCAGCGAGCAATCACCCAGATTCTATAAACCGACTGCATTGCTCAGGGGCATAACAACAATATATAAAATCTAAGTACAAAAATAAATGCAAAAATCGAGAGTTTTTGAAAGTAAAAGTCTCGTCTTATTCAAATAAAATTTGAACCATTAGAAACTATGGCGGACCAGCCGCCTACAGAACTAGAAAATAACTAAAACTAAAGCAAAAACTAAACTTATTATTGCATCAGGTCTCGGCATCATCATTATCATCTTGTTCTTCACCTTGGCCAGCCTTTTCTTCTTCCTCTCCTTCATCTTCAGTATCAGATGGATATGGAGGGGGGGAGCGACCTGTTGTCTCGGCCAAGCCCTTCATGTCCACCCAGTCTATAGCACGACTGAGATAACCGAAGCTATGGCCTTGGTAGGCAACGTCCCAAGCCTCGGCTACTTTCTTCTTGTAGGCCTCTTCGGCCGCCAAAATTTTGGTCACCAACCCCTTCTTCAGGGAAGAAACACCCTCTTCCAACTCCTTCTTTTCAGTCTGGAGCTGGGTAACCTGAGCCTCGACCTCTGTAAGAGCCGCCTGGGCAAAAGAAGATGCTTTGTCTGCCTTGTCGGCTCGCTTCTCAGCCTTCTTCTTCTCCTTCGCCAACTCATCGCGCTCGGCAATGAGGGAATTTATCTTGGTCAGGTGGGAGGCACACTGGGCCTTCAGATTGACGATTGTGTCGGCCTATGTATCCACAGTAGCACCGATTAGTTGGTCTTATCGAAGTGTAGTGAACATAGCAGCATCCTTAGTTTCACTAACCTCGACCCTAGACTGTTTAACTTCATTTACCATGTCAGTGCGCCACTGTCTGGCGCCGTCCAGTCTCAACATAGCCTGAAATAAGAATGTTAGTTTCGAACAAAAAAAAATTAATACAACATTAAAAATAGAAACCAGTATTTAAAGCATACCTCGGCCAAGTTGTATAGAATGGAAATGATGTGCCCATCATGAAAGCCTTTCATATTGTGGGCTACCTCCTTAATTGGGAGCTCCCTTGAGCATCCCTCGGATAATGTCATGTTTTCCCTTCCTGGAGTACCCGGGAAGGTAAGAGCCGCCAGGCATGCTCCCGGCCTCTTCTTCAGTAGGCCCTCCTGAAGGGTCAGAAATGGGAAGCACTATTGAGTCTGGATGAGAAGGTGAAGACGATATAGTTTTACCAGACACAGACCGAAGGGTTCTAACATGATGAGCTTAGTATTTACCTCCCATTTTATTCGCCAAGTCCCTGATGGCTGGCGGAATGTTCTTAGAAACCAACTGGGGAATGCCAGCTAAGGCGTCTGGAGGAGCTATGACGCCGGGGGTATCTACAACCCCTGGTTGATAGACCGACATCGCAGCAGTCGGCCCCTTCCCCAGAATGGGGATAAACTTGGTCTCCACCTCCTTAATCTCCTCAGGGGTCATTTCTTGCTTCCCCTTATAAGCCGGAAGCAGAGGTGTCCTCGCCTTCTTCTTGGTGCCAGAAGAACTGACACCGTTCCTCTTGCCCCCCTTTGATGGGGCATCACTCGCCTGCAAGACTTACATCTGTTAGGGCAAGACATGTGAGTAAAAATAGGACCCACTCGGACCGCAAGATAGCCGAGTGGGGCAATAATCGAAAGTTATTCACAACAACCCCACTCGGCCCACATAGTGGCCGAGTGGGGCAATTTTTTGAAATTGTTTACAACACCCACTTTCGGCCACCATGTGAGCCGAGGGTGGCTTATATGGTAGGTTGTTTGCAACAGCCCCCCTCGGGTCTTATGGAGGCCAAGGGGGGTTGTTGTAAACAACTTCAAAAATTCGCCCCACTTGGCCACCATGTGAGCGGAGGGGGGCTTATATGGTAGGTTGTTTGCAAAAGCCCCCCTCCGCTCTTATGGTGGCTGAGGGGGGTTGTTGTACAACTTCAAGAAATTGCCCCACTCGGCTCTTATGATGGCCGAGGGGGGCTTATATGGTAGGTTGTTTGCAACAGCCCCCCTCGGCTCTTATGGAGGCCGAGGGGGGTTTTTGTAAACAACTTCAAAAATTCGCCCCACTCGGCCACCATGTGAGCCGAGGGGGGCTTATATGGTAGGTTGTTTCCAAAATCCCCCCTCGGCGCTTATGGTGGCCGAGGGGGTTTTTGTACAACTTCAAGAAATTGCCCCACTCGGCTCTTATGATGGCCGACTGGGGTCTTATATGGAAGGATGTTTGTAACAGCCCCCCTCGCCTTTTATGGAGGCCGAGAGAGGGTGTTGTAAACAATTTCAAAAAATTTCCCACTCGGTCACTATGTGGGCCGAGTGGGGTTGTTGTGAATAACTTCCGATTATTGCCCCACTCGGCTATCTTACGGTCTGAGTGGGTCCTGTTTGGACTCAGATGTCCTGCCCTAACAGATGTAAGTCTTGCAGGCGAGTGATTCCCCATCAAAGGGGGGCAAGAAGAAGGGTGTCAGTTCTTCTGGCACCAAAAAGAAGGCTAGGACACCTCTACTTCCGGCTGATAAGGGGAAGCAAAAAATGACCCCTGAGGAGATCAAGGAGGTGGAGACGAGGTTTACCCCCATTCTGGGGAAGGGGCCGACTGCTGCGATGTCGGTCTATCAACAAGGGGATGTAGATACCCCCGGCGTCATATATGGCTCCTCCAGATGCCTTAGCCGGCATTCCCCAATCGGTTTCTAAGAACATTCCGCCAGCCATCAGGGACTTGGCGGAATAAAATGGGAGGTAAATACAACCCCCATCGTGTCAGAACCCTTCGGTTTGTGTCAGGTAAAACTATCTCGTCTTTACCATCTCATCCAGTGTGACAACCCGACTCCTCACAAATCGACCGCGGAAGGAAACGACGAGTCGAATTGTCATACTAACAATCAGACATACTTTTAACCTAAAACCAATACCTCAAATTATATTACTAAAAATCCCAAATGTATAACTACCTCAAATACGTACATAGCTATAACCTCAAAAAGTCAATACTAAAGAGTTAACTCCAAACAAATATCAGAGTTAGAGTATACAAACTACCAAAAGTCCGAATTCTAATGGCAGAAAATAAACTATAAAAGAAAACAATCAACGGCGCTCGCCCAATCCAAAAGCTAAGCATCACCGTCACCATCAGAGTTACCTGAAAAATGAATCCACCATCAGTGGCGAGTAACATAACAGTTCCACCCTAAAGTGGATACATATGAACATAAAACAGATCAGATAAACAAATCAAACAATCATACAAATATAAACAAACAAAGCTTACCTGACAATAACAGTGCCAAGAAATAAAATAACAAACTCACTTAAACTTTCTTAACTTTACTTAAACTTTACAATATCTTTGTCACTATCATTTACATATTAGATCGGACTATGCTCGTACAAACACATCTTACGTGATCGAACTTCTTATTATGTCGGGGATGAGAATCTTACTCCCATACCCATGAACCCATCTTACGGACTCATATCATAAAGACGACATAACAAGTATAAACTATCCCAATACCGCGGTTAGGATAGTGGCTGCGTCTTAAACCAAGTCTTAGAATCTTACTCTAAGGTTAGGCGTCCCATATCCAAATTCAAGCTTATCTTACAATTCATTACATCTTGGTTATTCTCAAGCCTACTTCTTATGTCTTTACTTGAGTATAACTATGTACATCACTTTCTTTGAACCTCTTAAATCATTCCTTTACTTTCTTTAACTTTCTTGACCGAACTTAACTATGACCGCATAATCTATACTTAAAGACTAAATAACCATAATCAAGAAAATAAAGATTCATCATAAAACAATCAAGAAACTTCAAGAAACATCAACCATCATCAATTACACATCGAGTACACATTCTTGAACAAATTCGTTAACTTAAATCATCAATTATCAATTCAAGATTCACATAATACCCATCAAGATTATCAAGAACACCATCATCAACAATACCAAAATACACGCATATAACTATGATCATCCATGCATAAACTCTTTCTTGATTCATCATACAACATGCAATCTTGGATACTTTTCACGATCAAAATCAATCATAACATATCATAACATAATAATCATCAATCATAAGCATGAAATAATCAAATCTTGATCACAAAATCAACCCAACTTCACGCCATATTACACGCATATTTCAGACAAATTTCAGCAGCATTATCATCAACTTTATGCATAAAAACATCATATAAACTTCATGAAAGTTTTACATAAACATAATTAAACATGAATCTATCATATGTAATCAAAATATGCACGAAAACAAGGCAAAAAACATCACATAATCATCACTCAAATCTGCCCAGAATTCACGCATAAATGGGGTTAGTTTCACTCACTTTCATCAATCGTTTTGGCCTAATTTGATCACCAAACCTATCCTATGATCATGGTATTCAATCTAGGATGAAAAAGAATGTTACCTTGATGAATCTTTGTAACGACCCGACTTTTTGAACATGTCGATTTACGAAGGGAAATCGACAACGGATCATTACCAAAACAATTTAAACTATAAATTAGATTATTCAATTAAAATTAAGTAACTTTTATTAAATTAACTAAACTATCATCCAAAAATCTGAGTAATTTCCAAAAGAAACGTAATTACATGAGTTATTCTAAAACCGTCCCAACATGCTGGGATTATAAATAAATGAAATAATCATAAAGTCTAATTCAATTTACTAAGTAACCAAGGTTTACTAAGGTCCTCAGCCACTCAAAAGCCCATCCAGCGGAAGCCCGAATTAATCAGCCGCACCTTCACCTGAAACTGAGGGGGGGGTCCACCGTCAGTGGCGAGTAACTAGGCTGTCCCGTTTAATCGAGGGACCGCTAAACACATAATATCATAGAATATCGCATGAAAACCATACAAAAACCTAATACATGCTATACATAAGTCAACACGGGGTACGTATAAAAATACGTACAAAAATACGTATACAAATATGTACAAAATACGTATAAAAATACCTGCAGAAATACGGTTAGAATACGTACAAAATACACGTATAACACACTCATACATACATGCATACATACATACGTACATACTTACATACAATCTCATACGAATACAGAAATACACAGCGGAAGACTTATACTATTCTCAATACATATCCTTATAACGTTATACTCTTATAACCCAATCATCCCAATTCCTTTAAATCATAACCTACATCTTATGTTATACATCTTATGTCATATTACAATATGTATATCATATCTTATATTATTCATTAACTTATACTATATCGTATCGAACATGTCATTCGTATCAAATGTTATCATTCGTATCATTCATATCATATCGTATCATTTCATATCATTCTTATCTTTCAATGGACCGGTCACTATAACTCGTTGTGGATCCCGTTTGCACCACAACTTTCCTAGAACATGCCGGGGTGGGCTCGTGTACCCAACCCGTAGCGGATCTCGTTTGCACCACTAAGCCTAAGCTATGGCCATAACCCCTAATAGTAGCTCGTGTACTACTACTAGACGACTACATATCCTAAGACCCAGAACTGCGCGGGGGAACTCGTGTGTTCGTCCCATTGAGCAGTGGCTTCGACTTAACCCAGTCTGACTACTCGAGTCATCAGGTGGGCGTCCTTATCTTATCTTATATTTCAAAGATTATATCTTATCTTATATCTTTCAATATTATATCTTATCTTATATCGGGAAATACTAGGTGGCCGTAATCGGAAATGAAATGTTCGAAGTCCCAGGAAAGAGAGGTGCGGCACGTATATTGGCCACCTTAAATACCAAGTCTTTCCTAGCCAGAAATCGAAACAATTCATATTCCTATTACTCTGTTTCCTTTCTTACCCTTTTAATATCTTATCGTATTTTATATAACTTATCCCTACTGATTCCTAATATTAATAATAATACTAATAATAATCTTAATATTAATATTATTAATAATAATACTCGTGTAATTGTAATAATAATAATAACAATATTATTATCTACCCCTTCCTGTTACAACTTATCCCTTTAACTGCAACTTTTATAATTAATTATTCCTAAAATATTATAAGTCAAAATTAAACAAAAAAAATTGACTAAATACTTTTAGGCCACTCAATAATTCTAGTTAAACAACTTTAATTAAATAAATTCATAAATTATTTTAATTAATCAATTAATCACTAAAATTACTTAAAACATGATAAAAATTCCATTTTTTTTTATTCCTTTGTTCACTCGACATTTTTCACTCAAGAACACCAATTTTATCAATTAATTTAAATAACTACAATCAACAAGATTCAATTAATTAACCAAACAACAATAATAAAAATCATGTTTTTAACATAAAATCATCAAGATTGAATACAAAACAAGATCAAAAAAATCATCTTTTTATTCTTCAAACCACTCGACACATTCAAAGAGCAAAACAAGATTTAATCTTCCTCCAAGAATTCGAAATAACTTGTTTTAATAATTTAATTACACTATTTTACACAATCTGATTTTTAAAGAATTAAATTAAGAACGACCCTTTAAAGGTCTCGATTAATCTGGAAATTTTAATGGAAGTTAAACATAGGTTCAAGGTTTAACGTGCATAATTTTCGTCCAAAAATAATGTCATTTACTATTTTTAAGAGATTTTATAACTAACAAATCAGATTAGGCTGAGATCAGTTTCGGATTTCTCTGCCATATCAAACGATCTTTAAAAATTACGAAAATTTAATACAAGCTGTAAAACACTATTACTAACGTCCACCTAAAATTTAGTAGCCATACGATTTGATTAAGTATACTAATAAATTCGTAAAGTAAATCTGGACAGTTTTACCGGTTTAAAAGATTAAATTTTTATAAGCAATAAAAGGACGAATTTTGCCACGAAATAAATCATGATTCATAATCAAATAGTAAAGAAACTGCCACGAAAAATTCATCAAGAAATAACGAGATTTGATTAATAAATAAATTCATACAAGTAATTATTCAACAATTAAAGATTTCAAGAAACTACATAAAATAATCAAGAAAATACATAAAACAAATCAAAAATCAAATCATCATGTACTCGACATTTTCGAATCAATACAAACATAAAATTCTACAATTTTCATGATCAATCCTAATTAACTATGTGATTATCTATCCCAAAATTAAAAGAGAAAGCAAAGTTACCTCGGATCGCTAAATTTTCCAAGGCACAAAAATAATTCACTACTTGGTGAACTTGTGCTGTTCGGCTTTTTGGAAGGGAAAGAGGAGAAAAATATAGTTTTTAGGGTTTAAGAGTATAATAGCAGATAGGAACCAAATGAAAGGGTTAGGTCCTATTTATAGAAAAAAAAGAAAACAACAACCCTAAAAATTGTTAAGGAGGGCCGTGTAAAAGGGGGGCAAATAGGGAAAAGTTGAGCTTAATTTGGGAGGCTCAACAAACTAGTTGGACTAGGTTTTAAAAGATTAAATTATTTATTTTAATTAATCTAATTAATCCACAATATCTAATTAATTAGATTAAAAAAAAAAACAACATTGGCCCAAAAACAAAAAGGGGACCGACCAAGTTTATAAGAGGGGAAAAAGATTGGGTCATTGGCCCAATTGAGTTAAAAGAGAGGAAAATAAAATAAAACAGTCCAAATAAATGGGCCTTTTGGACTTAAAATAAAATAAAATATTTAGGAGAAAAGAAAATGAATAAAAGGATGGACTGCGTAATATATGGATCAAAGGAAACAATTGGGCTCGGGTTTTGGCAAGACAAAATAAAAAAAAAAGGTTAAGGCCAGGCTTAAAATGATTAGATGGCTACACAAAATAATATTTAATTAAATAATAATCAATTAAATAGTCAATTGATTATACATTTAATTAATAAAAATTTTAAAATATCCCAAATTTTCGGGGTATTACAATCTTGGTTGCCAAAAATTAAGAAAACTTGTTGCCCAAAACTCGTTCTTCACGGCTGCACACCACCACCACCACGGCTGGCCCCCCCTTTGGCTTCTTCCCTTTTCCCTCCTTAGTTCACCCTTATGAACACCTTAAGGCTAAATCTAATTCTAGAGAGAATGTAAGAAAATGAAGTGTGAAAAATGATTTTGGAATCCCCCACATAACAGGCCCTATGGGGTATTTATAGGCAATGAGGGCTCCTCCCTCCTTTCTACTCAAGTCATGGCTCTAAAAGGCCTTTGGTCCAAATATGGGTGCACTTAAGGTTTTCAAGCCTTAAAAAGTACTACCCTTATACTAATACCCAAAAAATAAAATAAAATAAATAAAAATAACATAAAATAAAATAATCACACTCATAAGTAACAAAAATAGCCCAAATAATTTTAGACCATGCTCACAAATAAACATGAATTCATGCAACACTATCAAAGCAAATATAACACAAATCCGGGGCGTTACATCCAGACTCAATAGTGCTTCCCTTTTCTGACCCTTTAGGAGGGCCTACTGAAGAAGAGGCCGAGAGCATGCCTGGCGGCTCTTACCTTCTCGGGTACTCCGGGAAGGAAAAACATGACATTGTCCGAGGGATGCTCAAGGGAGCTCCCAAGGAGGTAGCCCACAACATGAAGGGATTTCATGATGGGCACATCATGCCCATTCTATACAACTTGGCCGAGGTATGCTTTAAATACTAGTTTTTATTTTTAATGTTGTAGTAATTTTATGTTCAAAACTAACATTCTTATTTCAGGCCATGTTGAGACTGGACGGCGCCAGACAGTGGCGCACTGACATGGTAAATGAAGTTAAACAGTCTAGGGTCGAGGTTAGTGAAACTAAGGATGCTGCTATGTTCACTACACTTCAATACGACCAACTAATCGGTGCTACTATGGAATCACAGGCCGACACAATCGTCGATCTGAAGGCCCAGTGTGCCTCCCACTGACCAAGATAAATGCCCTCATTGCTGAGCGCGATGAGTTGGCGAAGGAGAAGAAGAAGGCTGAGAAGCGAGCCGATAAGGTAGACAAAGCATCTTCTTCTACCCAGGCGGCTCTTACAGAGGCCGAGGCTCAGGTTACCCAGCTCCAGACTGAAAAGAAGGAGTTGGAAAAGGAGGTTTCTTCCCTGAAGAAGGGGTTGGTGACCAAAATTTTGGCGGCCGAAGAGGCCTACAAGAAGAAAGTAGCCGAGGCTTGGAACGTTTCCTACCAAGGCCATAGCTTCAGTCATCGCAGTCGTGCTATAGACTAGGTGGACATGAAGGGCTTGGCCGAGACAGCATGTCGCTCCCCCCCTCCATATCCATCTGATACTGAAGATGAATGAGAGGAAGAAGAAAAGGCAGGCCAAGACGAAGACCAAGATGATAATGATGATGCCGAGACCTGATGCAATAATAATTTTAGTTTTTGCTTTAGTTTTAGTTATTTTCTATTTCAGTAGGCGACTGGTCCGCCATAGTTTGTAATGGTTCAAATTTTATTTGAATACGACTAGACTTTTACTTTCAACAACTATCGATTTTTGCATTTATATTTGTGCTTAGCTTTTATATATTGTTGTTATGCCCCTGAGCAATGCAGTCGTTTATAGAATCTGAGTGATTGCTCGCTGAATTATGTTGGCAATTGTTCTTTGCCAAATAAGTCAAGGGACAATCAATCAGATACATGATTGCCTTAAACCGAGTGTATTGCTCAATGTCATACTTTATTCGCAGGGCTCGGCCTTACCTAGTCGAGTTAACTTTTGACTTAGTAAACAATTTAAAAAAATTGCTCTTTATTGGGCCTGGAACAAACGTAGTTAAGATCTGCCACGCGGAATTAAATTCCAAAAATGGGCCTTTATTTTGGGCCTAAAATAAGTAGGCAAATTTTTAGGAGTTTTTATAGCAAAACCACCTATTTTGGGCCCCCCAACTTGTATTTAGGGAGTAATAAATGCTTTCCACCGCTTATAGGAGTAAAATTGGAACAATGTCGATGTTTGAAACTTCTATAAATACCACTTGCTTCCTTTGCATTTTTCACAATTCGTTGAGAGAGAAAGAAGCGAGAGAGGCTCTGAAGAACTATCCAACCTTGTAAGAAGGAATGTCTACCAACAGGCTGCCCAAAGAGAAAGAGAGCTGTAACAAGCTTCCAAGGGAGAAGGGTGAAGGTTTCCCGGACGAGGATGATTTCATGAAGTATAAATGGAAGGTGAAGTTGTGGGAAGAGGGAGAGAGGTGTACTCTGGATGCTGAGGGCTCGCCTCCTGCAGATAAGGGGAAGAAAGGCGAGCCCTCTGGTTCCAAGGGGGGGACTTCCCAAGGAGAAGAAAGGGAAGAAAGGGGTCATAATACGACAAATGTCGAGTGAGGAGTCGTACAGGCACAGGGTCGAAGAGGCCTGGGATAGGCATATCCATACAAAGACTTTGGATATTTCAATGAATTTCTGGACTGGGTCGACATGAAGAACTGGTGTGAGCAAACTGGTCAACCCCGTCCTCCTAATCTTGTGATACCGGATCCAGATGAGAGTGATTAGGCTGGTTGCACTTAGGAGTGTTTCTCTTTTCTTCTTTTTTTTTGTGTAAGCCTTTTAGTTATGGCAAGTGCCGAGCCTTGCTCATTTTGTATTGCACGTTATTTCTTAATATATAAAAGGCGTTATTTTATGGTTTTTTCAAGTCGTTATCTATTTATTCGTGTAGTGGCTCGGCACCAAGTGGCCGAGACACCTGTTTAATAACAGCATAGATTTTTCGAATGACTCGGCCAATTCCAACTGAGACACCCCTTAAGTGAATCATTTTAGGTTTACGAGTGGCTTGGCCATTTACAGCCGAGGCACCCCTTAAGTGAGTCATTTTATATTTATGAGTGTCTCGGCCTAATTACAGCCGAGACACCTCTTAAGTGAATCATTTTAGATTTATGAGTGGCTCGGCCTAATCACAGCCGAGACACCCCTTAAGTGAATCATTTTAAGTTTTCGAATGCCTCGACCAATTACAGCCAGGACACCCCTTTTAATGAGTCACTTGGAAATGTATTAGGGGGCATGGGTGGCCACCCTTCATCCTCGTGAGGCTCGTCACTATTGGCCCCTTTTTTGGGGGTCAATTAATGGGGAATAAGAACTTGGAGCTTAAATTAGCACTAAGGGCATTCGGTCTTATGTTTATAAACAAAATAGTGGACACTAGCCTTTAACATTTTCACTTTTGAAAGTGATGGGGCCTTTAGGGATCTAGTCCTGCCCTTTTTCATTAATATTGAGTTTAATTACTTTGCCTTGAACCAAGATCTTACATTGATAACTTAAGAAAAATTACAAGTGCTAAAAATAGTATTTCTTCAAGTTGTCGAGATTCCAGGACCTAGGTATAGCAACTCCGTCCAAGGTCTCGAGTCGGTATGTGCTTTCGTGAACGGCCTCGACTACCTTGTATGGTCCTTCCCAAGTTGGAGTAAGTTTGCCTTCTTCATCAGCACGACCCTGTGCCTCCATCTTTCTCAGCACAAAGTCTCCAACTCTGACTGGACTATTCTTCACCTTTTTGTTGTACTCCCTTGCCATCCTGAATTTATACAACTCTTGTCTTAGCATAGAATTCCCCCTAGTCTCAAGGAGGAACTCTAGGTTCAGTTTCATGGCTTCCCAATTTGCTTCTTTGTCATACAACACGACTCGCAAGGTAGGTTCGTACATTTCGATAGGGAGAACAGCCTCGGACCCATAAACCAACATGAAAGGACTTTCACCTATTGAATTTTTTGTTGTGGTCCTGATGGACCAAAGTACATTGGGAAGCTCATCCGCCCATAATCCCTTGGCCTTCTCTAACTTCTTCTTGATGCAGTTAGAAATAATTTTGTTGAATGATTCGACTTGACGATTTGTTTGTGGTCAACCAACCGAGGCAAAATAGTGTGCTATGCCTAGGTCTCTGAGCCAGCGCTTCAGATGTGGAGTCTCAAATTGAGGCCCATTATCAAAGATCATTGCTTGAGGTACACCGAACCTCGTAATCACATTCTTCCAGATGAACAACTTCACATCACTTGTCTTAATTCCTTTGACCGCCTTGGCCTCCACCCATTTTGTGAAATAATCAACTACTACTAAGACATATCGTCTCTGGCCTGAATCAAGGGTGTAGGGGCCCAAAATATCCATCCCCCACTTAGCAAATGGCAAGGGACTGGCTATTGGAGTAAGATCTCTGGCGGGTCGATGAATCAGCTTTGCAAACTTCTGGCATTTGTCACATTTTCTTACCATCCACATGGCATCTTCTTTTAGAGTTGGCCAATAATAGCCGGTGCGAATGGCCTTTTCTACGAGTGCTCTTCCTCCAATGTGGGAGTTGCATAGACCTTGGTGCAGATCATCCAAAATTTCATGCCCCTTCTCGGGGGTGACACATTTCAAGAAAGGCTTAGAATAGGCCTTTTTGTACAACTCTCCATTAAAAACCTCGAACCACGCAGCCCTTCATTCGGTCGCCCTTGCTTCTTTCTTGTCACTCGGCAGTACTCCATTCAGCTTGTAATTTAGGATGGCATCCATCCATGTGTTGCTTCGGTCCAGAGTTAGGACCTCCTGTTCATCGATGCTTCTCTTCTCTTTCACTTCCCAAAACACTGTCCTTGGGGATTCATTCACTGCCGAGGAGGCCAGTTTAGACAAAGCATCGGCCTGACTATTGTCTGACCGAGGCACATGCTGAAGGACGAATGTTTTGAGAGTAGCGCTGACTTCCTTAACCAATTGTAAGTATTTCTTCATGGTAGGCTCTCTAGTTTTATAGTCTCCATTGACCTGACTCACAATAAGTTGTGAGTCGGACGAAGCCTCAATTTCATCTGCCCCTACAGCAATACACATTCTCAGACCCGTAAGGAGGGATTCATACTCGGACTCATTGTTGGAGGCCTGGAACTTGAAACGGAGAGCATATTCATACACATCGCCTTCAGGCGAGACACAAAGGATGACAGCACCACACCCATTTTGGGTTGATGACCCATCAACAAACAATTTCCAACCATTAGAACTAGCCTTTGTTTCAGCTTCAGACCTTGTCATTTCCGCAACAAAATCAGCGAGGGCTTGGCCCTTGATTGCTTTTCTGGGCTCGAAGGAGATGTCAAAAGCATTAAGTTCCACCGCCCACTTTACCATTCGGCCAGAGGACTCTAGCTTGGTGAATGGTTGTTTCAGAGGCTGATCTATATACACCACAAGAGGGTGTGCCTTGAAATAAGGCCGAAGCTTTTTGGAGGCCATGTACAGAGCGAGCCCAAACTTCTCTATGAGAGGATATCTTAGCTCGGCGTTCCTCAAAATATGGCTTACAACTAGACCGGGTATTGAATACCCTCTCGAACGGCCACCAGCACAGCACTTAGAAAAAACTCTGAAACAGCTAAGTACATATACAATACTTCACCTGGGATAGGGCTTATCAGCCTCGGCAAAGTGTGCATATGTTCCTTTAATTTGGTAAGGGCCAACTCGGCCTCTTCAGTCCATTCAAACTTGGCCTTCTTCTTTATGGCATCAAAGAAGTAGTGACATTTATCCCCTGACCGGGACAGGAATCGGCCTAGTGCAGCCAAACATCCGGTCAGCCTTTGAGTTTCCTTGATCGACCTAGGGGAGGCCTGTCACTCACTGCCTTTACTTTATCAGGATTTGCCTCTATGCCCCGCTGATCAATCATAAAGCCTAGGAATTTGCCTGAGCCAACCCCAAAAACACACTTTTTAGGGTTTAACTTCATATTATATTTCCTAAGGGAATCAAATGTTTCCCTTAGGTCTGCCAAGTGATCGACCGGCTCCTTACTTTTCCCAATTATGTCATCAATATAAGCCTCAAGGTTTCGCCCTAACTGATGTTGAAACACCATGGTTAACCACCTTTGGAAGGTGGCGGGGGCATTTTTTAAATCGAAGGGCATCACTTATAGCAATATAGGCCTTAAGAGGTGATGAAGGCCGTCTTTTCTTGATCATCAGGGTGCATGGGAATTTGATGGAAACCAGAATTGGCATCCATGAAACTCATGAGGGCGTGTCCTGCTGTGGAGTCGACCAGTTGGTCGATCTTTGGTAGAGGGAATCCATCCTTGGGGCAGGCTCGATTTAGGTCGGTTTAATCAACACACATCCGCCAACTCTTGTTGGGTTTTGGGACCAGAAAAACATTGGCCACCCATTCAAGGAAATAGCAAGGGCGAATGAATCGAGCCTCCAGTAGATTTTTTACTTCCTCGGCCGCAGCTTTATCTCGGAGTTCCCCATGATTCCTTTTCTTTTGTCTGACTGGCTTCATGCCGGGTATGATGTTCAATTCATGACACACGATGCTCGGGTCAATACCCGACATCTCCTAAACGGTAAAGGCAAATACATCTTGATACTCCCTCAGGATTTCTTCCAACATCAGACTCTGATCTTCCTTCAAGGAAGATCCTATTTGTAAGACTCGATCAGGTCGCTTAGCGTCGAGCACAATGTCTCGAAATTCACCTACTGGCTGAGGCCGAAGTTCATCTGGCTTAGCCGACCCAATCATACAGACTTCTTGATTCACCCCTTTGAGCTCTTTCTTCCTTTTCTTCGGTGATGGTTGGATCTTATCTTGCTTGTCTAGTGTGGAAAAAAGTTTTTATGGTGGTGAGATAGCACTCTCGTGCCGTCTGCTGATCACCGTATATTGCCCCCACACTCCCATCGTTACATACAAACTTCATCAGCATGAGATGTGGCACGATAATAGCCTTCGACACATTTAACGTGGGTTGGCCTATAATGATGTTATAGGCCGTCAACTCTTTTACCACTAAAAACTTCACAAACATGTGCCTTGGCATCTCTTTGCTTCCCATACGAATAGGTAGTGTGACAATGCCTATAGGGTGAATAACACCTTCTCCGAACCCTATGATGGGGTGGTTGATAGGCTGGAGGGCATTGTCTTGAAATCTCAATTTCTCAAGGCAAGTGAAGCTGATGATGTATGTTGAACTGCCGGTATCAATCAGTATCCGTCTAACTTTCAAGTTAGCGACCTTTAACTCAACAACCAATGGGCCGTCATGAGGGGTCTATATACTTGGTCGGTCTTTCTCACCAATTAGTACTTCCGGCATCTTGTCTTCTTTTTTCTCAGTATTCATGACCTGCGAGATGCTACGAAGATGATCCTTCGCACCCCTGATTGTCGGACCCCCCTGAGGTGAGTCCTCCGGAAATCATAGCCACCACTTCGGTGTCTGTTTCTTCGTCATCTCCCATCTTCTGGGTAGTCTTCCTCTGAAACTTAAATTTTGATTTTACAATGTAGGGCTCCAACATGCCCTTTGCAGCTAACTTGTCTAACAACCGCTTCAAATTGAAGCATTCGTCCGTGCCGTGACCCACATCTTTGTGGTACTGGCAGTACTTATTAGTATTTCTATATTTGGAAGGGCCTCGCAAAGGCTGAGGCGCATTAAAACTAAACTTGTCCTTGATTTCCATAAGGATGGCATGGGGTTTCTTATTGTACTCATATGCCGACTCGTAAGTGCGGCTTTTCTTGGGAGCCTTTTGCTCCTTATGAGTACCTTCAACCATCCAAACCTCCCTTTTACGGTCCTCCTTCTTTTGACTACCCTCTCCATGTTTAGGAGCATTCTTTGTTTCGGGCTTGGTAGCCGAACAGATTTATGTAGCATGAATATAAGACTCGGCCTCCATCAGAATTTCTGGTAAGGTCTGGACCTTCTTCCTTACCATCTCGAACTTAAACCGTAACTGGTGAAGCCCTTTAACGAAATTGTCAAAGGCCACCCCCTCAGGTAGGCCTGGTATCTGCAGCATTTCTAGGTTGAATCTCTTGACATATGATCTCAAAGACTCGTTTGGCCCCTGCACGATCTTACTGAGGTGCATGCTTGTCTTCTTCTCTTGTTTGTTAGCCATGAAATGATGCGCGAAGACCATGCTGAGCTCGGTAAAGTTTTGTATGCAATGGTCCGGCAAACTGCTGAACCATTTTTGGGCCACGTCCTTCAGTGTCGCTGGGAAGTACATACACCATGTTGCATCATCTACCAACTGAGCATACATCAGGCGCTTGTAGGTGGCCAGGTGATCATCAGGATCAGTCGTGCCATCGTAAGGCTCGATAGGAAGCGCTTTGACTTTGGAGGCCCTTGGGGCTGTCAAAATGATGACTGAGAATGGAGACTTCCATGCGGTCCCTCCATGAGGGTATGATTGATGTGGTTGTGGAAACTGAGTGGTCAGGGGCATATCTTCTCTGAAGGGCTCGGCCTTGAACGAGTCTTTTGGCATTGGGGTAGGAGTTTGCACATGTGTTGAACGAGACATGGTCCGCAGAGAGCCTTGGTAGGTGGTGTCCTACAAAGTTGGGGTTGATGCCGTGTTAGAAACGTCAACCTGGGAATGTTGCTGTGACTGTTGTCTCTTTGCCTTCAGATACTCTCGAGCATATCTAAAGGCTTGATTGGTTTCGCTGATCAAGGGCTCCCTTCTTGGTAGAGTCGGCCGCATCTTTGGTCGGCCTTGAGGGCCCAGCTTCCTCTGGGGTCGGCTTAGATGGCCCTGGGTCGGCCTTGTTGGCTTGGCCTATCATATCCTTCACTTGTGTGACAAGTGAATTCCTCAAGTCGACGATTATGTGTTTCAGTTGGGAGAGAGAGATTGGCTGATCCTCCTCAGGAGATTGGGCCTCGGCCTGACTCGCACGTTGTGCGGTCCTCTCCCTTCGAGGGGGTCGGTCATGATCTATTTCCCTCTCATCCGACTCGTGGTCATTTTCTACTGTTACCAATGTGGTTTTGGGTTTCTCGAGAGTTTTTTCTCCTAAGTTTGCCATAGAATCGTGCCCTCCCCACAGACGGCGCCAAATGTTTTAGGGGTTTTTTTGTAAATAAGGAGAGGGCTAACCAAATCTATGCTACAAACTTTATCCAAAACATTATTAAAATGCAATAATAAATGCAGAAATAAATAAGAAAGTAATTAAATGTGCAAAAGATAATAATAACTCAAATTGCTGCTAATCAAAGTTGATTAAGGTTAATTGACAATCACAAGCTATGTCTTGTCAAATCAGCATATATGGGAATCTGTGCTACAATCATTACTTTAATACTTTTATACAAGAATCTCTTCCCACCTCCTAGTAAACTATCAATGTGGGATACCCATTTTTACCTAGTTTCATCTATTATGAGGTTGTTGGCTTAAGATTCAGGCTGAAGTTAAGTCTGCCATGTGTCTTCATGAAGTGGTGACACGTGGACAAGTAAGGTGCTGCCATGTGGACTCAATATCCTGCCACGTGGCCCCTTTACTTGAGGCTTTTTGTGGCTCCGTTTTGGGCTCCTTTTTGGGCCTTCAATTTGACTGGGCCTAGTCCTCTATTTGGGCCAATAAATTGGCAATAACATCTTCGATATGGTGTTCGACACCACAAAGCCGCTCCTCACGAGAGACCACTTGTAAAGCACGATTGAGAGTGGAAAGAGGATCAGAATTTAAAAGATTTGAAGATACTTGTTTATAGTAATCGGGATACAAACCCATCAAGAATTGATTTAGGCATTCTTGATCACGGTGAGTCTCGTGACCTTTGCCAAGATGGCACTTACAATCTCCACACTTACAAGATAATAGAGGTTCAAGATCATTCAAAGCATCCCACAAAACCTTTAATTTGCCATAATATGTTGCAACTGACATGGTTTTAGTTTGATGACAACGAACAATATTGTTTGTTAATTGTTGAATACGAGGGCCATTAATTACTGAAAATATTTCATGTAAATCATCTCATAAGATTTTAGCTTATCATACTTTGAAAGTAATTCATTTACCTCATTATCTATGGTGTTCATAAGCTAAGAAATCAACATGTAGTGTATGGTTCGCCAATCATCTTCCATACACTGTGGTGACCATGTTGTAATGGAGCCATCAAGAAAATCGTACTTACGGCGCGAGGAGAGAGCCACACGAATGGCATGAGCCCAATCATCATAATTATGAAGCTTTAATCTTGTAGAGGTTATGAAGTCGTCGTGCCGATCATAGGGGCCGAGATAGAATGGAGAATTGGATTCGATTTTGGTTGGAAGTGGGGGCGGTGGTAAGTCGTTGGCCATGGCAATGGAGATTTGAAGATTTCTTTTTTAAAAAAAAAAATTAAAGAAGAGGCTCTCATACCATGATAATCAAAGTAATTGAGGTATTTTTGAATAGAATTGCCTTGCTTCCTTCTTAGGGTGCGTTCTCTTCAACTTATTAGGCCTGAATTTATCTGAACTTATTTAAACTTATCAGACCTTCAGTCCTCCGTCCCAGATTATATCGCCGCGGCCATCTAGTTCACCGGTACTACCAAAAAGTCTCATGCTTGAACTTATTAGACCTTATTGGAACTTATTAGACCTTATTGGAACTTATTAAACCTGATTGGAACTTATTGGAACGTATTAAATATGATTGAATAAAAAATTATTAATAATAATAATACTAGTAATGATGATGATAATAATAATGATAATAATTGTGACGACCCGACTAGCTTTAAACCGGCGCGGAAGAAACTGACGAGTCGAATTGTCGATCTAACAAACAAACTTACTAAAAATTAAAACAAAACCTCAAAATTATTATTACTAAAACCCAAAAACGTACAATACCCACAAGTTGTACAATACTAAACCCAAATGTATCAATACTAGAAAATAACTCCAAATACTGTCAGAGTCAAAATACACCAAAGATAAATCTATATGTCCAAACTATAAACATAACGTAGTCTAGAACAAGAATACTATAACGGCACTCGCCCAACCAATAGCTAAGCAGCACAGCCATCTCCAGAATTACCTAAAAAATAACAACAATCCACTGTCAGTGGCGACCAATATAACAATTCCACCATAACATGGATACACATAATCATAGAACAAACCAAACAAACATATCAGACTACCAAGCAACATATGGTAAAAACGTCAAAATACCAATAATCGTAAAACTGACCAACTTTAAATAATTCCTACTTAAAAATCATAAAAACATCTTTGTCGCTACCATTTACATTTTAGACCGGACTATGCACGTACAAACGCTTCTTACGCGAATAAACTTTCCTATTATGCCAAGAATGAGAATCTTACTCCCAAACCCATGAACCCCATCTTACGGAAATTCATATCAAACAGACAACATAGCAAGTATACACTATCCCAATACCGCAGTCAGGATAGGGGCAACGTCTTAACCAAAAACTTACGATCTTACTCCAAGATTAGGCGTCTAAAAGTAAACTTAAGCTAATCTTACTTACAAACATCGAAGTTATTCTCAAGATTGCTTCTTTCGCCTTTTCTTGAGTTTAACCATAATCAATACTACTTTACCCAATCTTTATCAAATCTTTAACTTTCTTTAAACTTTTCTTTAACTTCTTTAAAACAACCTTTCAAAATCTTTACAAAACCTTACTTATCTTTAAATAATACTTTGAAAAACATCAATAAACTTGTACTTAAAAGAACATAAAACCAACTTTCAAGATTTCAAGATTCAACCAAGAACTCATAAAGAACTCAAAGAACTCATCAAGAACCCATCAAGAACTCATCAAGAACTCAACAAGAACTCAATCAAGAACTCGAATCACACGAATACCACACGATAACCACACGAAAAACTCATCAAAACATGCATGAAAACTTAGGTAAATCATCATGAAGGTAAATCATCATGAAATCAACACTCAAATCCCACTTGAAAATCACGCATGAAACAATAACCAATCATCAAAAACTCATCTAACATGATTACTTAATCTATCCTATAATCAAAGTATACATATCAAGGTAAGAAAGTATGTTACCTTTTTGATGAAAAAGCAATATAATCACACAAACTTGCAGCTCAGAAAACTCCAAAGTACACGGCCCTTACACGCACACACGACCTCAACACGGCTTGCACGAACACGGGCATGGCTTGCACGAACCACCACCATGGCTCACCGCCTTCAACACGGGCACCACCACGGTCCACCACACGAACCAACACGGCACGACTGCCACTGCACGGTCCACCACACGGCCACACACACGGTCCCTCCATGAACCACACGGACCTATCACGAGCACGACCCAATCGAACAAACCCCAAATTCCAACCCAAACTAGAAGTCTTGAATGGAAACTAATGAGATTATTGTGTTTAAAGTCACCTAAAGATCAATAGCAATTGAATTTTTAAGTCTTGGAATTGATTGGATGATGAACAATAGATGGTGAAACACAACCAAAAATGGCGTGTGGAAGTTATGGCAAAGAGAGAGTGTTTGGCTAATTTTAATTGTGGCAAAATGATGAGCAAGGGTGCAAATGATGGCAAATGAGTTCATAAGCCTTACTAACCTTTCTATTTATAGAAATGGTTTAAGGTGTGAACATGAAGCAAGTGGCAATTAGTCCACTAATTACAAGGGGGGCCGGTTTTATCATGGCTAAAATGGGCTTTTGTGATCATTTGGGCTAATTGCACTCATGCATGATTAATCATGCTCAAATTGCATTTGGCCCAAAAATATTAATTAACAAATTAGAAAATTAAATATTAAAATTCTAATTAATTAAATAATAATAAAATAAATAATAAACAACCAAAAGTAAAAATAATCGAAATTATTCACATAAATTAAAAATAAATAGTCCAAATAAATTTTGGACCATACATAAAATAACATAAATAACAAATAAATCAATGAAAAAAATACCGAAAAATCTGGGTCATTACAACCTCCCCTCCTTAAAGAAATTTCGTCCCGAAATTTAAGGCAAAGGAGATTGCTCACCCTCAAACAGCTCCGGGTACTTCTGCCTCATGGACGCCTCTGTCTCCCAAGTCGCCTCCTCATGGTGCTGATTTCTCCACATCACCTTGACTAACTGGACTTGCTTACGCCGGAGGGTCCTCACTTCGCGATCCAAGATTTAAATCGGTCGCTCCTTGAACGTCAGGTTCGGCTAAAACGTGGCCGATTCCACTGGAATGATGTGGGTAGGATCGTGTACATATTTCCTTAGTTGGGAAATATGGAACACATTGTGAACATTAGACAAACTAGGTGGTAATGCCAATCGATATGCCACCTCCCCAACTCGTTCTAGTATCTCGTAAGGTCCCATGAATTTCGGTCGGAGTTTCCCCTTTTGACTAAAGCGTGCCACTCCTTTGAATATAATGGTGAAACCTTAAGCAAGACTCTGTCACCTACCTCGAAAGTCAGTGGTCTACGTTGATTATCGGTGTAGGATTTCTGACGACTCTGCGCGGCCTGCTTCTTAGACCGAATGACTCGGACCTTCTCTACGGTATCTCGTACCATCTCAGGTCCCAAAGCCACAGTATCACTGATATCATTCCAACAAATCGGACTCCGACATTTCCTGCCATACAAGGCCTCGTACGGAGCCATATCGATGCTGGAGTGATAATTGTTATTATAGGAAAACTCTACCAAGCAGAGCATTCGTACCCAAGTCTGATGATACTCCAGAGTACATGCTCGTAACATATCCTCCAGAGTCTGGATGGTCCTCTCAGTCTGACCATCTGTCGCCGCGTGAAATGTGGTGCTCAGCTTCACCTTCATCCCAAAAGCTTCCCGAACTGACTTCCAGAAACGAGATAAGAATCTCGGATCACGATCAGAAACTATCTCCCTCGGAACTCCGTGAAGTCGGATAATGTCCTGGGTATAAGCCTCTACCAGGCGCTCCATCGACCAGGTCATCTTAATCGGTATGAATCTAGCGACCTTGGTCAACCTATCCACTATTACCCAAATGGCATTCATACCATTACAGGTAACTAGGCTAACCACGAAATCCATAGATACCGACTCAAATTTCCAGGTCGGAATCGGTAGTGGCTGCAAAAGACCTCCAAGTCTCTGATGCTCGATCTTAACCTTCTGACAGACTAAACATCGAGCTACAAACTCTGCTACATCCCTCTTCATCTTAGGCCACCAGAATTGGCCCTTAAGGTCCTGGTACAGCTTGTTACCGCAAGGATGAACAGGGTAGGGCCATTTATGTGCCTCAGACATGATTATGTTCTTAAGATCAAAACTGTCCGGTACACACCACCTCCCTCGAAATCGCAGACTACCGTCGGAAGAGATCTCGAAGCCAACGGCTTTTCCTTGCCGTAAATCCTCTCGAATCCTAGCCAACTGCGGATCATTCTGCTGACCCTCGCGCAACTCCTGAAATAATTCAGGCTCAGCACTCATAGATGTCAGACGAAATCTGATGGAACTACGACTTCTACTGAAGCTCAATCGATTCTTGCAACTCAGTGCGTCAGCGACTAAGTTCGCCTTACCCTCGCAATAATTAAGCGTCAGGTCGTAGTCCTTAATAAGTTCAAGCCATCGTCTCTGCCTCATATTGAGGTCTTTCTGAGTAAAGATGTACTTGAGACTCTTATGGTCCGCGAATACCTTACACGAACCACCATAGAGATAGTGCCTCCAGATCTTAAGCGCGAATACTACAGCTGCTAGCTCCAAGTCATGCGTGGGGTAGTTACGCTCGTGCACCTTCAGCTGCCTCGATGCGTAAGCGATGACCTTCCCACCTTGCATTAGTACACAACCTAGGCCACTCTTAGACGCATCACTATAGACCTCGAAATCCTCCTCATCGTTCGGAAGGGTAAGAATAGGAGCAGAGACTAATCTTTGTTTCAATTGCTGAAACGCTTGCTCGCAAGCCTCCGTCCAAACGAATCGGATCTCCTTCTGTAGGAAAATAGTCAATGGAGAAACGCTTGGTCTAATGAAGCCCTTGTCGATCAAATCCTGGAGTTGAGTTTTTAACTCCTGCAACTCCGATGGTGACATCCAGTAAGGTGCCTTCGAAATCGGCGTTGTCCTGGGTGCTAAGTCGATATTAAACTAGACATTGCACTCAGGTTGAACTCCCGATAGCTCATCAGGAAATACGTCTCTGAAATCCCTCGCTACAGGTATATCATCCAACAGAATATCCTCAGTCAAGTCCCTTACCTGACATAGGAACACCATATCGCCCTTCTGGTGATGTTTTCTCATTTTCAAGGCTGAGATTACCTTAACACCCTTCTTCAGAACCATCCCAGAATAAGTGATCCGATTGCCTTGCGATCCTCGGAATGTCACTAACTGGTCTCGGCAACGAATAGTCGCTCGATACCTCGATAGCCAATCTATGCCAAGAATGACATCGAACTCCATCAGCGGGAACTCCTTCAGATCAGCCGTCGCCTGCTCTCCAATTATAACGATGGGCACTCCTCGGAACTCGCGCTGACAAACAAAATCCTCTCAAAAAGGGAGAGTTATGATCGAACTAACAGGGGAATTGTCTCGAAGATTAGACCTCGAGACAAAACTACTAGCCACGAAAGAAACTGTGGCACCAGAATCAAATAAAATAAGAGCTAAAATACCAGAGATAAGAAATCTACCTGAGACTACATCTGGCTGGACCTCTGCCTCTGCCTCAGTCATACAGTAGACTCGATTCTTCACTGGAGTCTTAGCCGGTGCTGGAAGTTGCTTGGTCTCGGTGCCTGGCTTCTTCTCGGGGCAAACTGACGCCTTCTGGCCTTCTTTCCCACAGATAAAACATGTAATGGGCGTCCCGTCGCATCGCTTCCCTGGATGGAAGTCCTTGCCACATCCTCTGCATCTCGAACTCCCTGATCCCTGAGAGGAACTAGTGGTCGGAGGGGTACTGCTAGGTGCACTGAACCGGGGTTTCTTAAATGATGGCGACGTCACCGGGGTTGGGGTCCTCTTCTTGCTCGTATCCTCCTCGATGACAGACGTCTGGATCTCAAGTGCTACCTCGTAAGCTCGCTGTAACGTCTTTGCTCCACTACTGATCACATGGCCGCGAATCCTTAGATCCAGCTTTTTGATGTAGCGCTTGACCCGCTCCTCCTCATATGGTACTACCGATGTAGCAAACCTCGATAATTCGGCGAACTTATCCGTGTAGGCCTGAACCGTCATCTTACCCTAAGCGAGAGTAAGAAACTCCTCCTGTTTCTGCCACTGTAACTCGTCGGGATAGAACCTCTCCTGGACCTTAGCTACGAACTCGGCCCAAGACATCAGATGTAGGGGCATACACGGGTTCTTCGCTACGCTCCACCAGTTATCGGCCTCTCCACGCAAGTAGTAAGCGGCGATCTGGACCTTCTCGTGCTCGGGGCAAAACGTCGCGTCGAAGAGTTTCCCCATCTCGCGGATCCAACTCTCCAACGTCGTAGGGTCGACAACCCCATCGTAAGTAGGTGGTTGATGACGAGCGAGTCGACTGCGATCCCGATGGCTGACAACTATGATGCGCAAGCGTAAGAATCACTTCCTCGACCGCTCGTAACTTCTGTCGACCCGAACTTGTCCGGCGAGGTGTGGACATGCTGAAATCATCACAGCAACAGACAACAAAAAGAGACAATGTCAGTAAAAAATCCACACTCCAGTCAAGTATACACACAAAAGAAAGTAGGAAAAAGAGTCTTATCTCGGATTCTTCTACCCGACACTCTTCTCCCTTAACTGATTCTAAATTGGGTTTATCACTCGGGAATGGTAAAGCTCTCAACTCCCAGGTTTTACTCAAATCCTAAAACTTCACTTTAAACCTATTCGGCTCTGATACCAACTGTGACAACCCGACTCGCTTAAACCGGCGCGGAAGAAACCGACGAGTCGAATTGTCAATCTAACAAACAAACTTACTAAAAATTAAAACAAAACCTCAAAATTATTATTACTAAAACCCAAAAACTTACAATACCCACAAGTTGTACAATACTAAACCCAAATGTATCAATACTAGAAAATAACTCCAAATACTATCAGAGTCAAAATATACCAAAAATAAATCTATATGTCCAAAGTATAAACATAACGTAGTTTAGAACAAGAATATTATAACGGCACTCGCCCAACCAATAGCTAAGCAACACAGTCATCATCAGAATTACCTGAAAAATAACAGCAATCAACTGTCAGTGGCGAGCAACATAACAGTCCCACCATAACATGGATACACATAATCATAGAACAAACCAAACAAACATATCAGACTACCAAGCAACATATGGTAAAAACGTCAAAATACCAATAATCGTAAAACTGACCAACTTTAAATAATTCCTACTTAAAAATCATAAAAACATCTTTGTCGCTACCATTTACATTTTAGACCGAACTATGCACGTACAAACGCTTCTTACGCGAATGAACTTTCCTACTATGCCAGGAATGAGAATCTTACTCCCAAACCCATGAACCCCATCTTACGGAAATTCATATCAAACAGACAACATAGCAAGTATACACCATCCCAATACCGCAGTCAGGATAGGGGCAACGTCTTAACCCAAAACTTAAAATCTTACTCCAAGATTAGGCGTCTAAAAGTAAACTTAAGCTAATCTTACTTACAAACATCGAAGTTATTCTCAAGATTGCTTTTTTAGGGGTGTTCATAAACGGTTAACCGAACCGTTAAGGCTTAACGGTTTGGTTAACGGTTACTACTTTTTTGTAACCGTAACCGGACCGTTAACAATCGGTTAACCGTTACGATTAACCGTTAACCGTTAAGAATAATGGAAGATGAATTAAATGATGGAAGATGAAAATATAAAATGATAAATGAATCATAGTTATGCATATGGGGGAAATATGGTTAGGAACATATGTAGGTTTGTTAAAAATAATGCATTTAGGCCATTTGAAAATTGAGCTAAGCATACTTAATGCCTCTTAAAAAAATTAACGGTTAACCGTTTATTAAAACCGTTAACCATAACCGTTAACCGTTAAGCTTAACGGTTCGGTAACCGTAACCGTTAAAAATTAACGTTTCGGTAAATTAACCATTAAAAAGTACCGGTTACACGGTTAACGGTCACGGTTACGGTTTTTTTTGGGCACTCCTAGCTTCTTTCGCCTTTTCTTGAGTTTAACCATAATCAATACTACTTCTTTACCCAATCTTTATCAAATCTTTAACTTTCTTTACACTTTTCTTTAACTTCTTTAAAACAACCTTTCAAAATCTTTACAAAACCTTAATTATCTTTAAATAATACTTTGAAAAACATGAATAAACTTGTACTTAAAAGAACATAAAACCAACTTTCAAGATTTCAAGATTCAACCAAGAACTCATAAAGAACTCAAAGAACTCATCAAGAAACCATCAAGAACTCATCAAGAACTCAACAAGAACTCAATCAAGAACTCAAATCACACGAATACCACACGAAAACCACACGAAAAACTCATCAAAACATGCATGAAAACTTAGGTAAATCATTATGAAATCAAAACTCAAATCCCATTTGAAAACCATGCATGAAACAATAACCAATCATCAAAAACTCATCTAACATGATTACTTAATCTATCCTATAATCAAAGTATATATATCAAGGTAAGAAAGTATGTTACCTTTTTTATGAACAAGCAATATAATCACACAAACTTGCAGCCCGAAAAACCCCAAAGTACACCGCCCTTACACGCACACACAGCCTCAACACGGCTTGCACGAACACGGGCACGGCTTGCACAAACCACCACCACGGCTCACCGTCTTCAACACGGGCACCACCACGATCCACCACACGAACCAACACGGCACGACTGCCACTGCACGGTCCACCACGCGGCCACACACACGGTCCCTCCACGAACCACATGGACCTATCACGAGCACGACCCAATCGAACAAACCCCAAATTCCAACCCAAACTAGAAGTCTTGAATGGAAACTAATGAGATTATTGTGTTTAAAGTCACCTAAAGATCAATAGCAATTTAATCTTTAAGTCTTGGAACTGATTGGATGATGAACAAAAGATGGTGAAACACAACCAAAAATGGCGTGTGGAACTTATGGCAAAGAGAGAGTGTTTGGCTAATTTTAATTGTGGCAAAATGATGAGCAAGGGTGCAAATGATGGCAAATGAGTTCATAAGCCTTACTAACCTTTCTATTTATAGAAATGGTTTAAGGTGTGAACATGAAGCAAGTGGCAATTAGTCCACTAATTACAAGGGGGTCGGTTTTATCATGGCTAAAATGGGCTTTTGTGATCATTTGGGCTAATTGCACTCATGCATGATTAATCATGCTCAAATTGCATTTGGCCCAAAAATATTAATTAAAAAATTAGAAAATTAAATATTAAAATTCTAATTAATTAAATAATAATAAAATAAATAATAAACAACCAAAAGTAAAAATAATCGAAATTATTCACATAAAATAAAAATAAATAGTCCAAATAAATTTTATTTGGACCATACATAAAATAACATAAATAACAAATAAATCAATGACAAAAATACCGAAAAATCTGGGTCATTACAATAATAATATTACTATTAATCCAAAAAAAGCAATATTCTATACATTTGAATTTACGTTCTTTTTTAATTGTTGAATTACGTTTAAGTACATAGGCAATAATAATTAGTATCTCATTTTTCAAACCCATTATTAATTAATATTATCAATTCCGATAATAACTTATCTACATATTTAATTTTCCTTAATTTCGATTTCGCAAGTTGTTGAAAATGTACAAACACGAGCTAATGTAAATTTAACTGATGGCGAACAACTAAAGGCAATGAAAGTTATTCGTACAAATATTACAGATGAGATATGACAAGTTGTACGTGAATAAAATATGCTCGATGAAGAAAATGATATTGAAGGTGAAAATATGTACTCCGATGATGAATCTGAATCAATGTATTGATGTGGATTTTTATTCAAGGGAATTTTATTTAATTTTAATTAGTACTAGAATTCCGAATTATTTTAAATCTACCATTCTTATTTTATAATATAAAAAAAATAGTTTAATTCAATCTAACTTTGATTGGTTTCTCTAAAAAAATTATAAAACAAGAATGATAGAATAAAATTCGTTTATGTTGCGGATTAATTTAATTAATTTTATTTAATCAGTAATAAAAAACCTAAACCTGATTGGAACTTATTAGACCTTATTGGAATTTATTAGAACTGATTGGAACTTATTAGTCCTGATTGGAACATATTAGACCTGATTGGAACTTATTAGAACTTATTGGACCTTATTGCAACTTATTAGACCTTATTGGAACTTATTAGACCTGATATAACTTATTGGAACTTATCTGAACTTATTAAACCTAAAACTTATTTTTTTTTAGGTGAAGAGAACGCACCCTTAATCTCACATGATAATATGATATATATACTATAGCTATAGAACTAGCTTCCTAATAATAAGCCTAATAATTATTTTTGAAAGTTTTAACTAATTATTTTCCAAATTATTTTAACTAATTTTTTCGTTTACTCCATTAATTTTTTAACTAATTATTTTAACTAATTCCTATACTTATTTTCCAAATTATTTTAACTAATTCTTTCGTTTACTTCATTAATTTTTTTTTGCGCAATATGTGTGCAAAATAAATTTTTGAAAGTTTTATATTTCGAATTATAAAATGAGTATACTTCATATTTTTTTTTTTCAAACGAATTCCATACATAATAATTGATCCCTAAATAATTGAACCAAATCCAAAACTGGACAAGGATAATGTTCTTTTTTTTTTTTGTTAAGAACTAACCCAAAAGTACAAGTACAAAGAAAAACAAATTAAATTAGCCTTTTTTTTCTGAGGGGAAAGAAAAACAAAACGTGGAAGTTGAAGTAGTCAATCTGCCGTTAACACACTCTTAAATCCAAATCAAACTGCATAAGCGCATCTCAACCGTCCACGCCAATATAGAAAACACACCAATCACTATTACGCACCGTTAGATCACCCAAAATCAGCAGCACACGGATAACCACTAAAAAAAAAGCACATCATTAGCCGATTTCTTCATCTTATATAAACCCTGTGACCCCCTTCAATTCCAAGTTTCTGCTGTTTATTTTCTTCACGAAAGAGAGATATAAGAGAAAAGAGAGAAAATTGTTTCAGAAGTAATCGAATTATTTTGTTGAGGTATGCTCTTCGATTTCTATCTCTTTTCTGTTTTTTCAAATCATTCTTTGCGTTGCCCTCTTTGTTATCCTCTTAGGTTTAATCTAATAGAGGTTGTATATTTAAAATTTTGATTTGAAATTTGGGGGTTTTGGTGTTGTTGTTGTTTTCTCTTAGACGATTACTTTAGTGAGTTGATTAATTCAGGCTTTAATTCTTCTATATCGAAGTTTATTTCGCGATCTCGAGCAATTTGGGTTGAGTTGTTCAGTTATTCGATTTGAAAGTTAGGGTTTCCCCCTTTTTGTGATTTAGTTTAATCACTTTGAAACCCTAGATCTAGGTTTCCGTAGTTGTGTCGTGCTCTTTGATTTATTCAATTTGGTATCTAGGCTCTCGATACTTTTACAAAATTTTGATTTTGATTTCGATTTCTTACTCTTTTCGATTTCGCAATTATTCAGTATAAATTTTGCTCGCTGTTTGTGTATTTTGCAGATTAGATGTTAATGATTTGTGTATTTTGCAGATGGCCCGTACCAAGCAAACCGCCCGTAAGAGTACCGGAGGAAAGGCTCCCAGGAAGCAACTTGCTACAAAGGTTCCAATCTTTTAATGTCGTTTCTGTATAATCTCAATTCAATTCCATGTTATCGCTTTTTCTGATTCATAAACATATGTGAAATTGCTTCGACAGGCTGCACGTAAGTCTGCCCCAACCACTGGAGGAGTGAAGAAGCCCCATCGTTACAGACCTGGAACTGTGGCACTCCGTGAAATCAGAAAGTACCAGAAGAGCACAGAGCTGCTTATCAGGAAGCTGCCATTCCAGAGGCTTGTTCGTGAAATCGCTCAGGACTTCAAGACTGATCTCCGTTTCCAGAGCCATGCTGTGTTGGCCCTTCAGGAAGCTGCTGAGGCTTACCTTGTTGGTCTCTTTGAGGACACTAACCTGTGTGCCATTCATGCGAAGCGTGTCACCATCATGCCTAAGGACATTCAGCTTGCTCGCAGGATCAGGGGTGAACGTGCTTAAGCATTGAAGACCCTCTGCTCTTTATTGCTTTTACTATTATATAGTTTGATGTTATTTTTAGGTTTTCAATGATGAAGTTGATAGGGGTTGTTTTTGTTATTTTGTTGGGAATGATGGGGTTTAGGATGGTTGTGTAGTTGAAAAGTGGTTTTGGTGGTGCAATGAGAGACCAATGAACTCGACTTGTCTGATGAATTTGGTATGTTTTCTGCTGAACAATTGCTGTTTTTTTGTGGATGTCCACACTGATTTTGTGTGGAACATTTCATCTAATGTAGTGGATATATATTCGGTTAATTTCTTGCCTATTGTTGTTGTCTATGGTTTCTTTTAATACTGTGATTCTGTGAAGATGATCTTCATCTGGGTTGATTTGATGTTTTCTGTATAGATTGATAGGAATGATTTGTCAAATTTACCTGTAAAAAAAATAATCAAAATTTCCCAATTCATGCCAAAAGTGACAAGTAGACGTTGATTGTTGAATTGCAATTTGATGAATTGAGGGTGTTGTTTTCTGCAACTGCCTTCAATTTATGCTTTTCTAGCAGTGTTGTACTTGTTTGAGTAGCTTTGAATTGTCAATTTTTACTTATTGTTTTTAATTTTTCACTCGCTTTTTTGCTCTTTTCCAAATCACCAACAGCATGTATAGCTGAAATAATTAGGAATTATAAACCCAAGCACTATGGTAGTTCTCGAAATTATATATTCCATATATCTGGATATGGAACTTGGAGACACTTCCAAAAACCAAAGGAGATTAGCAATATGAGCTTTGTTTAAAGGTTTGAGTTCTTTGTTCGCTACTAAATGGTACTATGGTAATGGTTTGAGTTTACTTTTTGAATTTTGTGAACAAACTTCTTTGTTCGCTACTAAATGGTACTATGGTAATGGTTACTAAAATATTAACCTAAACTAGGCTTATATGTTCTACTACTTCCATTTTTTTTATTATTAGATAATTCTTAAGATTAATAGCTTTTTCATTACAGGTAAAGCTTAAATCTTGGTTAAAATGCATAATATAAATAGTAACATAAATAGTGTAAAAGATTGGCTATTGCAAATAAAAAGAAACGGAGTTAGTATAGTTGTTCTAGTGGCTTCCAAATGTAGATATTTAGATAGGAACAATGAGCTTTGTCTCCAATTGGAAGGATATTTTAAACCTCAACTTAGAATATTCCCATATCAAAGATGAAAACTTAATCAAAACACTACTAAAAAGTGTTCCAAAGTAAAAAAACACGAGACCAAAAAACTTTGCTATTGGGAAGCTTCCCCCAATCAACCATTTATATACTCAACTTTTTTTTTGTTTTTTGAAAAAGGCAAGCGTAGTTTTACTTGACAAACAAAAAATACACATATGCTCACTGACCAGAACAACCTTCTACATAGCCTAAACAAAACATAAACCATCTAATACAATTCATTTAACCATCTAACATGCCTACCACTAGTTTTTCCTGGCAATACATGTTTATTCTAAGTAAACAACTTTGAATACAAGCGGATACAACAACAGCAAGCAAGTGCAACACAAAGTTCCATAGCACATTATTCCTTTGATATTAAACATTATAAACAAACCTAGTAAAAATAGCCCCAATAACTCTCCTTCTGAAACTCCCTTGGACATTCTGAAGTCTTTGCAAGCAACTATCTAAAGGCTCACCCCTCCAGCAAACAGCCACCTTCCCAGGCAACATAACCAACACAGTCCTTCGCATAAGAGCATTCAAAAGAAAGATGAGCTATTTTCTCAATAGCAGCTCCAGTGCTAGAGCTGGCAATTTTGTCGTGTCGTATCATTTTCGGGTTGACCCGCATACATAAACGGGTTGAACCCTCTAACCCAAACCCGACCCGTTTAATAAACGTGTTGTGTCATGTCAACCCGTTTACTTAAACGTGTCAAAGTCCTTGACCCAAACCCGTTAATTTCGTGTCGTGTTTGTTTCGAGGGGTTTTTGTTTTAAGGAGAGCTACCCAATCTTATGCCACAAACTTAACCCAGAACCACAAAGTGAAAGTAATTAAAGTAAGAAAAATGCAAAGTAAGCAATAATAATAACTTAATTAGCTGCTAATTAGAATGGATTAGGGTTAATCGACAATTACAAGTATTGTGTTGTCAAATCAGCCAATTCTAGGAATCTGTGCTATAATCATTACTTTATTACATTTATACAAGAATCTCTTTCTACCCTTTGGTAAATGACCAATGTGGGATACCAAACATACATATGGTTCTATCTATTTTGGTGTTTTTACATAAGTCCCAAGTCTGAGACTGAATCTGCCACGTGTCTTCGTAGGAAAGTGCCACGTGGACCAATAGGGTGCTGCCATGTGGACCAGTGGTATTCTGCCACGTAACCCCTGTAATTGAGGCCTTTGATGATTCTTCTTTTGGGCTGGAGTCTTGGGCTCTTTCTTGGGCTGGAGTCTTGGGCCCTTTGTCCTTTGATTTGGACCAATTAAATTGGCAAGTAACATTTGCCCCTCAAAAGGAGGAAATTAGTCCAAATTTTCCCCTTTTGAACGGTTTTATCCCAATTAAAACCCTTAATCCGTTTTTGGGGGGAAAATAAAGAAAGTTTTTGAATTTTGAAATGATTGGGGGTCTATAAATACCCCCTAATCATTTTCATAATTCATTTTCCAAAACTTGAGATTCTAGAGAGAAGGTAGAGCAAGATTCTTTGAGCAAAAACACCAAATTTGGAACTTTTTCGTGGATTTGGATTGAACAACAGGATTGCAGCAAGAACTAAGTTGAATCCTTGAAAAACCTTGGTTTGATCCAAAGTTGTTATTTGCAGGAACCCTTTCAACCTTTCATAACCCGAGTCGTCAATTCTTCAATCAGGTATTCATCTCTTCCTTCTTCCTTTTTCTTTGTGTTTTGTCTCTTGCATTCGGCCTTCTAAACCCAATAGTATGGCTGAATCTTCGAATAGTAAAGAATCTAGGGTATCCGGACCCGTCTTCTCCTGGTCGAGCTATAAGACCCATTCTCTGAATACTCCTCCCTTTGTACCTATGCAGGGTACTATGGCGAGGTTGAAGCAGACAATGCGATACGGCCCTCCTCCAGAGGAGTCGGTTGGGATATCCAACCAGGAAGAATATGAGGAAGGGCCGACCGGTCCAGGACTTGAGAGTTCTGAGCGGCCAGAGGTCGAAATAACCGAGTCCGAATTGGACGAGGAGGAGAGACCCGATGTCCCTGGGTCATCTAGAAAGCGGGCGGACAAATTTTATGACCCGAACATGTGTGGAATGCTAAAGGTCTGCCATGACCTATATGCTTCTAACTTGCCCCATACAAGGGCGACCTTCGTTCATTGTGAAGGTTTTGAGATTATCATGCCAGAACGTGAAGCGACTGTGAGAGCATTGCCTAAGAATGCTTTCCCAGTTTATGAAGCTCTGTTTGAGCTTGGGCTCCGTTTCCCTCTTCATCCCTTCATACTGGAGGTACTAGAGGGGTACGAGCTCGGCATCTGGCAGCTCACTCCTAACCCATGGGCGAATATATTTGGTTACATGGCCACCTGTGAACTGAGGGGTTATCGGATGTCGTTCGACATCTTTTCCCATATGCATCATTTGAACAAAGCTGAAAACAGCTGTGATGCCTGGTATATCCTTAGCACCCGGCCTACCTACCAGATGATCGTTTCAAAAAATAACAAATGGAGGAACTGGAGGAATAGGTTCCTTTATGTAAAAGCTGATGACGAAGAGCTTGCAGAGAGGCTGAGCCGTATGAATACCGACCCTTATCTCTGTGGCCGGGATGTAGCCTTGCCTCCAACCCACTATGAGGATGATGTGGTACTTAGGGGAGACAATTTCAAAACAAAAGTTGTTTATACAACTGGCAAAAAATGCCAGTTCCCGGTACTGTGGGTGCCGGACTGGACATTTTTTAAGGACAATAATTTTTTGTCCGCAGCTGGCCTGAGCCAGGCCATTGATAGAGGTAGCCTTCACTTATTCGCTTTCCTGTGTTTTATCTTGCTTTTTATCTAACTCTATATATATATATATATATTTTTTTTTTAGAGAGAGCTATGTCGAAGCTCACTAAGGAGAAGACAGGAGAGGTCACAGGCGACGACTATCTCGACGAAGTGTATCAAGCCAAGTCTAAGGGTTGGTCAGAGAGAAAAGAAGAAGCAAAGGTATATATTTACATATCCCTTTCCATTTGTTCCGAGTAGGTCATTTTTTCTTTGTGGTTTGTAATACCCTCACTCGCCTCATATCCATTTCATTCAACAGTTATATGAGCCGAGGAGACCATTTTTTGGAAGGTGTTTGCACCATTCCCCCTCGGCTCTTTTGGAGACCGGGAGGGGGTGTTGTGAACTGCTTCAAACTATTGCCCCACTCGGCCACTACATGTGGCGAGGGGGTCTTACATGAAATGTTGTTTGCAACATCCCCCCTCGGCTCTTTTGGAGGCCGAGAGAAGGTGCTGTGAATAACTTCAAACTATTGCCCCACTCGGCCACTACTTGTGACGAGGGGGTCTTACATGGTATGTTTTTTACGGCATCCCCCCTCGGCTCTTTTGGGAAGCCGAGAGGGGGTGTTGTGAATAACTTCAAACTATTGCCCCACTCGGCCACTACTTGTGACGAGGGGGTCTTACATGGAATGTTGTTTGCAACATCCCCCCTCGGCTCTTTTGGAGGCCGAGAGGGGGTGTTGTAAATAACTTCAAACTTTTGCCCCACTCGGCCACTACTTGTGACGAAGGTGTCTTACATGGAATGTTGCTTGCAACATCCCCCCTCGGCTCTTTTGGAGGCCGAGAGGGGGTGTTGTAAATAACTTCAAACTATTGCCCCACTCGGCCACTACTTGTGACGAGGGGACTGTAGTCTATTTTAGAGAATTCGACTAATGTGTGCAAATTTTTGTAGTCAAGTGGTACCTCATCAAAGGGGACCAAGAGGAAGGGTGTCAGCATTTCAGGCACCAAGAAGAAGAGTAAGGCTCCCCTGCTTCCTACTGGTAAAGGGAAGCAGGAGATGACTCCTGAGGAGCTCAAGGAGCTGGAAACAAAATTTACCCCCATTCTGGGGAAGGGACCGACTGCCGCAATGTCGGTCTACGAACCTGGGGTTAGGCATACCTCCGGCGTCATGGCCCCTCCAAACGCTTTAGCCGGCATTCCTCGGTCGGTTTCTAAAAATATTCCACCATCCATCAGGGACTTGGCGAATAAGATGGGAGGTAAATACTACCCTCACCGTGTTAGGACCCTGCGGTCTGTGTCAGGTAAAACTATTTCATCTTCACCTTCTCATCCAGAATCAATAGTGCTTCCCATTTCTGACCCTTCAGGAGGGCCTACTGAAGAGGAGGCCGAGAGCATGCCTGGCGGCTCTTATCTTCCCGGCTACTCCGAGAAGGAGAAGCTTGAGATTGTCCGAGGGATGCTCAAGGGAGCTCCCAAGGAGGTAGCCCACAATATGAAGGGCTTTCACGATGGGCATATCATGCCCATTTTATACAACTTGGCCGAGGTATGCTTTATGCACTTGTTTCAGTTTTTTTATCTTTAAGTTAACTTTTGCTTGAAGCTAATATTCTTATTTCAGGCCATGCTGAGGCTGGATGGCGCTAGGCAGTGGCGCACCGCCATGGTAGACGAAGTTAAACAGTCTAGGGTCGAGGTTAGTGAAACAAAAGACGCTGCTTTGTTCACTACACTTCGACAAGACTAACTAATCGGTGCTACTGTGGAATCATAGGCTGACACCATCGTCAATCTCAAGGCCGAGTGTGCCAATCATCTGACCAAGATCAATGCCCTCATCGCCGAGCGCGATGAGCTGAAGAAGGAGAAGGAGAAGGTGGAGAAGCAAGCCAAGAAGGCGAGCTCTTCTGCCAAGGCGGCCCTTACTGAGGCCGAGGCCAAGGTCACCCACCTCCAGGTAGAGAAGAAAGAATTGGAGGAAGAAGTTTCCTCCTCCAAAAAGGGTTTGGTGCAGAAAATCTTGGAGGCCGAGCGGGCTTACAAGAACAAAGTGGCCGAGGCCTGGGAAGTGGCCTATGCTGGCTCGTCCTTTGGCCATCTCAGTCGTGCCATAGACTGGGTGGATATGAAAGGCCTGGCCGAGGCGGCTGGTCGCTCCCCTCCTCCCTACCCGTCTGATACTGAAGACGAAGGAGGAGAAGAGGAGGAAGGAGAGAACGAGGGACAAGAGGATGACGACGATGGGGCCGAGACCTGAAGAAATAATTTTAGTTTAGATTTAATTTTAATTTTTAGTTTTTAGTTTCTGTAGGCGGCTGGTCCGCCATAGTTTGTAATAGTTACAAAGATTAATAAACGAAGTTTTCTTTTCATCATTTCTCGACTTTTGAGTTTATTTCAATAACTTCATTTATTTCTAGTAGTGTATTATGCCCCTGAGCAATGCAGTCGGTTTAGAAAGTCTGAGTGATTTCTCGGCAATTTATCTTGGCAATTGTACTTTGCCGAATAAGTTGGAGGGCAATCAATTAGATACCTGATTGCCCTTAAACCGAGTGTATTGCTCAATGTGACCGTTACACGTTTCAGGGCTCGTCCCACCTTGATTGGGTTAGTCTTTTGACTTGGGAAGCAAGTGTAGAATTATTAAATTGCCACGTGGAATTTAATTCCAAAAAATGAATCGTTGTTTTGGGCCTAAAGTAATAGGGCTAATTTTTAGGATTTGTTATAGCAAACTACTTATATTGGGCCCCCAGCCTGTTGCAAGAAACATTAAATGCGTCTGACTAGGTATAGGGGTAAAATTGGAAAAATGGAAATTATGAAATTTCTATAAATACCACCAGCTTTGCTTTCATTTTCACAACTCGAATCGCAAATTCTTGAGAGAGAAAGAAGAAAGAGAGTCTGAGAAAATAATTTCAACGTTTTAAGTGAAAGAAAAATGTCTGGCCAATGGTTACCCAAAGAAAAAGATAACCGTGGCAAACTCCCTTGGCCATCAAAGGAGGGGAGCAGCAACAAGCTACCCAAGGAAAAGGATCCGGCTGCCGCGAATGAAGAAGACTTCCATAAGTATACATGGAAGGTGACGTGGGATGAGACCGAAGGGTGTTGGGACGAGGTCGCAGTGCGTTCCCCGAGTAGTGAGGGATCGGCTCGTAAGGGTAAGCTCCCCAGGGAGAAGAACGAGGGCTTAATAGATGAGGAGCACTTACTGAATATGCAATATGAGGCTTGGTTGAATCAATGGGAGGAAATAAAGAAAAGGGGTCCTCATGATGGCGAGGGCTCCATGCGCCCCAAGGAACCCCAAGTGGTTATTAAACAGGGGTTGACTGAGGAGGAGTACCGGGCGCGTGTTAAGGATGTCTGGTATAAGGCGTACCCATACAAAGACTTCGGGTACCTCAGTGATTGGCTCGACTGGGTTGACCTCAAGTACTGGTGTGAGGAAACCGGCCGACCTCGCCCTACTACCCCCGTGATTCCGGACCCCGAGACTAGTAGTGATAGCGAGCAGAATAATTAGATCTAGGGTGTGCTCTCTAACGTGTGTTTTTTTTTTTTTTTTTTTTTTGGCGAGGCACGTATCTATCCTTGCCCCTTTTGTAATCGGATTATTATTTATATATGAAATATCTTATTTTATGTTTCGTGCTGTGACTTATTCTTGTTATAACTGAGACACCCCTTTAATAAAGAATATTAAATATTCAAAGGGCTCGTCCAACGAATAGCCGAGGCAGCTATTAGTTAATCATTTTAATTTATTGAGTGACTTCGTCCGGAATGTGGCGAGGCACCCTTTCGTGAATAATTTCAATTTATTAGGGGACTCGTCCAAAGTATGGTCGAGGCACCTATTTGTTAATCACTTTAATTTATTGAGTGTCTCGTCCTGAATGTGGTCGAGGCACCCTTTAGTGAATCACTTTAGTTTATCAAGTAACTCGTCTTAATTGGAAATGAATTAGGGGGCATGGGTGGCCACCCTTCATCCTGGTGAAACTTATCACTATTGGCCTCGTTTTTTGAGGTCAATATAGGGGGTAGGAGCTTAGTGCTGAGAGTAGCACTAAGGGCATTCGGTCTTATGTTTTATAAACAAAATTATGGACACTAGCCTTAAAAGTTTTCACTTGAAAAGTGATGGGGCCTTTGGGACCAAGTCCTGCCCTTTTTTCATTAATATGGAATTTGATTACATTGCTTCGACTCTTAAGTCGTACATTGTTATTTACAATCTAGAAGTAATACTTCCTTAGGTGGTCCATATTCCATGACCGTGGCACAGCTTTACCTTGCATTGTCTCGAGTCGGTATGTACCATTGTGCACTGCCTCCGTGACTTTGTACGGACCTTCCCAACTTGGAGTAAGCTTACCTTCTTCATTAGCTCGGCCTTGTGCCTCCATCTTTCTTAACACATAATCTCCAATTCTCAAGGGGCGATTCTTGACCTTTTTGGTGTATTCCCGAGCCATCCTCAGCTTGTAAACCTCCTGTCTGAGTAAAGCATTACCCCTTGTTTCTGGTAGAAACTCCAAATTCAACTTCATTGCTTCCCAGTTTGCATTCTCATCATAGAGCATGACCCGAAGAGTGGGCTCGTACATCTCAATAGGAAGAACTGCCTCTGCCCTATACACCATCATGAAGGGAGTTTCACCCGTTGAAGACTTGCTCGTAGTCCGAATTGACCAAAGCACATTGGGAAGTTCGTCGGCCCACAGACCCTTAGCTTTTTCGAGTTTCTTCTTAATTCCATCTGAGATTATTTTGTTGAAAGACTCAACTTGGCCATTTGTTTGAGGGCGTCCTACTGAGGCAAAGCAGTGTGCGATTCCTTGATCTCGCAACCAACTCTTGAGCTGTGGAGTCTCGAACTGTGGACCATTATCAAACACCATAGCCTGTGGCACACCGAACCTTGTGATTATGTTTTTCCAGATGAAGCACTTGACATCATTTGTCTTGATACCTTTGACTGCTTCGGCTTCAACCCACTTAGAGAAGTAATCAACAGCTACAAACACGTAGCGTCGTTGACCCGTTGCTTGAGTATATGGGCCGAGTATGTCCATTCCCCATTTGGCAAAGGGGAGAGGACTGGTAATGGGGACCAGTTCATTGGAAGGGCGATGTATAAGCTTGGCGAATCTTTGGCACTTATCACATTTTCTTACCTTCCACATAGCATCTTCTTTCAGCGTGGGCCAGTAATAACCAGTTCGAATAGCCTTCTCTGCCAATGCTCGTCCCCCAATATGGGAACTGCATAATCCCTGATGCAGGTCATCCAAAACTTCCTGTCCTTGTTCGGGCATGATGCACTTTAGGAATGGCTTAGAATAAGACTTCTTATATAACTTTCCATTGAAAATTTCGAACCATGCGGCCCTTCGCTCGGTGGCCTTTGCCTCTTTCTTGTCAGTCGGCAAGGTGCCATTCATCTTATAATCAAGGATGGAGTCCATCCATGTACTGCTTCGATCCAATGTCAGGATTTCTTGTTCATCTATGCTTCTTCTTTCTTTTACCTCCCAAAATACAGTCCTTGGGGTTTCATTAATTGCCGAGGAGGCCAGCTTAGACAAGGCATCGGCTTGACTGTTATCCGATCTAGGCACATGCTGAACAATGAGTGTCTTGAGGGGGGCGCTAACTTCCTTAATCATATGCAAGTATTTTTTCATGGCTGGCTCTCGGGCTTCATAGTCTCCATTGACCTGACTCACAACTAGTTGTGAATCAGACGAGGCCTCTATTTTTTCTGTCCCTGCAGCAATACACATTCTTAGACCGGTAAGGAGAGCTTCGTATTCTGACTCGTTATTAGAGGCCTGAAACTTGAAACGGAGGGCATATTCATACACAAAAGAAATATCGAAAGCATTGAGTTCTACCGCCCATTTCAACATACGGCCGGAGGACTCAAGCTTAGTGAAAGATTGTTTCAGTGGCTGGTCAGTGTAAACCACAAGAGGATGCGCCTTGAAGTAAGGCCAGAGTTTTTTGGAGGCCATATACAGCGCGAGCCCACACTTCTCTATGAGAGAATATCGTAGCTCGGCGTTCCTTAAGATGTGTCTTACAAAGTATACTGGATGTTGGACACCTTCTCGGACGGCTACCAGCACCGCACTTAAACAGAATTCCGAAACAGCAAGGTACATATACAAAACCTCACCTGGGATTGGGCTTATCAGCCTAGGTAGGGTGTGCATATGCTCCTTTAGTTTGGTAAGAGCCAGTTCGACTTCTTTAGTCCATTCAAATTTAGACTTTTCTTTATAGCATAAAAAAAGAAGTGACATTTATCCCCTAACCGGGACAGGAATCGGCCAAGAGCAGCCAAACATCCGGTCAACCTTTGTGTTTCCTTGATTGTTCTAGGAGAAGTCATGTCACTTACTGCCTTCACTTTGTCGGGATTAGCCTCAATGCCCCGCTGATCAATCATGAACCCTAGGAACTTCCCTGAGGCCACCCCAAAGACGCACTTCTTAGGGTTCAACTTCATGTTATATTTTCTAAAGGAATCAAATGTTTCCTTTAGATCGGCCAGGTGATCTAGCGGCTCTTTGCTCTTGACAATTATGTCATCTATGTAAGCTTTCAGGTTTCGCCCTAATTGATGTTGGAACACCATGTTTACCAACCTTTGAAAGGTGGCAGGGGCATTTTTTAGACCGAAAGGCATCACAGTGTAGCAATATAGACCTTGCGAAGTGATGAAGGCCGTTTTCTCTTGGTCATCCGGGTGCATAGGGATTTGATGGAAGCCTGAGTTGGCATCCATAAAGCTCATAAGGGCATGCCCTGCTGTGGAGTCGACCAATTGGTCGATCTTGGGTAAGCGAAATCCATCCTTGGGGCAGGCTCGATTCAAGTCGGTGTAGTCGACACACATTCTCCATCCCTTGTTAGGTTTGGGGACCAAGACTACATTGGCCACCCACTCGGGGTAGTAACAAGGGCGAATAAACCGAGCCTCCAAAAGTTTTTTCACCTCCTCTGCAGCGGCTTTGTCCCGTAGTTCTCCGTGATTTCTTTTCTTCTGTCTGACTGGTTTCATGCCCGGCAGTACATTCAGCTCATGACATACAATGCTTGGGTCAATACCCGGCATTTCCTGAACAGTGAAGGCGAATACATCTTGATACTCCTTCAGGAGTGCTTCCAACCTCTGGCTCTGATCTTCTTCCAGAGTGGAGCCTATTTGCACAATTCGGTCAGGGTTGGGTGACCCGATCATGCAAACTTCTTGGCGCGGTCCTTCAACCTCTTTCTTTCTCTTTTTGGACGATGGTTGGACCTTGTTTTGCTGGTCTAGTGTGGGAGAGGACTTTATAGTGGTGAGATAGCACTCTCGTGTAGTCTGCTGATCACCATATAACGCCCCCACACTTCCATCATTACATATAAATTTCATCAACATGAGGTGTGGCACAACAATGGCTTTTGACACATTCAATGTTGGCCGGCCAATAATGATATTGTAGGTTGTCAGCTCTTTGACCACTAGGAACTTCACGAACATATGACGTGGCATTTCTTTTGTTCCCATTCGGATGGGCAGGGTGACAATGCCTACAGGGTGAATGACACCTCCTCCAAACCCAATGATAGGGTGATTAATAGGTTGGAGAGCATTATCTGGGAACCTAAGCTTCTCCAAGCAAGCAAAGCTAATAATATCTGTCGAGCTGCCTGTATCTATTAAGATCCTTCTGACCTTCAGATTGGCTACCTTGAATTCGACAACCAATGGGTCGTCATGAGGAGTCTGGATGATTGGCCGATCTTTCTCGCCAATCATTATTTCTGGCAATTTGTCTTTCGTTTCTTCTGTAGTCATAACCTGAGAGAGGCTACGAAGGTGATCCTTCGCACCCCTGATGGTGGGGCCTCCTGAGGCGAGGCCTCCCGAGATCATAGCCACCACCTCGGTATCGGTTTCTTCTTCTTCCCCAGTCTTCTGGGGGGTCCTTCGCTGAAACTTATATTTGGACTTCACAATATAGGGTTCCAACATACCCTTAGCAGCCAGCTTATCCAACAATCGCTTCAGAATGAAGCATTCATCTGTGTCATGGCCCACATCCTTGTGGTACTGGCAATACTTGCTAGCATTTCTATATTTGGACGGGCCTCGCAGCGGCTCAGGCGCATCGAAGTTGAACTTATCTTTAATTTCCATTAAGATGGAATGGGGCTTTTTGTTATACTCATATGCCGCCTCGTAAGTACGACTTTTCTTGGGAGCCTTTTGCTCCTTATGAGTGCCCTCGACCGTAAAAACTTCTCTTTTTTGGGTCACTTCTTTCTTTTGACTTGTCTCCCCCTGCTTCTGTGCGTTCTTTGTTTCCGGCTTTGTAGCTGAGCAAATCTCAGTGGCATGGATGTAAGACTCAGCCTCCATAAGGATTTCCGGCAGGGACTGCACCTTCTTTCTCACCATCTCGAACTTGAACCTTGACTGGTGAAGCCCTTTGACAAAGTTGTCAAAAGCTACACCTTCCGGAAGGCCAGGTATTTGCAACATCTCCAGATTAAACCGCTTTACATATGATCTCAGGGACTCGTTCGACCCATGTATGATCTTGCCAAGATGCATGCTGGTCTTCTTTTCCTGCTTGTTTGCCATGAAGTGATGTGCAAAGACCATGCTAAGCTCAGTGAAGTTTTGGATGCAGTGATTCGGCAGGCTGCTGAACCACTTTTGAGCTACTCCTTTCAGGGTAGCGGGGAAGTACATGCACTAGGTCGCATCATCAACTGACTGGGCATACATCAAATGTTTGTACGTGGCCAGGTGGTCATCTGGATCCGTCGTGCCATCATATGGTTCAATATGAAGTGCCTTGACTTTAGAGGCCCTTGGGGCTGTCAAGATGGCGACGGAGAAGGGAGAATTCCATGTTATCCCATCATGGGGATGTGACAGATGTGGTTGTTGGAACTGAGAAGCTAGAGGCACCTCTTCTCTGTGTGGCTCGGCCTTGAACGAGCCCTTTAGAACTGGAGTAGGTGTTTTCACATTGGTTGTACGAGACATGGTCCGCAGAGAGTCTCGGTAGGTGGTGTCCTTCAAAGTGGGGGTTGACGCAGTGTCAAAAACGTCAATGTGGGAGTGCTGCTGAGATTGCTGCCGTTTTTCCTTCAGATACTGTCGGGCATCTCTAAAGGCCTGATTAGACTCGCTTATCAGGGGCTCCCTCCTAGGTAGCGGAGGGGCTTTGGCTGTCTTCACCCATTGGGTGATATTCTTCCAATCAATCTTCGTTGATTTAGAAGTCTTCTTCTTGGTGCTTGCCGAAGCCTTTTTCTTCCCTGAGTCCCCCTTGGGGCCGGCCGGACCCTTGGTCGGCCTCGAAGGCCCGGCGTCTCCTGCGGTTGGCTTAGAAGTCCCTGGGTCGGCCTTATTGGCTTTCCCTATCATGTCCTTTACCTGCATGACAAGTGAGTTTCTCAAATCGACCATTACGTGTTTCAATTGAGAGAGAGAGATTAGCTGATCCCCCTCGGAAGATTGGGCCGAGGCCTGATCTGCACGTTGTGCAGTCTTCTCCCTTCGAGGGGGTCGGTCTTAGTCTATCTCCCTCTCCTCATAATTAGGATCGTCTTCTACCGCCACCAAAGAGGTTTTGGGTATCTCGGGAGTTTTATCTCCTAAGTTTGCCATAAAATCGTGCTCTCCCCACAGACGGCGCCAAATGTTTCGGGGGGTTTTTGTTTTAAGGAGAGCTACCCAATCTTATGCCACAAACTTAACCCAGAACCACAAAGTGAAAGTAATTAAAGTAAGAAAAATGCAAAGTAAGCAATAATAATAACTTAATTAGCTGCTAATCAGAATTGATTAGGGTTAATCGACAATTACAAGTATTGTGTTGTCAAATCAGCCAATTCTAGGAATCTGTGCTATAATCATTACTTTATTACATTTATACAAGAATCTCTTTCTACCCTTTGGTAAATGACCAATGTGGGATACCAAACATACATATGGTTTTATCTATTTTGGTGTTTTTACATAAGTCCCAAGTCTGAGACTGAATCTGCCACGTGTCTTCGTAGGAAAGTGCCACGTGGACCAATAGGGTGCTGCCATGTGGACCAATAGGGTGCTGCCATGTGGACCGGTGGTATTCTGCCACGTAACCCCTGTAATTGAGGCCTTTGATGATTCTTCTTTTGGGCTGGAGTCTTGGGCTCTTTCTTGGGCTGGAGTCTTGGGCCCTTTGTCCTTTGATTTGGACCAATTAAATTGGCAGTAATAGTGTTAGCGTGTCAGGTCAATTTTTTATTATAAAATTAATATTCAAGTGTAATCTTGTCGTGTCAACCCGTTTAACCCTTGACCCAAACCCGACCCGTTTAATACGCATGTAGTGTCGTGTCAAACCGTTTACTTAATCGTGTCAAAATCTTTGACCCAAACCCGCTAATTTCGTGTCGTGTTATCGCTGACGCACGAGACCACAATTGCTCTATGTGCTCCCGGGAGCATTATATATTGTAGTTTAAAAAATTAGTTTAAAAAAATGAAGATTTTAGTTTTTTTTTTTTTGTGGTTAAAAAAATGAATATTCTAGTTAACAAAATGAAGATTAAAGATCTCTATTATTTAAGCCAAGGGGGAGCCATGGTGTCCCCCTCAAAAAGTCTAAATTACCCCTTAAAAATATCTAAATACTCAAATTATATAATATTAACTAAAAAGAAAAATTTTATATTTTTAAAAATGAAAATATTAGAAAATATATAATTCAAAAAAATAAAACACAAACACCAAAGTTGATATTTTTGAATTCTCTACAATTAGACAGCCATATTGGTATTTTCACACAAATATTTTCTTTTTTATTAGTATAAATCTCTATTATATAGAAAAGTCTAAAATCCCGATCATCCCTTACTTATGAAATAAAGATAATCAATCAATAAAAAAATAAGGAATTATCAAACAAAGAGCAAATAAGTATTTATTTCCCATAAAATATAACATTTTTTTTAATCTTTTAAAATCAAATTATTGCAAAATTAATAGTTCACAAAAATAAAAGCAGCAAAATTAATATTTTTAATTTTTTTTACAAATAGACACCTATATTTACATAAATTTTCACATTAAATTTTATCTTTTAATTACAGTCAAAATTTAATCAGAAATAGTATAGTAGATGAAATTAAATTTCATTCAATTAAGCATTCATAATATTATTTTCAACAAACTCATAAATAATGTACGCAAACCTTATATAAAATACTCATACATTGAAGCACGCATAGCGTTCACATAAGGCTAGTAAAAAATAAATGAAGATTGTAGAATAAAAAAATGAAGATTCCTAGGGCCACAAAAAACTAAGTGGTCCTGGGAGCAACATAAAAGAATTACAATTTTGTTTTTTTGCATACACCCTAATTTCTAACAGATATAATCTAGTTTTACTTTCCTTTTTTTTAATAAAAAAAAAAAATTGCTAGTAAAAAAAGTCTTCAAATATAAGCCGTGTCCTGTGGACTGTGGTAGAACCGGAATCAAATGTCCAAGTAGCAGGCCAGCAACGGCCAACGGCCCAACATTACTTGATTTTTTTTTTTTTAAATTTTAATTTTGATTTTACTGGGGATAGAGACAAGAGTAATACACATGAAATGTGTTCAGAGTCATGAGTTCTGAGTAGACCATATATAATATGCTTTGAAATGCTTAGTTGCTCACGAACAAGCTTGCTTCAACGCAGTTCACTGCTTAACTCAGTTAATCTTCTTCACCAATTGAGTCTCTACTCAACTCAACATGTCTCTAATTGTAATGCCAAGATTACCGCCCTTTCACGAGCAGGCAACATCAAAGCTGCCCGCCAACTGTTTGATAAAATGTCTACAAGAGATGTTGTCACTTGGAATGCCCTCCTAACAGGATACTGGCAAAATGGGTTTCTCCATGAATCCAAGCATCTTTTCGAGTCAATGCGAGAGAGAAATGTCGTGTCTTGGAATTCCATGATTGCAGGATGCATTGAAAATGGCATGATTGATCAAGGGTTTCAGTTTTTTCACAGGATGCCCAAGAGGAATGTAGCTTCATGGAATGCTATGATATCAGGTTTTGTAAAGTATGGTAGAGTAGACGAGGCAATTCGGCTTTTTAGGAAGATCCCGTATAGAAATGTTATCACTTACACGGCTATGATTGATGGATATCTTCGGAAAGGTATGATTAGAGAAGCAAGGGACTTGTTTGATCAAATTCCTGAAAAGAATAGTGTAACTTGGACAGTCATGATTAGTGGGTATGTTGACAATGCATTGTTTGCAGAAGCTAGAGACTTGTTTGAGTTGATGCCAATTAAGACTGTTGTTGCATCTACTGCTATGATCACGGGCTTCTGTAAACAAGGGAAGATGGAAGATGCCAGAGTTTTGTTTGATCAGCTTTGGCAAAAAGATCATGCTGCTTGGAATGCTTTGATCACTGGTGCGTTGCCTTTATATTTGTTGTACTTTTCTTTTTCCATGTGCAGTTTTTTTCTATTTTTCTTGCTTCTTTAATGTCTAACATAGCTCGGTGCTATGTTTAACTAACTTAGCACAAAGACATTTTAGTATTTTGCATGCCAAAATCACCGACTGTGTGCCACGTGTTGTGCTATGCTTAACTAGCTTAGCACAAAACATTTTAGTATTTTGCATGCCAAAATCACCAATGACTACGTATTTTAGAGTTTTGATTATAATTGCTTAAATGCCACTAATCTGTGCTTTTTTACATAGCTCAAAACTATGTTAGGCATTAGCCGTTCTTTTGTCTGCACTTTTTCTCACAAATACAAAATCTTGCATAGGAGTTTGTACTATAAATTTTGTTAAAAATAAAATGAAACAAAAGTAGTATTGATATACTAAAACGAATATTGTTGACATCAGTATCACTTAAAGATGTACACGTGTTAATTTGTCAATCAAAATTTTCTTTTCCCTCAAAAATGTTTATGACATCATCTTCTCTCTTTTTTATCCTTTTCTTTTCCTTAGTATTTAACATACTTTGAAAATATGAATATCATTAACTCTATTCTTCTATTTTCTAAATGCAATTAATGACCAATATAATGTTTTTAATATCATAATTTTTTTTTTCTTCTTTTGTCAAATTTCAAATTGAGAAATTTCTACTAAAATCTTTTTATTGATGTAATGATTTTATACTACCTACTCCGTATTTGTTTTCAATTGACTTATTATCTAACAAAATTTCAAAATTTATCAAATATTATTTAATAAAACCATGCATAGCACGGGACTAATCTAGTTTTGAACTATGCAAATCGATTAGTTCTTTTGTTTATGGCCAACCTTGAACCATATGCAAACCTCTCAAACTTGAATTTCCTTTTGTATACATCTTTATATCTGTCTATGGTTTTCTTTGTAAGCTTTTAAGATTCTATCTGTAGAAACTGATTTTGTATTCTACAGGTTATTCTCAAAATAATAGTGGAGAGGAAGCTCTTAAATTATTTCCAGAGATGACTAGACATGGAGTTCAACCAAATAAGTCAACTTTTGTTTCTATTCTGACTGCTTGCTCCTCTCTAATATCCTTAAAAGAAGGTGGGCAGTTTCATTCACTTGTTGTTAAGTATGGATTTGGATCAAATCTATCAGTATGTAATGCCTTACTGTCTATGTACTGCAAGTGTGGTGGTGTTGTGGATTCAGAATTAGCTTTTTCAGAAATTTGCAGCCCAGATGTTGTTTCATGGAACACGATTATTGCTGGTTTTGCACATCATGGACTGTATGAGAAAGCATGCAAGCTCTTTAATGAGATGTGTGAAAAAGGTTTTGTACCTAATGAGGTAACATTTCTCAGTATGTTGTCTGCTTGTGGTCATGCTGGCAAGGTGAATGACAGTATGGCTTGGTTTAATTCAATGGTGAAGGACTATGGAATCTCCCCTAACTCTGGACATTATGCGTGCTTGGTTGATATATTATGTAGGAGGGGTCAATTGGACAAGGCGTTTGATATAATTCAACGGATGCCATTTGAAGGAAATTGTGGTATTTGGGGATCTCTTCTTGCAGCTTGCCATGTTTACTCAAATGCAGAACTTGGGGTATTAGCTGCAAAGAAAATATTGGATTGGGATCCTTACAATTCTGGTGTTTATGTGATGTTATCAAATATTTATGCTAGATGTGGTATGTGGAAGGAGGTTGCCAAGGTGAGGCATTCAATGAAAGAGCAAGGTGTTAAGAAGCTGAGTGCATATAGCTGGACACAGCTTGGTGATAAGGCGCATATTTTTGTGGGTGGAGATGTTTCTCATCCACAAATCGAGAAAATATGCTTAGTCCTATGTCAAATTAGTTTGCATGTAAAGACTGCTGAAGATAATGTAGACTTGGTTTCTGAAGTAACCTGTTCTGGTTAATTGTTTCTTTAAGTATAGCTGGAAATATCTGTCTACCATAAGGCCGGTGGGCTGGAAACCAGGTTCATAAGGTTGATAACCGATATTTCTGATAATTAACCATAGAGCTTGGGAAATTATTCATGTTTTTGTTCTAGAGGTCCAAGTGCACATATGACCAACAGGCATCAGGCAAAGAATCAAATAACAAGATTCTTATAATCCTATCAGGTCTTCTATTCCAACATAGCATGCTATTGACTATGAGATTCTTCTTCTTCTTCTTGCACTGCACCTTAATCCCAAAGCGATGGCACGAGAACTTCCTAAGAGGTCTCCCATCCTAGTACTATTCTCGGCCAACCACGGGGTCGGTGGGGTCGGCGGCATGACAACACAAGGATTTCCCAGGAGGTCACCCATCCTAATACTATTCTTGTCCAACAATGCGCCTGGATGTGACATATCTTTATGTTGGCTGTCACAGGCCTACCACAACCTTCCTCCTTTATCCGGGCTTAGGACCGGCAGCGGGAAACCCCGACTATGAGATTAAAATGTCTTCAATGGAGTATGACTGTTTAACTGAAAGGGCGGCTCAATTGGGCTTCTTCAGTCTCAAAAATCCTTGATTTGAATAGGGTTTGTCATATCTGTTATTAATTCAAAATGCTTGATATTCATCTAGACTTTCTTTAGCAATGAAGAAAGGAGTTACGGAGAGCAAGCAGATATTCAAAACATGGCCGGCCTTATTATCCGAGCGGCCATGCTTCCTGAAGACAACCACATTTGTCTCATTCACAGGGACAGCAGAGGCGCTATTTAGGCTATCAGTTTGCTCAAGAGATTTTATCAGGTACTTCTTTAAGTACTTTCATTTCATGAGTTTTCTTCCTGGACAAATTTGAAATTTATTTCCATTATTTTCTTTAGTGCCTTACAATGTTGATTTGACCATGTCAGTTTTGTGGAATTCTCATTTCTTGATATGAAAAGGTTGACATTTTGTATGGGTTTCTAATCTAATTACTGTCACGCAATCTGTTGATATGCATTCTTATAATCTCATTTGGTCAGTATATTATTTTAATCAATCTTTTTTAGGGGGTTTACTACCATAAGGACTTAGAAATTTTAATATTAACTTTGTAAATAGTAATGTAAAGGTTTACATAATTCATTAATTATGTGAAATATTTCATTTTTAAAAAAAAAATACATGATTTAAATGTTAGACAATATGATATTATCAATAATATAGTTGGAAATTAAAATCTTACTTCATCACTATAGCTGCACGTACAAGAAAGTAAGTGTGGATTCGTTCACGTGTTTTCAATCATAGCAAAATATGAGAAAACAAAGCCATGTTCAATTTTTTTAAAAGGTATTTTCTGATAAATTTTCCTAATATTAAATAAAACTTCATATAATTTGTATATAATTTATAAAAGTCAATAGTAGTTCGTTCATACCCCTGATCATATAAGATAGATTGTTTTATATACTATTACATATTTTCGTAAAAAGTTGAAATTAAAAAAAATTCTTATTGTCTGCCTACTATGTCTTACTCTAGTAGTTTTCCACCAATTACCCTATTCTTTTAGAAATTCATTGTGACTTTTGACATATAATTATTGTAAGGCAAATATATATATATATATATATATATATATATATATATATATATATATATATATTTTTATTTCACCCTACTTTTTTAAGTGTCAAACTTTTTAATCTTTATTTTTACCAATCTTTCATGAAAAAAAACAGTCTACCTCCATTTTATAAGTGGGTAGTTCATAACTTGTTAACTCACATTTTCAATCACATATAAATTTCTAAGACTTTTGGTTTTCATGGTTATGATCTAATATAAGTGCTCGTGTAATGATATAGTATACAATTCTTACAAAACGATGGTCGTAATAAAATTTTAAAAGATTAATGATATTTTTTATTATTATATTGATTGAAATTCAATTCAATAATAGTTATGCTTAATACTCCCTCCGTAATGTATTAATTGTAATGATTGGATATCTTTCCTCTCTACTTTATGTCAAATCGTTGCAGATAATTTTAAAAAATTAAGATAAATCGTAAATAAGAAATAAAAATTATTAATTTTTCTTCAAATTATTATAATATATGGATAAGAATATGTGAAAAGTCAATGAAATCAACAACAAAAAATATTGTGTAAAGTGGTACATTAAATTTAATATAAAATAATTAAACTTTAAGGTAATATGAACAAATTTTGGAGTAAATTTAAATAATTTTAGAAAAACTTTAACCCGCAATAATAGTCATCAAACGTTAATCATTAATTTTTAAAGGATAGTTATGATATACAATAATAAAATTACTTTTATATACATTATAAGCGTTTTTTTTTTTTTTAATGAAATAGATCTATCATTAAACATGAAAAATTCACGGCTTAAAAGATAATAATCAATAAGCTTTTGGTTGTAGTTTTGCTTCTAAATGCTTCTCTTTTGGTGTCTTTTAATATATAGATTAATTATGTCATACAATTGTTTTAAATACACATATAGAAATAATATTGATTCGATTTTATAAATTTAGCATACGATCTTTTCTCGTTTATTTTCTCATAAATTTATATTCTTACATACAAATAAAAGAATTATAAACTCAAAATTGAAACACACATTGTTTGTGGATTTTCCAATTAAATTAAAATCCTAAGAAAAATTAATAAGTTAATATGTAGATCTTCAAATTATATAAAAAGTTGTGTAATGCATGTCAAAATAATAAACCAATAATGATACTTATTACCCTAAAAAAATAAGAGAAATTTTATTATGAGAATATGTATATGCAATAAATCTATAATAGAAAGTAAACTTTGATTATTAGAATATGTAGTAAATGATTATATGATCAAACTACATTGCAATTAAGATAGAAATATTATTTATAAGAATTAAATCACATAATAGTTCTAAAGGTAGAAAATATTTTAAGATAGACTATAAATTTTATTTTTTTTTAGGTTCAAGGAAAAAGGGCGAAATTTTTTTTAATGAGAGGTTGACACGTGACAAGATGTTGTTTTAGTGGCTTCTCTTTTAATATTCCGTATATATATTGATATTGATATTGATTGATTTTAATTAATAAGCTACTATGTTTTGTCATATTTATGTTATAAAATGATTTTTCATTCTAGATTCCTAGTATCACTCCAAATTGGTAATTGTCCTAAGGCAAAGCTTTGTTATGGCAAGAAAACCCACCAAAATTGGTAAATATATTTTCAATGGCTAGCAGTATCAGTGGGTAATTCTTTTTCTTTGTTTAGCAATATTCCATATTCAAAGTCCTCTCAGGTTTGTTTTTCTTCCTATGAAATGTTTACTTTAAATAGAAGATCCACAGAACCATTGATGTTTCCTAAATTTAAGATTGTGCCCTTGTTAAATATATGTCATGTTTTTTTCTATCCTCTTTTGACTGATCTGATTCTCCTCTCAACGAGGACTAATAACCCAAAAACCCAAAAAAAAAAAAAAAAAAAACCAAAAAAAAAACCAAAAAACGAAAAAAGACAAGAATTAAAAATTAAAAAAAAAAATTTTAGGTAGGGGCTTGTTCATATCTCAGGCAGCTCTTCTCTTTGTAATTTAGGCTATTGGAGTTGTTGGTTTTGTATTTATTAAAAAAAAAGAAAAATTGTCACTGTTATTGCATTTCCCCAGTTATTTTTTTACATTTCCATTGATTAAGTATAATTAGTCTTTAAAGAGATCATACCTTTTTGCTGAAGCCTTACCCCATTGTTTGCCAGAAACTCAGAGGTGGCCAATCTTTCCCAGGTATTGAATCTAACTATATGGAGTTTTTATTTTTTTAAAAATTTTAAATTTCTATTTTTCTTTTTGGATTTAGCTATCATCTTGATTTCTTGAGTTCTGGGAGCATGATCATTCTAATTCAATGAAAACATGAGTCAACTGGGGAATGGGTGTGAAATAAATGGCAAAAAATGAGACATCAAGATATGTGTATGCGCGTGTATTTTGCTTTGTGCCCTACTCCCTCCGTCCCTCTAAATTTGCTATATTTACCTTTTCACATCTCCCAAAACACATCGAGCCGAATCAAACAAGATCCCATTTGACTATATTTTTTGTTATATGCATAAAATTAGAGAGTCAAAGTTACCATGTGAACTTGCAAAAGTCAATATGGGGCAAATTGGCAAAAAATGGGAGATCAATTATGAAGTATCATTTATATTATATTTATCTCTTCTAAACTATAAGTTAAGGGCCTAATTTGGTATCAATTGCACAGGGCCCTGATTATCTTAGCACTGCCCCCTTTGGTGGCTTAGAGATGCAAGAGCAAATGACAAGGCATGAGGACTTCCATGAGGAGCTCAATGAGGTAAAAAGCCAATTGAGCATTACAGAGAAGGAAAGAGATCATGCTTTAAATGAGGTCCAAGAAATCAGGAGGCAAATGGACAATGCGGAGCTAAATAACTTGAAGGAGAACCTTCAAAATGCAAATATGGAATTACAAATCAAGGAGAAGACCATTGATTCCCTAAAATCAGAGGTTGAAAAGCTGAAGCAATTAGAGTTGAAATTGGAGGAGAAGGAAGATTCCCTGCAGATGATGCAGAAGGAGGTCAATAGTCTAAAATCTTGCATAGCTCAGACTGAGGCCTGTTTAGCCGATAACAAGAAGAAGGTAGAAGATTTGGAGGGTGAAGTGTGTAGAAGGAAAGAATCGGAAAATGAGTTGTGCGAGTCATTTGCCACTCAATCAAGCCAAATTGAGCAATCAAAGCTCCAGGTCTTTTTGCTTGAAGAGAAAATTCAAGAGCTGGTGGAGGAATGCCAACGGAAGGATAAAGCGGCATTGGAAGAGATACAAAATCTTAAAAATGAGATTTTGGTGCACAAAGAAAATGCTACTCGGGCTGATGAGAGGGTTCGGCCTGAATCCTTCGAGACGGAAAAATTGATGGATGAGATTGATAGTTTGAAGAGTGAGCTAAAACGGGCTACGGAAGCAGAAGAAAATAGCAAGAAGGCCTTGGATGACCTAGCAGTGGTTTTGAAGGAAGTGACAACAGAATCTAACCAGGCTAAGGAGAATTACACTTCGACCGTACAACAACTTGAAGCAACGAAAGAAGAAGGAGCCGATTTGAGAAAGATGCTCAAGAGCACTGAAGAGACATATGAAGCACTCTTGAAAAAATCTAAGGTCGAGAACGATCGGTTGAATAATACAATTGACAGGTTAAGATTAGAGGCTGAAGAGTCTCTCTTGTCCTTTAATGAAAGAGAAGTCCAGTTTGTCAACTGCATAAAGAAGACTGAGGATGAGAAAAATGACATCCAAGAGGAATGCAATAAACTTGGAAAGTTGTTGTTAGAGATCGATGCGACAAGCGAAAAATCAAAGGAAGAAAATAAAAATTTGAGGGATATACTTAAGCAAGCTCTGAATGAAGCTAATGCCGCTAAAGAGGCTGCTAGTCTTGCAAGATCGGAGAATGCTTATCTCAAAGAGTCCCTTAGTGAGAAGGATAAAGCCCTTATTGCACTCGCTCAGGAAACTGAGCGCCTTAGGATTAATGAAGCGGAGGCAAATGAGAGTATCAAGGAATTGAAACGAGTGATCACATCAGGATCTAAAAAGGAAGTTGCGATTCTTGCAAAACTCGAGAGGGAGAGCAAAGAGCTGAAAAAAGAGCACAAAGATCATAAAAAGGAGAAAGAAAACAAGGAGCCAAAAAAAGTGGCAAAGAAAGAAATTGTTGCAGAGAACATAGACAAGGAACCAAAAGAAGGGAAAAGATTGAATAGCACATTTAGTTTCGATCTCAACCAATTTTTGCCTTCGATTCCTAGTTTGGCTTGCAAGTCAAGCAAAGAAGTGGATGAAGACCTTGATGAAGATGATGCCCTTGGTGGCTCAATCTTTGACCTTGCCGGATCCCCAGGAAAGGAGATACCGCACTACCATCATCGAAGAACTGCATCTTGCAGTAGTGAAGAAAACTTGAATTTTGATCATTTTGATGAGGATCATTTTGATGATATCGAAATGGATAGGGCCACTCATGGGAAGAGGAAAGCAATCCTAAGGAGATTTGGTGACCTCTTGAGGAGGAGAAATACTCACCCTCCAAAAGACATACCTCACCCACCAAAAGAGGTTTCACATTCTCCTAAAGAAATACCAGTATAGTTTTGCTTGATCCATAGTGATATAATAACTTCTTGGAATCACTGTTTTTGTTCCTTGGAGGATTTCATAGTTTTGCCAATTTGCTAGTAACTATTGCACTTGATTTATTTTTGTCAGATTTCTCATTTTGCTAATAATTTTTTCCTGGAGTGATGAAATAATATATATGTGCACATTTCTAGATTTTAGAAGCAACTAATTTAACATGCATTGCCCTGGAAAATCCTATGCAATTATCTAACTTTAATATGACTTTTGTGATCAGTTTCCACAATATTGGTTTACGCTATGGCTCAAGAGGCTTGCACAACTGTGCAAGATTCTTGGAACCTGCCTTTATAGCGCCTTCTAACACTTTCAAACTATCAACTTGTGTCATCGTGCACAATAGCGGATCCAAAAATAGTATATATTGGGATCAAAATGCGTTGTTTTTAAAGGAAAAAAAATTTTAAAAATATTAATTTTATATAAGTAGATAAAATTTTTTCCAAATCCAAGTGGGGTCAAGGGACTCCACTTGAAGTCCCTAGATCCACCACTGATCGTACAAGTGCCCTACGCGGCTGCGCCATTGCACAAATTGCTTGAGCCATGACGCAAGCCCTTGGCAATTTTTTTAGTTGATATTTTTTCGGATTAGCATGTGAGCTTTGGCCACATTTGACTTATCTACCTTAATAACACTAACTGCAGAAAGTAAATGGAGAAAATACAGCAAATCTCTAACTAAATTACAACAATCAGAGGGGGACACAATAAGGACTATGCAAAAAATTGATGATTTCCATGCTATCAGTGCGAATGACAAATTCAGTCCAATTTGAAGGGGCATATTTGATTCCTTTAAGCATGTCTTTGAGCTAGAGATGGCGGCAGACCGAATCTGAACCGGAGTCTGATGGATTCAGACCCGTTTTTCCGGTCTAGATCCAGATCCTACGGATCTTGCGGATCCGGATCTAAAAACGGATTTAAAACGGACCCTCTTAAATTATACCTACTAAATGAAATAATTAAAAAATTTAATGCATTAAAATTTTCATTTCATCATATACACAATTAATATGAGAATTAAAACCCATTACTAAGTAGTAAGTACTAACAAACTAACATCATCAATATCCTAAAATTCATAAATTACATAATCAACTTGGGTAATGGACTATTTGAGCTTTGGACTATTGGGCATTTGGGTCATATATTTATAAGGCTATCATTAATTTAGTATATGTTATATTCCAAAAATCGATCCGCGGATCTTGCAAATCTTAACGCGGATCTGTAAACAAGATCCATATCCAGATCCGCATTTCCCCAGAGGATCCATATCTGACCCGGATATGTGCGGTTCCAAAATATAAAGATCTAGATCCTCAAAAACGGATCTGGATCCGCGGATCCGGGGCGAATCCAAGATCCGTTGCCATCTCTACTTTGAGCTCTGCTTGGATGGAAGATGAAGTAAATATCTTTCTTGTTGCCAAAATTAGTCACAATTCCTGTGTCTAACTGAACCCAGCCTATAGCTGCTGCTAGTTTCTCTCCATTTCAAGCAAGAAACTGGTGGCAGCTACAAGTTGGGTTCAGCTAGATAGAGTTTAAATTATGTGTTAAGCTAGGCTTTTGCAAGGAAAATTCTTGGAAACCATAATGGTCACAAGGGCATTTGGGTTTAGGGTTTGGAAACTATGGGAGACAAGAAAAACGGGATTCAATTTTTTCTTCTTTCTAAGAAACGACCGTAAAAATTAGTTGAAACTATAAATCTCCATCTTTAGCAAAGTAATCGTCTTGTATGTTATAAAAACTAGTTTTTTGACCCGTGCAATTCAGGCACAGGCGATATTATTCTTAGATTTATCTTTTGTATAATTTTGAAAATATTGATTCTATTGACTAAAATTAAGAACATGAAAATCGAGAATGAGCAAACTTGAGGAAAAAAAGAATAAGGGAAACATTTTAAGAGAAATATGTTATAAGCTACACGACATGGTCGGGTCATCACAAGTTCACATACTTCCTATTATTTAAACTAAACCTACAATAATAGCATAAGATCATATTACAGAGTAATCACATATTATTTAGTAGTTACCAAGTCATATACAGAATACTTCCTATGGAATAATGTTTTTCGTGCATTTTTCTATATAAAAAAATGAGAAAACTTTTACTATAACTATTACAACTTCTACTAAATGTCAATGTTGTTTTGCATACAAGCTACATATTTTCCAAATCCCTTTGTTACTCTTTAAAATCATAATATAGTGATCATTATTCTTAGTACATCAAAGAAATTAAATATAAAGAATTTACAAATTAAAATTATGATAAAAGGAAATGTCCATTTTTTTTATAAGTTTAAAGTCTCAATTTGTTAACAAAATCAAATACCCAAATACTAATAACACAAAGGTAATGAGAAAATCATGAAAATTCTTTGATATATAGAGGAAAGTAAAATAGAGAAGACATAAATACATAATAATTAGTTACAACCAATATAATATAATGATAGTAATTGGAAGATAATAAAGATGGAGAGATCATGGCTAGATTGTAATTTTATGAATAAGTTTTAAGAAGATGAGAAAGGTTTGGAAGGAGGGATGTTATATGTGTCACCTGTAGTTTTGGGGGAGAGTTTTAATATTATAGATATAAATTTTCTGAAAAAAGAAGTTTTTAGAGTTGAATTTTTATTTAATGCACATTACATTAAAAAAAATTCACATATATTAATGTGCATATGTTATGAAAAAAAGGAGAGGAAATGAAAAGGTGAATGATTATAACTTAAGAATTGGCATGAGAATGAAAGGAAAATGAGATTACAATTGGCAAGTTGATGTGAAGGGAGAAGAGTTTAGATGGAGGGGATGCCATGTGTCATTTGTAGGTTTAGGGGAGAGTTTTAATATTTTAACTAGTTTTTTTGTCCGGGCGTTGCCCCAGGTCCAACAGTTTGTTTTTATAGTGCATTGATAAAGGCGTTATAATTAACAGACCTTTTGGCACGGATGGTAACTGTCGTTTGTTGAAACACCAAGAACAACCGAAATAAACTCGAGTTGGCAAAATCACCCTCAACTTGCATTGCAGATCAAACGTCAACTATATGAGAAAACACAAATAACAAATCTTGGTAACATGATGAACAAAATAAATTGAAAATTATATATTTTAGATTGTAGATAGATTTTGTGGAAGAATTATATTGCAATTCAATTAGTCAAAAATCACTGTGTTAGAGCAAAGTTATTGTGTGCTAACTTCTCCCATTTTTATTTTAAATAATATTTTTTGTCTCTCTTTATTTTTTCTAAACAATAAAACAATATAGTTATAAAGAAGCATATTTACATCAGCATATAAATAGAGTTGAGTTGGTAACTACCTAACCTTTCTATACAAAAGATCCATGTTCAAATCTCCCTACAATCGAAGTATTTTTTTTAAATTAAATACCAACATTATTGTGATGACATGGCGCTTTTAATTTGCATATGTGTCAGAATTATGTTAATGCTTACTTGGCACAACCATAGTGTTTCGCGCACCTTTTAATAGATGTTATAGGTATAAATAGGTATAGATAGGACTTTTATGAAAACAAATCTATCTTGTAACAATGAATACCCATGGGAGGAAAAGTTCATTGGGAAAATACTCCCTTCGTCTTTAATTACTTACATTTAACATAGTACAATTTTTAGGAGAAACATGTGAATTGATATGGATCATTAAAAAGTACAAATATTTACGAAGATTAGCACAAAAATGGGGTAAAAAAAGGTTGAATAAAGAGGATAAATGATAAATTTAAAGGTAGAAAGTAAATAATTGAACACCACATATCAAAAAAGAATATGTAGCATGTACATTGAGACACCCTAAAAAGGAAATTATAGCAAGTACAAAAGGACAGAGGGAATAGTCGTTAGTAGACCTGGAAAAGTCAATCCGAAATACCCGATCTAAAATGCCCGATTCGAATCTCGATCTGATCTGAACCTCACATGGTTCGAAACTCATCCGAATCTGAACAGGACGGATCCGAATCTCAATCTGAACCTCATCCGAATCCTAACAGGACCAATCCGAAAAATACAAATTATTGTCATTAAAAAATATATCATCCATGACATTGAGTATTCTGCAATAGAAATGAAATCACAATTACGATTGAACTAATTGACAATGACATTGTAAATTTGTAAAAATAAATGTTTACAATAAAGATTAATAAAAATGATTTATATAAATCGAAAGATTCAAAATGTAACCAATAAAATGATTCACCTCAAATGGAATATGTAGCCAATTAAAGGAACTGCTCATATAAAAAAGTTATTAAGCTTTTAATTTTAGTATGTTTGTCATCACACATCGTTGAATTTGAATGACTTTTTTAGTTAAGCATGCATGAAAATTATACACAAAACTACAAAGGGAAAATTAGAAATAATATTCTGAAGTTTGGGTCATCTTCTGTGATTATTCCAAACTTTGAGTAATCCACGAATATTCCGAGGTTTGCCCCTTATCTTCCACCAATGTTCCAACAGGTTAATTAAACCTGTTAAAATCTGTCACGTTATTTTTTTTATTTTCCCTTTTATCATTGTGCGCAAATCGAGGCGGGATGAGAACGCAAATCAGGGCTAATCTAGTCTTTTTTGCAAACTCTGATCTCAAATTCGATCCCCAAGGGTTAAGATAACCCGTAAAACCTTGAACGGATTAATTTTTTCTGACAAGTTAATCGATGCGCACAAAATGAGGCGAACCGGGAACCTGAACCAGCGCCAATCAGGTTGTTTTTTTTTTTTTTTGCATATTCCACCCTCGAATCGGTTCCCATAAGGATTTAAATGACCCGTAAAACCTTGAATGAGCTATTTTTTCAGATACATATATATATATATATATATATCAATGCGCATAAATCTAGGCGAACTGGGAATGCAAATCGGGGCTAATCGCGTCATTTTTTTTGCAAATTACGACCTCGTTTCGGATCCCATTAGGGTAAAAATGACCCTAAAATCATGAACGAACTATTTTTTTACGTACATTGATCAGCACAAATCGAGTCGAATCGGGAACGCGAATCGGGGCTAATCGGATCGGTTCGTTTTTGTAAATTCCGACCTCGAAAGGACCCTATAAGGGTTGAAATGGCCTGTAAAACCTTTAAGAGCTATTTTTTGACACATAGATCGATGTGCGCAAATCGAGGCGTTCCTGGTTTGATTCGATCTGCGCACATCGATCTACGCATCAAAAAATAGCTCTTTAAAGATTTTACGGGTCATTTTAACCCTTATACGATATGTTTTGAGGTCGAAATTTGCAAAAAAACGGCCCGATTTGATTAACCCCGATTTGCGTTCCAGGTTCGCCTCAATTTGTGTTGATTGATGTACGTAAAAAAATAGTTCATTCATGATTTTATCGGTCATTTTAACCTTATTGGGGTCTGATTCGAGGTCGGAATTTGCAAAAAATAACCCCATTAGCCCGGATTTGCATTCTCTTTCCACCTTGATTTGCGCGCATTATTTTAACTGTTAATAAATATTATTAGTTTTAATGACAATTAGTGTTAATGATAACTAGTTTTAATGATTTAAATGTTAATAAATATTATTCGTGTTAATGATAATTTGATTATTAAAGTTAATTAGTGTTAATGAGAATTAGGATAAATGGATAATTAATCAGGGCTTCACCAGGCCCGTGTTTAAGGCTGAGCAAACAGCCCAACAGCACAGGGCCCCCATTTGAATGGGGGCCTCTTAATCCTAGTATAATAATATTATATATATTAATCATGTGTAAAAATTAAATGAAAAAGAGTATAGTATAGTGGTTTAGCATGCAACTTAAATTTTGCAAATTGACGAGGGATCGAATCCCTTTAACTCATTATGAGGTGGTTTATTTTAATTTTCCTTTTTCCTAGTGGCAATGCGTAGCTACCCATTCCCTCTCTCTTTTTTTTGGGTATCATATTCACAATTTTTTCCTTAAAAAATGCCTTATTTTTTAAAAGTTCTTCCCAATTTTCTTTTTAAAAAGTTAAAACATTCAGAAAAATATTACCATTTTAAATATTTTTAAATGTTCATTTATTGTCTATAATTTAACTTACATCGTATACTTTAATCCCAATGTGTATGTATCATACTTTTTTTTATATCTCTTCTAAAATTTTGTCTACCGGCCTCCTCCATGTTACTTACCATTTTTTACTCTCACAAAAAAATTACATACTATTTTTGTAATACCCCGAAATTTAGGGCCAGAAAATTTCGCGGTTATTAATGTAATTTATTCTATTCCAAGTCCAAAGGGCCATTATTTTTGGATTGTTTTATGTTATTTTCTATCCTTTGTTCTGAATTGGGCCAATGACCCAATTCCCCTCTTTTATTAGCCTTGGCCGGTTCCCATTGGATATTTGGGCCAAGTGTTATTTTCTTTTGGATTTATTTTAATTATGTTACTTAAATTAATTATTCCCTAAAACCCATTCAAACTTAAGCTAACAACCCAACTAATTTTTTTCCCTATTTTAATTCCCCCTCCACGGCACCCATCAGTAATTAGGGTTTAATTTTTTTTTTCTTTCTTTCTTTCTCTTCCTTTTCTATAAATAGGACCCATGTAATTATTTGGTCCCTAATTTACAAAAAGTCATAAACCCTAAAATTTACTCAAACTTTTTCCTCTCTTCCTCTCTTGTGTGTCGTGAGTGTTCATCACCAAAGGGGTGATTTTTCTTGGAATTTTTAGCGGTTCCAGGTAACTTCGCTATCTCGTTTAATTTTGGAACAAAGTTAATCATATAGTTGAATATGATTAAAACATGAAAATTGCTAGGATTTAGTATCATGTTCATCTAGGTTAAGTCGAAGCCACTGCTCAATGGGACGAACACACGAGTTCCCCCGAGTAGTTCTGGGTCTTAGGATATGTAGTCGTCTAAGTAGTAGTACACGAGCTGCTATTTAGGGGTTATGGCCATAGCTTAGGCTTAGTGGTGAAACACGAGATCCGCTACGGGTTGAGTACACGAGCTCACCCCGGCATGTTCTAGGAAAGTTGTGGTGAAACACGATATCCACAACGAGTTATAGTGACCGGTCCAATGAAAGATGATATGATATAAATTATAAGATATGATATGATGAAATGAAAGAATAAGATATGATATGTTAAGATATGATATGAATACGAGAGTATGAAAACCATATAGTATAAGCTAAGGATTAAATGTATAAGTCTTCCGCTGTGTATGATTCGAAGTATATATATTATGAGCAGGTACATTATATGTATATATATACTCGTATGATGTGATGATGTATGTATATGTATTCGTATGATTATATGTATCTGTATTCGTATGTATTGTGTACATGTATATTTGTGTTGTATTCGTATTTTGTATGTATTCCTAACCGTATTCTGCAGGTATTAATATACGTATGGTATACATACCCTTATACGTATTTTATACGTATTTCTAACCGTATTTCTGCAGGTATTTGTATACGTATTCGTATATGTATTTTTGTACGTATTTTTATACGTATTTCGTATAAATTTTGTATGCATTGTATCATGTTGTATGTGTGTTTTCATGTGTATATTCTATGATATTATGTGTTTAGCGGTCCCTTAATTAAGCGGGACAGCCTAGTTACTCGCCACTGACGATGGACCCCCCCCTCAGTTTCAGGTGAAGATGCAGCTTGATTCGGGCTTTCGATGGATGGGCTTTGAGTGGCTGAGGACCCTAGTTTTACCTTAGTTACTTAGTTTAAATCGTTATTCCTTAATAGTTAAGACAATTTACTTAGTTTATTTATGATCCCAGCATGTTGGGACGGTTTTAGGACAACTTATGTATTTATGGATTTTGGAGATTTTGGATAATTAGATTATTTATTTAATAAAGGTTGATCCTATTAATCGAATAATCTAGTTTATTGTTTATTCTAAGTTGGTAATGATCCGTTTGTCGATTTCCCTTCGTCAATCGACACGTCCAAAAAAGTCGGGTCGTTACATCCTCTGCCTCTTCTTCCACCTCTTCCAAGACCCCTAACACCTGTTGAACCCCTTCCACGACCTGCGGAACCACTGGCATCATCTGCAGAACCATTGGCAGCAACTGTAGAGCCACTTGCACCACCCGCATAACCCCTTCCACCACCTCTGCCACCCCTAGAACCTCTACCACCCCTTATTGTTCTTCCATTTCTACCAAGTTGTGTTGGTTGGGCAATGATTGTGGAATGTGGTTGAGAGGATTGATCTAGGTTTATGTCAGTTTTTCTAGGCCTTCCCCTACCCCTCTTGGCTTGTGGTTCAACTTCCTTGTCTTTATCAGGGCATTTTCTCTTTGTGATTCTTTTTTTAGAATGAAACTACTCTGAGGGCAAGCTTTGCCCAAAGCAGCCAAATACCTCCCCATGCTCCACATACAGCTCTATACCCCTGTTTTGCAGTGCAATTTCACCCATCACCCTCACCTCACTATCCGAGTACACCTTTCTCAAACCATCATCCAACCTATGTCCAGGAATCAAGTAAAAAATTAATCCTATGAACAGTGGTGTATTTCCCACACTTTTGCACCAACTCTTCCAAATACCACCAACATAGTTCATCAACATCAACAATAAATGTCTTCCCTGCCCCCCCTGCATACTACAAACCCTTAGAATTGCTCTTAAACTTTCCCCCATGCCATATTTTAAGTGTCACTACTGGGTCTGCCATGTCTTTTGTTCTGTAAACCCAAAATAATTCATAGCAATAAACTCAATAAAAAACAAATAAAAATGCAGAAAACCCCAATCATTCGTAAAAAAACCCCAAACCATTCAAAGGACATTATCAATTACAATGTCGAAACATAATTCGAAACCCCTAATTGCAGAAACAATGCACAAACCCATAATTCGACATTATCAATAACAATACAGAAAGAATGCAGAAACCCCAATAATTCGTAAAAAAAAAAACCAAAACCCTAATTCGAAACCAAAACGAAACTAATAAAACTCAAACAAAAACCCTAAAATCAGTGCAGCCAATATGAACAACCATCAACGACATTATCAATTACACCACTATAAACTCAAAAAACTAAAATAAGTGTCGAAATGAAAATTATTACCTGCAATTGCATCCAATTGAGAAATGGATATTGACGAAAATCAGGTGCTTTGTTTGATGATAAAATCCCCTTGTAATTTCACCCAGAAACGAACACGTATGGTTCGAACTGAAGCAGAGAGCTTCGTTTATTTGAGAGCAGAGACCATCCTATCGTTTTGTTTTTTTTGAAAAAAGCAGAGACCTTGGAGTTCAATTGGGAATTGTTTACAATGTTTTATTCAAAGTTAAAAAAAGGTAAGAAAATACTACTGACTTACTGAAACATTCGTTTATTTTGAGTGTTTTAATTTTTTTATTTTGTTTTTTTAAGGATATTTTGTTTTTAATAATTTAAAATATTTAATAAGAAAATATTAAAAACTGGGCCCCATTTTTTTACCTGCTAGAGCAGGTTACCAATTTAGTGGGAACAATAAGGGTCCGTTTACTTTAGTGTAAAATATTTTCGATGTAAAATGATTTTACATGAAAAACATTTTACGTTGGAAAACTCATTTTCATAGAAGTTTTCCATTATTTACTTGCACGGAAAATAAGTTTTACTCCCAAATTTGGAGGAAAATGTTTCCAATAAGGTGTAAAATGAGTTTTCACCTTAAGTTTTACATTTTATTTTTCATCCAAAGTAAACAATGTAAAATAGGAAAATTATTTTCAGGGAAAACATTTTTCGCTCTAGTAAACGGACCCTAAGAGAAGATATGGTTTAAAGTTGGGAATATTCATGGATTAAACATACTTGGGAATAATCAAAGAAGAAGGCTAAAACTTCGGAATATTTTTAGCAATTTTTCCTTTTGAGTTTGAACGTACTTTTTTTCCCCCTTTTTAATTAAAGTTTATACTTTCTTAATCAAATGATTCCCGCAATCGGACGGTTCGGATCGGATTCAGATCAGACTGTTTCTGATCGGATTTGGATCGATCTGTTTTGGATCGGATCATTTCGGGTCAATTTACTTTCGGACCACTTTCGGATTTGATCGGATAAGATCGTTTTGGATTCAGACAAAGTTTGGACCGGTGTACTATTCGGAACGGATCGGGTTTCAGACCAAAATCCGATAAGGATCAATTCAGATCTGATCGTTTCAGTTCGGATCATTCTCGGATTGGACCATTTCGGGTCGGATCGTTTCAGCATTACTTGTTTGATTCTTCAAAAATACGAAGTATTACTTTTGTAGTTGGAAAAATTGCAAATAATATTTCGAAGTTTAGGTTATCTTTTGTGATTATTCCGAACTTTGAATAATCCACGAATATTCCGAAGTTTGCCCCTTATCTTCCAACAATGTTCTCATTCAACTTGCTACCTACTGAACCAGTAAAAACAGTTGTGAGGCCCAGGACCGTGCCAATCATTATGGGGGCCCTGTGCAATTTGTGCATCATTGATAGATAGGGCCCTAAATTTAAAGTATAATTTACAATTTTTGTATCAATTAACATGCAATTTTAATATCCATTCAAAAACTAATGTCATTTAAAAAAGTTTACAAAGGTGGGTATAAAAGTAGAATATTGATTGAATTTTGAATAAAAATTGTAACGACCCGACTTTTTGACTTGTCGATTTACGAAGGGAATCGACATTCGGATCATTACTTAAACAAATTAAATTACAAATGAAATTAAATATTTAAAATAAATCAACTTTTATTAATTTACTAAGCTGGAATCCAAAAGTCAAATGAGGCATATGGGCCTAAGTGTTACATGATCAAAATAGATGTTTTCCCAACAGACTGGGATTATAAATAAAAACTATATTATTGTCTTAAATATTCTGGAATGACTAAATAAATCTAAAATGAATCTAAACTACTCAAGCCCATCCAACGGAAGCCCGCTCTACGCTGCTGCATCGTCACCTGAAACTGAGGGGGGGTCCACCGTCAGTGGCGAGTAACTAGGTTGTCCCGCTTAATTGAGGGACCGCTAAACACATAATATCATAGAATATACACATGAAAACACGCATAGAACATAATATAATGTATACAAAAATTATACGAGATACGTATAAAAATACGTGTAAAAATACATATACGAATACGTATAAAATACGTATACAAATACCTGCAGATATACGGTTAGAAATACGTATAAAATACGTATAAGGGTACGTATACCATACGTATAATAATACCTGCAGAATACGGTTAGGAATACATACAAAATACGAATACAACACAAATATACATGTACACAATACATACGAATACAGATACATATAATCATACGAATACATATACATACATCATCACATCATACGAGTACATATATACATATAATGTACCTGCTCATAATATATATACTTCGAATCATACACAGCGGAAGACTTATACATTTAATCCTTAGCTTATACTATATGGTTTTCATACTCTCGTATTCATATCATATCTTAACATATCATATCTTATTCTTTCATTTCATCATATCATATCTTATAATTTATATCATATCATCTTTCATTGGACCGGTCACTATAACTCGTTGTGGATCTCGTGTTTCACCACAACTTTCCTAGAACATGCCGGGGTGAGCTCGTGTACTCAACCCGTAGCGGATCTCGTGTTTCACCACTAAGCCTAAGCTATGGCCATAACCCCTAAATAGCAGCTCGTGTACTACTACTTAGACGACTACATATCCTAAGACCCAGAACTACTCGGGGGAACTCGTGTGTTCGTCCCATTGAGCAGTGGCTTCGACTTAACCCAGTCTGACTACTCGGGTCATCAGGTGGGCGTCCTTATCTTATCTTATATCTTTCAAATCTTATATCTTATCTTATATCGGGAAATACTAGGTGGCCATAATCGGAAATGAACCGTTCGAAGTCCCAGGAAAGAGAGGTGCGACACGTATATTGGCCACCTTAAATACCAAGTCTTTCCTAGCCAGAGATCGAAACGATTCGTAATCCTCCTACTCTGTTTCCTTTCTTTCCCTATTAGTATCTTATCGTACCTTTTATATCTTATCCCTACTGATTCCTAATATTAATAATAATACTAATAATAACCGTAATATTAATAATATTAATAGTAATATCCGAATACTAATACTAATAACAATTCCTAAAATTATCCCAATATTATTATAAGTCCCAAAATAAACTAAAGTTGATCAAAATAAAAAGGCCACTCGACATTTCTTTAGTTATAACATAATAATTAGATCAGTTCATTAATAATCATATAAACAATTTAACAATTAACAACATATATTACTCAAAATATGATAAAAATCCTATTTTTATCACAACAAGCCATTCGACACTCTTGAATAAAAATACCAAAATTATACTTTTAATCAATTGAATACAATTAACAACAATTAATCAAATAAACTTAATAATAAACAATTTAATTCACTTTAAACATTAAATCATAAAACATGGATTAAAACAAGATCAAAATCATTCCTTTATTTACATCACACCACACGGCTATCATAGGGTTCAAACAAGATCAAGATTGAATTCAAGAATTCAAAATAACATGTTTTAATAATTTAATTACAATATTTTACACAATCTGATTTTTAAAGAATTAAATTACGAACGACCTTTTAAAGGTCTAAATTACTCTCTAAATTTTAATGAAAGTTAAATATAGGTTCAAGGTTTAACGTGCATAATTTTCGTCCAAAAATAACATCTTTTACTATTTTTAAGGAATTTATAATTATCAAATCAGATTAGGCTGAATTCAGTTTCTGATTTTTCTGCCATATCAAACGAACTTTAAAAATTACGAAAATTTTACACGAGCTGTAAAACACTATTACTGACTTCCACCTAAAATTTCGTAGCATTCCGAATTGATTAAGTATCATAATAAATTCGTAAACCAATTCTGGACAGTTTTACCGGTTTGAAAGATTAAATTATTTCAAGCAAGAGATGAACGAATTTCGCCATGAAATAAATCTTGATTAAAGATAAAACAGTGAAGAAGCTCCTAAAATTATTCTAAGTCACTCGAAAAATTAGAACAACAAGAACAAAAATATTCATGCAATTATTCATACAAGATACATAAATAAATAAATTAATTTATGCATAGAATACCTTAAAATAATAAAGATTCATACTAAAATCAAGAAATATCATATTCATAAAATTCATATGGTTCGAATTATTTAAACCTAATCATGATACTAATTCTTTTACAATTTTCATGCTTTTAATCCTAATTAACTATGTGAATAGTTTGTACCAAAATTAAACGGAATAGCGAAGTTACCTTTAATCGCTAAAATTCCAAGGCAAAAATCACCCCTTTGGTGATCAATATGCACGGCTAATAGAGAGAAAGGTAAGGAAAAATAATTTTTAGTGTTAAGAGAAATTGCAATTAGGGAACAAGTATAAGGCATAAGCCTTATTTATAGAAAAAGAAAAAAAAAAGAAGTAACCCTAAAAAGACCCAAGGGGAGCCGTGTAGGGTACTAAAAATAGGGAAAACCTAGACTTGGTAAATGGGCTAGGTTTGAAAGAGTTTAGGGCTAACTAATTTAATTAATTAATTTAACATAATTATTAGTTAAATTAAAACAAAATACTCCTTGGCCCAAATGAGGAACGGAAACCGGCCAAAGAGAAAGAAAAAGAGAAATTGGGTCTTTGGCCCAATTTAGAATAAAGAATGGAAAATACAAATAAAACAGTCCAAAAATAATGGGCCTTTTGGACTTAGAATTAAATAAAATTAATAACCGCGAAATTTTCTGGCCCTAAATTTCGGGGTATTACAGAGGATACGTAAGTATTTACATCAATCTATATGTGAACTTTTCAACTATTTCCATAATCACAAATACTAACATTTCTAATGTGTTTTATGCTACAGATTCCAAGAGGCTTTGGATTTTTTGTGACTAAAGATGGCACAACTATAATGAATGTTAGTAATGTTCAGTTGTTATTTACTTTGTCTTTTCCATCAAATTGTGTATACTTAATTGATATTGTGTTTTTCATTGCAGACTTTAAGGGAAAACCCTATACCAAAGATGCGTAACAATGACCACAGTATTCCAACCCAAGAATCCCATACATGAGGGAGCATTGTCCAAGATCAAATGCTAATTCAGGGTCATAATTAAGCTTATAAAAGACTTGTGTAGCTTAGTTTCATTTTGTATCTTAATTAAGCAAACATGTACTTTGTTAGTTTGTTTTTAGAACTTCGTTGGTAAAAGTTCTACTAAAACTTCTTAATTGAAGATCAGATGCTAATTCAAGGGCATATATGAGATCATAAATGACTTGTTTGCTTAGTTTGATTTTGTAACTTCTTAATTGAAGATCAGATGCTAAGACTTCATGTAAGCTAATTGCACTTTTGTAATGAAATGTTGTATAAGGTAAAGCTGTTAAATTTTACCCAAATTATCTCAATAATTTAATACAACATAATCAAGTACAACATACAAGTACTAACAAACTACTTAAATTTTGCCCAAATTTTCTTATTAATTCAATACAATATAATCAAGTACAACATACAAGTATCAACGAACTAGTTTAATTTTGACATAGTCATTGTTCAATAAAATTGTCTCACTGTTGCTTTTATTAACATAGTCAGCTGAGTTGCCAATCAAGTCCTCCTCCCAACAGAAAAATGAGCAACCATGTTGTATAAAAAAAAGATTAGAAAATTTACCCAACAATCCTAACTTAGGTACAATTTTAAAAATTATAAAATCAATCAAATAGAAAACTTACAAGCCAATCTTGACACCCATAATACCGCGCCCCTCTCCTCGTGGTCTTCGATATGCCATATTTTGCACGTTTCCCACAACCACAAGTCATGTTCACCATTCTCCCCAAAATTACATTCCTCGAACAACAAGATGATTGGGAGTGAGATGAGTGTTGCATTATCAATTAGATTTAATTTCAATAGGAATGTAATTTTAAATTAAACAAATAATAATAAAGAAAGAGCAATGTAGCAACACGAAGAAGAAAGAAGGAAGCATTAAATGTAGTAAAATAAAGGAAGCACTAGAAGAAGAAAATTAAAGAAAGAAAAAAAAAATAATAAAAGGTAACCTGCTGTACAAGGTCAATCAAAGCAGTGTTGCATTCCTTTTTTTTATTATTAATTGAGAATATTTAAACTAGGGCCCACAAATTCAATTAACCTGTTGTACAAGTTGCCCTTCCAATGGGAACAATAAAAGAAGATATGGTTGAAAGTTGGGAATATTCATGGATTAATCATACTTGGGAATAATTAGAGAAGATGGCTAAAACTTCGGAATATTTTTAGCAATTTTTCCAACTCAAAAAGAATACGGAGTACAATACAAAGCCCAAAGAGAGACGTTTAAACTCAAAAAGGACGTTCAAACTTTTACGGCTGAATGAATTTTGAAAAAGCATATAGTGTACCTAGAGCTGGCAAAACTTGACTCAACCCGATAACCCAACCCGAACCCAACGTAATAATAACAGGTTGGGTTGAGTTTTTCAACCCGTCTAGTTAAATGGGTTGACCCAACCCAACCCGTTTAGTTTAATGGGTTGGGTCGAGTTGAAATTCTCAACCCGACTTCAACCCGCTTAACCCATTAAAATATACGTTGTAATGAAATTAGTTTCAAGTTGGATCAATTGATATACTAATCTATTCACTTTCATCTTGTTATTTTTTTTATTATGTGATAGAGTCTTTACGAGTTATGTAGGTGGTTGTATTGTTTTAAAATCAAATGTTTTTATCTTGAACAATAGAACTCAAAAAGGTTTTTAGTTATTAATTAATATTGTTTTATAATGTGTAAATTATGGACAATATGACTTGTAAGTTGTAGAGTCTTTATGAGTTATGTAGGTGGTTGTATTGTCTTAAAATCAAATGTTTTTATCTTGAACAATTTAACTAAAAAAGGTTGTTAGTTATTAATTAATACTGTTTTATAATGTGTATTATGGACAATATGACTTGTAAGTTGTAATATATATGACTATCGTGGGTTGTTGTTATAGTCCATATATAAGTGATAATATTATTAAACGGGTTATTGGGTCAACCCATTTATTTATAAGGTTGGGTTGGGTTGAGAATTTCAACCCGTTTAACTAAATAGGTTGGGTTTGGGTTGGAGATTTTAACTCGTTTATATTAATGGGTCAACCCGAACCCAACCTAGGTCGACCCATTTACAGCTCTAACTGTACCTTAGGCCATCATTATCAGCAAACCAATAAAAAAGGTTCACATATTTCTCTCTTCATTTCTCTCTCATCCACATCACCCTAACCAAACCATTTACAATTCACCTCTTAACAACAAACCACACAAAAAAAGTTCATTATTTTCTCTCTCCTACTTTTTCCTACCTCATTATATTTTCTCTCTCCTATATTTCTCTTTCCTATTTTTTCCCACCTAATCATACTTTTTCCCACACAAAATATAATCGTTGTAAATATGGTCGTTGTAAATATAGCCGTTGGGAAAAATATTATATTTTAAAATTATATCAATATGGGTGTTAAATTGTAGAGAATTTTAAAATATGAATTTTGGTTTAATTATTTTAAAAAAAAAAAAAAAAACATAATAACTTATTTTAATTAAAAATGGTTAATTAAATTAAATTTTCTCTCTCTTCCTTTCCTCTCTCCTCTGCATTTTTTTCCTGCTCTCTCCACGTACAGGATGCTAAGTGTTTTTTTTTTTTTTTAAAAAGAAAAAATTGGTTTGCAAACAAACCATTTCATGTGTGTTGTTAAGAGCAAAAAAAAAGGTTTGATTGAGAGCAAACCATTAAATGTTTGTTGTTAAGGGTGCCCTTAGTGGCATTTGACATATACCTCTGGCTCTAGCAGTCTAACACCAAATGTTCACAATAAAATTATCAAATGTTCACAGCATCATACTATCAAATGTTCACAACATTACACTATCAAATGTTCACAACATCACACTATCAAATGTTCACAACAAAATTATCAAATGTTAATTAACATCAAACTATCAAATTTTTACAACAAAAATATCATTTATTCATCAACATCAAACTATAAAATATTCACAAAAAAAAAAAATCAAATGTTCACCAGCATTAAACTATCAAATGCAGTGCCGTCCTGAAAATATTTATGACGCAGTTCTAAAATTTTAACTAGACCCTTGATATTTTAATAAATACGATAATTCAATATTATATTGACAACACATGTATATATATCTCAAATTTTTTTTATAGATAATGATATATATTTATCTAAAAATATAACAATAAGACAAAATAATTTTAGAAAATTTTTAAAAAATTAGACCTTTTGAAAAATTAGAACTTGTGAAGAGGGTCTTCTTGCATACCTACCCAGCACAGCCCTGATCAAATGTAGAGAACAAAATTATCAAATGTTCACCAGTATTAAACTATCAAATGTTCACAACAAAATTATCAAATGTTCACAACAAAAATACTAAATGTTCACAAAAAAGCACCAAATATTCACAACAAAAATACAAAATATTCACAACAAAGTACCAAATGTTCACAACATATCAAATGTTCACCAACATTAAACTATCAAATGTTGACAACAAAATTATCAAATGTTCATCAGTATTAAACTATCAAATGTTCACCAGCATTAAACTATCAAATGTTCACAGCAAAAAATTATCAAATGTTCACAACAAAAGTATCAAATGTTCACAACAATAATATCAAATGTTCACAACTTTATTTATACCAGAACCACCTAGTTGCATGGTCCCGAGTCCACCCAATAATTTGCGTTTTTCTACGGAGTATTTTTTATGGGTATTACTATTTACCGCCCTTAAATTACCGTATACCGCCCGTATTTTGACAGACATTCCCTATTTTACCCTTACCCCAATTAATATCTTTCACCCCCTCTCTTTTCTCCAGTCTCCATTTCACGCATCTTTCAGGAAAAAAAAAGATCTTCTTTCTCTCTCTCCATTTTTTCTCAGATCCACCACCAGCGGTTCCTATCCCACGCCAAGCTCCACCACCAGCAGCTCCTACCCGACGCCAAGCTCCACCACTTGGGTAAATGGGGAGGGGTAAGTGTAGTTAGGTTGGGTAAATGGGGAGGGGCAGTATAGAAAGTATTTGTATAAATACAGGAGGTATACAGTAATTTTAGGCGGTATTTAGCAATTCAGTTTTTTATTTTTTTTTATGTCACTTTTAACGAATGTTGCACTTCAGGTAAGCCGACAAAGTAACTTGTTAATTCATTTTTCTAAAAGGTGGTTACCGTTTAATCTAAAGAAAGATGGGAGGTAAAAAATCCAAATGAGAGAATTTGAACTTCATCAGTTCAACCTTCAAATGATCAAAGAGCCTTCAAAAATGGTTCAATGACCTCAATCTACTCTGAACCAGAATGGAGATGTCAAGACAGAGCTTTAGCCAACGACCTTTTAGATAAATACTAAAAATAAATCATTCAAATACAAATTAGAATCAAGATAACAGCTAGGAACTGTCAAATGTTCAGCAGCACCCATAATTCAAATTTAAAGCATTGCAAGTCAAAAACGCAAATCTTGATTCTAAACAATAACTGGCTTTCACTTTTCTTCCTCCTGCTTGTTGGATGCTTCTTTGATCTCATCAGCTCCATCTTCCTGGATTTTGGAAAAACACACACATTCAGAAACAAAACAAAATGGTTGAGATTAGAGGATGCAAATGACAAATTAATTGATATAATTTTAACACCAATAAGATATAGTTCTACTCTTGTTGGTGCTTAAGTTTTTCTATCTAATAACTTCATTAAAACCTTCTAATCTCAACCTTAACATGCATGCAAAGATGTTTGTTGCACATATTTTGAAAGGGAGACAGTATATTATAGACAAGAGCAAAGAGATAACTATTCAGTACCTGCATGTCAGAAGTCCACAAAGTCAAATTGTCCCGGAGAAGCTGCATAATCAAGGTGCTGTCTTTGTAGGAGTCTTCTCCTAGAGTGTCCAACTCGGCAATTGCTTCATCAAAGGCCTTACAATGAAATAAAGGCAATTTGTCAAACAAAGCCACACAACAATAAAGTTGCTGTGCAGAGACAAATGGGTGATTGTGTCGAACAACTTTTACATTATACCACCAAAACTAGGTTAACCACGTCTCAGAATGACAGCAAGAAAATTTCAGTCTACAAATAGATCTGTCAACAAAGTCTACTCCCTAGTTGATCAATGCACATTGCCACAATTCAACAATAAACAATTGAATGACATTCATTGCTGAAAGTCCATAAGTTTGACCCGTACATAGTTTATGGTTGAATGATGTTAGAAAAATGCGCATTCAAACAGGTAATGATTCCAGGGATTGCTAATTGAAAGGTGGAAGAAAACCCTTGTATGCAGAATTTAGTAATATAATGAATAACACAAACTAAACTGCCAGTTCAACACATTTAATGTTTTTGAAAAAAGCAAGTAGCATCTTCACAGCTATGGTTCTCACCTGCTTAGCCAAATTACAGGCACGGTCAGGAGAGTTGAGAATCTCATAGTAGAACACTGAGAAGTTGAGGGCAAGACCAAGCCTGATGGGATGTGTTGGAGGCAACTCAGCATTTGCAATATCCTGTCAAACGAAAAAGAAACATATCATTACACATACATTAAGGACTTTTATTTAGGGCAATAAACATCCTTACAGAAATAGATTCATTATATGTTACACGGACTCTTTATTACACTTCAAGTACTCGTGTCAGATATTAGACCTTCGGACACTGGTATGAAACTTGGACATTTCAATTTGAACCACAAACATTCATATACTATTTCATAAAATTCTCGTGTCCGACACTTGGAAGTATCCATGTCCAATACTTTTAAGTTTTAACTTAGTCCGAGTAACATAAGATTAACTAACTAGACAAAGCATTTAACGGAAGAAACATATTACAAAGACTAACTAACTAGACAAAGCATTTAACGGAAGAAACATATTACAAAGACCCCCCCCCTCCAATCTTGTCAAAAATCTATTCAATCACAATCAAAAAGAGTTGCAATAAAGATCTGAGCAAAAGCAAATCAGTCACCAACAAATTAAAAACTTGTTTTGGCAGCATCATCTCTATCTTAGTATCTAAGAATATGCATCTCTGGCATGAGTTGTAAAAACTAAGGTTTACCTAAGGTTCTCTTCTCTATGCATTTCCCAAAACAAAAACCTCAGCTTGTTCCCATTCTGTTTTGAATTCTAGTTTATCTTTGTAATCCTCTATTCTAGACAATTTTTGACAAAGATGTTTTTTTTGGATATAAGATCAAGCACTATAACGAGCATTGGAAGCCTAATTGGTAAAGATCAGTGCAATCTGCAACTTATGAATCAACAAAAAGATGTCACCAACAAGATTCAAGTCAACGTCACTATCATCAAAGGTCCCCATATGAACACAAAACCAAATCCTCCTCCATTCGTTTTCAGTTTCCACCTAAACATCTTGGACCATATCCCTAAGCGATTTCAGTAGAATGCCAATGAATAATGTTTGAACCAACAAACATTGTCTCTACAAAATAAAAATTCCTGCCTAATCACAAATTATAAAAACACAAACCAAAACAACAAGATCCGCAAACATTGTCGATATAAATAATGAATACAAAATACCAATCCAATCTAAACAAAAAAAGGTGATTCCGATGCCAAAATCAAGTGTGAATTCCAATTAACAAAGGACAATCAGGAGTTAAATCCACAAATTCTATTCAATATTTCGATTACATGGCAGAAGTAAATAACTGAAAACTTGCAAACAAAACGAAAGAGAAAGAGAGAAAAAAAAGATAAAAAACCTGAGCAGATTTGTAGGCGGAAAGAGTACTTTCGGCGGCCTCTTTCCTATCAGATCCAGTGGTAAACTCAGCCAAATAACGATGATAATCACCTTTCATCTTCAAATAAAAGACCTTAGAATCAGCAATTTTGGCAGCAGGAATAAGCTTAGTTTCAAGAAGCTTAAGAATACCCTCGCAGATCTTAGCAAGCTCAGATTCAATCTTAGATCTGTAACCTCTAATGGTAGAAACATGATCTTCATTACCACGACTTTCTTCCTTTTGTTCGATGGAAGAAACGATCCTCCATGAAGCACGACGTGCTCCAATAACATTTTTGTATGCCACTGATAGAAGATTTCTTTCTTCAACAGTGAGTTCGTCACCTTCACAGGCTGCTGTTACAACCTTCTCCATGAACTCCACCATTTCCTCATAACGTTCAGCTTGTTCAGCGAGTTTGGCCATGTATACGTTCTCATCTCTTGCTGTTGATGCCGCCATTGATGAAGTTTCTATGATACGTGAGGGGGGGTTTATTTTTTATTTAATTTATTTTATTTTTTTTTTTGATTTTGAAGAGAAAAAAGTAGGGATTTTGAAATTTGAGATTTTTTTAATCTGATTTTGGATTTGGAGTAAATAGAGGAGGGAACGGCGAGGGGAAGGAGAGTGGGGGCAGAGGAGAGAAAGTGAAGGTTTGCCAGCTAATAGCCTAATATAAAATCCGAATCACGCGGTCTAAGGTCTCTTTTTCCAGCATTCTTTAGATTTTTTGTATCAAGTAGAGTGGTTTTTCACCGTGTGTATATTTAAATATATTTCGTCTTTTTGAATTTTATTTGTGGTGATATATAATTATTAATTAACATGTTTGTTTAATTTTATTTTTTGAATTTTATTTTAGGTTAAGAAAGTTATGTTTGGAAGTTTTTTTTTGTTTTTTTTTAGGGAATGTGTCTTTGGAATTGGTTAGGTAGTTATGTTTGAAATTTTTTTTAAGGGATATATTTTTGTAGGTTAGGTATATTATTAGCACCGGTATATATTTTTATTATTTTATGATAAGAATATGTACTCAAAATGTTTTATTGTAATATGTTAAGAGATGTTATCTATTAGTTTTTTATCGATTAGTAAATATGAAATGTTATTTGTACAAATTATTTTTGAAAAAGGTGTTTCCTTCTTTCTTGGTGATTTTATTTTATTTTGATTTGATATTTTATTTCAAAATGTAAGATATTTATATAATAAGATGATAGACGATTATTCATTTTTTTAGTTGAAGGGTGTAAGGAGGGATGATTACGTTATGTTGGCTCCAAAACTATATTGATATTGAATAATTATGTTAAATAATTTATCCCTTTATATTTTTGTTAGGTATTTATTATGTTAGGTAGTTTTTTTTTTTAAGAAAAAAACAATAAAAGGTAGGTTAATGAGAGGCCTCCATTGGGGGTTTGGAGGCCTCTCATCAGTTTATATTTTAAAATTATATAATAGATTTGCAAACACTCCCAATTTTTTTTTCTTTAAAATTGTTGAACTTATGTTTTTTAAAATTTCATAGATGACACCATGTTATGTATCAATTGATAGAAATAATACTCCCTCTGTTTTTTAGATGTAACACGTTGACATTGGCACTATTCATCCGACTCACTTTGACATTTAATTGTTACTTATTTATAAAGAAATATATAGTCATGTGGGATTTTGTTGAATTCACCTCGGAATACACTTTTCAAATATATAATTTTCATAATATTACACTTATATATTTAGAGATATTACGAGTCCAACTTGTGTCTAAACAAGTGTGAAAAGTGAAGTGTTAGATCTAAAAAACAGAGGGAGTATTAATTAGGGTGTTTTGTGAGATTTTCAGAGTTAAGAGCAAAGTTGAGTAGTGGTGAGCTAAACCGGGTACTTGGTCTTTTTCTATGGAACCGGACCCCGAACCAGAACCGTCGGGTCTGAAATATCTGGAACCGGAACCGGAACCGCAGCAACCGGGTAATATTGTCGGGTCTGAAATATCTGGAACCGGAACCGGAACCGCTGCAACCGGGTAATATGTTTTTGGAATCGAAACCGGTACCACTGGGTACCGGTTCCAATACCGGGTACCCGGTTTTCTATAGTGGGTGTGTAATTTGTTCAATTTCTTAAATTTAAATAACAAATCGGATTAAAATCCAACAACTACTCTACTACATATTTACAAATTTACCACTAAACATCCACAAAGAAAGTTTCCTTAAACACAAGTTTACAATTTTTAAAATAAAACATACAAGTTTACATAAATTCATAGACACGAGTTTACACAAATTACATACAAGTTTACATAAAGTCATAAATATACAAATTTTGAATGGAAAAAAAAAATTAGGCTTATTATATTTTAGTTTAGTCAATAGTCATTTCAATACTTCATTATTTACCATTGGATAAAATTATAAAACCTAATTCAACTAGGTCAAATATTAGGTACCCATTGGGAATGGGTCCGGTACCGGATACCCGGAATTGGAACCGTTACAACCAGATACCCACCGGGTACCCGGTCCAAAATTTTTGGAACCAGAACCGGAACCAGATGAACCGGTTTTGGTTAATTACCCGCCGGTTCCTAACCGGGTTCGATTCCATTGGTGGTACCCGGAACCGTTGCTCGGCCCTAAAGTTGAGTACTCAACTTTGATAAAAGTTGCAGTTTAGGTACCCAAGTTGCAAAAGTTGCAGTTTGGGTACTCTAAACATAATTCTTTTAAGTTAATTTTTAACATTTGATTTTTTAAGAGAACTTTTAACATTTAATTATAATTGTTAATTACTTCCATAAAACTATTAAAAATTAGTAATTCGATATTAATACTCACCAAAATCATGGACAAAGATCCGATAATTAAAAAATAGATATTCTTGTATTTAATAAATAAACACAATTATAGCAAGTACCCAAAAAACCCAATATCACACCCAAAAAATATCAATAGCTATTTTGTGAATTTTACATTTTGGTATATGATTTTTAATAAATATCTACATTCATTAATAATTAATTTGTATGTAGTTTCCTACTTATTATTATTTATTTTTGAGCGGAAGTAGTTTCTTAAGTTAGTTACTTAATTATTAATAATTTTTTTTTTATAAAAATATAAAATATAAAATTGCTAAAAAAATTTGGTGCCTCGATTGTGGGTTTGGAGCTCTTACAATCAAAGAGTCTCCTAAATTATTAAATAGATTAGAGGGAGAAAATTTTAAAAGATGATGATTGTACTGAAATCAAGAGAAAGACGAAACAATGAAACAAAAAAGGAAAGTGAAAAAAAAAATGAATAGAGTGACAGTACACACATTTTTTTTAATAGGATAATGCAAAGGTTATATATTAAAATAATAATATTAACAAAAGAAACTAACAAAATTTTTAACGGTGTTAGTGGAGAGTACTCTTTTTGCAACTTTTACAACTTGGGTACACAAACTGCAACTTTTATCAAAGTTTGGTACCCAAGTGTGCACTTCACTCATAGAAAACTTATTTTTAATGTAAAAAAAGGATTCAATTCGAAGTAAAACCTAATTTCACATTAATACCCTATTCTAAAGTAAAAAAAAAAAAGAAAAAAAAAAGAGTGAATTGCTAAACATAGCCCTCATTTTACTTACCAAAGCCCCCCTTATGGACGAAATTGCCCTTGACCCCTAAAAACATAGCCCTCATTCTACTTACTAAATGCAGCCCTCATTTTACTCACTAAAGCCCGCATTTGGACAATTTTGTCCTTGGCTACACGTGTGTGTGTTGGACGTAGAAAAAAAACACGACATATATGCGCCCCGGCCTAGGCCCAGGCGCATGGTCCATGCGCTTGGTCCTAGGCTGGGGCGCATAGACCATGCGCCCCCGACCATTCTGATTGCGCACTTGGTCTTCAAATACTCATATCTCCTTCGTTTCTCCGCGAAATTTGACGTATAATATATCAATTCGAAGCTCTTGGAACAAGGAATCATATGCATTTGAATCGCCTAAAAAGAAATTCTGTGTAAAAAGTTATGAGCATTAAATTAAATAAAGTCAAAATGACATTAGTATCGGTGGAACAAGTGCTAATTACACCCAATAATATTAGCCCCTGAAAAATCCAAAAATAACTTAACAAACGGTTTTACTTTGAATTGAATTTTTTTTTTACTTTAAAATTGGGTTCTAACGTCAAAATTTGACAGATCACCATTACTAATGCCATTTTTGACAATTGATGCTTTATAATGAGTCATTTACGAAATTCTTAAAAACATAAAGTCACCAATGATAAAGTTTAAAAACACATGGTTACCAATAATAAAGGGTAGTAAAGCAAATCAAAGTCAAAAGTTTTTATTAGTTGACACCCATTTTGCGATAGAAGAAAAATTGATGCACTTAAAAATAGCAATTAAAAATATAAGTAATCTCCTTGTAAGTTGAATGGATACTCAAGAAGATGGGGGTTGAATTGAGTATGAGTGTTTTTTGATTCGTTTTTATGTTAGCTTATCAGATTTTGGGAACAACGAAAGAACAATAAAAATAAAGAGTGGAGACACGAGGATTTAACGAGGTTCGGCTTCTCGATAAGCCTACGTCCTCCACTCTCTCACCAATATTATTAATCAACTCTGAAGAATAACAATAGCTACACACTCAACTGAATGCTACAACTATGTAACAATCAATTCCCCAATTGTTAACTCTAACAGCTCACTCAGTGCTCACAAAACACTCCCCAACCACTTCCCACTAAGTAGTTCAAATACAATTTCCAATTTCTCCGTAAGTTATCTCTTGAAGATGAATATGGAGATGTTTTAGCTCTAAGGATGAACTTATGGAAATATTGCTGATTTTTCTTTTTGAGGGCAAGAGGGTTTTTAGGGTTTTCAAAGAATTAGATTTTAGCAAATGGAAAACCGTTGCCCTAATTGTGCATGGGAGAGTTGCTTAAATAGTACATTCAACCAGCTGTCAATAGTACAATAGTACCAAATAAGACTTTATTCCCTTCCACTTATTGTAGTGGGTTAGTGGAAGGCACACTAAAATCCAAAAATGATAAGTGCATTAAATAGGCTGATTGAATATTTTATTTTAGCAATTTTTCCAAATCTTAAGTAATCAAAAAACGTTTGAATTTCAAAACGTTTTGGTGCTAAAATATCAAGAATGATTACTTAAGTGTAGATGTGTAATACTGAGGTCTGTTTTCACAGTGGTCTCAGCATTATTGAGTTTATGTCTGATAAAGAGAACTGTTCTTTGACTGTTTTCTTTACTAGACATAAACTTCAAACCTTCTTGCATCTTTTCATTTCTACCTCACCCTTACTTCCCTAAGTTCATGTTTACATAAAGATCCTAATGTACACAAAATTAAAAGCTCCAAGCTCTTGGCTTCTAATCTTCATGTATCTCAAAGCTCTGATGTTCTTCACTTTAACTCTTGCCTTGATGTTTCCTAACTTGATTCAACCTATTTATAAACAATCATGCATAACAATGAAGTATAGGGAACTAGTTTGTCATCACTCAAATCAAACATGGTTCAACAATTTCCCCCTATTTGATGATGACAAACCATTCCCCCTGAGTACAGTAACAAATTGTTTCAATTAAAACAACTTTTCAGAGGAACTGCCCTTGCACTATGCCTGCAGTCAGACTCATAATCTCAGAGAATTAAAGCACAAAATAGGCTAAAGCACAATTTGACTGATTAGTAGGTCAGTCAACTCATCACATTACTCATTACTCAACATTTATTGAGTTTCAAAATTAAGACCTGTAACCAGCAAGACTTACCAGAATCAAGTGTAGCAAAAGAAAATCTAAGTTCACTTGGAAGATGTACTTCCAGTTAGGATGGGTAGGAGCTTTTGATTTGAATTCAAACCTCCCCTAGGCATAGAGTTGGGCCATCTCTAACAAAGTCTGAACCTTGTTCATGTTGCTACACAAGATACCAGGAACTTCATATGTTCCATTCACCCTTTTGGCATCATCAAATGACAAAAAAGAGATATAGCATAGCAAATTAGGGAGAGTCAACAGATAAAGTCAACACAAGCTAAAGCAAAACAACATTCTAGGGATGCTGTACTAATCTTTTTGTACCGTCAACTCACAATCCTAATAGTTTAAAGCACACACAAGTTTAAAATTATACAGACCAAAACCACTTTGCATGAAAAATGTTTAGCAAAGTGGTGAAAACCAAAAGCAAATGAGTTGTTCAGAGAAACATAATTAAAGAGAGTTTGGTTAATAGGTTAGAAAGGAAGGGGACGAATCAAGAAGAGTTGGAGTTGGTGTCCTCATCAGAACTCTTAGTTGAGCCCTCATCATCATCTTCATCTTCTTGGCAACAACAATGATGGGAACTGGTCTCTTGGTGGTTTTAGGCGTGGTGCTAGAAGAGGAGGCAAGCTTTTCATCATGGCTGTCTAGCCTTGCAGATATATTCTTCAAAGACCCATCCAGTGAGGAGCAAAGAGCATTTACACTAGCTATCATCTGTTGTAACAACTCTCCATGTGTCTGGACTTGCTTGGACAAAACCACTGTAACTTCATCAGACTTGGAGCTGGTTCGCTTCCTAATATCACTAGTCCCCTCTGCATCCTTCATCTTGAGAACACCATCCTCAAAGGTCTGTCCTAAGATCTGATTTGTAAGGATTGACATTTTCTTGACTTCACCACATAGAGAAACAACTCTCTCCTTAAAAACTAGGGTGAGCCAAGCTCCATAGGTGTAACACCCCGTCCTTAAAAACAGAGGATACAAGCGGAAAGATAGGGCACTGGACGGGAATGCCACTTTAGTTCTAAGAAAACAGAACCCAAAAGAAAATAATAAAGCCCGACTAAAGAAAGTTCAATACCATTACAAGTCCAAAGTACGAGGTATAAAATCCTATAAATAAGTCTAGAAATCAAATCTACTTAAACAGAAATCATAAGTGAGGAATTCTAGCCACACCATACAAACTAGGATGGCTAAACTAATGGAAAGAATCCCTAATACCAATCCTCACACACACACCACCCAAACTGTTACAATCCTGCAGTCAATCAGCATCTGAAAAATGAATACAACTCCACTGTCAGTAGCGAGTAACTATCAGTTCTCCCCAACACAGAAAACACAAGTCTAGAACCATAAATCAGGGAGTCAAATCAATATTTACAAATAATATAAAATATTCAAGTCATTCAACAAAGACAATCATTACTTACCATAACCTCGTCCAAAACCCACCTGCAGAACCAGTTAGTACAGTACAACATCACAACAAATAGAGGCTTCACCCAAAACATAAGGAATCCAATAACATCTCAATAAGACAACTTTATACCACAAACGGAACCCAAATTCCCAGATAAGTGTTATGAACACAATTATAGCAAACTACCCAAATTAATACACGTACTGAAGACAGAACGACCACTAGTGGTATCCCACAGTACCACTCCTGAAGTACGTTAGGTAGATGCCAAAAATATGAACTTACACTACCAACGATAAACACAGACAATTGTAATTGTAGATGGAACGATCGCTAGTGGTATCCTGCAGTACCACTTCCTAAGGTTTGTAAGGTAGATGCCCAAAATATGGACTTACACTACCAACAATCAACACGAAGTTGATGTGTCTATGAATGACCAAACTCCCGCTGCCGGATGGACGCCCAAAATATGGACTTACACCTCCAGAACTCCCAGATGACAAAAATTAACCCAGGTAAATAACTATTGTTCTTGGATTCCGCAGCCCAAGAAACATAACTGATCTAACCATTGAATTCGGCAGCACAATGGCTCCAACTAACAATTAAAAATAATCTCCTAGATACATGTACAATAAAATATATCGTTCCTATTTACCGATAAATTCCGAAATTACAACTTCCATTATTTATCCACAACTAACATGTACCCAACACTCATACATTTTAAGAATAATATTTAGCCCAATAATAATATTTTTAGACACATTTCATCCCCACTTAATCAAGTAACAACTACTTAGCAAAACTCATTATGAAAACACCAAATTAGCCAAACTTGTACCCAAATAACTCCTATTGATTAGCAACCATTAAAAACACAAGTATGAACCAAATTACACCATTAAACATTAAGTTTATCCCATACATACATGCTGTCCAGAATTATTCAACCACCAACTTATTTAAAATTAATCAAGCTTGCACAAATAATTCTATAATTAATCAAGGACATAACCAAGGATAATATAAACCTAAAACAAAATTAAAAACATGCTAAATAGTCATCTAAACCACACGCCCAAAAGCGTGAATTTGCAGATTTTATTTTACACAATTCCATCACAAGTTACATAATAAATTAAATAAATCCTAAATTCAACAATTCAACAACTAAGCATGATTAAACCCATAAACCACGAAAAATACTCCCAAAACCAAAATATATCAAGGCCAAATTATAATATGATATCACTAAAAATTTGGGCAACATTTTGCCTAGAAATTGGACTAAAGCGAAATTCGCCAACAATTCATAACAATAATTTTACAACAAATCATTGAATAAATTACCAACATAAATCATAAAACATTATTTTAGCCTAAAAACATAAAAAAATCAGATTATATAATCACACATATCACACAAAAATTTAATGAAATAAATTGTACAAAATTCCTCACAACAATTATCATAATTTATAAATTGTGCATAAAACTCCAAAATAATTTATTCATGTAATTTTCACATCAATATAATCTAAAAATAACTTCTGGAAATAACCTAAAACACACGAAAAATCAGAATAAAAATAATTACATAATTTCATGTTAAATCCAAATTTTAAGGCCGAAAACAACACAAAATAGTCTAGATTGTTTTTAATCAATTCCTTACATGATTCTAACCCAAATACTATCATCTTAAACCATATGATTCCTAGATTAGAGATAATGTTAGTTACCTTGAAATTTGATTGATTAGTGTAGAGAAAATCGCGTGAAAATTGCTTGAAAACACCAAAAATCACCTTGAACTCCAAAGAAAATTGGAGGGAGTATTGTTTTGTTTTTGTTTTTTTTTATTTTTATTTTTATTTTTTATGAAAGAATGAATGAAGGAGCAATGAGACAACTCTCAATCCCTCCCTCCTTATCAACCGGCCAGTAGAGGAGGTGAGAAGTTTAGTTAGTTTTTTTTTAATTAATTTAAATCAATTAAGTTTAACTACTATGGTTAATTACCCATTAAGGCAATTAAGAGGGTGCATACTAGGCCTGTTTAATGCATGGGGCGGGGGCCCATTTAAAACCCTGGCCCGACCCATTAAAAAATTTATGATCCAATTAGAGGTGATCATCCTAGCCCGGCCCGTGTGGCCCGCCCAAACCCGCCCGAAAAAAGTTAGGGCTTGGGCAACCAAAAATATATTTTTTAGTTCAAAAACCCGGACTGACCCGCAAAAGCCCGTTTTGGGCCGGAAAGCCCGCACTTTTTGGACGAATTTGGGCAAGACTTTTTATATACATGACCGAGCCCGCCCATTTGATCACCTCTAGATCCAATCCTTTTTAGAAATGGGACGGGTTCTAATAGGGTCAATAAGTTAACGAGCCGGGGTAGATTTTTAAAGGGTCGAAAAAATTACAAGCCTAAGTCCATTACATGCATTTCAGAAATGCGAACCCCTTTTCAATTCCCAACTTTATGAATCTATAAAAGAGGGAGTGTAATGAATCTAAAAAAGGATTTACAACCGTGGCTACTTATTTGCTTGCTAGCTACAGTGAGAAGTAAAGAAAATTTGGAATATTTGACACGTTAGAAATTAGATGTCAAGTTATTACTAATCCATGATTTTTTTTAAAGAGAGTTATTTTATTTTACTTTTATTTTATTTTAATGTTTGTTAAGTTGTATTGTGCGTTGAATTCACAACTCACAAGCATATGAACGACAAGAAATTGCTTGATTTTAGATTTGGATGATATGGGCCGGGTAGGGCCGGACCTAATAGGGTATGACCCAACCCATCGTGTTAAAGAATGTGTGAAGCCTGGCCCGGCCTGACTCACTAAATAGTTGACCCACCCCGGCCCTAACCTGGCCCGTTGAACAAGACTAGTGCATACCAAAAGTTCATAACTTTTCCTCTGGTGCTTTGATAGGCCGGCTCCCATATGATGCTAGTCACCCCAAATATTTTTTTTTGGCTTAACAATGAATTAAAATCCAAAAATAAGTATAGATAAATTTCCTAAATAAAAAAAATGTTAAATATCCATACTTACATAACTATATGTAAATATAAATATTGCCTCGACATAACGCATATTTTAATATCGAACAATAAAATTCGTTATAAGAATAAAAATACATTTAACACACAACTTTCATTATGTGTCGTAAAAATATATATAAATATATATTTTCTTAAAACAAGTAAATAATTTTTTTAAAAAAATATTTAACACATAATCACATAAGCATAACATGAAATATAGGGGTATTACATCACAAATATTTTCAAACTAAATAGTTATATATATATTTGGAAACTAAATATTGAATATAAATCGGTAGGTAGAAATTTATCAAATAAATTAACATATTTAAAAAATATAGATAATTTTTATTATTTGTAAATGAAAATAGAATCTATACCTAATATATTAAAACACTCCCTAAAATATAATTTTGACACATGGGATATCTCATCTTTAAAATTATGCCACGTGTCATCTTAAAAAATTGTTTCATTTTCCTTTTCCTTCTTTATGAAATAAAAAAATTGCTTTTATTTTCTAATTATAATTAATATTAATAACGTATTAACATTTAATAAAACTTTTCAATTACTCTCAAATTATAAAATTTGCTTTCTTACATCACTTCCTTTTTAAGTTATTCATTTTAAATTTAATTTTATTCCCTTTTGAAATTCTTCTAAATGAGCTCACACTTTATATTTACAAAATTATTTTCCATTAGTATATAATTATGCAAATGAATATTTTTCAAAATATGTATATGTTTTTTTTTTCCAGGGAAAATATATGTTATAATCTTAAAAATACTTAAAATTTTGATATATTTTCATTTTTTGGATGAATTATTATTAAGTCTTAGTTAGTTTCAATAATTTTCAAAAATCATTAGAATTACAACATACAACTATGAATCTAATAGGTACAAAGCTCGTGCATTATGCACGGGCCAAAAACCTAGTTAATTATAATTTCAAGGATAATTCTTCCTTCAAAAATAACTTGGCGTCTAAGATTCATTAGAAAATATTTTATTTAAAAATTTAGTTATCAAAAATGAATAAAAATATTTTTATAATTTAAATCACAAAAATCGTTACTTTTAAAAGAAGTAAAAATGCGGGGTATTACAGTAGGGAATGGTTTGACCTTTCGAGTATGCTGACCATGTGTGCAATCATGAGGCCAGGGATACTAAGCTTTATCTTCTCATAGACGCAGTATATAATCACAGCACCCATCTTCCTCACATCCATCATGTATTGAGCTCTAGGTAGGACTATCTTAGAGGCCACTGTAAGAAACAATCTCATCACTAGCTCTCTTAGTTAGCTAATTGCATAACCATAACTGTCAGAAGGAGAACCAGTAAAGAGAGTGATCTGTATGTGTTCAGTAGTGCTGACCTATGGGATAGTAGGCTAATTGTGACGACCCGACTCGCTTAAACCGGCACGGAAGAAACCGATGAGTCCAATTGTCGATCCAACATAAAAACATACTTAAAATTTAAAACAAAACCTCAAAAATTATTATTATAAAACCAAATTGTACAAAACCACAAGTTGCATTGTATATAACTAAGTCCCATATAGTCACTACAACTGAATTAACTCCAAAACAGATGTCAGAGTTACAGTATACAACGTACTAACATTCTAAAGTCTAATAACAGAAAATTACAATTAAAACAATGGATAGTAAATCAACACTCGCCCGAACCCAAGCTAAGCATCAACATCACCATTAGAGTTACCTGAAAATGAATATATATCCACCATCAGTGGCGAGTAACATAATAGTCCCACCCTAATGTGGATACACATGAACATAGAGTAAATCAAACAACAAATCAGGCACTCAAACATACAACATATCACGAAATATATAACAAGAACAACATTAATAATAATATTAAAGACTTGCTCAACTTAAATTGACTTAATCTTATCATTACTTAATCTTTGTCGCTATCATTTACATACTAGACCGGACTATGCTCGTACGAACGCATCTTACGCGATCGAACTTTCCTACTATGCCAAGAATGAGAATCTTACTCCCAAACCCATGAACCCCATCTTACGGAAATTCATATCATAAAGACGACATAGCAAGTATACACTATCCCAATACCGCGATTAGGATAGGGGCAACGTCTTAACCTAAGTCTTAGAATCTTATTCTAAGGTTAGGCGTCTAAAAGTAAACTCAAGCTAATCTTTATAAATCCATTACATCTTGGTTATCCTCAAGATCGCATCTTACGCCTTTTTTTGAGACTAACTATGTAAATCATAATCTTAGAACCTCATTAATCAATCTTTATTATCACTTTCTTTAACTTTCTTTGAACATCTTTTACTTAATCTTTACTTTCTTTATCGTTCTTAAACTGTCCTTTACACTTAACTTAACTTTCTTTAATTAAGACCATATAACCCATACTTAAGGATTACATAATCATAATAAATAAAACCAAGATTCACAATACCATAATCAAGAAACTTCAAGAATCATAAAATAATCATCAAGAACTCATACTTTAACTTAATTCATCAAAACAAGATTCAAGAAACATAAAGAACTCATCAAGATCATCATCATCAATACAACTCATAGTTCACGCATATTCATGGCTAACACTCATCATCATAATCATCAATTCAAAGCATCAAAACTTCATGAAAATCGAACATGAACATGATCAAACATCAAACTATCATAACCAATCTTAAAATACATAGAAACTAGGCAAGAATAACATAAAAAAAACTTCCCAATCAGACATAGAATCACGCATGGATATGGGTCATATTCAACAACTTTTAGTCTAATTCGATCTTCTAATCTACCCTTTGAATCTTAGTATACAAACTAGGATAGGATAGCATGTTACCTTATTGAAGTATAAACAAATCAATACACAAACTTGCTGTCCGGAAAACAATCCGCACGACCCAAAACACACGGTGCACCCACGGCTTCAACACGGCCCACCACGAACTTGCACGGCTTCAACCACGAACCACCGTGCACCACCTGAACACCACGCAACACCACCACACGAGGCACCACCGTGCACAACCACTCTCGATCACGCACCACCACACGGACCCAAACCCAAGAACTGAACCCAAACAAATAACCTTGAACAATTGCAATGAAGGCTAATGTGTTTGATTACTTAAAGATTAATAGAGGTTGAATCTTTAAGTTTGGGTTTGAAAAGATGATGAACAAAGTTTGGGTGATGAAAGGCTAAAAATGGCGTGAAGGAAGTGGAGAGAATGGAGGAGAGTGTTTGAATTTCAATTGTGGCAAAAGATGATTAAGAGTGGCAAATGATCCTTAAGCCTTACTACTACTTCTATTTATAGAAGTTAGTTAAGGTGTGAACATGAGGCAAGTGGCAAAACCAAGCCACACAATCATAGGGGCCGGTTGGGTCTAAGAGAAATGGGCCAAAATAATTACTTGGACCATTTGCACTTAAGCATGACTAACCATGATTAATTTTGCACTTGGCCCGAAATTTAATTAATTAATTAGAAAATTAAAATAAAATTCTAATTAATTAAAATATAATAAAATAAAATAAGTAATAAAACAATTAATCATCAAATAAAACAATCATAATCAATCAATAAAACAAAAATAAATAGTCCAAATAAATTTGGACTATACATAAAATAACATAAATATCAACAAATAAACAAAGCAGAAAAAATACCAAAAACCTGGGGCGTTACACCAATTGTCCTTAGAGTATTCATGGAACCCACCCTTAGTTACCCCTAGAATTTCCCCCAATCTCCTCTTGGACAAAGTGATGTCCACTCCCTCAAACTCGCCCTTATCAAGCTAAGCTTCCCAGTTTTGAATAAAACTCTTCTACATTTGGCTCGAAAACCTCAAGTTTTGATTTTTATTTGCAACTCCATCATCGATCTTTGGTAAGATTCTAGAAGCATATGGAATTTGAGCCACACTTAACCCAACGTACACAATTAAAAATATTAAATTTTAAAGATTTGTATTGGATGTTGTAAGAAAGTAAATGGAGCAATCATTTTGAAAAAAAAAACACTAAAACAATGAGTCAAATGACGTTAAGACCATACTACAAAGAGGAATGATAAACTCTTAGGTGCTTAGTCCCAAGGGTGTTGTTTATTGTCCACGTACTGTTTTGGCTTCAATTGTACGCGGGACCACCTCCATTTATTTCTAACACAAATGGAGCAAATTGATTGACTAAGAAGCTGCTAAATGCATATAGCAGCTAAGAGCAGAGACTTAATTACTCTACTACAAAAGTCTAGGTGGTGCCGGATTTTTAGCTAATAATTTGCGATTACAAGGGTAGAGAGAAAGTATAGAGGCAAATCTCATATTTGCTAATATTTACTTCCCAGATGTGATAACATAGCCTCCAGATGTGATAACATAAGTACCCGATGTAATAAGTATGAAAAAATTGTGGTTAATATTTATTACATCAGATGTTTGTGTTATCACATCCGGTGGCTATGTTATCACATCCGGTGGCTATATTATCACATATGGGGAGCAAATATTAGCAAATACGAGATATGCCCCTATAGGGTAGACTCGAACAAACCCATCCTGAATTTATTATTATCATTTTATTATTTATTAGCCACTGAAACAAGGTGCAACAGAACGGCAAGCAACTGCCTGCCTGACTGCATGCTTAAAACACCAAAAGCAGATGCAAACATGACACGTGTATTTACAGAATATTTCCACCAATTCGATCACTTTATTCTTTCCGTTTTGTAAACTCTCTTGTGATCACTTAATTATTAACATGAACTCTTACAGTAACTAACACTACTCCCAAAAGCTTTAGAAATAGATAGAAACTCCAAAACTAAAGAGAAAGCTAAGAGAGAGAGAGAGAGAGAGAGAGAGAAAGAGAAAGCTAAGAGATCGAGAAAAATATGCCAATAGTAAAGCGTGTATCGGAGGATGATGGTGATCCACATCAACAAGAAGAGACGAATCAGTGGCTAGATTCTGCACTTGCCGGTAATCATGATCCAACGGCTATGATGCTTTCTCAATTTATCCCTGATGATCTTGCCTTTTTGCGAGCTGCTATTGCTCTTAAACACCAGGTATATATAATTAAATGAATTGTTTACTACTCCTTCTGTAAGCCCCCATCCATTTTTTTTCGTCTCACGAGACACAACTTTAAACGAAAATATCTTTAGATACATATAATAAAAAATTATATAAATTATATATTAAAAAGTACACACTGAGCTGAATCAAACGAGATTCCATTTGACTATATTTTTGCTTATATCTATAAAATTATAGAAAGTCCAAGTTATTACTAAATGAACAATGCCAAAAGTCAATATGGGGCAAACAATAATTGACGGAGGGAGTAGTCTCTTGACTCCTATTATGATTAAGCTCTCGTATAGTAGTCTAGTATCAATAGACCTTAAAATTGCAAAATTACTGCTATAATTAGTTAACCAGTCTCTTTTCTCCTATTATGGGTCCGCTTGGTAGGGCGTACAAAAAGAAAAACTCTGTCGTTTGGTGGAATGAAAAATAAGTTATGAGAAGAGAGAATAAAGAATGGAAAACAGCTTTCCTTTGATTTTGGGAGAAAATGTTTTCGACTATGGTGTAAAACACCATTTTACACTCTAACTTTTACATTTCAGTCCAAATAGTGTAAAATAAGAAAAAGAGTTTTCAGTGAAATTATTTTATGCTCTATTAAACGGACACTATTTGTGCAATTGTATGTCACTCGCTCTGTTTGTTTTGAGGGTTAAGTGATGGCATAAGTAATTTTTTTAATCCTTGTTAATGTTACTCCTTTGTTTATGGAACATGTGATTTTTTGTATAGGGAATGAGATACCAAAAGCCAAAGGTGCACCTATTATAAAGAGGGATTTGAATGGTGCACCTAGGGTTTTCGAATTTGGGGTTTTTGGTTCGTGGGGGTGGGTGGGGGTTGTAGGGTGGTGGAGAGGGGGTGGCGAAGGGGTGGCAGGGTGAGGCGGTGCGGTTGGGGGTGGCTTCGGGAGTGGTGGAGGTGGATGGGGGTTGTTTTTTTTTAATTTGGGTGGTTAGGGTTAGGTTTAGGGTTTTGAGGGTGCTTGGGGCGCTGGTGATGGGTGGGGTTAGAGGAGGGCGGCACTGATGGGGGGTGGGGGAGGGGAGATGGGTGGTTATGGTTAGTGTTGTGGTGGTTTGTGGGGTGGTTTAGAAAAGTGTTAGAATAGAGGAATGGGGAGGGGAAATGGAATGAGAAATATAGTCTAACAAATACAATCAAAGGGAATAAGGGCAGTTGATGCCCATTTCCTTTGATTATTACCCCCAACCAAACACACCCTTAGTTTCTTAATTCGTGATATGATGGGATTATATTAATGAAATTTCACTCATCAATGCTCTATTTTCATCTCATTCTTTATTCTCTTGAACCCTTATCACTCAAACCGACACATAAGTTCTCCCCAAAAATATTTGTTGATTGATGTTCACTCGTATGTGAAGTATACTTTTTAAAATTTGTTTAAAACTATGCTTAGTAATTTGATACTCCATTTGTCCTAAAATAAATGCTCAATTTTCTTTTTTAGTCTGTCCCAAAATAAATACTACATTACTATTTTTTACTACTTTTGATACTATGACCCATATATAAAAGTATTTCTTAACATAACATTAACTAACTATACTTTTACTACTTTTGATGTTATGGCCTACCTATAAATTCACACTTATTATTTTTGATATTATGACTCACCTATACCAACTACAACCTTAAAAATCACCCAATTTCTCTATGTAACTTTTAAAAAGGGACATAGGGAGGAATCCTTTCCCCTAATTATGCTCCCAAAATTTGCAATTCCCATTTTACGATTACAATTTTATCAATTCCCAGATTACCGTCCATGTCATCTTTTAATTTTTTTTTTTATTTTTTAACAGGAAAACCGCCACTGGAGCTAAAGTGGCGGTTTTAGGTTACCATGTTACCATTTACAATTTATTTTGTTCCGGCTAGAGCTGATCAAAAGTGGCCCGACCCGCTTTTTTGCGGGCTTTGGACATGCAAAATTAGGCCCAAATTTGGGCCCGGCCCGATTTTTTTATTTTTTCGTGCGGGCCTTGGACATTTAAAATTAAACTTTTTGGTTACTTTTTTAGGCCCGACCCGAAAAGCCCGCCAAGCCCGTACTAAATTTCCGGGCTTTGGCTAAGAAATTTGGGCCCGAACTAAGCCCGGCCCGAACTAAGCCCGGCCCGCTTTATGGGCTTGATTTTTATGCATCGGCCCGGCCCATGATCACCTCTAGTTCAGGCATAGTTAAAGGCAAAACCGCTACTACAAGTAGCGGTTTTGCACCAAAAATAAAAAAGCATAATTTTTCACACTTAATTGTTAAAGTAATAAAACTGTTACTCCCAGTGGCGGTTTTTTTTACCCAAAACCGCTACTGGTAGTAGCGGTTTTCTGAAAAATCTGAAAAAAGAAAATTTTGCTGTTGTGGACGGTAATTTGGGAATTGAAAAAAAAAGAGCCGTATCATGGGAATTGCAAGGTTGGAAGCATTATTAGGGGAAAGGATTCCATAGGGAGTAGCTTTAACCGATGTTATTTAATATTTTTTTTAAGGATATTGTAGATTTTTCCTAAAGTAGACCATGGCCATGGTTGTGAGTGGTCTCAGTTTCATGTTCGTTGTCGGGGTAGTCTTTATTGTTGTAGTCTAAATCAAATGATGAATGTTTATAACTGCATTTTTTCCAAAAAATGAATACTTTTGAAAAAAATTAAAGTGATGAGTGTTGTAGTTAATTTCAAATTACACTTTTTTTTTTGTTTTGTTTTTTTTTTTTTTTTTTTTTTTTGTGCAATTTACAGTAATTTGAATCTTTACATTAATTAAATTGCAAACATATGATTTTTTCAATGCCTTTAATTTGAAAAATGACTACTTTAATTTGTTGTAAATTGCAATAATGTTTCCTTTAAAAACTATATATTAAAAAAATACTATATAAACAGTGAAATGCCGCACAGGTTTCATTCTATTTGTTTATTTTATGAATTAAACTGCATTAATTGGAAAATAATGTAGTGAAAACTGAAATCAAACTCATTAGCTTCTTTAGCGTCTATGATTCATAATATATCAACCCAATTCGGTACTTTCTAATATTTTTGTTATTATTGTCTCAATTTTGAAAAAAAAAATTTAAAAATTATTCTAACAAAAAACTCTTGACCACTTGGGGGTATACCATTTTTTTGTGAGAATTAAAAAATGTGAAATTATAATTTCAATTTCTTTAACAAAAAAAAAATCATCATATAAAATAATACAATAATGAAAAAATTACATTGAATTACGATACATTTAAATAAAAATAAAATTTACCAGTATAAATTAAATTTACTAATTACTTTGTTAAAAAAGTGCATCACACAGGTGCTAACCTAGTAATTTTATAAATAAGGGAAATATCGCTATTTTACCTTAAAATGTCTGAGGGACGCTAGTAAATTCGGAGCAACAAATAATCCTTACGGCCCGTTTGGCTGTTGGTAATAAATTGTGATAATTCATTTTCATTACCATGATTTATAACAGGCTACCAAACGGACCGTAAAGGCCTTAACCCATCTTTTTTTCTTTTTTGGTTAAAATGTTGAGATTTATTTAAAAACTAACGGTTAATACTTGGTTTTCGCTTCTTTTTAAGTCGCTATATTTTCTTACATCTGAATTGCTAAATGCCGCCTAAAATTACTCCATACCGCTTATATTTATACAAATACTTCCTATACTACCCCTCTCCATTTACCCAACCTAACTGGGTAGGAACTTGGCGTCGGGTAGGGGCTGCTGGTGGTGGAGCTTGGCGTCGGGTAGGGGCTGCTGGTGGTGGAGCTTGGCGTCAGATAGGAGTTGTTGGTGGTGGATTTGAGAAAAAATGGAGAGAGAGAAATGTTATTCCCGTAGGAACACTGCAAGAGGGGGGGTGAATTGCTGTGTGGAACTTATAGTACAGATTTTCGTCAGAATTGAAAACCTAAAGGAACTTTGAGAAAAACGAAATGTAAAGAGTCAAATTTCAACGAGAAAAACTTCCTGGCCCACGGAAGAAAAACTCCACTTTTATATAAAGGCCTTGTAAACTATTACAACCCTAATTTCTCTCTGGACCTCGTGAGTTCCTGTAGGAACTTACGATTCTATTCTCTTTCTCTCTTTCTTTTTCTTTCTCTTTCTCACGACTCTTTCTTCTCTGTTCTCTCTAAGTTCTCACACACTTCTCTTCTCTTTTCTCTCAATTACAACTCAAATAATAAGTCTAGTATATTGAAATGCATGTAAAACTGAATTGGAACTTAGGAACTTTTGACACAAACTCTAAGTAATGTAAATCTGAAAGTGAGCTCTCTTGTTGTGTGTGTCTTACAAATCAGAATTATATGTGTGTTTATATAGAAATGAATGGTTATAAAATTGCTTGGAGAAGAAGCCTAATTAACCACCCATAAACACCATTACACGACCACCACTCTCACTCACACCACTAACTTTGACTCACTAACTTAAACAACCCACTAACTTAATTAATAACCTAAAAAATCAGAATTAATAAGTTAAATAAAAAGATTAATCAAAAATAAAAATAAAACTAACACTCGGTTTTTTTCTTTTTTAAATTTACCAAAAAAAATCTTTTCTTTCCTTTTTTTTTTTTTTTTAAATTCTAAAACTTTAAATTAATTTTTTAAAACCAGAAATAAATTAATAAATTAAAAGGAAATCAGAATTAAGAACAACTAACCTAATCCTAAAATTAAGGACACCAAATTGACCACTAACTAATTCAAACAATACCTACCCACTAATCCTAAAAATGGGCTGCACTAATCCAGTCAGTTTTTGATTGTTTTAAACTGATTAAAACAGTCAAGGAGTGATCTAAACAGTCCCTAAAAAATAGCAACTGTCGTGGACTAAAGTAATTGACTGATTCGACACAAGTTCCTCTGAGAACATGACCCTAAGTTCCTCTGACAGACACAACCAAGTTCCAACCAGACTTAAATGCATTAATATACTTACATTTACCCTAGAACATTATATTATAACATTCATGGATGCTTCTCTTATCTTCAACAAGTAATTCGTTGGAATACTTGAAGTTCTTCTCATGTTCCTTGCTGAATTCTCTTCAGGAACTTCTCTGATTTCTCTGTAGAAACTTGACAGCAACATCTTTGATTCATGATTCGAACCTTCACTTGAATCACCATCTTGTTTCTTCAAATGATTGAATCTTCATGCTTGAATCTTCAATGCTTATTTATCTTCAAGATCTAAAATTCTCCAAGAACTCAAAGATACTTATTAGTAATTAAGTTTGAGGTTTATGTCATTCATCAAAACATAAAGGGAATATGTCAACAATTTCCCCCTTTTTGATGATGACAAACCAAAGCAAATTTAATTGAAAACTAAAACAAATATACTCGTTGAAAAAAGGATTTGTGAATTTTTTTTTTTTTTTTGATTTTTCCATTTTTAATTTTTGTCTTATTTTTTTGTAAATTAATGCAAGTTAAACTAATTAGGAACTAAATTATACTACCAAAGTTATATACATCTTAACTCTACATGGAATCAAGAAAGTTAATTAACTATTTACAAGTTAGTAAACTATGCACATGTTAGGAACTCCATTTTATATGAGAATAAGATGAAAAATAAGACGAAAAAGAATAAAGTTAGTTTGCCAAGTATTCTTCCCCCTTTTGGCATCATCAAAATCAAAATCATCATGCCTCAAAAATTTCCATCGCATCACCATTAAACCAGTAATGGCAGATACATGATCTCTAGAATAAGAAAACAACTCAAGTAGCAATCTAGCAATATTAGTCATCATAATAGCATCAAGGATGAAATTAGCAAAATATAGCATATATATATATATGTTCCAAGGACAGAAGAAAAATAGAAAGTAGCTACTACCCGACTACTAAGACACAAAAGAAAGAAAGAAAATGTCAAAGAAGAAAATAAAATAAAATAAAACCTAAATCATGTTCATAAATTATAACCAAATCGAAGTTAGTTCAAAAGAATTAGTGTAAATGAGCTAAGAAGAGGCTAGGTGGCAGGTTAAGCATCATCAGGAACTTTCGTGGGGGGAACATTAGCAGATGCTCCAGAAGTTCCTGTAGTATCATCAGGTGAAGTTCCAGCAGCAACTTTAGCTCTTGGAGGCACCCCATGATTTCATTCATTCCCTTTCTACGAAGTAGTAACCATGCCACTCAAAGGCTATCTTAACATGAATGTTTTCCCCTCAATATCTTCTTAATAGTCCTTTAACATCTCAAGTTCCTTCAGAATTTTCAGAAGGACTTCCTCCTCTACTTGTTCCTTCAGAATTTTCAGCACTAAGAACAAGTAATTTTACTACACTCCTATCATTATCAACATCTAAATTCACAGTATGGACCTCTCCCTTTTTTTTCTTTTTTTTTTTTTTTTTTTTTTTTTTTTGTCCAACAAACCCAACTTCAATCCATCAAGGGTTGATCTTTAAATACATTGTTCCTTGTTTTTTTTTTCATCCCTAATTTCAATTCCCGTACATCTCGAGTAGAACATTAAAGCTTAATAGTTGAATCATCTACTTCTTTTCTTTGCTTGGATTCCCCCTTAGATGATGCTAGGGTTTTGATCTTGTTGTGTAGGTTCTTTGGGTTTGATTGGAAGAGTTGGTAGTAGAGGAAAAATAATTGAAGGTTCATGAAGTGTTTTTTTTTTTTTTTATTTAAAAAATGGATAAAATGAATGTGGTTTTGGAGATAGATAGAAAATGACGTGAGTGAGAGAGAGAGGAATAGGTGGATGGCTGGAGGAGAATAAGAGTAATTTGTTTAGCTAGTAAAAGATTCTCCCATTTACTCTCCTTATTTTAGGTAGAGGTTTAAACAAGTTTGAATTAATCAGTTATAAAATTTTGAACATGATGACTCTTCTAAATTGACTCTCCTAATGGGTAGATTTCTTTAGCTACAAAAGAAAAATAATTTGTGGAAAATAAAATTAATTTGTGGAAAAAATAAATTAATTTCTGGAAAATAAAATGAAAATAAATTAATTTGAGGAATAAATTAATTTATATAAAAAAGAAGAAAGAAAGAAAATAAGAATTATTGGAACATATTAATGCACACATTTAATTTATCATCCAAATAGCAGTCATGAAAATAAGAGTAATATTGATAGACATTTACGAGTATAAATCTCAAATTCCATCAGGAACATGCTTTCGCACCATAATTGCAATGAAAATTATTCTAGGAACTTTAATAATTGAGTTGACGTACCTGGAGGAACTTCTTAGCAACTTACTTTAATTTGATCATCCCAAGTTCCATCCGCAATTTCTCATATCTTTCTCTATTCAATGGCTTAGTTAATATGTCAGCAATTTGATCTTCAGTTTGACAAAATTCAAGTTTTATCAGACCTTTTTCTACATTGTCCTTTAGAAAATGATGACGTATGTGAATGTGTTTCACACGTGAATGGTGAACTGGATCTTTTGATATACAAATGGCACTAGTATTATCACAATATATAGGAATACAATTATAATTAATACCAAAGTCCCTTAGTTGTTGTTTTATCCAAAGCAGTTGTGAACAACATGCAGCAGCTGCTACATATTCGGCTTCTGCAGTGGATAAAGCAACTGTGTTTTGCTTCTTGGAACTCCAAGAAACTAAACACGTTCCAAGGAACTGAACCATACCTGAAGTGCTTTTCCTATTCACCAAATCACCGGCATAATCTGCATCAGCAAATCCCTTGAGTTCAAACGTGTCATTGTGAGGATAGAACAAAGTTAGATCATCAGTTCCTTTCAAATATCTCAATATCCTCTTGACTGCAGTGAGATGTGACTCCTTTGGATTTGCTTGGAACCTAGCACATACACCAACACTAAAAGAAATATCTGGTCTACTAGCAGTTAGATACAATAAGGAACCTATCATGCCTCTATATTGCTTTTCACTCACACTAGTTCCTTTGGGATCTTCATCCAATCTGGTGTTAGTTCCCATAGGAGTGTGATTTATTTTGGATGTTTCCATCCCAAATTTCTTTAGAAGTTCCTTTATGTATTTTTGTTGATGAATATAAATTCCCTTTTCAGTTTGCTTTATTTGCAAACCAAGAAAGAAATTTAACTCACCCATCATGCTCATCTTGAATTCCTTGCTCATTAAATTTGCAAATTCCTGACACAAAGATTCGTTAGTAGCACCAAATATTATATCATCTACATAAATTTGGACAATGAGAAGATCAATTCCTTTTGATTTTAAAAATAAAGTTTTATCAACTTTTCCTCTTTTAAATTCATTTTCCAAAAGGAACTTGGACAACCTCTCATACCATGCTCTAGGAGCTTGCTTCAACCCATAAAGAGCTTTGTCAAGCTTATAGATATGGTTAGGAAATTTAGAGTTTTCAAAACCAGGAGGTTGTTCCACATATACTTCCTCATTTAAAAATCCATTTAAAAAGGCACATTTAACATCCATTTGATATAATTTAAAACCCATGAAAGAAGCAATAGCAATTAAAATTCTAATAGCTTCTAACCTTGCTACCGGAGCAAATGTTTCTTCATAATCTATTCCCTCTTGTTGATTGTATCCTTTTACAACTAACCTGGCCTTGTTCCTGACGATCGTGCCATGTTCATCTAGCTTGTTCCTGAACACCCACTTCAATCCAATTACCTTTTGGTGTTCGGGCTTTGGTTCAAGGTGCCATACCTTGTTCCTTTCAAACTGATTGAGTCCATCCTGCATGGCTAGTATCCAATCTGCATCCTCAAGTGCTTCTATGTGATTTCGAGGCTCAATGATGGATAGGAACACACTGTGGGCACAGAAGTTCCTGATTTGAGTTCTGGTCTGAGTTCCTTTCCCTATATCACTTATGATAAGATCAAGAGGGTGGTACTTCTGATATTTCCAAGGTTTTGGTTCAAAGTCTCTGATTGGAACTGGTCTTTCTACAGTCTCTTCAGGAACTCTGATCTCTTCTTCTAAGTTCCCCTCAGTCTCTGGAACTTCCCCCTGAGTTCCTTCAGGAACTGGCTCTTCTTGTCTTTCAACATGAGGTCGTTCTTCTGGGATATTTGCTCTTTCTTTATTATTGGATGTTAACTCTTCTTCATCTGGATCCTTTCTAACCAAGCCTATCTCTAAATCCTCAAGTTCCTGCAAAATGTTAGTATCACTATTTACATAAGGGTTAGTTTCATCAAATAAGATATGTACACTTTCCTCGACACTTAATGTCCTCTTGTTATAGACTTTATATGCTTTACTATCAGTGGCATATCCTAGGAACACGGCTTCATCACTTCTCTCATCAAACTTCCCTAAGTTCCTTTTACCATTATTGTGCACGAAGCACTTACAACCAAAAGATCTCAAGTGAGAAATGTTAGGTTTTCTTCCTTTCATTAGTTCATAGGGAGTTTTGTTTGTGATGGGTCTTAACATGATTCTATTAATTATATAACATGCCGTATTAACGGCCTCAGCCCAGAAGTTCCTAGGTAATCCACTTGCAATGAGCATTGTTCTTGCCATGTCTTCTAAAGTCATGTTTTTTCTCTCCACAACACCATTTTGTTGTGGTGTCCTAGGAGCAGAAAAGTTATGATCCATGCCATTTTCCCTGCAAAACTCATCAAACTTTTGATTTTCAAATTCAGTTCCATGGTCAGATCGTAAGTGAATTAATTGATAACCACTCGACTTTTGTATCTTCTTAACAAAGCAAACAAATTCTTCAAAAGTCTCATCTTTGCTATGAAGGAACATTGTCCAAGTAAATCTTGAGTAATCATCAACTATGACTAAGACATACAATTTTCCACTTCTACTTTGGACTCTCATGGGCCCACACAAATCCATGTGAATAAGTTCCAATGGTTTTGTGGTGCTCACGAGCTTTTTGCTTTTAAAGGAACTTCTAACATGCTTGCCTTTAGCACATGCATCACACAATTTTTCACATTGGAACTTGATGTTTGGTAAACCAACAACTAGTTCCTTTGTTCTTAATTTATCCAGTAGAGAAAGGCTAGCATGTCCCATTCGTTTATGCCAAAGTAATGGATCATCCTCAATGACACTAAGACAAGTAAGAGTAGTTTTAGGAATTGCTTCGAGGTTCACAGTGTATGTGTTCCCATTGCGTTTCCCTTCAAGAATAATTTTATTAGTGTCATTGTTGATGATTCTACAACACTCATTAGTAAAATGTACAGAGTTTCCTTTATCACAAAATTGTGAAATACTAAACAAGTTATGCTTCAAACCATCTACAAGAAAGACATTATCTATGCTATGGGAACTTGACTTACCTACCTTACCTACGACAATAATATTACCTTTCTGATTGTCACCGAATGTCACAGTTCCCCCTGAGTAGGCTACTAGTGAGAGAAAGTTTGATTTGTCTCCAGTCATGTGCTTGGAACATCCACTGTCGAGGTACCATGTGGTGTTCCCCCTCACTAGTTCCTGCAAGAATAATTAATGGTTAGGTTGAGGAACCCAGGTTTCCTTGGGTTCCTTTGTAGACATATCATCATAAGTTTTTTCAATCCATTTAACATGTCTATGATTCTGATTCAAGCTGTTGTTCCTCTTGGAACACTGGTCTTTCAGATGACCTGAGTTCCCGCAGAACAGACAGACTTTGCTGCTTGGAAGTTCCACATACTTTTTCTGATTGCTCCCTTTTTGTTTATAATTAAAACCTAGACCTTCGGTCCTCTTTGCTTGGGCATTCAGAATCCATTGTGGAACTTCTCGTTGATTATCTTTATCCCTTTTTATTTCAGTAAGTTCCTCTGTCAATTTCTTATTATCTGATTTTACTTTTTCCAGATCAGTCTTGAGTTCCTTCAGATCAGAAACCCTAGAGGAACTTTCATTCGAATTTTCAGATTTCAAACTGAGATTAATCAACTTATAGCAGTTAAGTTCCATTGTTGTTTGGCTTAATTCTTTTTCAAGATTTTTAACCTTAGTCATTAAAACATTGTTTTTATCAAATAGGTCAAAGAATCTATTTTCAGTTTCAACTTTATTACCCTTAAACCAATCACTATGTTCCCTGCTTACTTTGAGTGCGTTTTCACACTCATTCTTTTCTTTCTTAACAGTCATCCAGTTCTTATGAAAATCAATAACTAAATCAACAAGTTTTTGTTTAGGCAGAGAATTTAAATAATAAGGATTTAGGCTTACCTTCTCGTCGAGTTCCTGTGGGAACTCTGGCACATCAGATCTTGCCATTAAACACAATTGGGCCGTTTCCTCTTCAGGCTGTTCCTCCACCTCTTCTTCTGATTCAGAATCACCCCATGCTGCTATCATCGCTTTTCGAACATCATTTTTGGAAAACGAAGGCTTGTAGTATTTTTCTTTGTTGTAATCCTTCTTTTCCTTAAATGATTCCTTCCCTTTGGACTTTGTTTTCTCATTTTCCCATTGTGGACATTCCTTGATGAAGTGATCAGTGGAGCCGCACTTGTGACATCCAAAGTCCCTTTTGGAACTCGTCAGTTTCTTTCCAGAGTTCCTGAAGGAACTTCGGTTTCTGTTGAAGGCTCTTTTGAATCTTCTAACGAGCATAGCAGTCTCGTCATCTTCTTCAGTATCACTCTCTTCTGCCTTTAATGCTAACCCCTTGTTCTTAGAACCTTCTCCGCTGGTTCCCAGATGTAATTCATGAGTTAGCAAGGAACCCGCCAATTGTTCAATGTTGAACTTTGTCATGTCCTTTGATTCCATAAGTGCTGTTACTTTAGATCTCCATCTATCGTCTTGTGGTAGACTCCTTAAGATCTTTCTAACCTGTTCATCAATAGGTATTTCTCTTCCAAGGGAAACAAGCTCATTTATGATGTTAGTGAAACGAGTAAGCATATCTTGAATAGATTCCTTAGGCATCATCTCGAACCTTTCATATTTAGAGATCACTAAATCAATTTTAGACCTTTTAACTTCATTAGTACCTTCGTGAGTTACTTGGAGTAAATCCCAAATTTGTTTTGCGCTCTTGCACCCCATAATACGATTATGTTCATGGGGTCCAAGACCACAATGAAGCAATTTTATGGCCTTTGCATTAATTTCCATTTTTTCAAAGTCTTCACGTTCATATTCAGAAATTTCTTTAGGAACTATCTCATTATTGGCATTAGTTTTAGTTACCTTATAATCACCAACTTCCACGACTCTCCATACCTGATAGTTCTCGGCCTTGATGTAGATCTCCATACGATTTTTCCAGTATGCATAAAATTTCCCATTAAACATGGGAGGTCTCTGAGATGAGTACCCTTCTTCCAATTTCTCGCAAGTGTTCATTCTGCCCGGATCTCTCGTCAAGGTGTCTTGAACGGTCTGAGTTCCTGCTCTGATACCAATTGTTATTCCCGTAGGAACACTGCAAGAGGGGGGGTGAATTGCTGTGTGGAACTTATAGCACAGATTTTCGTCAGAATTGAAAACCTAAAGGAACTTTGAGAAAAACGAAATGTAAAGAGTCAAATTTCAACGAGAAAAACTTCCTGGCCCACGGAAGAAAAACTCCACTTTTATATAAAGGCCTTGTAAACTATTACAACCCTAATTTCTCTCTGGACCTCGTGAGTTCCTGTAGGAACTTACGATTCTATTCTCTTTCTCTCTTTCTTTTTCTTTCTCTTTCTCACGACTCTTTCTTCTCTGTTCTCTCTAAGTTCTCACACACTTCTCTTCTCTTTTCTCTCAATTACAACTCAAATAATAAGTCTAGTATATTGAAATGCATGTAAAACTGAATTGGAACTTAGGAACTTTTGACACAAACTCTAAGTAATGTAAATCTGAAAGTGAGCTCTCTTGTTGTGTGTGTCTTACAAATCAGAATTATATGTGTGTTTATATAGAAATGAATGGTTATAAAATTGCTTGGAGAAGAAGCCTAATTAACCACCCATAAACACCATTACACGACCACCACTCTCACTCACACCACTAACTTTGACTCACTAACTTAAACAACCCACTAACTTAATTAATAACCTAAAAAATCAGAATTAATAAGTTAAATAAAAAGATTAATCAAAAATAAAAATAAAACTAACACTCGGTTTTTTTCTTTTTTAAATTTACCAAAAAAAATCTTTTCTTTCCTTTTTTTTTTTTTTTTAAATTCTAAAACTTTAAATTAATTTTTTAAAACCAGAAATAAATTAATAAATTAAAAGGAAATCAGAATTAAGAACAACTAACCTAATCCTAAAATTAAGGACACCAAATTGACCACTAACTAATTCAAACAATACCTACCCACTAATCCTAAAAATGGGCTGCACTAATCCAGTCAGTTTTTGATTGTTTTAAACTGATTAAAACAGTCAAGGAGTGATCTAAACAGTCCCTAAAAAATAGCAACTGTCGTGGACTAAAGTAATTGACTGATTCGACACAAGTTCCTCTGAGAACATGACCCTAAGTTCCTCTGACAGACACAACCAAGTTCCAACCAGACTTAAATGCATTAATATACTTACATTTACCCTAGAACATTATATTATAACATTCATGGATGCTTCTCTTATCTTCAACAAGTAATTCGTTGGAATACTTGAAGTTCTTCTCATGTTCCTTGCTGAATTCTCTTCAGGAACTTCTCTGATTTCTCTGTAGAAACTTGACAGCAACATCTTTGATTCATGATTCGAACCTTCACTTGAATCACCATCTTGTTTCTTCAAATGATTGAATCTTCATGCTTGAATCTTCAATGCTTATTTATCTTCAAGATCTAAAATTCTCCAAGAACTCAAAGATACTTATTAGTAATTAAGTTTGAGGTTTATGTCATTCATCAAAACATAAAAGGAATATGTCAACAAGAAAGATCTTTTTTTTTTCGTAAAAGATGCGTGAAATGGAGATTGGAGAAGAGAGAAGGGGTGAAAGATATTAATTGGGGTAAGGGTAAAATAGGAAATGTCTGTCAAAATACGGGCGGTATACGGTAATTTAAGGGCGGTAAATAGTAATACCCTTGTTTTTTGGTACAACTTAAATGTTAGCACATTTTAAATTATACTCCCTCTATCCCTAAAAGATTGCCCCATTTATTTTTTCTTATCTCCTGAGACATATCTTTAAATAAAAATATCTTGACATACGTATAATAAAAAATTATAAGCATTACATATTAAAAAAATACACATTGAGCTGAATCAAACGAGATCCCATTTGACTATATTTTTCCTTACATGTTTAAAATTATAGAGAGTCAAAGTTACCAAATGAACAGTAGCAAAAGTCATTATGAGACAATCTTTAAGGGACGGAGGGAGTATATTATAAAAAAATGATGAAAATTATACATATGACTAAGTTTTTATTTATATAAGAAAATAAAGAGGGAGCAATTGGATTATTATTACTATACAAGATTTGCATGAAAATATTTTGGAAAAATCACCAAAAAGACAAAATTTTGACATATGAAAAAGTCTTGAGACTTGAATTGAGTGGTACTTCGTAGTACATAAGACTTGAAATGAATCCGGTCGACATTAGCCGTACTTAAAGATATGTGTGTGTTATGTGATATTTAAGGTGCATAGATTAGCAATCAATGACCGAGCATTCTTTCTTAGTGGTAATGCATAATTGCTTCTATGATAAGAGCTTTGTGTTGGTCTTGATTTACTTTGCCTTTGTGTTGAAATGATAAGCAATCAATGATTGGCTAATTTGGTAGGTTGTGGAGGTGACGTGGATGGAGAACGGGGGAATAGAGAAGCAGGAAATAAATCCCACGATATACACGGGTCTGATGGGGACAACTTTTACTTGCTTTCGGTCTTTTCAGGGCACCGGCTACCACCACGACTTGTTATTATCTGCCGATATTCTTCGTACGTGTGTCAATTTACCACATATGTCAAGGTTTGCTTTCCTCTTCAAAGTATCTTAATCACGTACGGAGCATACAATTTGTGTGTATGCACTATTAGGGGTGAGCACCAGTCAAAATTAGAATTGGGGTACTTTTTATGGACAGGAGACCAGGCTTGAATCATCCGGTCCGATTCTGGTCTAGACCACAAAAAGAGGTCTGCCGGTATTAGACCTGATGGACCTGAATAGTGTATGTTTTGCTCTTTTGTAGTAGCATGTTTGACCGGGATTTGTGGTTTGCAACCGTTGGTTTGCGTACTACTGCCAAAGTGCAAACAAATGAAATAATTGAATTCCAAAAAGTGGCCCAAGGCCCAACTTTGCACTAGCCTACATGGTCAATAGACTCAACGCAGAGTGGATAACAACATATATGCATATACATTGGGTTTCCGGTCTGGACCTTAAATCCTGGGTTTTAACCCGGACCGGAACCCGGAATTCAAAATTTTCATAGACCAAGAACAGACGTGACTCAAACAGTCCGGATTAGGCCCGGACTGTTTTTTGCACATCCATACCCACTATCGGCTTTTTATCAATTTTTTTCCCTAAAAATGACTATGATATGTCTAATATATTACTACATATGTGTTTTAATGTTAGCTGCATATGAGTTTTTTCATTTTATTAAGAGTTGTATTGATTCAGTAATAGCAAGTGCCAAGTCGAGTAGGGGGGGGAGAAGTAGAGAGAATGTTGGGGGGCACATGGCTCACAAAATGTAGCAATGACAATTCATAATGAAATATCTAAAAATCTTTTCGGGACAATAGTTATTAAAATGTAAGAAATTCCCTCTTATTTTTAAATATTGTTATGATTAGTGTATAAGTGAACCTGTTACAATTGATGAATTGAAAGTTTATAAAATAATGCTTAGATATCATAACTAACAAATTTGAATGGTGAAGGTAAAGGAAACATTAAAAATTTATAAATGATGAAATTACCATTATGATGGATAAATCGTTAAAAATCGACATATATTAAAAAAAAGGAATTCCACTCGAAATTGATATTACCAAATCAAAACTTATCTAAAATTTATAAGAACAAGAGTTAACATCATATTATCTGCTTCAGACTTGATTGCAATGGATTGATCCAAACCTGAATTGGATCTGACAAAAAAAAGACTTATATAAATCTCAACTGAATCCGAGAAGTTATAACTTGACAAGACTTGGATTGAATTTGGTTAAATTATTGACCTGGTCCAACTTTATTCAAATCTGATCCAGGACTCAACCTGACTTGATCGGATCCAAAATAGGAAATAAGAGGGTGGAGAAATCATAAGCCCATAACTGGCTGGGGACAACAATGCTCCCTACTGGGTTATTTTGGTAGTTTTGCACAACATCATATTACGATGCAACAACATCATATTATAACGTAACCTCAACATTTTCATCAGTGCTCTAAGATAATGATTCTAGTATGATTGACACATATAATTTCTCTATTACATTTTATGAAACATTGTCCAATATGATGTAGTTGCATTGTAATATGATGTTATTGCTTTGTAATATGATTATAAACCGATAAAGCTGGGTACCGGCTAGAGATGGAAATGGGGCGGGTCTGGATCGGGTCCACCTAGACCCAGACCCATTTATTTTATATAGACCCAGACCCGATCCAGACCCACTGGGTCTAGCGGGTCCACGGGCCCTTAGTGAGTCTTAGATAGATTTTTTTTATTTTAAGATTTTAATTACCGTTTTGTATCTACTAAATTGTTTCGGCTTATTTTAGTTACATACAATTAATGTAATACTCCCTTCGTAACATATTAATGGCAACGATTTGACATAAAGTAGAGAGGAAAAATGTCAAATCATTGCCATTAATATGTTATGGAGGGAGTACACTATTTGAGACAAAAAAAGAAAAGAAAATTAGGCATAAATTTGTAAAAGAAGTCAAATAAAAAAAAAATATTCTAAAATACTTAGAAAAAATAAGTATAAAGTTAGAGATCAGAAAACTAGAATTAGGAAAAAAAAAATTAACGATAAATGACGTTAAATTAAAACTTAAAAATTTAGGACGTAGTTTTAATTTTCATTAATTTTATTTAAATGGGGTAGGGTCTGTGTCAAACATATTGGGATCGGACCCGACCCGTCATTACCTAGACCCAAACCCTCTATGGGCATATCAGAACTCTAAGAGGGTGGTGTGAGGTGGAGTAGGATGGGATGGGAATGCAGGTGTTGTCTTTTCCTACTTACAACTTTTACATTAAAACTTAAGTTGTCATGGATTTGCAGAATGGCAGTTGCATGATTTGTGCTTGTTCATAAACATATAAGAGATTTAGTTTGGCACCTATAGTTGTGCATGGTTTTTTAATTTCTTATCATGGATGAATCACTTTTGAAAGCTAAAATCAAACAAATGGGAAAGTGGGAAACTATTGAAGACCAAGGAATTCTGTTTCTGATATAGCCCTGACTATGAATTAGCCCTAAATGATTAGTATCAAACAAATTATACTTTTAATTCCTATGCTATATATGCTTTATTAAAATTACAGTAATTGATTGATTAGCTAAAGTGGATGTATTGGTAGCTTACCAATGTGACATGTCCATCCTATCTACTATAATTTTGCAGAAATGTGACATTTTTGAGCGGCAGAGGAGGAGTTTATGCTCTGGGTGCTGTTATCATGAACTGCCTGGGGGACCATCTTAGCTGCGCCCGTTACCTGGACATGTTTATTGAGGTTCTTTCTTTTGCCATTTGTTTGATGTGCTTGAAATGAGAGACAGTGATGGATCCACATTATACTAATTTAGGATTAAGAAAATTAATCAAATTTCCGCTTTCTAACTTTTCTGGATCCACCACTGATGAGAGAGCTAAAAGTAAGGATTTGTTAATGTCACAATGCATTGTATTCATCATGAATCAGTGCATTAGTGGTTTTGCCCCAAAATCATTAAAAAAATGCTATAGTCAAAAGCAAAGAATTGTCATGTATGTCTTACGGCCCGTTTGGTTGTTGGTAATAAATTGAGGTAATGGTAATAAATTTTAAGTGGAATTTGTTAAGAACTTCATAATCTCCATGGAATACAAATTAGATATTTGTGAAGAAAATTAGATAAATTGGAGTTAAGCTAGCACTACCATGAGAATTTATTTTGATTTTCTTTCCAAATTTAGTTATAAATTCATTCAATTACCATCATTTATAACCGGCTACCAAACGGGCCGCTAGGGTAGCTAATTGGCAAATTAAAAGATCAACTAATGGCAAGATACATAATTCTTCAGCTTATTACTGTCATAAAGTTGAAGTCATCCCAATCATTATAGTCATTCTATTGAAGCCATTTTTCTTCAAAATTGGGAGGAAAACGTTTTGTACAATGTTAAAGAGGAAAATCGTTTTCCTCGCAACTAAACAATGGAAAAATTGTTTGAAAATGAGTTTTCTATGAAAAATAATTTTCAATTGAATTTTTATTTTTTTATTTTTTTTATACAGCCTAGTAAACGAAGCCTCAGTATAACAGTACGTTTAGACCTTGTATTGTTTGATTATGATTGTAAGATTAGTTGAATGTGATACCATGGCATGGCATTCAGGTGGGACAAGAAAAGGCCCTTCCAATAGGGCCTGAAGAAGGCGGTTTAGGGATGTCATACGATCTTCTACGTGGTCGAGCAGGGTTCTTATGGGCAGCTTTGTTCATCAAGAACCACCTTGGAGAAGAGGCATTGTCGAGCGATTTGCTCATGCCAGTCGTGGAGGCTATCTTGGCGGGGGGCAGAGCAGGAGCCTCGGATAATCCATCGTGTCCATTGATGTACAGATGGCATGGGACCAGATACTTGGGTGCCCCTCATGGGCTAGCCGGGATATTGCATGTGTTGCTTCACTTCCCTCTTTTGGAAGATGATGCAGAGGATGTTAAGAAGACTCTTAGGTACTTTGATGAGTAAGAGGTTCCCAAGTGGAAATTATCCTTCAAGTGATGGGAGTCTTAGGGATAACTTGGTTCAGTGGTCTCATGGTGCAACTGCCATGGCTATCACCCTCTGCAAGGCCTCACAGGTTTCTACCCAGCCTTCTTTAATTTTTCAATTGATTCTTATTTTGTTCAAAATTTCAGATATTTTGGTTTTCATGACTAAGGATCTGCTATTTTGGATCTGAAATGAAATGAATTGAAGTAAATGCTAGACTTAATTAGTAGAAGCTGAACTAAACTAAATTTGTCTGAACAGAGCTAAAATTTCAAAAATTAGGTATTAAAAAACACGACTAAGCTAGTCTTGTATTCCTGCATTTGCTCATTCATCAATGATGATGATCTAATGTTTTGTTAGGGCGAGATTAATGATGTGACAATGACAAACAAAAATGGATCATCATGAATTGTGGGCATGAATAATGTTTTCATTGGGCATAAAATTTGACAACTATTACCAACGTTCTTCAACTTTGTGAAAACAACTATCACACAAATTTTTTATTTTATACAACTATCACAAAACTTTAAAACGCTGTAAAACCATTACCAGTCAACCTTTGACTTATAGGGCCCATCTATACTTCAATATTTAAAACAGAAACTGTAACATACAAGTGTGAACCTTCCTATAATTTTCTATTTATTTGATTTTGCTCTATTGCTTAGATGATAGATAGATGATTATTTACTCATCATTATTTAAATAATAGATGATAGAAAAGCAAAAAATATTTGTTCTATTTCTCTATTGCTTATTGATATTCCAAATTTTTCCTATAAAATTTTCAATTTCTCATCATTATTTACGCTTCATGTCTTTTGCTTTTCTATCATCTATTTTTTTAATTAAATTTGGATTCATGTCCTTCAATTTAATGATGTATTGCAAGAAGGATAATACATAAATACTATATTTTAATTGTGTTTTGTGAAAAAACATAAAATCGTGAATGACACATAGAGATGGCAATAGATCTTGGACCTGACCCAGACACGCAAGGACCCGACCCATTTATAAGGGTCTGGGTCTGAGTTTTTTAAACCCAATGGATCTGGGTCAAGTCAGGGTCTAGGCAACCCGTTTATATAAAATAAATGAAAATTAAATATATGTCCTAAATTTTTAAGCTTTAATTTAACATCATTTATCCTTAAATCTTATTTTTTTTTTTTTCTATTTTTAGTTTTCTAATCTCAAACTTTATACTTATATATCAAAGTATTTTTCAATTTTTTTTATTTGACTTCTTTTATGCATTTTATCCCTTATTTCCTTATTTTTTTTTTTTGGCTGAAATAATGTATTACATTGATTGTGTGTAACTAAAATTATACGAAATAATTTAGTAGATACAAAACGGTTATTAAAATCATAAAATAAAAAAGACCCATTAAGAACTTGTGGACTCGCAAGACCCAGTATGAGTCTTAAAATTTAGACTAGTGGGTCTGGATGTATATAAAACAACTGGGTGTGGGTCTAGGAGGACCCGACTCAGACCCACCCCATTGTAGTTCTACCACGGGGTTAAAACTAGTTCTATTATTTAAAACACGCAACTTCTTTGTTATCTCTCTCTTTCTCTGTTCTATTACTGAATAAAGTCAGTGAATTCATTTCACTCAACTTCACCCTTCAATAATGGAGGTAATTGAAAACTTCAGCAACAAAATTTCAATGCTTAGAATATGTCTTTAGAACCAAGCAAAAGGAAATACAAAAAAGTTCTATGTTAGTTGTTTTCACACAATTGAAGAATGTTGGTACTTGTCGAAATTTCTAATCGGGCTGTTGGCCTGTAGTGATGATCAAATGTGGAAAATGTAACTATCGACAATAATTCCGAAAATGATTTAGTATATATGTGTTAAATCTTGATTGAATATTAGAAACGGAACTTGACAACCCAATATAGAAGAGAAGAGTTAAATCACTTACAAGTATGGGTGAGCAGGACCGGGTATCCGATCTATTTTGGGGTACCCGGACCCAGAACCAGGCAGGTCTCAGAATTTGGAACTAGACCCGGACCCAACTCAACCGGTTCCTAGATTTTGGGACCCAGCCTTGGAACCGGCAGAATCAGGTCTGGGACTGGGTACCTAATTCGCGTAATTTGTAAAATAATATAGCACTACTTTGCTATCTGCAGTTGGGACCGAGTACTTGATTTGTGTAATTTAAAAAATAATGTAGTATACTTTACTAATTACAACAAGTAATTTCACTTGAATAATTAGTTTGAGCTTTTTATGGGTTAAGAAATTACAATAAAATAAGTTAAATATGATCCTACACAATGGGTACCTAGTGCCAGACCCGGATCCAACTGGTTACCCAAACCGGACTCGGTTCCACTGGGTATCCACTAGGAAATGGATCCCAATTTTACTACCCAGATTTGGAACCGTCTAAAACCGGGCAGCTCTCGTTCCTCGGGTAGCTGCCTGTTGTCCTTGGTTATACGTTAACCACCAAACCTATATATTAGTCGTCATCTCTCTAATCTTTCAATGTGGTACACTTGCATGTGGTGAACTTGGAAGGTCTATTTTTCAATAATATGTCCATGTGATGATCAAATGTGGAAAATTTATATATTTCTGTTAAATTTTATGTAGAAATGATGAGAGTTTGTTGTGGCATGGTTTGGCAGGTTTTCCCAAATGAAAGAGAATTCCGTGATGGAGCCATAAAAGCAGGGGAAGTGGTGTGGAAGAGTGGTGTGTTGAAGAAAGTAGGTCTTGCTGATGGGTTGGCTGGAAATGCATACGCTTTTCTTTCCCTCTATAAACTAACTGGAGACTACGTTTATGTAGAAAGAGCAAAGGCGTTTGGAAGCTACTTGTTTCATTACGGAACTGATCTGGTTAATCATGACTACTACGGTCAATCCTTATTCCTAGGACTTGCCGGAGTTGCTTGTTTCTTCTTCGATCTTCTTCACCCTCAAAATTCACAATTTCCGGGCTATGAACTTTGAACATTCTCATTCACTCATATATTACACCAGTATTGTAATTTGATCATTTTAGTTGTTCATATTAAGCCACCCAAAATAGAAATATATATTGAACTACTCTACTGGAATTCGTCTACATGTATATTAAGACTCTAATTGAGAGTGAGGGGTAGCTCAGGTGGTTGAGCTTATCTTCCGGTTTCAGGAGATATGTTAAATATAGTATTTATTTTGTATAATATCAATATATTATTTGATTTTATTCTCTTGACTAGCTAGAATACGTTTATGTATATCTTTGAATATCATTAGTCTCCTTATTTGTAGCCTAGGATCATGCTATTACTAGTGTATATGCTAGTGTATATATTGTATGTGGTCAATGGTTAATGAAGAAGGGAACCAAAACATTCTTTACATGGTATCAACAATCATGGGTTTCTTCTCTGTTGCACCCTAAACATCTGCCCCTGCTCTTCTCTTCTTCTTTCTCTCTGAAATAATGTCTCCATCTCAGAATTTTCACCCAGCTCTTGTTGTCTCAAACATTAGGAATCATATTCCAATTGTACTTGAGATGGAAAATGTGCAGTACTCAACGTGGGCGGAGTTGTTTAAAGTACATGCACGTTCAACCCGGGCCCTCCACCATATCCTTCTTGTACGGTGGAGTGGGTACGATGATTCACCAAAGTAACCCTCTTCCTCCCTTTTATCAAGCTCGATCAATGTTCAATACACTTGAGGAAGCCGGTTTGGCCAACGAAGCATCTATATCTTCTGAATGAGGACGATCCATCTTTTATCCCTCCTTCCAACACGGGTTATGGGAAGGGTCACCAACATTCTGGCCGGAAACAGAACAATGCGGGCCGGAAAAATATGGGTGGTCGTGGCAATAATGGAGGGAAGCATAGCAAAGGTGGCCCCGGCAGCCGGACTGGAAAAGGTAGCCCACAGCACCAACAAAACCAACAGGTCTCACAATGGGGGTGGCCTCCATTTTGGGCTTGGCCTCAATGGGCTTCTCCTTCCTGTCCTATGCCCACTCATTGCTGGGCTCGCCAACCTACTGCCAACCGTGGGCCTGGGGTGTTGGGTCCTCACCCCCAGCAACAAGCCTATCCAACAGTTCTCCCTCCTACAATCAATGGTCAGCAACATTCATTATATTTGACCCTACGGACATTGCATCAGCTATGCATACCATGGCATTGAATCCACCCGATCCTTCGTGGTACATGGACACCGGTGCCACATAAAATATGACCTCTTCTAATTGTAATCTCTCATCTTATTTTAATTCGAGCAATATTAATTCTGGTATTATTATTAGAAATGCTCATTTAATTCCTATTATGGTCATACATGTTTGCCCTCTCCCGGTCCTCCTTTGTCTCTAAATAATGTTCTTCATGCCCAAAAAATTATAAAAAATCTTACTTTTGTTAGGAAATTCATTACTGATAATTCTGTGTTGGTCAAATTTGATCCTTTTGGTTTTTCTATGAAGGATTTTCAGACAGGAATGCCTCTCATGAGGTGTGATAGTCAGGGTGATCTATATCCTCTCACTTCTATCTACAATCAAGCTCCTCCATCAACGTTTGCAATTATCTCTTCCTCAATTTGACATGATCGTCTGGGTCATCCGGGTGCTCCTGTTTTAGATGCTCTTAGGCTCAATAAAAGCATTGATTGTAATCATAATTCTAGTTCTAGTTTTTGTCGTTCTTGTGTGTTTAGAAAACATATTAAGTTGCCTTTTGTGTCTTCTACTTCGAGTACTTATTTACTTTTTGATATAATTCATAGTGACATTTGGACGTCACCTATTTTGAGTTCTGCAGGACATAAATATTACGTTTTATTTTTGGATGATTTTTCAATTTTTTATGGACCTTCCCTTTGGGTCACAAATCGGAGTTTTATGATAAATTTATGAGTTTTAACCTCATATTCTTACCCAATTTGAGTGTAATATTAAAACAATCCAATGTGATAATGGTCGAGAATATGCAAATAGATTTTTTTCCGATTTTTGTAAAAACAAATGGGATGTCATTCTGTCTATCTTGTCCTCACAGCTCCCCTCAAAATGGGAAAGCCGAACGAAAAAATCCGGTCTATCAATAATATCACTCAGTACTCTTCTTTCTCATGCATCTCTTCCTCCTTCATTTTGGCATCATGCTTTACAAATGGCAACGTATCTTCTTAATATTCTTCCGAACAAACAATTGGGTAATATTTCTCCTCTTCAAAAACTATACAGTCGGATTCCTTCATATTCTCATCTTCGGGTTTTTGGGTGTCAACGCTATCCACTTATTCCCTCTACTACCATCCATAAATTACAAGCTCGTTCTACTCGTGTATTTTTGGGTTTTCCGTCTAATCATCGTGGGTATAAGTGTTATAATTTTTCGTGTCGTCAAATTACCATTACTCGCCATGTCATTTTGGATGAGAAAGTGTTTCCCTTTGCCTCGTTACATTCTCCACCGTCTTATGCATATCAATTCCTGGACAGTGACCTATCACCTTATGTGTTAGACCACTTACTTACAAGCTTCTGCTGCACCATTTCCTAATTCGCCAGCTCAGGCCCACATACTGGCCCCACCAGCCCAAACCTCACCAAGTCCACACCCGGTTTCTCCTTGCCAAACAGATTCATCATCTCCTCTCAATGCTCCTCCACTGGCCCAACATTCACCAAGCCCACATACTAATCAAATTCCCAATATTCCTCATCCAAAGCCCACCATGACCACTAGGAGTCAGCATGGTATATACAAACCCAATCCTAAATATCATGCCTTACATACGTACTGCAGTTTCAAAGTCTCCTTTGCCTCGTAACCCAGTAGATGCTCTTCGTGACCCAAATTGGAAATTGACCATGGATGACGAAATCATGCTCTAATTAAAAATAAGACATGGGAATTGGTTCCACGTTCATCTGGTGTTAATGTTATTCGGTCTATGTGGATTTTTGCTTATAAATTTAACTCTAATGGTGATTTTGAGCGGCATAAGGCTCGCCTTGTAGGTGATGGAAAGACAAAACAAGTTGGCATTGATTGTGGCGATACCTTTAGTCCGGTTGTTAAAGCGGCTACTATTAGCACTATTCTCAGTCTTTCTTTATCTAATGCTTGGCCCATTCATTAATTGGATGTCAAGAATGCATTTTTTCATGGTGAGCTTCAAGAGACAGTATATATGCATCAACCATTGGGGTACAGGGATCGTACTCATCCAGATTATGTTTGCCTCTTGCGTAAGTCATTATATGGTCTTAAAAAAGCTCCACGAGCTTGGTATAAGCGATTTGCAGATTTTGTTATGTCTATTGGCTTCACTAATAGTAGATGTGACAACGCATTGTGTAACACCCCGCATTTTTGGGGTTAGAATTTTAGGTAATTAGTATGTCTTTCCTGTTGTCTTAAAATTTTATTTCGAAAACTATTAATAGATTCCCTGTTTTATATTTGGAAAATCTTTTAAAAGTTATTTTCTGGAAATTTATGTTATTAATATTTTATAATGTTTCAAACTAATTTTCTTTATTACGGTTATCTTACATTCTCTCCTTTGGCCTCAACCTATTAGGTTCCCAAATCTTCACCTTAAAGCAACTCAAGGTTGTGGACCGACTCAAATTTAATGTTGAATTAATGACGAGTTGGCTAAGTAGGGGTTAGAAGTAATTTTATTCCCTTCTTGGTAACCAGACTTGAAAGGCCTTTCAATTGATTTCTGGCCCATTGGTTCGATCCAAATTAAATCCGAGCCCAAATTTTTTACCTTGTCTTGCCAAAATAGGGCCAAAGCCCAAAACCCTTTTCTTACTTGAGCCCACACGGCCCCTCTATTTTTCCCATCTAATTAATTAATTTTTATTTAGCTAATTAATTAGACAATATCCTTAAATCAAAAATATCATTTTTGGTCTCTATCCCTTGTCTACTAGAATTTAGGAGCTCCCAACAACTTGATGAATTATTAAAACCCCTTCCCCTATTGCTCATTCACGGCCCCCTTTATTCTAAGTCAATCACAAATGACCATTATCCTTTATCCTCCTAATAACCATCCTAATTATTCTTAACCACCCTAACCCTTACTACTTCTATAATTACATAACAATAAGGACCAAAACCCTTTTTTTTCTGGATATACCTCACGACACCCTCTTGAAAAGATAAACAACAATTCTTTCTCTTACTTCTCTAAACCTATTAATCACAAAAACCTCAAAAGACCTTCCACTCAACTCCATACTCAAGCAAAACAAAGATTGAAGCAAGAACCCAAAGAACCAAGCCCTTATTGTTTGAATTTCACAATGCCAAAAGAGGTGTTTCGAATCCTTCTCTCTCAACTTTAGGTAATTAGGTGTTTTATTTAATTCTAGGATAAATTAATTATATAATTGTTTAGAACATGCCTAGAATTGTTTAGAATGATTTCTGATTTGATAAAATTGCATGCTTATTATTTCACATGTGATGGTCGAATGTTTGCATAACAATTTGATGATTTTCCTGGGGTTCAAATGTTAAAGATTGTATTTTTGATGTTTGAATTATTATTATTGATATTAATCAATTGCATTATTATAAGTATGTTGTTGAGTGTATGAATTTATTTCTTGATCAAATCTTGTTATTTCTTGATGAATTTTTCATGAGTGTTTCTTTACTGGTTTATTATGAATCAAGATTTATTTTTTGGCAAAATTCATTATTTTCTTGCTTATAACAATTTAATCTGTCAAACCGGTAAAACTGTCCAAATTTAATTTACGAATTTATTAAAATATTTATTGAATTCTTATGGCTACGAAAATTTAGTTAGAATTTCGAATTAGTGCATTTTAACTTGTGCTAATTTTTCGTAATTTTTAGAGGTCGTTTGCTATGACAGAAAATTCTAAAATTGATTCTGGTCTAATATGATCGGTTAGTTATAAATCGCTTAAAATTAGTAAATGATGTTATATTTGGACGAAACTTATGCACGATAAATCTTGAACCCAGATTTAACTTTCATGAAAATTTTCAGAATATTCGAGACCTTTAAATGGTTGTTCTTTAATTTAAATCGATAAAATCAGATTGTGTAAAATAGTGTGATTAAATTAATAAATGCTTTTAGAGTACATCTTGTCGAATCCTTTGAGACTAATTGGAATTTAAGTTAAATCAGAATGTATGTGATGTCTATTCTTGAATTTTTTATTTAATTAATTAAAATCTTGAATTAAAATTAAAATTATTTTTAATCTTGAAATAATAGAATTTAATGACGGATTTTTGGTTCGAAAAGTTTGATTATTAATTAAAGTTTGGATTTTTATAAAGTTAGTCTAATTTAATTAATTAAATTATCATTATTTCAAATTAATTAATTAAATACTTTAATTATGTCTTATTGATTAATATCCATGAAATCCCGTGTAATTGGGAAATCAGTAAAGTTTGGATTTTTGTTTAATTATTAGATAATTGAAGCCTTTTATTGAAATATGTATTTTTATGAAGTATATGTTTTGCTTTGTGATCATATCGAATAATCTGTGTTGAATTTATGGGATGTTTAGAATGAATGAGGTATTTGGATCGATGAGTACGTAATTGAAGTGTCTAATTTGTTTGACGAGGTTAGAAATCAAAGTTAAGATGAGGTTTGACCTAGAGTTGTCTAGTCGTTGAGTTAGACGGACTTTTGAGTCAAAGTAAATGAATTGGTTAATGAAAGATAATGATGTTGATAATGGAACAATGAAGTACATTTGTCGTACGTTGAAGTTGGACCATTGGAACGATGGAGTGCAATTGATGTATGTTGAAGTTGGACCTATTAAAGATAATTAAAAGATTAATGGAACACTGGAGTACAATTGTCGTACGTTGAAGTTGGACCAATGGAACAATAAAGTACAGTTGATGTACGTTGAAGTTGGATCATTGAAACGATGGAGTACAATTGTTGTACGTTGAAGTTGGACCAATGAAAGATAATGAATTGAATAAGAAAGTCGAATAGTCAGAGTCGATGGAGTCTAGAGTCTTGAGGTGACCTTAAATTAGCTAGAAAGTATGATTTGATATGTTTATGGAAAAATTATAAAAAATAAGTCAACCTTTAGCCGGTCTTCTCAAATTAAGTCAACCTTTTGATTAACTCAAAATAAGTCAACCTATTACACATATCCGCTCAAATTAAGTTTTTTCACTAATTTATTGATGGAAAAAGTTAACAATTTTAATGCAAAATTAAAGCGGCGCATTAACATGTTGTTGTTTATACGGTTTTTCATTGAAAATATTAATTTAACCAACAAATAATTAGTGAAAAAACTTAATTTGAGAAGGCATGTATATTAGGTTAACTTATTTTGAGTTAATCAAAAAGTTGACTTAATTGAGAAGATCGACTAAAGGTTAACTTATTTTTTACAATTTGAGAAGATCGACTAAATGTTTATTATGTTGATTGGTTAGTTGCTATGATTTGTTGAATGGTATTCTGATTATTATATTTTTAATTGCGTTCTACAATTATGTAGAACATCCTAATTACTCCCCAGAGACTGTGGACCCCCATTCCCTTTTACAGGTAATGAAGAAGACTGATTGGGTTGTTGCGAGGATTGGGATTCGTGAGCCTCCAAGTGTAGCAGCTTTTCGCTACCTAGTCCTTTTAGTAGTCCTAACCTTATCTTGTTCCCCTTGGATTTGTAGTAGGAATTAGTAGCTTTAATAAACTTTGATTACCTCCTTTATTGGGATTCAAATAATGAAATGGCTAGTTTTTATAGAGCTTTCACTAACATTTCTAAGTTTCGTTTTATAAATTTTAATTTGAATGATAACGATTCGATTTGTTGATTTCTCCGAAATCAACGCTATTAAAATACGGGATGTTACACATTGTTTATTTACTGTAAGGGGTCAGATATGGCTTATATTTTGTTATATGTTGATGACATTATTCTTACTGCTTCCTCTCATGCTCTTCGGTGCTTTATTATGGATCTCTTAAGTTTTGAATTTGCTATGAAAGACCTTGTCCCATTAAATTATTTTTTGGGCATTGTGGTAACTTGCCATAAGGGTGGTATGTTCCTTTCCCAGCGTAAATATGCCGAAGAAATAATTGAGCGTGCCGGGATGTCATCTTGTAAACCAATTGCCACTTCGGTTGACACCAAATCAAAAGTCAGTTCTACATCTAGTCATAGTATTGATGATCCTACTCTATATCGGAGTCTCGCGGGTGCACTACAATATCTGACTTTCACACGACCAGATATCACTTATGTCGTTCAACAGATTTGTCTACATATGCATGATTCGAGAGTTGATCATATGTCCCCTCTTAAACGGATTATTCGGTATGTTCAAGGTACTTTAGATTACGGTCTTCATTTGTATCCCTCATCTTTTTCCACTCTAGTGTCTTACACTGATGCAGATTGGAGTGGGTGCCCCGAGACACGAAGATCGACATCTGGTTACTGAGTTTTCTTGGGGGACAACTTGATCTCTTGGTCTTCTAAGCGCCAACCCACATTGTCCCGTTCGAGTGCCGAGGCCGAATATCGTGGGGTGGCCATTGTAGTTTCCGAATCTTGTTGACTTCGAAATCTTCTCTTGGAATTGCATTGTCCGGTCAAAAAGGCTACTTTGGTTTATTGTGACAATGTTAGTGCTATTTATTTGTCGGGTAATCCAGTTCAACATCAGCGTACAAAACATATTAAAATGGATATACATTTTGCCCGAGAGAAGGTTGCACGAGGGCAAGTCCGTGTTCTACATGTACCATCTCGTTATCAAATTGCGGATATATTTACGAAAGGGCTACTACAAGTGTTGTTCGAAGTTTTCGGGACAGTCTCAACATTCGTGCATCTCCTGTTTCGACTGCGGGGGAATGTTAAATATAGTATTTATTTTGTATAATATCAATATATTATTTGATTTTATTCTCTTGCCTAGAATACGTTTATGTATATCTTTGAATATCATTAGTCTCCTTATTTGTAGCCTTGAATCATGCTATTACTAGTGTATATGCTACTGTATATATTGTGGTCAATGGTTAATGAAGAAGGAAACCAAAACATTCTTTACAAGATCTGGGATCGATTCTCATCCCCGCTCTTGTGGCTCTCTAAATATTAAAAAAAACAGGACTCTAAGTAACCCTTGTAGTGTAACTCCAACATTGTTTAACAATAGAGATGGAAATTGATAAAGCTAAGTTAGAATCCGGTGAAGCACTACTCACAACAATCAGTTACACCCCCCAATACACCCATCGACCGGCCAAATCCTTAGCCGAAATTTATCCACGACCAACGGATCTTGGATCCGCCCCGGATTCGCAGATCCAGATCCGTTTTTGATGATCTGGATCTTCATATTTTGGATCCGCGCGTATTCGGAACGGATACGGATCCTCTGGGAAAATGTGGATCTGGATATGAATCTTGTTTATAGATCCACATTAGGATCCGCAAGATCCGTTTTTTTAATAAAACATATATTCCCTCCGTAACGAATTACTAGCAACAATTTCTATTTTTGGGTGTAATAAAATACTTGCAACAATTTTTTCCAATCTCATTTTAATCCTTTTTTGGTAAAAAAAAAAACACAATACCCCACTTACTTTTCTATTTGTTACTTTTCTCTATCTTACTTTTATCATATTACCACATAATACCCCATTTAGTTTTTCTTCTCTTACTTTCTCTCTCTTACTTTTATCATTATGCCACCTAATACCACTATTACCTTATTTCACCTAGGAATTTGTGCTAGTACAAATGTTGCTAGTAATTCGTTACGGAGGGAGTACTAAATTAATAATAGTCTTATAAGTTATACGACCAAATGTCCAATACTCCAAAGCCTAAATAGTCCATTACCCAAGTTGATTATATGTAATGTATGGATTTTAGGATGTTGATAATGTTAGTTTGTTAAGACTGAGTTAGTAGTGGGTTTTAATTTGCATATTAGTTATGTATGTGATGAAATGACAGTTTTAGTACGTTAAAATTTTTAATTATCTCAATTAAAAAGTACTCCCTCCGTAACGAATTAGTAGCAACATTTGGACTAGCACAGACTCCTAGATGAAATAGGTTAATTGTGGTATTAGGTGATATAATGATAATAGTAAGAGAGATAAAAGTAAGAGAAAGAAAAGTAAATGGGGTACTATGTGGTATGATGTAAAAGTAAGAGAAAGAAAAGTAAGTGGGGTATTGTGTTGATTTTTTGTCAAAAAAATAAATAAAATGAAATTGGAAAAAATTGTTGCAAGTATTTTGTTACACCTAAAAATGGAAATTGTTGCTAGTAATTCGTTACAGAAGGGGTATAATATAAGAGAATCCGTTTTAGATCTGGATCCACAAGATCTGGGTTTGGATCCTCATTTTATGGGTCCGTCGGATCCGCAGTAGATATGGATCTAGGTAGAAAAAATGGATCTGGATCTGGATCCATCAGGATTCGGTCCAGATCCGGTCCGCCGCCATCTCTACACGCAAGTCACTCAGGCGGATTGGGTGGAAAAAAGTTAATACTAAATCTGGAAATTTTAATATGGTAAACTTATTTTGGACTACCACAAGTATATATAATGGTATGAGTAATAAGAGCCAATCAAAACGTCAAGTCATCTAGAAATAGTCAATGTTGGCTTTTTTATTCTAGGTAATTTTCAATTGTTTCTCATAGAGCATATAAGATATTCCTGTGTATCAACTATCAGTTTAAACTATTGGCTTTTGTTAAAGGACCATCCCAACCAAAAACTTAAGCTGATAGTTGATGGCTTAGTTTGATGCCCAATAATATGTTATATACTGTATCTATTCCTTTTTCATAATTTCTTAATTTGCTATCTCTAATTTCTTTTAATTGATTTTTTTTTTCTGAATTATGTAAAATCTTTTATGAAATAAGAAAAAATGTTTTTCTATTTAATATTTTCAAAATTAAATCTACAAATATCAGAATTTTAATTTTTCAGAAATTTAATTTTTGAATTTATAAAAAGAATCTTCAGAAAAATTAATTTTTTTTGAAATAAAAAATCTTCGGAAAAATTTTAATTTTTAAAAAATAACATATTTCGAATTAAAAAAATTCATCAAATTTCCAAAGTTCAGAAATAACATGAATACGTATTTTTATGGGAGATGAACATTTTTATACGAATACATATTCTTTTACGTATTTTAGTGTTCATATATGTATTTTTATGCATATTTAATATGAATACGTATTTTTATACACATCTTATATGAACTACGTATAAATGTGTTTTTTTAATGACACATAAATCAAGGGTATTCGAGAACGCATTTCAAGGCTAATCGGGTCGGTTTTTGCAAATTCCGACCTCGAAACGGATCCCTTAAGGGTGGGGTTAAAATGACCCGTAAAACCTTGAACGGAATATTGTTTTGGCACGCAGAATGATGCGCGCATATTGAGACTATCAGGGAATGCAGTTCGGGGCTAATTGAGTCATTTTTTGCAAATTTTGACCTCGAAACGGACCCCTTAAGGGTGGGGTTAAAATGACCCGTAAAACCATCCGGTTGTCGCATATAGATTTCTTCCTCAAGATCTCCATGCAAGAAAGCCGTTTTCACATCTAGTTGCTCTAACTCTAAATCTTGCATGTTAACAATAGGAAGTAAAGTACGAATAGAAGTATGTCTTACCATCGGTGAGAAAATTTCATTGTAGTCGATCCCTGGAACTTGACTAAACCCTATGCCATAAGCCTTTCTTTGCACCTTAGTTCTTCAACCCTAGGTATTCTCTCTTTATACTTGTAGATCCACTTGCAATTAACTAGTTTCTTACCCCGTGGCCTCTCAACAATCTCCCATGTTTGATTTTTATGTAGAGATTCCATTTCTTCCTCCATAACAACTTGCCATTTCCCGGAGTCAACACTCTTCATAGCCTCATAACATGAAGATGGCTCATGAATAGTGGCGGATGTATATAGGAATAAGGGGTGGCACTTGACCCCACTTGGGAAAAAAATTCTGTAAATAAAAAAGTTAGTATAGGAAAAAAAAAATATATAATGAAAGATGACCCCACTTACTACCAAAAAGTGACCCCAATTACGGAGAAGTAGCAGCTCTTAGCTGCTATTTCATTTAGCACATTTAAAAAAAAAGCCAAAATTAAGCGATGTTAACTAACGGGGTTTACTTCCCACGTGCTCCTCGCGTGCTATTTTTTCTACTCCTCGCGTGTAACGACCCGACTCGCTTAAATCGGCGCGGAAGAAACCGACGAGTCAAGTAGTTATAAATCTACAACTCAACACTTAGAAAATAAACTAATACCTCGAATTATTATTATTAAACCATAAATGTACAATAACCCACAATCTTGTACAAACTAGATCCAAAAGTCAAATGTAACTAACGAAAAGTAAAATGCAACTCTAACCACATGCTAGAGTCTTATTCAACAAATGTAAAACCATAAGTCCAAAACAACATCTAACAATTCTATTACTAAGAAACAACTGTAAATACAAAGAATATAACACGCAAAGCGCCGCTCGCCCAACCCCAAAGCTAAGCAAGAGCATCATCATCAGATGTACCTGAAAAACACAACATAGTCCACCATCAGTGGCGAGTAACATAACTGACTCACCCTAACGGGAATACACAAGTACATAGCATCAATCAAACAACATCACACGAAAATCCCAAAGACACGAGACCTCCTCAACCTCGTAATCCCAACTTAACAAAACACTCGACATCATCATACGACATCACCATCCCAAATTCTAACTTTGGCGCAATCATTCTAATTCTAGACCGGACTACGCACGTACGGAAGCATCTTACGCAACCGAACTTCTACTATGTCAGGACCGGGTATAAGCCATACGCCCAAATCCCACGGACCCAATCCTTACTGGAAATCCGTGTCCCTAATCCCCAAAAATCTTTCTGAGCGTACTAGGAATAACATAGTGAGACTCCAAACTATCCCGATACCGTGAACGGAATAGGGGCAACGTCTTAACCCAAAAACTAAGCATAAGCCATACACAAAGTCAAGGGCGTCTAGAAAAGAAATCAAGCTAATCATCATATCATTATCATCCTTTCATCGTAGTTAAATTAAAGACAAGAATAAGCCATGCTCTTGAATTCAATCAACTAAATCATCGAAGTTAACCCAAGAATTGCCTACAACCATACTCTTGAGACTAACCAAACATCATTTCATTATTCTTAATTCATTCTTTAATCAATACATCCCAAATCTTTAACTTTCAAGACTTACATAACACTTTTCTTTAACTCTCAAGACTTAATCAAGAAACCTAAAGAACTCAAACCAACTTCAATAAGAACCTTAAAGAACTCATCTAACTCTTAAAGAACTCATAAAGAAACCATTCAAGATTCAAGAACTTCAATCAAGAACTCAATCAAGATTCAAGAACTTCAACCAAGAACTAAAACAAACTCAACATCACACGCATATTCATCATCATCATACACGAAAATTCAACAACATTTTATCAAAATTTATCAAACTTAAACCCAATCACCATGATTTCAAAATATCATAAAAACAATCTTAAAACATGAAAAACCACCATTAAAACATCATTAGAATACTTCAAAAATCAGATTATAAAAATACATTAAAAAAAAAACATGAACATTCATCGACAATCAATCCAAACATGCATTTAATCAATACTATAAACCTAGTATTACCAATTAAGTTGAGTTAGTATGTTACCTTATTGAAGATCAACACACAAATCAACACAAATATGTAGTGCAAGAACGAGTCCCACTCGGCACACACACACGGTCACGAGCCACGAATAACACAGCACGCACACACGGCTCACCCAGTACGAACACGAACACCACGGACCACTTTGGCACGACTACTGCACGGCACTTGCACCACGAGCACTGCAACACGGCCCAACCACGAACTACCACTGCACTCACACGACCCTCACACGAACACGACACGAACACAACCCAAAGGAACTCGAAACAATAAATCTTGTTTGGAATGAAGGTGTTTAGGCTTGTGTTTGATCACTTAAAGATTAATTGAGATTGAATCTTTAAGTTTTGGCTAGAAAAGATGAAGAACAATTGAAGGCTTCAATCATCCAAAAATGGCGTGAAGTAGAGAGCAAATGAGAGAGATTAAGAGTTTAAGTGGATGGCAAAGCTTATGATGGCAAAAATGAGCTTAAGCCTTACTAACTCTCCTATTTATAGAGTTAGTTAAGGTGTGAACACAAGGCAAGTGGCAACCTTGCCATGCCTCATAGAAAACCGGCCAAGGAGAGGGAATTGGGCCTAAATTGGGCTCTCGTGCTCAATTGGGCTAATTTGCGGAAACCGCGCAACTAATCATACAATAATCGATTTAGCCCAAAAATATTATTAAATAATTAATTAGAAAATTAAATAATAAAAATTCTAATTAATTAAATAATAATTAACATAAATAATATAAACTAAGAAATAAACATTTCGATTAAATCGAAATTATTCATATAAAATTAAAATAAATAGTTCAAAAATTAATTTGAACTAGCACATAAACAAACATAATTACACATAAATACCGGCAAAAATACCGATAAAATCTGGGTCATTACAACCTCCCCTCCTTAAAGAAATTTCGTCCCGAAATTTCAAGGTGCAGGAGATCGCTCCCCAACGAAAAGTTCCGGGTACTTCTGCCGCATAGACGCTTCCGTCTCCCAAGTCGCTTCTTCATGGTGTTGATTTCTCCACAACACCTTGACCAGCGGTACCTGCTTACGCCGCAGGGTCCTCTCCTCCCGATCCAAGATCTGGACGGGTCGCTCCTCATAAGTCAGATTCGGCTTGATTACGACCGGATCCACTGAGATCACATGAGTAGGATCATGTACATATTTCCGTAGCTGGGAAACATGAAATACGTCATGAACATTAGCCAAACTAGGTGGTAATGCCAATCGATAAGCCACCTCCCCAACTCGTTCTAGTATCTCGTAAGGTCCCACATATTTCGGTCGGAGTTTCCCCTTTTGACCAAAGCGTACAACTCCCTTGAAAGGTGAAACCTTAAGCAAGATTTTGTCACCTACTTCAAAAGCCAGTGGTCTACGTCGATTATCGGCGTAAGATTTCTGACGACTCTGAGCGGCCTGCATCTTAGACCGAATGACTCGAACCTTCTCGATAGTATCGCGTACCATCTCAGGTCCTAAAGCCACAGTATCACTGATATCATTCCAGCAAATCGGACTCCGACATTTCCTGCCATACAGGGCCTCGTACGGAGCCATCTCAATGCTAGAGTGATAGCTGTTATTATAGGAGAACTCTATCAACCAAAGCATACGTACCCAAGACTGATGATACTCCAGAGTGCATGCTCGAAGCATATCCTCCAAAGTCTGGATGGTCCTCTCAGTCTGACCATCAGTCGCCGCATGAAAAGCGGTGCTCAACTTCAGCTTCGTCCCAAAGGCTTCCTGGACTGATTTCCTGAAACGAGATAGAAACCTCGGATCCCGATCAGAAACAATCTCCCTCGGAACTCCATGAAGTCGGATTATGTCCTGAGTATACGCCTCAGCTAGACGCTCCATCGACCAGGTCATCTTCATCGGAATGAATCTAGCGACCTTAGTCAACCTATCCACAATGACCCAAATAGCATTCAAGCCATTGCAAGAGGGTAAGCTCACTACAAAGTCCATAGAAACAGACTCAAACTTCCAGGTCGGAATAGGTAGTGGCTGTAATAGACCTCCTGGTCTCTGATGCTCAATCTTGACCTTCTGACAGGTCAAGCACCGAGCGACAAACTCTGCTACATCCCTTTTCATCTTAGGCCACCAGAACTGGCCTTTAAGATCCTGGTAAAGCTTATTACCACCGGGATGAACAGAATAAGGCGAGTTATGTGCCTCGGACATGATTCTGTTTCTAAGGTCAGAACCGCCCGGTACACACCATCTCCCTCGAAAGCGCATACCACCATCAGAAGGGATCTCGAAACCTACGGCTTTACCTTGCCGTATAGCCTCTCGAATCCTAGCAAACTGTGGGTCGTTCTGCTGACCCTCGCGTAGTTCCTGAATTAAATCAGGCTCGGCACTCATCGATGTCAGACGAAGTCTGACGGAACCACGGCTTCTACTGAAGCTCAAGTGATGCTTGCGACTTAGTGCATCTGCAACCAAGTTCGCCTTGCCCTCGCAATAGTTGAGCGTCAGGTCGTAGTCCTTAATCAACTCAAGCCACCGCCTCTGCCTCATATTGAGGTCCTTTTGAGTGAAGATGTACTTGAGACTCTTGTGATCCGTGAATACTCTACACGAACCACCATAGAGATAGTGCCTCCAAATTTTGAGCGCGAACACTACAGCAGCTAATTCTAAGTCATGCGTAGGATAGTTGCGCTCGTGCACCTTCAGTTGTCTTGATGCGTAAGCGATGACCTTCCCACCCTGCATGAGCACGCAACCTAAGCCACTCTTCGAAGCATCGCTATAGACCTCGAAGCCCTCTTCATCGTCCGGAAGAGTAAGAATCGGAGCAGAGACTAATCTCCGTTTCAACTCCTGAAAAGCTTGCTCGCAAGCCTCTGTCCAAACCAATCGGACCTCCTTCTGCAGGAGGCTAGACATCGGCCTAGCTATCTTGGAGAAGTCCTGGACGAATCGTCGATAGTATCCGGCTAAGCCAAGAAAACTACGAACCTCCGCCACATTTCTCGGGCTACTCCAATCAACTACAGCCTTAATCTTGGCTGGGTCTACCTTAATGCCTTCTTTACTGATCACGTGACCTAGGAAGGCTACTTCGCGAAGCCAGAACTCACACTTGGAGAGTTTCGCGAACCACTTATGACTCCGCAATATCTCGAGTACCATTCGGAGATGTTCTGTATGCTCCGACTCATCTCTGGAATAGACCAAGATATCGTCAATAAATACTACGACACACTTGTCGAGTAAGTGATGAAATGTCCGGTTCATCTGGTCCATAAACACGGCTGGCGCGTTAGTGAGACCAAAGGGCATCACCTCGAACTCGTAGTGGCCGTACCTAGTACGAAAAGCAGTTTTCGGAATGTCTTCCTTCTTAACTGGAATCTGATGATATCCAGATCGAAGATCTATCTTTGAAAACACTCCTGCTCCTCGCAATTGATCGAACAGGTCCTCAATCCTAGGCAATGGGTACTTATTCTTGATAGTTACCCGATTCAACTCTCGGTAGTCTATGCACAGGCGCATACTACCATCTTTCTTCTTCACGAAGAGCACAGGAGCTCCCCATGGAGAAACACTCGGCCTAATGAAGCCCTTATCGATCAAATCTTGGAGTTGTGTCTTTAACTCCAATAACTCAGACGGTGCCATCCGGTACGGTGCCTTCGAGATCGGCGCTGTCCCGGGTACCAAGTCGATATGAAACTCGACGTCGCGCTCAGGTGGAACGCCTGGTAGCTCATCAGGAAATACGTCTCTGAAATCCCTCGCTACAGGTATATCGTCCAACAGAGACTCATCAGTCAAGTCTCGTACCTGACAAAGAAACACCATATCGCCCTTCTGGCGATGCTTCCTCATCTTCAAGGCTGAGATTACTTTTACTCCTTTCTTAAGGACGAACCCAGAGTAGGTAACTCGGTTGCCCTGAGATCCTCGGAATGTCACTGACTGATCTCGGCAACGAATGATTGCTCGATACCTCGATAGCCAGTCCATACCAAGTATAACGTCGAACTCCATCAGCGGGAACTCTTTCAGATCGGTCGTCGCTTGCTCCCCTGCTATCACGATGGACACTCCTCGGAACTCTCGCTGACAAGTAAAATCCTCTCCTGAAGGGAGAGTAATAACTGAACGAACAGGTAAACTGCCACGAAGATCTGACCTCGAGGCAAAACTACTAGCCACAAAAGACACAGTAGCACCAGAATCAAAAAGAACTAATGCTAACACACCAGAGACAAGAAATCTACCTGATACAATGTCAGGCTGAACCTCGGCCTCCGCCTCGGTCATACAGTAGACTCGGTTCTTCACCGGAGTCTTCGTCGGTGCTGGAAGCTGCTTAACCTCTGAATCTGGCCTCCTCTCGGGACAAACCGTCGACTTGTGGCCTACCTTACCACAAGTGAAGCAAGAAATCGGAGAACCGTCGCACTTCTTTCCTGGATGGAAGTCTCTGCCACAGCCTCGACACTTCGAACCATCGCTACCCTTATGCGAACTCGGGGCCGAAGGGGTACTGCTAGATGTGCCAAACCGGGGTTTCTTAAACGAAGCCGTAGTCGTCGGAACCGGAGCTCTCTTCTTGCTCGAATCTTCCTCGGTAACCGATGCCTGTATCTCAAGGGCTACCTCGTAAGCCTACTGGAACGTAGCCGCTCCACTGCTGATCACGTGAACTCGGATCCTTGGATCTAGCTTTTTGATGTAGCGCTTGACCCGATCCTTCTCTGACGGAATCACAGACGTAGCGAACCTCGACAGCTCTGTAAATCGATCGGTATACGCCTGGACAGACATCTTACCCTGTGCAAGAGTAAGAAACTCCTCCTGTTTCTGCCACCGCAACTCGTCGGGGTAGAAACGCTCCTGGACCTTATCGATAAAGTCGGTCCAAGACATCGCATGCAACGGCTGGTACGCGTCCTTCGCTAACCTCCACCAGTTGTCAGCCTCCCCACGTAAGTAATATGCGGCGATCAGCACCCTCTCGTGATCGGGGCAAAACGTCGCGTCGAAGAGCTTCCCCATCTCGCGGATCCAGCTCTCCAAAGTAGTGGGGTCGGCAACCCCGTCGTAAGTCGGAGGTCAATGACGTGCGATACGATCGAACGTCGACTGCGTATTCGGCGGTTGACGACTATGGTGCGCCAATGTAAGGATCGCCTCCTCGAGGGCCCCCAACCTCTGTCGTCCAGTATGCAACCGGCGAGGTGTAGACATGCTGCAACGAATCACAACAACAAACATAACAGAGATAGCAAGTCAGTAAAATACCCCACCAAAAACATACTAAAGATAAGAAGAAAGGAAAAATAGAAAGAATCCTATCCCGGTCTTTCTACCCAACTCTTCTCCCTTCACATAATCCTAGAATTTGGTTCAACCACTCGGGAAAAATAAAGCTCTCATCTCCCGGGTTTAACTCAAATCCTAAAAACTTCGCTTAAAACCTATTCGGCTCTGATACCAACTGTAACGACCCGACTCGCTTAAATCGGCGCGGAAGAAACCGACGAGTCAAGTAGTTATAAATCTACAACTCAACACTTAGAAAATAAACTAATACCTCGAATTATTATTATTAAACCATAAATGTACAATAACCCACAATCTTGTACAAACTAGATCCAAAAGTCAAATGTAACTAACGAAAAGTAAAATGCAACTCTAACCACATGCTAGAGTCTTATTCAACAAATGTAAAACCATAAGTCCAAAACAACATCTAACAATTCTATTACTAAGAAACAACTGTAAATACAAAGAATATAACACGCAAAGCGCCGCTCGCCCAACCCCAAAGCTAAGCAAGAGCATCATCATCAGATGTACCTGAAAAACACAACATAGTCCACCATCAGTGGCGAGTAACATAACTGACTCACCCTAACGGGAATACACAAGTACATAGCATCAATCAAACAACATCACACGAAAATCCCAAAGACATGAGACCTCCTCAACCTCGTAATCCCAACTTAACAAAACACTCGACATCATCATACGACATCACCATCCCAAATTCTAACTTTGGCGCAATCATTCTAATTCTAGACCGGACTACGCACGTACGGAAGCATCTTACGCAACCGAACTTCTACTATGTCAGGACCGGGTATAAGCCATACGCCCAAATCCCACGGACCCAATCCTTACTGGAAATCCGTGTCCCTAATCCCCAAAAATCTTTCTGAGCGTACTAGGAATAACATAGTGAGACTCCAAACTATCCCGATACCGTGAACGGAATAGGGGCAACGTCTTAACCCAAAAACTAAGCATAAGCCATACACAAAGTCAAGGGCGTCTAGAAAAGAAATCAAGCTAATCATCATATCATTATCATCCTTTCATCGTAGTTAAATTAAAGACAAGAATAAGCCATGCTCTTGAATTCAATCAACTAAATCATCGAAGTTAACCCAAGAATTGCCTACAACCATACTCTTGAGACTAACCAAACATCATTTCATTATTCTTAATTCATTCTTTAATCAATACATCCCAAATCTTTAACTTTCAAGACTTACATAACACTTTTCTTTAACTCTCAAGACTTAATCAAGAAACCTAAAGAACTCAAACCAACTTCAATAAGAACCTTAAAGAACTCATCTAACTCTTAAAGAACTCATAAAGAAACCATTCAAGATTCAAGAACTTCAATCAAGAACTCAATCAAGATTCAAGAACTTCAACCAAGAACTAAAACAAACTCAACATCACACACATATTCATCATCATCATACACGAAAATTCAACAACATTTTATCAAAATTTATCAAACATAAACCCAATCACCATGATTTCAAAATATCATAAAAACAATCTTAAAACATGAAAAACCACCATTAAAACATCATTAGAATACTTCAAAAATCAGATTATAAAAATACATTAAAAAAAAAACATGAACATTCATCGACAATCAATCCAAACATGCATTTAATCAATACTATAAACCTAGTATTACCAATTAAGTTGAGTTAGTATGTTACCTTATTGAAGATCAACACACAAATCAACACAAATATGTAGTGCAAGAACGAGTCCCACTCGGCACACACACACGGTCACGAGCCACGAACAACACAGCACGCACACACGGCTCACCCAGCACGAACACGAACACCACTGACCACTTTGGCACGACTACTGCACGGCACTTGCACCACGAGCACTGCAACACGGCCCAACCACGAACTACCACTGCACTCACACGGCCCTCACACGAACACGACACGAACACAACCCAAAGGAACTCGAAACAATAAATCTTGTTTGGAATGAAGGTGTTTAGGCTTGTGTTTGATCACTTAAAGATTAATTGAGATTGAATCTTTAAGTTTTGGCTAGAAAAGATGAAGAACAATTGAAGGCTTCAATCATCCAAAAATGGCGTGAAGTAGAGAGCAAATGAGAGAGATTAAGAGTTTAAGTGGATGGCAAAGCTTATGATGGCAAAAATGAGCTTAAGCCTTACTAACTCTCCTATTTATAGAGTTAGTTAAGGTATGAACACAAGGCAAGTGGCAACCTTGCCATGCCTCATAGAAAACCGGCCAAGGAGAGGGAATTGGGCCTAAATTGGGCTCTCGTGCTCAATTGGGCTAATTTGCGGAAACCGCGCAACTAATCATACAATAATCGATTTAGCCCAAAAATATTATTAAATAATTAATTAGAAAATTAAATAATAAAAATTCTAATTAATTAAATAATAATTAACATAAATAATATAAACTAAGAAATAAACATTTCGATTAAATCGAAATTATTCATATAAAATTAAAATAAATAGTTCAAAAATTAATTTGAACTAGCACATAAACAAACATAATTACACATAAATACCGGCAAAAATACCGATAAAATCTGGGTCATTACACGCGTGCTACTTCCTGCACTACTTCATTTGTAAAAAAAAAAAAAAAAACGTCATTCTCGAAGAGAAGAGAGAGAAGAATTACCTTAAGTTGGTGGTTGAGGGTTGAAGGTTGGCAGCAGTGGCAGAGGTGGAGTGGTCGAGGTGGAGTGTTCGACGGCCGGCTGCTAAGAGCTTTACCCTAAGTTCAGCAGTGGCAGAGGTGGAGTGGTCGACGAAGAGCTTTACCCTAAGTTGGTGGGTTGAAGGTTGAGGGCAGCAGTGGCAGAGGTGGAGTGGTCGGGGTGGAGTGGTTGACAGAGGTGAGTGGACGACACCAAGGCAGGCAGTAGTGGTCGACGGCAGATGTGGAGTGGTCGACGGTCGACGGCCGTCTGCTAAGAGCTGCTACTTCCTCCTACTTCCTCGCTTGCTCACTCACTGCTAATCTAGGTAATTGTTCTCTAAATTACTTGGATTTTGTTGCATTTCTGTTGAAATTTGTCCATGTATTCAAGTGTTTTTGTATGAATTGTTCTCTAATTGCACTTCAATTTTGTATGAATATTTTTTTTTATATATTTATAAAATTTGGAATTTGGATGTTCAGAATTTGTAACTTGGAATTTGGATTATGTACCCTGAAACACAAGAATCAGTACCTCATAGCAGTATAATTTTTAGTTTTATTTTTTTTTTAATTTTAAATTTAAATTATTGTACTGCAATGTTGAGATGTGAACAATTGAACATTTTCGGTCATAATTAAAATCATAAATTTTATTCTGTTGGAAACTTGTTTGGAGTATATCTCAAATTTGGATGAATGTTTGTATTTGGAGGAATGAATGTTTTGTTGTTCACATATTTGGAGTATAATCATAAAATCTTATAATTTAATTTAAATTATACCTTACTAATATTATTGAGCTTTAATTATGTTTGAGGTTTAATCTTATAATATTATAATACCATACTAATTTAATCGATGGGTTCCATTTGGTTTTAGGTTTTACTTGATAAGTTGAAATAGATACTTTTAGTTTAAATTTGTTTGGGTTTATTCTTTCAGTATGGAGGAAAATGAATTGTTGTTGATGGAGAATACTGGGGAAAATGTTGGTCATGAGCCATTTAACGTAGTAGAACCGGGGGACAAGGAACACGTTGAACCCAACCCAACGAACACCATAGACTTGGATAATAGGGATAACATGTATACTATGCAGCTCCAAACTAGTCCACAGCCACATGATTCATTTCTTGACTTGGATAATATGGATACTGTTGCCACCCCTGAAGTGGGTATGGTCTATGAATCTTGGCAGGAGGTAGACACCCATTTTCGGTGCTAAGCGAAGCAGACTGGTTTTGTAGTTGTAAGGGTGGGGGCTGGTTACAGGCAGCAGGCTGGGAAGCAAACCAAACAATACCGTAATGTGACATGGAGGTGTGAGATGTGGGGGCTGGATGCACCCGCATCAAGTATTAGGTCCAAAACTGCAATAAGGGATGTTGTGATCCAAGAGGAGCATGCTAGTGAAGAGCATGCAGTAAAGGATGTTGCCATCCAAGAACAGAGTGGTGTGCGAAGACAAACAGGTGCAAGCTATGATGGTGTACGTATTGCGGAGGGGAAGTCGAAGCGTTGTAATTGCCCTGTTATGCTCTATGCAAGTGGTAACAAAGAAGGGGTACGGACTATAAAAAAGTTAGAGCTTGAGCACCAGAATCACAACCCCATCCCATCAAGGAGCAAGTATATACCCTTTTATCGCCAAGATGAATGGAACCCATCGATTAAACGGAGGTTGTTCAATGACTACTACGGCGGAGGGGTTAAAATTTCCCAGATTCACCGGTCGCTAGCGCACGAGAGGAATGGTTATGATAACCTTGCACTCACTCAAAGAGATCTAAGGAACGAGTTAGCTAAAGATAGGAGGCTTCGGTTGGAAGGTGGTGATGCGAATGCCATGTACTCGTACTTAAATAGAATGAGTGCTGATAATCCTCAGTTCTTTCATGCTTACCGTTTGGCTGAGTCGGATCGATTGAAGGATGTGATTTGGGTTGATGCGAGAAGCAGGTCTGCATATGGTGACTTTGGAGATGTTGTCACGTTTGATTCGACCTACATCACAAACGAGTATGAGTTACCCTTTGCGAACTTTGTCGGGGTGAATCATCATGGGCAGAGTATACTGCTGGGATGCGCGTTGGTATCACATGAGGATGCTGAGACTTTCCAGTGGGTATTTGAGACGTGGTTGTCATGCATGGGAGGCAAGGCTCCTGATGGATTTTTGACTGACCAGGACGCAGCTTTGAGGAAGGCTATGGCAAAAGCATTTCCTGAAACAAGGCACAGATGGTGCCTATGGCACATCACTATGAAGTTTGCTAAGAAACTCGGTGCATATGAGACCTATGACGCAATGAAGACTGAGTTGCTTAATGCAATATATGATAGTCATACTGCCGAGGAGTTCGAGCAAGAGTGGAATGTTGTTATACGGAAGTATAATCTTGCTGAAAATGAATGGCTCTCAGGTAATGAAACAATTATGTGTTTTTTTCTTTAATTTTATAATGATAAAATTTAATGTCATCAATATATATTCATGACTGCTATTTTGTGCAGGTCTTTTTGCCGAAAGAGAAATGTGGGTTCCGACATACATGAACCACATTTTTTGGGCTGGGATGAAGAGCACGCAGCGATCGGAAAGTATTAACAGTTTTTTTGATGGGTATGTGTCGAAGAAGACCAAACTGTTTGAGTTTGTGCAGCAGTACATAAAAGCGCTTGAGTGCCGTGCAAATGATGAGAGGCAAGCAGATGCTGATTCACTTAGGTTCAACCAGAAGTTGGTTACCACTTTTCCACTGGAGCGTACTTTTAGGAAGTGCTACACGGCTGCGAAACTAAGTGAGGTTCAGACGGAGTGTATTAAAACTATCTACGTGAGAATTGTCTCAACGAATGAGATTAGTACTGCCAACTTTCAATTCGTTTTCCTAGATAGAGTGTACACCTTCAAGAAGGAGACACGGAAGGAGATATCAACGGAGAAGCGAAGGAAGTATGAGGTTCTCTACAACAGAGATTCAAAGGAAGCATCATGTAGTTGTAAGCTATTTGAGAGTAGGGGGATTATATGTAGGCACATGATAGTGGTCTATGATGTAGAAGCTGTGTCTGAGATTCCAAATAAGTACATCTTGAATCGTTGGAGGAAGGAATTAAAGCGAAAGCATACAATGGTCAAGGTTGCCTACTATGACCCGAGCAAGACAAGTGAAGTGAAAAGGTATGATCGGATGCAAGTCGAGTTTGATCCTCTATGTTTAGAAGCTTCTGCTGATGACGGTGAGACAGAAATTGTTCTTGATATGATTCAGAAGACGAAGGGTATGATTCATGATAGGCGGTCCAAGAAACCTCGAATGGATCTTCATAACACACAATGCACTCCTTCTTCGGGCCATTTGAATTACCCTAATAACACACAATGCACTCCTTCTTCTGGTGGCTATGCGCTACCCAATGATGTGGCATGGGCTGTTGGAAATGCATCGACGCCGAGCGATGATTCACCATGTCTTCGACCCACATTCACGAGGACACCGGTAGACAATAATGCTGGCTCTGTCGATGGATCTGCCACCCGATCTACCACCCACCAACAGGCTCCTCCTGTAATTATTAAGGATCCGCCATCGAAGAAGAAGCCGCATAGAACAAGGGAGAAGCGCTACTTGTCGTGTGTGGAGAAAAATTCTGACAAGAAAGCAAAAAATAAAAAGGGCAAAGGCAAGGCTGCGCAGGTAAGGGGGAATCAACCGGATTAACTTTATCATATGATTTAGGGTGATTTTTTATTAACTGTATCAGTCCCTTTTTTTTTTAATCCTAACTATGTGACTTTTGTCTGGGGTATGATTGTTCATTTGATGTATTATACTTGGTGTTGAATAATAAAAATAAAGAATTACATTTGTTAAAGAAAACTCTTTTATAATGTTACAATATTTTATGTATTGCAGCATAAACCGTGCTGCTGTGTAGATTGTTTAGTTGGTTTTGGTGGTCAAGATGCATACACAGGAGGAGCTCCTAATGCAACATGGGTAACATCAGCTTCCCCACAAGGTTCACAATCTACCGGCTCTATTGGTCAGCCGGTTTTTCCTTACCATCATGCTCAAAATGGTTGTATGCCTCAACTGTTGCAGTTTCTTCCTCCTCTCCCCCCCCCCCCCCTTTCCTTGATGATTATTAATGCTTTTTAATGTTTTGGATAGATGGATGGATGTGTGGATGGAAGAAATTATTGGTGGTTATTTATGTTTTGGATGGATGGATAAATGGATGGATGGATGATTATTGATGATTATTAATGCTTTTTAATGTTTTAGATGGATGGATGGATGGATTGTCAAACGATGAACGATGTGTATCCTTTTGTATGGAATTGTTATGTCATGTTGTTGTTTTGAATTGCAACAATTTTTAAACTAATGCCATAATATTTCATATACATAGTATAATATAAGGACAATATTTCATATATTTGGGACAATAATTAGACTTTTCGAGACAACAATTTCATTGCATGAGACAATATTTCATATATTTAGGACAATAATTACAATAATTAGACTTTTCGAGACAACAATTTCATTGCATGGGACAATAATTATACAATATAGCCTTAATGCCAACAAAAATAAAAAGGCTTCCTCGTGTCCTCGTCTTCTTATTCGTCTTCCGTCCTTGCTTCCGTGCTTCCTTCTTATCCGTCTTCCGCGCTTGTTTGGTCTTGGTCTTACAAAAAAATAAAGATATTAGAGAAAAATAATTATATACTAAATTAAGAAAAATAAAATTAAGCAATGACAAATTAAAACAATTATATACTAAATTTACCTTTTAAAACAATTATATACTAAATTTACCTTTTTTTCCGCTCTTGATTTCCGACCCCGCGCTTCAAGATCCTAATTTATTATTACATCATTATTCGTAGCAAATCCTGGTATATACAATACACAAATCCAATTTGGAATGATTACATCAAGAACCTAGTTTATTATTACATTATATATGATAGCAATTTACTAAAAATATAAAAATAAAATTATACAACATTATTTATAGTAAAGTAAATTACAACATTAGTTATAGCCAAGGGTCAACGGGTAAAAGGGTCGTTAGGAAGTTTAAATTACAACATCAATCAATGGAGACAAAGTAATAAACACCACAATGTAAGTTTAATAACAATCCGAATTTTTGAAAAACTAAATTAAACAATAAAACTTCAGGAGTTAATCATATCTCCTCTGAAATGGACCTTTCCTCATCATCGGAATCGATGGACTCTCCAAGCGACTGTCGTTATATAAAAAAATTGAGTCATTAAATTAAAATTAAAGAAAATTAAAATTAACAACCATTAAAGTAATATGAAATGTGGCCTTACCTTAATTTCGCCAAACATTCTGAAAGGGTTGATGTCTGTGACTGCAACCTCCGTTTTTCCATTCGCCCTGTTCTTATCCCATAGCAATGCTACTCCTCCTCGAAGACCCACACTCTCGTCTATGCCCCAATCAAGGTCGCCGTGTAGCTTGTCTTGGAGGCGAATCCACATAGGGCGGTATAGACGGGTCTCTAGGAGCACAACACATATAGGGTTGTGGATATCAATAAATTTCTTGTAGTTAGCCGGAAACGAGGGTCTGCCTGCGTGTCATGCATTCCACACGATGATTGTTGAATTCTCCGGCAGAGGGCGTTTTGTTGTAAAACGATGAGGTTGACCCGTACACCGTGAAAACGATTGTGTGGATTGGTCTCCGTCTTCATTTCCAAGGGTAACACAAAAGCTGATCTCCGTCACATTTTCACCAAGACGGAAAACGGCAACTCCGTCAGTGAAGCAACCCATCTTCACATCTATGATACAATCCGAGATTGTGTAGATTGGTCCTTCAAATTTGATAACAGGCTTGGGATCGACGATTTTTTCAATGGTTTTAGGAACTACCTTGCCGGGCCCATTATATTCAAGACCCCCCATAGATAGTGACATCCACATTTGAGCAAGGTTCACTTTACCATGGAGATCGACTAAGTGGGGAAGGAAAGCTGGCCCTACAAGGCCTCTATTACCCACCATTACCATGTCCTTTATCTTTTCATCCCATGGACTTTCCGGCCCAACAACTATCTGCTGTAAGGTTTCGTCTTGGACTATGTCGTAGTCTTCGTAATCGCCGAACTTTCGAATTGCAGCGTACATGTACTCGTTAAAGTTTAACTCTTGGCGAGTACTGCAATTCGGTTGCCAGAAATTCAATTCGGGTGGTGTGTTTTGGGCTATGTAGTAGCCCGTTGGGATATTGACATTTGCATTTGGTGGTGGTAAGTTTGAAGAGGAGGAGCTTGCCATATTTAAAAAAAAATAAAAATAGATAGTGTTGGATTATTTTAAGTGTAGTAATGGATAGTGTTGGATTATTTTAAGTGTAGTAATGGATAGTGTTGGATTATTTTAAGTTTAGTAATGGATAGTGTTGGATTATTTTAAGTGTAGTGGGGATTGTATATATAAATGTTGGAAGCATATGTATATATATATTGAGAAGCATATGTATATATATTGTCCACACACCCAATTGTATACATAGACAACCCATTCAATATTTAAATTTTATGTAAAATAAATTACACTTGTTATTTCAATACCTTGATTTTTTGGATTGTACACGGGTAATTGTCCTGTCTTTGTCAATTATTGTCTGCAAAGTTCTATTCTTTGTCCGGTCGCTATCATATATTGTCTTGTTCCTTTAAACGTGAACCCACTACCTGAATTCAATTTATTTTATGCTCATCTTTTATAAAGAGATTCCTTTTCATGTATTGTCAAGTCTTATCACGTGAACCCACTCATGCTTATAGTGAATCACGTGAATCATAGTTGTATTCAGCTTTAACAGAGATTCAATGCATACACTGAATCATGCACTACTGTTCATTGTCCTGTCATTATCAAACTTTGTCCTTTGTGCTTTTCAGTATGGTCCTTGTGCTTTTCAGTATTGTACTATCAGGCTTTTCAGTAACTCAGCCTTTACTTTTCAGTACTTATCTAATTACACTTTTCAGTGTGCTGTCATTGTCATGTATTGTCCTGTAATTATCAAATGTTGTCCTTTTGCTTTTCAGTATGGTCCTTGTGCTTTTCAGTATTGTACTATCAGGCTTTTCAGTAACTCAGCCTTTACTTTTCAGCACTATCCAATTACACCTCTTCAGTGTGCTGTCATCGTCATGTATTGTCCTTGTGCATCATTTCATTTCATGTACTGGGTAAAGCGAGGTCCTCTCACTATATATATGCAATTTTATGTATATGTATATGTATGCATAAGTAATCATCCTTTACTAAAAGTAGTAGTATTACTTACATAAGTGTTCCTATCTGTTCATAATATAATCAATTCATAATGTCTTCTACTAGCAGTGACTCTTCTTATGTTAGTGACTCTGACATCGAAGAGTATGTTCCCACACCGTATGCCGCCCTGCAGAATGGCAGGTATAAGGTTTTTAATTCAAATGGAACCCTTCGGTGTCCATTTTGTCCCAATAAAAAAAAACAACAATGGGTAGTGGATGATCTGTACCAACATGCAACTGGTATAGGTCATAGTATCAGTGAAAACCGCACTGCGAAACTGAAGGCTCAGCACCGTGCTTTGGCACGGTTTATTGAAGTTGATATTCGTGCTGCTGGCTAACTGCCCAACCTGTTACTTCTTTAATTTATTGTTTGTTATGTTTTTTCGTTATTTTTTTTTTGTGGTGTATTTTTTTTATGTGGTGTATTTTTTTTTTCTGCTCTCTCCTTGTATTCCCCTTTAAGTTGGTGTGATTTTGTTTAATTTAATTGGGGGACGTTTACTTTAATTCACATTTATTGTTCACTCTATTTCAAATATGTTTAATTTTTAAAATAAATAAAAATACTTAAAATAAATTATTATTAAAACTAAATTAACCAAAATTACACATAATTATAGTTAAAACTAAATTAACCCAAAGTACACATAAATATGGTTAAAACTAAATTAACCAAAAATACTTAATTATTATTATTATTGAAAGTAAATTCTTAAACTAAACTATTTAACTAAAAGTAAACATAATAACTAAAAATACTTAATACAAAAAAAGAGCCGTTGTTCCTCGTTGTAGGGTGCTCATTCGTCCGAATTGCTACTTGAATCACCGCTATCTTTTAGCGACTGTAAATACATAACATCAATATATTAAGTCCAACTTTTGTTATCTAACAACAAATACTTAATAACTAATAACTAATGATTTGTATCATTAACTTACCTTAATATGACCAACCATGCATGCATCCTCGTCGTTATTTGTTAGTATTTCAGCCCGTACACGATCGTTGTCCCAAAGACATACCACCCCCCCCCCCTGTACGCCTACACTTTCACTAATTACCCAATCTAGGTCCCTTATCATAGTATCCAGCAATCTTAACCATGTACATTTATGGACTCTAGTTTCGAGAAGTAGGACAATAATTGGGTTATGTAGGTTAATTAACTTATTATAATTGGAAGAGAATGATAGGCGTGCTGCGTGACGAACATTCCAAACAACTACAGTTGATCGTGGGTGGAGTGGACGTTTTCCAAGTACAGACTTCCCACTGATCCATACGTTATGATGGCGGGTCTCGGGACGCATTGTATATGAACTCATTGCCACCATGAACTTCAGATGAGTAATATGTGGTGCGGCCCTGTAGATGACAACATTATCTGTGTAGCAACCAAACTCCAACTCGAACTCTTTATTTCCAATCTCAAACACGGGTCCGCCAAAGCGAATGGTTGGCATTGGGTCGATATCGTTGGCTATAAAATTAGGAACTACCCTTGTGGTCCCTATATAGCTGTGTCCACCACCCTGTTGTAGTTTTCGGAATGTTGCCAAAATATCTTGCCTACCATACATGTCTACGACATGGGGGATGAAGGCAGGGGCCAAACATCCATCCCTACCAACCATTATCATGTCCTTCAAGCTCTCTTCCTCTCCCCACGGACTTTATGGACATGCAACTATAGCCTGGAGAGTAGCCTCATCAACAACTTCATATTCCTCAACATTGCCATTCTTGCGCACTATTACGTACGTGAAGTCATTAAAATTTATTTCATGACAACTACTCATAGGCCACTCCCAAAATGACATTGATGTAGGAGTATCCCTGATGTAAAAGTAGTCTGAAGGTGGAATGTATAGTGAAGAATGAGAGGAATTTGCCATTGCATGAAAAAAAGTGTTATGTGAGTTGATGGTTGTTAAGAATATATTGTGGATATTTATATTGAAGCAACAAGACAAGGCAAGGTACCCCACAACTAATAATATAATATATTTCTATGATGCATACAACCATTGCCTTCCTTCTATAAATACAACCATCCCACAAAGACTCTCTCATATTTAGAGTCTTACATATAACCACTTGAAAGTTACTCATATGGCTTATTCCTCAGAGTCAAACAGTGCATCAAACTCAGAAAGTTCAGGTGATAGTAACGGGAGCGTGGTGATCAACAACACATGGGGTGCCAACTCACCAACATGTTGTTTTTTGGTTAAGGGCGGTGACGGTATACAGGATGACGGAGAGTACTACCGACTTGGTGTTGATACAAGGTTTCAGATAATTTACATGCAAGTTGCTCGCCGCGTAGGAATGCGTCCGAACGACATTAGGTTGTTCCATCGTAACGGGTTACTTAGTCCACACGATACCCCATTTTCTAGAGGAATCGTCGACAACGATGTAGTCCATGTTTATGAAAAGGTAAAGCTCTTCCAATATGTTTTTTGCAAATTACATTACATAATTAATCCACCTAGTGGGTTTTAATTATATTTAATTTTATCCAAAAAATTTCATAGGACCGCTGCACTCCTGTAATGGTAACACAACATCCGGGACCGCCAGTAGAGAACCCTAACATAATTTTTTGCGTTAGGAGTTGTGAAACGAATGATGTGGTAGAACAATTTCATCTACCATTGACAACTAAAGTAACCCGATTGTACGAACTATGGGCAAGGATGAGGGGCGGAAGACCAAACAATGTCACCATGATTATTGATCACCGTAAAATGACGGTTTACGAAACACTTGGCGACGCAGGGGTGTACGAAGGAGTTTACATATTTGGAGCAATTGCAAGGTAAGTGCAATTGAAAGGTAAGGTAAGTGCAATTAGCAGGTAAGCCACTTTTAATTAGTTGACTCTTGATTAAGATGCAATGTAATGATGTTGGGCGGGCGTTAGCCAGACATGTGTTTTTAAATATGTATTATGTATTGTTGTCGCGTATGTTTTTAAAATATTATGTAATGTATTATCTATAATGTATTACAATAAAATGTATGTATTGTTGTCGCGTAGATTTTTAAAGTATTATGTAATGTATTATCTATAATGTATTACAATAAAATGTATTAATTTTCATGTAATATATTGTCTGTAATGTTTGTATAATATATTGTTGTCCATGTGTCATAAGTATTGTCCTGATAAAATAAAGTTATATAACTATGCCATATAGTTAGTTAGTCATATCAACATTGTGACTACAAAACAATAGGGGATATTCATTTACCCAAAAAAAAAAAAACCATCCCTGAGACATTAGGTGATATTCATTTAGTCTACGGGTGAATATTAAATTCTACCAAAAATTTGAATATCACCTACTTACCCTACAAAGTTGTAATTAATTTACAAAAATATACTACAAATGATAGTTATTAATTACATATTACATAAGTTGGAATGTTCGTCACATATGTAACAACTTGAAGAATCCCTTCACTTCGGCCAAAGCTTTGTTATGTTCAGACATGACATCCTCAGTGATCAACCAACTCCGCTCTACCTCACCAATGGCCTAAAATTAAAACTAAAGAAATAAAATTAAAGAATGGGAATTAAAATTAAAAAAAAAAAATATCTTCAACTGACTTCACAAATATATCAGTTTTACTATTACATGAACGGTTTACATGAACGGTTTAGTTCTTACCCCATCGTATTGATCCCGCATACGAACCGCAAAATCCTTAATGACAACAAGCATTAAGGCTCCTGATGATAACCTACATTAATATAAACATTATTATTAACCAACCTAATTAATTTTTATACCACGTGTAAAACATATAATGAAACCAATACTAGTAGTCTTACTTGTCACAGGGATTGCTGAACTGAACTTCAATACATGACCACGAGGAAATCATTTCATCCTTGGGCAGACCCACAACTAGTTTCCCAATCATTTTGGCCTACGAAGATGCCGTTTGTAAATAAACATAACATAATAAAACCAATAAAAAAAATCATTTAAAAAAACTAAATTTCATAGAACCATTTTCATCGAAGCTTGTCTTTGACTCTTGACAAGTGTGGCAGTAGGATCAATGAGCCGTATTTCTTTCCTGTTAAAAGAAAAGCATATTGCCCACCATTTTCCAAATGAACTAACTGGAACAAAGACCTACATAATTTAAACCATTATTAATATAAATTTAAGTTGTAAAACTTTATTTACTAGAAATTTATGTGAGAAATATTTACCGAGTTTAACTCATCGGCATTGCAAGGGTTGAGCTGGAAGTTGTGGGTCTTCAATATTTCCTTTTGGGTGATTTTTGAAGACAAAACATCCTTCTACAATGACATAATTTATACAATTAGAAAAATGTACCAATGACAATTAAATTAAACTTGTGTGATGGCTTGGGTTACACTACCTACAGAAAAGTTAGGTGTCAACATCAATCGCTTAGCACGGCCAATCCACTTGTCAGCCCAGACTTTGGTATAAAGTCGGCTAGCTACAACAACGTACTGTTTGTTCATTCAACACAATTTAGAACAAATACTTACACAAGAAACTTTGATATAATACAATGAATACTTGTTTGTCGACCATTGATGATGATGATGCAACCCCAATAGAATGAGATATCTTTACGTCCTCCGCACAACACGAGAGTATTACTGGATCGAACCTATATGACAAGGGACAAGATTAGGTGAATTAGCATGCAAAGGACAATAAAATTGAATTAGAAATTTAATTATAGTATATAACTTACGATGGAATGCGACTTGGCAACTCCAATACTAGTCTCACAAACTTCTTTCTGTTAATCCTACATGATTTAGGAAGCCATGCATGATCCTTAGAAGGTTTGAGGATACGTTGGGCCCTACTTGTTCTTTTCGGCTCTTGATTTGTTCCGTCCTCCTCATCACCGCCATCGTCCTCGTGCGCCGTGTCCTCTGTACCAAGTCTTTCGAGAATAACCTTCAAACTCTCGTCCTTTTCAAACATTCTGATCAAAACCTCCGTGCTGTCACCATCATCATCTTCATCTTCATCTTGATGTTCATCATGCTGTTGCTGTTGTGGTTGGTGTTGTTGTGGTTGCTCCTGCTGGTGCTGCTGTGTGCCTTGTTCTTGTGACAGTTGTTATTGATGTGGTTGCTGCTGTTGCTGTTGTTGTTGCTTAAGTTGCCATTGTTGTTGCTTAAGTTGCCATTGTTGTTGTTGTTGTTCTTCGTGTTGAAGTTGCCCTTGCTGTTGCTGATGTTGTTGTTGTTGCTGCTGAAATTGCCGTTGTTGTTGCTGCTGAAATTGTTGCTGATATTGTTGCTGATGTTGTTGTTGTTGTTGCTGTTGTTGCTGAAATTGCAGTTGTTGTTGTTGATGATGTTGGGGTGATGGTTGTTGTTCATGGTGTTGTTGTTGTTGTTGTGGCTCTGCTGGCTCTTGTGGTGGCTCTTGAGGTGACTGAGGTTGTTGGGGTGACTGAGGTCGGTGAGGTGACTGAGGTTGACCTTCATCAACATATAAAACATATAAAAAATATGAAACATATAAAACATATGAAACATATAAAAAATATGAAACATACAAAGCATAACAAAAGATAACAAACGGAAATGTACAAAAAAACTAAGATTACCTTCTTCCTCCGCTATCCTTCTCTTCTTGGCCTCTTTACGCTCGTTGGGGTTGCCCCTCGTCATTTTATTCAGCTTTTTTTTCCTTTATGATGTATGTTTCTTTGCGTAGATGTTGACCTCATCATCATCACCCTCAGTATGTCCAGGAATAATATCACGCGCTACTTGAGGATGAACTTCACCATATGCAATATCTATGCACTATATATTAAAACAAGTTATCCTTCCGTTTGACATCAAACATTGATGCCAAACAAATATGCTTGAGTATCATACATAAGGGCTGAAGCAATGGGGGGGCAGGCATGGCCAAGCAGGGGAGGGGTAGGGGGTGCAGCATGGGCCAGGCAGGGGAGGGAGGGATGCAGCATGGGCCAGGTAGGGGAGGGAGGGTAAGGGGGGCCGCAGCAGGGGGTTTAGAATTTGAAAGAGAGAGGAATGCATAGAAATTGAAAAACCTAAAAATAAATATGAATCAATTGAAATTGTGAATTCCTTAAATAAACACAAATAACAAATCAAATTAAAACACAAATAACAATTTATTAAGGCTTACTCCTAGCTTGCCATAATCACCGGTGTCAAGCTTATCCTCTTCCTTCGCTACGTTTATACTTTGCGTGTTCCAATACTTGATCCTAGGACGCAAACCCCAACAAATAGGCTTCCTCTTAAGCCTATCAAGATAGAACACCTGTATTTTACCATAATTTAGCAACCAACAATTATACAAAAGAACAGTAATAATAATAATAATAATCATTTCAACTACAAACTCACCGCCAAAAATATTGTGCATCCAGCACAGCCTGATGCAAACCCATGTGTTTCGAAAGTCTTTTCAAACCTCATCAAGTAAAACAAGAGGTGCTCAAAGACAAGACCACACCAATCATACTCACTTGTCCAAGCAAACACTGTCACTGCCGGTAGAAGCTTAGATGAAAGTCCATAGAATTGGGTTGGGCAAAGAACCTCATTTAAGGCAAACATTAAAAAGGCCCTCTTAAATTCTTCCTCAGAAACATGTGGGTTAGTAACTGCATTCACGAGTGTTATGCCCTCGATTCGCCTCTTCCCAGAGGATGTCTTCGTACCATAAAGATCCCAAATTCTATCAATTTCGCGCTTGCTAGCTTCTTTGGGAACCTTATTCTGGCCAAGTGGCAAACCCAAAACCCAATGTATCTGAATCTTGGACAATGGAAACCTAATCCTGTTGCTCGAAACAAGCTCCTTGTTTTTTACATCAACACAAGAAGCTAGCCAGTAGCATAAATTTCGGGGCAACCGGGCGTCAACAAAGGAAAACAACGATCCGAAACCCATTTCCTCAACCCATATCTTTTTGAGCGAGGAAAATGTTTCAATAACGTTACCAAATCTCTCAACCCGACATGATATCGTCGGATTGCCATTCATATTTTGTGAAAAAATTTTAACTACTAACTTCTGCATTTTAACCCTTTGGCATACCGTAAGATGATCATCGTCCTAAAAGCACAAACCAAGAAAAATGAATTACAGATTTCCCACCCTGTATCAATTCAGTTGTATAAACCCCAACAAATTTTCACAAAATTCAACAAAATTTCAACTAATTATTTCTAAAATATACTAATTATTTCTAAGTATACGAGTAAAAATTCAACAAAAATTCATGATTACATTCATATTTTCACAAAATTAATATAAAATAATTTCAACTAATTATTTCTAAATATACGAGTAAAAATTCAACAAAAATTCACCCAGGTTCGAAAATCACAGAGTTTCCACACGGTTCTTGGGTTTAATTTGGTTTCATGTTTCAATCTTTGAGGGTTGGAACAATCGGAAAGAATTAGGGGTAATTAGTGATTTAAGTTGTAGCAAGGATTGAGAGATTAGGAATAATAGAAATATATTTTATTTCTCCCTTGGCTGGCCGAGTATATTATTGAATCAAGAGGGGTTCTTGGCTCCTAAAGTTTAGTAGTTAAAATAGGAGAAGTTAGGATAAAAATAGAATTTTTAGGTAAAAGTCAAAAATGGATATGGTTTATTATTTTAGGTGGAAAAGGAATAAAAATGATTTGAATGAGAAAAATAGTAATGACCGTGAGGTGTAGAAAAAGGAGGGGGTTAGTTGTCGGTTTCCTAAAATCTAGTAGTCAAAGTAGGAGAAGTTAGGGAAGAAAAATAGGATTTTTAGAAAAGGTCAAAATAGATATATCCTTTAATAATATTGGTTAAAACAAATTAAATAAATCAATTAAGAGAAAAGAGATAGGGGGGGGGGGGCGTGAGGTTTAATAAGAGAAGAGGAAATTGGGCTTGGGTCTTAGCATGACAAGGAAAAAGGTTTGGGCCAAGATAAAATAATTAGATTGCTAATACCAAATTAATAATTAATTAACTAATAATTAAATGGTTAATTAATTAATTATTTAATCAATTAAGAAAAATTTAAAATATCCCGAAATTTCGGGGTATTACATAACTGTCCCACCCTAACGGGGATACACATGGTCATAGTATAAATCAAACAATCAAATCAAACACCCAATCATACCATCATGTGACATTCATAATATAAACTTAACAACAATGACACTATACCAACGAACAACAATAACAACTTGACTAACTTTAGTTATTATCTTAATATTACTTAATCTTTGGCGCAATCTTTTACATATTAGACCGGACTATGCACGTACAAACGCATCTTACGCGGACGAACTTTCTACTATGCCAGGATTGAGAATCTTGCTCCCAACCCGGCCCATGAAACCCATCTTACGGGAAATCCATATCAAGAGACGACATAGTAGGATCTCCAACTATCCCAATACCGCGGATAGGATAGGGGCAACATCTTAACCCAATTCTTAGAATCTTACTCTAAGATTAGGCGTCTAATAGTAAAATCAAGAAAATCTTTAATCGAAATTTACATTCTTAGTTAATCTTAAGTTGCATCTTACGCCTTGACTCAAGACTAACATGTAAATCATCATTCTTGGAACCTCATATATAATTCTTTATACTTTCTTTAACTTTTCTTTAACTTCTTTAAACCTTTCTTTAAACTTTTTTAAACCTTTCTTTAAACTTTACTTACATTCTTTAATCAAGACTCGACCAAGAACTCAACCTAGATTCATAAAGAACTCAATCAAGACTCATAAAGAACTCAATCAAGATTCAAGAAATCATAAAGAAATCATCCTCATAATTATCATCAAAATCACGCATAACTCAACAAAATTCAACAACATTTTCATCAACTTGTATACATCAAAATTTCATGAAACTTGAACATGATCATCAACAAACATGGAATTTATCATAAGTAAACATAATGTACATAGAATCATGGCAAGATCATCATAAAAACATCACTCAAAAACCAGCCCAAGTTCACGCATAAACAAGGGTCACAATCACTAACTTCGGTCTAATCTAATCCTTTAATCTACCCTATGAATCATAGTATACCTGTAACGACCCTGATTTTATTGGTATTTCTGTCGTATGATTATGTGTATTTATGTGTTGCTATGTATAGTTCAAATTTAGTTTTGAACTATTTATTTTGTTTTATGTGAATAATTTCGATTTAATTCGAAATATTTTATTTTGATTAGTTATTATTTATTTTAATTATTATTTAATTAATTAGAATTTTTATTATTTAATTTTTCTAATTAATTATTTAATATTTTTGGGCTAAAACGGATTAAGCATGTTTAGTCATGCGGTTTTTGTAAATTAGCCCAATTGATCACGAAAGCCCAAATTGGCCCTTTTCTCTTGCTTGGCCGGTTGGCCCTTGTATTTGGTGGCAAATTTTGCCACTTGCCTCATGTTCACCCCTTAACCTACTCTATATATAGAGGAGTTAGTAAGGCTTTTGCTCATTTTTGCCATCCTTGCCAACTTAGACACTTGCCATCAAAAGATCAAACACAAAAACACTCTCCATCTCCATCATTGCCACACGCCATTTTGGCTCCATCAACCCCAACATTTTTTCATCATCCATTCCAAATCCAAACTTAAAGATTCAACCTCTATTGATCTTTAAGTATCAAAACACAATCTAAACCTCTTAGTTTGCATTCAAGATCACTAGTTTGGGTTGTTTTCCGGGCTTGTTCGAGTGGGTTGATCGTATTGAACGTGTGGGGTTCGAGTGGTGCACGGTGGTGGTTCGTGCTCGTGTGTCGTGGCCGTGGAGTTGGTCCGTGGCGGTGGTGGCTCGTGCTGGGCAGCCGTGTGTGCAAGGTGGTGCAGCCGTGTGGTGTATGCCGTGTGTTCGTGTGGTCCGTGTGGTCTAGCCGTGTGGTTCTAGTTTCCGGGAAGCAAGTTTGTGTTGATTTTGTGTGTTAATCTTTGATAAGGTAACATACTTTCTCAACTTAATTGGTGTACTATGTTTCATAGTATAGATTAAATGATTAGAATAGTTTATTTTGAAGTTTTAACCATGTTTTTGTGTATGAATGTAAATCTGATTTTTAAGTGGTTTGATGATGATTTCATGGTTGAATATGATGATTTTTGTGAATGGATATGTTAGTATTAAGTTTGTTGATTATCATGTTCAAGTTTGATGATTTTTGGATACTTGGAATTTGATGATTTTCATTGTTGAAATGTTGAAGTTATGCGTGTATTTTATGTAGTTTGGGATGAGTTCTTGATTCTTGAATGAGTTCTTGGTTGAAGTTCTTGAATCTTGATTGAGTTCTTGGTTGAAGATCTTGAATCTTGGATGAGTTCTTGGATGAGTTCTTGATGAGTCTTTATAAGTTCTTGTTTGAGTCTAAAGAATTAAGGAAAGTTAAAGAAAGTTAAAGAAAGGATTAAAGAAAGTGATTAAAGGTTGTAAGATATTGGTTTACACGTTATTTTCTTAAGTCAAGGCGTAAGATGCAACTTAAGAAGTAACTAAGAATGTAAACTTCGGATTAAAGGTTTAAAGATTGTTAAAGATTAGCTTGATTTCGTAGCTAGACGCCTAAAACTTAGAGTAAGATTCTTTGTTTTTGGGCTAAGACGTTGCCCCTATCCTAACCGCGGTATTGGGATAGTGATTACCACTATGTCGTCTTTGACATGGATTTCCAATAAGATTGGTTTCATGGGGTTGGGAGTAAGATTCTCAATCCTGGCATAGTTAGAAAGTTCGATCGCGTAAGAGGCCTTCGTACGAGCATAGTCCGGTCTAGTTTATGAATGATTGCGCCAAAGGTAAGTTTGGATAGGTTAGTTGAGTCGAGCATGTATTTGGATGATTTCGCATGATCCGATGATATGATTTGCATGTTTGGTTTATGCTATGTTCTTGTGTATTCCCGTTAGGGTGAGTCAGTTATGTTACTCGCCACTGACGGTGGACTGTTGTTATTTTTCAGGTAATTCTGATGATGAGGTTCTTGCTTAGCTTTGGGTTGGGCGAGCGCCGTTATTATGGTGTAGTTGTATTTCTGTTGTTTTATGATTTTAGATAGTATTGAACTATAGTAGTGAAACTTGTATACTTTTGTTATAACTCTGACATGGTTTTGGAGTTACGTTTATTAGTAGTAGTAATTGACTTTTGGTTTGGTAATGTACAAACTTGTGGGTATTTGTACTTTTTGGTTTAGTAATATAATGATTTGAGGTATTGTTTTAATTTTTAAGTATTTTAGTTTGTTAGTTCTGACTATTCGACTTGTCGGTTTCTTCCGCGCCGGTTTAAGCGAGTCGGGTCATCACAATACCCACTAGGATTTGGATAGTATGTTACCTTATTGAAATATGCACACGAAAATACTCAAAACTTGCTGCTCGGAAACCAAACCACACGGCCCTAGCAGCACGGTACACCCACGGCTTCCACACGGCCCACCACGAACACGACCTCTCTTGCACGGACCACCACGCACGACCTTCACTCGAACACGGCCACACGAACACCACCGTGCACCACCATGACTTCACACGAGCCCCACCACACGGACCCAAATGTGCAACCCCAAAAACCCAACCCAAGCAAATGATCTTGAATGAAATTGTTGGGGTTTAAATTGTGTTTTGATACTTAAATATCAATGGAGTTTGAATCTTTAAGTTTGGGTTTGAATTGAAGATGAAAAAATGGCTTGGGGTTTGAGAAGCCAAAATGGGCGTGGAAATGGAGAGCAAATGGAGGGAGAGTGCTTTGGTTTTGATTGTGGCAAATGATGAATAAATGGACAAATGAATGTTTAAGCCTTACTAACTCTTCTATTTATAGAAGCTAGTTAAGGTGTGAACATGAGGCAAGTGGCAAACCAAGCCTCACAAAGAGAGAGAGAGAGAGAGAGCCGACCATGGGCTTAAATAAAATGGGCCAAAAGATCACTTGGGCCATTTGCACTAAATCATGACTAATCATGATTAAATTCGCACTTGGCCCAAAACTAAATTAATTAATTAGAAAATTAAAATAAAATCCTAATTAATTAAATTAAAATAAAAGAGATAATAAATCATAAAATAGTCATAATCAAACAATAAAAATAGTCCAAACAAATTTAGACCATACACAGAATCAAAATAATTTCTGAAGCTATCAAGTGGTTAGCTTTTGGTCCGCGGGAAGCTGTCAACACATATGATGGTTATGATGTCAACGGGTATTCATTTTGGACTCATTGTCAAGATCAAAAGTCTTCATCAATACAGGACAGTAGTGGAGTCTCTGTTTTGGCATCATCAACTTTCTATGCTAGTGCAAAGGATCGTTCTGGAACTGATGCCAAGCTGTTATACTACGGAAAAATTCAGGAGATATGGGAGCTTGATTACTCTTCTTTCAAGATTGGTCTCTTTAAGTGTAAGTGGGTGGATAATAAATATCATCGTCCTGTAAAAAGAGATGATCCTTGTGGATTCACTCTTGTAGACATGGGTCGTTTATGTGATGGGGAAGAGCCATTTATACTTGCTGCACAAGCTAAGCAAGTATTTTACGTAACCGATCCGGCTGATAAAAAGTGGTCTATTGTTCTGCCGAGAAAAAGAAAAATACTTGGCATTGGTGATGTTGAAGATGATGAGGAATATGATGCTTTTGAGGACAATCCACCTTTTAGCTCTCCTAATTCAGATGTCACAGAAGATGAAGGTAATTACATGCGTGCAGACCATACAGAAGGAATACTTGTTGATGTTTAATGCACAAGGCAGTTTCATAACATGGCCATGTTCTTGGGTGAAACTTTCTAACAAGGTAATGTTTATTATTGTGCAAGTGATTAATTAGTAGTTATATTTTTTTTGGCGTGTAGAAATTTTACTATGTCCTTTTTAACAGGTTGTGAAGGAAAATAATAGGCTAAAAGCTAAGAAAGTCGATGCAAAGAAAAAGGGGTTGAAAGCAAACAAAGAGAAAAATATAGAAAATGATGAGGAAGTTGATTCACAAGCCGAGGGAAACAAAGAGATTGAGAATGTAGAAACAAGACGCCTTTCATCAAAGGGCTCATGTCCCGAAGTAAAACCAAAAGTCACTCCGCTTGTGAATGCCAGTGCACTGAAATCCCTCACACAGGCATGCTTTTTGCTGCATGGTTACGTTAGTAACCTTCCAGAAGACAACCCCATACAAGTTACTTTGAATAAATTGCAATTCAACTATTATGAGGATACTCATACATGGGTTAGCAAGGGCGACATTACTAAATTCCTTACCGGAGCAATGTTGAATGTATCTGTATTACTAGCTTTTATGAGGTGATATAATTTATTATATGTTTATTATTTTGTTGTTTAATTTTATAATTACTATCTAACTTATTTGAATTGTATGTTAAGAGTTCAGTAAACTTTATGATGATTTAATTCAAAGAAAATCTGCTGCGAAAATAGGATGGCTTTGTTCACAAGAGATTAGTGCTTCACATTTTATGCAAAATCCTCTTGAAGTGAAACATTACATCGAAGAATGTTTCAATGAAGAAAACAAAGCTGGACACAATTTTATTATTGCGCCATATCTTCAAAAGTATGTATTAATTAGTTTACTTATTTTGCATTTCCTAAAATTCATGATTATTCGTAACTACAATTTGTAATTGCAGTGTGAATTGGTTGCTTCTAGTTATAGCACCATCTACTAACACCGTTTATCAATTTGATTCCCTGCGTCAAGAACCACCGCGGGAACTAATAATCAAAACAAGTATAAATGGGTACATTACCGTATTTAACCTTGTTTTAATATTTTATACTCTAGTTTTAATTAACATATATATTCATGATTAATAAGCAACATATATATTTGACCATGTGAAATTATAGTGTGATGAAGAAAATGAGTGGAAGAAGAGGATTTAGTAGAACCTCCCTTGCTGAATGGAAACCTGTCAAGGTAATTGATTTCGAATAAATTTGTGTATTTAAATTTAATTTCATTTTTATTCCATTTATATAGTTTTTAGTAGTACGTAGCATATTAACAATATACTTAATTTTATTGCATGTTTATTTCGTGATTAGTGTGCACAACAAAAGACTGGTCTTGATTGTGGCTATTATGTGATGAGATTTATGCACGACATAGTCTCTACTTGCTTAGAAGTAAATGATTTGGAGAAGGTACGTAAATTTTTATTTTTTTGTAAATTACTATGAAACTTAGGAGGTTTTGGGGGTCAGTGGTGGGGGAGGGGCTTGGGGGTGGGGTAGGAGTGGGGGAGATCTATAGAGGTGGGAGGAGGGGCTTGGGAGGGTGGGGCAGGTCTATAGGGGTGAGGGGAGGGGCAAGGGTGGGGGAGAGTTTGGCTTGTTGTCGTTCTGAAAAGCCCTTGTTGCCCATTAAACCCTGAAAATGAGTCATATAATCCAAAATTAGATTGTTTAGGACATGCATGAAGCTTAAAAGTTTGAAAAAACACTATGTAGGTTGAAATTGGGAACAAAAACACCCTTAAACAACCCAAAATGGCCGGTTTGGCTTGTTGTCGTTCCGAAAAGGCCTTGTTGCCCCCTAAACAGTGCAAATGAGTCATATAATCCAAAATTAGACGGTTTAGGACATGCATGAAGCTTAAAAATTTGAAAAAAGCTATGTAGGTTGAAATTGGGAACAAAAACACCCTTAAACAACCCAAAATGGCCAGTTTGGCTTGTTGTCGTTCAGATAAGCCCTTATTGCCCTCTAAACCTTGGAAATGAGTCATATAATCCAAAATTAGATGGTTTAGTACATGCATGAAGCTTAAATACTTGAAATAGGCTATGTAGGTTGAAATTGGGAACAAAAACACCCTTAAACAACCCAAAATGGCTGGTTTGGCTTGTTGTCGTTCCGGAAAGCCCTTATTGCCCCCTAAACCTTTCAAATGAGTCATATAATCCAAAATTATATGGTTTAGGACATGCATGAAGCTTAAATACTTGAAATAGGATATGTAGGTTGAAATTGGGAACAAAAACACCCTTAAACAGCCTAAAATGGCCGGTTTGGCTAGTTGTCGTTCCGAAAAGCCCTTGTTGCCCCTTAAACCTTGCAAATGAGTCATATAATCCAAAATTAATTGGTTCAGGACATGCATGAAGCTTAAAAACTTGAAAGAGGCTATGTAGGTTGAAATTGGGAACAAAAACACCCTTAAACAGCCCAAAATGTCCGGTTTGGCTTGTTGTCATTTCAAAAAGCACTTGTTGCCCCCTAAGACCCCGAAAATTTGTCAAAGTGTTATATTTTACATTATTACCAATCATATCCATATTAGAATTAAACATTTTTAATTAAGCCAAATTAACTCATTTAACAGGTTCTCTTTATTTTTTTCTTATATGATTTATATTTTAGGTTTACAAGGTTTCGAGTTAAACAGCTTTCAGTTTTGAAGAAATCATAGTCGTTCGAGACTTATTTGCAGAATTTATCTCCGAATGCATATGTTCTTTGTAAAATATATAGGTTTTGATATATTATGTAGGAATTGTTATAAACTTTCAAAAATTATTTACATTGGATTTGTATGTCGTAGTTGGACAAAGGCGCATCGGGTAACATGTTTGTGTGCTAAATTATGTTTTGGCAGATGTAATAATGTGATGATGAAAGATGAGTTGTTGGATTTTATATAAATTTATTTTGAGTATATAGTACAGTATGTGGTGGAAATTAAAGGTGAATGTTTAGTTATTGAACAAAGGCGCGGCGCTGGGGTGATGATATATGGTTTGTGCCACGCTTGCTTGATGTGTATGATGATAGATGTGATGTCGGATTATGAATTGTGATCGATTTTAATATATTAACCGCATCGAATTTATTTAAATATATATATATATATATGATACGGTTCTTGAGGAACCGTATCAGATAACTTGTTATCTAATGCGGGGTGAACCGCATCATATACCCTATTTTCCAACTGTTGCGGCTGCTTTTGCTGCGGGGCAAAACCGCAACATTAGTGCTTAAAAACCCCGCACCAAAAGGGCTTTTTTCTACAAGTGCCACCGCGGGAACTAATAATCAAAACAAGTATAAATGGGTACATTACTTTATTTAACCTTAATATTTTATACTCTAGTTTTAATTAACATATATATTCATGATTAATAACCAACATAAATATTTGACCAAGTGAAACTATAGTGTGATGAAGAAAATGAGTGGAAGAAGAGGACTTAGTAGAACCTCGATTCCAGAATGGAAATCTGTCAAGGTAATTGATTTCGAATAAATTTGTGTATTTAAATTTAATTTCATTTTTATTCCATGTATATATAGTTTTTAGTAGTACGTAGCATATTAACAATATATTCCCTCCATAACATATTAATGGCAACAAGTCATTTTGCACGCATTTTAAGATAATAATTTAAGGGTATAGATGATCAAATTAATCAAAATGGTTTTAATACAAGTAAGATTGAGATCATAAGTTACTAATTTCAAAGTTATTTTTGATCAATTTGTTCATTTGCACCCTTAAATCGCTTAAAATGCGTGCAAAATGACTTGTTGCCATTAACAATATAAAAAGGTATGATGTGTGTTTGGGTTAACATAAACCCGTGAGAATAATTATGTGCTGAGAGTAAGCATAAACTCTAAAAGGAGGAATCTAGATTAAGCATAAACTCTTGAGAGATGAGGGTAAGCATAAACCCGTGAGAATGATAATGTGCTAAGAGTAGGCATAAACTCTTAGAGGGAGAAAAAAGAGTAAGAATAAACTCTTGAGAGAAGGTATGAGGGTAAGCATAAACCCAAAAGGTAAAGTGACGTGGATCAAAGGTAGGCATAAACCGTTATAGAAAAATATTTGTAAACTTAGGGTAAGCATAAACCCGTAAGCAAAGTAAGTGGATTAAGGGTAGGCATAAACCCTTAGAGGATTTTTTTTTGTAAGATTAGAGTAAGCATAAACCCTGTGAGAAAAGTGCTTGTGAGTGATGCCATTGAGGCGGAAAAATGTGTAAGGAAAAATATATGCGTTTGATGAGAAGCCCCCACTTTGACTGAGTTTGGAGAGACAACTATTCTCGCAAGACGAAAGTCAAAGTATTATGGCTGGGGAATTAAGGGTAAGCCCTTAGAGGGAATAGGGTAAGCATAAACCCTTGAGAAAAGTAAGTGAATTAAGGGTAGGCATAAACCCTTAGAGGAATTTTTGTGAGATTAGGGTAAGCATAAACTCTATGAGAAAAGTATTTGAATTATGGGTAGGCATAAACCCTTAGAGGAATTTTTGTGAGATTAGGGTAAGAAGAAACCCTGTGAGAAAAGTATTTGAATTAAGGGTAGGCATAAACCCTTAGAGTGATATTCGAGAGCTTAGGGTAAGCATAAACTCTGTGAGAAAATTACTTGTGAGTGATGGAAAAGGAAGTGTGTGTCTGGTGAGAAGCCCCCACTTTGACTGAGTCTGGAGAGACGAATGTTCTCGCAAGATGAGAGTCAAAGTATTATGGCTAAGGAATTAAGGGTAAACCCTTAGAGAAATTAGGGTAAGTATAAACCCATTAGAGAAGCAAGTGAACGAAGGGTGGGCATAAACCCTTAGAGGAATTTTTGTGAGCATAGGTTAAGCATAAACCCGTAAGAACAGAGGATGTGAGTGAGGCCGTTGAGGCGCAAAAATGTGTAAGGAAGAATACATCTGATGAGAAGCCCCCACTTTGACTGATTCTGGAAAGACAAAAGTTCTCGCAAGACGAAAGTCAAAGTATTATGGCTAGGGAATTAAGGCTAAACCCTTAGAGGAATTAGGGTAAGCATAAATCCATAAGAAAAGATGATGAGGTCGTTGAGACGGAAAAATATGTAAGGAGATGTGTGTATGATGAGAAGCCCCCACTTTGACTGAGTCCGGAGAGACGAATGTTCTCGCAAGATGAAAGTCAAAGTATTATGCTTGGGGCGAGGAAATAGCATGTATGGGTTGTATGAGCAAAGATGTCAAGGAGAAGATGCATATAACTATAAGCCATATATGCATGGGTTCATGACCAAATTAATCAATACAATAATTGCATATGGCGATTCAAGGAATCAACAAAGATGGGCTCTAGCCTTATGTGCTTTGTGCTATGTGATGTGCATATGTACAATGTGTGTGATGCTTATGAAATGATTATGATGAGTGATATGCTTGTGGTGCATGATGCATGATGTGATTGATGCTCGTGAAATGTGGTGCATGTGGAATGATATGCTATGTATGACAAGGAAATGAATGACCAAGGGGATCGACCAATAGTATAGTAATTAAAAATGGGGATGGAGCGGTCTTAATTCCCCAATCAATCAAAGACAGAGCCTTCGATCATAAGCAAGCCCCCGGCCCGTCAGGAAAGCTATATTTGTGGTGAAGTAGCTGAATAAGTAGGGTAGCATGAATGAGAGATGATGGATAAGGCTTTTTATGAATCTCAGGTTAGTGGTGGAGTAGATGGATAGGTAAGCCCCCAGCCTTTAGGGTAACGATGGATGAAAGATCATTGTTAAAGCAATTTTGTGGATTGCATGAAAAGGAAAAAGCATTGAGAAAAGAGGCTAGCTCAAGTCATGAACTTGAGTTAGATATGGATTGCCCAATTGATGAAGGTATGTCACGCCCTAATAGAAGAACACAAGAGTCAAATCAAAGCTATGAGCTTAAGAAGAGTCAGAGAAAGCCCCCAGGGTGTGGAAAAGAGAAAGGCCGTTGGTGCAAGAAAAAGAAAGGCTAAAAAATTTTTGACTGAAGGGTGATGATGTAGGGAATTGATGTGGTTGGCTGAATTAATGTTGGTTCAAACTCGAGCTTATGACGGGTGGTGAACGAAGAATTTGTGCTTGAAACCCCAAGTTAATTGAAGGAGTGGACCTCAAAAATTCATATATTAATTGGGTCAAACCTCGAGAAGAGGCTTCCTACTTATCCTTATGGAATCAGACCATCGTACTTCTTTATGATTATTTGGACAATGCCTCTAGGGAGAGGGCTTTTGTGGTTGAAATGTTTGGCTAGGGTTGAGGGTTAATAAGGAAAAGGGAAAGAAGACTCAAATTTCCCAATTTAATCCCCCCATGGTGCGTAGTGTGCTTTTTGACTTTTTTTTTGAATTGGATTGGACTGAGTCGAATTATTGGACTGGATTTATTGAATTGAGCTGGATTCATCGAATTCAACTGGATTTATTGCATTGAACTGGATTTATTGAACTGAGTTAGCTTTATTGAATTGAACTGGAAATTGAGATGGATTTATTGAATTGAGCTGGATTTATTGAACTGAACTAGCTTTATTGACTTTGGATGGACTTTGATTTGAACTTTTTTTTTGCATTTTTTTTTCTTCTTTTAGGCACATGTCTTTTCCTACGCACCATTTGATCCCATGGGTGAGGTAGGTGTGGGTAAGGAAAGAAAGTAGGCTTATATGTGCTTATGGCCAAAAGGGGTGCAAAGGATTGAATGAATACAGGTGATGGGAAAGGATTGATGATTTTTGTGGAGTTCAAGAAAAGAAGGCCTCTCGGGCAATATCCATTTATTAAGTACAATTTATTGATTATGAAAATTTGAGGTCATGAATTATGTTAGGGTTAAAAGCACAAATTAAAATGAAGGCTAATAATGTAAAAAAAGGAGAATTTTATTAATATGAATAATATTACAAAGCTAGAAGTGGAAAGAAAAATCCTAATGACATAGGCTAGAAAAAGAAAAAAAATGCAAATGTCTAGGTGGAGGAACTCTCCGGCTCAACTTAATGACCCTGACTGACTCTTGACTAGGAGTGGGGCGTGCTAACATTAATGTTGAAAACCATCCTCTATGGCTACTTTGATGTGATTGGACTTTTCAATGGTGGTGAGGCTTAAGTACTTGGGGTGTTCGGGTTGTAGTCAATGGATATGGGCTTGAATAATGTAGGCTTGGAATGTGGGCTTGAGTGATGGGCTTGAGTGATGTATATTGGGTATGGACTTAAGTGATGGGCTTGAGTGATGTAGGTTGGGTATGGGCTTAAGGCTTTTTTTTTGGGTTGTTGATAAGTTTGATTAAGGCTGGGGTAGTGTTTAAGTGAGGTGAGGTAAGGTTGGATTGGGCTTGAGGCTTGCTCGGACCTCAGCTATACTTTGGGTCGACTTGGAAATGTTTAGACCGCTTTGAACTGAAAAAAATCAAACCTTTTAGTGAACCCCCTTGATCATTGTGATATGGATGCAAATGCAGATGTATATGCATGTCCTAATTTTATGGCCATCTTCCATAAAATGCATGAATGCAAGGTGCCCTTTCCATTTTTTTTTTTAAAAAGATAACTTTTATGATTTTTTTTTGAATTATTTTTTTTGAACTTTTATTATTATTTTTTTGAAATATTTTTTTTTCGATTTTTTTTTGTTTTTTGTTTTTTTTTAAAAAGGACACCAAAAAGACATGAAATATGCAATGTATGTGAATGGAAATGCCTAAATGAGGATTGGGCCTAACTGAGCCCATTTAAGGGAACGACTAAGGTTTTGGGCCGACATCTAAGGTCAAAGCCTATATGGACTACATGCAAGGACACTAAGGCCAAAAAAATAACTATATGAACTAGAAGATGACCATGACTATATGAACTGTGAGTGAATAGTGAAAACTGAAATGGCTAGAGCCCACGAAAAACAAAAAAAATATGCACACATAATCACACTAATATGATACAACATGAGTAGTCTTCTATAAGGTCAGTCCTAGGTGGTCACAAGGTACCATGGCTAAAGAGAAACTAAACCGATCTAGTCACTCTTCAAATTAAATGACACACGATTAATAGATCTCATATTATGATCTCATCGGGCATGAGAATCACGTGCCATGACTGGGATGGGCCGATTAGGATTATTGAGGTCGGGCACCACAAGTAACCATAATCAAACCCCCCGTGGTCGGTCACGAGCATAGAACATGCTCATATGAGACAGGGTTCTACAGTGCGACACCTATTCGTAGGGCCACATGAAATATGCCTAAAAATTCGGGAATGATAATAATAAGACCACGAGACTTTTCAAGTTTGTCCGCACCACTAAGGAGTGATATTCCCCAGTGGAGTCGCCAAATTGTAGGGGTCATTTTTACTTGGCCGCCTACGTCTCACGAGTTATTTTGAATGCTCGTTAACGCCGTAAGTGAATACGGTCTAGTAGGAGTCGCCACCTTGCGTTTTATACGGTCCACGGACACTGAAAAAGTACCGAAAGCCAGGAGCAATCAGCCCCATATGGTCTTGCACCAGAGTATGGGTTCAGGGACAAGTTACGGGCCAATCGTGCATTGGGCCCACCCGCTTGTAAGCGGTCTCTACTAGGTCTATTTTTGTGGTCAAATTGTTATTAATCCTGAATACATAGATATCTCAGTTTTATGCTAAATAACGCATATTACTAGATGGGTTTGAATTATTTGCAGATTAAAACTAATTATTGTGACCACTTTGATTAGATCCGTATTAAAGGCCCCTAAGATCAAATTGGTCCAATGTTAAAAAAATATACATAAGCTAAAATAAAATATGTACATGAGATCATGAAATAACAAAAAGATCAAGTGAGATAACAAGTGACACAATTAAATCATATCAAATAAGATCAAGTACTATCAAATAAAATCAAGTACTATCAAATAAGATCAATTACTATCAAATAAGATCAAGTACTATCAAATAAGATCAATTACTATCAAATAAGATCAAGTACTATCAAATAAAAAACTAAAAAATAAAACAAAAGAAACTAAGAAAATCAAGTCATATGCAATCAACACTGACCAACTTGGCTTCGGACCAGAAAATCACCTGCAAGAATATTTTTCAAATTTTTTCTAGTATTTTTCCATGAAACTAGACACAATAAGATTCAAAAAGAATACTCATACGACCACTAATTTGTTTCGAGCAATCCTGTAAAATTCAGCAAAGTCAGACAAACGAAACTGAAAATACCAAGACTGACCATACTCTGTTCGAACCCAGAAAACATCTAGAAGACAATTTTATAAAATTTATTTGATATTTTCCAGTACAAGTAGACATAATAAGATTTAAAATGGTTATTCACACGACTCCTAATTCAATCCCAATTGTCCTGCAAAATTCGGCAAAGTTAGACAAACAAAACTGGAAATGCAAAATCTGAATAGCGAGTTCATGACCAGGCTGCGTTCGATCCTATAAAACGCCCAGAAGGAATTTTCTTAATTTTTTTGAAATATTTTTCTGTAAAACTAGAAATAATAGGTTTCAAAACGCATATTCACACGACTCGTAATTCGTTGTGTGTAATGTAGAAAAATTCGTCAAAATTTCAGCAATGAACACAAAACCGAGAAGAAACATAATAGAATCATCAAATCAAATCTTGATACAAACCATGGGTAATGTAATTAACAATTCAATCATTAATGAAATAAAAAATATATATATATGATTATAATGAGTTAGGGTCCTCATAAATAATACCGAAATCGTCGCGGTCGAAACGGATTCACAAAGGCCTTCGAATCGCTCGTTTTATGACTGTTTTGTGGGCTGTTTTTATGTGTTATTGCTGCTGCGTTTGCTGTAGTTTAGAGGGGAGTTCGAGAGGGCTTTTTGTGTGTTTTCTTGGTGATGAAGAGGGATGGTATATATAGTGGGATTGGAAGGTTCAAGAAGAAAATCAACAAGGATATGGGGGGATGTGATGAGATAGAATAAGATAAGAGCTTGATATGGAGATGATATGGGTGATATGGTGTGATATGGGTGATATTATTATTATTATTATTGTTGTTGTTGTTGTTGTTGTTGTTGTTGTTATTAAAAATTTACTAATGCTAGTTTTGGTTTATTTAGGCTAAAAGGTTTGGGCTTGGTTAAAAGGTCTAAATTTGGGTCTAGCCACGCACAAGCAATTCTCGGGCCTTTTCAAAAATCCTGACCAATTGACGATGGGTATATTAAAATCATTGGACCCTTAATTGGGCAGATACTTTTAGGTGTCTACACTTCTATGTCTGTGTTTTTAAGATACCTAGGGATGGGTATTCAAACTATTGTTCTCATTGTTGGCCTAGTATTGGTGGGGTCACAACAAATGATATAGTTAAGTTTTTGTTTCGAAGGGTATTAGCCAAGAAAGATGGCTATCTTGCTAAGAATTTGACAAAACCTATCATGTTGGTACTGCATTCTATATGCAACAAGGTGCTTTTACCTAAGGCACAGGGTAGGGGTTAAGTTAGGATAATGTGTGACGACCCGACTCGCTTAAATCGGCGCGGAAGAAACCGACGAGTCGAATAGTCATAACTAACAACTCAAAATACTTAAGAATTAAAACTAATTTCTCAAATATTATTATTATAACTCCAAAAGTACAAATACCCACAAGTTTGTACAATACTAAACCAAAAGTCAAACTAAAAATCTAATATACGATAAAACTCCAAACACATGTCAGAGTCCAAAACCAACGTATACAAGTCCATACTACAGTCCAAAAACTATCCAAAATCAAATAACAATGAAAAGTACAACAAAGCATAATAACGACACTTGCCCAACCCAAAGCTAAGCAAGAACCTCATCATCAGAATTACCTGAAAAACAAACAACAGTCCACCATCAGTGGCGAGTAACATAACTGACTCACCCTAACGGGAATACACATGAACGTAGCACAAATCAAATAACCAACCAATCATCTAAAATATGCGAGAATCATCCAACAACAACCTCGACTCGAATATCTTACCCAAACTTATCTTTGGCGCAATCATTCATATACTAGACCGGACTACGCACGTACGAATGCATCTTATGCATTCGAACTTTCTACTATGTTAGGAAATGAGAATCTTACTCCCAAGTCCCGTGAAACCAATCTTACTGGAAATCCACATCCGAAGACAACATAGTAAGACTCCAACTATCCCAATACCGCGGATGGAATAAGGGCAACGTCTTAACCCAAAAACATAGAATCTTACTCTAAGTTTTAGGCGTCTAGCTACGAAATCAAGCTAAATCATTAATTACATCTTAATCATAACTTAATTAATTTCAAGAATTGCCTTTGCGCCTTGATTCTCGAAAATAATCAGTTAAATCACGAAGTTATTCTCAAGAATTGCCTTTACGCCTTAATCTTGAGTCTAACCAACACTTAACCACTTTCTTAAAACCATTCTTTAACTATCTTTAACATTATCTTTAACTTTCTTTAACATCTTAATCACTTTCTTTAACTTCCAAGACTCAACCAAGAACTCATCAAGACTAAACAAGAACTTAACAAGAATTTAAAGAACTCAACAAGAAACCATAAAAAACTCATCCAAGATTCAAGAACTTTAATCAAGAACTCAATCAAGATTCAAGAACTTCAACCAAGAACTCATCCAAACATCTCAACATCACACGCATATCATCATCATCAAACCATGAAATTACCAACTTACTACTATCCAAAATTAATCAAACTTTAACACAATCATCATGATCATAAATTCAACATATTCAATCTCAAAATAATCATATCCAATCATCAAATCATCATTTAAACAACACAAAATCAGATTTGATACCATACACGAAAACATGATCAAACTTCATTAAAAATCAATTCTAGTCATCTAATCTATACTATGAAACATAGTATGCCAATCAAGTTGAGAAAGTATGTTACCTTTTTGAAGATTAACACACCAATTCAACACAAGAAGCTGCCCGAAAAACGAACCACATGAACACCCAACACGGCACACACACACGGCCTGCTTGGCTTCGAACCACACGAGCACGGCACACACATGGCTACTGCACGGCTGCACCACTTGGTCACGGCCACGGCACGGCTGTTGCACCTCGCACACACGGCCCACGAACACGAGCACCACCACTTGCACGGCTTCACACACGAACACCCACACGAACAAGGCACACGAACCAACCCGGAAAACCACCCAAACCAATGATCTTGATTGCAACAATTGGGTTTAGATTGTGTTTAGGATACTTAAAGATCAATAGACTTTGAATCTTTAAGTTTAAGGTTAGAATTGATGATGAACAATTGTTGGCTTGTTCATCTCAAAAATGGCGTGTGGAAATAAGGCAAGAGAGGGAGTGTTTGTGTTTTGAATTTGATGACAAGAGATGGCAAGTGTAAATGGCAAATGAGCATAAGGGATCATCAAGCCTTACTAACTACTCTATATATAGAGATTAGTGAAGGTGTGAACATGAGGCAAGTAGCAAAATTTGCCATCAAACAAGGGAGGGCCGGTTTTGGCTTGCAACATGGGCCAAAATGGGCTTTCGTAAACAATTGGGCTAATTTATAAAAATTACATGATAAATCATGTATAAATCGTTTTAGCCCAAAATATTAAATAATTAATTAGAAAATTAAATAATAAAAATTATAATTAATTAAATAATAATTAACATAAATAATAATAACTGCAAATAAAATAATTCGAATTAAATCGAAATTATTCACATAAAATAAAATAAATAGTTCAAAAATAAATTTGAACTATACATAACACCACATAAATATACATAAATCATGGCAGAAAATATCATGAAAATCAGGGTCGTTACATAATGGATATGGTGCTCATGTGCCTAATGATGAAGAAAGCTAAGATCAATCTCCCCTCTCTAATGCTAAACCACATGATTGTGTGCAAGAACTCTCAATCCCACTCCCTTCCTTATGGCTCAATACCAAGCTTTGTGATGATTAAGAAAGGTATCAAACTGGCTGGAGAAACTCTGATAGGACAGAATTTCTCTATGAAGATTCTGAGGTAGAAAGGAATGGAAGCATCTAGTTCAGTCTTAGTCTGGAGAGACCAGGAGCCTGTTCAAGCTGCTGCAAAGAAAAGGAAGAGCACTGTGTCTGCTTCTTTAGCAAATCACACTTCCCTACTAGGAAGGATGGAAAAGCAGGAGGAAACCCTTAGCACATTGATTACATTGGTTAGAGGGTTGATTGATAGTATGGCTCAGAAACAGGTGTCTCTAGAGAAGAAGTTGATAGCTATAGAACTTCAAGTGTTACAGATGGAAGGGGAATCAAAAGAGGATGCTGGTCAATCTTTTGGTAAATCTAAACTAGTAGGGGAACTAGTTGATAGTGAGAAGGATGCAGGAGAAGCTTCCTCAACAGAGAAAGCTGCACAGGAATCTGAAGAAGATGCAGGGATTTCTGAAGATGATGATGAAGTCTTTGATCTTGATGCTGAGCTTGATGAGGATGATGATGAATGATGTCTGCCATTAGCCTTCTTATTCCCCTTTACCATTCTGCCAATCTTCCTTTAGTATTTCTGTTTTCCTTCCTGTATTACAAAACAATTTATCTGTAATTTGGTTTCCTTTCACACTCTACTAGTTTGTCTTGCTAACTCTTTGACCTGCTTTTGGGATTGAGATTTGATGACTCACTAGTGACTATTGACAGGTTTAACATTTTGGTTGTATGGCTTACCTTTTGGATGAAGGCATGAAATTTGCTAGCTTTACTTGTCTGTGATTTTTTTTTATGATGTCAAAAGGGGGAAATTAAGTCTTTGAAGTTTTGATAAAGCCAAATGAGACTAGTAGAATAAACCTTAGTCTAATTATTATTCCAGAAGCCTAAGTGTTTAGTATAGTCTAAAAAAGTAGTTTTGGTTAGTTAGTTGAGTCAATAAAAGTTTTTTTTTTACAGCTGTTCTAGATAGTTGTTCTCATGGCCAGATTTTTGCAATTTTTTCAAGATAGTTGTTCTTAGTCTTGAAATAAGCTAAAATAATAAGTTATTTCATATAGTGTTTAATTAGGATTTTTGATTTAGTTAGTTATTTTATTTTTGAGTCAGAAATTTTAAAATTCAAAAATAGTTCCAGATGTTTTGAAGCTTTCTGTGACTAACTTGTTTATTATTGGAAAAACTTCCAAAGGTTTGTCATCATCAAAAGGGGGGAATTTGTTGAGACCCTTGATGTTTTGAGTGATGAAAAACAGATGACTCAAACAGGTGTGACAAACAGGTGTGATAAACAACTGTTGAAAACAGTTGATAGGAACAGTTGTTATTGAATGAGTTTATGCAGTTGTTCTGAAAACAGCTTAGGTATACTGTTCTTGTGTTACTCATTCTGAGTAACATTACCTTTCATGTCGTATATTGTATATTGTATTGTGCATGTTTGACATACAGGTATTCCAGTACTCGAGACATGTAGAATAGCTTCATCAAAACTAGAGTGTGCTATCAATGGAGAACATGAAGAGTGAAGAGTAGCCATATTTCCAAGAGTCCAAAAGATCTAACAGAACAGTTTACAAACTACAAGAGCATTCGAAAAACCCATATCTTAACTTCATCTCTTATAAGCTTTTGAGAAGCATCTTTTGAGAGAAACTTTCTGTAATTCGTCACTAATAGAGGGGTTAGTGATTGGGAGCATTTGAGATTTCATTTACGAGTGCGTGAGAGTTCAAGTGCGTAACATCACTCTTGGGTTGAGAGTGAGGAAGTCCGTCGTATGAGTTTACGATAGCAATTGTACTATCTTTTGTTCATCAGAGTTGATTAATAAAAGATTGATAGCGAGAGTAGGAGGATGTAGGCATAGTTGTCGAACCTCGTTAAATCTGTGTGTTCTTTATTTGCTTTACATTTACTGCTTTATTGTTCTAGATATTTTCTCTGCTAAACCAGTTCTCTGGTTCTATTGCTAGAACAAATCAAGAAAAAGTTGTGAAAGAAAATTTCAAAGAAATACTCAATTCACCCCCCCTCTTGAGTGATATTGGGACCCTCAAATGTAATCAAGGGTATTCTTGTTTCTATATGTAGACGCCTTGAAGGTAACCCTTCTTTGTTTTCCAAGCACACAATGCTCACAAAATTCCATAAAACCCATTCCTTGATTACCAAGTAGACCTCTCTTTGACAATTCCGACAAACCCCTCTCACTCATTTGCCCAAGCCTCATGTGCCACAATATCGTATTCTTGGACTCAGACATTGACGAAGACACCGCTGAAGCCACCATCATCCGTCGACCCGATCAATTCATAGAGTGAGCCACCCTTTAATTCTTACCTTTTATTATCACTTGAGTACCTAAAGCAACCTTAAGTTGATCCTTTTCAATTGTGCACTAGCAACCATTTCTATCCAACATACCCCAAGAGATCAAGTTCTTACTCATATCGGGAACATAACGAACATTTGACAAAGTATGAACCATGCCATCAAACATCTTAATCCTAACCATCCCTACACCCTCAACTTTGCAACCTGCATTGTTGGCCATTAGTACCACTCCACCTTGAGCCTTGTTATACGTAGAGAACTAATGTCTATTGGGTGTGATATGATAAGAACACCCCGAGTCAAGAAACCATTCATCATTGGACTTCGAACTCGATTTCACCGAAAGAAGAATTGAATCATCACTATCACTATGAGCTATTGCCGCCGAATCCTCTTGGGAAAAAGTACTAGCAACACCTTTACTGTAATATCCCTAGTTCTGATATGATTTTTGGGTGAATTGTTTTGATTTGTTTAGTAGTTTATTTATTTTTAATATTTTTTTGATTTGTTGATTAGCATTTTAATTATTTGGGCTTGGTCTAAGTTGGAATTAGTTGGCCCAAATGGCCAATTAATTTAAGCCCATAAGGGACGATTCTCATAGGAGTTATACCCATGATTTGGCTCCTTAATCTATTTCATCCTCTATATATATGGGATTAGAGGAGGATTTTGACTACCTTTCATTTACCACTTCAAATTGCTAGTAAACATTTTCCCACTTGATTAAACACTTAATTCCCCAACTGTTAACTCTAACAGTTCACTCAGTGTTCACAGAACACTCCCCAACCACTTATCTCTAAGTGGTTCAAAGATTACAATCTTAAATCTCCGTAAGTTTTTCTCTTAAAGATGGATATGGAGATAGTTTTGCTCTAAGGATAGACTCTCAGAAAACATGACATGGTTTTCTTTGGGGAGCAAAAGTCTTACTAGGGTTTTCCAAAATATTGTATTTATATGCAAGGAAAAAACCGTCCCCTAGAAGTGTTCTTGGAGACTTGCCTAAATTGTGCAAACAAGCTCAGCTGACACAAGTGCAGAGCTACCTATTTCAGACCTTTTTCTCATTTCACTACATGTAGTGGAAAGTACACTAGAGTCCAAACAAGTACATTGCAAAGCTGATTTTGTGAATCAATTTGGTAGATTTCCAAAATACAAGTGATCAATATTTTTCAAATAAATTTTCAAAAATAATTTTGAACACAAAAATTGGTACGGATCACTTAAGTGCACGTGTGTAATGCTAAGGTCTGTTCCCACAGTGGTCTCAGCACTACAAAGTCTACATCTAGCAAAGAGAATTGTTCCAATCTTGTTGTTAGTCTGTTTTTAGCTTGTTCTTGGCTTGTTCTCTTTACTGGACATAGACTTTAATTCTTTTTGCTCTTTACTTAGAAACACAAGGTATATCTTCCTAAGTCTATTTTACAAGAAGATCTTAGAAGTACAAAAATTAAAAGACTTCAAGCTCTTGACTTCTAATTCTTCAAGTATCTCAAGGTTTTCAAAGTCTATTTTGTACTTGAATTAACCTGTTCAATTACAAACATGCATAACAATCAAGTATAGAGAACTGATTTGTCATCCATCAAATCAAACATGGTTTAACAGAGGTTGCTCACGGTTGTGGGTCGTGTTGTTGGCGGTTCGTGCAGCGTTCATTGATCGATCATTCGTTGTTTAATTCTTAGTCTTGCGTTAATCCAGGTAACTAGATGTTTAAGCTCGAATTTTGGTAATTAAGTTGACATAGATTAACATAGGATTGAATTGAATAAAATGATGAACAATTTTCATATGTTTGCCATATGACGCGTGTGGATTATTGTATGATTGTATGATTAATTCTTGGTTAATTCATGTATGGTTTGATAATTAAAATTTGGTTTAGTATTTTGATCACGAATATTATGATTACTTTGATTTTAAATCTATTTTTGAATTATTCTCATGAATACTTTGGTTTATGCGTATATTGTGTTGATGATGAGCATGAGTTCTTACTGAGTTCTTTATTAGTTCTTTAAGTTCTTTAAAATTCTTTGATAAATATGTTATGGTTTAAATAATGGTTTTTCGAAGTTAATTTGGAAGCAAGTTCTTTCTTGAATTTATATTTTTAATTAGTCTCGTGAATCTCAATAATTCTTGGTTTTCTTGATGAAATCTTGATTTGGTCGGTTTCTTGGAATTTTTGAATATATGGACGGTTTTATTGAATTTTCGTTAAGTTTGGTATTTTGGAAATGTTTTGGAATTATTAAGTTTCGAGTATTGATCTTTACGGTCATGTCGATATTTTTCGTATTTTTTAAGTCACCTATCTTAGTAACACATAGGTTGCTATTTTGGGTTAAAGTCGTGGCCGCTGCCCTGTGTTCGATATTTGTGGGGTAGTTCTTGGTCCTAGAATGTGTTGTCGTCTAGGTTAGTGACGCATTGGTTGCTAGCTTAGGAGTCATGGCCATTACTTATACATAGTACTCGCATTGGAGTGCTACAGAATTTGGACGCATTGGTTCGTCCCGACATGTGTTAGGAAAGTTGGAAGATGCATAGGTCGACCCACGAGCTAAGACTAGACTATCTGATGGTTTTCAAAGTCGCATTAAACTGTCTATTTGGACTTTCGAGTCTTCGGTTTGGTTTCGGTTTAGTTTTCGGTTTTATCTCAATTTTGATATGTGATTGTATATTGATCCGCTGTGTTGGACGCCAGTTACGTTATTATGTGATGATATTGATTCATAATGATTGATCTGTTGTATTGGTTGCTTATTATTCTATATTATGATATTTTATGTTCATGTATGTGGCTTAAGTCCCATATTTGGGTTGAACAACCTAGTTAGTAGCCACTGAAGGTGGACACACACACACACACACACACACACACACACACACACATATATATATATCTTTTACAGGTAATGATGACAAGTAGTTGTCTACTTGTGCTTGGGCTGGGGTTGAGTGCGAGAGACTTGTGGACTCTACTTTGTAATAGATTAGTTTTACTTTCTGCATTTATAGTTTTGTACTCGGACTTTGGTGGTGTGGTTAACTTGTTAGGATGTAACTTGTGTAAGTTCAATGTATAATCAAGAAAGGGGGGGTTGAATTGAGTATATGTGTTTTTTTCAATCGTTTTCAAAGTTTCTTTATCTTTTTGTGAGAACAACGAAAGAACAATAAAAATAAAGAGTAGGAACACAAGGATTTAACGAGGTTCGGCTTCTAAACAAGCCTACGTCCTCCACTCTCTCACCAATATTATTAATCAACTCAGAATAATAACATGGTTACACACTCAATTAAATGCTACAACTTTGTAACACTTAATTCCCCAACTGTTAACTCTAACAGTTCACTCAGTGTTCACAGAACACTCCCCAACCACTTCCCTTTAAGTGGTTCAAATATTACAAACATAAATCTCCGTAAGTTTTTTTTCTTAAAAATGGATATAGAGATAGTTTTGCTCTAAGGATAGACTCTCAGAAAATATGACTTGGTTTTCTTTGGAGAGAAAAAGTCTTGCTAGGGTTTTTTGCAAAGATTGATTTTTTTATAAGACAAGAAAAAGCGTGCCCTAGAAGTGTGCTTGGAGACTTGCCTAAATTGTGCAAACAAGCTCAGCTGACACAAGTAGAAAGGCACCTATTTCAGACCTTTGTCTCCTTCCACTACATGTAGTGGAAAGTACACTAAAGTCCAAGCAAGTACATTTCCAAGCTAATTTTGTGAATCAATTTGGCAGATTTCCAAAACACAAGTGATCCATATTTTTCAAATAAATTTTCAAACATAATTTTGAACACTAAAATTTATACGGATCACGTGCGTAATACTGAGGTCTGTTCCCACAGTGGTCTCAGTACTACTAAGTCTACATCTAATATAGGGAACTGTTCCAAGCTTGTTCTTTGCCTGTTCTTAGCTTGTTCTTGGCCTGTTCTCTTTACTGGATGTAAACTTAAAGTCTTTTTGCTCTTTACTTAAAAACACTAAGAGTATTTTCCTAAGCCTATTTTACAAGAAGATCCTAGAAATATAAAAAATAAATAACTACAAACTCTTAGCTTCTGATCTTCAAGTATCTCAAGGTCTTGATAGTTGCCTTGATGGGTCCTCACTTGATTCAACCTGTTCATACACAAATATGCATAGATATCAAGTATAAGGAACTGGTTTGTCATCCATCAAATCAAACATGGTTCAACAATTTCCCCCTATTTGATGATGACAAACCATGAAGTTCCCCCTGAGAACAGTAACCAATTGTTTCAAAATAAAACAACTGTTCAGAGGAACTGGTCTTGCACTGTGCCTGTAGTCAGATTCATAATCTCAGAAAAAAAAAATTCACAGCACACTAAAGCACAATTTGACTGATTGCAATGGTCAGTCACTCATCACATTACTCAATTTATTATTGAGTTTCAGCATTAAACCTGTAACCTGCAAGACTTATCAATTATCAAATGTAGCAAGAGAAATTTTCAATTTCACTTGGAAGAGTTTCTTCCTGTTGGGATGGATAGGAGCACTTGATCTGAATTCAAGGTACTCCTAGGCATAAAGCTGGGCCATCTCTTAACAAGGTCTGAACCTTGTTCAAGTTGCTACACTTGACAGTAGGAACTTCACCTGTCCTATTCCCCCTTTTGGCATCATCAAATGAAAAAATTAACATAGTACACAAATTAGGAGAAGCCAACAAGTAAAGTCATAAGCATAATATAAACACAACATTCTAGAGATGCTGTCCCTAAAGTGAATACTTGCAACTCACAATCCTAATTGTCAAAGTGCACACACAAGTTAAAAATTATACAGACCAGGACCATTCTGCAGAGAAATTGTTTAGCAGAAATGGTCAAAAACTAGAGATAATAATTGTTCAGAGAAACTAGAGAAATGATAGTTTGAGAGAATTGTTAGTAGGGTAGAGGGTAAGCTAAGAGGAGTTAGAATTAGCATCATCATCAGAATCCTCAGTTGAATCCTCATTCTCCTTTTCTACACTCACCTGTTGCTTTTTCTTGACTTGGGCAATGATGGGAACTGGTCTCTTGGTGGTCTTGGGCTTGAAGCTGGAAGAGGAGGCAAGATTTTCTTCATGGGAGTCCAACCGTGCTGATATGTTCTTTATAGATCCATCCAGAGAAGTGCACAGGGCATTCACACTAGCCATCATCTGTTGCAGTAGTTCCCCATGAGTTTGCACCTGTTTGGACAATGACCCAGTAGCCTCCTCAGACCTTGAACTTCTTGCTCTTCTGACCCCAATGGTCCTCTCTTCATCCCTCATTTTCAGCATACCACCCTCAAAGGTCATCCCCTTCTGACCTAGGATCTGGTTAGTGAGGACAGACATTTTCTTGACCTCACCACTCAGATGTACCTTCTTACTTTTGAACACAAGTGTAAGCCAGGCACCATAGGGTAGAGAGTGGTTTGAACTTTCCAGAATGCTAACCATGTGGGCTAGCATGAGACCAGGGAGACTCAACTTAATTTTCTCATACAAGTAGTAGATAATCACAGCATCCATCTTTCTCACATCCATTCTGCCTTGAGCCCTGGGGAGTACTATCTTAGAGGCTACTGTATGAAACAGCCTCATCACTGGTTCCCTTAGTTGGCCAATAACATAGCCAGAACCATCACTTGGAGAACCAGTAAAGAGAGTGGTCTGTATGTGTTCTGTACTGACCTCAGGAATGGTTGGCCAGTTGTCTTTTGAATAGTCACATAACCCACTTCTTGGTACAACCAGTACCTCCCCTAGGCTCTTCTTTGAAAGAGTGATGTCGACCCCCTTGACCTCACTCCAGACCTTCCCTTTGTCTAATTTCCCTAATTTGGAGTAAAATTCCTCAACACAGTTTTCAAAAACATCCAACTTCTTATCAAACAGCCCCTCCCAACCCTGGAACTCTATGGCCTCCTTAAACTCCTCTAAAAAGGGTTGACTCATCCAAGACTTAGGGCATGCAAAACCAAATAAGACACCCCTACCACTTAATTCAAACAGTGGTTCAAAAGTGGTCTTACCTTTCTTCTTGGAGGAAGTCTTTTTAGGGGCAGAGGCAGTTTTCCTCTTCTTTTCTGTTGGGAGTTTGGTTGCAGGCTTGGGACTCTCAGAGGCTTTGCCCTTCTTTGCAACACTCTTCACTCTTTTCTTCTTTTCATCCTTCTTTCCCTCTAGAACCTCCTCAGTAGGTTCCCTTTTGATTTCTTCCTTGCAGACCCTTGTCCTCAAAGGCCTTGTCCTCTTTCCAGTCTCCTTTTCCCCCTGTACTACCCCAGTTATTTTGACATCCATGTCCTGTGCATGTGTGTCATCATCCTGCTTCTCTGTCTCTTCCTTCTCAACTTCTTTCTCCTCAGTGCTTGGCACTGGTTTCTCTGTGGTCTGAGGGCTTGGTGAATGTGTCTTTTGTGGTTGTGGAGAAGGTGATGGGGTTGATTCCTTTAGTGGTGAAGAGGGTGGTGGAGTTTTGGACTTTGGTGGTGATGGTGGAGGAGGAGTTTCTGCTTTTGAGGGTGATGGTGATTTTGCGGAGGGGAAGAGATAGTAGGCTGTGAAGATGGTTGTTTAGGTGATGGAGGGGGTGACGGCTTAGATGGTGAGGGATATCTCTGAGGTTGATGTGGTGGAGATTTTGGTGAAGATGGTGGTGATGATTTAGGGCTTGGTGGTGGAGTAGATTTCTCTTTAGGCTTACATGTAGCCTTCGATTCAGTAATTGTTTCTGTTGTGGCTTGATCCTTGACCTCTTCTTGCTTCTCATCTACATGGTGGTGTTCAGCAACCACTGCAGTACTCGATTCCTTCTCAGCCTTAGAGGGTGTGAAAATAGGAGATTGACTTAGTCCTCGGCTTTTCTTCCTTGCAGCTTTGTTCTTCTTTCTTCCCATTTCAATCTTGAAAGAGATTCTGATGATGGTGCTTAGGGTTTGAGAGAGATGAGTAATTTGAGAGAGAGAGACGGTTAGAGAGAGAATTCAATGTGAAAGAGTGAATTAAAATGAAGACAAAAGGCAGTTATTGGAACAGATAAGATGGAAGTTACTTTACACTGTTCATAACGGTCATATGTCAGATCAATTAAATCCTCAATTTCAAAATTGAGGTTTCAGCAATAAATTGATATAACTGTTGAAGGGATCTGGTCTGACGATGATCTGTATATATTAAAAACTTGAGGTATCTTTTAGTTAGGCAACTTAGAGATACCACACATTAGAACAGCATCAACATAAGAACTTTGAGACCACTTGCATGTATAACATTTACAAGTTAACCAACCCTGCTTTTGTACTCTAAAGAATCAAAAAAGTCAAACATAGCCAAAAAGGGAAAGATAAGTCCTAAGGAACTAGGATCTAATCCTTACCATACCAAGTAATGTGCGGAGTTTGACAAACACTTCCCTGCTTAGGGGTTTAGTGAAAATATCAGCCAATTGTTCTTCAGATCTGCAAAATTCAAGATTCACATTTCCTTTTTCAACATTGTCTCTGAGAAAATGATATATGATTTCAATATGTTTGGTTTTAGAGTGCTGGACAGGATTTTTAGAAATGTTTATAGCACTGGTGTTATCACACAATATGGGAAAACTTTCAGAACAGACCCCAAAATGCTTGAGTTGTGTCTTTATCCAAAGCAATTGAGCAGAACACAAAGCAGCAGCTATGTACTCTGACTCAGCTGTGGATAAGGCCACTGAATTTTTTTTCTTAGATCCCCATGATATGAGACAAGAACCTAAGAAGTGAGCCATTCCTGAAGTGCTCTTCCTGTCAACACTAAAACCAGCATAGTCAGCATCAGTGTTTCCTAAAAGATCAAAATTACTTCCCTTTGGATACCATAAGCACATGTCCTCTGTACCACTCAGGTACCTAAAAAATCTTTTAACAACTTTTAGATGAGACTCTTTTGGGTTGCTTTGAAATCTAGCACACAACCCAACTGAGAACACTATGTCTGGTCTACTAGCTGTTAAGTAGAGAAGTGAGCCGATCATACCTCTGTATAGCTTATCCTCAACATCCTTTCCTTTCTCATCTAGGCTCAGTTTAGAAGAGGTAGGAATAGGTGTGTCATAGGACTTGCTATCTTGCAGACCATATCTCTTGAGCAGCTTCTTGAGATACTTTTGTTGATGGATCATGATTCCATCATCCACTTGCTTAATTTGGAGCCCTAGGAAGAAGCCAAGTTCTCCCATCATACTCATCTCAAATTCACTCTTCATTAGGTCTGCAAACTCATCACACAAAACAAAATTAGTAGCCCCAAATAAAATATCATCAACATATACCTGGAACACTAACAGATTTGTTCCCCTTTTCTTTAAGAATAGAGTTTTGTCCACTGAACCTCTCTCATAATGATTTTCAATTAGAAAACTATAGATTCTTTCATACCAAACACGAGGGGCTTGTTTGAGGCCATAAAGAGCTTTGTCTAACTTGTAGACATGATTTGGACAAACTCTATCCTCAAAGCCAGGGGTTGTTCCACATACACATCTTCTTTCAAATAGCCATTTAGAAAAGCAGTTTTAACATCCATTTGAAAGAGTTTAAAGTTCATGTGGACAACAAAGGCAATTAGGATTCTTATTGCCTCAAGCCTGGCTACTGGAGCTAAGGTTTCATCATAATATATTCCCTCTTGTTGGTTAAACCCTTGAACCACTAGCCTGGCCTTGTTTCTGACTATAGTACCAGAGTCATCCATTTTGTTTCTGAAGACCCATTTGGTTCCAATAACTGACATCTCATTGGTTCTTGGTTCAAGATGCCAAACCTGATTTCTTTCAACCTGGTTCAACTCATCTTGCATGGCCAAGATCCAATCAAGATAAGTTAGTGCAATTTTATAGTCAGTTGGTTCTATGTGAGATAAGAAGGAGAAGTAAGCACAGAAGTTCTTCCAAACAGAATTTCTAGTTTGGACTCCTTTTGATAAATCACTAATGATTTGATCAGAAGGATGAGAGCTTCTTTGCTTAAACATACTCTTCCTTACAAAATTTGAGTCACCTAAGTTAGAACCAATGTCTGTATCGGTTCCCCCAATTTCATTTTCATTTTGAGAGGGTGGACCAGTTTCTTCAGTGTTCTCTCCCACTTCATCTTCAGTTGGATGGGCAGGAGAGTCATTCAGTTCAACAACCTGTTTAGCATTTGCCTCTGCTGCACCAGACCCATTGTTGTTTTCAGGAGGAGTTTGGGGGTCTGGTTCAGCAGTGTTTTCTAGTTCAGCTCCAGTGAAATTTGTCATCCCAATATCAAAGCCTTCATCATCATCTACCTGCACAGGCTTGTTGAACATGTTAGTTTCATCAAATAACACATGGATACTCTCTTCAACACACAAGGTTCTTTTGTTGAAAACTTTATATGCCTTGCTATGAGGAGAATACCCAATAAAAACAGCTTCATCACTCCTGGGGTCGAACTTGTCCAAACTGGTCTTACCATTGTTGTGTATAAAACACTTACAACCAAATATTCTTAAATGTTCAATGTTTGGTTTTCGACCCCTTAGAAGTTCATAAGGTGTTTTTCTTAGTATTGGTCTTAGCATAACCCTATTGAGTATGTAGCATGATGTACTCACAGCATCAGCCCAAAATTTCTTGGATAGACCACTCTCTAGAAGCATGGTTCTAGCCATTTCTTCTAGAGTGCGATTCTTTCTTTCAACTACTCCATTTTTTTGTGGAGTTCTGGGGCTGAAAAGTTGTGAGAAACACCATGCTCCATACAATAAGTTATGAAGCTAGCATTATCAAACTCTGATCCATGATCAGATCTGATAGATGCTAACTAATGATTGATCTTGTTCTGAACCTGTTTCACTAAAATTTCAAATTCATCAAAAGTTTCATCTTTGTATTTCAAGAATATGGTCCAAGTGAAACGAGAGTAATCATCAACTAACACGAATACATAACTAAAGCCATTTCTACTTTGTACACGCATAGGTCCACATAAATCCATGTGTACAAGTTCAAATGGTCTAGAGGAACTAACCACTTTCTTTGGTTTAAACGATGATTTTCATGTTTGCACTTTGCACACTCTTGACAGAGCTGGTCTGCCACATATTTGATGTTAGGTAAACCTATCACCAAATCTTGTGTTCTCAACTTGTTGAGCAAAGTGAAGCAAACATGTCCTAATCTTTTATGCCAAAGCCATTGATCATCCTCTACAACACTAAGGCAGAGGGCATTGTTCTGTGGAATTTGACTTAAGTATGTAATATACACATTGTTATGCCTTGTTCCTTCACAAACCAGTCCCCCTGTCTTAGGGTTCACTATGTGACAAGTGTTTGATTCAAAATTCACTTTATTTCCCTTGTCACATAGTTGAGATATGCTCAAAAGGTTATGTTTCAAACCTTCTACATAGTAAACATTGTCAATTGCTTGGGAGAGTGACTTACCAACCTTACCTACTCCTTTGATAAGTCCTTTGCTATTGTCACCAAATATCATGTGCCCTCCCTCGAATGCAGTGAGTGAAAGAAATTGTTCTTTATCCCCGGACATGTGTCTTGAGCAACCACTGTCCAAATACCAATATGGCTTTCCTTTCACTCGTACCTGCACAAGCAAATTAAAGATTAGTTTTAGGAACCCAGACCAGCTTGGGTTCCTTGTTCTTTGAAACATTTTCAATCTTAACCTTCCTGACCCACACTTGTTGGGTGTAGGTTTTGTTCTTCTTGTCATGCTTCTTTTTGGTGAAACATTTGCTAGTAACATGACCACTCTTACCACAATAGGTACAAACATGCATATCCTTGGCAAATATATACTTGCCTTTCTTGAATTCATCCAACCATGTGTTATCTCTGCCAAGAACAGTTGTAGAACTAGATCCAGAATACCCTAAACCAAACCTTTGAGAATTTCCAGGTTGGGATGTGAGGATGTTTAGGGTTTTCTGAGCATCTAACATTTTGTTCAATTGGTTCATACAATCTGTTAGCTCATTTTCCTTGTTCTCAAGCCTCTTAAGTTGAACTTCATTTTGTTTCTCAAAAGATTTTAAGTCAAGTCTAGTCTTTTGAAGTTCATCCTGTAGTGTTGAGACCAGAGAGGGATCTGGTTCGTCACTGGTCTTCTTGATGTTTTCGTGTTTTAGCAGGATGAGTTCAGCCTCAAGATCGCATATCTTAGCTATGCACTCATCATGTAAAACATCCAAAACCTCATCAAAGGCAGTGGGAGAACCAGTCTCTTCAGAACCCTTAAGCTCACTATGTTCCTTGTGTAAATCTTCAAGTTTTTTAATTAAATGGTCATATGCAACTATGACATCAGATTTACTCAAGGTACATGTGTCTTTTAGCAGTTCAAAGTTTGAATTATGTGTGATGAATTTCTTGAGCTCATTAAACCCCTTTTCAATTTTTTCAAAAAGTTCATCCTCTTTAGGGACTGGTTTGGAGTTTAATGTTTAAAGCTCCATTCTTTGTCGATCTGCTGTTATTTCAAGTTCAGAAATTTTTTCTTTAAGTTCTTCACAAATAAGCTCACGTTCAACAGATCTAGCACCACATATTTCATAATCTCGAACTGTTTCTTTTAGTTTCTTTTTGTTGTTCTGATAGGCAGACCCAACACTAATGCATTGATCAATGGTGAATTCAACATAGTCAAGTAGTTCATCTCTATCTAAGTTATGCATATTTGCCTTTAAATCATTAAAACATACCTGGCTATCATCTGAAGTGCTTCCACCAGCCATGAGACAGAGAACTTCTTCTTCTTCCAAATAGACCTCAGACTGGTCTGTGCATGTGAAAGCAGTTAGACAGAGATTTGCTTCTTCTTCATCTTCCTCATTCTCTGATTCTGAATCTCCCCAAACTGCAGCCAGCATAACTCTTTTGAAAACCTTCTTCTCAGCCTGGACTCCAGGATTTCCCTTGGGATTTTTCCATGTTGGACACTCCTTGATTCTGTGCCCCACTTCACCACATTTAAAGCAACCAGCATTGGAACTGGTTTTCCTGAACTGTCCAGAACTGTTCCTTCCTTTTGCAAACATACCCTTGGACTTTGTCCTGAGGTATTTTTCAAACCTTCTGGCCATAAGACTTATATCATCTTCATCTTCCTCAGATTCTTCTGCTTTGAGGACCATTTCCTTGTTTTTTGAACTAGATTCAGCCTTTGAATCTACCAACATCTCATGAGTCATCAAGGAACCAATAAGTTGTTCTAGAGATAGTGTGGTCAGATCCTTTGCTTCTTGTATGGCAGTTACCTTGGGCATCCACTTCCCTGACAAGCTTCTCAACATTTTCCTCACCAACTCTTCACTTGAGAAAGTCTTCCCCAATGACTTAAGTTCATTTACAATGGTCATGAACCTTGTAAACATGTCCTTTATGTTTTCTTCCCTAGTCATCTCAAAGACCTCATATTTTGACATAAGCATGTCAATTTTTGACCTTCTTACCGTGTGATATTGTGCACTATTCGAACCATACACTTCAGGAATAGGTAATTAGTTTGTTTTATTTAATCTTTAGGATTAATTAGTTATATAATGTTTAGAATAGATTTATAACAAGTTTAGGATTATTTAGAATTGCTTAGAATTAACTTAGAATTATTATGAACATGTTATTATTAAATCCTTATGAATGTCGAGTGGTTGAATTAATTTTCTATGGTTTTAACTTACAATTTGATACAAGTTTATGCATATGTTATGATCCTTGATAGATAAACTTGAAGATTTAATTATTGTCTTGCATCTTATGTACATGTCGTGTAAAAAGTCGAGTACCATCATGTTATTCGAGTGTTACTAGTGTTCAAGAATTAATCTTTTAATCTTAATCTTGCTATATTGATGATCTTTGATGAATTTCTTGAATAAATCCTTTACTTAATTAAGTTCTTGGAACCTAGAACCATAATCTTGAAATTCTTGCAAAGAATGCCGTGTAAAAACTCTAGGTTAATAGTATAGTGTTTCGAAAATTCTTGAGTAATCTAAAGCATGAATTTTTATCATATTAATCTAAAAATTATTAACCTAATCTTAATATTTCTAGAATTACAAAAGGAGGAATTAATCTTGCTTATTTCACTAAAGGGCCGAGTAGTATTCCCATATAAAAAGGTTGATTTTTACTTGTTTTCATGATAAAAGACTAGAGTTTGAACTTGTTCTTGAAATTATTTTAGATTAATTTAGACAAAGCTTGTATTTTAATTAGATTGAACTTGAATACTTGATCTTTAATATTCGAACTTGTCGAGTGGGAAAGAGGCATAAAAGACTTGATTTTTATGATCTAATTAATTAAAAGACTAGAATTTGATTATGCACTTGAAATTATTTTCGTTAGTTTAAAACTTGTAAATTTATATCTAGGATTGAATTAATTATATGATGTTTAATGATGAAATGTTGTATTATTGCTATTACAAAAAGCCGTGTGACCATGGTAAGTAATGTGTAAGCTTTCGAATTCTATCTTGTTCTTTTGATTGAAATATATTGATGAATTATGACTATTGCATGTCTTTACGTATGAATCTGTTGTATTGAAGGAATAATGTTGAATGATGTTTTTCGTATAATGTTGTTATGAAGTCGTGTACATTGGGTCGTTGTCTAGAGTTTTGAGTCAATGAAAGTTGAACTAGAATTGATTAGAAGTCAAGTCGTGTCAATGAAAGTCAAACTGTGAACTGGAAAGCTGAACTTGAAAAGATAATAATCTATGAAGTGACCGCCTATCTAGTGGCTAAAGTGCCATGAACATAGGTATAGTCGAAGCCACTGCCCCTTCTGCGGTTTTGGGGGCAGTTCAGGATCCCAGTGCTCGGAAAGTAGATCCTTTGTGGTTGACCCAACATGAGACAAGGAAAGTTGGGGAAGAGTTAAGGTTTCCCCTACGAGCATATGACTGTGTCATGGATTAGCGCTTGAAATGAACTAGAAATTGAGAGTCAATAAAGGAGTCTAGAAGTCTAGAATGGGGTTAAGTTGTCTTGTGAGTTTAGATTGGATTTCCTATTATGATTTATTTCCGCTGCGTACTTGAAATTTAAACATTGTGTTGACTTGTTATGTTTGTATGTTCGAGAATGTATTCTTGTTATTATGTTTCTAATTGTGTTCTACTGATTAAGTAGAATAATCTAATTACTCCCACTGACTGTGGACCCCAAAAATCCCTTTTACAGGTACGGAAGCAGAATGATCGGGGTATACGCAAGGGCTGGGTTTGTGAGCAAGCGAGGAACTTAGTTATTTTATACCTTTCCTAGCCTTTGTAATAGTATTTTAGTGGATATTTATTAGTTTTGATGTTAATAATAGATTGTGGAGTCCCAGCTGTATCGGACATTTTATTTGGTTTTCGAACTATTTTATATTTACTTTAATAAGACTGAGTAGTCTAGAGCTTCCGCTATTCATAATAAAACTTTGAATCATAAACTTTAAGTTAAACATTGATTCGTATTGTTGTTTTCTCCGAAAACAACGCTGATAAAATACGGGTCGTTACATTTGGGACTTTCGTGCTATTGGTGTTGGTTGAACTATTTTGATTGTAGTAATTAGAATTTGTTTTGGGATAATAGTTGGTAGTGATGACTCGATTTCTTGTGGATATTAGTTTTATTGTTGTCGGAAAAATCGGGTCGTTACATTTACCCTTGATCCTTTTACCCTTCTCCGGGCAAAATTTCCGAATGTGGCCCTTCTTCTGGCAAGCATGACAAAAAACATTCTTAAATCTAGATTTTGAATTCGATCTAAAATTAGATGCATTTCTACCTTCAGAGTTGTCTTATCACTTGGTCTACCCCTCACATAAAAACCTTCACCACTATGTTCAAGATCATAATTATGTTTAGTTAATTGATTTCCAATTAACTCGATTTGCAACAATGCATTCCTAATATCCTCAAGTGATAATTCATCTCTGCCATACAATAATATCTCCCTAAAGTATTTGTAATCCGGAGGTAAAGAACACAACAAACGTAGAGCCAAGTCTTCATCATTAAGTTTACCGTCTATATTATGCAAGTTCCTAACTATAGAATAAAATCATCAACATGATTTCTTAAAGATTTACCTTCTTCAAGTTTTAGGTCATGTAGTTCGCTCTTCAACCAAAGTCGATTGGTAACCTATTTTGTCATGGAGAGCGATTCAAGTTTCAACCACAACCCCGCCGCCATTGTCTCCTTAGCAACCTATCGCAAAACTTCATTAGAAAGACTCGATTGAATCAAGGTGAGCGCCTTCTTGTCGAACTTGAGAAAAGCCTCATTTGACATTGATGAGGGTTTCTTAGCAATTCCAACTATTGCCTCATCCAAGCTATTTTGAACTAAAATAGCATTCATCTTCAACTTCCATAATCAAAAGTTGGTAGACCTATCAAAATTTTCAATTTCAAACTTTGAACCACCCATGACTCAGACCTTCAGCACAACCCCCCAATTTCCAATCAACCAAAATAAGCCATAATCGCTAAGATTTCAACCCAGCTCTTGATACCAATTTATTAGTGCAAATGGTTGATTAAAATGGTTAATTAAGTAATGAAATAGAAAATTTGACAGTAAAAGAAGACAAGATTTGGAAGGTGGGAAAATCCTTCAAGAGCAATTACTTGAAAACTATAAAACCCACTCAAACAAGGAGCAATGGTATTATTGAAATCAATTAGTGTTTACAATACAACAAGAAAATTTGGTTCGCTCGACCGATTTTACCGACCGAAAGTTATCTAGTCGAAAAATATCGTCCGTTGCCGACTGAAAACAATCGGGAATTTTGTACCGACCGTCATTACGGTCGGAAAACTTATTACCGACCCTTGTGACGGTCGTTAAATTTTTTTTCCCCGTGTAAAACTTAGTCGGGTTATAACCGCACAACCTCATCAAATAAAACCCTCTTCATTCTCTTCTCATGTAATAGCCCGAATTTTTAAAAAAATCTAATTATTGATATTAATTATTTTACGAGTCTAATTATTTTAAAAATAAATAAATAAAATATATAGTATTTTATAATTATAAACTTGTAATAATATTGCAATTATTTTCATGAACTATTTTCTATAAATGATAGAGTTATAAATTATTTTCTTAAAAACCATCTTTTGTGTTATTTGGGCTAAGTTCATTCAAGCCCACATTACAATCGTCACCATCATCTTCAACCTCTCATCACCTTCTTCCTCTCCACCAATAGAGCTCTTGCCCATTTCATCACCTCACTCAACTGAATTCTCATCTTCATCCTCCAGGTGTATGTCATACATCAAAACACCGTCATCAATGAAATCTCAATCAATCAATCAAGTTCATGTTTAAACAATTTCTCTATCCAAATTCATCTATAAATATGGTATGGAATTAGAAGAATTCATTCACAAATTCATCCTGAGTATAATTGTAGAAACTTACCCATAAAATTTCCAATTAAAACTCCAACAAAAAGCCCCAAATTTCAATCAAAACAACCCAAAAAATCACCACCACCACCGTCGCATCTGCACCTCTGCTACCACCACCGGCGACTCGTCCTGGAGCCACCACCACCTGCGACCCGGTCTAGAACCACCTCCGACGGGGGCGCATAGCAGCAGCCCTGCTGCTCCTGTGCTTCTCCCTCTCCCTTTCTCCTCCCTCTGTTCTGCCTCGCCATGCCGCCGCCGGTTGGACCACCCAGTTGCCGCCGGACGTTGCTGCCCTTCCTCCGCAACCGCTGCCACGTGTCGCAGCCAACCAGCCACTCTTCCCTTATTCTCCCTTCCTTCGTACCTCTTCTCTGTTCCTATTAAAGACCAATTTGGTCTTACTCCAACCCCACCCAAGGTCCAATATACAGTAAGTTGGATTAATAATATTCCTCTTAAACAATACCTTCCTTATTATTATGGTTATTACTTATTATTATTATTATTAAAAACTAAAAGTCAAAATGTCTACAAGAAGTTAGTGGGAAGCCTAGATACAATCTGGGCCCCCACTCCCCTAGCTACAACAAAGCTAATACGAGTGAAGATGTGAGCAGCAGCACGCGCACCAATATCATGCGCTCTAGAAAACATCTGAATCCGTTTCAGCAGTGCAACAGCATCCTCCTCGAATTCGCCAAAAGTAGAGAAAGAGAAAGGAAGGAAACCATACCCCAGAGCAGCACATCGATCTGCATACTTACACCGTTTGCGAGAAGCCGCATCCTGCACAGCACGACCAGGAACAAAATCAGCCATACCAGACTGAGTCAAAGGTGAAGACCCCGTCAAATCCACACAAACATCGCGACCATGGGCCCATGAGTAAAGCAGCAAATCTGCAGGACGAAGACCCCCCGATCTCTGTGCTCATCCCAATATCAACCTCCTTACCAACAGAAATCCCCGAGCAATTGCAGATATCAAAAAGATTGTCTCGCACCACATTATGACGATGCTTGACACTCACAATCCCAGTACACGACACAGCATGATCCCCGTAGATGTCACCCACAAAAACCCTCGAACAAGCAGAACAAGGTCCGGAAGCAGAAAATAAAGGAACACCCAACCTGTAGCAGAGCACGCATCGATACGTCCTACCATTCATAGCTTGACCCAACCCTGAGATCGGAACCACCCTAAGCCAATCAGAAGTATGATCCCGCTGTCGTGGAGATAAGGAATAAGAGGTTTCAACAGTCTGAGTAACCTTTGTGAAATATTTATCTGCCAATTTCTTCATGAGTTTGGGGGCAGCGATCTCACTAGGATTACCAAGAATGTCCTCACCCACAAAACCAGTAAACGTGCCTAATGCATCATCAAAGGCAGGTCCTGGATCCATAACGCCAGCACGACGGAGAAGCTTAAGTTGCAACCCAGTAAACTGCAGTCGCGACGCAACAAAAGCATAATACAAAACATCCGCAGCTGAATAGACACCTAAGCCACCTAAAGTAAAGGGTAAGGTGGCCAGCCTCCATTGCCAATCCCCAAAACCCGGCCCAGACGCAGTGACAATATGCTCTAAAGAAGAGCGGAGTGCACCATCGAACTTCTGCTGAGCCCCCGCAAAGATGCGAGGAGGACAAGTACACATCGCAAAGTAAAGTTTTGAAACCCCAGTGCACGCACGAAGAAGCAACAATTCACACTACGGATCTTCAAGCCCAGCTACCGCATCCATAAGCTCAATAGTCTTGTCCACACGCTTCACCACAAGCTCACTACTGAAATCAGATTCTGCACTAACTGGCCCACCAAGCAGCTTCACACCACGTAAAGGCCGAGCAATGTTGGGTGGGAAAACCCCACCTAACCTACTCCGAGGATCCTCTGTCGGCCAAAACACTTCAGTCTTATCAACATTGAGATGGAGGCCGTAAGAGGGCCCGTCCTCCATAATCAGGTCCAAAACCTTACCCACCACCAAGGTGTCACCAACAATAGTCCCGTCATCCAAATACCATGCATGAAGACATAAATCAAAAGAGGCCCTAATCTTACACACCAAGGGATGCAAAACCAAAGCAAAGAGCAAAGGGCCAAGTGGATACCCCTGCTGCACTCCCTGAGAAGACCATAAGATGTGCTCACCATAATAAAACCTAGTCGGGCTAGAGTAACAGAACTCAACCCATCTCGAAATAGCTGGACATCGGAGTCGCACCTCACGTAACATAACTTCTCGATCCACCAAGTTGAAAGCGTTCTTAAAATCAACCAATAGCATAGACAAACCAACAGTGTCCCCACGTCCCTCAACCAACCGATTAACAGCATGAAGAATAGCCTCACTACCCCCTGGGACGCCAACACCGAATTGTAGATCATCAAAATAACCACTCAACAACGGGCCAGCTGAAGCGGCACAAACCTTAGAAACCAGTCGCCTCCATACAGTACCCACAGCTATAGGTCGAACACCACCTCCAGGCTTCACAAGAGGTGTAAGAGGAGCACTAGCAATGTACCCACCCAATTCCTCAGGACATTTCCCATATATGACTACTTTAGTCTATTACTAATACTATTATCAATTCATCACTATTGTTAATATTATAATAAGTTTATAAAGTTGATTAAGTTTTAAAAGAAGGAATGGATTAAAATGATATTAATAAGTGATAAATAATTATCCACTAAAGTATATTTTAAACTAAAGAGGAAATGAACTTTAAAGTTATTTTATAAATCAAGTTACTAATTTTTATTAATTATTTATACCCCAAGAAGAAGTGGTTCTCGGAGCTCGAGTAGAACGATCCACCGAAAGTAAGGATTATAAGTACTAACTACGGATCGAGGTAACAAATGTTGCTGACACCTTCGAACTCTATGTTTATTTTAATGACCTTTACATATTATTATTATGTTTTCAAAGTATTATTTTAGTAACGTATATTGCTGACACTTTCGACCTCTGTTTTGCAAATTGTTATTGTTATAATGTTTATAAAGTATGATTTTAGTAACATCTAATTGCGGACACACGGAATCCACTTTGAAAATATATTTATGAAATTATCATGACAAATGCTTTACGACTGGTAATAATATTTCTTATGTATTATTGGATTATGGAATGATTATACGATTTCAAGAATGATTTAAATATATGAAAGTATTAACAATCTTTATGAAACACCGCTTTATTATGAAATGATATCGGATTACACACTTTTGATTAATAAGAAATGAAACATGATACAGAAAAGTGAAAGATAAGGTTCTGGCTGTATAAATGTACTTATGTTTCCGTTGACCCATTTTGGGTAACATCTGTTTCTGTTGACCCATTTTGTGTAACGTCTGTTTACGCCTAGTAGGCTTTGTCCTACATATGTTTATACTCGCCAGTTTCCTTAAAATAAATAAATGAAAAAGATAATGGAAAATGTTATATATAATGCTCACATTTATGTGCTTTTAAATGGTCTTAATTATTATGTTATAAGACGTTTACAAAATGTGTTATAATATGTTTTATGCTATTTTAAAGTATATGTTATAAAATGTTTTACAAAAAGGTTTTACGCTATTCTAAAAGTTTCTCTCCGTTTGCAAATAAAATGAATTGAAATGAATTTACGTTGTCAAGGTATTATGTTATTGGGCTTCGGCTCATGATATTGCTTTTTGGTTTAGGTACCGAAGAGGACAACGGGGAAAATTAGTGTGAGGATGATCAGTGGAGTTACATTTCTCCGATTAAATAAATAAACTCTACTAGCTAACTAATGTATTAAATTCTAGCTTCAACTATTTAATTATGTTGGTTTGTAACCGGATATTTTAGCTTTTATTATAAGAATTAAGTTTCTTTACTACTCCCTCCGTAACATATTACTAGTAACATTTTCTATTTTTGGTTGTAACATAATACTAGCAATATTTTTTCCTAATTTCATTCTATTCTATTTTTGGCAACAAAAAATAATAAATTTACATTATTGCCCTCATTCATAATAATTAACACAATACTAACACAAGTAGGCCCCACATTTTTCTCCCACCTTTTTTTATCTACTTTTCTCTCTCTTACTTTTATCATTATTATACCACTTAATACCACAATTACCTTATTTCAACTAGGAGTTCATGCTAGTTCGATTGTTGCTAGTAATTCGTTACGGAGGGAGTATAATATTAGTAATTAAGTTATGTTATTTTATGTGCCTTGTGTTTCTCGACTAAGAAACACGGCATGTAATGCACCGACTAATTAAGATTCCGCTACTAATTATAGATTAATTAACTAAATAAAATGGAATAGAAGTCGGGGCGTTACACCTCATCCCTTCTCTCCTGTCACTCTCTCATCTCTCCTCATCTCTTCTCTCTCTCCTAAACCTCTCATGGTCTCACCCTCAACCTCTCTCTTCTCAACCTCTCATGGTCTTCTCAACTCCAACGCATCTCCGCCGCTGCCACGCCGCCTCCACTCAGACAAGGTATTCATCTTTTTTTTTCTTTTTCTTTTTTCTTTCCTGATTTTTTTTGGGTTTCTTACTAATTTTTTCGCTAGATGTGGCCAATTTCAAAAAAAATTGGGTTTTTTTATTTCGTTTTTTGAGTTTCTTTTTTTTTCTCATTTATTTTTTGTATTTTAGATCTAGGGTTTTCCATTTTTTTCTGGGTTTCAATTTCGTTTAGTTTCTTAAAATTAGTCTTTTTTGTTTTTTATTTTCTTTGGGTTTTTAAGATTTCAAATTTTCATTTTTTATTATCTCGAATTTTCTTTTTTTTTTTTTATCTCGGATCTTTGTTTCTTCAATTCGTTTTTTGATTTTTTTTTTCTGGGTTTTGTTTCTTTAAATTTTCTTGGTTTTGTTTTGAAGCTCGTTATTTGCATTTTAGATCTAGGGTTTTTCATTTTTTTCTTGGTTTCAATTTCGTTTTGTTTCTTTAAATTCGTCTTTTCATTTTTTATTGTCTTCGGGTTTTTAATATTTCAAATTTTCAGTTTTTTTATCTCGAATTTTCTCTTTTTTTTTTGGATCTCGAATTTATCATATTATTTATTCTCTTATTTGTAGGTTTGAAGATCTGAAGATTCAAGTGTCAAGAACAAGTTTTTTTATGTTTATGCTTTTTTCCCATTTATTTCATGAATTACTCTGAATAATAGAGGTAGATTGTTGTTTATGTAAAAATATTCATTTCTTCTAGGAAAAATTGCTTAGAATAATTCAACCTTTGGCCTGTTCGCTTATAATAATCTAACATTTTGATATAGTAAGCAAAGTAGGTGGTCAACCTGCTATAGCAGGTCACATGACCTTTTTTTTTTTTCATTGAAGGTCACATGACCGTTGGACACATCACACTTGGGTATTAATTACCCTTCTCTCAATAAACATCCTTCCTTCTCAAACACCCTTCTCTCACTTCATTTTCTTTCACCACCATTTGTGACGACCCGACTCGCTTAAATCGGCACGGAAGAAACCGACGAGTCGAATAGTCATAACTAACAACTCAAATACTTAAGAATTAAAACTAATACCTCAAATATTATTATTATAATTCCAAAAGTACAAATACCCACAAGTTTGTACAATACTAAACCAAAAGTCATACTACAAAGTCTAATATACGATAAACTCCAAACACATGTCAGAGTCCAAAACCGACGTATACAAGTCCATACTACAGTTCAAAACTATCCAAAATCAATAAACAACAAAAGTACAACAAAATCATAAAATCGGCGCTCGCCCAACCCAAAGCTAAGCAAGAACCTCATCATCAGAATTACCTGGAAAACAAACAACAGTCCACCCTAATGGGAATACACATGAACATAGCACAAATCAAATAACCAAACCAATCATCAAAACATGCGAAAATCATCCAATAACAAACTCGACTCAAATATCTTATCCAAACTTATTTTTGGCGCCATCATTCATATACTAGACCGGACTACGCACGTACGAACGCATCTTACGCATTCGAACTTTCTACTATGTTAGGAAATGAGAATCTTACTCCCAAGTCCCGTGAAACCAATCTTACTGGAAATCCACATCCGAAGACAACATAGTAAGACTCCAACTATCCCAATACCGCGGATGGAATAGGGCAACGTCTTAACCCAAAAACATAGAATCTTACTCTAAGTTTTAGGCGTCTAGCTACGAAATCAAGCTAAATCATTAATTACATCTTTAAATCTTAATCAACTTAATCATAACATAATTAATTTCAAGAATTGCCTTTGCGCCTTGATTCTCGAAAATAATCAGTTAAGTCACGAAGTTATTCTCAAGAATTGCCTTTACGCCTTAATCTTGAGTCTAACCAACACTTAACCACTTTCTTAAACCATTCTTTAACTATCTTTAACATTATCTTTAACTTTCTTTAACATCTTAATCACTTTCTTTAACTTCAAAGACTCGACCAAGAACTCATCAAGACTAAACAAGAACTCAACAAGAACTTAAAGAACTCAACAAGAAACCATAAAGAACTCATCCAAACACCACACATCACACGCATATCATCATCATCAAACCATGAAATTATCAACTTACTACTATCCAAATTAATCAAACTTTTACACGATCATCATGATCACAAATTCAACATATTCAATCATAAAATAACCATATTCCATCATCAAATCATCATTTAAAACAACATAAAATCAGATTTGATATCATACACAAAAACATGATCAAACTTCATTAAAATCAATCCTAGTCATCTAATCTATACTATGAAACATAGTATGCCAAATAAGTTGAGAAAGTATGTTACCTTATTGAAGATATACACACAAAAACAACACAAGAAGCTGCCCGGAATTCGAACACACACACACGGCCTCAACACGAGTGCACCACACGAGCACGGCTTGGCTTCAACCACACGAACACGGGCACACCCACACGGCACCACTGCACGGCTGCTGCACCACGCACACACGGCCCACGAACACGAGCACCACCACTTGCACGGCTTCACACATGAACACCCTCACGAACAAGACACACGAACCAACCCAGAAAACCACCCAAACCAATGATCTTGGTTGCAACAAATGGGTTTAGATTGTGTTTAGGATAATTAAAGATCAATAGACTTTGAATCTTTAAGTTTAAGGTTAGAATTGATGATGAACAATTGAAGGCTTGTTCATCTCAAAAATGGCGTGTGGAAATAAAGCAAGAGAGGGAGTTTTTGTGTTTTGAATTTGATGATAAGAGATGGCAAGTGTAAATGGCAAATGAGCATAAGGGATCATCAAGCCTTACTAACTACTCTATATATAGAGCTTAGTGAAGGTGTGAACATGAAGCAAGTGGTAAAATTTGCCATCAAACATAAGGCCAACCGGCCAAGCTAAGGTAATGGGCCAAAAATGGGCTTTCGTGATCAATCGGCCTAATTTATAAAAATTACATGATAAATCATGTATAAATCGATTTAGCCCAAAATATTAAATAAAATTAATTAGAAAATTAAATAATAAAAATTCTAATTAATTAAATAATAATCAACATAAATAATAATAACTGCAAATAAAATAATTCGAATTAAATCGAAATTATTCACATAAAATAAAATAAATAGTTCAAAAATAAATTTGAACTATACATAACACCACATAAATACACATAAATTATGGCAGAAAATATCATGAAAATCAGGGTCGTTACACCATTTCTTCACTCTATTCACCATTTTCGACCTCTCCTCTGTCCAAAAAAAAAAAACTGATCCTCACAAAATTGAAGGTTATAGGTGATTTTATCTTCGAATTTTTCGTGCTGAAATGGCAGGCGATAGGTGTTTTTCTCAGGGTTCTGCATCCTCACAAAATTCAAGACCTCCTCACGTAATCTGCAGTTGTGGAGGAGCTGCAGTGGTGCGTACGGTGAAAGAGGGAGTGAATGCTGGAAGAAGGTTTCATGGGTGCCCTTCATTTCCTGTAAGTGAATAATTTTGTATAATTATATATATTTTTTTTAATTTTAATGGTAATATTGGAGATACCCCAAAATTAGGGTTTTGAAATTTTTGTTTTTTTATTTCTATTTTGGCTATTATTTGAGTTGAATTTATGCAATGCATAAAATTTTCGAAATTACTGTTTTTTTTATTTAAAATTTTCCCTTCATTTCGAAATTGTTGTTGTTTTGTAGGATACAAATTGTAAATTTATGAAGTGGATTGATGGACCATTTCATATAAATAACGAGGTGGAAGAACTTAGGTTTAAGCTTTTTGAGAAGGATGTTACAATTTCTGAGTTGGAGTACCAGAAAGAGATGAAAGATGAGAAGATAAAGAATTTGCAACTTAAGAAAGACAATTTGGAGGATGAGATTCAGGAATTGAAGCGAGAACTATGTCAAATGCGAACTGAGGCGATGACATCATCAATGAATGAAAGAAATTATTCGGTGGCTCTCATTTTATCTTGGCTTTTTTTTAGCTTTTTGGTATTTTTAAAGAAATAATGGTTTGGATTCCTCCTTGTTAATTTGTTTTGTGACTAATGGTGAAGATGGGAAGTGTTTTTTTAAGATGTTGGTGGTAGTATGTTTAAGTAGTAGGTTGTAATGAGATGGCATCATATGTTATTTAGCTATGATGGTGATGACAATTTAGTTGTAACTAAATTTGAGGTTCAATTATATATCAATAGTTTTTTGTTACTTAAATTTGAGGTTGAATAATATAACATTAGCTTTTTCTTACTTATATTTGAGGTTCAATGATATATTAGTAGCAATGTAATTACAGACAATAAATTGAACAAAATTTTTGTTGTCATTACATTGAAATTAAACAACATGCTCATCCATTTGTTCATCCAAAGTAAGCTAAATACATGTGATAAAAATGACATCACCAAAAACCATCTAAAATTTGTGTCAAAACAGTGACAACAACTTGACCAAAGTTACACTTTACAACTATTGATAATAACTAAGAATTTCTTCATTACAACCAATTATGATTATCACATCACAAAAAACCATCTAAATTTTGTGTCCAAAAAGTGATAAGCACTTCACCATAGTTACCCATTACAAATATTGATAATGACTAAGAATTTCTTCATTACAACCAACAAAACCATCTAATGGGACACAATGCACCCCATTAATTATTGGGCCAGCCACATGCAAAGCTAAGGCCCAGTCCAACACTCAACAAACCACGGAGTTCCCTCATAATGAAGGCCCACAAAGGATCAGGTCCTGGTATAGGACAAAGTCCATACAAGGGCCCCTGATGACCTAAAATCCACGCTCAAGCACCTGCCTGGTCCAGATCATATCTACCAGGCCCTGACGACAGCAACCTGGTCCAGGTCCAGCCTACCAGGTCAAGAGAACGTCCACCAGGTACAGGGTTACTGACCAGGTCCAGCCCAGCCTGCCTGGCACAGTTCAACCTACCAGGGGCAGTTCTCCAGCACAGTCTCAGGGTACTATAAATAGTCCCTCCCCATACACATGCCAAGGTATCCAAAAAAAAAGAAAACACATCCCAAACTTCTCCCTAACTTTCTCTCTCTATATTCTCATACTTTTCACACTTACTGACTTGAGCGTCGGAGGGCCGTTCCCCGGTAACACCACCGGGGGTAGCTCACGTTTGTTCATTGTGCAGATTCATAAGCCCATCTCGTGGAATTTGGACTAGCTCTCAAGCCCACCAATATAAATTACATTGTTGTGACCACAAAATCACCTCAACAATTTGGCGCTAGAAGGAGGGTCTCGAGTGCCATATTCAGTTCATATTCCACCTCCGAAATACCTTGACAATGTCTCAACAAGGTAACTCCGGTAACCATCCCAGCAAACAACCACAGCGCTCAAACCAAGAGAAGAGTGCGAGTGCCCAAGTTCCTAGGGTATCTCGGAGCGATCGAAGTACAAACGCACCTACCAAATCTCAGGTCAAGGAAGCACTTCGGGTCCTGCGAGCAGCTTCCTTGCTGAACAAGGAATCGGGGGAGAGTGAGCCCGAGGCAAGTGAACGACCAGGGGATGAGGGTGAGTCGTCGGATGAGGACTACGCAACATCCTCACCACGACCGTCCTCCTCTGTCGGCACGAAGAGGCCATCAACCTCGAAAGCTCTAACAAAGGGCAAAAGGCCACCCCGTGTGCGAAGAAAACTCAGTTACGCACAGGGGTCAGGCAGTCAAAGGGTCTCAACCAACCAACCCCGTACCGCTCCTCCTAGATCTCTTCCAAGGAAGTGGGGAGAGAGTGAGTGGGACACTACGAGGGAAGTGAGAAACCACCCAAGTTGGTTCTCAACCTCGGGCAAAACGAAAATAGTGGACAACACTGTCCAAACAACTCGCAAGGAGGCGAAACGACACCGCAGGCGATCTCCATCGCCTCATGCCACTGTCCAGGGGGAAGCTAACACGGGGCCTTCCCACCGGACCACAGTGTATGATAGGCTGAGTGAGAGAAGGCCTGTGCACCAGAGGCTGGGGCCACCTCCAACTGTCCATGACAGATTAGGGGGACCCATAACTGTCAGGGATAGGTTAGGACCATCCCCAGCAGCCAGAACAGGTCAGGAGTCGACCCAACAAGAGACTCCAGGACCATCTGCGAGCCTCCGAGCAGGACGGACACCGAGGCCAGAAGTCAGAACACCCACGAAGTCACCATTCCATGCCTCGGTGATATTCGAACCCTCTCAGAGGGTGAAACTACCTGGTCATATCAAATATGACGGAACAGGGGACCCCAATGACCACATCCAGCTCTACGAAGGTCACATGTATCTGGGCCCCTACACAGACGCCACCTGGTGCAAATACTTCCCCACCACTCTCACAGGTCTGGCCCAGTCATGGTTCCAGAGCCTGCCACCAGGTACCATTTACAACTTCAATCAACTCACCGAGCAGTTCACTGGTCATTTCATCAGTGGACGAAGAAGAGAGAAGAGCTCTATGGAGCTCATGAGCGTCAAGCAGAGCAGGGAGGAAAGCCTGCGCGAGTACTTGGCGAGGTTTAGCAGGGAAGCCATTGCTGTGTCCCCCCTCAAACCAGACATAGTGATGATGGCCCTGAAACATGGTTTACAACCAGGGTCCTACAGGGACCACCTGGTCAGGGAAAATGTCTCCACTCTCACAGAGGCCATGCAGGAGTCAGACAAGTTCATCAGGACAGAGGAGTTCAATAAAGCACTAAGAGCTCCCCCAGGTGAGAAAGGAGGACAGCCAGAGAAGAAGGGAGACAAAGGGAAAAGGGGACGAAGGGACTCAAGGAAACATGATTTTCCAACCTTCGATTCCTACACCCCCCTGACCGTGTCGGTGGCAGAAATCTATGCCACCCACAAAAATGAAGACAAGTGGCGAAAGCCACCCCCCATGAAAACTGCAGGTCGAGAGAGGGACCTGTACTGTGACTTCCATGACTGCCCTGGTCACGCGACAGAGAAGTGTAGATCCCTACGCGACAACATCGAAGACCTAATTAACAGAGGGTACTTCAAACAATACAAAGACTGGAAGGCAGCACGAGAAAAGAGTGACCCTGCTCACGAGAAAAAACGTGACAAGGAGTCGCAAAAGAAAAAGGCCCCAGAACCACCCTACAACATCATAGCAGTCATCTTTGGGGACCAACCTTCCAGCAGCTCTTTGAGGGCAGAACTGCGGGCCTTAGGATCGGGCAGGTCATACTCTGCTAGAAACCTGCCAAATACCAGGCCCTCAGTTCTACCCACCATCTCATTTGGACCGGGGGACTGCGAGGGAGTATCGTACCCTCACAATGACCCCCTAATCTGCTCTGTTCAGATATCCCACAGCCTGGTAAGAAGAGCCCTGATCGACGGAGGTAGCTCCATCAACATCCTATATGCGGAGTGCTTCCACAAGATGGGCTTGAAAGACAACATGTTGGTCCCTTCCCCTGGACCGATATCAGGCTTCATGGGCGAATCAATAGTGCCCAGGGGAGAAATCAACCTTCCTGTCAAGCTGGGACAGGAAAATTCCGAAAGAATTTGCATGGTGAGGTTCCACGTGATAGATGCACCCTCACCATACAACGCCATCCTGGGTAGAACATTCATGGACCAGTTCGAAGGTGTAGCATCCACTTTCCACCTGTGCTTCAAGTACGTGACTGGCATTGGGGGGGTAGCCACCCTGAGGGGATCTCAAGAGGCTGCCAAAAGCTGTAACCTGACCCAAATCCGGCAATCCAGACCTGAGGAAGTGGCCAGGACCAGGAGGTTGACTCAAGGGCTGTCTGAGCTGGCTAAGAACAACCCCAACAAAGTTCACCTGACAGGGGATGAGCAGCCCCAACCAAACAAAATCCTCACCACCAGTCACGATACCCTCAGCACATCGTTGGGAACAGACCAGTACCTGGATCCAGAAGCCAGACCAACTGAGGAACAAAGCAGGGACCAGGCTATCCAACCTGGTCAGACTACAGAAGAAATTCAGTTGGAAGAAGGGGCAGGCAAGACTGTCATTATAGGCACGGAGATGAACAGAGAGGAGAGGTGCAACCTGATCACCCTGCTCAGAACGAATCATGATATCTTCGCTTATAAGGCAAGTGATATGCCTGGGATAGACCCTGGCCTCATCTCCCATCACCTAAGTGTGCTCCCAGGAACAAAACCCATCAAACAGAAAAGGAGGAACTTCTCCGCCGAAAAAAATAAAGCTGTCGAGTCAGAGGTCAACAAATTGATCAAGGCAGGTTTCATCGAGCCCTGCGATTACCCAGAATGGTTGGCCAATGTGGTTATGGTCAAGAAGTCCAACGGAACATGGAGAATGTGCGTGGACTTCACAGACCTGAATAGGGCCTTCCCTAAAGACTTCTATCCCCTGCCAAGGATAGACCAGCTGGTAGACTCAACCAGCGGGCATGCTATGCTGAGCTTCATGGATGCTTACTCTGGATACCACCAAATATTCATGCACCCTGCAGACAAACACAAAACGGCCTTCATCACCAGCTGCGGAGTGTTCAACTATGTCATGATGCCCTTTGGCCTGAAGAATGCAGGAGCCACATATCAAAGAATGGTAGACAGGGTCTTCAGAGACCAGAGAGGCAGGAACCTTGAGGTATACGTGGATGACTCCATAGTCAAAAGCGTACATATAGCAGATCATGTCAAGGACCTCCAGGAGACCTTCGACAACTTGAGGAAGCACAATGTGAAGCTGAACCCCAAAAAATGTGTATTCGGGGTCAGATCAGGCAAGTTCCTGGGTTTCCTAGTTAGTCAACGGGGAATTGACGCGAACCCTGATAAAGTCAAAGCAGCCCTGGACCTGCCAGAGCCTAAGTCAGTCAAGGACATTCAAAGGCTGACTGGGCGCATGGCAGCCCTGTCCAGGTTCATCGCCAAATCCTCGGAAAAAACACAGCCCTTCTTCAAGGTCCTCAAAGGCAACAAACAATTTGCCTGGGGTGAAGAGCAACAAGAAGCCTTCAAACAACTGAAGAGCCACCTCACAAAGCTTCCCACCCTGGCCAGGCCTGTTCCAGGTGAAGTCCTATACCTGTACATAGCCGTGTGCCAGGCAGCTGTCAGTGCAGTGCTCCTTCGAGAGGAAGGAAAAATCCAGCAACCAATCTATTTTGTAAGTCATGCCCTGGTTTCAGCCGAGACTAGATACCCCATGATAGAGAAAGCAGCTTATGCAGTGGTCCTGGCAACCAGGAAGCTCAGGCCCTACTTTGATGCTCATGAAGTAGTGGTCCTCTCAGACATGCCCCTGGAAAAATCACTAGAAAAGCTGGACAGGTCAGGCCGAATATCTAAATGGGCACTGGAGCTGACTGCTTTTGGCATCAAGTTCCAGCCACGCCACGCCATCAAAGCACAAGCCCTGGCCGACTTTCTCGCTGAATGCTCTTACCACGAGGAAAACATGGAGACCCCAGGTCCATGGATCGTTTACTCGGATGGCTCTTCCCAGCAACAAGGTTCAGGGGCAGGGGTGGTCATGATCTCACCTGAAGGGGACGTGATCGAATATGCTCTCAGATTTCAATTCAGCGCAACGAACAACGAGGCAGAGTATGAAGCAGCCCTAGCAGGCCTTCAACTCTGCTCGACTATGAAAGCCACCAAGGTCCACTTGTTTACAGACTCACAGCTGGTCGCAAATCAATTCAACGGGTTATATGAGGCAAGGGAACCAGCCCTGGTTGAGTATTTGAAGGTGATGAAGGACCGGTCTTCCAGGTTAGAGGAATTTGTGGTACAGTTGATCCCCAGGGAGGAAAACACACAAGCCGATGCGTTGGCAAAACTGGCCAGCTCAACCCTTCAAGAGCTGACCAGGAAGGTTTTTGTGGAAATCCTGCCCGCGAAATCTATAGAGCAGACAAAAGAGCACACCTTCCAGGTGAACTCGCCATTAAACTGGATGAGTGGGATCATCCTCTTTAAAACCACAGGCCAGCTCCCAGCTGAGAGAGATCAGGCTAGGAAAATAAGAAGAAAGGCTACTAGGTACACCCTAGTCGACGGAGAATTATACAGGAAGTCATTCACAGACCAGCCCCTGCTAAAATGTGTTGACACTGATGAGGGAAACCACATCCTGAGAGAGGTTCATGAGGGTATTTGTGGTCACCACGTGGGAGGAAGAACCCTGGCCCACAAAACCCTCAAAGCCGGATACTACTGGCCAACCATGATGGCAGACTCGAGGGCCCTGGTCAAAAAATGTTCAAAGTGCCAGAAGTTCTCACCAACCATATCTCAACCAGCAAGCGACCTCTGTCCCATCCTCAACCCTATTCCGTTTGCTCAGTGGGGCACAGACCTGCTAGGTCCTTTCCCCACTGCCCAGGGGGGGAAGAGGTGGCTGATAGTGAGCATTGACTACTTCAGCAAGTGGATAGAAGCAGAGGGATTGGTCACAATCACAGAAGGCAACATCAGGCAATTTATCTGGAAAAGCATCATAACCAGGTATGGGGTGCCCAGGTGCATGGTCTTTGATCATGGGAAGCAATTCGATAACGAACCTCTCAGAGACTACCTCACCCGTTTCCACATCAAGTTCGCCTATTCTGCAGTGTGTCATCCCCAGTCCAATGGTCAAGCTGAGGCAGCTAACAAGCAAATTTTGAACGCATTAAAAAAGAGGCTGGATGATAGAAAAGGAAGGTGGTTAACAGAACTTCCCAGCACGTTGTGGTCACTGAGGACCACTTCCAAAGAATCCACTGGCAGGACACCATTCAATCTTGTCTTTGGTACTGAATCCCTGCTCCCCGTAGAGGTTGGAAGCAGTTCTCTAAGGGTTCACCTCTATGAAGCAAAAGCTAATGACCAGGTTCTCTCTGAGAGCCTGGACCTGCTCGACGAGATCAGAGAAGAAGCTGCAATCAGGCTAGCTGCTTATCAAAACAGGATAAGCAGGTACTACAACAGAAAAGTTAAGAACAGGCCCATCAAAGCAGGTGACCTGGTCTTAAGGAAAGCTGCAGCTGTGCAAAAAGACAAAATTCATGGCAAGTTATCAGCAACCTTGGAAGGTCCTTACCAAGTCTACGAAGAGCTGTCTACATCGACATTTCGCCTCATGGACCTGGAAGGAAGTCAACTACCCAACATATGGAACGCTGACCAGCTCAAAAAGTACTATGCTTAGATTTTCTATTTCAATTGCTGCAAGCCAGTGGTGTAAAAAAAAAATTCGTAGTATAAATATGAGAATTCAAGTTTGCTCCAACAAGTCTTTGTACTGGAAATATCAAAAGTTCTGGTCTGGTGGAACCAGGTGAAAAAGGCTTGCCTAGCAAGCACACCTGGTCTCATTCCTAGCCCAGTCCATGCATTTGTTGGCCTAAGGCCAAGGGTGCATGCATCAAAAGTTCTGGTCTGGTGGACCAGGTGAAAAAGGCTTGCCTAGCAAGCACACCTGGTTCCATTCCTAGCCCAGTCCGTGCATTTCTTCGACCCAAGGTCACACAAGGGTGCATGCTCCAAACGATCTGGTCTGGTGGGCCAGGTGAAGAAGGCTTGCCTAGCAGGCACACCTGGTACCATTCCTAGCCCAGTCCATGGATTTCTTTGATGCAAAGTCATACACAAGTCCGTGCCTTAAACGATCTGGTCTGGTGGGCCAGGTGAAAAAGGCTTGCTTAGCAGGCACACCTGGTACCATTCCTAGCCCAGTCCATGGATTTCTTTGACGCAAAGTCATACACAAGTCCATGCCTTAAACGATCTGGCCCTGGGTAGGGTGGTGCAAAGAGTTTGCCGAGCAAACACACTTATCCAAATGCCCTGTCCAGTCCACATTCCCATCTGACCTCAGGTCATACAAGGGGGTGTGCCCCATAAATTTTGGTCCTAGGAAGGGTGGTGCAAAGAGTTTGTGTAATGACCCAGATTTTATCGGTATTTTTGCCGGTATTTATGTGTAATTATGTTTGTTTATGTGCTAGTTCAAATTAATTTTTGAACTATTTATTTTAATTTTATATGAATAATTTCGATTTAATCGAAATGTTTATTTCTTAGTTTATATTATTTATGTTAATTATTATTTAATTAATTAGAATTTTTATTATTTAATTTTCTAATTAATTATTTAATAATATTTTTGGGCTAAATCGATTATTGTATGATTAGTTGCGCGGTTTCCGCAAATTAGCCCAATTGAGCACGAGAGCCCAATTTAGGCCCAATTCCCTCTCCTTGGCCGGTTTTTTTATGAGGCATGGCAAGGTTGCCACTTGCCTTGTGTTCACACCTTAACTAACTCTATAAATAGGAGAGTTAGTAAGGCTTAAGCTCATTTTTGCCATCATAAGCTTTGCCATCCACTTAAACTCTTAATCTCTCTCATTTGCTCTCTACTTCACGCCATTTTTGGATGATTGAAGCCTTCAATTGTTCTTCATCTTTTCTAGCCAAAACTTAAAGATTCAATCTCAATTAATCTTTAAGTGATCAAACACAAGCCTAAACACCTTCATTCCAAACAAGATTTATTGTTTCGAGTTCCTTTGGGTTGTGTTCGTGTGGTGTTCGTGTGAGGGCCGTGTGAGTGCAGTGGTAGTTCGTGGTTGGGCCGTGTTGCAGTGCTCGTGGTGCAAGTGCCGTGCAGTAGTCGTGCCAAAGTGGTCCGTGGTGTTCGTGTTCGTGCTGGGTGAGCCGTGTGTGCGTGCTGTGTTGTTCGTGGCTCGTGATCGTGTGTGTGTGCCGAGTGGGACTCATTCTTGCACTACATATTTGTGTTGATTTGTGTGTTGATCTTCAATAAGGTAACATACTAACTCAACTTAATTGGTAATACTAGGTTTATAGTATTGATTAAATGCATGTTTGGATTGATTGTCGATGAATGTTCATGTTTTTTTTTTGAATGTATTTTTATAATCTGATTTTTGAAGTATTATAATGATGTTTTAATGGTGGTTTTTCATGTTTTAAGATTGTTTTTATGATATTTTGAAATCATGGTGATTGGGTTTAAGTTTGATAAATTTTGATAAAATGTTGTTGAATTTTCGTGTATGATGATGATGAATATGCGTGTGATGTTGAGTTTGTTTTAGTTCTTGGTTGAAGTTCTTGAATCTTGATTGAGTTCTTGATTGAAGTTCTTGAATCTTGAATGGTTTCTTTATGAGTTCTTTAAGAGTTAGATGAGTTCTTTAAGGTTCTTATTGAAGTTGGTTTGAGTTCTTTAGGTTTCTTGATTAAGTCTTGAGAGTTAAAGAAAAGTGTTATGTAAGTCTTGAAAGTTAAAGATTTGGGATGTATTGATTAAAGAATGAATTAAGAATAATGAAATGATGTTTGGTTAGTCTCAAGAGTATGGCTGTAGGCAATTCTTGGGTTAACTTCGATGATTTAGTTGATTGAATTCAAGAGCATGGCTTATTCTTGTCTTTAATTTAACTACGCTGAAAGGATGATAATGATATGATGATTAGCTTGATTTCTTTTCTAGACGCCCTTGACTTTGTGTATGGCTTATGCTTAGTTTTTGGGTTAAGACGTTGCCCCTATTCCGTTCACGGTATCGGGATAGTTTGGAGTCTCACTATGTTATTCCTAGTACGCTCAGAAAGATTTTTGGGGATTAGGGACACGGATTTCCAGTAAGGATTGGGTCCGTGGGATTTGGGCGTATGGCTTATACCCGGTCCTGACATAGTAGAAGTTCGGTTGCGTAAGATGCTTCCGTAAGTGCGTAGTCCGGTCTAGAATTAGAATGATTGCGCCAAAGTTAGAATTTGGGATGGTGATGTCGTATGATGATGTCGAGTGTTTTGTTAAGTTGGGATTACGAGGTTGAGGAGGTCTCATGTCTTTGGGATTTTCGTGTGATGTTGTTTGATTGATGCTATGTACTTGTGTATTCCCGTTAGGGTGAGTCAGTTATGTTACTCGCCACTGATGGTGGACTATGTTGTGTTTTTCAGGTACATCTGATGATGATGCTCTTGCTTAGCTTTGGGGTTGGGCGAGCGGCGCTTTGCGTGTTATATTCTTTGTATCTACAGTTGTTTCTTAGTAATAGAATTGTTAGATGTTGTTTTGGACTTATGGTTTTACATTTGTTGAATAAGACTCTAGCATGTGGTTAGAGTTGCATTTTACTTTTCGTTAGTTACATTTGACTTTTGGATCTAGTTTGTACAAGATTGTGGGTTATTGTACATTTATGGTTTAATAATAATAATTCGAGGTATTAGTTTATTTTCTAAGTGTTGAGTTGTAGATTTATAACTACTTGACTCGTCGGTTTCTTCCGCGCCGATTTAAGCGAGTCGGGTCGTTACAGTTGGTATCAGAGCCGAATAGGTTTTAAGCGAAGTTTTTAGGATTTGAGTTAAACCCGGGAGATGAGAGCTTTATTTTTCCCGAGTGGTTGAACCAAATTCTAGGATTATGTGAAGGGAGAAGAGTTGGGTAGAAAGACCGGGATAGGATTCTTTCTATTTTTCCTTTCTTCTTATCTTTAGTATGTTTTTGGTGGGGTATTTTACTGACTTGCTATCTCTGTTATGTTTGTTGTTGTGATGCGTTGCAGCATGTCTACACCTCGCCGGTTGCATACTGGACGACAGAGGTTGCGGGCCCTCGAGGAGGCGATCCTTACATTGGCGCACCATAGTCGTCAACCGCCGAATACACAGTCGACGTTCGATCGTATCGCACGTCATCGACCTCCGACTTACGACGGGGTTGCCGACCCCACTACTTTGGAGAGCTGGATCCGCGAGATGGGGAAGCTCTTCGACGCGACGTTTTGCCCCGATCACGAGAGGGTGCTGATCGCCGCATATTACTTACGTGGGGAGGCTGACAACTGGTGGACGTTAGCGAAGGACGCGTACCAGCCGTTGCATGCGATGTCTTGGACCGACTTTATCGATAAGGTCCAGGAGCGTTTCTACCCCGACGAGTTGCGGTGGCAGAAACAGGAGGAGTTTCTTACTCTTGCACAGGGTAAGATGTCTGTCCAGGCGTATACCGATCGATTTACAGAGCTGTCGAGGTTCGCTACGTCTGTGATTCCGTCAGAGAAGGATCGGGTCAAGCGCTACATCAAAAAGCTAGATCCGAGGATCCGAGTTCACGTGATCAGCAGTGGAGCGGCTACGTTCCAGCAGGCTTACGAGGTAGCCCTTGAGATACAGGCATCGGTTACCGAGGAAGATTCGAGCAAGAAGAGAGCTCCGGTTCCGACGACTACGGCTTCGTTTAAGAAACCATGGTTTGGCACATCTAGCAGTACCCCTTCGGCCCCGAGTTCGCATAAGGGTAGCCATGGTTCGAAGTGTCGAGGCTGTGGCAGAGACTTCCATCCAGGAAAGAAGTGCGACGGTTCTCCGATTTCTTGCTTCACTTGTGGTAAGGTAGGCCACAAGTCGACGGTTTGTCCCGAGAGGAGGCCAGATTCAGAGGTTAAGCAGCTTCCAGCACCGACGAAGACTCCGGTGAAGAACCGAGTCTACTGTATGATCGAGGCGGAGGCCGAGGTTCAGCCTGACGTTGTATCAGGTAGATTTCTTGTCTCTGGTGTGTTATCATTAGTTCTTTTTGATTCTGGTGCTACTGTGTCTTTTGTGGCTAGTAGTTTTGCCTCGAGGTCAGATCTTCGTGGCAGTTTACCTGTTCGTTCAGTTATTACTCTCCCTTCAGGAGAGAATTTTACTTGTCAGCGAGAGTTCCGAGGAGTGTCCATCGTGATAGCAGGGGAGCAAGCGACGGCCGATCTGAAAGAGTTCCCGCTGATGGAGTTCGACGTTATACTTGGTATGGACTGGCTATCGAGGTATCGAGCAATCATTCGTTGCCGAGATCAGTCAGTGACATTCCGAGGATCTCAGGGCAACCGAGTTACCTACTCTGGGTTCGTCCTTAAGAAAGGAGTAAAAGTAATCTCAGCCTTGAAGATGAGGAAGCATCGCCAGAAGGGCGATATGGTGTTTCTTTGTCAGGTACGAGACTTGACTGATGAGTCTCTGTTGGACGATATACCTGTAGCGAGGGATTTCAGAGACGTATTTCCTGATGAGCTACCAGGCGTTCCACCTGAGCGCGACGTCGAGTTTCATATCGACTTGGTACCCGGGACAGCGCCGATCTCGAAGGCACCGTACCGGATGGCACCGTCTGAGTTATTGGAGTTAAAGACACAACTCCAGGATTTGATCGATAAGGGCTTCATTAGGCCGAGTGTTTCTCCATGGGCAGCTCCTGTGCTCTTCGTGAAGAAGAAAGATGGTAGTATGCGCCTGTGCATAGACTACCGAGAGTTGAATCGGGTAACTATCAAGAATAAGTACCCATTGCCTAGGATTGAGGACCTGTTCGATCAATTGCGAGGAGCAGGAGTGTTTTCAAAGATAGATCTTCGATCTGGATATCATCAGATTCCAGTTAAGAAGGAAGACATTCCGAAAACTGCTTTTCGTACTAGGTACGGCCACTACGAGTTCGAGGTGATGCCCTTTGGTCTCACTAACGCGCCAGCCGTGTTTATGGACCAGATGAACCGGACATTTCATCACTTACTCGACAAGTGTGTCGTAGTATTTATTGACGATATCTTGGTCTATTCCAGAGATGAGTCGGAGCATACAGAACATCTCCGAATGGTACTCGAGATATTGCGGAGTCATAAGTGGTTCGCGAAACTCTCCAAGTGTGAGTTCTGGCTTCGCGAAGTAGCCTTCCTAGGTCACGTGATCAGTAAAGAAGGCATTAAGGTAGACCCAGCCAAGATTAAGGCTGTAGTTGATTGGAGTAGCCCGAGAAATGTGGCGGAGGTTCGTAGTTTTCTTGGCTTAGCCGGATACTATCGACGATTCGTCCAGGACTTCTCCAAGATAGCTAGGCCGATGTCTAGCCTCCTGCAGAAGGAGGTCCGATTGGTTTGGACAGAGGCTTGCGAGCAAGCTTTTCAGGAGTTGAAACGGAGATTAGTCTCTGCTCCGATTCTTACTCTTCCGAACGATGAAGAGGGCTTCGAGGTCTATAGCGATGCTTCGAAGAGTGGCTTAGGTTGCGTGCTCATGCAGGGTGGGAAGGTCATCGCTTACGCATCAAGACAACTGAAGGTGCACGAGCGCAACTATCCTACGCATGACTTAGAATTAGCTGCTGTAGTGTTCGCGCTCAAAATTTGGAGGCACTATCTCTATGGTGGTTCGTGTAGAGTATTCACGGATCACAAGAGTCTCAAGTACATCTTCACTCAAAAGGACCTCAATATGAGGCAGAGGCGGTGGCTTGAGTTGATTAAGGACTACGACCTGACGCTCAACTATTGCGAGGGCAAGGCGAACTTGGTCGCAGATGCACTAAGTCGCAAGCATCACTTGAGCTTCAGTAGAAGCCGTGGTTCCGTCAGACTTCGTCTGACATCGATGAGTGCCGAGCCTGATTTAATTCAGGAACTACGCGAGGGTCAGCAGAACGACCCACAGTTTGCTAGGATTCGAGAGGCTATACGGCAAGGTAAAGCCGTAGGTTTCGAGATCCCTTCTGATGGTGGTATGCGCTTTCGAGGGAGATGGTGTGTACCGGGCGGTTCTGACCTTAGAAACAGAATCATGTCCGAGGCACATAACTCGTCTTATTCTGTTCATCCCGGTGGTAATAAGCTTTACCAGGATCTTAAAGGCCAGTTCTGGTGGCCTAAGATGAAAAGGGATGTAGCAGAGTTTGTCGCTCGGTGCTTGACCTGTCAGAAGGTCAAGATTGAGCATCAGAGACCAGGAGGTCTATTACAGCCACTACCTATTCCGACCTGGAAGTTTGAGTCTGTTTCTATGGACTTTGTAGTGAGCTTACCCTCTTGCAATGGCTTGAATGCTATTTGGGTCATTGTGGATAGGTTGACTAAGGTCGCTAGATTCATTCCGATGAAGATGACCTGGTCGATGGAGCGTCTAGCTGAGGCGTATACTCAGGACATAATCCGACTTCATGGAGTTCCGAGGGAGATTGTTTCTGATCGGGATCCGAGGTTTCTATCTCGTTTCAGGAAATCAGTCCAGGAAGCCTTTGGGACGAAGCTGAAGTTGAGCACCGCTTTTCATGCGGCGACTGATGGTCAGACTGAGAGGACCATCCAGACTTTGGAGGATATGCTTCGAGCATGCACTCTGGAGTATCATCAGTCTTGGGTACGTATGCTTTGCTTGATAGAGTTCTCCTATAATAACAGCTATCACTCTAGCATTGAGATGGCTCCGTACGAGGCCCTGTATGGCAGGAAATGTCGGAGTCCGATTTGCTGGAATGATATCAGTGATACTGTGGCTTTAGGACCTGAGATGGTACGCGATACTATCGAGAAGGTTCGAGTCATTCGGTCTAAGATGCAGGCCGCTCAGAGTCGTCAGAAATCTTACGCCGATAATCGACGTAGACCACTGGCTTTTGAAGTAGGTGACAAAATCTTGCTTAAGGTTTCACCTTTCAAGGGAGTTGTACGCTTTGGTCAAAAGGGGAAACTCCGACCGAAATATGTGGGACCTTACGAGATACTAGAACGAGTTGGGGAGGTGGCTTATCGATTGGCATTACCACCTAGTTTGGCTAATGTTCATGACGTATATCATGTTTCCCAGCTACGGAAATATGTACATGATCCTACTCATGTGATCTCAGTGGATCTGGTCGTAATCAAGCCGAATCTGACTTATGAGGAGCGACCCGTCCAGATCTTGGATCGGGAGGAGAGGACCCTGCGGCGTAAGCAGGTACCGTTGGTCAAGGTGTTGTGGAGAAATCAACACCATGAAGAAGCGACTTGGGAGACGGAAGCGTCTATGCGGCAGAAGTACCCGGAACTTTTCGTTGGGGAGCGATCTCCTGCACCTTGAAATTTCGGGACGAAATTTCTTTAAGGAGGGGAGGTTGTAATGACCCAGATTTTATCGGTATTTTTGCCGGTATTTATGTGTAATTATGTTTGTTTATGTGCTAGTTCAAATTAATTTTTGAACTATTTATTTTAATTTTATATGAATAATTTCGATTTAATCGAAATGTTTATTTCTTAGTTTATATTATTTATGTTAATTATTATTTAATTAATTAGAATTTTTATTATTTAATTTTCTAATTAATTATTTAATAATATTTTTGGGCTAAATCGATTATTGTATGATTAGTTGCGCGGTTTCCGCAAATTAGCCCAATTGAGCACGAGAGCCCAATTTAGGCCCAATTCCCTCTCCTTGGCCGGTTTTTTTATGAGGCATGGCAAGGTTGCCACTTGCCTTGTGTTCACACCTTAACTAACTCTATAAATAGGAGAGTTAGTAAGGCTTAAGCTCATTTTTGCCATCATAAGCTTTGCCATCCACTTAAACTCTTAATCTCTCTCATTTGCTCTCTACTTCACGCCATTTTTGGATGATTGAAGCCTTCAATTGTTCTTCATCTTTTCTAGCCAAAACTTAAAGATTCAATCTCAATTAATCTTTAAGTGATCAAACACAAGCCTAAACACCTTCATTCCAAACAAGATTTATTGTTTCGAGTTCCTTTGGGTTGTGTTCGTGTGGTGTTCGTGTGAGGGCCGTGTGAGTGCAGTGGTAGTTCGTGGTTGGGCCGTGTTGCAGTGCTCGTGGTGCAAGTGCCGTGCAGTAGTCGTGCCAAAGTGGTCCGTGGTGTTCGTGTTCGTGCTGGGTGAGCCGTGTGTGCGTGCTGTGTTGTTCGTGGCTCGTGATCGTGTGTGTGTGCCGAGTGGGACTCATTCTTGCACTACATATTTGTGTTGATTTGTGTGTTGATCTTCAATAAGGTAACATACTAACTCAACTTAATTGGTAATACTAGGTTTATAGTATTGATTAAATGCATGTTTGGATTGATTGTCGATGAATGTTCATGTTTTTTTTTTGAATGTATTTTTATAATCTGATTTTTGAAGTATTATAATGATGTTTTAATGGTGGTTTTTCATGTTTTAAGATTGTTTTTATGATATTTTGAAATCATGGTGATTGGGTTTAAGTTTGATAAATTTTGATAAAATGTTGTTGAATTTTCGTGTATGATGATGATGAATATGCGTGTGATGTTGAGTTTGTTTTAGTTCTTGGTTGAAGTTCTTGAATCTTGATTGAGTTCTTGATTGAAGTTCTTGAATCTTGAATGGTTTCTTTATGAGTTCTTTAAGAGTTAGATGAGTTCTTTAAGGTTCTTATTGAAGTTGGTTTGAGTTCTTTAGGTTTCTTGATTAAGTCTTGAGAGTTAAAGAAAAGTGTTATGTAAGTCTTGAAAGTTAAAGATTTGGGATGTATTGATTAAAGAATGAATTAAGAATAATGAAATGATGTTTGGTTAGTCTCAAGAGTATGGCTGTAGGCAATTCTTGGGTTAACTTCGATGATTTAGTTGATTGAATTCAAGAGCATGGCTTATTCTTGTCTTTAATTTAACTACGCTGAAAGGATGATAATGATATGATGATTAGCTTGATTTCTTTTCTAGACGCCCTTGACTTTGTGTATGGCTTATGCTTAGTTTTTGGGTTAAGACGTTGCCCCTATTCCGTTCACGGTATCGGGATAGTTTGGAGTCTCACTATGTTATTCCTAGTACGCTCAGAAAGATTTTTGGGGATTAGGGACACGGATTTCCAGTAAGGATTGGGTCCGTGGGATTTGGGCGTATGGCTTATACCCGGTCCTGACATAGTAGGAGTTCGGTTGCGTAAGATGCTTCCGTACGTGCGTAGTCCGGTCTAGAATTAGAATGATTGCGCCAAAGTTAGAATTTGGGATGGTGATGTCGTATGATGATGTCGAGTGTTTTGTTAAGTTGGGATTACGAGGTTGAGGAGGTCTCGTGTCTTTGGGATTTTCGTGTGATGTTGTTTGATTGATGTTATGTACTTGTGTATTCCCGTTAGGGTGAGTCAGTTATGTTACTCGCCACTGATGGTGGACTATGTTGTGTTTTTCAGGTACATCTGATGATGATGCTCTTGCTTAGCTTTGGGGTTGGGCGAGCGACGCTTTGCGTGTTATATTCTTTGTATTTACAGTTGTTTCTTAGTAATAGAATTGTTAGATGTTGTTTTGGACTTATGGTTTTACATTTGTTGAATAAGACTCTAGCATGTGGTTAGAGTTGCATTTTACTTTTCGTTAGTTACATTTGACTTTTGGATCTAGTTTGTACAAGATTGTGGGTTATTGTACATTTATGGTTTAATAATAATAATTCGAGGTATTAGTTTATTTTCTAAGTGTTGAGTTGTAGATTTATAACTACTTGACTCGTCAGTTTCTTCCGCGCCGATTTAAGCGAGTCGGGTCGTTACAGTTTGCCCAGCAAACACACTCACCCAAACATCCTGGCCAATTCACATACCTGCTTGGCCTAAAGCCATACAAAGGAATGTTTCTTAAAAGTCCTGGCCCTGGGTAGAGAGGTGTAAAAAGTTCACATAGCAAACTCATCCACCCCAAACACCCTGGCCAGTCCATGTGTTCACCTGCACCTGGTAATACAAAAACAAATGTAAAATACAAAGATTCACAAAAATCAAGCCAGCTGACTCAACCACATGTTGGAACCACTGCAACCTGTATCTGGTCAGAAGGTCATTCTGTCACCTTCTAACCAGGGGGGCAGAGAGTATACAATACATAGCACATATAAATATAAATATTTGCAGAGACAAAAATTCAAAGTCCAAGCAAAAATCACATTCATACCAACAAAGTGTCAACTGAACATTCAAAAAGCAGCACGAGACACATCCACCCCATGGTGGATGGTAAAAATGTTAAGGGATTACATAAATTTTACAAAAGCAGGGTCGACGACCACCTGGCTCTAAAATGCCCAAGCAGAGGCCAAAAGAAATTGTTCTTAAAGTAACAGAAAGACAATTTAAAAGCAAAAAGAGAGAGCTTCGAGGGCACAAGAGGGTACCACCAGCATGCTCCAGAACAGGTCAACCAAAGGCATGACCAGAGGTGCTAGAGCAGGAAGAGGCATCCTCCTGATGACCAGGTGATCGCCAAACTTCCTAGGCAGGGGGAGACCCCCTGCCATCCTGCAGAACAGGAGCACCCCGGTCATCCTCTGAAACAACCTTGTCCTGGTCAACTGCCCCACCACTCACTTCCACCTCAACAGGATGGATGTTTGAACTATGAGCAGCACTGTGGAGGGTACCTCCCTGTGCAGGTTGAAGGGAAGCAGGATCAACAGTAGAAGTCCCAGGTTGAGCAAGCTCCTCAGCAACAACAGGCTGAGCAGGAGAAGAAACAGGAGCATCCTCAGGCATTGGAGTAGCAGGTGTTTCAGGAGTCAAGGGATGCAAGTACTCCTGAATAGAGGAAGGAAGAACTTCACCAACCAGGGGCATTGAACCCTGGCCAGCTCTGTAACCTTCCTCTACCACCTCCCAGTCCACGTCAGGATACGCGTGCTTCACACACCTGAAGGCAGACAGCCAGACATCAAAGAAATAATCATTGAAGTCCTGGTCCGTCCTGGTGAGGTGAGCCCTGGACTCCAGTTCATCCTCAAGCTCCACCAGTTTAGTCCTCATGTTCTCAGCACTGCCCCTAAGGGCCTCGAGCTCCCCAGCCTGGGTGTGGTTCCTCTCTTCAAGCTCAGCTATCTTCTCACCCCTGCTCTTTCCAACCTCCTCCAGGTCCTCAACCCTGGATTGGAGGTCCTCCCTGACCTGGTCAGCCCTGGTCCTCTCCTCAGCAGCCCTAGCCTCAGACTGCTCGACCTGCCCCCTGGTCTCCACAAGCTCCTCCTCGACTTCCTTCAGCTTTTCCAGGGCCTCATCCCTGGCCTCCTCAGCAGCTGCTATCCTCTCATGGAAAGCCTCGAAAGCCTGAGTCTGCTCTGCAAGAACTGCCAGGTACTTCTGCTTCACGGAGACCACCTCCTCTTGAAGGTTGTTGATTCTGTCCCCAGCGTGAGTCAGGTAGGGCAAGCCAAAGGTCAGGAACTCGCTGGCCAGCACCCCATACTTCACCACCTGCAAAAGGAAAACAAATTACAAACCTCAGTTGAAAGCACAGCAAGGTAGCAAAAGCAGAAGAAAGTAAAGAATTCATACCAGTCCGATCACCCATCTCAGGGTAATCCTAGGGTCGGCCACTGAACTGGATGGCCTGTCCTGAGGACGCAAGACGCTGTGCAGCATCCCCCTGATATATCTATCAGAGGCCACACCTGGGGCAGCATCAAAACTTCCCTCCTCAGGCGTAGGGAACTCAGAGTTGAACAAGGCTGCCAACTCAGGGGGAAGATTATAGGAGGGCAATAAATTCTGTGCTTCTGCTGCTGCTGCTGTTGGTGTTGTTGCTGCTGTTTGTGGTGTTGTTGCTGCTGTTGGTTTTGTTGTTGTTGTTGGTGCTGTTGCTGGTGTTGTTGTTTTTGTTGTTGTTGGTGGTGCTGTTGCTGGTGTTGTTGTTTTTGTTGTTGTTGTTGTTGTTGTTGGTACTACTGTAGTGGTTGTTGGTGTTGATGTTGTTGCTGCTATAGCTACCTGGCCTCCCAAGAGGGAAGAGCCAGGTACTTCAGAAACTGAGCTGACAGGCCCTGCCATCTCTGTAGACCTCCCACTCCAGTTAGAAAGCTGGGAGTAAGAAGGCATGCCAGAGAAACCAGCCCTGTCAGAAGGATGACTCCCCAGAAGGAAATCATCTCCCCCCACAGGAGAGGCCAGACCAGCCTGAGCCAGGTCATCCTCATGAATGGCCATGGCAGCTTGAAATCCAGTTTGCTCCTGGACCCTCCTCCTCCTCTTAAGCCTCAAAGGCTCCTCATCTTCATCATCGTCATCGTCATCATCATTATCGTCCAAGGTGACCACCTCCTTGCCTTTCAAGGTGGCCTCCCCAAGATTTGAAGACCTAGGCCTCTTCCCACCTTCATTGATAACCAGGGAAGACCCCTGGTGCCTAGTCATTGCAACCCTCGCGCTTCCGGCCACAGGAGGGGTCAGCCCTGCACTCCTCCTGGATCTCCTGACTGGTCCAGTCACTATCCTCGAAGCGATGGAAGAAGGAGCCTCTGCATCTGTTCTCGGTCTGGGGGGCAGCTTGCCCTAGTTACTCCTGACGGCATCGGGGTTGAAAGGAATGAATCTAGGAGCAGGTCTCAAAGGGAGACTCTTGTCGTTCTCCAACAGGACGAACTTCATCCTGGTTGGAGGTTCCAGGGGTATGGCCCTGGAAGGCCTCATTCCTAATCAGGTCCAGGTGTGGGAGCCACACCACAGGGGTAGCACTCCCAATGCTGCTGGTAGGGGGATGAGCAGCAAACTCTCTGACCTCTGCCTGGTCAGCAGCAGACAGCGTCTCAAACCCTACCCACTCCGTGTTCCTGGGCCTGGCCCACTCCGTCCTGGGCAGGTACACGTTGTGTTCGCTACTTCTCAAGGGGACCGTCAGCCACAAGAACTCATAATACCAGTGCCCCATCTCCCTAGGCTTGGGGTAGGTGGTAGCATAGGTCTCATTGTCACGCCTCAGGACCTCCACGGTCCACCAACCCTTGGGCACATTGGACCCCCTGTACGGCTTCAACCTGTACATCGTCCGGAAGACCCTGGAGCTCATAGGAAGACCCCTGAACTCACAAACCCAGATAAACCCGATCAGCCTCTGGATGGCATTGGGCACTAACTGGGACGGGGAACCTCATCCAGCATTTCCACGATGAAGGGGTGCAAGGGGAACCTCACCCCAGAATTCAAGTGGGCAAGGAAGACGGGGATGTGCCCTGGTTCAGAATCCCAGGCACAAGAATTTGCAGAAGGCTGAAAAAACTGGTACCCATCCAGGCCAGGTGCCAGGGCAAGAATGTTGGCCCTGGACACCAGACTCAACTGGTGAATCTTCCCCAGAAACGCAGTGGACGGTCTAATCTGCATGACCCCCTGAAGGGCCTCGGAGTCCTCCCACCTTATGGAGACCCACCGTCCTTCACTGTCCAGGTAGTGGTCACCACCAGCGGGACCACCTACCCAGGTCCGGACCCTCAAGTCCTCATTCCGAACTACCAGAGCCCTGCTCTGGTCAGGCTCCTCCTCTTCTGGCAACTCCCTCTCCGCCTCCTGGAGCTGAGCCGCAATAATGGCGTCACTACTGACATCTGGGTCCTCTTGAAAGATTTCATCCCCAGGTTCGTTCAAGGTTAAAGAAAAATCTGAGTTGCTCGCTTGATCCGCCATTGTTAAAGAGGTGAACTAAAAATGCTTTGAGGAAAAGAGGAAACAGGGACAAAGAACAGAAGGGTGAAAGAGAGAGAGAGTTTGGGGGTGAGAGAAAGAAAATTTTTGAATAAAGGTTCGAAAAACTCCTCAGCTCCCCCTATAAATACATCTCCCACTCTCAGGCAGCCCACTAGGCACAACGGTTAGTGGGATAATTAAGGCAGCTATAATTACTGCCCCACGTCTCCAAAAAAAAAAAAAAAAGAAAAAAGCTCTTCAAATTCAGAAGAAGAAGAAGGTTGTTCACAACGTCCTGCTACTAGGACCAAGGTCTACTCGACAAAATCCACAAAAATTATTACTCAATTTTTATGGACTTGGGGGGCAAATTGATGGGCCACAATGCACCCCATTAATTATTGGGCCAGCCACATGCAAAGCTAAGGCCGAGTCCAACACTCAACAAACCACGGAGTTCCCTCATAATGAAGGCCCACAAAGGATCAGGTCCTGGTATAGGACAAAGTCCATACAAGGGGCCCTGATCACCTAAAATCCACACTCAAGCACCTGCCTGGTCCAGATCATATCTACCAGGCCCTGACGACAGCAACCTGGTCCAGGTCCAGCCTACCAGGTCAAGAGAACGTCCACCAGGTACAGGGTTACTGACCAGGTCCAGCCCAGCCTGCCTGGCACAGTTCAACCTACCAGGGGCAGTTCTCCAGCACAGTCTCAGGGTACTATAAATAGTCCCTCCCCATACACATGCCAAGGTATCCAAAAAAAAAGAAAACAGATCCCAAACTTCTCCCTGACTTTCTCTCTCTATATTCTCATACTTTTCACACTTACTGACTTGAGCGTCGGAGGGTCGTTCCCCGGTAACACCACCGGGGGTAGCTCACGTTTGTTCATTGTGCAGATTCATAAGCCCATCTCGTGCAAATTTGGACTAGCTCTCAAGCCCACCAATATAAATTACATTGTTGTGACCACAAAATCACCTCAACACCATCTAAATTTTGTGTCCAAAAAGTGATAACCACTTCACCATAGTTACTCATTACCACTATTGATAATAAGTAAGAATTTCTTCATTACAACCAATGATGATTATCACAACACAAAAAAAAAAAAACCATCTAAATTTTTGTCCAAAAAGTGATAACCACTTCATTACAACTACTGATATTAATTGAGAATTTCTTCATTACAACCAACTAATTAATTGCTTCACTTGGATCAGAGATAAATGAAGTTTGGCTTGATTTTGAGGGAATAGCTTGGTGTTGAGATCTTGTTCTAGCAAACCTGTTTGGCTGAACAAAACAATGCAAACAAAGTTAAAGTTTGTACAAACTAATCTTTACAAGAACACATTAATATCTTACAATAAACAAAAAAAGGGGCTTACATTAAGAAAAGAACCTCCATCATCCCTAACAAAAACCCCAAAACCTGTTGGAATTCTCTGGGTAGCAACATTTCCCCTCCCCCTTCCAGCAGAAAAAGTGTCTCCTCTTCTTGTAGCAGTAGTGCCTCCTCTCCCATTTCCATTTGCAGTCCCTCCCCTCCCAATTGCACCTCTTCCTCTCCCTGAACAAGTTCCTCTCCCACCCCTAGAACCAATTCCCCCCCTAATCATTCTACCATTTCTCCCTAATTGACTGGGCTGAGCAGTGGCCTGATGGTGATGTTGGGATGCATCAATTGTGGGGGTTCTAATGTGTGGGGGTTGGCCATCATTTCTAGGCCGTCCTCTGCCTCTCTTGGGTTTTGGTTGGGGGGTACTGCTGTATCTTTGTCTGGGCACCCTCTTTTATTGTGGCCCTTTTGATGACAAAGTGTACAAATCATATCTATTCATATCCTTTTAAGGACACCTAGTTTTTTAGGATCCTCATTTGGATCCTTGATCCTATTTTTCCTAGGTCGACCGGGGCCTATCTTAATAGGAGGGGGCAATATACGACGAGACACCTTTTTCCAATACCTTTCACCAGGAATAGGCAGAATTGAACCTTTACAGAATAAAACACAACTAACTTAATAAACAACTCAAGATATGTATGCATTTTAAAAAGTTAATAATGTACAAGCATATAAGTAACCTAACCTGAATATGTATGCATGTAAACTTCAGTTGTGTAGCAGTTGTCTACATATTCTTCAGCTTCTTTGTTCAGAAAGAAGATGCATGCAATGGCATGCCTACATGGAACACCAAGCAAATTCCACTTTCCACATGTGCACTTCTTGTCTTCTATATCAACAACCAATTGATCCAAGTAGTAGTTCACATTGAACAATGTATCTGATGATGGAAGAACATCACAGTTGGTAGCATGGTTTTTTTCCTCTTCAAGCTTGCTTTGAATCCTAGGGCAGATAGAAGATGTGTTCTTTCCCATTAGTTTCCTCTTATTAACCAACCTCTGCATAAGTGCAACCCTAATCTCTTCCTTCATGTGTATCAAGTGTTTAGTCCTTGCATTGATGATGAAACCATTGAAGGTTTCTGCCATGTTGTTTGTTATAGCATCTGATTCATCCTGGTGTCCATGAAGGCCCTACAAAAGCACTTAGGATTGTATGCAAGGAAAGACTTTGCTGCATCATCACTTATTGATCTTAGTTTTGCCTAAGCTTCATTGTAATCAGTTTCATTGTATGCTTTTGCTATCTTCCAGAAAATAAGCTTGAACTGATCTCCCCTAAATGACTTGTGCCATGAGGCAAAAATGTGGCTCGCACAGTGTCTATGTTCTGCTTTTGGAAGAACAGTCTTAACAGCATACAAGATAGCCTAACAATTCAATGATAAAATTTCAGCTAGATCATATTATAATTTCATACAATAGGCATCTAAATTATATTATAATTAACATTCAATATCAACCAGAAAAAATATTTAGATTAGATTCAGTTTAAAACCAATTATCATAAACTTAGTTATTAAGTTACTAAGCAATATAATCAAAAATTTAGTTATTAAGTTATTTATATTTATCTTATAAAATTGATTTATTAAGGAAGGAAGTTAATGAACATACAGGATGTTCATCAGATACAATTGCTACTCCGTCTCCATCCTCCAGCTGCAAACAGTCCTTTAAATGAACAAAGAACCACTCCCAAGATTATTTATTCTCCCCCTCCATGACAGCCCAGGCTATAGGAAACGTTTGCTCGTTTCCATCCCTGCCAATAGCTGCAAGAAATTTCCCCCGTAAAAATGTCTTCAGGAAACAAGCATCCACACATATTATTGTCCTACAAATTTGCATCCAACCCTTTCTCAAACCCTCATAACATGTAAACAACCTTTGAAACACATCCTCATTTGAACTATTTGCAGTAGTAACCAAATCCAATATAGTTCCAAGGCTTGTTTCTTTAATAGTATCCATGTATGGCAAGAGTTTGTGGTAGTGTTCATGCATGCTCCCATGTAAGAGTTTGTGAGCTGCATATTTCACCTTGTATGAGAAGTCCCTGGACACATTGTACTTAAACCCCCTCTTCATTGTTCAGCCACCCAGTTACTCTTGAAATGCCTATTTTTCTTCATGTTTCTAGTGCAACTGTGCTTATCTTTAATCACTCTCACAACGTAGGTGGCTCTCCTACTATCCCAAATAGCATACAAATAGAATGGACAACCCTTTATGCATTTGATTCCAACTTGTTGTTTCCTTGACTTGTTACTAACTGCAACCTTCACATCTCTCCCTTGGAAAATAGCATACTTGGCAACAACATCCCTAAACTCCTTCCTATTAGGAAAATCTAAGACCAACTTCCCATTTGAAATGCCTGAAATCAGTGTTAGGCCTAACTAATTTGCTGCTTGATCTCTTCTTCTCCAAAACATCATGCTCATCATCACTAGTTGGAGGTGTGTACATTTCTTTATCACTGTCTTCATAGTCACTGATATAACCATCCTTGTTAGATGTCCCCTCCCCAACATCCCTCTCTATTGCATCCCCCCAATATCCCTTTTTTTTGTTGGAAAATGCCCTTCAGCAACATCTCTTTGTAGTTTTGTAGCTATTTCAATAAACATGCTTTTGAAGATCCTGACTTTGTTCGCAGCCTCCTTATACTCTTCATCACTGTTGTCAGACTCTAAAATCTCATCCTCAAAATCTTCTTCATGAATCTCATACACAGCCTCATTATCATCACCACCATCACGTATATTATCAGAATCATCAGCACCATCACCATCTGCCTGTTCACTGCCATCACTACCCTCCTCAATTGCAACCTTTTTCTTGGGTTTGTAAACAGGATCACTAACATCTGTGTCATCACTACTGTGCTCTTCACTGTCAAAAACTTCATCCTCAAAAATCCACTCATCTTGAGTCCAGTTAGGAGAATCAATTACCTTTGGCTCAATAGGTTTATTTGAAGTTGAAAAATGGTTTACATGTTCTTTGTTTTTTGTTTGAGATGTTTGTGTAGGGTTGGGAGCATTTAGGTTTTCAGTAGGTAAGGGATGATGGACTGAGGTGGAAGGATTATCTTTTGTGGGTAGTTGAGAATTACTGTGTTTCCTTGGACTTAACCTAACAGGGGTTTCACTTTGAGCACATGGACCCCTCCTAGGTGTCATTTTTTTTAGTGGACTTTTTAAAAGCTTTTGTTGTGAAATTGGTTCAAACAAGTGTTCGGCAACAGGACTATTAGTCATCACAACACCAGGCAAACCATTCTTATTGTGAACAACATAAATCTCAACACACCTATAACTCATGCAATAAGCACCTAATTCAACCACATCAGGATCAGAACAAATCTCCCTTAACCCACTCCACAAAGGCATCCCAGGAATGAGATAAAACAAAGCTTCAATCTTCTCATAACCCCCACAACCCTTAGCAAAATTAACCAAGTCCCAATAGCATAATAAATCAACATCAACACAATCAGTCTTCCCTTCCCCACCCTCATATACAATTTCGTAGCTTTTTGTGTGCTTGAAACAACCACCATACCAAAATTTCAATGTAGCATCACTCATCCTATTATGCAATAAATCAATTCAACATAAGATTAAAACAACTACAATACATTAACAAATGTATCACAACATCATAAATGCACTAAAAAAACAGACTCGTCACAATTCTTAGCGAAATTAGGGTTGTGAAAATAAGAACACATTACCTTCAATTTTGGAAAATCAAGCTTCGATTTTTTTATGATTGAAACAGAGAATGAAATTCGCCCTTCAAAATGGAGCTTCGAGTGAATTAGCCTACAGGTTCGACTTCCAATTGTTAAGAAATGGTGAAGGATGAAAAACCATTTTCGTTCTGTGAAGAGAAGCAGTTTTTGAGAGAAAGAAACTGAATCCACGCTTTTTTTATAAAAAAAAAATTAAGTACCGCCTTTGTTTTTATTTAAAAAAATTAAAATATCAATAAAAATCATTTACTCCCCAACTACTAGGTATTTTAACCTTCTAAACCGGTTGACCACCTACTTTGCTTACTATATGAATTTTGGGTACAAAGCTTTGCTCATTCCATAATAAACAAAAGGTTAGATTATTATAAGCGAACAGGCCAAAGGTTGGATTATTCTAAGCAATTTTTCCTTTCTTTTATTATATGTAATAGTTTGTTGTGATTTGTTTATAGAAATTTTATAATTTTAATTGGAGTACCGGTACAAAAGCAAAAAGAGTTACTTTTTGGGAACCAAAGGGAACCATCGCGCATATTTGCACTGTTGGTTTCCCTTTTTTTATTTCATCACAATAAATTACAAACCGACTAGCGGTCGGTAAAAGAAGAAAAAAATTTCACAAAAGCCCTTTTTCCGACCGAATGGCGGTCGGTAATACCGACCGCCAGTCGGTCGGAAAAAGGTTTTTTAGCGCCATTTTTTTGGCCTTTATTTGGGTCGGTAATCGGTCGGAAAAAATTTCCCGACCGATTACCAGTCGGTAAAAAAAATTTACCGACTAAATTTCCACCAACCGACTTTTACCGACCGGAAGCAGTAAACGTCAGTCGGTCGAGCGTCAATCTCTTGTTGTGGAAGAGAAAACTCTCACTAATTACATTCAAAAGCACAAGGATTAAAAAAGGAAGATTATCTTCTAAAATTCAAGCTTTTTGTGTGCCTAAATGTGTGTTTTATTTCTGAATGATTTACAAATCAAGAGGAATGGATATTTATACCCCTTGGTAGGAGAAGTAAACACACGTACAGTGTAATGACCCTGATTTTATTGGTGTTTTTGCCGATATTTACGTGTATTTATGTGTATTTGTGTGTTAGTTCAAATTTATTGTTGAACTATTTATTTTATTTTATGTGAATAATTTCGATTTAATTCGAATTATTTTATTTGCAGTTGTTATTATTTATTTTAATTATTATTTAATTAATTAGAATTTTTATTTAATTTTCTAATTAGTTATTTAATATTTTGGGCTAAATTGATTTATGCAAGATTAATTATGTGGTTTTTGCAAATTAGCCCAATTGATCACGAGAGCCCATTTTAGGCCCATAATCCCTCCCTTTGGCCGGTTTTTACTCAAGCATGGCAAGGCTTGCCACTTGCTTAGTTTTCACACTTAACCAACTTCTATAAATAGAAGGGGTTAGTGAGCCTTAGGATCATTTTGTTCATTTGCCATCCTAAAGCACTTGCCATCAAGTTTAATCACCAAAATTTTCCCTCCACTTCCTCCTTTGCCTCACGCCATATTTGGGCAATTGAAACCCATCAATTGTTCATCATTTTTCCTAGCCCAAAACTTAAAGATTTAAAGTCTATTGATCTTTAAGTGTTCAAACACAAACCTAAACACAATTAATTCATCCAAGATCTCTAGTTCGGGTTGGTTTTGGGTTCGAGTTCGTGTGCACATGTGGGGTTCGTGTGGTGTTGGTGTTCGAACTGTGCAGCAGGCCGTGTGGTGGACCGTGCAGCAGGTGGTGTTCGTGCTCGTGGTTGTGCAGCAGGCCGTGTGGTGAAGCCGTGTGTGCAGTGGTTCGTGGTGCTCGTGCTGTGGTGCCGTGTTGAAGACGTGGTGCTCGTGTGTGTGTGCCGTGTCTAGAGCCCGTGTTTGTCGTGTTTTATTAACTGTCGATTTACGAAGGAAATCGACAAATGGATCATTACTAAACATAAACATAACAAAAAATAACATATTCTAAGTATAACTGATCTTTTATTAACTAAAGGATTAACTACTAGTCTCAAAATTCAAAAGTACATATTGAAATATTGTTTAATCCCAACAGGCTGGGATAAATACTTAATAAATAAGAAATAAATAACATAAACTAAACTATGGGTTCTCTATCACTCAGACATCCCGAACCACCGCAAGCCCACTTACGTATCTGCGTCATCACCTGAAACTGGGGGGGGGTCCACTGTCAGTGGCGAGTAACTAGGCTGTCCCGCTTAAATGAGGGACCGCTAACCACATAATAGCATAGAATCAACCATGAAAACCATACATAAACATATAGCAATACGTACGAAAATACATACAGGATACGTATAAAAAAAATATGTACAAAAATACGTATGCATTGCGTATAAAAATACCTGCAAAATACGGTTAGAAATACGTACAACATACTGATACATACATACAACATACTTATACCAATACAAATACAGACGTACACAGCGGAAGACTTATACATATACATTAACATCATTTTGTACATTACGTTCCTGTCTTATCTTATCATAATATCATAATTTATCATAACATATCTTAGATACCTTCATAACTTATCATAACCTATCTTACCATATCATATCATAGCTTATCATAACTTATCTTATCACAGCGTAACATAAACATCTTATCTTATCTTCTTATTGGACCGGTCTTTATAGCTCGTTGTGGATCCCGTGTGCACCACAACTTTCCTAAAACATGCCGGGATGGACTCGTGTATCCAACCCGTAGCCCTCCTTTGCGAGAACTAAGCATAAGCTATGGCCATAACCCCTAAATAGCCCTCCTTTGCGAGAACTACCTAGACGACTACATATCCTAGAATCAAGAACTGCGCAGATACCGCTGTTTGGCAATGGCAACGACTTAACCCGATTAATGACCTTTGCGCCATCAAAAGGGGCGTCCGTAATACTTATTATCTTTCCTAAACTTGGAAGTAATAGGTGACCGTAATTGGAACTGAAATGTTCGAAGTCCCAGGAAAGAGAGGTGCGGCACGTATGTTGGCCACCTTAAATACCAAGTCTTTCCTAGCCAGAGATCGAAACAAGTCAATATCCTTTTAATCTGTTTCCTTTCCTTCCCTATTATTATCTTATTATACTTCCCTTCTTATTGCAACGTATCCACTTCTTTAATGACTAACAAAATAATAATAATAATAATAATAATAATAATTTACCCTTTTGTTATATTATTACTTTCCTTCATATTGTCACTTATCCCTGATAATTCCTTTACTTATAATAATTACAATAATTCCTAAAATACTTTCTAACATTATTATAAGTCAAAAATTAAACAAAGGTTGATCAAATCACATAAGGACCACACGGCATTTTAGTAACAACAATAATAATTAAATAAATTCATCAGTCATCATATAATTAATTCAATAAATTATATAAAAATACAATTAGCAACATAAATTACTCAAAACATGATAAAATTCCTACTTTTCATATTTTATACCACTCGAAAACTCCATGTCAGCAATCCCGAAAATTAACACAATTAATTAAATACAATCATCAATAATTAGCAATTTTAACTTAATAATATTAATTAAAAATCATACTTTAAACATTAAAGTTATCAAGAACCAGATCAAAATCAACACTTTATATACATGATATCACACGGCATTCTGGCATATTAAAATTATCAAGATTAAATCCAAGAATTCAATAATAACATGTTTTAATAATTTAATCACACTATTTTACACAATCTGATTTTAAAGAATTAAATTAAAAAAGACCATTAAAAGGTCTCAAATAATCTGGAAATTTTGCTGGAAGCTAGGTATAGGTTCAAGGTTTAACATGCATAAATTTCGTCCAAAAATAACATCATTTACTATTTTTAAGGAATTTTATAACTAACAAATCAAATTAGGCTGAAATCAGTTTTAGATTTTTCTGCCATAGCAAACGAACTTTAACAATTACGAAAATTTAACAAAAGCTGTAAAACACTATTGCTGACTTCCACCTAAAATTTCGTAGCCATCCGAATTGATTAAGTGTCTTGAATAATTCGTAAACTAAATCTGGACAGTTTTACCGGTTTGAAAGATTAAATTATTTCAAGCAAGAAAAGGACGAATTTTGCCACAAAATAAATCATGATTCATAATGAAACAGTAAAGAAACTCCCACGAAAAATTTATCAAGAAATAATGAGATTTGTTTAAGAAATAAATTCATACAAATAATTATTAAACAATTAAAGATTTCAAAAAACTACATAAAATGATCAAGAAAATTTCATAATAATTCATCACATGGTTCGAAATTCTTAACCTTAACATGATACTAATTCCTTTAATTTTCCTTACCGTTTTCATAATTTAATCCTAATTAACTATGTAATTAACTAACCCAAATCTAAGAGGAAAAGTCTAGTTACCTGATTCGCTAAAAATTCCAAGAAAAATCACCCCTTTAGGAATCAAAGAACACACGGCCAGGAGGAAGAATAATAGAGTTTTTGGAGCTTTTGAAATTAGGTAAAAGAAATAATTGTTGTTGTTCTTATTTAAATAAAAATAAAAACAACAACATAATAGAGGGGTAGGGTAGCCGTGAGTAATAGAGAGGAAATAGGGGGAGGTGAGATAAATAGGGAGGACTTAGTTAGGAGGGTTAAACTAGGTTTAATTAATTTTAAATAATTAATTTAATTAAATAGTTACTCAAATTATTTAATTAACAATAATTAAATAAAAGAAATAATTGTTGGCCAACTTATAACAGGGCCGGCCAAGCTAGAGGGGACGGGTCACGGAGCCCGGTTCCCAGATAAAATTGATGAAATAAAATAAACAGTCCAAATATATGGCCCTTTTTGGACTTAGAATAATAAAATAATTAGGAGAAAAGAAAAAGAATAAAGGGGCCGTGAATATTGAAGAGCAAAAGGTTGATGGCCCCCTAAAGGTCAGTAGAAAAATTAAGAGAACAAAGGTAGGTTTTTTAAATGGGGTCCAAAAACAATATAGTTTAATATAGATTGAAGTAATTCAATGAATTAATTGGAAGGAAAATAAATGAAGGAACCATGTAAATAGAATGAGTAACAGAGAGTTAGTCGGTTCCTAAAATTTAGCAGTCAAAATGGGAACAAAATAGGCTTAGTCAAAATAGATAAAGGTATGATAATAATGTCGATTAAAAAGAAATAGAGTAATTAATAAAAAGAAAGATAAGATAGACCGTGCAACACAGATTCTAAGGAAATAATTTGGCTCGGGTTTTGGCAAGATAAAATGAAAAGGTTAAGGCCATGCTCAAAATGATTAGATTGCTACACAAAATAATAATTAGTTAAATAATAATCAATTAAATAGTTAATTAATTATACATTTAATTAACTAATAAAATTTTAAAATATCCTAAATTTTCGGGGTATTACACACATGGACATAGCATAACTCAAACAATCAAATCAAACATACTAACATGAGAATCACATCAAGTAATCATGCTGACTCGACTAACTTTGACATATCTTTAAACTTCGGCTCAATCATTTACATACTAGACCGGACTATGCACGTACGAACGCATCATACGCGATCGAACTTTCTACTATGCCAGGATTGAGAATCTTACTCCCAACCCCATGAAACCCATCTTACGGGAAATCCATATCCGAAGACAACATAGTAAGACCACCAACTATCCCAATACCGCGGATAGGATAGGGGCAACGTCTTAACCCAATTCTTAGAATCTTACTCTAAGACTTAGGCGTCTAATGGTAAAATCAAGCAAATCTTTATCTTTAATTTACATTCTTAGTTAGTCTTAAGTTGCAACTTACGCCTTGACTTAAGAATAACATGTAAATCAATCAATCTTGGAACCTCAATTACCATTCTTTAACTTTCCTTTATCTTTTCTTTAATTCTTTTTAACTTTCTTTAACTTTCAAGACTCGACCAAGAATTCATAAAGAACTTAACAAAACTCATAAAGAACTCAATCAAGAACTCAATCAAGATTCAAGAACTCATTCAAGAAACCATCCCCATATTATTCATCAAAAACACGCATAACCATGACTAAATTCAACAACCTTTCATCAACTTGTATACATCAAAATTTCATGAAAACTTGAACATGATCATCAACAAACATGTAATTAACATAAGTAAACATAATGTTCATAGAATCATGGCAAGATCATCATAAAACAACTTCCCAAATCAGCTCATAAATTCATGCATAGCAAGGGTAATATTCATCAACATCGGTTTAATCTAACCATTTAACCTACCCTATGAATCATAGTATACCAACTAGGATTTGGATAGTATGTTACCTTATTGGAGTATAAACAAATCAACACACGAAAACTCGCTGCCCGGAAACCCAAACCACACGGCGCAGCAGCACGGTCCACCACGCACCACCACGGACACACACACGAGGCACAGCACGGCTTCACCTCTTGCACGGCCACGCTGCACGATCTTCACCACGTACCACCACACGGCCCCACCGTCTTCAACACGGGCAACACCACTCGAACCCACGTAACCCACATGAACCAAGCCCAGAAACCAACCCGAACTAGTGATCTGATACCACTTTGTAACACCCCAATAATTTTCATCAAGTTATAAAAGCTAATTTCAAGGAATACTGAGAATTATTAAAGTATTATCGCCACGTGTGGAAACGTATCGGCTTACTCAGAATTTTGCAGCGGAAATAAAAATAGTACTAAGTTAAAAATAAAACTAAATCTTATTACAACTTGGAACCATTAAGGCCCTGAAATTTATTGAATCAACTCAAACGAAATAAATCCAACTTCATAAATAAAAATGTCTAAAAATCTCTCAAACTAAAACGTCAAATCGAATTTGGAAAAATAATTCATTAAGTAAATAAATGTTTCAGAAACCACTCATCACTCAAGCCCATAAGCGTCCCTGAATTCCTGCACAAACTTACCTTGACCCTGAACGACTGCTCACCAATAATTGGGTCATCACAGGGTCAAGATAACAACAAGACCAAATTTGTACAGCGTCAGCAAAGCTGAGTACGGCAATTAAACAAGCATACAGATCTATTGCATATAAAGTCATGTCAAAGCTTAAATACTATGGTGAGTAATTAGTTATTATTCCTTGTTTAGCACATTGATTATTAAGTGGCTCTCTAGAGCCGAAGCCAGTGTAAGCACCGGGCGAGTTGTCTATGCCTAGAAGGTGACAATGGGAGCTACCCACGTCACAAATAAAGGAATGAGCTCAATCCGCTAATGGAACACGTCGATCCTACGGTTCTCTTAAAGTCACGAGACCTGCCGTGACCCCAACCCACATCCATGCCAATACTCCAGACGTGCACTGGTCTAGAGTTTTAATGCTTACCCGAATCTTTCACTTTAAGTGATTAGTGTCTTGAGAGTTGTTACACATAACAAGCACACACAAACAATTCACATAACACTTGTTTTAATTTATTGTTCAGATAAAACACACTGAACTCTTGTCTATTAACGAGATTCCCATTAAAACGTATGTCTTAAGTGGTATCCCAAAGCTATTAAAGGGCATGAAATATTCGGAGAATCTATTCATGCATTACCAATAAACTTGAAAGGGACAACCTGTCCATATGCAAAATAAATTTACAACTATTAAACTTTAAAGGGACAACCTGTCCATATGCAAAATAAATTGCTACTAACGAAGCATGAAATATTCAAAGAACCTATTCATGCAATATTCTCTTGCATAATCGGGAACATGAAATAATCCTTTCTATTCTTTTCTTAACAGGTTTGCAAACACAAGTTATACAAACAACCAAAAACACCACAACCAATCATGTTCCACAGAATCACAACAATCATGAAAGAAATATGCAAAGTCCTAACATGATACTACGTCTGAACACTTATCAATCACGCGTACCTTGAATAAACCTGGTGGTACTCCACCTTTTCCTTTCAGAAATCGCCTAACTAATATTCCTCGCCTATAATATAAAAGACAACAGTATTAACTCGAGTCCTAAAATATCCAGCAGCCCTAATCTATCCTAAGACCTCCCGTAAATTACTAGATAATAATATTCATTACTTAATTATAAGTATAAATACATTCTTTAATCCAAGATTTTAAAAGAAAAAAATAAATAATTAAAATAAATAAAAAACATTTTTATTTTTTTTTTAATCATGTACATATACGTGTATATATATATATATATATATATATATATATATATATATATGTATATATATGTATATATATACACATATACACGCATATACAGAGTACATATATGCATCTACACATACTTTCAAAAATCAAGTGCGGCAGCAGGGTGCAGGCGGCGCTCCGGTGACGCGACGGCGAGGTGGTGCTGCGTCAGGTGGTACCGGTGCCTCGCGAGACAGAGATGATTCTGTTTTCTTTTTTTTTTTTTTTAAAGAAGCCCCACGAACCACCACAGCAGGGCTGGCCGTGGCAGGTGGTGGCAGCGATGACTAGCAGTGGTGTTGGAGGTTTAGGCAGGTGGTAGTTGGGTGGTTAGAGGTTGAAGATGATGATAGTTATGGAGGTTTGAGTTTAAATTTCAAATTTTTTTTTCCTTTTTTCCTTCTTGGTTCATGGTGAGAGAGAGAGAAAGAGAGAGATTTCTTTTTTTTTTTTTCAATTTTTGCTTTTTGACCTAATTTGGTTCATCTTGGGGTATTTATACTGTTATGTGTTTAGGGTTTCTCAATGGGTTGGGCCTGTGGCAAACCCCTTTTAAGCCCTTATTAATTTAAACACTGAATTTATTTATTATTTCATTCTTTTTATTTATTTATTTATCTGTTTAAACGATTCCCGGCTGACAATTAAAACCTTTATTAAATATTACCCACAATTTTCGTAAAAACGATTTCAAACATATAAATCATTTACATTTGCATAAAATAAAAATATTTAATTTATTTTATTACTTCCAAACCCGAAAATATTCGTTATGAGCGTAAAATCGCATATTTATGTATAATTAATTTTTATACCAGGGTATAAAAATACGGGGGATTACATTCTACCCCCCTAAAAGAAGTTTCGCCCCCGAAACTTATGTCATTAATAACTTTATATCTTAAAGAAATGCACCGCTAAATGAAAGTCTAAGGACTAGAGCTGCTGTAACTTGACTCTTACTTTTATTCCCACTACTCGTTCCCGACGATATGCCCGGAAACTCTTGAGACTATGTCCCAAAAACGAGGAGAAGAAATTTCAGTGCAAGCATGCCAAAATAGTCATCATAATGCCAATAATGCTATAAAATGCTGTAAAAGCGCGAAATTCTATCGCATTCTACCCCCCTTAAAGAAAAAGAGTTACGCCCTCGTAACTCACCGTTTAAAACAATTCGGGGTACTTGCTCTTCATATCTTCCTCGGCTTCCCAAGTGGCTTCCTCGTACTCTTGGTTAGACCAAAGGACCTTTACTAACTTTATATCCTTGTTTCGGGTACTTCTTACCTTAGTGTCCAATATCTTGACGGGTCGTTCTTCATATGTTAGATTTTCATCCAACTGAATTGCTTCCGGTTGCAGTACATGCTTGGAATCCGGGATGTACCTCTTAAGTTGTGAAATGTGAAATACATCATGGATCTTCTCAAATTCCATCGGTAAGGCCAGCTTGTAAGCTAACTTCCCGAATCTTTCTAAAATTTCATACGGACCCACATACTTTGGGCTAAGTTTACCCGTTTGCCCGAATCGCATGATACCTTTCGTTGGTGAAACTTTTAGGAAAACTTTGTCACCAACTTTAAATTCATCCTCCCGTCGTTTCTGATCTGCGTAACTCTTATATCTATCTTGGGCTGCTTGAATTCTACTCCGAATCAATTTAACAGTTTTGACTGTCTCTTCTATGAACTCAGTTCCCAGGACAATTTGTTCACTAAGGTCGTTCCAACAAATAGGGCTTCTACACTTCCTCCCATACAGCGCTTCGAAGGGTGCCATTCCGATGCTAGCGTGGTAACTATTGTTATAGGAGAACTCGATAAGCTCCAAGTGATCCTCCCAAGATCCTTGGAAATCGAGTGCACATGCCCTCAACATATCTTCCATCGTTTGATTCGTTCTTTCGGTTTGCCCATCGGTTGCTGGGTGAAACGCTGTGCTCATTTTAAGAGTTGTGCCCAAATTCTCTTGCACCTTCTTCTAGAACTTTGATAAAAATCGAGAGTCACGATCCGAGATGATATCCTTCGGTACTCCATGCAGTCTTACCACATTTATGTAGGTTTTCGCCAGTTGCTTCTTTTCCAAGTTTCTTTGATGGGTATAAAAACGGCAGACTTAGTTAGTCGATCTACTACCACCCATATGGTGTCGTTACCACTCTTAGCTCTAGGTAAAGCTGTGATAAAATCCATTGATATCGAATCCCACTTCCAGACTGGCACTTCCAGCGGTTGAACTGCCCCCATTGGTCTCTTGTGATCGATCTTCACCTTTTGGCATGTAAGGCACTTTGACACGAACTCCGCAATTTCACGCTTCATATTGGGCCACCAGTAGGCTAATTTTAAATCCGTGTACAACTTATCACCTCCGGGGTGAACAGAGTACGGTGTGTGATGAGCTTCCTCCATTATTCTTTGCTTCAACTCCTCACATTTTGCGGGTATGCACCATCTTCCTTTAAAACGCAAGCTTCCATCGTGAAATACTCTAAAGTCACTCTCCTTGGTTTGATCTAAATTTCCTTTTATTTTATTTAGCTTATCATCCTCCTTTTGTTTTTCCACAATCTCATCAAATAATGTGGGTGCTATCGACATGGCTGCTATCAAGTTTTCCACTTCCCCTTCGTACATAACTTCCAAGTTTAACCTTTCGAACTCTCTGCACAGAGTGTCTTCGACCATCAGGGTATTGATTCCATGAGTCGTCTTGCGGCTCAAGGCGTCAGCGACTTTATTGGCTTTTCCTTTGTGGTATTGGATGTCCAGGTCGTAATCCTTAATTAATTCTAGCCATCTCCTTTGTCTCATGTTCAAATCTTTCTGAGTGAAAATATACTTTAAGCTTTTGTGATCCGTAAATATCCTACACCTTATGCCATAAAGGTAGTGTCTCCATATCTTTAGGGCGAATACTATAGCGGCTAGCTCCAAATCGTGAGTAGGGTAATTTGCCTCGTATGGTTTTAGTTGTCTCGATGCATAGGCTACCACCTTTCCATTCTGTTGTAAGACACATCCCAACCCATTCTTTGAAGCATCACTATATACTTCAAACCCCTCGGTTCCTTCAGGTAGGGTTAACACTGGTGCTGTTATCAATCGGTCCTTCAACGTTCGGAATGCTTCTTCGCAATTTTCATCCCATTCAAACTTTTTTTCCTTCTTCATCAAGTTAGTCATGGGTCTTGTTATCTTAGAGAAATCCTTCACAAACCTTCTGTAATAGCCCACTAAGCCCAAAAAGCTTCGGACATCGGTCACATTCTTAGGAGTAGACCACTCGCTCACTGCCTTGATCTTCTCAGGATCCACACATACTCCTTCCTTCGACACATAGTGTCCCAAGAATGCAACCTTTTCTAGCCAGAATTCACACTTAGAAAACTTGGCATACAATTTGTTTTCTCTTAAGGTCTCCAGGACTGTTCTCAAATGCTTGACATGCTCGTCTTGACTCTTTGAGTATACTAGTATGTCCTCTATGAAAACCACCACAAACTTGTCCAAATATTCGTGAAACACCCTATTCATCAAGTCCATAAATATAGCTGGTGCGTTGGTTAACCCAAACGGCATAACGGTAAATTCATAATGGCCATAGCGAGTTCGAAAGGCAGTCTTTGACACGTCCTTATCGGCTACTCTCAACTGATGGTAGCCGGACCTCAGATCGATCTTTGAGAACACGCAAGCTCCTGTGAGTTGATCGAATAAGTCATCAATTCTAGGTAAGGGATACTTGTTTTTTATGGTAACATTGTTCAACTCCCTATAGTCTATGCACAGTCTAAGGCTCCCATCTTTCTTCCTCACAAATAGCACAGGGGCTCCCCAAGGTGATGTACTAGGCCGGATATAAACTTTATCAAGCAACTCTTGTAATTGGGTCTTTAGTTCACTCATCTCCGCAGGTGCCATTCTATATGGTGCTTTGGAGATAGGGGCTGTCCCAGGTACTAAATCTATGGTGAACTCAACCTCTCTTTTTGGTGGCATCCCCGAAATCTCGTCAGGGAAAACATCAACAAATTCATTAACTATTGGAACATCATCCAAGTTCATTCCCTTCCTCTCACTTAAGTCTAGAACACAACAGAAATACAATGGGTCTCCTTTTGTAACTAGCTTTTCCAGTTTCATGGCAGAGATTATCCCAAAGCCCTTAGTCTTGCTAGGGTTCTTGTAGGAAATGGGGGTTCCTAAAGGAGTTCTCAAGTGTACTCTTTGTGCTTTACAATCTATTTTTCCCTCATACTTGCTTAACCAGACCATTCCTAAGATAATGTCCAAGCCCCCTAAAGAAATCTCTATAAGGTCAGAAGGAAAGTTAGATTCCCCTATTTGTAATGGCAATTCCCTGTGAAGTCTAGTACAGTTAACTACCTCCCCAGTGGGTAGGCATATAGGTATTTGGACTAGCTCCGCCTTAATCAACCCCAAATTTACCACAACAGACTTAGAAATAAAAGAATAGGTTGCACCAGAATCGAAAAGAACTTTAACCATAAAGGAGTTTAGGGAAAATGTACCCGTGATAGTATCAGCTGCTTTCTCGCCCTCTTTCTTTCCCATGACGTTCAATCTGCCCGCAGTGTTGTTCCTGTTCTGATGGTGGTTATTCTCTGCCCCTCCTTGCTTAGTGAGGTTGTTTTGGTTGCCCGAATGTCCTCCTGTTTTATCATGGGGTCTTCCTTTAGCTTCATTCCTTTCAGTATCGGGTTTGGAGAAACACTCAAACGCTGTGTCCTTTCCTCTTACAGTTGTTGCAGGTAACCAGATTACCTTCACAGTCCTTCCCAGGATGGTTTCTTGGACATTTCTTGCAGAAGTAGGTTCGTCCGCTAGTATCAGGCCTTTGTTGTCCCTGCCCTTTTCCTGCATTCTGGTTTCCTCTGTTTCGAAAATTCCCATTCATCTGCTTTTTGAAATTGCCTTGATGACTAGCTTGTTGGAACTCTTTCCTCTTTTCTCCCACAACACCCTCTCCTTTAGCATTCCGCTGGAAAAGACTGTATAAGTTCGCAGCCCTTCCGTACACATCATCCAACCTTGTGAAAGTCTCTCCACCCAAGTTCATCTTTATTTCCATGGAGAGTCCTTGCTCGAACCTCTGAGCCCTTAGCTCCTCTGTGGCTACCACTTCTGGGGCAAACCTGGACATGGCGACGAACTTAGCATAGTATTCCGCTACGCTCATCTTCCCCATTTTCAAGTCGAAGAATTCATCGGACTTTTGCTTCTTCAACCATGCAGGATAAAATTTGTTCCTGATGCTGGTCTTGAAAGCATCCCAGTTGAATCCAACGGCCTCGCGGATCGCAGGCCCACTCTCCCTCCATCATAGATCTGCCTCATCCTTCAGATACAAGGTAGCTTGATTGACCCTAAGCGCTTCAGGACAGTCTAAAGTATCGAAGATCTTGTCAAATTCCCTTAACCAACTTTCCAGTTGTGATGGGTCAGGGCCCCCTCTAAAATAGGGTGGCTTCACTTGTGCCAACTTTTTGAACATCTCCCTAGTAGGGTCGTTCTGGTCATTGCGATTTGCGTTCAAGTTCTCTGCCAATAGTCTTATGGCATCAGCTAGGGCTAGGTTATCCGCCATCCTCTTTCTCCTCCTAAATAAGAGGGAAACCTATTTGGTTTTGCCAAATTAGCTTTGGATAGGTCATTAACTGACTATCCCTACTAATAACTCTAAATCATATGGTCCAGAAAATAGGCATGAAGCTATCAATCTATCATAGCGAACACAAAATTTAAGCAAGAAAATTAACAAATAAAATAGAATAAAATAGATTCCCATAGCGCGGTGTTAAGTGCTCGGTTTGAACATTGATATTTAATCTTTATAAATTCCAAGTTTTTATTAATTTGTAGCAATAGAGACCCCTAACTATACTCCCCTGTTTTGAGACGTCTATAATTTAGTAATAAGTAAATGAATAAATGAATAATGAATAAAAGAACAACTTCGTACAACTCAAATTATTATTGTTATTATTTTTATTACATACTAAAAATTACTATTATCGTGCTTGTCGGCCTTCTCCTGATAAACACTGGGATCAAAATCTTCATCACTGTCTTCCTCCTCAGAACTTTCATTCATTCCCAGTTCTTCTTCATCGAGGGTTGTCGCAGGATCTCCGTTTGGAATCTCATATGCGTCCATCAGGTAGTCATCTTCTAAGTCCGATTCAATTGGTCTCATATGCGCTTGACAGACTTTCTGCTTCTCTTCCCACGTAGTCGCCGTAAGGTATGCAGTTAAGATAACTTTCGTCTCCTCTGTTTTACCTGCTCTTAAGACTGCTAGTTGCGCTTCTTCTATTCCTTTCTTATTGTTGTTTATATTAACGCTACCCTGACTCAATGTAGTATTTTCAATTTTTCCTTGTTTTTCGTTCCACTCACTCTCAAGTTTTATTAGCTACTTTCGTAGACCATTTCCTAACATATATTCGTCCGGGTAGGCGAGACTGTGGAATTGTCCAGCAAACATGATTATTGGTGCTTTAAAATACTGAAAGACTGGTGTAAACGGTTCTTTCTTTGGTAAATAATGTAAGCACATGGCGGCAATGTAGGCCTTGGTGACATCGTTTACTCTATTCTCTTCTAGAAATATGTCAAACACATATGTTGTTATCTTGTTTAGATATTCAATGATTGTTTCATTATCTTTCTTGATTAGGTGCTCGTTAGGTGGGTTTCTTGGAGGAAACAACATCTGTACGTATGAAAGTGCATGTGATCCCACGCAATACCAATTTACAAAAGGAATAAAATAAAATAAAACAAATAAAAAAAAACAACAATATGTTACTAACATATAATCACTGAACACACACAGTCACTATCATCATCATATATAACAAATAGCCACAATACGATTCACGTTAATACCCTTCCCAAATCCTCACCAAAGTTAATTTAGAAAATCTTATTTTGCAAATCAAAATATATTAAAATAAAATTTTGACGTTTAGAAAAAAAAAAAAATTGGATCAAAACCTGAGGCTCTGATACCACTTTGTAACACCCCAATAATTCTCATCAAGTTATAAAAGCTAATTTCAAGGAATACTGAGAATTATTAAAGTATTATCGCCACGTGTGGAAACGTATCGGCTTACTCAGAATTTTGCAGCGGAAATAAAAATAGTACTAAGTTAAAAATAAAACTAAATCTTATTACAACTTGGAACCATTAAGGCCCTGAAATTTATTGAATCAACTCAAACGAAATAAATCCAACTTAATAAATAAAAATGTCTAAAAATCTCTCAAACTAAAACGTCAAATCAAATTTGGAAAAATAATTCATTAAGTAAATAAATGTTTCAGAAACCACTCATCACTCAAGCCCATAAGCGTCCCTGAATTCCTGCACAAACTTACCTTGACCCTGAACGACTGCTCATCAATAATTGGATCATCACAGGGTCAAGATAACAACAAGACCAAATTTGTACAGCGTCAGCAAAGCTGAGTACGGCAATTAAACAAGCATACAGATCTATTGCATATAAAGTCATGTCAAAGTAAATACTATGGTGAGTAATTAGTTATTATTCCTTGTTTAGCACATTGATTATTAAGTGGCCCTCTAGAGCCGAAGCCAGTGTAAGCACCGGGCGAGTTGTCTATGCCTAGAAGGTGACAATGGGAGCTACCCACGTCACATATAAAGGAATGAGCTCAATCCGCTAATGGAACACGTGGATCCTACGGTTCCCTTAAAGTCACGAGACCTGCCGTGACCCCAACCCACATCCATGCCAATACTCCAGACGTGCACTGGTCTAGAGTTTTAATGCTTACCCGAATCTTTCACTTTAAGTGATTAGTGTCTTGAGAGTTGTTACACATAACAAGCACACACAAACAATTCACATAACACTTGTTTTAATTTATTGTTCAGATAAAACACACTGAACTCTTGTCTATTAACGAGATTCCCATTAAAACGTATGTCTTAAGTGGTATCCCAAAGCTATTAAAGGGCATGAAATATTCAGAGAATCTATTCATGCATTACCAATAAACTTGAAAGGGACAACCTGTCCATATGCAAAATAAATTTGTAACTATTAAACTTGAAAGGGACAACCTGTCCATATGCAAAATAAATTGCTACTAACGAAGCATGAAATATTCAAAGAACCTATTCATGCAATATTCTCTTGCATAATCGGGAACATGAAATAATCCTTTCTATTCTTTTCTTAACATGTTTGCAAACACAAGTTATACAAACAACCAAAAACACCACAACCAATCATGTTCCACAGAATAACAACAATCATGAAAGAAATATGCAAAGTCCTAACATGGTGGTACTCCACCTTTTCCTTTCAGAAATCGCCTAAGTAATATTCCTCGCCTATAATATAAAAGACAACAGTATTAACTCGAGTCCTAAAATATCCAGCAGCCCTAATCTATCCTAAGACCTCCCATAAATTACTAGATAATAATATTCATTACTTAATTATAAGTATAAATACATTCTTTAATCCAAGATTTTAAAAGAAAAAAATAAATAATTAAAATAAATAAAAAAAAAAATTTAATTTTTTTTTTTTTAATCATGTACATATACGTGTACATATATATATATATATATATATATATATACATGCATATACAGAGTACATATGTGCATCTACACATACTTCAAAAATCAAGTACGGCAGGCGGCGGCAGCAGGGTGCAGGCGGCGCTCCGGTGACGCGACGGCGAGGTGGTGCTGCGTCCGGTGGTACCGGCGCCTCGCGAGACAGAGATGATTCTGTTTTCTTTTTTTTTTTTAAAAAGAAGCCCCACGAAACGTTAGTGGTCGGTAATTGGATTTACCGACCGTTTGTAGTCGGTAAAAATTGGTCGCTGAAATAGTAGTCGGTAAAATATTTTACCAACCGTCGAAACGGTCGGTAACAAATTACCGACCGTCTACCGACCGTTTACACAGTTGGTCAAAAATGGAGGGAAGAGGCGCGTACCGACCGCCTAAACGGTCGGTAATTTGGTACAGTAGTTGGGTATATTTAAGTGGAATAAATTTTCCACCAAACTCAGAACCCTGTAGCCATGTACCGACCGTTTAGCGGTCGGTAAATGGTCTGACTAACATTGGTTTTGGGGGGAAAAAATTACCGACTGTGTTCAGTCGTCGACGGTCGGTAATTTACGACCATCTATTGACGGTCGGTAAGTGCGGTCGGGCGAAGAGGATTTTCTTGTTGTGTTATTTATTTATTTATCTGTTTAAACGATTCCCGGCTGACAATTAAAACTTTTATTAAATATTACCCACAATTTTCGTCAAAACGATTTCAAACATATAAATCATTTACATTTGCATAAAATAAAAATATTTAATTTATTTTATTACTTCCAAACCCGAAAATATTCGTTATGAGCGTAAAATCGCATATTTATGTATAATTAATTCTTATACCAGGGTATAAAAATACGGGGGATTACAGAGGTAGCCTGGTTACTGAAGAAAGGCCATTTGGATCACCTAATGGGAAAAAAGGATAGAGACAAGGCTAGCGGAAGCGGAACCGACAGGAAGCCAAGAGGACCACCTCCGCCACCCGAAAACGCCAAGGTAATTAACTTAATCTCTAGTGGATCTTATATTTGTGGACAAACATATTCTGTAGCTAAAAGGTTCGCAAGAACCAGCCCAGCCGAACCCGGAGCGCCTAAGGAGCCAATCAGCAAACAAGAAAGAGATCTACAGAACATGACAATCAGTTTCGACGGTTCCGAGGTTGACGAATCAGAACATCATGACGGACTAGTAATCTCTATCCATATCAGCAACTTCCTTATGAAACGGGTACTGGTAGACAACGGAAGCTCAGCTAACATCATCTTCAAAAACGCCCTCGAAGCCATGGGACTGAAAGTGGAAGACATCACCCCCCTACCTAAGGTTCTCGTAGGTTTCAGCGGAGAAACCAAGCACACCGTCGGAGAAATCACTTTGGAAACATTTCCTGGAGGCCTCATCATGGCTACTAAGTTCAGTGTAGTCGACTGCCCATCAGCCTACAATGTCATATTGGGAACCCCCTGGATCCACAAGATGAAGGCGGTGCCCTCTACCTATCACCAAGCCATTAAGTTCCCCACCCCTTGGGGAGTACAAGAAGTAAAAGGAGACAGGCAGATAGCCAGGAGTTGCTACAGCATAACACTGAAACCAAAGAAAGAAAACATCTAGCAATTACAGCAAGATCCAGCGCCAGAGGCTTCACGAGACTTGCAGATAGACGAAGTAGCGTTGGATCCAAGCAAGTCGGATCGTGTAGTTCAAATTGGAGCCAGCATGCCGCAAGAAGAGAAAGAAACAGTGATTCAATTCCTAAAAGAAAACGCAGACTACTTCGCCTGGACTCATGAAGACATGATAGGCATCGACCCAGAAGTTATCACTCATAAGCTAAACGTCGACCTAACAGCCAAACCGGTCAAGCAAAAAAGGAGAAAGTTCGCACCTGAAATAAATCAAATCATAAACCAAGAAGTGCAAGACCTACTCGAAGTTGGAAAAATAAGAGAGGTAAAATACCCATATTGGCTAGCAAATGTTGTAGTGGTCAGGAAGAAGAATGGAAAATGGAGAGTATGCATAGACTTCACGGACCTAAACAAAGCGTGCCCAAAAGACCCGTTCCCTCTACCACACATCGATGCCATGGTCGACGCAACAGCTGGACATGAACGACTCACATTCTTAGATGCCTACTCCGGCTACAATCAAATCTTGATGCACCCGAGTGACCAAGAGAAGACAACCTTCGTTACAGATAAAGGGATATACTGCTACAAAGTCATGCTTTTCGGGTTAAAAAACGCAGGTGCTACCTACCAACGGCTAGTGAACAGGATGTTCAAGAATCAGGTAGGCGACACTATGGAAGTATACATTGATGACATGTTAATAAAATCCAAGAAGTCAGCACATCACATCTCCCATCTCCAAAAAACATTCCAGGTAATACGAGAATATAATATGAAACTTAACCCTACAAAGTGTTCTTTTGGAGTTGCTGCAGGTAAATTCTTGGGGTACATAGTTACCCGATGAGGCATAGAAGCTTGCCCAGACCAAGTACGGGCCTTAGCAAACATACAGTCACCAAAGAACCTGAAAGAAGTCCAAAAGCTCACAGGTAGAGTGGCCGCTCTGAATCGATTCATTTCAAGATCTTCCAACAAGTGCCATCTATTCTATAACGTACTCCGGAAGAATAAGGGATTCGAGTGGACCAAAGAACACGAAGCAGCACTACAAGAACTAAAGAGGTATCTAGCGACACCACCAGTACTCTCCAAAGCCGAACCAGGTGAGATCTTACAGTTGTATTTAGCAATAAGTGACAAAGCGGTAAGCTCAATACTAACTAGGGAAGCTAGCAGTCAACAGCTGCCAATATACTACGTTAGCAAAAGCATCTTAGATGTTGAAACTAGGTACAACTCGCTAGAAAAACTAGTACTTGCTCTAATTACAGCATCTAAGAAGTTAAAACACTATTTTGAAACGCATACCATAGTGGTAATGACTAACTACCCTATTAAGGTCGTGCTTAAAAGACCAGAACTAACAGGAAGAATGGGCAAATGGGCTATCGCCCTCAGTAGCTATGAAATCCAATTTCACCCTAGAACAACAATAAAATCACAAGCTCTAGCCGACTTTGTGGCAGACTTTAGCCCAACTTTGCAGGAAAAAGCCGAGATCGAAAAACAAAATATACTACAGGTGGCAGACGAACAGGTATGGAAGCGATTTGTAGACGGTTCCTCTAACTTTAGAGGCGCCAGATTAGGGCTTATGCTAAAGTCACCACAAGGGGACCAGGTAGTACAATCAATAATATGTGATTTTAATGCTACTAACAACGAAGCAGAGTATGAAGCTTTAATTGCAGGTATGCAGCTAGCAAGGGAACTAGGCGCAACCGGTCTAGACGTCTACAGCGATAGCCTGTTAGTCGTCAGCCAAGTTAAAGGTGAATTCGCAGTAAAGGACTTGAAAATGACAGCCTATGTAGAGGTAGCCAAGAAGAGGTCCAGCTTCTTCAAGCCTTTCACGATACAACAGATCCCAAGAGACCAGAATACACAAGCAGACGCACTTGCCAACTTGGGATCGGCCCTGAAGAAATGCAATTACAAATCGGTACCAATTATCCATCTAGCTGAACCGACAATAACCAAGGCGCAACCTGATTTGATTGTTAACAACGTGGATGATCAAGCATCCACCAACCAGCCCGACTCGGCTAGCTGGATCAAACCCATCACAGATTACTTGATAGACGACGTGTTGCCACGCGATAAGCAGACAGCAAGGAAAATTAGATCCATAGCATCAAAATATCAGGTAATTCAAAATGTATTATTCAAAAGATCTGCTAGAGGTATTTTGCAACGATGCTTGCAGGAACACGAATGGCCAGGAGTACTCCAGAACTTCCACGATGGGGAATGTGGTTCCCACATATAGCAGGAAGGTCTTTGACAAACAAAATCTTATCGTACGGCTACTATTGGCCAACAATCCAGACAGACGCCGATAACTACGTCAAAAGGTGTGATAAGTGTCAAAGACACGCAGTTATGATACATAAACCCTCTGAATCGTTACACCCATCGTTAACACCTTGGCCCTTCATGAGGTGGGGGATGGACATCGTTGGAAAACTTCCCCCAGCTCCTAGACAAAAGGTATTTCTCCTAGAACTAAACGATTATTTTTTTAAGTGGATAGAAGCAGGGGCATACCAACGGATCCCAGTTTATCAGTGACAAAACAAGAAATTTTTGCCGAGAGTGGAACATCACCCTCACTACGTCAACCCCCAGGTATCCACAGGCGAACGGACAAGCTAAATCCAGCAAAAAAATAATAATAAATGGCATTAAACACAGGTTAGAAGCTAAGAAGGGAAAATGAGTTGAAGAACTACCTCAAATCTTATGGGCAAATCGCACGACACCAAGGACAGCAACAGGGCAAACACCCTTCTCCTTGGTGTACGGGTGCGAAGCCGTCATCCCACCTGAGGTAACTATGCCAATAGCTAGGTATGGCTTGCTCACCCCAGAAGCCAACGACATAGAGTTAGCCAACAGTTTGGACACCATTGAAGACTTAAGGGAAAACGCATTCATCCGAATGGCCAACTACCAAAACATCGTGGCACGAAACTTCAACAAGAACGTCAAAACAAAGTCCTTTTGTGAAGGAGACTAGGTGTTGAGAAAAGTGTTTCAGAACACGCAGGAGCTAAACGCAGGTAAGTTAGGGGCTAGTTGGGAGGGACCCTATCAAATCAAGCGTGTCATTGGCAGGGGCGCCTACCAATTAGTAACCCCAGACGGGACAGACATCCCCAGGAGTTGGAACGCGTCCCACCTAAAACTATATTATTTCTAAAGAGGTAACAGCTATCAACGCTCCTTTCATGTGTTTTATTCCTATTCCTTAGAATACCCTACTGACTTAAGCATCGGAGGGCCGTTGGTGGAAACACCAACGGTCGCCCCTAACCCATTTTTTGCAGGCTTTAACGCCAGTAAAGGAACGCGACAGTCTTAGGTCAGAGTACCAGCTACAAAGGCTAGAAACGCCAAGCTATCATAAGCTATACGCCTAGACGCCAAGTACCGGCTGACAACGGCACTCAACACAGGTTATCTACGCCAGGAATGAAAGTACTTTGTATCAGGTAAAAAACATATTCATGAGTAAAGCATTTGAACACTCGTAACAAAGATAAAGACGCTAGTGTACCTAGCCAAAAACTACTGTCAGTTAACTAACACAAGCACCCGTTGGCCTCGTGACCAACGGTAAAATAAAAATAAACACAAGTAGCAAATTGTTTCAACAAAACATAAGTTCAAGACTGATAGTTAATTAACAATATCCAAAAGAGAAGAAGGTGTCAACGGCTAGGCTTCATCGTTGGTGGGAACCTGATTTGCTTGGGGGACCGCTTCCTCCGGCGCAACATCAGAGGCCTTAGAATCCGTTGTAGACTCGGCTAGTGGCTTCAAGTCAGTTATGTCACCCACTTCCTCTAAGTAATAATCTATTTCCTTTTTGAGGTCTTCCTTGGAGAAATTCTCAAAATACACCAAGTAAGCTAACTTGGCCCTAGCCAGAATAGTGGTGTGGGCAACACAATCGAGGACCTCTTCTTCCAGTTCGTGCACCCGCTTCTCCAGCTCCTCGATCTTCTCATTCTTAGCCGTCTCGGCTTCCTCTCTAGCTGCCTCCATCTCTTTCTTCTGCTTTTTCAGAGCTTGTTTCAGCTTCTCTCCAAAACCCTCCTTCTCGAGCCTAAGTGTTTGGCTTTCCTCCCTAGCTGCTTTCAGCTCCCTGCCTTGGCGAGCTATCTAGGATCTAATCACTAGAGAATTCTGCAAACCCTGCCAAAACCAAATCCCAAGTTATGGAAGATTCATGGGATCATCCCATACAAATGGTGCAGAAGTCAACTAAATCACCTGAAGTTGGAAAGCCACGCCCTGCGAGGCGATGGTCTGAGGATCGAGAAGGCGAAGACGGTGGCTAGCAGCAGGGAACAGCAACTTGTCTGCTTCCGGGAAGATCCCCTCGTCCACGGAAGGAGAGGCTAAGAAGTTAGGGGGCATGAGAGACCCGCCAGCGCCAGCGTCCATGTCGATGAATTCAGAGACCCTAGGCGGAGCAGCACGTCTGTGTTGCAACTGAGTTCCAGACGAATCATGCTCGCCTGTTTTATTCCTCTTACGTCTAGCGGCCCTACGCCTCATTTCAGCATCAGACATAATATGACCAGCACCTGAGGACAAGCCAGTAACAGTTAGGTAGTAGCAGTATGGGCATGAAGCAAGATGGACACTCGTGTTGGGACATACCTCAAGCCATAGCCGGCTCGCTAAAGACTGTGGGAACACATTTGCTGAAGAAGCGATTGTCAGTAGGAATTTCAAGAAATTTGTTGATCAAGTCTCTTTTTAGTTCGAACACTGGAGAAGCTACGCGATCTGTGAAAAACCCAAATAAGAGTGAGAGTTAAAACCTAAATCAAACCTTTAACGTTTAGAGGAACAAAAAACTACCTCCATTGTGTTCCATCCGGCTCGCATGCATCTCCCTTCTTCACGCAGGGACGACTTCTTCACAAAAAAGAATCGAGGCTTCCACCACCTATTATTCACAGCCTCCTCCTCTACCAACTTGGTCTCGTTGTCCCTAACCCTCAGGGTGATGCGAGCCACGTTCAGCTTCTTTATAGTGTATACAGCCATCAGCTCATCAACAGAGAAAGCTATCTCCTAATTCCTAGAAAGCTCTTCTACCACGGAACATAATCTCCAAAATCCAGGACACATCTGGCCCGGACTTAGGTCAAAGGCACTAATCACTCCTCTGGTAAGAGGACTAAAGGGGAATTGGTGGCCTAAGAGGAAGGGGTACTCATAGAAAACTACGCATCCTTCTGGGCATTTCCAAGGCCTATCACTTTTAGAAGGGGCTATTAATTCAGCATCGACAGGGAACCCACACCCCTCTCGAATTTTCGACAGTTCTCCCTCGTCAATTATGCTCACAATATCGTCTTGAGGCCTTCCCATTTCTAGTTCTAATTGCTGAGAATTCGAAGCCCTAGGAATTCTCCTTCTAGCACACTGTTTAAATCTAGGCATAAAAATGGAAATGAAGATCAGTTACCTGGTTACTGAGAATCGCTGAAATCGGAGGGAGGAATTGGCTAGAGTGGAATTCGAATTTTCTCCAGAATTGCGAGGAAGTGTGAGGATGAGAGTGAAAGAATTTTTTGCATGCGTTTATAGGCTTTGGAAATTCGAATAACCGTTTTTAAGACCACTAGTCCATTAATGCATAATGGATAGTGGTTGCATTTAATTGGAGGTTGCAAAAGTAAACTGACAGCCTTTTTCTTTGAAATTCAAAGTTCTTGCTTTTAATTGTTCAGAAACTGACGTCCTTGCAGGCACGGCTTCAGCTTACATCTCGAGTTTGGCAACCCAGGTTACAAGCTGGGGGCAATTGTTATGGCTAGAATTTTCTCCTTGCAGGAACATGAAGCTTGCTAGCAGAGTCAGCATGCCTAGAAGGGAATATTCTCTAGGAATCTTGGACTCAGATTAAGTCCACGGTGGTTGAGCATATTAAGGAGTAACTCAAACTCCCTTGACCAAGCAGGGCGACACGTCAGCAACCCGTTGCAGTGGGGACCTATTCTCTAGGGATTAGGACGGCAGTTAAGGATGATTATATATAGTGAATTTTATGGTTTTGTGAAGAAGATATATACAATCCTACTTAAGAAAAGTAGACAAGCAAAACTATTTCTCTCCCATCTCTGTAAACCGTCGAAAACAATTGGCATTCACTTTACATTTATAATTCCATTGTACGCAATAATCAATATCAAAATAGTGGATTGGTGGACTCATAGCCAACCGTGGTTGGTCACCTATTTAAAGGTTTTCCGCGTCACCATTCTCGTGTGTTCATCCGCGCTCCCAGTTTTCATTACTTTTTTTGTTGAAATAACGATCTAGTCGTAGCCGAATCATCCAATTTACGCATCGAGTGAAATTTGGCACAAACAATTATGAGTCACAATTCAATACTATTAAATAAGATGATCAAATTTTTATAAGATTGTTCATACACCAAATACAATACTTTTTTCATTTTACTAATTAATGTCTCAATTTAATACTTCATCCACTCCATATTAGTTGCAACGTTCCATTTTTTACGCTTGTCAATGTATAATTTATATACGTAATATCTTTACATCCATTTTACCAAAATTTATAAAAATTAGAACACAATAAATAATAATTGAGACGATTCAAAAGACATACCACATGACTATATTTTTTTACATATATAAAACACAAAAGTTAATTATAAAAGTAATAATGAATAGTATCCAAATTGCTAACGTTTTATAATTAATATGGAGCGCATGAAGCATCGTCTTTATTTTTATAATCTTCAAATTTTGGGTAAGCATACGTAATATTCCATCTGTTCCAAATTACTTGCTACATTCTCTTTTTCATATCTTCCAATACACAATTTTAAATTAAAATATCTTTAACTACACATAATAAAAAATTATATGTTGAGGTGATTTTGTGGTCACAACAATGTAATTTATATTGGTGGGCGTGAGAGCTAGTCCAAATTCCACGTAACGGGCTTATGAATCTGCACAACGAACAAACGTGAGCTACCCCCGGTGGTGTTACCGGGGAACGGCCCTCCGACGCTCAAGTCAGTAAATGTGAAAGTATGAGAATGTAGAGAGAGAAAATAAGGGAGAAGTTTGAGGTGTGTTTTGTTTTTTTTGGATACCTTGGCATGTGCATGGATGTGGACTATTTATATTACCTTGAGAATGTGTGAGGAAACTGCCCCTGGTTGGTTGAACTTGACCAGGCAGGCTGGGCTGGACCTGGTCAGTAACCCTGTACCTGGTAGGCGATCCTTTGGCCTGATAGGCTGGACCTGGACCAGGCTGCTATTCTCAGGACCTGGTAGATTCGATCTTGACCAGGTAGGTGCTTGAGCGTGGATTTAGGTGGTCAGGTCCCCAGTACAGACTTTGGCCTGTATCTGGGCCTGACCCTTTTTGTGGGCCTTCCTTGTGATAGATTCCTTTTGTTTGCTGATTGCTGGATTGGGCCTTAGCTTTGCATGTGGCTGGCCCAATAGCTAATGGGTGCGTTTTGCCCCATCAATTTGCCCCCCAAGTCCATAAAAATGGAGCAATAATTTTTGTGGATTTTGTCGAGTGGGCCCTGGTCCTGGTAGCAGGACGTCGTGAACAGTCTTCTTCTTCTTTTGAATTTGAAGAGTTTTTTTTTTTTTTTGAATTGTGGGACGTGGGGGCAGCAGTTATGGCCGCCTTAATTGCTCCACTAACCGTCGCGTCTAGTGGGCTGCCAGGGAGTGGGAGATGTATTTATAGGGGGAGTTGAAGAGTTTTTGAAACTTTATTCACAAATTTCTTTTCTCTCATCTTTCGACTCTCTCTCTCTCTCTTCTTTCTTCTTGCTTTCTGCTTTCTGTTCCCCTTTTACTTGAAGTACCACCCATTCATCTCCTTAACAATGGCCAACCAACCTAGTACTTCAGATTTTTCTTTGACCTTGAACGAGCCTTGGGATGAAATCTTTCAAGAGGACCCAGATGTTAGTAGTGACGCCATTATTGCAGCTCAGCTCCAGGAGGCGGAGAGGGAGTTGCCAGAGGAGGAGGAGCCTGACCAGAGCAGGGCTCTGGTAGTTCGGAATGAGGACCTGAGGGTCCAGACCAGGGTAGGTGGTCCTGTCGGTAGCGACCACTACCTGGACGGTGAAGGACGGTGGGTTTCTGTACGGTGGGAGGACTCTGAGGCCCTTCAGGGGGTCATGCAGATTAGACCGTCTACCGCGTTTCTAGGGAAGATTCACCAGTTAAATCTGGTGTCCAGAGCGAACATTCTTGCCTTGGCACTTGGCCTGGATGGGTATCAGTTTTTTCAGCCTTCTCCAAATTCTTGTGCCTGGGATCCTGAACCAGGGCTCGTCCCAGTCTTTCTCGCCCACTTAAACTCTGGGATAAGGTTCCCCTTGCACCCCTTCATTGTGGAAATGCTGGAGGAATGGAACGTCTGCCTGTCTCAGTTAGTGCCCAATGTCATCCAGAGGCTGATTGGGTTTATCTGGGTTTGTGAGTTCAGGGGTCTTCCTATGAGCTCCAGGGTCTTCCGGACGATGTATAGGTTGAAACCGTACAGGGGGTCTAATGTGCCCAAGGGTTGGTGGACCGTGGAGGTCCTGAGGCGTGATAATGAGACCTATGCTACCACCTACCCTAAGCCTAGGGAGATGGGGCACTGGTATTATGAGTTCTTGTGGTTGGTGGTCCCCTTGGGAAGCAGCGAACCCAACGTGTACCTGCCCAGGACGGAGTGGGCCAGGCCCAGGAACACAGAGTGGGTAGGGTTCGAGACGCTGTCTGCTGCTGACCAGGCAGTGGTCAGAGAGTTTGCTGCCCATCCCCCTACCAGCAGCATTGGGAGTGCTACTCCTGTGGTGTGGCTCCCACACCTGAACCTGATTAGGAATGAAGCCTATCTGGCCCTGTCTAATCTCAGCTGCAAGATGACTAGAGGTATTTTCTCTTTCATTTGTTTTGCTTTTGCTTTTTCTACCTTGATTGCCTTGAATGCAGTTTCGTCTCACCCTTTTTGACCTGTTTTCTGGCAGCTGAGGCCCAGGTGAGGGTGGACTGGGATAAGTTGGGTGTAGATGACCAGAGGAGGCCTTCCAGGGCCATCCCCCTGGAACCTCCAACCAGGATGAAGTTCGTCCTGTTGGAGAATGACAAGAGTCTCCCTTTGAGGCCTGCTCCTAGATTCGTTCCTTTCGACCCTGATGCCGTCAGGAGTAGCCAGGGCAGGCTGCCCCCCAGACCGAGAACGGATGCAGAGGATCCTTCTTCCATCGCCTCGAGGATAGTGACTGGACCAGTCAGGAGGTCCAGGAGGAGTGCGGGGCTGACCCCTCCTGTGGCCGGAAGCGCTAGGGTTGCAATGACTAGGCACCAGGGGTCTTCCCTGGTTATCAATGAAGGTGGGAAGAGGCCTAGGTCTTCAGATCTTGGGGAGGCCACCTTGAAGGGCAAGGAGGTGGTCACCTTGGACGATGATGATGACGATGATGAGGATGAGGAGCCTTTGAGGCTTAAGAGGAGGAGGAGGATCCTGGAGCAGACTGGATTTCAAGCTGCTATGGCCATCCATGAGGATGACCTGACCCAGGCTGGCCCGGCCTCTCCTATGGGGGGAGATGAATTCCTTCTGGGGAGTCATCCTTCTGACAGGGCTAGTTTCTCTGGCATGCCTTCTTACTCCCAGCTTTCTAACTGGAGTGGGAGGTCTGCAGAGATGGCAGGGCCTGTCAACTCAGCTTCTGAAGTACCTGGTTCTTCCTCCTTAGGGGGCCAGGTAGCCGCAGCAGCAACAACATCAACACCAACAGCAACTACAACAACAATAACAACAACAACACCAACAACAACAGCAACAGCAACAACAACAACAACACCAGCAACGACAACAACAACAACAAAACCAACAACAGCAACAACAGCACAAACAGCAACAGCAACAACAGCACAAACAGCAACAGCAACACCAACAGCAGCAGCAGCAGAAGCACAAAATTTATTGCCCTCCTATAACCTTCCCCCTGAGTTGGCAGCCTTGTTCAACTCTGAGTTCCCTACGCCTGAGGAGGGAAGTTTTGATGCTGCCCCAGGTGTGGCTTCTGATAGATATATCAGGGGGATGCTGCACAACGTCTTGCGCCCTCAAGACAGGCCATCCAGTTCGGTGGCCGACCCTGGGATTACCCTGAGATGGGTGATCGGACTGGTATGAATTTTGTGACTTTCTTCTACTTTTGCTACCTTGCTGTGCTTTCAACTGAGGTTTGCAATTTGTTTTCCTTTTGTAGGTGGTGAAGTATGGGGTGCTGGCCAGCGAGTTCCTGACCTTTGGCCTGCCCTACCTGACTCACGCTGGGGACAGAATCAACAGCCTTCAAGAGGAGGTGGTCTCCGTGAAGCAGAAGTACCTAGCAGTTCTTGCAGAGCAGACCCAGGCTTTCGAGACTTTCCATGAAAGGATAGCGGCTGCTGAGAAAGCCAGGGATGAGGCCCTGGGGAAGTTGAAGGAGGTCCAGGAGGAGCTTGTGGAGACCAGGGGGCAGGTCGAGCAGTCTAAGGCTAGGGCTGCTGAGGAGAGGACCAGGGCTAACCAGGTCAGGGAGGACCTCCAATCCAGGGTTGGGGACCTGGAGGAGGTTGGAAGGAGCAGGAGTGAGAAGATAGCTGAGCTCGAGGAGAGGAACCACATCCAGGCTGGGGAGCTCGTGGCCCTTAGGGGCAGTGCTGAGAACATGAAGACTAAGCTGGTGGAGCTTGAGGATGAACTGGAGTCCAGGGCTCACCTCACTAGGACGGACCAGGACTTCAATGATTATTTCTTTGATGTCTGGCTGTCCGCCTTCAGGTGTGTGAAGCACGTGTATCCTGACGTGGACTGGGAGGTGGTAGAGGAAGGTTACAGGGCTGGCCAGGGTTCAATGCCCCTGGCTGGTGAAGTTCTTCCTTCCTCTATTCAGGAGTACTTGCATCCCTTGACTCCTGAAACACCTGCCACTCCAACGCCCGAGGATGCTCCTGTTCCTTCTCCTGCTCAGCCCGCTGTTGCTGAGGGGCTTGCTCAACCTGGGACTTCTGCTGCTGATCTTGCTTCCCTTCAACCTGCACAGGGGGTGCCCTCCACAGTGCTGCTCATAGTTCAAACGTCCATCCGGTTGAGGTGGAAGTGAGTAGTGGAGCAGTTGACCAGGACAAGGTTGTCTTAGAGGATGACCAAGGTGCTCCTGTTCAGCAGGATGGCAGGGGGTCTCCCCCTGCTTAGGAAGTTTGGCGATCACCTGGTCATCAGGGGGATGCCTCTTCCTGCTCTAGCACCTCTGGTCATGCCTTTGGTTGACCTGTTCTGGAGTATGCTGGTGGTATCCTCTTGTGCCCTTGAAGCTCTCTCTTTTTGCTTTTAAATTGTCTTTCTGCTACTTTAAGAACAATTTCTTTTGGCCTCTGCTTGGGCATTTTAGAGCCAGGTGGTCGTCGACCCTGCTATTGTAGAATTTGTATAATTCCTTAACATTTTTACCATCCACCATGGGGTGGATGTGTTTTATGCTTTTCTTTGAATACTCAACTCTGCATTTTGCTTGTATAAATGTGGTTTATTTTTGCAAAAATTTATATGTGCTATGTGTTGTGTATATTCTCTGCCCCCCCCCCCCTGGTTGGAAGGTGATAGAATGACCTTCTGACCAGATACGGGTTGCAGTGGTTCCAACAAGTATTTGAGTCCGCTGGCTTGATTTTGTGAATCTTGATATTCTGCTGCTCTTTTTATGAATGCATGTGTTTTTGTATGACCAGGGTCCAGGTGAACACATGGACTGGCCAGGGTGTTTGGGGTGGATGAGTTTGCCATGTGAACTTTTTACATCACCCTACCCAGGGCCAGGGCATTTTAGGAAACATCCCTTTGTATGGCCTTAGGCCAAGCAGGTAAGTGGGTTGGTCAGGGTATTTGGGTAAGTGTATTTGCTGGGCAAACTTCTTTACACTACCCACCTTAGGACCAGGTTGTATGGGGCACACTCCCTTGTATGACCTGAGGTCAAATGGGAATGTGGACTGGACAGGGTATTTGGGTAAGTGTGTTTGCTTGGCAAATTCTTTGCACTACCTTACCCAGGGCCAGATCGTTTAAGGCATGGACTTGTGTATGACTTTGCGTCAAAGAAGTACATGGACTGGGCTAGGAATGGGACCAGGTGTGCCTGCTGTGCAGGCCTTTTTCACTTGCCCCCACCAGACCAGGTCGTTTAGGGCATGCACCCTTGTGTGACCTTGGGTCGAAGAAATGCATGGACTGGGCAAGGAATGAGACCAGGTGTGTTTGCTAGGCAAGCCTTTTTCACCTGGTTCCACCAGACCAGAACTTTTGATGCATGCACCCTTGGCCTTAGGCCAACAAATGCATGGACTGGGCTAGGAATGAGACCAGGTGTGCTTGCTAGGCAAGCCTTTTTCACCTGGTTCCACCAGACCAGAACTTTTGATGCATGCACCCTTGGCCTTAGGCCAACAAATGCATGGACTGGGCTAGGAATGAGACCAGGTGTGCTTGCTAGGCAAGCCTTTTTCACCTGGTTCCACCAGACCAGAACTTTTGATATTTCCAGTACAAAGACTTGTAGGAGCAAACTTGAATTCTCATATTTATACTACAAATTTTGTTTTTACATCACTGGCTTACAGTAATTGAAATAGAAAATCTAAGCATAGTACTTTTTGAGCTGGTCAGCATTCCATATGTTGGGTAGTTGATTTCCTTCCAGGTCCATGAGGCGAAATGTCGATGTAGACAGCTCTTCGTAGACTTGGTAAGGACCTTCCCAGGTTGCTGATAACTTGCCATGGATTTTGTCTTTTTGCACAGCTGCAGCTTTCCTTAAGACCAGGTCACCTGTTTTGATGGGCCTGTTCCTAACTTTTCTGTTGTAGTACCTGCTTATCCTGTTTTGATAAGCAGCTAGCCTGATTGCAGCTTCTTGTCTGATCTCGTCGAGCAGGTCCAGGCTCTCAGAGAGAACCTGGTCATTAGCTTTTGCTTCATAGAGGTGAACCCTTAGAGAACTGCTTCCAACCTCTATGGGGAGCAGGGATTTAGTACCAAAGACAAGATTGAATGGTGTCCTGCCAGTGGATTCTTTGGAAGTGGTCCTCAGTGACCACAACGTGCTGGGAAGTTCTGTTAACCACCTTCCTTTTCTATCATCCAACCTCTTTTTTAATGCGTTCAAAATTTGCTTGTTGGCTGCCTCAGCTTGGCCATTGGACTGGGGATGACACACTGCAGAATAGGCGAACTTGATGTGAAACTGGGTGAGGTAATCTCTGAGAGGTTCGTTTTCGAACTGCTTCCCATGATCGAAAACCAAGCACCTGGGCACTCCATATCTGGTTATGATGCTTTTCCAGATAAACTGCCTAACGTTGCCTCCTGTGATCGTGACCAGTCCCTCTGCCTCTATCCACTTGCTGAAGTAGTCAATGCTCACTATCAGCCATCTCTTCCCCCCCTGGGCAGTGGGGAAAGGACCTAGAAGGTCAATGCCCCATTGAGCAAACGGAATAGGGTTGAGGATGGGACAGAGGTCGTTTGCTGGTTCAGATATGGTTGGTGAGAACTTCTGGCACTTTGAACATTTTTTGACCAGGGCCCTCGAGTCTGCCATCATGGTTGGCCAGTAGTATCCGGCTCTGAGGGTTTTGTGGGCCAGGGTTCTTCCTCCCATGTGGTGACCACAAATACCCTCATGAACCTCTCTCAGGATGTGGTTTCCCTCATTATTGTCAACACATTTTAGCAGGGGCTGGTCTGTGAATGACTTCCTGTACAATTCTCCATCGACCAGGGTGTACCTAGTAGCCTTTCTTTTTATTTTCCTGGCCTGATCCCTCTCAGCTGGGAGCTGGCCTGTATTTTTGAAGAGGATGATCCCACTCATCCAGTTTACTGGTGAGTCTACCTGGTAGGTGTGCTCTCTTGCTTGTTCTATGGACTTCGTGGGCAGGATTTCCACGAAAACCTTCCTGGTCAGCTCTGGAAGGGTAGAGCTGGCCAGCTTTGCCAATGCATCAGCTTGTGCGTTTTCCTCCCTAGGGATTAGCTGTACCACGAGTTCCTCTAACTTAGAGGACCGGTCCTTCATTACTTTTAGGTATTCAATCAGGGTTGGTTCCCTTGCCTCATATAATCCATTAAATTGATTTGCGACCAACTGTGAGTCTGTAAACAAGTGGACCTTGGTGGCTCTCATCGTCGAGCACAGTTGAAGGCCTGCCAAGGCTGCTTCATACTCCGCCTCATTATTTGTTGCAGTGAATTGAAATCTCAGAGCATATTCAATCACGTCCCCCTCAGGCGAGATCATGACAACCCCTGCCCCTGAACCTTGTTGCTAGGAAGAGCCATCCAAGTAAACGATCCATGGACCTAGGGTCTCCATGTTCTCCTCGTGGTAAGAGCATTCAGCGAGAAAGTCGACCAGGGCTTGTGCTTTGATGGCATGGCGTGGCTGGAACTTGATGCCAAAAGCAGTCAGCTCCAGTGCCCACTTAGATATTCGGCCTGACCTGTCCATATTTTCTAGTGATTTTTCCAGGGGCATATCTGAGAGGACCACTACTTCGTGAGCATCAAAGTAGGGCCTGAGCTTCCTGGTTGCCAGGACCACTGCATAAGCTGCTTTCTCTATCATGGGGTACCTGGTCTCAGCTGAAACCAGGGCATGACTTACAAAATAGATTGGTTGCTGGATTTTTCCTTCCTCTCGAAGGAGCACTGCACTAACAGCCGCCTGGCACACGGCTATGTACAGGTATAGGACTTCACCTGGTACAGGCCTGGCCAGGGTGGGAAGTTTTGTGAGATGGCTCTTCAGCTGTTTGAAGGCTTCTTGCTGTTCTTCACCCCAGGCAAACTGTTTGTTGCCTTTGAGGACCTTGAAGAAGGGCTGTGTTTTTTCCGAGGATTTGGCAACGAACCTGGACAGGGCTGCCATGCGCCCAGTCAGTCTTTGAATGTCTTTGACTGACTTGGGCTCTGGCAGGTCCAGGGCTGCTTTGACTTTGTCAGGGTTCGCGTCAATTCCCCGTTGACTAACTAGGAACCCCAGGAACTTGCCTGATCTGACCCCGAATACACATTTTTTGGGATTCAGCTTCACATTGTGCTTCCTTAAGTTGTTGAAGGTTTCCTGGAGGTCCTTGACATGGTCTGCTGTATGTACACTTTTGACTATGGAGTCATCTACGTACACTTCAAGGTTCCTGCCTCTCTGGTCTTTGAAGACCCTGTCTACCATTCTTTGATATGTGGCCCCTGCGTTCTTCAGGCCAAAGGGCATCATGACATAGTTGAACACTCCGCAGCTGGTGATGAAGGCCGTCTTGTGTTTGTCTGCAGGGTGCATGAATATTTGGTGGTATCCAGACTAAGCATCCATGAAGCTCAGCATAGCATGCCCGCTGGTTGAGTCTACCAGCTGGTCTATCCTTGGCAGGGGATAGAAATCTTTAGGGCAGGCCCTATTCAGGTTTGTGAAGTCCACGCATATTCTCCATGTTCCGTTGGACTTCTTGACCATAACCACATTGGCCAACCATTCTGGGTAGTCGCAGGGTTCGATGAAACCTGCCTTGATTAATTTGTTGACCTCTGCCTCGACAGCTTTATTCTTTTCAGCAGAAAAGTTCCTCCTTTTCTGTTTGATGGGTTTTGTTTCTGGGAGCACACTCAGGTGATGGGAGATGAGGCCAGGGTCTATCCCAGGCATATCACTTGCCTCATAGGCGAAGATATCATGATTCGTTCTGAGCAGGGTGATCAGGTTGCACCTCTCCTCTCTGTTCATCTCCGTGCCTATAATGACAGTCTTGCCTGCCCCTTCTTCCAACTGAATTTCTTCTGTAGTCTGACCAGGTTGGATAGCCTGGTCCCTGCTTTGTTCCTCAGTTGGCTTGGCTTCTGGGTCCAGGTACTGGTCTGTTCCCAACGATGTGCTGGGGGTATCGTGACTGGTGGTGAGGATTTTGTTTGGTTGGGGCTGCTCATCCCCTGTCAGGCGAACTTTGTTGGGGCTGTTCTTAGCCAGCTCGGACAGCCCTTGAGCCAACCTACTGGTCCTGGCCACTTCCTCAGGCCTGGATTGCCTGATTTGGGTCAGGTTACAACTTTTGGCAGCCTCTTGAGATCCCCTCAGGGTGGCTACCCCCCCAATGTCGGTCACGTACTTGAAGCACACGTGGAAGGTGGATGCTACACCTTCGAACTGGTCCATGAATGTTCTACCCAGGATGGCGTTGTACGGTGAGGGTGCTTTTATCACGTGGAACCTCACCATACAAATTTTTTCAGAATCTTCCTGTCCCAGCTTAACAGGAAGGTTGATTTCTCCCCTGGGCACTATTGATTCGCCCATGAAGCCTGATATCGGTCCAGGGGAAGGAACCAGCATGTTGTCTTTCAGGCCCATCTTGTGGAAGCACTCCGCATATAGGATGTTGATGGAGCTACCTCCATCGATCAGGGCTCTTCTCACCAGGCTGTGAGATATCTGAACAGAGCAGATTAGGGGGTCATTGTGAGGGTAAGATACTCCCTCACAGTCCCCTGGTCCGAATGAGATGGTGGGTAGAACTGAGGGCCTGGTATTTGGCAGGTTTCTAGCCGAGTATGACCTGCCCGATCCCAAGGCCCGCAGTTCTGCCCTCAAAGAGCTGCTGGAAGGTTGGTCCCCGAAGATGACTGCTATGATGTTGTAGGGTGGTTCTGGGCCCTTTTTCTTTTGCGACTCCTTGTCACATTTTTTCTCGTGAGCAGGGTCACTCTTTTCTCGTGCTGCCTTCCAGTCTTTGTATTGTTTGAAGTACCCTCTGTTAATTAGGTCTTCAATGTTGTCGCGCAGGGATCTGCACTTTTCTGTGGCATGACCAGGGCATTCATGGAAGTCACAGTACAGGTCCCTCTCTCGACCTGCGGTTTTCATGGGGGGTGGCTTTCGCCACTTGTCTTCATTTTTGTGGGTGGCATAGATTTCTGCCACCGACACGGTCAGGGGAGTGTAGGAATCGAAGATTGGAAAATCGTGTTTCCTTGAGTCCCTTCGTCCTCTTTTCCCTTTGTCTCCCTTCTTCTCTGGCTGTCCTCCTTTCTCACCTGGGGGAGCTCTTAATGCTTTATTGAACTCCTCTGTCCTGATGAACTTGTCTGACTCCTGCATGGCCTCTGTGAGAGTGGAGACGTTTTCCCTGACCAGGTGGTCCCTGTAGGACCCTGGTTGTAAACCATGTTTCAGGGCCATCATCACTATGTCTGGTTTGAGGGGGGACACAGCAATGGCTTCCCTGCTAAACCTCGCCAAGTACTCGCGCAGGCTTTCCTCCCTGCTCTGCTTGACGCTCATGAGCTCCATAGAGCTCTTCTCTCTTCTTCGTCCACTAATGAAATGACCAGTGAACTGCTCGGTGAGTTGATTGAAGTCGTATATGGTACCTGGTGGCAGGCTCTGGAACCATGACTGGCCCAGACCTGTGAGGGTGGTGGGGAAGTATTTGCACCAGGTAGCGTCTGTGTAGGGGCCGAGATACATGTGACCTTCGTAGAGCTGGATGTGGTCATTGGGGTCCCCTGTTCCGTCATATTTGATATGACCAGGTAGTTTCACCCTCTGAGAGGGCTCGAATATCACCGAGGCATGGAATGGTGACTTCGTGGGTGTTCTCACTTCTGGCCTTGGTGGCCGTCCTGCTCGGAGGCTCGCAGATGGTCCTGGAGTCTCTTGTTGGGTTGACTCCAGACCTGTTTTGGCTACTGGGGATGGTCCTAACCTGTCCCTGACAGTTATGGGTCCCCCTAATCTGTCATGGACAGTTGGAGGTGGCCCCAGCCTTTGGTGCACAGGTCTTCTCTCACTCAGCCTATCATACACTGTGGTCCGGTGGGAAGGCCCCGTGTTAGCTTCCCCCTGGACAGTGGTATGAGGCGATGGAGATCGCCGGCGGTGTCGTTTCGCCTCCTTCCGAGTTGTTTGGATAGTGTCGTCCACTATTTTCGTTTTGCCCGAGGTTGAGAACCAACTTGGGTGGTTTCTCGCTTCCCTCGTGGTGTCCCATTCACTCTCTCCCCACTTCACTGGAAGGGACCTAGGAGGAGTGGGTCTGTGCTGGTTGGTTGAGACCCTTTGACTGCCTGACCCCTGTGCGTAGCTGAGTTTTCTTCGCACACGGGGTGGCCTTTTGCCCTTCGTTGGAGTTTTCGAGGCAGATGGCCTCTTCGTGCCGATAGAGGAGGACGGTGGTGGTGAGGATACTGCGTAGTCCTCATCCGACGACTCATCCTCATCCCCTGATCGTCCACTTGCCTCGGGCTCACTCTCCCCTGATTCCTTGTTCAGCAAGGAAGCTGCTCGAAGGACCCGAAGTGCTTCCTTGACCTGAGATTTGGTAGGTGCATCTGCACTTCGATCGCTCCGAGATACCCTAGGAGCATGGGCACTCGCGCTCTTCTCTTGGTTTGAGCGCTGTGGTTGTTTGCTGGAGTGGTTACCGGAGTTACCTTGTTGAGACATTGTCAAGGTATTTCGGAGGTGGAAGATGAACTGAATATGGCACTCGTACCCTCCTTCTAGCGCCAAATTGTTGAGGTGATTTTGTGGTCACAACAATGTAATTTATATTGGTGGGCGTGAGAGCTAGTCCAAATTCCACGTAACGGGCTTATGAATCTGCACAACGAACAAACGTGAGCTACCCCCGGTGGTGTTACCGGGGAACGGCCCTCCGACGCTCAAGTCAGTAAATGTGAAAGTATGAGAATGTAGAGAGAGAAAATAAGGGAGAAGTTTGAGGTGTGTTTTGTTTTTTTTGGATACCTTGGCATGTGCATGGATGTGGACTATTTATATTACCTTGAGAATGTGTGAGGAAACTGCCCCTGGTTGGTTGAACTTGACCAGGCAGGCTGGGCTGGACCTGGTCAGTAACCCTGTACCTGGTAGGCGATCCTTTGGCCTGATAGGCTGGACCTGGACCAGGCTGCTATTCTCAGGACCTGGTAGATTCGATCTTGACCAGGTAGGTGCTTGAGCGTGGATTTAGGTGGTCAGATCCCCAGTACAGACTTTGGCCTGTATCTGGGCCTGACCCTTTTTGTGGGCCTTCCTTGTGATAGATTCCTTTTGTTTGCTGATTGCTGGATTGGGCCTTAGCTTTGCATGTGGCTGGCCCAATAGCTAATGGGTGCGTTTTGCCCCATCAAATAGTATCCAAATTGCCAACGTTTTATAATTAATATGGAGCGCATGAAGCATCATCTTTATTTTTATAATCTTCAAATTTTGGGTAAGCATACGTAATATTCCATCTGTTCCAAATTACTTGCTACATTCTCTTTTTCATATCTTCCAATACACAATTTTAAATTAAAATATCTTTAACTACACATAATAAAAAATTATATGTTTGAAAAGTACACATTGAGACGAATCAAACTAGATCTATCATGACTATATTTTTTTTATGTACATGAAACTATAAGCGGTCAAAGTTTAGAAATGAATAGTGTAATGTTTCAGTATGTAGCAATTAATTTGAGACGGAGGGAGTATTTGTTAACAAACAAAATATGAAACAGATAAACTGATGAAAGAGACCGGTAACCCAAAACCTAACCGACAAGTCGACAACCGTTGGCCGACACCTAATCTTACTCACAGTAACAAGGCACGAAAGTCGATGTAATGTAATCCACTAACTCTTTTTAACCAAAAAAAAAAAAACCAGGCGTCGCAATCAAGCAATTTGCAGCGCAACATGAACGTCACAAAAATGCACCCTCCAATCATTGTCCTTCTTTCGTCTTTCATTATTACCCACTGCAGCGAGTACACGCCACACCTTCTCTTTCGTGCGTATGGTGGGCGGCAACACTTCCCTGCTCTGCTATCAACTCTCCTCTAAAGTAAAAATTCTCACCTTCTCCTTGCCTCCACTGCCCACTTGCCACGTGTCCTCCACTATAATTCTATCCCACCCACATTAATTTTTTTTTTCTTCCCGCAAACACTTCTACATGAATTTTTTAATACTTCCTCAGCCTTGAATTAACTGTTCAATTAAGGTTTGGGGTGAGATTTAAGTTCAGATATATTTTTTGTAAAATAAGTAATGGTTACAGGATATTGCTATACCTATTCGGTGGGTAGTCTAGCCAATTAATAGAGACTTTAAAATATTATTAAACTATAAAATTATATGTGGGCCAATTACCAAAAATAAAAACATGTACTGTAGTTATTTTGGAACGAATGAAAAAGAAAGTGAAGCAGTTTAGGACGGAGGGAATAACAAATTTAAAGGTATAAACGGAAAAATTCATTTCAAAAAAATTTTAACACCAGTAATTTTTGAGTTTTCTCTTTTGCTTGTGTTTAAATTATGTTAATTAATTTGTATATTTAAATACTTAAATCTATACTTTAAAATGCGTGCAAAAGAGTTTGTGTTAAATTTTAATTAGAATATTAGAACAGGCCTGGGCAACCCAATATAGAAGAGGAGAGTTATGTTACTTACAAGCCATAGAATATTCCATGCTAAAACCAATTGGTAATAGAAGGAGTAACTCCTAGACTTATAAGTTAGTTTAGTGTCTCCTCATCTTCCGATGTGGGACACTCACTAGTGTAGCATATGGGGCTCAACATTTTGGTGCATGAAAAAAAAAAATGAAAGTATTTTATTCTTTTATTTTATTTCATAGCATGTCGATCACCGTATGAAATACCAAGATTACCCCTGTTGAAATTCTTCCTCAAACTCCATTTCAACAATATATAGAGTTGTATTAGTTGGACTTTGGCAAACTAATGAGACGTTTGAATGGTTTGATCATATCCCCAAAAAAACAAACACAAAAGTTCAAACTGTTGATCATCTATCATCTTCAATTCATGTTATGCTAAAAGGTCAAAGGAGAGAGAAAGATAGCAATTGTATGTATTGTTGGTTATATCAAATCAAAAAAAAAAAAGATGGAAAGGTATGAAACAATGAAGAATATAGGGTCTGGAAACTTTGGGGTTGCTAAGCTTGTTAAAGACAAATGGACAGGAGAGCTTTTTGCTGTCAAATATATTGAGAGGGGACAAAAGGTCTCTATTTTTCCTGTCTTTTTTTTTTACTCTCCTTTTATTTGCTTTTTGTTTTTTCTCTAACATATTCAAATAATCAGATTATTATCCTTATCCTAACTAATTAATTAAACTGTTTTTTTTTTTTTTTTTTTTTTGGTGGGGGGTGTTTTGTATGTACTAGATTGATGAGCATGTTCAAAGGGAGATCATGAATCATAGATCGTTGGATCATCCTAACATAATTCGATTCAAAGAGGTGAGAAATTTCAATTCATAAACGAATAATAATAATAATAATAATAATAATAATAATAATAATAATAATAATAATAATAATAATAATAAATTATGGCCTTTTTTTTCATGAACTTTTGAACTAATATAAAGGAGTAGTCTTGAAGTTTAAACGATGGAATCATTGTTGTTCAATAATTGAAGCAAGTAGTTGTACTATTTTGGTTATGTTCTTTATATGTTTTTTTCTTATACAAAGATGGAAAGTTACTAGTTTGGTCACATGAATTGGTACCTAAATTACTATTGTATATGTAAATAGATAAATATAATTGTTCATTAATTGTATATGTAAATAGATAAATATAATTGTTCATTAATCATCATTTGTTGGTGTGATAAGGTAGGTAGCATGATCATTTGTTCATCAATTCTTATCATCAATGATCATTTTTTAGTTAGACTTCTAGAATATGTACCTAATACTCTACTTCATATTAACATTTTTTTCCTTCATGTTTAATTATTATTTTATCAACTATTTTTATATGCTTTTGAAAGTATTTAACAATATCCAATTGCGGTACTCGTATTTTTAAAAAAATAATATATTCTGACCCGATTCTTATCTCATTTTCATTTCGTATCCTATTTGCTAGTTCTATACTCGAATTCAACCAACTTAAGCGATAAGTAAGTATGAGTAATAATTAGGCGTGTTTAATGGGGCAGAGGCCCATTTAAAACCCTAATCCGACCCATTGAAAATTTGTGTGGCCCAACCCTTTTTTAGAAATGGGGCGGGTCTTAATAGGGTCAACAACTTAATGGGCCTAAGGGGGTCGGGTCGGACTTTTAAAGGGCCACTTAAATATCTTCTCATATTTCCCAAAAACTTCCTTAATTTCTCTTAGATAGTGTGGGCCAGGCCGGGCTGGGTCAAATAGCGCCTGACCCGGTCCGACCCGCTAAAGAATGTGTGAAGCCCGGCCCGGCCCACCAAATAATTGACCCGCCCCGGCCCTGACCCGACCTGTTGAACAGGACTTGTAATAATGTAGAATAATATAAGCTTTTGATCAAAAGTCAAGGTGTTGTTCAGTTGGAAGAAACATCTAACGTCCATAATCCTTAAGGTCACGAGTTCAACAGCAGCCCTGCTAAAAGTAATTTTCTAAGATGAGAACTTTGTGTTATGCTACACAACCTTATATAGCCTACCTCTTATTATTTATTAATTTTTTTAAAAAAGAAAAATGTAAAAAGTCATCTATGTATGCATGTGATAAATAATAAATTGAAAATAATGGAATAGAATGAGGGAAGTGGTAGAGAATTGATGGGGTTTATGATCATGCAGGTTTTCCTCACTCCTACTCATTTAGCAATATTAATGGAATATGCTGCTGGTGGAGAGCTTTTTGAAAGAATTTGTACCGCTGGCAGATTCAGTGAAGATGAGGTTTTGTGTCTTTTTTCACTAATTTACTTTTACTTATTATTATCCTTTTTATCATTAAAAAAAACGTATTTTTTTTTTAAAAAAATCATAATTAAATTTGAATAAAGTTTAGATAGCATCTGCCGTTTGGATATGTGAAATTCATTTCAAATTAATGTTATGATTTAAATTCATTTTATTTGTAGGTTTATTTTTAGAATTTTGCATTGAAATGACAAGTTTTGATTACTCATTATTTGAAATACAATACATAAAATTCAATTAAGGATTTGAGTTGGAACTTGAGCCAAATTCAATTAAATTTTTTTAACACTTGCCAAACATGTCAAATCCACATATATATATATATATATATATCCATCATTTCGGGTGACATCCATACAAAATAATATAAATAGAAACGACCATAGGCAACATAAAAGTGTTACATATGGCCCTGTTTAGTAAATAGAGTTTAGATTTTAGCTATTAGAGTTTAAAGCTTGCTGATAGAGTTTTCACTTTTTGTTCAAAAGATTTTTGACTGCTGAAAGCTATAATGTGTTAACTTGTTTGGTAAACTTAGCTGATTAATTAGAGTTTTACTTCTAAATAATGTAAGATGACTCAATCCTATAATGAAAAAGCCACTTATGATCGATCTTGATAAAATTTTATTACCTTTCTCAAAAAAAAAAATACTTTTCCATTGGTTAAACTTTGTATGAAATAAGTACGAATGAAAATGTTTTCTTTCAAATTTTGGACGAATATTTAACTCTAGTTTTCAATTTTATTTTTCTGCCCAAAACAAACAATGTAAAATGATGAAAATAATATAATACTCAGGTAACATATTTTCCTTCCCATTGAACACACCCTAAATCTTGTTTCTAACAAAGAATGGTCTCAAAATAGCATGATTAATGTGAGCTAGAGTATAAGCCAAGCTATGTTACTCGGACTCTAGTACACATGTCCGAAATAGATACGTGTCCAAGTGTCTAACTCTACAATTTTATGAAAAATTTTTATAATTTCAACCCAAAACGAAGTATCCAAATGTCGTACTCATGTTCGAGTATCGATCAAGGATCCGACACTGGTAACATGATGAAGAGTCCGAGTAACATAGAGTATAAGTAGGATGTTCCAAAAGAATGAATATATATGTGCTATATATATATATTTTACATAATTTCAATGTTTCAGATCAAGTGCTGAGCTTGGGAGTTTTCTTTAATGTATGTTTTCAGGCAAGGTATTATTTCCAACAACTAGTATCAGGAGTCAGTTACTGCCATTCCATGGTATACACATACATACATACATACATACTAATCATGCATTTAAATCTTGCTTTAAAGTTTAAATTCTAATTTCAGCATTGTATACACCTAATTAAGAGGCTCAAGTTCAAATTTTCTTAAAAAATGCAGCAAATTTGTCACAGAGACCTGAAGCTGGAAAACACACTATTAGATGGCAGCCCAGAACCACGACTCAAGATTTGCGACTTTGGCTACTCTAAGGCAGTGGCCTCCTCTCAATCTATATACTGTATCAATTATCAATTTTTCAACTTTTTTTAAAGGAAAATTTGTAAGAAATAAGTCAAGGTTTATCCTCTCTTCTCAAATTAAGTACTCCCTCCGTCTCAAAAAAACTAGCTCTTTCATAAGGGTTTGAGGTGGGATTTTTTTTGGACCCACTTTTTGTAAAAAATAAGGGTAAAAATGTAAACTTGTAGGTAAAAGTAGGTAAAAAATTGTGGGTATTAACTATTAAGTGGTAAGTAAGGGTATAAATGTAAAGTTGTCGGTCAGTCATCTGCAAAAAAAAAAAAAAAAAAAAAAACAAACAGAAATGGAACATTTATTTTGGGATGGATGAAAAATAAAAGTGGAGCAGTTATTTTGAAAGGGAGGGAGTAAAAAGTTTGATTAAATCACAATAAGTCAACATAATAACCATCTCAAATTAGATTTTTTTCACTATTTACTTATTGATTATTAAATCAACATTTTCAATACACAAAACATAGTTTGTCCACCAGTAAATTGTAAATAAAATTTAGTTTGAACGGATGTGTAATATGTTATTAATTATCAAGTAATAAAAAAGTTTGACTTATTTTGAGAAAGACCGGTAAAGGTTATTTTCAACAAATTTTCCTTTTTTTTTTTTTTTTGTTATGTTCATTGTTTTTGAGTTTTTTTTTCTTTCATTGATAATGCATTGAATAGTTGATTTTTTTTTTTTTTTTGTTGTTGTTGTTGAACAATGACAGTCATCAGTGCTACACTCGCAACCAAAATCAACGGTTGGAACTCCAGCCTATATTGCCCCAGAGGTGCTTTCAAGAAAAGAGTATGATGGAAAGGTAATTACATGTTTGATGATTCTTCATTATAATATTATCCACGAATCATTGTTTTGGGCTAGCTGTTATATTTCAACCGAAAGAATTAGGGGGTGTTTGGTATGAGATTACTAATATAATGATTGGAAACAAATAAGCAAGTCAACGGGTAATATATGGTTATCATTCGAAAACGGTAATTGTTTTCCCTTGATTTAGGAAAGTAACAAGGTAAGAAAATTTGTTTCCTAACAAATTTGTTTCCGTTTCCCACAACTCATAGCAAACAAATTGTAACGGTATTATTTTGTGATTACGTTTTCTATATATTCTAATTTTTTGTTATACCAAACAACCCATTAATATGAATGAAATTCATTAAGAATTGCAGATTGCAGATGTTTGGTCTTGTGGAGTCACTCTGTATGTAATGTTGGTTGGAGCTTATCCCTTTGAAGACTCAGAGGATCCCAGGAATTTCAAAAACACTATCGCGGTATGTATGTATTTATGTATGTATTTATGTATGTATATATGTACGTATGTATTGTATATGATGATTATTTGAGTGTCTAATCTGATAAAATTGTATGGTTAATGACAGAGGATACTAAGTGTACATTACTCCATCCCTGATTATGTCCGCATCTCCAAGGATTGTAACCACCTTCTATCTCGAATATTCGTTGCCAACCCTGAAAAGGTAACGTACTTTTGACACATACTTTTGTACTCCGTAACTTGTTGCCTCGACTTCGTATCATATCGTTAAGGATGTGACTTGATTTTATTACAAGAACGTAACAAGGCCGTGTTCATTTGGACTCAATGAATTTGAATTAAAAATTGAAATGAATAAAATGAATCAGAATGGAGTCATGGACTCAGTAAGAGATGAAATTTAACAATCACCTACTTTATGGCTTGTAAGTGAACCTCGTATGGCTTGTAAGTGACCTCGTATGGCTTTTAAATGATCTAACTCTTCTCTTTCATATTGGGTTGCCCAGATCCGTTTCTAATATTCAATCAAATTTAACAACCACCTACTTTTTTGTGGAAAAAAAAGGTTAAAGTAGGTAAAAAGTAGTGAGTTATATGTAGGCTATTTACCAAAAAAACATGAAGCAGTTATTTTGAGACAGATAAAAAACATAAAGTAAAGCAGTTATTTTGAGACGGCGAAAGTACTATTTTAAGAAATGTATGGGAAGAAAGTGTGACAAATCGTGACAATTGCTGATGGGGATTTATAGAATTGGCATTAATTATACAAATAAGCATTCATGCATTCTTGTGATTAATTATTTTGATGGTTTGAATTACATATGGTGGACATATACATACAAAAATGTAACATGAATAATGTGTGTACTTTATGTATGATGTAGAGGATAAGCATAGAAGAGCTAAAGAAACATCCATGGTATCTAAAGAATTTGCCGGAGGAATACAAGGAAGGTGGGAAAAATGAGACCTTAAAAGCAAAGGATGAAAAAGATCATTCATCACAAGACCAAGAGGAAATATTATCCATAATACAAGAAGCAAGGAAGCCCGGAGTGCCCGGAAGTACGCTCCTAGGCGGAGATGGTTTGTTCGCCGGTGGAAGCATGGATTTCGACGATAGTGAGCTTGATGCTGACCTTGATGATTTAGAAATGAGTGATGATTTTGTATGTGCCTTGTGATTAATTATTTCATGTGTATAATTAGTACTTGAACATAACAAAAAAAAAAAACAGCCTTTTAGTTTTTCTTCATTATCGCTATCTATCTATCTATATAAAGCTTAAGTGTGTGCTATATATGCGCTTTTCATTATTTTCATGATGTTGTGTATATAATGGATGTGTTTCCTGATTAAAGATTTGGGATCGAATTGATAGTCCATTTCCATTATTAATAAAAACCAAACGGTACTTATTACAAATTGATAATCTCTCCAAAGATAATAATAGATTTAAAACAACAATACATATTTTAACTTCAACTTCACTAATTGTTTCGCTTCTGCCTGATTGCAGAATCATCTGATGATTTTTGTTCGACTTCAATATGTCTTGTCCAACTTCAACCGCCTCTTGTATAGATCTGAGGAAGAAAATATATATTTGAAGCCGTAAATCTTTGTTGACGATAACCATAACTCTTCAACCCAATGACTGAATGTAACTCATTTGAGGAAAAACAACCCACATACTATGAGAAATAACAACCCACAACAAAGGGAAAATAACAACCCACACGAGATGGGAAATAACAACCCATACAAGATGGGAAATAGGAACCCACACTAGATGAGAGAAATCTGTTTTAGGGGTTTTGTAAATAAGGAGAGGGCTAACCAAATCTATGCTACAAACTTTATCCAAAACACAATATTAAATGCAATAATAAATGCAGAAATAAATAAGAAAGTAATTAAATGTGCAAAAGATAATAATAACTCAAATTGCTGCTAATCAAGGTTGATTAAGGTTAATTGACAATTACAAGCTATGTCTTGTCAAATCAGCATATATTGGAATCTGTGCTACAATCATTACTTTTATACTTTTATACAAGAATCTCTTCCTACCTCCTAGTAAACTGCCAATGTGGGATACCCATTTTGACATAGTTCCATCTATTATGAGGTTGTTGGCCTACGATTCAAGCTGAAGTTGAGTCTGCCACGTGTCTTAATAAAGTGGTGCCACGTGGACTAGTGAGGTGCTGCCATGTGGATTCAGTATCTTGCCACGTGGACCTGTAATATCCTGCCACGTGGTTTCTTTTATTTGAGGCTTTTTAATGGCTCCGTGTTGGGCTGATGCTGTTGGGCGCTTCTTTGGGCCTTCAATTTGACTGGGCCTTACCCTCTATTTGGGCCAATAAATTGGCAATAACATTTGCCCCTCAAAAGGAGAAAAATTAGTCCAATTTTTCCCCTTTTGAACAGTTCCTTTTTAATTAAGATCCCTAACCCGCTTTTGGTGGCAAAATAAGGAAATTTTTTGAATTTTGAAATGATTGGGGATCTATAAATACCCCTAATCATTTTCACAAATCATTAGTCATATTTTGAGATTCTAGAGAGAAAAGCTTTAGAGAGAGATCTTCTGAGCAAGAACATCAAGACTTTGAACTTTTTTTGTGAATTTGAATTGAACAACAGGATTTTGCAAGAACTTGTTTGAGTTTCACGAAGAACTTCACTTTGATCCAATCGTTGATAGTTGCAGGTGTTTTTCCAACTTTCCTAGAACCGAGTTGTCAATCCTACAGCCAGGTATTCGCCTCTTCCTTCTTCCTTTTCTTTGTGTTTTATCTTTTGCATTAGGCCTTCTAAACCCAATAGTATGGCCGAATCCTTGAGTAGCAAAGAATCTAGGGTATCCGGACCCGTCTTCTCTTGGATGAGCTCTAAGACCCATTCTCTGAATATTCCTCCCTTTGTACCTTTGCAGGGTACTATGGCGAGGTTGAAGCAAACAATGCACGGCCCTTCTCCAGAGGATTCGGTTAGGGCACCTAACCAGGAAGAGACGACCGTCCCAGAAACTTTAAGTTTTGAGCGGCCAGAGGTCGAAATGACCGAGTCCAAGGTGAACATGGAGGAGGGGCACGACGTTCCAGGGTCTTCTAGAAAGAGAGCAGATAAGTTTTATGACCTGAGCATGTGTGGAATGCTAAAGGTCTGCCACGACTTATATGCTTCTAATCTGTTTCAAACAAGGGAAGCCTTCATTCATTGCGAAGGCTTCGAGATCATTGTACCGAAGCCAGAGGCGACCGTGAGGGCATTGCCTAAGAATGCCTTCCCGGTTTATGAGGCTGTGTTTGAGCTCGGGCTCCGTTTCCCACTTCATCCCTTCATACTGGAGGTGTTAGAGGGGTATGAGCTCGGCATCTAGCAGCTCACTCCCAATTCTTGGGCAAATATTTTTGGTTACATCGCCACCTGTAAACTGAGAGGTTACAGGATGTCCTTTGGCATTTTTTCTCATATGCATCACTTGAACAAAGCTGAAAACAACTGTGATGCCTGGTATATTCTTAGTACCCGGCCCTCCTATCAAATGATTGTCTCAAAGAATAATAAGTGGAGGAACTGCAGGAATAGGTTCCTTTACGTAGTAGCTGATGACGAGGAGCTTGCTAAGAGGCTAAATCGTATGAATACCGACCCCTATCTTTGTGGTCGTGACGTAGACTTGCCTCCGACCCATTATGAGGATGATGTGGTACTCAAAGGAGACCAATTTAAAACAAGAATCGTTTATTCTACTGGTAAAAATGGCAGGTTCCGGTACTTTGGGTGCCGGATTGGACGTTTTTTAAGGACAATATCTTCTTATCCGTTGCTGGCTTGAGTCAGGCCATTGATAGAGGTAGTTTGAAATTCTTTATTTTTCTATGTTCTAACTCACCTTTTATCTAACTCTCTTTTTTTTTTAGAGAGAGCTATGTCGAGGCTTACTAAGGAGAAAACAGGAGAAGCCACTAGCGATGCCTATCTCAACGAGATGTACCAAGCCACGGCGAAGGCTTGGGCAGAGAGGAAGGAAGAAGCAAAGGTATACTCTTGTTTTTTTTTATTTTTTTTATTTGCCTATTCGGCTATCAATAGGCCGAGTAGGTCGTTTTTTGTAAATGGTTTGCAATACCCTCCCTCGACCCATATTTACCCCACTCGGCCATTATATGGACCGAGTAGGTCATTCTTGGGAAATTGCTTGCAACATCCCCCCTCGACCCTCATGAAAGCCGAGAAGGGGTGTTGTCAATAACCTCAGGAAATTGCCCCTCTCGGCCACTATGTGGGCCGAGGGGGTCATATATGGTAGGTTGTTTCCAACAGCCCCCCTCGGCTCTTATGGAGGTCGAGGGGGGTTGTTGTAAACAACTTCAAGAAATTTCCCCACTCGGCCACTATGGGGGCCGAGGGGGTCTTATATGGTAGGTTGTTTGCAACAGCCCTCCTCGGCTCTTTTGGTGGCCGAGGGGGGTTGTTGTAAACAACTTCAAGAAATTGCCCCACTTGGCCACTATGGGGGCCGAGGGGGTCTTATATGGTAGGTTGTTTGCAACAGCCCCCCTCGCCTCTTATGGAGGCCGAAGGAAGTTGTTGTAAACAACTTCAAGAAATTGCCCCACTCGACCACTATGGGAGCCGAGGGGGTCTTATATGGTAGGTTGTTTGCAACAGCACCCCTCGCCTCTTATGGAGACCGAGGGGGTTGTTGTAAACAACTTTAAGAAATTGCCCCACTCGGCCACTATGGGGGCCGAGGTGGTCTTATATGATAGGTTGTTTGTAACAGCCCCCCTTGCCTCTTATGGAGCCTGAGAGAGGGTGTTGTAAACAATTTCAAGAAATTGCCCCACTCGGCCACTATGGGGGCCGAGGGGGTCTTATATGGTAGGTTGTTTGCAACAGCCCCCCTCGCTTCTTATGGAGGCCGAGAGAGGGTGTTGTAAACAATTTCAAGAAATTGCCCCACTCGGCCACTATGTGGGTCGAATGGGGGTGTGGTGAATAACTTCAGATTATTGCCCCACTCGGCTATTTTACGGTCCGAGTGGGTCCTATTTGGACTTAGATGTCTTGTCCTAACAGATGTAACTCTTGCAGGTGAGTGATGCCCCATATAAGGGGTGTAAAAGGAAGGGTGTCAACGCTTCTGGCACCAAGAGGAAGGCAAGGACTCCTTTGCTTCCGGCTGATAAAGGGAAGCAACAGATGACCCCTGAGGAGGTCAAGGAATTGGAAACAAAGTTTACCCCCATTCTGGGGAAGGGGTTGACTACTGCAATGTCGGTCTATGAACCAGGGGTTAAAGAAACACCCGGCGTCATGGCTCCTCCACACGCTTTAGCCGGCATTTCCCAGTCGGTTTCTAAGAACATTCCGCCTTCCATCAGGGACTTGGCGAACAAAATGGGAGGTAAATACTACTCTCATCGCGTTAGAACCTTGCGGTCTGTGTCAGGTAAAACTATTTCGTCTTCACCTTCTCATCTAGACTCAATAGTGCTTCCCATTTTTTACCCTTCAGGAGGGCCTAAAGAAGAAGAGGCCGAGAGCATGCCTGGCGACTCTTACCTTCCCAGGTACTCCGGGAAGGAAAAACTTGACATCGTCCGAGGGATGCTCAAGGGAGCTCCCAAGGAGGTAGCCCACAACATGAAGGGCTTTCATGATGGGCACATCATGCCCATTCTATACAACTTGGCCGAGGTATGCTTTAAATACTTGTTTTTATTTTAATGTTGTAGTAATTTTTTGTTCCAAACTAATATTCTTATTTCAGGCCATGTTGAGACTGGACGGCGCCAGATAGTGGCGCACTGACATGGTAAATGAAGTTAAACAGTCCAGGGTCAAGGTTAGTGAAACTAAGGATGCTGCTATGTTCACTACACTTCGACAAGACCAACTAACCGGTGCTACTGTGGAATCACAGGCCGACATAATCATCGATCTGAAGGCCTAGTGTGCCTCCCACCTGACCAAGATAAATGCCCTCACTGCCGAGTGCGATGAGTTAACGAAGGAGAAGAAGAAGGCTGAGAAGCGAGCCGACAAGGCAGACAAAGCATCTTCTTCTTCCCATGCGGCTCTTACAGAGACCGAGGCTCAGGTTACCCAGCTCCAGGCTGAAAAGAAGGAGTTGGAAGAGGAGGTTTCTTCCCTGAAGAAGGGGTTGGTGACCAAAATTATGGCGGCCGAGGAGGCCTACAAGAAGAAGGTAGCTGAGGCCTGGGACGTTGCCTACCAAGGCCATAGTTTCGGTCATCTCAGTCGTGCTATAGACTGGGTGGACATGAAGGGCTTGGCCGAGACAGCAGGTCGCTCCCCCCTCCATATCCATCCGATACTGAAGATGGAGAGGAAGAAGAAAAGGTCGGCCAAGGCGAAGACCAAGATGATAATGATGATGCCGAGACCTGATGCAATAATAAGTTAGTTTAGTTTTTGTTTTAGTTTTAGTTATTTTCTATTTATGTAGGCGGCTGGTCCGCCATAGTTTTTAATGGTTCAAATTTTATTTGAATAAGACGATGCTTTACTTTCAACAACTCTCGATTTTTTAGTTTATTTGTGTACTTAGCTTTTTTATTTCATATCAATGTTATGCCCCTGAGCAATGCAGTCGGTTTACATAGTCTGGGTGATTACTCACTGAAATGTCTTGGCAATATTTCTTTGCCAAAGGTTTTAGGGAGCAATCAATCAGATACCTGATTGCCCTTAAACCGAGTGTATTGCTCAATGATACATTTTTAGTCTGGGGGTTCGTCCTTACCTGGACGAGTTACCTCTTGACTTGGAAAACAATTAAAAAACTGTCCTTTATTGGGCCTGAAACAGTCTTCATCAAGATCTGCCACGTGGAATTTGATTCCAACAATGGGCCTTTTATTTTGGGCCTAAAATAATTAGGCAAATTTTTAGGAGTTTTTATAGCAAAACCACCTATTTTGGGCCCCAACTTGTTTTTAGGGAGTAATAAATGCTTTCCACCGCTTATAGGGGTAAAATTGGAACAATGTTGATGCTTGAAACTTCTATAAATACCACTTGCTTCCTTTGCATTCTTCACAACTCATTTTACAATTGCTTGAGAGAGAAAGAAGAGAGAGAGACTCTGAAGAATCTGCCAACCTTACTAGAAAGAATGTCTGGCAGCAAGCTTCCTGATGTGTCCAGTTTGTACGAGTTATTTAACTTCTTTTTAGTTCCTTTATGTAATTAGTTTAGCATAAGATTGCACATTTTGTTACTTTTGAGTTTAAACGAGAGTTTGGCTTGAAATGTAAAGTTGTAGTGTAATTTACAGTTTTTAATGCTTTTTAGGGTAAGTGTAGTTTGTAGTTGCGGTTTGGTTTTATGTGTTCTTGTAGTCTTGAGCTACGAAACATCATTAGGAGCATTTTTGGAGTCATTGATCATGCGCCAAGCACACTTAAAGAAATCATTAAGCATTAGAGGGAAAGAAAAGCCTTATTGTGAACCTCCAAATGCAGTAAGTCCAACTTCAAATAGAAATATCTCCCAATCTACTCATTGGATTTATGTGATTCAATATGAAGGTTGTAGCTCTCTTCAAGAGCTTTCCAACGGTAGGTCATAAGCCTTATTTCGTTAAGGAACAAGAGAGTTATGGCTATTTTAGTCCGAGCTGCGCAGACAGTCTACAGGGGCGCGCCCCGCGCCTCAGAGGGCGCTGCCAGCGCCCCCATTGCAGTGAGCATCAAGAAGAAAGCGCGCCCAGCGCCCTTTGGGGCGCCCCCATCACAGTATCCCTCCAAGGAATGGCGCGCCCCGCGCCTATGGGGCGCTGCCAGCGCCCATGTTACAGTAGTACTTCCAAGGAGGGGCGCGCCCCGCGCCTTTGAGGGCGCTGCCAGCGCCCATCTGCTCTGTTCTGCACGCGGCTTCATCCACTTGATTTCTAGGTTATAATTTAGTTTAGTATAAATAGAAAAGTGATTTTTCATTGTATAAAATCTAGTTTTTCATGTTCAAATAGTTCCTTAGCTTAAATTCTCTCTAGTTTCTCCTTAGATTACATAAAAACTATTAAATCTTTAGTTTGTAATTTTGATATTTAATCATGGAATCAATGAAGAATATTTGTTCATCAATGCAAATGGTAGCTTAAACTTGTTCTTGGGATTGGTTTCAATGATTCCAAAAGGCTCCTTGTGAGGATTCTCTAACTCTAAACTATTTCTTTACTTCAATTATTTACTTGCTCTTATATGAATTGTTATTGGTTTTGTTGAATGTTTTAGCTTGATCTTTGTCTTGTTATTATATTTTACAAAATCATTACTAGGGTTTGAACACAATCGATTATTGTGTTCAACCTCGAGTAGCAACTATCTTGTTCATGCTTAAGCGTATTCTTATTGTGAACAATTTAGTAGAGCTTGTTTAAACGTTAATTGCTTATTGCGTATTCTCTAAACAATTGCGTTCTTATTGTGTCTCCGTTCTTAAAGCTTTTGTTCACTGCGTGTTCTTTGAACATTAAGGGTTTTAGGCAATTTACGATTTATCTTGTCTAGCTAATTAAGGGGACTACAAGAGTTTACTCTTGTCAATAATTAATTGAGTATTGAAATGGTTTGGTAATTGAGAGTCTAATTCAATTAGCCGAGTCAGAGTCGTTGTAACCGAATCCTAAGATTCTTTAAAACTAGAATTTTCCCGTAATCAATTAGTTGTTAGTTTATTTTATCACTAAAATCTCCAATTTCCCCCCCTTGTTACCAATATCACTAAGGAATTAGTGATTCTCCCCTTTAATAATCCAAATATATATTAACACAATTAAATCAACATAAATCCGTTCTCTGTGGATACGAACCTTACTTGCCCTTTACACTAGTTGTAATTGGAGAGTAGGAGAAATTTACTTTTGATAAGTCTTTTATTTTAAACGACATAAAAGGCCTACCAAATTTTGGCGCCGTTGCCGGGGAACGGTGTTGTTTGATTGTGTTTAGGTAATATGTTTTTATTCCTGTTTATATATATATATATATTTTAGTGTTACTTTATTCTCATTGCTAAGCTGTGATCTTTCATAAGAGGAGTGTCTTCGAATGGCTAGTTTCTATGTACCCCAATTTGAGGATGAGGCCTTTTGGAGGTATTTCATTCGTTTGCAGGATCCACTTCTAGTCCATTATGATTGTGAGTTGTGGGAGATATGTGAGGTGATTTATGAAGGGTTAAACCATTCCACAAGGATTGTAGTTGAGGATACGTTTAATGGGGCATTCCGATCTTTAACTTATGTAGATGCTTGGGATTACTACCATTGGCTATCACAAGACACATATGAATGGGATAGAGCTTTAGGGTTCCAAAACCAAGGGTGCTCAACAAAATGTAACCCTAACTCTATCACCCTCAATCCGAGTTGGGAGGATCATATGTGCTTCAATCATGAAAACCAACAAAATGACCAACCACCCCATTACCCACAAAATGACCAAACATCACAATACAATGAGCCAGCCCAATTACCTCACCAAGGACCTTTTCCGGAGCAAGGTTCACATACGAGCTCCTCAACCGAGGAAATGCTCCATATGCTAACCAAAAATGTCATGATTATGGAAGGGAATATGGTCCAAATCCAAGATGAAACAAGAACAAATATCAACAACTTGGAAAGGCAATTGAGCCAACTTTCGGGGCTTTTGGCAAGTTTTGAAAGAAATTTGGAATCGGGTGAGCTCCAAATTCAAAAGGAGTCAAACCCAAAACCCCACTTTTCTTGCTTTGAGGATGAGGATACCATCCTTGAAAATGAGGAAATAACTCCATTTTGTGTGAATGTGTATGTGATAGAAGAGAACACTTTGAACGATGAAGTGTTGGCTGAGCCAAGTGGAATTTTAATGCCTAGGGTGATAGGTGAGATCTCTTACGGGGAAAATGCTCCCATTTTAGTCCCTCATGTGTCGTTCTCCACAAAACTTGACCTCATACCTTCCTTCCCCTTGTTTCTACCTCATCACATTCATTCCCCACCTCTTGAGGAGACTTTCCTTTCTTTTGATCATCCTCATTCCATTGTCCATGCCACCAAGGAAGTGGAAGCTTATGGCAATGACATCTTTCATTCCTTTTCTTCTTTTCATTTTGATTTTTCCGTTTCGTTTTCTTCTTTTCTTACTTTTTCTTTTCATTCTTCCCATTCCTTCCCTAACTGCCCTCCCTTTTCTTATATCATGGCTTTAACAATTTTTTTGGCATTGTTATTCTTGTTTACCAACTTGGTAAACTCTGATTTTTGGGCGGTTGCACATGACAAGCTTTTGCGGTCATTGAGGTGTTATTTACTAAATAACACTTGAGCTTGGAGATTTCTCCCCTTTTTTAACCCCTAAACATTGAGAACAATGTCAATTTTAAGTGTGGGGGTAGGAAATCCATCCTTGTACATATTTCTTTTTGCTTAAAAAAAAAACAAAAAAAGAGAAAAAAAATCCCGCTGAGTTGAAAACCCGCAAGAGTGGGCAACTCGGGCAAAAATGGGGGCCTTTGATAGGTTGAAAACCCGAAAGGGCGACCTATGCAAAATTTAAGGCTAATTGATCGAGTGGGTGAGTTGTGAGTTTTATTTATAAAAAAAAAAATTGAAAAAAAAAATTAAGAGAAAAAGAAAAGAGAGTAGTTCCTATGCAGATTTGGTTCAAGTTTGAATGTCAATCTTCGATCATTGGATCTTGTTTTTGGTAAGAACCCTTGTTCTTGTCTCTTTTCACTCATTTTTAGGTTAGTGAACCTTGTTTGAGTTGTTTCATATATTGTGGTTCACTAGCTTATGTTTTTGTTTCCTTTCACTTTGTTTTGATACAAAACCATGAATTTCCTGCCTAATTATGTATTTTGGTTTGGTATGAAAACAAGTAATTGATGGCTTTTTGTTAGAAGTCGTAACTTTGCAAGCTTTTGGTCTATGGCACTCTTATACTCATTTGATTTACTCGAGGACGAGTAAAGGCTAAGTGTGGGGGTATTTGATGTGTCCAGTTTGTACGAGTTATTTAACTTCTTTTTAGTTCCTTTATGTAATTAGTTTAGCATAAGATTGCACATTTTGTTACTTTTGAGTTTAAAAGAGAGTTTGGCTTGAAATGTAAAGTTGTAGTGTAATTTACAGTTTTTAATGCTTTTTAGGGTAAGTGTAGTTTGTAGTTGCGGTTTGGTTTTATGTGTTCTTGTAGTCTTGAGCTACGAAACATCATTAGGAGCATTTTTGGAGTCATTGATCATGCGCCAAGCACACTTAAAGAAATCATTAAGCATTAGAGGGAAAGAAAAGCCTTATTGTGAACCTCCAAATGCAGTAAGTCCAACTTCAAATAGAAATATCTCCCAATCTACACATTGGATTTATGTGATTCAAATTGGAGGTTGTAGCTCTCTTCAAGAGCTTTCCAACGGTAGGTCATAAGCCTTATTTCGTTAAGGAACAAGAGAGTTATGGCTATTTTAGTCCGAGCTGCGCAGACAGTCTACAGGGGCGCGCCCCGCGCCTCAGAGGGCGCTGCCAGCGCCCCCATTGCAGTGAGCATCAAGAAGAAAGCGCGCCCAGTGCCCTTTGGGACGCGCCCAGCGCCCCCATCACAATATCCCTCCAAGGAATGGCGCGCCCCGCGCTTATGGGGCGCTGCCAGCGCCCATGTTACAGTAGTACTTCCAAGGAGGGGCGCGCCCCGCGCCTTTGAGGGCGCTGCCAGCGCCCATCTGCTCTGTTCTGCACGCAGCTTCATCCACTTGATTTCTAGGTTATAATTTAGTTTAGTATAAATAGAAAAGTGATTTTTCATTGTATAAAATCTAGTTTTTCATGTTCAAATAGTTCCTTAGCTTAAATTCTCTCTAGTTTCTCCTTAGATTACATAAAAACTATTAAATCTTTAGTTTGTAATTTTGATATTTAATCATGGAATCAATGAAGAATATTTGTTCATCAATGCAAATGGTAGCTTAAACTTGTTCTTGGGATTGGTTTCAATGATTCCAAAAGGCTCCTTGTGAGGATTCTCTAACTCTAAACTATTTCTTTACTTCAATTATTTACTTGCTCTTATATGAATTGTTATTGGTTTTGTTGAATGTTTTAGCTTGATCTTTGTCTTGTTATTATATTTTACAAAATCATTACTAGGGTGTGAACACAATCGATTATTGTGTTCAACCTCGAGTAGCAACTATCTTGTTCATGCTTAAGCGTATTCTTATTGTGAACAATTTAGTAGAGCTTGTTTAAACGTTAATTGTTTATTGCGTATTCTCTAAACAATTGCGTTCTTATTGTGTCTCCGTTCTTAAAGCTTTTGTTCACTGCGTGTTCTTTGAACATTAAGGGTTTTAGGCAATTTACGATTTATCTTGTCTAGCTAATTAAGGGGACTACAAGAGTTTACTCTTGTCAATAATTAATTGAGTATTGAAATGGTTTGGTAATTGAGAGTCTAATTCAATTAGCCGAGTCAGAGTCGTTGTAACCGAATCCTAAGATTCTTTAAAACTAGAATTTTCCCGTAATCAATTAGTTGTTAGTTTATTTTATCACTAAAATCTCCAATTTCCCCCCCTTGTTACCAATATCACTAAGGAATTAGTGATTCTCCCCTTTAATAATCCAAATATATATTAACACAATTAAATCAACATAAATCCGTTCTCTGTGGATACGAACCTTACTTGCCCTTTACACTAGTTGTAATTGGAGAGTAGGAGAAATTTACTTTTGATAAGTCTTTTATTTTAAACGACATAAAAGGCGTACCACTTCCAAAGGAGAAAGGGAGCCTTAACAAGCTAGCGCTTTCTAAACATGAAGTATGAAGCACGGCTGAAGCAATGGGAAGAGAGGGAGAAGTGCCCTCATGATGGTCAGGACTCAACTCGTGTTGGCAAAGGGAAGAGCGGCGAGCCCTCTGATTCCAAGAAAGGAGAAAGACTTCCGAGCGAAAAAATCGGGTCATAATACGAAAAATGTCGAGCGAGGAGGCGTACAGGCACAGAGTCGAAGAGGCCTCGGATAAGGCATATCCAAACAAAGACTTTGGATATTTTAGTGAAATTTTTTGACTGGGTCGACATGAAGAACTGGTGTGAGCAAACTGGCCAACCCCTTCCTCCTATTGCTGTGATATCTGATCCGGATGAGGATAGTGATTAGGCTGGTTGCATTTAGGAGTGCTTTTTTATATTCTGTAAGCCTTTTAGTTATGGCAAGTGCCGAGCCTTGTCCATTTTGTATTGCACGTTATTTCTTATTATAAAAGACTTTATTTTGTGGTTTATTTAAGTCTTTACCCATTTGATTATTTGTGTAGTGGCTCGGCACTAAGTGGCCGAGACACCTGTTTGTTAACAACATAGATTTTTCTAATGGCTCGGCCAATTACAGCCGAGGCACCCCCTTAGTAAATCTTTTTAGATTTACAAGTGGCTCGGCCAATTATAGCCGAGGCACCCTTTAGTGAATCATTTTAGATTTTCGAATGTCTCGACCAATTACAGCTGAGGCACTCTTTTTAATGAAACACCTGGAAATGTATTAGGGGGGCATGGGTGGCCACCCTTCATCCTCGTGAAACTTGTCACTATTGGCCCTTTTTTGGTGTCAACTGTAACTACCCGACTTTTTAGCAACGGCGTTATTAGTGATAACGTCGTGAACAGGCAGTTACCAATCGACTTAGATACAAAAATAGAACTAAAACTCGTGGAATTAATACTTATTATTAATAATAATGGAATCCCAATTACAAAAGGTTAATTAAACTAGAAATCTGGTCCTAAAAACTGAAATAAAAACCTATTGCAAAAGTAGGAAATAAAAATAGGGGCCTAGACGCTCATCAACCCATCCTGCTACTAGCTTCTAGCCAGACATAAGCCCACTTATGCGACTGCATCATCACCTGAAATGGGGAGGGTCCACCATCAGTGGCGAGTAACTAGGTTGTCCCGCTTAAATGAGGGACCGCTAACCATATAATAGCATAGAATCAACCAAGGAAAATCATATAGAACATATGGAAATACGTACAAAAATACTTACGAAATACGTACAAAAAATACGTATAAAATACCTGCAAAATACGGTTAGGATACATACAAAATACGTGTACAATATAGGTACAGAATACGTACATCATACAAATACATATACGTATGACATACAAACATAACTACGTACAACATACAATTACAAATATGTACAACATACATATACAAATAAGTGCAACATACAATACCGTACGTACACAGCGGAAGACTTAAACTACAACCTAATACGTATACATATTCGAAAATACGTACATGCAATCAATCTTCCATTAAATACATATCTTATCATATCATGTCATTTCGTTTCATATCATAAATATCTTATCTTAACATTTCATATCATAATATTGGACCGGTCTTTATAGCTCGTTGTCGATCCCGTGTGCACCACAACTTTCCTAAAACATGCCGGGGTGAACTCGTGTAATCAACCCGTAGCCCTCCTTTGCGAGAACTAAGCCTAAGCTATGGCCATAACCCCTAAATAGCAGCTCGTGTACTACTACTTAGACGACTACATATTCTAGAATCAAGAACTGCGCAGATACCGCAGTCTGGCAGTGGCAACGACTTAACCCTATTGATGACTCGTGTATCACCAAAGGGGCGTCCGTAATACATACTATCTTTTCTAAAGGCCATCGTGAGACCACTATTTCTTTTAAGTCTTTTATAAAGGCCATCTTGAGACCACTAATTATTATTATATTGGTACTCATACCGGCCGTCAATTCCTTAATACCCGGTAGAGTATACCAAAACTGGAAGTACTAGGTGACCGTAATTGGAACTGAGAGGTTCAAAATCCCAGGAAAGAGAGGTGCGACACGTATATTGGACATCTTAAATACCAAGTCTTTCCTAGCCAGAGATCGAAACAATTCAATGTCCTTTTACTCTGTTTCCTTTCCTTCATTATTATTATATTATTATACCTTCCCTTCCTATTGCAACTTATCCCTACTGACTCCTTTAATTATAATAATTATAATAATGATAATAACAATAATAACAATAATTCCTAAAATTATTCTAATGTCATTACCAATCAAAAATTAAACTAAAACTGATCCTAACTTAATAGGGACACTCGACAATTCTAATAACAAAATAATAATTAAAATAAATTCATTAAATAATTATATAACAATTAAATAAATCATTTAAATATTCAATTAATCATATAAACAATTTAATTCAAGAACTTATTCGCTTAGTAAAAATTAAATCAAGAAAGTCATAAAGAATCATAATCTGAACAAGGGATTCGACAAGATATACTTTAAAAGTGTTTTAATAATTTAATCACACTATTTTACACAATCTGATTTTAAAGATTAAATTATCTTGATAAATTCGTAGACTAAATCTGGACAGTTTTACCGGGTTGAAAGATTAAATTATTATAAGCAATAAAAGGACGAATTTTGCCACGAAATAAATCTTAATTAATAATCAAACAGTAAAGAAACTCCCACGAAAAATTCATCAAGAAATAACAAGATTTGATCAAGAAATAAAATAAAAATTCAACCTTTCGTACTCCTAATACACGCATAAATCTATACAAAAACATGATCCAAGATTTCATAGAAATTACATAAAATAATCAAGAAAAAATTACATAATAATTCATCATATGGTTCGACAATTTACTAGGTGAACATGATACTAAACCTAACGGTTTTCATGATTTAATCCTAATTAATTATATAATTAGCTAAACCAAATTCAAGAGGAAAAGTCTAGTTACCTGGATTAGAGAAAGAAATCAGAAAAATCACCCCTTTGAAATACGAAAAAGTACACGGCCAAGCTAGAGGAAACTTTTAGGGTTTTCTTTTGAGTTTTGTATTGTATAGACAATATGTAAAAAGAATTAGGTTAGGAGCTTGTTCCCTATTTATATATAAAAAACAAAAGAATAATAATAAAAGAAAAAAAAATAATAAAAATATTAGTAAAATGGGAGGGGGCCGTGAAAGTGGAGAGTAGGAATAGGGAAAGGGAGTGTAATTAGGTAGACTTGGTTAGAGGTTAGACCAAGTTTAGGATTTCAAATTAACTAATTTAATTAATTAAATAGATAATTAAATTATCTAATTAACCATAAATTAAATAAAATAACTAAAAAGGAAATAGTTATTGACCATGAGAGGCCGGCCGTGAGAGAGGATATGGGTCATGGGACCCGGTTCTCGGATAAAAATTGACGAAATAAAAAGACACAGTCCAAATATACGGGCCTTTTGGACTTAGAATAATAAAATAATATTAATAACTGCGAAATTTTCTGGCCCTAAATTTCGGGGTATTACATCAACTAATGGGGAATAAGAACTTGGGGCATGGATTAGCACCAAGGGCGTTCGGTCTTATGTTTATAAACAAAATATTGCACACTAGCCTTTAAAATTTTCACTTTGAAAGTGATGGGGCCTTTTGAGACCTAGTCCTGCCCTTTTCATTAATATTGAATTTGATTACACTGTCTCTAATCGAGATCTTACATTGAAGTGTTTAAAAATAATACTTAGATTATCCGTGTTTCAGGATCGAACCTGTATGATTTGGTCAGGTCGGTTGGCGTCGAGACTTATGTCACGGAATCCAATCTAAAGGACTTCATGTTTTATCTCGCCTAGGTCTTTCTTTTTCTTCCCAACCCCTCATTAGTGACTTCTTTTGGATTGTCAGCAACCTTCCCCTTGATTGTTGTTAGATAGCACTCTGTTGCTATTTGTTGGTCACCGTGAACCGTGCCAATTTCTCCATTGTTCTACACATATTTCATCAACATGAGATGAGGGACTATAATAACCTTGGTAATGTTCAGAGTTTGGCCTGCCTAAAATAATGTTGTAGGCGACCAAATCCTGCACTACTAGAAATTTGATAAACATGTGTCTAGACTTTTCTTTCGTCCCTATCCTTATTGGGAGGGTTACTATCCCCACGGGGTGAACAATCCCTCCTCCAAACCCAATGATTGGGTGATTGATTGGCTGTAAAGTGTCATCTTGGAATCTCAGCTTCTCCAAGCAAGCAAGACTGATGATGTCGGTGGAGCTGCCCGTATCAATTAGAATCCTTCTGACTTTAAGATTCGCAACCTTGAATTCGACCACTAAAGGGTCATCATGTGGAGTACAGTTTGAATGTTAGGCCGATCCTTCTCGCCTATTAGAACTTTTATCAATTGTTAAAATTTTTTATATGTTTAGTAAGATTAAAAAAATATTTACATAGTATCAATTAGAATCCTTCTGACTTTAAGATTCTCCATTAAATGCACGATTGTAAAATTTTTATATGTTTAGTAAGATTAAAAAAATATTTACATATTATCAATTGTTAAAATCAAATAGTTAATAACGCAAAAGTTAAAAATTAGTTACAGAATATTGGTTTTTTGTTGGAAAATTTGGTGTTTTATTACTATGAAAACTACTAATGAAATTAGACGAACAAAGATTTATGGTAATTTATTTGCTGAATTTGAATTTTTCCTAAATATCGTTGATCAAGTACTTAGGTATATTGTATTGGTAGTGTTATGTAAGATTTTTTAGAAAGTTGAATTAGAAACTGTTCGTAATTTTTTTTTTTTTGGAAAGTTGAATTAAAAATGTAATAAGTGATTTTTTTCTTTTGGAAAACTGTATATGGTAAGAATTATGAAATCTGATATCATCTTAAGTTTAAACGGAAATTTTTTTAACTACAACTTGACATGTGTATAATTGAGGAAGAAAATGGTGTCAACAATTCATGTTTTAATATTACTTATAGAAATAGAATTATACATAGTAGAATATAATATGAAATAAAAATAGAATATAATAGATAGAAGATAGATAGATATATTTATAATAATACATTAATATTTGGAAAAATGGAATTTAATAATCCCACCTTTAATTTATTTCAAAATAATCTCACCTTTATACATCATCTTCTTAAAATGGACTATAGCATCCAAAATCGGGTCCATTTTGAGAAGAAAAATTAAAGGTGGGATTATTTTAAGCAACTGATATATAAAGGTGGGATTATTTTGGAATAAATTAAAGGTGAGATTATTTTGAGCAGACCACCCAAAGGTGGGATTATTCTTTTCCATTTTTCCTTAATATTTTAATTTTGTGTAATACTCCCTCTGTCCTAATTTACTTGTCCCAGTTTGATTTTGGGCACTTTTCACATGTGAACTTTGACTTTATTTAATTTAATATACGTAAGAAAAAACATAGTCATGATAGATCTAGTTTAATTCGTCTCAACATGTACTTTTCAAATATATAATTTTTATAATTTTTTATTATTATATATAATGAAAGTTATTTTTATTTAAAGTTGTGTCTCGGGATGTGTGAAAAAGATAATGTAGCAAGTAAATTGGGACGGAGGGAGTAGTAATTTACCAAATCCCTCATAAAACAATTTAACAAATAACTCTTTATTGTTTATAGGTCAACCCTTTTCTTCATGAAAACCAGTATATTACCAAAACCAAAAAAACATAACTACAATCCCAAACACCATAATTAAAGATAATGAAAAAAAAAAATCAAATGAAAAGAAAGCAACATCTTCTTCCTTCTACGAAGTATTCATCAACGGCCCACCTCACTGTAAATTCTCATCCCACACACCACCAAAAAAAAATTCACCATTGGTTTCTTCTTCAACTCAGCCACAACCTTAATAAGAGCACCGCCATTTATGCCAATATCACCGGCCTTGCCAAGATCTGAAATCATAGATATGTTGCTCTGAGTATGAAGAGGACAACCAATTTTGAAGGGATTTAATCGAATAGGATTGAGGTAACTTGTAACTATCTTAATTTAGTTTTTAAAGCATTATTGTGGTTGTTGTTAATCTGTTTTTTCACACTTAGTTATTAGTAATTTTAATTTAAAATAGATAGATATTCATGTGAAAGATGAAAATAGGATCTGATGAACAGGTTAATAAAATTGAATTTGTTTAATCTGATTGAATTAGTAAATTTGAAAAGATTTTCAAATGCATGCAAAAATTCAATTTCATCTACAAATATTTGAGATTTTTTAAATTTTATAACACAAAATACTCTTTTTTTTAATTTGATGTGATAATGTTTCAAAGTTCCGATGAATAGGTCGAAAACTTCTGATTTCTCTTGATTGTTGATATCTTCAAAAGTGGCAAAAACATTATAATGAGTAAAAATCAGCAAAGCAAACAATGTGTTTTATGTGTGGCAAAATAAGGTTAAAGCAAACCTTTTCATTAATGAACACCATTTCAATACTTCCATCAATATTTGGATTGACAAAGCTAGGTGGCTTCCATAAACGTATTATCCTTATCTTGATGGTCATATTTTCTATTAATGGTGTTATATCTTCAATGCAACTGTATTGTGCCATTTTTGTTGTCTAAAATTTCAATTTTTTTTGGTTTGCAGAAGGACTTTTACAGAAAAGAAAGAAAGGGAAAGGATAAAGGTTGAAGTATGTGAAACAATGGAAGAAATAAGGCATTTATATAGTGAAAAAATTTTAGGAGGTCGTATGTATATCAGTACAGAATACTAATTAATGGCAAATGAAGAGGTATTATCACTTCTAATATTGTTAAAACAAAAAATTACCAAAATTGGTAATTGAAGAGTCATACAACAAACTTCTCATTAAGCAGTATTGTAATACCCCGAAATTTAGGGCCAGAAAATTTCGCGGGTTATTTATATTATTTTATTTATTCTCAATCCAAAAGGCCCATTTATTTGGACTGTTTTATTTTTATTTCTCTCCTTATCCCGAAATTGGGCCCTATGACCCAATTCCTCTTCCTTTGGCCGGCCCTCTCATGCTTTTGGCCATTAGTTATTTATTTTGGTTTAATTTAATTAATTAAATGATTTTATTAATTAAATTAATTAAATTAAATAATTATTTTAAATTTCTAAAACCTAGTCTAACCTAATTGCCAAGTCCCCCCTAAAATCTCTCTTTCCCCTACTTCTTCTCATCCCTCACGGCTTCCCTTAGTTGTTAGGGTTTTATTTTGTTTTTCTTCCTTTCTCTATTTATACCTAAGTAAAGGCTAGTATTTGGATCCTTTACTCAATTGTGAAAAACCCTAAAAACTTTCTTTCTTTCCTCTCAAAAAGCCGTGCACTTCAAGTCACCAAAGTGGTGATTTTTCCTTGGAATTTTTAGCGATTAAAGGTAACTAGACTTACCTTCTTAAATTTGGGTAGATAATCACATAGTTAATTAGGATTTGATCATGAAAATTATTAGGATTTATGTCATGTTTTGCTTAGTGAATGTCGAACTACATGATGAATTTATCTATGTATCTTTCTTGATTAATTTGATGTATTTCTTGAAATATTTAATTGTTTAATAATTATTTGTATGAATTTATTTCTTAATCAAATATTGTTATTTCTTGATGAATTTTTCGTGGCAGTTTCTTTATTGTTTTATCATGAATCATGATTTATTTCGTGGAAAAATTCGTCCTTTTATTGCTTATAATAATTTAATCTTTCAAACCGGTAAAACTGTCCAGATTTAGTTTACGAATTATTCAAGACACTTAATCAATTCGGATGGCTACGAAAATTTAGGTGGACGTCAGTAACTTTGTTTCACAGCTTGTGTTAAATTTTCGTAATTTTTAAAGTTCGTTTTCTATGGCAGAAAAATCTGAAACTGATTTCAGCCTAATCTGATTTGTTAGTTATAAAATCCCTTAAAAATAGTAAATGACGTTATTTTTGGACGAAATTTATGCACGTTAAACCTTGAACCTATATCTAGCTTCCATCAAAATTTCCAGATTATTCGAGACCTTTTAACGGTGGTTTTTAATTTAATTCTTTAAAATCAGATTGTGTAAAATAGTGTGATTAAATTATTAAAACATGTTATTATTGAATTCTTGGATTTAATCTTGATAATTTTAATATGCCAGAATGCCGCGTGATATTATGTATATAAAGTGTTGATTTTGATCTGGTTTTTGACAACTTTAATGTTTAAAGTATGATTTTTAATTAATATTATTAAGTTAAAATCTCTAGTTATGATGATTGTATTTATTTAATTTAATTGAATAATTTTGTTATTTAACCCCAAAGATGTCGAGTGGTTCAAATAATGGAAAATAGGATTTTCACCATGTTTTGAATAATTTATGCTGTTAATTGTTGTTCTAGATGATTTATTTGTTAAATTAGTTATTTGATGAATTTATGAATTTATTTAATTTTTTTATATGTTGTTTACATATGTCGAGTGTCCCTTAATTATTTTGGTCAATTTTAGTTTAATTTAGACTTATAATAATATTGGGATAATTTTAGGGATTAATATTATAATTATTACTTATTAAAAGAATTATTAGGGATAAGTTGTAATATGAAGGGTAATAATAATATGAACAAAGGAATAAGTTACAGTAATAATAAAGGATTTCAGGGATATCTATTATATTTGTCACCCTAATATTTATTATTATTATTATTGTTATTAAGGAAGTCAGTAGGGATAAGTTACAATAAGAAAAGTATAATAAGATATTAATAGGGAAGGAAAGGAAACAGAGTAAAAGGTTATTGATTTGTTTCGATCTCTGGCTAGGAAAGACTTGGTATTTAAGGTGGCCAATATACGTGCCGCACCTCTCTTTCCTGGGACTTCGAACATTTCATTCCCGATTACGGTCACCTAGTACTTCTAGATATAAGAAAGTTAATAAGTTAAGATCGCCCCTGCGATGACGCAAAGGTCATCAATCGGGTTAATAAGATAGGACGCCCTTTTTGATGATACATGAGTCATCAGATCGGGTTAAGTCGATGCCACTGCCCCATGGGATGAATACACGAGTTCACCCGGGCAGTTCTGGGTCTTAAAATATGTAGTCGTCTAAGTAGTAGTACACCAGCTGCTATTTAGGAGTTATGGCCATAGCTTAGGCTTAGTTCTCGCAAAGGAGGGCTACGGGTGGGACGCAAAGGTTCACCCCGGCATGTTTTAGGAAAGTTGTGGACGCAAAGGTTTACTACGAGCTATAAAGACCGGTCCGCTAAGAAGTTAAGAAATATGTTAAGTTAAGATGTATGATAAGTAAGATGTATGATAAGTTAAGAAATATGTTAAGTTAAGATGTATGATAAGTAAGATGTATGATAAGTTAAGAAGATTAAGATAAGATATGATATAATGAAATAATGATAACCAAGTTATAAGTGTTTATAATATAAGATAAGTATGAAATGTACGTGCTACGAATAGTATAAGTCTTCCGCTGTGTATATCTGTATTTGTATGACTTAAGTATGTATGTATAAGTGTATGTATTTGTATGTTGTACCCGTATTGTGTACGTATTTTTGTACGTATCTCTAACCGTATTTTGCAGGTATTATTATACGTATTGTATACGTACTTTATACGTACTTTTGTACGTATTTCTAACCGTATTTTGCAGGTATTATTATACGTATTGTATACGTATTTATATACGTATTTTTATACGTACCCTGTATGTGTTTTTGTATGAAACGTGTTACGTTTACGTGAGATTTTCGTGTACGATTCTATGCTATTGTGTGGTTAGCGGTTCCTCATTTAAGCGGAACAGCCTAGTTACTCGCCACTGACGGTGGACCCCCCCCCACCTCAGTTTCAGGTGATGATGCAGCAGCTTAGAACGGGCTTTCGCTGGATTGGGCTTTGTGTGGCTGAGATTTGTAGTTCAACCTTAGTTTATTTAGAGTTTTCAATAAGACTTTTATGTTATTAATTATCCCAGCCTGATGGGAAAAACATCTTTAATTTATGTAATTTGGTATTATCCTTTGTAGACTTTTGGATTTTGATTATTAAGTTAATAAAAGATGCCTTAGTTTTTGAATATTTGATTAATATTAAGTTTAATGTTTAAGTAATGATCCGTATGTCGATTTCCTTCGTCAATCGACAGTTTAAAAAGTCGGTTCGTTACAAGTATCAAGTATAAGATTTTACTGTAAAAATAAGTAAATTTTAATTTTAATTTTAAATACTAATAAATTAATTTTGTTTACTGTGTAATTCATGTGTAAGTATCATTTTCCAAAATTATTTATTCAAGCTATCGATTACCAATAGGACAATCTAAAGGTGTTTAGCAGTACTTACGGTATTCCTAATGAAAAGCTTGTATAAATAATTTTGGAAAATGACACTTATTACACATGAATTACACAGTAAACAAAAAAAATTATTAGTATTTAAAATTCATTAGGAATACCGTAAGTACTGCAGTGACAATGGGAAGAAGCAAGGGTCAAAGCATGTTCTAATAACTCACCTATTTAACCTAGTAACATGCCTAAATACATTGTTTATACAGCCTATAAGTCTAAGGATGACATCATCAAAGATTTTTGGAGGGAATTTTTTTTTGTAAGCTTGACATGTGGGAATTTGGGGGGGGGGGGAGGGGGGATGACTTCAGCATTGTTTTACTTTAGTATATGTTATAGATAACTCAAACTCTGGACTGGACTAAAATGCTACTAAGAAATAAGCACACAGGCCCATTTTCTTCCATTCCATAACACTCCCCCTGAAGATGGGAGTGAGGATGCACAACGAACTCCCATCTTGTGTAAGAGACCCTCGTGCTGTTCAACAGAAAGACACTTGGTCAGAACATCAATAAGTTGTTGGTTGCTAGGAACATACAGTGGTTGAACTTCTTTGCTCTTAGTTTTATCGCGAATAAAGGATAGCCAATATCAACGTGCTTAATTAGTACGCTCATGTTGAAAAAGATTTGTTGCAATTGCGAGGGCTGCTTGATTGTCACACATTACTAAAGTAACAGTATCACACTGTATCCCCAACTCTTTCAGCATTTGCCTTCCCTAAAGAACTTCACAACTGGCAAAGGCAAGTGGTCCGTATTCAGCTTCTGCAGTGCTCCTTAACACCACACTTTGACACTTAGACTTCCAAGAAGAGATAGGGGATTTTCCCAAGAGAAGACAATAGCCTGAGGTGGATCTTCTTGTAGTAAGGCAGTGTGCCTAGTCATTGTCACAATAAGCAATGAGATGAGCAGCATATTGGTGGGCAAGTAAAACTCCTTGTTCTTTTGTACTACTCAAGTACCTAAAAATCCTTTTTGCACCTTGCATATGTGTTGTAGTTGGGGAATGCAAACCTCCAATAATAGTCAATAATCATTAAATTAATTAGGCGAAACTTCTTCTTTTAAAATACCTAAGACCATTCGACCTAGCGCGGTACACAAAACTGTCAGCTTAATTAATATATTTACTTATATTAATTCTATCAATTTTTATTATATGACTACACAGCTTAATTAAAACCCTAATATTTAAATTGATAAAATTATCCATTTTAATCCAATTTAATTCAAATAAATCCATGATTAATTTTCTTAGATCACTCGACATTTCCTAACTCCAAACGTAATATTCTAATTTTAATTAGTTTAAATCCATAATTTATCCCTTAAATTAAATTAGTCATAATAATCCTTTTACGTACCTTATCTCAAAATTGAATTTAGTCCAAATGAAATTTAAAAAAATAACCTTTAATACTCCATGTTACATGGCATAACCAAAATTTAATCAAGAAATTGTACCTTTCTTTAATTAACCAATCCAAGAATCCCAAAATTATGTAAAGTAGTGAAATTAATTAATTAAATCAAGAATATTATACAAGATTCAACTCAATACCATCTTTATGATCAAACCCGTTATCATCCAACCTTTAATTATTCTAGATATTCAGCCATCACTATGGTCACTCGAAAACTATGGACTTATACAAATTAATTAAATAAAACCATTATTAACATAATTAAATTAGAACAATAAATCAATTCATGTAAAAATTCATTCATGCATCAAATTATACAGAAAAATCAAAAATTTCATAAAATTTTCATCATCACAACTACACGACCCAATCAAGAAAGTTAAAGAAAATCATCATAATTAATATAATTGTATAATTAACCAAATAAACAAAAATTATAGACATTGATCATGCAAATTAAAGAAATTTTAAAAAAAAAATTAAATCGTGCTAATACCATCATAATATTTTATACATCATAAAATTATGCACACAACATTCAAACTTTAATTTATAAAACTAATTTATTAACCTAACTTAAATTCATTATCATCCTACAATACAAATAAAATCATAAAAAATACAAGATTTCATGTTGATATATTCGACCATCATAGGGAATAAAAAGAAATAATTTTAATAGTTTAAAGTTGATTTATTATTGTTTAAACCCTAATTAATTTATGTGAATTAGTTCTCCAAATTCAAGCAAAGCAACTGTTGGAACATTTATGATTAAATGGGCTTGGTTACATGAACTAAGGAAAGAGAAGTTAGGCAAATAGAAACTACGAGTCCAACGGGTATCTCGCGACTTGCGAGGACCCGTCGCGACTCGTGAAAAGTTTCTGGAAAGAAACAAATCACGAGCCACGAGACAGAGAGGACTCGCGACTCGCGAGCCTTGGTCGCGACTCGCGAGCTCCTCTTCGCGACTCGCGATTTGCTTCTGGAAAATTCGAACAGTTTTTGCGACTTTTCGTATACTTTTACCTAGGATGCTTGTACGTATTAAGCATGTGTTAAAGCCTTCATTACTGATTTAAACATGTTTTAAAGTGGATTAAACTCAGAAGTTTGAAAGATAGCCTTGTGAATGGCATCTTCAAAGGTGTTAATAGCTCACAATTAATCACCATTATTCTGATTTTATGGTGCTTTAAAGTGGTGTTTGTTCAGCTTTTGGAGCTGATTCCTCTTGCCTTATATGCCTATAAATAGGTTTGCTTAGTTCATGGTTGAAGTACACAAAAATATTCAGGGTTTTCTATACTTCATACAACTTGCTTGCACTTAGTATTCTCTTGCAATTTATACTAAGTGTGTTCTAAACACATAACAAACACAAAGTCCTTTTAAGGTATACTCTAAGATCATATAGAGTGTACAAGTTTTTCCATTGTATCTCACTAAACATTTCGTGGTAACCCGGTGATCTAAAGGGGCGAATAAGTTTAGAAGGAAAGTGTAGATTCCACGCCTTGGAGGGTTACATCAACAATTTCCATACCATTTTTCTAACAAGCTTCTAAACTTCTTTCTCAAAAGATGTCTACTCTCAAAGACCTAGCCATGAACATTCAAAAGTTGGAAAGGTTCGAAGGTGTGGGGTTCCGTCGTTGGCAAAAGAAAGTTCATTTTCTTTTGACAACTCTGAACGTGGTGTACGTCCTTACCACCCCGATGCCTCCTTACCCAAAGGAGGGTGAAGCAGCGGAACCGGCCGAGACTACAAGGAAAAGGACTAAGTGGGAGAACGATGATTACATATGCCGGGGGCATATACTCAACACTCTTTCCGACTCGTTGTTCGATCTCTACTAAAATGTAGAGAGTGCTAAAGAGCTATGGGATGCTTTAGAGGCGAAATACATCGCCGAGGATTCCTCAAGTAAGAAATTTCTTGTTAGCAATTTTAATTCTTTTAAAATTACTAATGACCATTCAATCATGGGACAATTCCATGAAATTCATCACATTTTAAATCAAATCCGGGCTCACGGTGTAACGCCCCAGATTTTGGGCTATTTTCATGTTGTTAGCTTGTCGTTATTTTTGTTGCGGTGCATGGTCTAAATTTATTTAGACTATTTTTTTTAATTGCTTGAGTGTAACCATTTTATCTAATGGTTTATTAATTCTTAATTTTATTTTATTTTAATTAATTAGAATTTTATTATTTTTCTAATTAATTAATTAGTTTTGGGCCAAGTGCGAAAATAATCATGATTAGTCATGAATTAGTGCAATTGGCCCAAGTGAACATTGAGCCCATTTGAGCAAGCCCATAGCCGGTTTTCTCTCACTCTTTAGTGGCTTGATTTGCCACTTGCCATGCATTCACACCTAACTAACTTCTATAAATAGAAGTAGTAGTAAGACATGAGGATCCATTTGCCATTTGCTCATCTCTTGCCATCACTTTTGAAAGCTAAAACACTCTCTCCTTTGCCATCTTGCCACACGCCTATTTTGGGCATTATAAACCCAAGTGTGTTCATCATCTTTCTAAACCAAAACTTAAAGATTCTACATCATTTGATCTTTAAGTAGCAAAACTCAAATTAAACCTCCATAATTCCAATCAAGATTGTGTGTTCGGGTTGGTTTCGGGACGTGTTCGTGTGGATCAAGTGGGGAATGGTTCGTGGCTGGTTCATGGCTGAATCATGGCTGGTTCGTGGCTGAATCATGGCTGGTCCTTGGCTGGTTCGTAGCTTGCTCGTGGTGGACGTGTGGTGCTTGTGTGCAAGGCCGAGGTGGTGCTCGTGTGATGCGTGAACTTTGGGTTCGTATGGGGTGATTCCGGGCAGCAAGTTCTTGATTGTTTACCTTGGTAATCTTCATCAAGGTAACATACTTTCTCAACCTTGATTGGTATACTATGCTTCATAGTATAGATTAAATGTTAAAGATTGATTTTCTTGAAGTTTTGACATGATTTTAAGTGTGTTTTATAATCTGATTTGGAAGTGATTTCATGATGATTTTTAATGTTTAAAAATGATGATTTCATGATTTAAAGTTATTTTGAAGTTCTATGAAAATCGTGTTCAAATTTGGTAAGAATTGGATGTTGGAAAGTTGAAGGAAATTGTTGTTTAAATGTATGGTTTATGCGTGTGATATGATGATTTGTATGGGTTTGATTCTTGATTGAAGATCTTGAATCTTGATTGAGTTCTTGATTGAAGATCTTGAATCTTGATGAATTCTTTATGGGTTCTTGGTTAGTTCTTTATGAGTTTTGATGGGTTCTTGATAGACTCTTGGTCGAGTCTTGAAAGTTAAAGAAAGTAATTGATAAGTTAAAGAAAGTGATTAAAATGATAAAGAAAGTTAAAGATAGAGTCAAAGATTGTTAAAGAATGGATTTAAAAGTAAAGGATTGATGTTGGTTAGACTCAAGATCAAGGCGCAAAGGCAATCTTGAGAATAACTTCGTGTTTAACTGATTATTTTCGAGAATCAAGGCGCAAAGGCAATTCTTGAATATAATTATGTTATGAATAAGTTGATTAAAATGATAAAATATTTAATTAAAGATTAGCTTGATTTCACTATTAGACGCCTATTTCATAGAGTAAGATTCTATGTTTTGGGTTAAGACGTTGCCCCTATTCCATCCGCGGTATTAGGATAGTTGGAGTCTTACTATGTTATCCTTTGCATTTCCAGTAAGATTAGTTTCACGGGACATGGATTTCCAGTAAGATTGGTTTCATGGGATTTGGGAGTAAGATTCTCAGTCCTGGCATAGTAGAAAGTTCGAATGCGTAAGATGCGTTCGTACGAGCGTAGTCCGGTCTAATATGTGAATGATTGCACCAAAGATAATGGAATAATGATTAATGGTCAAGTTAGTCGTGTAAGCATGATTAAGTGATGTTGTTATTGTTGGTAGCTTGCTATGATGGTTCATATGTTTAATGTACGTTGGCATGTTTGATTAACTGTCGTTTTATTTGATTTATTCTATGATCTTGTGTATCCCCGTTAGGGTGGGACAGTTATGTTACTCGCCACTGACGGTGGACTGTTGTTTACTTTTCAGGTAAATCTGATGATGTCGGTGTTGCTTAGCTTGGGGTTGGGCGAGTGCCAATGTTCTTTTAATTTGTTTAGTTTGTATTTCATTTATAGTTTTGGACTTTGTTGATAGTTTGTAATTTCTAACTCTGACCGTGTTTGGAGTTCATATTGTTAGTAGTATTAATAATAACATTTTGGTTTAGTTATGTACAAACTTGTGGGTATTTGTACTTTTGAAGTTTGATAATAATATTTCGAGGAATTAGTTTTAAATTCTTAAGTTTTTCGAGTTGTATTTTATAACTATTCGACTCGTCGGTTTCTTCCGCGCCGAATTAAGCGAGTCGGGTCGTTACACACGGAATGGAGATGCATGAGGCCATTGCGGTCGCATCAATAACTGATAAATTACCACCGGCATGGAAAGATACTAAAAATCTTTTAAAACATAAAAAAGAAGATATTTCCATGGAGCAATTGGGTAGTCACCTCTTAGTTGAGGAGAATATCCGGGCTCAAGAGAACAAGGACAAGGAGAAGGACAAGGACAATAATAATAATAAAAATAATAATAATAATAATAATAATAATAATAATAATAATGGACAAAAATCTACCATAAACATGGTAGGGTTGGTGTATCAAATGGGACAAAGAAATCCAACAAGAATTTTAAAACCAAGAATGCTACAAACAAGAAGCGAAATGCGGTTACTTGATGGATATGTAGCGGTCCTCACTTCAAGAGGAATTTCCCTTCAAAGAACAAGAAGGGAAAGAAGGATCAACCTAAGGGTGATTCTAGCCAAGGTACGGTTGCACTAGTAGCTTCAAATGAACCTACTCATTTTGTTGCTATGATTTCTGAAATTAATTTTGTGCAGGTTGACAACTCTTGGTGGATTGATTCAGGAGCCTCCAGACATGTATGCAAAGACCGGCATTTGTTCAAAACTTTTCAAGATTTGAATAATGGGCCAATTTTGTATATGGGTAATGATTCTACGGTAAAGGCCAAGGGTATAGGTCAAGTAGAATTATGTTTAACTTCGGGAAAAACACTAACTTTAAAAGATGTTGTTTTTGTACCCGAAGTTAGGAAAAATTTAATCTCGGGGTGTATCTTGAACAAGTTTGGTTTTAAGGTTGTTTTTGAGTCCGATAAGTTCATTGTTTCTAAAGGCGGTATTTATGTCGGTCAAGGATATTATTGTAATGGAATGTTCAAATTCCGCATAAATAATGAAAATGTTGATTCTATTTACTTGCTTGATGTTTCTTCTCTATGGCACAATCGCTTATGTCATGTGAATTATCGTCATTTATATGACATGTCTAAATTGGGGTTAATCCCACCTTTTGATTTAAATTTAGAGAAGTGTAAGACGTGCATGTTAAATAAAATCACAAGGACCCCATTCCATAGTGTGACAAGACAAACTAATTTGCTTGATTTGGTGCATAGTAATTTATGTGACTTTCATAGTTCACCTTCTTTGGGTAATAAAAAATATGTAATAACGTTTATTGATGATTCATCGAGGTTTTGTTATACATTTTTATTATCATCCAAATATGAGGCCATTGAAAAATTTTAAATTTATAAAACCCGAAGTGGAATTACAACTTAATTTAAAAATTAAAGTACTTCGGACGGATAGAGGTGGAGAGTATTATGACCCAAATTATTTTAATTCCATTGGCATAATTCACGAAACGACCGCACCATATTCACCACAAAGTAACGGTGTGGCAGAAAGGAAAAATCGGACATTAAAAGAAATGGTTAATTCCATGCTTTCTAACTCAGGTCTAAGTGACGGTTTTTGGGGCGAGGCAATGCTTACTGCATGTTATGTCTTAAATCGGGTTCCTAATAAAAGGAACAAGGATACACCATATGAACTTTGGTTTAAAAGGAAGCCTAATCTCACATACCTTAAGGTATGGGGGTGTAGGGCGGTCGTCAAATTGACGGAACCCAAACGTAAAACATTGGGTGAAAAAGGGTGTGATTGCATATTTATAGGCTATGCGGAAAATAGCAATGCCTATAGGTTTTATGTTCTTGAACATAATGATTTTGTCTCTATACATACCGTGATAGAGTCAAGGGATGCAATTTTTGATGAAACTCGTTTTTCATCGATTCCTAGACCAAAGGACATGGTACCTAGTACTAGTTTCGGGAATGTAGATGATCTTAATAAAGATCATGATACTACAATTCCGGAAATTAGGAAAAGTAAAAGAGCTAGAAAAGTTAAAAATTTTGGACCGGATTTTCAACTATTTTTAGTTGAAGGGTTAAGGGAGTCTATTGAGATTCACTATTCATATGTTTACCATATGGAGGAGGATCCGAAAACCTTTGGTGAGGCTATGAAGTGTCATGATTCCGCTTTTTGGAAGGAGGTTGTGAATGATGAAATGGATTCAATAATGGGTAATAATACTTGGGTTTTATCGGACTTAACTCCGGGTTGTAAACCTCTTGGTTGTAAATGGATCTTCGTTAAGAAGAAAAGGGTCGATGGAACCATATTAAAACACAAGGCCCGGTTAGTGGCCCAAGGTTTTAGGCAAAAATATGGTATCGATTATTTTGACACTTATGCTCCGGTAGGTAGAATAGCTACTATAAGACTTTTGATAGCTATATCGGCGATTCATGGTCTTGAAATTCACCAAATGGATGTGAAAACGGCTTTCCTTTATGGAGAATTGGAGGAGGAAGTGTACATGAATCAACCGGAAGGCTTTGTAGTCAAAGGACAAGAAAACAAAGTTTGTAAATTAGTTAAATCTTTATATGTCCTAAAACAAGCACCTAAGCAATGGCATCAAAAATTTGATGATGTAGTCTTGGCTAATGGATTTAAAATAAATCAATCCGATAAGTGTGTATATAGCAAATTTAACAACGGTAAAGGAGTTATAATTTGTTTATATGTTGACAATATGTTTATTTTTGGGAATGATTTGGATGAAGTGAACAAAACCAAAGCATTTCTCTCAAGGAGCTTCTCAATGAAAGATTTGGGTCAAGCGGATGTGATTCTTGGTACAAGAATTGTGAGAGGTAGAAGCACTATTTCTTTAGCACAATCTCATTATATTGAGAAAGTGGTAACGAGGTTCAATGAGTCGGTTTCAACTCATTTTGCTACTCCGATGGATCCTAATGTTAAATTGGTTCCGAGTAGTGGTACTCCAATATCTCAATTGGAGTATGCAAGCTTGGTCGGAAGCTTGATGTATGCTATGACTAGCACACGACCGGATATAGCTTTTGCTATAGGGAGGTTGAGCCGATTTACTAGTAATCCTAGTATGGTACATTGGCAAGCTTTAAGAAGAGTGTTGAGGTATTTGAAGAAAATCAAGGATTTTGGTTTGACGTATACCGGTGAGCCTTCTATTTTAGAAGGGTTTACGGATGCAAGTTGGATCTCCAATAAGGAGGATTTTTCATCCACAAGTGGATGAGTGTTTCTTCTTGGAGGAGGTGTCATTTCATGGGCCTCTAAGAAGCAAACATGTGTCACCGATTCCACAATGGCTTCGGAGTTTATTGCTCTTGCTTCATGTTGCCAAGAAGCGGAGTGGCTTAGGAATGTATTAAGTGAGGTTGACTTGTGGGCAAAACCAATGTCACCTCTAACTATCCATTGTGATAGTGCAGCAACAATTGCCAAAGCTTATATCATGGTCTACAATGGCAAGTCAAGGCACATTGGGGTTAGACATAGCTATGTACGTGAGATGATTAAAGATGGTTGTATAACCATTGATTTTGTTCGGTCACAAGGTAATTTGGCGGATGCATTTACAAAACCGTTGCCAAGGGACTTGTTGAACAAAATGAATTTAGGGATGGGTTTAAAGCCTATTGTACAATCTTAATGAAATGAAACTCAATCAACGTCCAATAAGACATTGGATCTCAAATTCAATGAGGATAGATTTCCACTTGAGGTTGTGAGCACTTGAAGATATTACATCCCAAGGTAAGTGCTAAGTTTATTGCAATGTAAAGGAGGTTGAATTGGTAAAATTCTTAATAGATCTTTGTAATTGGCTCAGTTGCAGGAGCATGTGCGAAAAGATCTACCTATGTGGGCAAGAAGTTTGGCCGCTTCATCAAGTCTAGGCTTTGCTTGAAACGTTCATGAATAGATACGTACACCATGGCGACATAGGTGTAAAGGGTTAAAAGTTGCTTTGTTTGTGTTTATGTGTATTGTATCTTCAATAATTCGTAGTGTTTGTATAATTCAAAGCATAGTCTATTATACTAAATGGAATTATTGTAGAGTGTGCATATACTAAGTAGAAATTCAATCTTTACGACATTTCTATTTATGCATAAACATGTGTTTTGTGTTATGATTATGCATGTTGTGTTTTGAACTTGTCAACATTTAGATCATAAATGGGAGGAGGATTGTTGGAACATTTATGATTAAATGGGCTTGGTTACATGAACTAAGGAAAGAGAAGTTAGGCAAATAGAAACTACGAGTCCAACGGGTATCTCGCGACTCGCGAGGACCCGTCGCGATTCGTGAAAAGTTTCTGGAAAGAAACAAATCACGAGCCACGAGACAGAGAGGACTCGCGACTCGCGAGCCCAGGTCGCGACTCGCGATTTGCTTCTGGAAAATTCGAACAATTTTTGTGACTTTTCGTATACTTTTGCCTAGGATGCTTGTACGTATTAAGCATGTGTTAAAGCCTTCATTACTGATTTAAACATGTTTTAAAGTGGATTAAACTCAGATGTTTGAAAGATAGCCTTGTGAATGGCATCTTCAAAGGTGTTAATAGCTCACAATTAATCACCATTATTCGATTTTATAGTGCTTTAAAGTGGTGTTTGTTCAGCTTTTGGAGCTGATTCCTCTTGCCTTATATGCCTATAAATAGGCTCGCTTAGTTCATGGTTGAAGTACACAACAATATTCAGAGTTTTCTACACTTCATACAACTTGCTTGCACTTAGTATTCTCTTGCAATTTATACTAAGTGTGTTCTAAACACATAACAAACACAAAGTCCTTTTAAGGTATACTCTAAGATCATATAGAGCGTACAAGTTTCTCCATTGTGTCTCACTAAACATTTCGTGGTAACCCGGTGATCTAAAGGGGCGAATAAGTTTAGAAGGAAAGTGTAGATTCCACGCCTTGGAGGGTTACATCAACAATTTCCATACCATTTTTCTAACAGCAACTAGTTACGTTTCAAGAATATCAAACTTAGCAAAATAATTCTCCTAAAATTCGAACAAGAACCGTCCCAAAAGAAAGCTCCAAAGGATGGATTTTTGCTTGATGAAATTGTTGAGAAAATATGTTTCTTTGAAGAGTTGAAGGACAAACTTGAGTTTTGATTGAAGATGAGATTAGAGGAGAAGGAGGGGCTCTAGCTAGCCGTGTGGGATTAGAAGGAAAAGGGAAAGGAATCTTGTAAAGAGATCTTAAGAGAGAATGATGATCAAATTGTGAGGTTTAATAGGGGTTAGTTCCCTAAATTTAGATAGGGAGTTAGGGATTAGATAAGATGATTAATTTTCTTATCCAAAAGGGGAGGGGGTCGGTTAAGAGGGAAAAGAAGGACAATTGGGCTTGCTCATATGCAACTCTCACCCAATGAAGTTTGATTGTCCAAAAATAGTTTTGAATTTTGGGCCTTTAATTGAAAAATGCCCTTCGACCCAAGGCTATTTAGATAAAACAATCAGCCTAAATTTTGGGCTATTACATCGCTTACAAATTCGATGGTGCTCTCATGTGCACCATCAAGAAGGTGCTCCCTCTCTTTAATTAAATATATTTTTCATGAATTGTTCATTTGAAAAACTACTGATTTTTCATTTAATATTTATAGTGTCAGTTATTTTTTAATTGATTATTCATGTTTACTTACGATTCATTAGGATAACATCAATTACATATATTGTTCATTTGTATACTACATATATTGTTCATAAGGAAACTAAAATTTTTGTTTATTTCAAATATACTGATATATTGTTCATTTTTAAATTACATATATTGTTCATTTGTAAACTACCGATTGTTCATTTCCAATATACCTATTGTTTATTTGCAAACTACCGATTGTTCATTTTAAATATTTAATCAGAATCAATAATGTACATCTAACAAACACATTGTTCATTTCAAATATACCTATTGTTCATTTCCTATATAATATTGTTCATTCAAATTTATAAAAGGATAAATATTTAAACAGAATTACTAATGAACATCCAACAAACTCATTGCTCATTTCCAATACACTTATTGTATATTTCCAAAACACTTTGGTTCATTTCCAATATTCATATAAATTTGTAAGAAAAAAAAAACCTTTAATTTAGGAGAATTTATTTACTTAAACCCAACCCCCCCCCCCCCCCCCCAAAAAAAAAAAAAAAACAAAACAAAACAAAAAAAAAACTATCATTGCCCTAATGTACATCCTAATTGAACTATTGTACAAACATGAGTACCATCCCCATAGTGCTCTTGGGTGCACCCACATTTTTTATTACATCGCTACTCTGCGCACCTACTTTATGTGGTGCTATTTTGTGCACCCAACTTATAGATGGTTCTGATGAGGACAAATTTTCCTTTATGATATGATTTAAGGTTATTTCCACTGGTACACCTGAAAATTTAACAAATCCCACTGGTACACCTAAGTTTTTTAAATTCCCAATAATAAACCTGGGTTTTTGACAATTCCCAAATATGACATTTATTAACAAAAACCATTAACTACTTGCCTCGATTTATGTGCAATCGGTTTGTGTGACGAATAAATTACACAATCAAAGGTTTTTAGGGTCATTTTAGCCCTTAATGGATCAAATTTGAGGTCAAATTTGCAAAAACGACAATATTCATTTTCAAATGCGTGTTAAAAACTAAAATGAAGAGTAATTCAACGGAATATTATGTTTTTAACGGAATATTAATTAAATGAATAGTAATTTAACAGAATATTATGTTTTTAAACGGAATATTCCTTCTAAATGTCACGTTAGGGAATTGTCAAAAACTCATGTTTATTATTGGCAATTTAAAAAACTTAGGTGTACCAGTGAGGTTTGTTAAATTTTCAGGTGTACCAGTGGGAATAACCCTATGATTTAATATAATTCAATAACAACTATACTATCAAACGCAAAGCGTACATATAATTAAAGCTAGTATATCTCTATTATATAAGCTAAGAGGGGAGCTATAGTGTTCCCCTCAAAAGTCTTATCTACCCCTAATTTTAAAAAATTAAATGTTCAAAAAACTAACTTATCAATTATTCAATTAATTAACAATCAATGCCTTAATTATTGAATTTAATGAACAGCGCAATTTAATATCTATTATTATATTGGAAAAATTGCATATAATAATCTGAAGTTTGGCCGGTCTCCATCAATTAATCCCATCTTTTTTTCATTTCTAATAAATATGAAGTTTGAGGCTAATCTTCCAATAATAATCCAAACAGGTCACCAACTTATTCAACAGGTTAAAAATACGTGGGGCCCACCTAAAATACATTATTTATTGAAAAAAAGAATACAAAAACAAATACATACATACATACATAAATTAATGATACTTATTAAATACTCATTAAAAAAATGACTTCCCTCCTTTACAAAATATAATTTCTCTCTCCTATACTCAAACCTTTGTTCTTCTCCTTCCCTCGACGCCATTTGCAACTTCTTGTACCCCAAAATTTCGTGTACAACTGTCATTGCTTGCAAATTTCGACGACATTTGAGCTGCTTTTTGTTAATTTTTTCATCAAAACTCAAATCTATTTAGTTTTCTTGTTTACAATTTGATGTGGATATAATTGCTTTTGAACTCTTTTCATGTGGGTATAATTGTGTTTGAACTCTTTTGATGTTTATTATTGTACTTTTTTTGTTGCGATTGAATTTTTTTGATGTTTATTGTTGTACATTGTTGAGGAATTTTGAGTTAGGTTTAATTGTTTTGGGTAAATTTCGTTTGGTTACTTGAATAAATTTGCAAAAGTGATTGAAAAATGGTTTAAATTATTTCAGATGATGGAAACAAGTATGACATTGAAATTTAGGCATGGGGGTGTATTTAAGCAAAAGTCAGGTTGTTTACAGTACATGGATGGTGAGGCAAGAACTTTTCAGGTTGATGCTAATGAGCTTTGTTGGTGGTTTTTAAAGGATTTGGTTAAAAAAAATGTGGGCATTACAGGGGTATTGATATGATTTATTATTTGGTTCCTAGGGAGAGATTGGAATAAGGATTAAGGATTGTGTATGATGATAATAAGGTGAGGGCTATGGGGTAGCTTGCATTGAAGTTTAGGTGTATTGAATTGTATGTTGATCATAGTATTGACAAGGCTGAGTTCTTATCTGTTCAGTTTGATGATGATATTACACTTGTTGACAACCAAAACATAAAGCCCAAACAAAAAAATATCCACTTCAAAGCCTAGCCCACATAAACATAAGGCCACTGCAGCAATTAATACTCCACTTTTTATGTCAGGCCCATCTATTAGCAGCCCAAAAAGGGAAATATCAAATTCTAGCCCAAAAAGTAAAGTTTCAAATCATAGCCAAAACAACCTAAAGTCAAGAACAACAACTCCTATTACCAGATCCATGACCAGACCACTTAAACCCCAACAAACTCAGACACACACTGTACAAGAGGGGATTTTTAACCATAATATCAGTAGTGATCCCAACCCCACCTAACCCTCAGAATCTCAAACTTTGACTGCTAAAATTTCCTTAGAAGCTCAAACTCCTAACACCCATACCCCTTTACAAGGTAGGAAGAAGTTAACACATAGAAGAAAAGTTGTTGGATTTGACAAGGGGGAATGCTCTAAGAGTCAAAAAGAGGTGGATGAAGAATTAATTGGCAGTCAGGATTTGTTTGAGCCATATGATGAATTAATTGGACATGAGAGCTCAGATTATTGCAGTGAGGCACTACTACAGGAAAGGGTTATAGCGACGCTTAAAACATGCCTATAACGACGCAAAACCTTATACCGATGCTTCCATTAGTGCCGCATAAGCAGGTGCTGCTAGGCCCTATGGCAACACAAATATGGAGTGTTAGTATAGAGTGAAAAATGTGCCGGCAATTTGACGTGCTTTTTTGAAAATTTTAGAGGTACTTATAAGCGCCGCTATATCTAGTGTCGTGCACTTTCTAAAACCTACCAAGCTAGTTATAAGTGTCACCGCAATTACGTTGTAATTCGCACTTTTTAATTATTTGTAAAGACACTTACAAGCGCCGCTATAAGCGTCGCTATAGTTGTTATTTACAATTATCAATTATTTATAGATGCACTTTTAATCATCACGGAAAAAAAGTAGGATACTAGGTTCACACTTTCCAACAATTTACATAGCACTTTATCGTGTGCTAAAGATAAAACTAAATATTCAACAACGAAAAAAATCCAAAAGTGAGACTTACATAATCACAAATCTTGAACAAAGGAACTGAAATAGTAGACATTAAATTCGAAAAGAACATAAAGAATTTGAAAAAGAGCAAACCTTAAATGGGGAACCAACAAACCTAAAAATACAGAACATTCAACTAAGGAATTATACCTAAACTTCAACAATCATTCTATTATGAAATTAAAAAAGACTAAAATAACTCACCTTCAAGGAAAACAATAAAAAGGAATCGCCGAGCGTTGATATGATGCGCCCCCTTGTCGGCGTCGACTTCGACTTGCTGGAAAGAATGGCGTTTGCTCTCGCGGATGAGTTACACAGGTACTGCACTGTGGAGAATATAAATTGAGAGAGCTAGGGTTTCTCTTTTTTTTTTTTTTTTGAGGAGTGAATAAGATGAAATGGTAGGAACTAAGAAGTGTTATAGTGACGCAATAACAGTACCTTTAACTTTCAACTTTCAAGCTAAGTCAAAATTCGGAAATATGCTCAACTTTTTTTAACACTAAATTAGCAACAGATTTGTAATTCTGTTGCTATTTAGAAACGGATTATAAAATTCGTTTCTAAATTATGCTACAGATATCTATATCCGTCGCTAAATTTAGCAACAAACCTAATTTTTCGTCGTAAAAAAAAATTAGAGACGGATTATTTGTATTCTGTTTCTAAATTAGAGACAAAATTTTTTCCGTCGCTAAAATCCGTTGCTATATAAGTGAATTTTTGTAGTGATATAAAGACCCAAAAAAAGAAAGGAAAACTCACCAGACATGGTCAGGTCTTAAGTTGCAGTGTGTGTAAATCTAAGATTCGCACTAAAAGGCCGGAAATATCCTGACAAGGGTAAATCAGTTGAGGCACAACCTAAGAGACCTAGGGGCAAGCCTAGGAAGGATGGAACTCAACATACACCTACATCCGAGGTGAACAACACTATCACAGCACAACTAAGTGCAACTGGAAGGGGTGGAAGGGTTGTTAGGGTTGGTAGAGATTCAAGGGGAGGTGGTAGAGGTTCAAGGGGAGGTGGTAGAGGATCAAGGGGAAGTGGCAGGGCTAGCACCACATATGGAGGTGATGGGGGTGCTGGTAGGGGTGTCATTGCTGCTGGTAGGGGGGATGGCAGGGGTTCCGATGTTGGTTCAAGTGGGGAAAATAGGGTAAGATTTAGACACAATAAATTTACATGGCTTATATGTTTTTCCTAATTTGTTTTCATAATATTTTTATAATTGAATTTACTAATTTCAGATACCAAGGGGAGTTGGAGTTTTCATTTCATCTGATGGCACACCCTTTACCAATGTAAGTTTTCCTTGAACACATCTTCTTTAAATTCATTATCAAAAATGACACATGTATTAATTCATTATAAATGGAATTTTTTCATGCAGTTCACTACACCAAGGGTAATTGTCCATCCAAGCATCAATACAACTCAGAAATCGCAAGCTTCTGTTAACAACACCATGGGTCAACATTGAGCTTAATTGGTTTAAGTTGTAATTTCTATATTTTGCTTATGTTAGGTCTCAATATTAGTGTTAGTTTTTGGATAAGTTAGAAATGATGTGATGATCTCAGTATTAGTGGTTAGAAATGATGATGTAATGATATGGTTTGTAATTTTTTGGACAAAGCCATATCTTTGTTGTTTTGATATGAAGAAATATGTTGTTAAGTCAACTAACTATGTAATTCTCACATTATTCAACAAAATATTGAATTTGCTATGAAGAAAATTCTGAACTACTTTGTGAGAAATATATCTAGAAAATTTTCTATCAACACATTCCTCAATTTATCTACAATTTTGTATCGACAAGTATAAAATCAACAAAAGATTTTCATTTCCATTTCAATTTGGTCTCAAATAAAATACATATTTAAAAAAACAAAAAATTAAAACGTACAAATTACAACAATTAAACCTACACTAATTAAAAAACTACAACAATTAAAGCCTACCAAAGATAACAAAAATCTGTTAAATCAATCACCTTACATTTTCCCATTCAAATGCATACTACCAAAGATAATCAAAATCCCTAAAAAATACAACAATTAAAGCCTTCAACAATGCATTTTCATTCCTCAGTGTAGCCATTGCCTTTGCTTCTTTCTCTCTCTTCGACTTCAGCTTTGAGATTTTTTCAATCAACCGTGCATTCTCCTCTATCACATCTCAACAACTCTCCCTAAATTTCTTTCCATTCCTGTGTTTCGCACAACCAAATCCTCTTCCCATGTAAAAAATGCACAACCACTATGGATTTAAAAAAAATAAATAAACAAAGCCCAATTAACCCCACATAATAAAAAAAAAACCTAAATTACAATTAGTGAATGAAAAAACTAGTAATTACCGGCCAATCCTGACAAACATAATATCTTTCACCTCTCCTTGAGCTCTTAGATGTCCCAAATTTCGCAGGCATCCCACACCCAAGGGCGAAGTCAGGGGTATTGGCGGGGCCTCGGCCTCCCCCTTGACACAATTGACTTGAATGTTTCTTTATATTCCCTTAGACTAAGGTTCGAGGCTCATTAGTAACATTTTTTGCTCTATCCCATCTTATTAGTACTCTAGTGTGATATTAATTTCAGAGAAATAAAGAGGAAAGAGGAAATAAATATGAGGAAAGGGTATAATTAATTTATGTATGTATTTGTTTTTTTAAAAATAAATAATATATTTTAGGTGGGCCCCACGTATTTTTAAACTGCTGAATAAGTTGGTGATCTGCTTGGATCATTATTGAAAGATTAGCCTCAAACTTCATATTTATTAGAAATAAAACGAAGATGGGATTAATAGATGGAGACCGGCCCAACTTCAGATTATTATATACAATTTTTTCCTATTATATTAAGTCAACTACTCTCAACGAAAATCAAAAATCAATTGAAATCATAACACTATCACACGATTTACTCCGTCATCATCAATTATTATAATTAAGCAATTTTATAAATTAAAAGATATAAAATTTTGCCATATGTGGTTTTTTTTTTAAAAAAATCTCTCAATCAATTCATAAATTCCCTAAATACAATTATATAAATACCTAATTTTCAAAAAAAAAATCTCATACACAAATCATTCAATTACCAAATCAATTATAAAAATCTTCTTATAAGTTTATCAATTTCACTCACTTGGTTCACTTATATCTTACTTTTTTTCCACCATTAAATCTTTTTATATAAAAAATGTGTTTATATCTAAAACACTGTAACATATTAGTGAGAGACGTTTCATATCTCTAGAAGGTATCATGCTCATCATCGCCATTTTCAATCGCAACGAAGACCATTATATATGCATTGACTTTGCTTTCCGCACAAGGTATCTTATAGTCAATACCTGTATGGGGAGCAAGATTCAGCAAATAGCAAGCCGTTTTCACGACTTCCGGCCAATACCTCCTGGTCAAACCTACATCAAAGAGCATACAACGAGCTCTTTCAAGCAAGGTCTTATTCAATCTCTCTGCAACACGATTCTGCTGTGGTGTTTTCCTAACAGTACGATGTCTTACAAACCCTTCGTCCCTGCAAAGAGCATTGAACTCATCACAAACAAATTCAAGACCATTATCCGTTCGGAGACGTTTTACCTTCTTGCCAGTCTGATTTTCAACTTACACCTTTCAATGCTTGAAGGTGTTAAAAGCCATTCCTTTATGCTTCAAAATATAAAGCCATGTGTATCAGTATCCCCCACTACCTTCAACACGTGACGATCCCCAACAATCAGAATGAATATAATCCAAAGGGTTGCATAGTGGCTTTTGTGACATGCAACCCTTTACCGAAACTAGCACGATGTTGCTTACCCAACACACAAAATTCACAAAACTCAAGTTCTTCAACTTGTGACCACCAAGAAGGCTTAATTTGGACAATGATTACATACCACACTCGCTCATATGACCAAGCCTCTTATGCCATAGCTTAGTCATCTCATCTGAACCCATGGATGCTATAAATGCAGAACCAGTCAGCACAGTACCAAGTAAATAATACAAAGCATCCAATTTGGTACCTTTCAATACTACCTTCGAGCCCTTCAGAACACACAATTCCCCATCTGAATCTGAAAAAGTAAACCCCTCTTTTCTGCTGTACCAAGAGAGATCAATTTTTTCTTTTGTTTTGGAACGTGTCTAACATCCAACAAAGTATTTATCTTTCCTTCAGCAGTCTTAATTAGGGCTGCTCAATCGGATCGATCCGATCCGATCCGAATGTTCGGATATCCGAAAATTTCGGATCGGCCAAATCATGATCCGAATCCGATCCGAAATTAATCGGATATCCGATCCGAAAGATCCGAAGTTTTCGGATCGGATTTCGGATCGATCCGCTGATCCGATTTTTTTTTTTTAATCTTTTTCTATTTTTTTCATTATTAGTTATTAAATATTCAAAGTTTTAAATGTCTTTTTCTACCTTATTCCTAGCTTTCAAGCGATCTTACGAATATGCCTCGCTTCCACGCGTTGTCTCAAATTTTTATGATTAAAAATTTACAATAAAATCTAAAGGCTAGTTTTAAATATTACAAACTTGTCCTACAAAATAATTAATTAACAAAGTCGCTAAATTTTGCTAAATAACAAATAAAATTAGTAAATTACAACTTTAGAATAACTAATCGTTTGCATTTTTTATCAAAGCTCAAAACATCAAATTGTCCACTGACTCATTAATATCAAGGCTAGGTTGCTCCACAATCAAATCTTTCATACCTACAATATATGTTAAACAATAAAAATAAATTTACCTCATATATATATATATATATATATATATATATATATATATAATCGAAATCACCAAATTTATATACAAAAATTCGTACACAACATTCACATTCAACATATATATCTCCAAAAAATCAAAAAATATACATATATAACGAAAATCAACACATTTATATAAAAAAAAAAAACGAAATTTGCATATATACATATATATAATTCAAAATCACCAGATCTAAGTCATCTAATATCTAAATCGAAAAAAAAAATAAACAAAAAAAAATTAAGCAAATCTCATTCTGACGGCGGCGGCTGTGAGGACTGAGACGGAGAGCGGTGGCCGGAGAGAGGAGAGCAGGCTGAGCCGCAACCAACAGAAGGCAGGAGAGCGGTGGCCGCCTGGCTGGTGAGGACTGGGACGAGTGGACGACGGTGCTGCTGTGAACTTGTGAAGTTATGAGTTGTGAGTTCTTAGGGTTTACTTGTGAGAAGAGTGAAAAGTTGAGAAGTTAGGAAAATCAAGAAATTAGAAATGAGTCCAAATAGAAATAAGTGTCCAAGGGACCAACTGTACTCACAAACTCACAGTAAGTCCAAATAAAAATGGGAAAGTCAGCAAGTCCAACAGTCCAAGGCAACAAATACACGGACGAAAAAGGCCCAAAAAAAGCCCATATTTTTTCGGATCGGATCGGATATCCGAAAATTCAAATTTCGTGATCCGTATCCGATCCGAAAATTTATCAGATAGTTCAAATCGGATATCCGAAAATGTTTTTTATTAAAAAATTCTGCTTTTTTCGGATCGGATCAGTCGGATCGTGGATCAGATCGCTCGGATCGGATCACTTTGAGCAGCCCTAGTCTTAATCCTAATAGTACCTCTACCCACCACTTTACATGTAGCATTATTACCCATGATAACTTCACCACAATCAACAAACTCATAGGTAGAAAACCATTCTCGACTAGGACACATGTGGAAAGAACAACAAGAATCTAACACCCAACGATCCGTAGTCTGACTACCCTCACTAACAGTTAAGGCCATGTCTTCCTCCGAATCAGAACCAGAACTTTGTTGTGCAACATTAGCATTGGAATTATTTCTGAAATTTTTAGGACATTTATCTTTCCAATGACCAGGTTCTTTACAGTAGTTATAAATATTCTTAGGCTTATTATTTTTACCCTTAGAATTTTTCTTTTTCTTAGAGTTCAAATTATTAGCTCCAGATGAACTAACAAACAATCCAGCCCCAGAATCAGAACAACTGTCATTATTTGTTGCCGCCTTATGGCGCAACTCCCTAGTAAAAAGTGTTGACTTCACTTCTTCTAGGGTCACAGTTTCTTTTCCCACCGCAAACGACTTAAAAAAAAATTCTCATAAGACACAGGCAAAGAAACCAACAAAATCAAAGCAGCATCCTCATCTTCAATCTTAACATATATATTACGTAAATCAAGTAAAATAGTATTAAGTTTGTCTAGATGATCCCTAAAAGGCGTACCTGACTGCATTTGCAGAGCAAACAACCATTGTTTCAACAACAACTTGTTGGTGAGAGACTTTGTCATATAAATACTCTCCAATTTTGACCACAGACTTGAAGCTGGCATCTCATCCGAAAATTCTATGATCATATCATCTGTCAAACTCAGTAATATGGTGGAGTGAGCCTTCTCCTCCATCGCCTCGAATTCCGTTGTACTCAAGTCCTTTTCAAGCACATCCTTTTCCTTTTCAGTCAAAGGCTTCCAAATACCTTGTTGTTTTCAACAAGGCACGCGTCTTGATCTGCCATAGCGCGAAGCTATTCCTACCATAAATTTCTCAATCTTCATGGTACTAGTGTTCATCTTCCTGGATCCTACATCCTGCTCTGATATCAAGTTTGTTGTAACGGAAGCACGAAAACAAACAAACTGCAATAACAATCAAATGAAAAACACTAAAAGCACACAAAGATTTAATGAGGTTTACTATCAATGTGATAGCTACGTCCTCTTGGCTGGCATGAAAGTGTTTCACTATGGAAATCAAATCAAATGGAATACAATTGAGAGACTGGTAATTCTCCCAAGAATTCACTCACTAAAACTCTAAATGTGTTTTCCTTACTTTTGTGGCTTGAACTAATTAGGGTAATTAGAAACAAACCCTAAAGTCATATTTATACTAATTAAAAGGTTACTCGAGAAATAGACGAACAAAACCTAGAAAATGAACGGACCCGGTCGGTATGAAGAAACCCGACCGGGTACACGAGTCAACCAAAAAACCATGCCTCGAGACCCGTCCGAGGGGCAAGAAACCCAGCCGGGTCCGTGGCTCACAAACTCGAACATCATGCCTAAAGACCCGCCCGGGTTCGAGCCAAATACCAACGCTACGAAAAAACCCCAGACCCGCCCGGGTCCCAGTCCACCCGCCCGGGTGCGTGTGTGTCTTGTCCACAACATAACCCCAGACCCGCTCGGGGCAACAGATGCCCGACCGGGGGCGAGGCGTCCTACACATTGCTCGTCAACGAATCCGCCGGGGGCTCCCCATACCTGCTTGGGGGCACACCTCTAATGCTCCAAAGCTTCCAAAACATATCTTTATTTGTCTAACTACTCTGTAACACCAATGTATGACTCGGTAATACAAGTCACACCCAAAATACCCCACAAGGTTTCCTCAGCTATTATAATGAGTCAAGGCATTAAAAATTCTTCATTGTTCCTAAATTGGAAGACAATATTCCAGTGTATACAAATTAAAAGCTCCCACTTTTGACTCAGTGATGAGGAAAGAAAAGTTTCAAATTTTGTTTTAAGTGATTAGGGATGGAAGCCATTTCAAGTCAATTTGTAACGACCCGACTCGCTTAAATCGGCGCGGAAGAAACCGACGAGTCGAATAGTTAGAAACTACAACTCAAAACTTAGGAAATTAAACTAATTCCTCAAAAATTATTATTAATAACCAAAAACGTGCAAATACCCACAAGTTTGTACATACTAGTCCCAAAAGTCAAACTAGAAATACTAAACATACGAGTAAACTCCAACTACATGTCAGAGTCTTAAACAACGTAAAAGAGTCCAATAGCAACGTATAAAGTCTATGTAACTCCATCACTATCCAAAACAACAGAAAACAGAAATAGTAAACGTCGCTTGCCCAACCCAAAGCTAAGCAAGAGTATCGTCATCAGAAGTACCTGAAAGAAAAACATACAACAGTCCACCATCAGTGGCGAGTAACATAACTGACTCACCCCAACGGGAATACACATGCACATAGCATAAATCAAATAACAACATCAAATCAATAATCTAGAGTACAAGATCAACCCAAACGTGAACTCGACTCAAACCAACCTAATCAACTATCTTTGGCGCAATCATTCATATTCTAGACCGGACTGTGCTCGTACGAACGCATCTTACGCATTCGAACTTTCTACTATGCTCGAATTTGAGAATCTTACTCCCAAACCCCATGAAACCAATCTTACTGGAAATCCATGTCCCGTGAAACCAATCTTACTGGAAATTCACAAAGATCACATAGTATGACTCCAACTATCCCAATACCGCGGATGGAATAGGGGCAACGTCTTAACCCAAATACAATGAATCTTACTTAAAGTATCAGGCGTCTAAAAATGAAATCAAGCTAATCTTTAATTAAATCTTTTAATCATCTTAATCATATTATTCATTTAATTATCTCAACTTAACTAAATTACAATCAAGAATTGCCTCAATGCCTTGATTCTTGAAGATAACTAGTTAAAATATCGAAGTTATTCTCAAGAACTGCCTCTAGCCTTAATCTTGAGTCTAACCAATCATAATCCAACATTCAATAATCATTCTTTAATCATATTAGACACTTTCTTTAACTTTCTTTATCATTTAAACCATTTTCTTTAACTTTCAAGATTCAACCAAGAACTCATAAAGACTCATCAAGAACTCATAAAGAACTCAAAGAACTCATAAAGAACTCATAAAGAACTCATTCAAGATTCAAGATCTTCAATCAAGAACTCAATCAAGATTCAAGAACTCAATCAAGAACTCATACATACCACACGCATATCATCATCATCATTTCGAAAATTACCACTTATACTTATCCAAAATTCATCAAAGTTTGACATAATAATCATGATCATAAAACAACATATATTCAATCATAAAAATCATCAAAACCATCATCAAAATATCATGAAAACCATATCAAAATCAGATTATAAAATCATACATAAAATCATGGATATTCATCAACAATCAACCCAAACATGCATTTAATCTATACTATAGACATAGTATACCAAAAAGGTTGAGAAAGTATGTTACCTTAATCACGATTAACCCCAAAAACGCACCAAGAACTTGCTGCCCGGAACGAGTCTTGCACGGTCATCCAAACATGCACGGCACGGCACAAAACACGGCTGCCCAGCAGCACCTATACGAGCACGAACTGCACGGCTTCACTGCTGCACCTGCACGGCCCTCTGCTGCACTTTGCACGGCCTACTGCTGCTGTCCCCTCTGCACACACGGCCACCTTCACTACGCAAAAGCACCGCCACTTGAAGCACGAACACGAACCCAAAACCACCCCGAACTAGTGATCTTGAATGATATTGTTGGGGTTTGAATTATGTTTTAATACTTAAAGATTAATGGATGAAGGATCTTTAAGTATGGGTTTAGAAAAGGTGATGAACAATTGATGGGTTTGGGGCACCAAAATGGCGTGGGAAAAGTAAGGCAAATGGAGAGAGTGTTTGCCTTTAAAAAGAGATGGCAAGAGATGAGCAAATGATAAAAGAATCATCATGCCTTACTAATACTTCTATTTATAGAAGTGAGTTAGGTGTGTATGCATGGCAAGTGGCAAATTAAGCCACTAAAAGGGAGGGAAATCCGGCCATGGGCTTACTAAAATGAGCTCAAAGTTCACTTGGGCCATTTGCACTAATTCATGACTAAACATGATTAATTTTGCACTTGGCCCAAAACTAATTAATTAATTAGAAAATTAAATAATAAAATTCTAATTAATTGAAATAAAATAAAATAAAATAAAATTAAGAATTAATAAACCATTAAATAATAATGGTTACACTCAAACATTAAAAATAGTCTAAAAATAAATTTAGACCATGCACCGATGCAAACTAATTACAAGAAATTAAACACGAAACTAGCCCAAAATCTGGGGCGTTACACAATTTGTTATAAATACATTGTATTTTTTTTTCCCAACTATAGTTGTTATCTCAATCAATGTTGAATCATGATTTCATATTATTTTTGGTAATTTGTTTAATTTATACATGGAAAATTTGATGGGAATAATCCTCAATTATTCGGTTTGCTCAAATTGTGTCCCTTAATTGCGACTGGAACCAGCTTGCGCCCCTGAATTTTCATAACTATATGATGACACCCAGATGTATCAGGGTGCATGTGGTTTCCTTGATCACTACTTTACTTTCACCGCATAACCTATATTTTTTCAAGTTTAATTTTTATCCCTTTTCAACCATTATATAACTACTTTACATATGTTAGTGTGTGCTAGAAATTCCACATTACTTTATAGATTTATTGATTTTTGGTTTTGAATGTTTGTATTGTATTTTATTATAGTTTGATTGTCATCATTTAAAATATCATTGTATGCATCGCTTGCATACATTGCTAGTATTATATAAGGGAAGAGGGGAGATGGTGGTGATGATGTTGTCCACTTGAAAAGACATCCATACCATTAATCTCTTATATAAGGGAAGAGGGAACATGGTGTTGATAGTATTATATATATATCATCTCTTCAGAATAAAATATAATCACCATAAATTATATTGTAATATTTGTTATGTATTGCCATTAATGTTTTTATGTCGATACAAATAAATAATCAATTAAAATCATTTGTTATATTTTGTTGGAGAATCAATTATTCAAAAAATGAACATAAAATCATAATGAAATTTTCAAGTAAATAATTTAAGAAATTGATGCATTGCATCGTGTGCATATAGGCCTATTGTTAATTAATTATATTAATCCATCTACTACGTCTTATAATCTCAGCTTTAAAATACGTACAAAATTTATCGTTGCACATATTTTGAAACAAATATAGTAAAAAAATAAAAAATGTGATGCCAAGTATTGACAAAATCAATGGATGCGTTTGTCATAATTGTTTAGATAGTATCTAGAACGATTGCCCCAAACCTGTTGCCAGTTCTAAAAAATGTGAATCTATAACAACTATTAAAAGGTGCGCAAAACACCGTGAATGCGACACGTAGGATTACCAGCATTGTGAATGCGACACGTAGGATTGCCACTAAAGCATCAACTTTCACCATTGTTACACCATGTAGGATTGCGCGCCACATACACAAGCATTATGCCACATGAGATTTTCACACAAACATTATTAAAAAATGATTACGCTAAAATTCGAACTCAGCACTCTTCTATCAAATAGATAGACACTTACCACCTTAACCAACTCTAATTATTGTTTTTTTTAAGAATATTGTTCCATTGTTAAGATTCCATTAAAAATCAATAACATATCGTGTGACCGTTGACCCACTAATCTATACGAAATGAAAATTTTATTGTTTAAAAAATTTAATAATAACTAAAATAAGACCCTTTTGATACACAAATAAAAATTATTATCATTCAGCAATAAGTTCTTAGATCTTATAATATTTTAACTTCTTCTATCACAAAATAGATGTTATACTTTGATAATAAACGTGAGATATTTAAAAAAAAATTAAATATGTTATGATTACCTATGTTATAATGTTAAATTCATCAACTATGTCATTTCATTTAATTAAGAAATATAATTAGAGAAAATTTGAATCCAACTTTATCCTACCAGATTACACACACTTAGAAACTTAACTAACTTTGATTATTATCTTATATATCCCTCTTTTTTTTAAACATATTGTTTTATTGTTAAATCATTTTTTCTTTTATAATTCTTATTGTACGTATTCACAATTAAATATTAAATGTAATTTTTTGGGATTTCATAGTCAAACTTAATTAAATCAATTAAAGTTGGGTCAATCACTAAATTTTACTTTAAAATACAACTTACAATTTTTAAAAAAAGAATTAAATTTTCTAGTGTATTAATTTGTAAAACTTTAATATTAAGATATTTCCGTATTGTTTTAAGTTTCAAAACTTGCATAACTATCTTTATAACCACAATTTCATTATATTTCTTTCTATATACTTCCTCCGTTTCAGGAAAATTGCTACACTTCTCATTTCACACTTACCGAGACAAATTTTATAGCCTTTTTTATCTTCATCAACTATGCTCTTGTAAAAATTATAACAATTATATCTTAATAAAGAACACGTTGAGACGAACAAAATAAGATCCATCATGACTATATTTAACTTTATGTTTTGATCATAAAAGTTAGTCAAAGTATACTGCATGAAAAGTAGAAAAGCCAAAGTGTAGCAATTTTCCTGAAACGGAGCAAGTATATAGAATTGGGATCATGTGAGAACCTAATCCTAAAATGAGAATTAAAAACCTAATTTGACCATAAGATTTATTTGATCCAATTGTTTTAATTTCAACCGTATTTTCCCTTTCACAAAAAAAAAAAAAATTATCCGGGGCAATGCCCAGGCCACAATACTAGTTAGCAATGAAAACGTGAATGTGAAAACACTAAAGAAACAACTAACTAAGAGCAAGGGTGTTTTTCATTTCCTACAAATGTAATAAAGTGTATTCTTTAAAAGGAGAATTAATAACAAGTACACCTTTCTATAAGTTGATTATTTTTTTTTTCACAATTTCCAATACACATGTTCAAACATAAAAAATAAAGAAAAAAAAAATCTACCTCTTTACTTCCTAAACAAATTTAAAAGTGGTTATAAAAAAAATTAATATCGAGAATTTGAGATAATTTTCTTTTAAAAAAAATTTATATGACTATAATTTTTTTTATACTCCCTCTGTCCTAAATTAAATAATACATTTTGACTTTTAACATTGTTCATTTTGTAACTTTGACTCCCTTTCATCCTATACATATAAGGAATAATATAGTCATGTGGGATCTCGTTTGATTCGTCTCAATACGTACTTTCATAATATATAATTTTTATAATTTTTTATTATACACAACTAAAAATATTAATTTTTAAAGATATGTCTTGAATGATGTGAAAAAGTAAATATAACATTTATTTTGGGACGGATAAAGTATATCATATCATATACTCCCTCCGTAACGAATTAATTTCACCCTTTGTTTTTTCACGCATTTTGAGGAAGCGATTTAAGGGTGTAAACGAAGGAATTAATCAAAATGGTTTTAGTACAACCAAGAATTTGATTATAAGTTACTAATATCAAAATTATTTTGATTAATTTGATCGTTTACACCGTTAAATCGCTTCCTCAAAATGCGTGAAAAAACAAAAGGTGAAATTAATTCGTTACGGAGGGAGTAGATTTTTCATGTTAAAATTTCACTTTTTTCATATTCAAAATTCTAAACTTTAAAAATTCCTATGGGGATTTTGCCACCATTTAAAGTCCCAAGGACCAATAATACAGTCACATATATCCCATCCCACCTTTGCCATTTTAGCTCCCTCAATCCCAACAATTTACAGAACAGAACCACAAAATTCCTCCATCAAATATCTCCCAATCTTAACATCAATCATTCCCTTCTAAGGTACTTCTACTTCTCCATCCTCTCTCTCAATTGCTTTTATCTTATATTAGCTTGCTTAATCCCTGATTAAACTATCTTTAACATGTCCTTTATTATTTGATTGAATTTCTTACTCCAAAGTGATTAAATCTCAGTGATTTGTGGTTACTTCAAATTTTCTTATCTTACTGTTTATTTCTTTAATTGATTATACACAATGATTCTTTAATCTCTGTTAATCACTTTCCTCTTTAGGTTTGGGGCTAAAGTATCAAAAGTAGAACCTAATTTTTTTTTTTTTTAAAAAAAATCGATCAGAAAACGATTGAAATTTCTATCCAATTCAATGATTATATTAAATTCGGAAGTAAATTTTTACTGTTATAAACTGTTTCTAATAGTAGTCACTTAAATTTGTTGTTTGTTTTTTCTACTTTAATCAAATCGTCAGAATTGAAGGTTGATGATGAAGTTGAAGGAGATGGTTACCTCCATTGTTTGGCTCTGTGTGGTGGTTGTTCAAATGACGGTCGGAGAGGCGAAACTCCGGCCAGGATTTTACACCACCACATGCCCGGAAGCGGAATCGACGGTGAGAGAGGTGATGAAGAAGGCCATGATCAGAGAAATCCGAAGTGTGGCATCTGTTATGAGATTGCAGTTTCATGATTGCTTTGTTAATGTAAGTCACTATTATTGGTTACGTTTTTTTTTTTTTTTTTTTTTTTTTTTTTTTGTGTGTGTGTGTGTGTGTGTCTCTCTCTTCTCTCTCATAGTATTCTTGCTCTGTTTCTTTCGAAACTACTCTGATTATTTAGCTCCGTTCAGGTTTGTTGGTGTAGGAATTTATAGATATGATTAGCGGAATTTTGTGAAACAATTTTCTAACATCTATAACATCAGGATCACTAATAATAATTAATATGAATCAAGTATAAAAGATAGTAATTACAACCTTTGATGCGTGCTTTCAATGTCAAGAACGGAGATCTAGTACCTCAATTGTTGCTCGTCTAATCATTCCACAAGCACCGGATCGGATCCCACGTATGCTAGTACGGAAGAGATAGATCAATATTCACTCTTTTACTTTTTAGGTAAAAAATCATATGAACACAATAGGCTTTAGGGTTTTTATGATTGTGTTACTATGTGTGCCAACTGATCATAATCTGTTGTCTCTCATAACCCTAATAAGGTACTATATATACCTCATTAGTCATATCAGAGAAAACCCTAATCCTAGCATCCAATGGGCTTTATTATTTATGCCCAATCTTGTGCTAGTTTGTGTGACCTCATAGGATTAAGTTAAGTATAGTTGCGAGCCCAAAATTATGTACTCACTAATTATGTTTATTCTCTAGCAAGTAAATATAATTTTCTAATTTAACTTAATTATTATCTCCATAATATAATCCTAATTATATTTAATAATTGCCGATAATTACTGAGGACATATTCCTTCAATCTCCCACTTGCCCGAAGACAATAGCGCAATTATAAATTCCTTAAGTCTCTTAATGTCAAATTGACAATACTTTGGTATTCTCAATTTATGTTCCTTGATCGCTGAGTTCGAACTGCTCAAACGAAGTTCAACATTTAAACTTCTTTCGCATGGCCATGCATTTTTCCAGTTCTAGCTCATCAAGAGGCCCTGACACCATTCCTACTAATTAGGAGGACTTATTCACTCTAGTATGACCATAACTCCCACTCAATTCTTAACTCCTCCTGATCATTGCTTTTATGACCTCCTTTTACAGCACGACGTTTAACAATGTCAAGGTTAAGCTAATTATTTTGTGGTCATTAAGACATACTAATGTCTAAGGAATCCACTAAATATAGATTTTCGATTCTACTTTTAGAATCTGTTAGGTCAAGTCTCAATGTATCAAACATACATCCATACAATCAATTAAACATCACTATATTTCTATAGCCCATGGAACTGCGCTATTAATTGATTATATGCTAGTCTTTAAACAAATCACTTATGTCCATTTTAGTGATTTTGACTAGGGACTTTAGATAATATATGATTTCAGTTCACTTTATAGAGTTCCATTATCAAAACGTTTTCAATAGTTCTATTTGAAATCACAAGTTATTTGGACATTTTATTTAACTTCAAACCAGAATTAAATAATATTGAAACTATGTTTCAAACAACAAACATTATCATATGTTTTACAATCATGGACTATATTCATGATTTAACATAAGACTTCATCAAAGACATTCTTTAATGTTTTTTTTTTATTCTTTTCGTCCTAGCATGACATTCATACTCGGATTACAATAATGGTTTGATCGCTGGATATAAGACATTCTCATTCATATAAACTTTGCAAATTTTAAACTTTAAAGGAAATAACTTATATTTCCGCATACTAGGATATAATCCTACTGTCCTTCTTAAGTACTTTAGGATGATCAAGGTATTTGAAACATTTATGTAAGTGCAATGTGATATATACAATAGATCATATTGTCAATACAAAAGGACTATATGTTTTAGCTCACCGAATGTTTACAAACGTCAAGTCTTGCTAGCATGTAACATTGAATGAGATGGAAAAATCTGTAAAAGTTTTCCAAGTTGAACTTAGTAAGAACCTTATCATTATAAGTTCTGTAAATAAAACAGATTTATTTCTATGGATCTTGATTCCCGAAATAAAATTAATTTGTCTAAGGTCTTTCATAAAACCATTGCAGACATATATCTTGACTAACTCAAGTTTATAAAAACAATAATTCCATAACATGACTAACTCAAGCATGTGGAATTTATTTTCTTATGCTAAGTATGTCAACTACATACAAGATCAAAAGGACAATGCTGCTCCCACTCAACTTTTGTAAACACAAACCTTCCTCTAAAATTATTTTAGAAAACCAAACGCTTTGATTATTTTAGAAAATTGAGGATTCTAACTCCGAGATGCTTATTTTAGTCCATAAGTGGATTTCTTAAGCGTGTAAATCTTTTTCTGATTTGCTGGAACTTCAAAACTCTTTGGTTGTGTCACATACACATCCTCTTTCAAGAAATTTATTTTGATGTTCATTGGTCATATTCGGAGTTTTGACTCGTCAAAAAACATCTTCATAGATTGTTGGATCCTCACATCCCGAAATGAACAATTCAATTCAAAACATATATCTATATGGAATCCATTAATTATATGATGATTGTCTTATTCATTAAGAGCTACATAGGACCATAGCAACTGTTGAAATGTTATCTCAACAATTTGAGCATTTCAGTACGAATCATATTCAAGCGGGCAAAACAAAGGTTCGTGAATGGAATGCACTTACTTCAACATATTGTTAGACACTAAGAAAAAAGGTCAAACACTGAATGTCTTTCCTTAAGCTCAATATCAAACTTTCTTATCATAAAGACAAGATTATGTCTTTTGCCTCTAATGTAGGACTAACTACATCTATTTGTTGCTTATCTGGAACTATTCAAGATATACACTACTCCCACTTGACTTTTTGGAAACATAATCTTTTCTAGAAAGGCACAATTTTAATGCAACAAACACTTTGTTATTAAATCAATTGTAGGAGTTAGATCCATTGTTTCTTTGGGGTAACTTTTGAAAAACAAATTTTCAAATTTGGTTAGCGTTATGTCCAAAAGTAAACATTTTACGATAGACATATTATCCCAATTTTGTAGGAAAGACTAATTAAGAACTTTTCCAATCCATATCTCATATGGTATATATGTCTTTTCTACTATTTTTGACGAAGTCTTTGTTTAGTTTTAAAATACAGCAGATTTAGAGAGCATATTCTCAGAGGTACATTGAATGATCACTAAATCTCACCATTAATCAAACCATTTTCAAGAAAGGTTTGATTACTTCTTTCAAACATGTCATTCAGAAATGACACTTTGTTACGAATTTGATTGTGAAAGGAATCTCACAACCTTTTGATGAGTATCAAAAATAAAATAACAAAAACCTTTGCAACTACAATCTTATCACAATGCGTTTATCATTCTTGTTAATTTGATTCTCTACTTGCCTTCTCCGAAATATTCAAACATTTCAAATAATTTCAGCTTTTACTTCGTATCGTAAATATCATCATGTTTACTTGAATCGTTAGTAAAAGTGTGAGGTAGCTTAACCCTTCCTTGTATTTGAACTCATTGCAAAACACATCTACATGTATTAGGGTCTTGAGATCATTGGCACTATCACCTTTTCTAGTAAAGGATGATTAAGTCATCTTACCCTTCAAATATAATTTGCATACATCAAACGACTCGTAGTCAAATGATGTTAGAACTCCATCCATGTGGAGCTTTTACATGCTCATCATATATTACAAAACAGGGATGCCATTGGTAAGTGGGTTAAGAATCATTTGTTTTTGATTTCTTGTGATATATTATTTTGACAAAATCAAACTATTTGACCAGTAATTAGTTTGGCAATAGGTTTAAAACATTCTATTCAAAAAACAACAATTTGCTCATAATTTAATATCATATATTGCAATTGAAATAAAGTTTTTAGTAGGAATGAAATAACAATTATTTGATTCCAAAAACAAGCTATAAGGTAAGGAGAGATACATTCAAAATCTCAAATCTGACATACAACATTTGTTTGTAGATTAACCTTTAGCTAGTTGTCTACCCTTTGTTTTTCGCACATTCGAAGCAATGTGAGTTCAATGATATGTATGACATACATAGTGAGTGGAAATGCCAATCTTTTATAGCATAAACATCAAATGAAAAACTATATTTACTGTACTAATTGATCTTCCTAATATGTTCGGAGCATTCTATCAAAATGGATTATTCTATTGTAGTAGAAAACACTTTGATATGTTGTCTTTTACAATATTTGGCTTTTCAGCATCAACGGATTTACAAACGACAACATTTGTCTTTTGTTCTAACCATATTGCCTCTTATTGCTATCCAAACATATCCTTCGGTAAATCCTATTTATTTTATTGAATAATTTAGTTAATACTTCTTATATTCAATAAAACGATAATGCTCAATCATATTGAGTTTATCTGTAATTTTGCAAATGGTTTTCCTCACTATTCACTTCAATAGTTCAATCCCATATTGAATCTATTATGAAATGAGAAAATGGTTTCAAAATTCTACAATTGGAATTATTGAATTCCTGACCTCTCCACTTTTCAGAACGATCAAATCTTTCTAATAACATGTGATCTTATGGTCACTGAGACCTCTCTATGGTTTTCCAAACGATCAAATCTTTCTAATGACATATGACCTTATGGTCTTGGAGATTAAGCTCACTTATTGTCTCGAGGCCATCAACCTCTCCATCCTTCCCTTTTGAAAACATTTTTCACTTCTTGGATGATGGTAAGCATTATTTCCTCAAACTTTTTTGAGATCATAAACATTAATATTAAGGTAAATATTGAGTATTAAACATTTTCTAAAACAACTCTACCTTAGTTAATTTTATTAGCTTGAGAGGTTTTTAGTGCAAAATTTAAATATGGATTTCAAGAATTATTTATTTATTTTAATTATGAGAACAATTCTCAAATATAGTTCAACTTACATAAAATTTGAGAACAATTCCCAAAACTTATTAAATGATATACTAAATTATATCATGCAAAGTTTAATAATGTTTGTTAAATAATAGCCTAAGTTTGAAATAATTTAACAAGTTTAAGCTATTAACACTTTATTCGAGTAAATTTTGGCCCCATCCGAATAAAGTAATAACCAAGATCCCCTCCCACTAAAATTAAACGGACTTTGGCCCTGCCTTCAATTTTTAGTAGTTGAGGTAAGTTAACATTTTACTAATTACAAACACTTTGTAATTCTTGGCCAATAGGCAACAACTATGTGTTTTAAACCTATTTCTTTGCTTCAAAACCCAAAACTTTATCTTTTGATAGTTTTGTTGAATTTAACCAAACATTAACATGTAAGTTTCGAAAACCTACCCTACTCTTCCAAGATTAAAAGTAACACCCTGCTTTGGTAGAACCTATCAACTTATGATCGAGGGTCTCATAGGTGTTGTTTGGGAAAGCATATAAACTCAATATTACAATTCGGGACCTAAATTTGTTATAACTAATTATAATTCTTGGCAGATAATTTAACAATACTTTGCTAAATTTTATCTCATAGCTTCAAAATTCAAAACTTTATCTTTTGATAATTTTGTTGAGTTAAACCAAACATTAACATGTAGGTTTAAAAAAACTACCCTATTATCCATGAATTATAAGCAACACCCTGCTTTGGCAGAAACTATTACTTATGATTCTAAAGCTTTATAGGTGTTTGTTTGGAAAAGCAAGTAAAACTCAATATTATTAGTGGGGATCAAATTTATAAATGTGGTTATTAACAAGTGAACACATATAATTAATTAAACCACAAACATAAACTTATAAGCATTTAATCATAAAATAAATGCGTAATAAAGCAGAATAAATATGATCCTAGTATGACCCATATGAATAAAATCTAATCTTCATTAACTCCATCTTGAATCTTCTTGGACCACTTTCCTCAATTCTTCATGGACCTCCACTCTTGATTATTTACTATTATTATTTAAATTTAAATAATTGAAATAATATTACAAAAATACAAACGATTTGCAAATCGTATTTAATTTACAAAGAATACATCACGATGCGCAGATCGTATTTTCTTTCCTATTTTGGGCCATACTAGTCATAATATGTAAATAATATCATATATTATAAACCTGCAACAAATGTTATAAATGACAATAACAGCTAATATCATATATTAGTTCACAATTATTTTCATTCAATAAAAAAAAATCATATATGGAATTAATCAACATTAATTATTAATTTGCATTATATGGAGGCGTTTTATACTAAAAAAAATGATATATATATATATATATATATTAAAGTAATTATAATTTAAACTCTTTAAACAATCACTTTATTTATTCCAAAAATAAATAAATAGAACAAATCAAAAAAAAAAAACTTTGTCAACTTACCAAAACTCATTTTGTGTATAGTTAGAGAAAATGAGGTCAATGCTTAATTATAGGATGAAGGATAGCCACAAATTCACAATCAAATGACTTTTTCCTCCCTTTTATTATTAGTATTTTTTTTTAATTTATTTAAAAAATATAGAGAGAGAAAAAAAAATAATAAATAAAAAAAAATTATACAGCAGCAGCAGCCACGACATGGCCAAGTAGCCACCGCGCAGCCGCCCACGACCAGCGTCGGAGTGCTCGCCCCAACCAGAAAGCGCCGGCGACCACATCCCCGGCCTCGGAGCACCACCCTTGCCACCAGGGATGCAGAAAAGGCCCAAAAAACTTCTCATACCGTTCGAACTTTTTGAGCGTGATTTGGGACAAATTGAACAACTTTTGTTCGAATTGATTCTTGAATAACATTGGATGGGTTGTTTTCTACATTTCCCACAAACTAATTTGCAAAAAACGAAATTCAAACAATGATTTTGAAGAATTGAACAAAGTTAGGGTTCGAAAATTTCGAACCAAAACCTTGGACAATTCGTTTGATTTAGGGATTAAAACAACAAATTTTTGACATGAATTTGCAATTAAAGATGTAAGAAACAAAAGCCCCCATGTAATTTGGAAGAATATCAAGTATCAATCCTTGAATCTGGGTGGTTTTGTTCGAAGTTCGAATTGTTCGAACTGATATTTTATTTTATTTTATTTTATTTTAATTTTCGAGTATTATATTACTAAAATACAATTAAAATCACTATTTTAATTATGCAAATTAACCCATATATTTAATCCTCCCTTAATTGAATGAAAATAATAATTTTTATCATTGAAAACATGATTATATTAAAATTATTAGAGGGCTAACTGATACCACTGTAGGAATTTATAGATATGATTAGCGGAATTTCGGGAAACAATTTCCTAACATCTATAACATCAGGATCACTAATAATAATTAATATGAATCAAGTATAAAAGATAGTAATTACAACCTTTGATGCGTGCTTTCAATGTCATGAACGGAGATCTAGAGCCTCAATTGTTGCTCCTCTAATCAGTCCACAAGCACCGAATCGGATCCCACGTATGCTAGTACGGAAGAGATGGATCAATATTCATTCACTCTCTTACTTTTTAGGGAAAAAACCATATGAACACAATAGACTTTAGGGTTTTTATGATTGTGTTGCTATGTGTGCCAACTGATCATAATCTGTTGTCTCTCATAACCCTAATAAGGTACTATATATACCTCATTAGTCATATCAGAGAAAACCCTAATCCTAGCATCCAATGGGCTTTATTATTTATGCCCAATCCTGTGCTATTTTGTGTGACCTCATAGGATTAAGTTAAGTATAGTTGCGAGCCCAAAATTATGTACTCACTAATTATATTTATTCTCTAGCAAGTAAATATAATTTCCTAATTTAACTTAATTATTATCTCCATAATATAATTCTAATTATATTTAGTAATTGCCGATAATTACTGAGGACATATTCCTTCAGTTGCAACAAATGGTGTTTACTGTTACAAATGGTGTTTACTGTTTAGGGGTGAAGCTAAGATTATAAAGGCCAGTGATCTCAAAACGATCGCCTTTAGAACACAACTTAAAAAATAATGCATTCAAAAGAAAAGAAAAGGCACTACTTATAGCACTAACACCATCAATAAAAAATGTTTAATTTTTGCTAACAAAAAAGTTACTTTGTTATATGTAAATTAAAATTTTAAATTATAAGATAAATATAAATAAACTATAATATAAATAAAATACCGTTCAAGGTCACTGGATTTTAATTTTTGAAAATTAAAAAAGTAATTTAGGATGAGTTAATGATTTTACGAATATTGATGTAAGCATGCGTTATTGATTTTAATTTTTGGACTTTTAATGCAAATATTGTGAAGAACGAATGAATCAGCTAGAAAGAGGGAATAAGAGTGTTGTTGTTCTTAGTATGTTCAATAATACATGTGGTCATTTTCTTTACCACTCGTCTATTCAAATTTAATTTATTTTGTTTATTTTGAAAACATAATACATGTATAAGATACAATTTGAGATCTTTTGGTTCAGAGGCCCTATGTTGTCGCCCACCACGCACGGGCCTAGAACTGCCCCTTATAGTGTTACACATCTTCTTATGTTTTATTTTTTTGGTGTTAAATTGATGGGCAGATAAAATGCATGTTACAAAAAGAGAGAGATGCGAATAAATGATTATTAAATTTAGCAAAAAATGTTGCAATTAATATAAACCTTATTTTTTAGAAAGTGTTGCAACGAATATGTGATAGTTTTATTAAGGGAAAAAGATGATTTAACTCAATTGTATTAATTCAATAAATATGAAGCCTTTATATAGACAATACAATCACACAACTAACACAAAGAAGGTGGGAACATGACCCACTAACTAACAAATACTAAGTCCTAACTTTACCCATTACCCACTAACTCAACTTTGAAGGACTATTTCCAACACACCCCTTCCTTCAAAGTTGGGTATATTGTTGTTAAACATTGCAGACTTTCTCGACCACGATTATATCTAACACCATGAAAAATTTGCTCTACTCTTCAACTTTCTCAAAGCACTTCTCTTCGATCATTTGTGATGCACATTATCATCACCTACATCTTCTTTGATGCACTTCTCATAAAAAAACTTGATTGTTTGGTGCACATTATCACCAAACTTAACATCGACATCAACTGGAGCACTTCTCTCCATCAATACTTTTTGACGTTGTCTTGCGAATTGACTACATCTTACACCAATTTCACGACTGCGATCACAACTACTCATATTGTGGAAGAAGACTCTTAATTTTATTGCAATATAAATAATATAATGCCAAAAAAAAAAATTCTTTCACTCTGTTTTTTTTTTTTTTTTTTATCTCTCATTCTTTCTTTTTTTTTCCTTTTCTTTTTCTTCATCACTTTCCTTTTTTTTTTTTACTACTCGAATCTAACCTGAAGCTCTGATACCATGATAGTTTTATTAAGGGAAAAAGATGATTTAACTCAATTGTATTAATTCAATAAATATGAAGCCTTTATATAGACAATACAATCACACAACTAACACAAAGAAGGTGGGAACATGACCCACTAACTAACAAATACTAAGTCCTAACTTTACCCATTACCCACTAACTCAACTTTGAAGGACTATTTCCAACAATATGAACCGAAATTGGTTTGTAATAAGTTATACTATATGTTAGCCGATGGTGAAGATAATGTGAATGATTTTACTGATAAACTTAAATGAAAAATCAATATTTTATATTGCATTGTGGTTTCAAGTGGCAATAATGACCAAAAAAATAAAAATAAGAAGAAATAACTTTGAGAATAGAATAATGTTTTTAATGTAGTATTGATCTATTTATTAAAGGAAAATTTGCCAAAAAACTTTTAAAAATTTGAATTTGCGAGAAATTATAAACTTTATAATTTTTTTTTTCAAGATATAACCTTAAAAAAATTTCTTGCAAAATAAACCTCACGACAATAATTAGACTTTAATCGCAAATTAACAACTCTAACCATGATTATCAATTCTATTTTTAATTACTAAAGGATGATTATCTACCCCTAATAAACACTAGTCCACTCATGATTAATTAGATATTAATAATTCTAAATTTATTTATGGTTAGGCTAATTTATTTATTTTGTTATTATGATTAACAAAGTCAACGTCATTAAGTCAAAGTCGACTTATTGCCACAAGGTTTCATTTTGCAAGAAAAAAATTGTTTAAGGTTTTATCTCGTGTGTATATATATATATATATATATATGTGTGTGGTTGGGTTTCGATGAGAAATTTCTTATCGTGTGAAGGTGAGAAAGAGAATGATAAATCAACAATAACCTACAAGTACATTGACCACCAACTATAGATACATTCACCATAAACTATAATTACATTGAGTAAAAATACATTGACTTTACATTAACCCTAAACTATAGGAGTAAAGATGAAAAATCAAATTTAATCTTAGCCCTCAATTTGTTGATCAAAGGGTTGTGATTGTTTCTCACCCTTCTCACCAAAACTACATTTCTCACATGAGCCTACTTCTATATATATAAAAAGCAAAAAAATGGTAAAACTAGTGCTTCTTTATTACACTTTTTAAAATATTTTTATAAAGTATATCTTAATATAAAAAGTAAAAAATTTAAAGATGATTGATTTTATTTAGAAGGTAAAAATTAGGGCCGATCAAATAAGATATCACTTGACTATGACCCTGTTCTTTTGGATTTATTTTGTGAAATTTTGGATCAGCTTAGCTCCTTTGGAGTCTAAGATTTAGATTAATTCACTTCAGTCTAAAAAACGGTGTGTATTTGTTTTATACATAAGTAGTATAATAAATCTATAAAGTCTGTAATCTATAAAGATTTAGATGCAACACTTTAAGGCCAAGAGCAGTGGCAAAATGCGTGGTACCCACTTCCACCTTTTATGATTGTTAGTACCCTAACATCTCCTTCATTTTATGTGTAGCTAAAAAATAGCGGATTTCCATACATAAACAAAAACAAGAATAGGTGCAACACTTTTTATAAAAGTTTGAAATTAATTAGATACTTGCTTCCTCCATTTTCAAATTCTTGTAAAAAACTTATTGTTGACTATTCAAATGTGTTACTTTACTCGTAATTTGTCAATTACATATAAAGAAAAATATAGTCATATGATATATAATTGGACTCGTTTCAACTTGTATTATTTTTATTTTTTTTTATTTTTTTTTTGCATAAAAAGGAAAAATATCGCAAAAGTTTGAAAACATATGAAGTACAACATTTTGCTATGATTCTTTTTTCTTTCTATATCTATTATAAAAAAATATTTAGCAGTTATAATTTTTAAATTGATAGCTAAGTAAGACAATGGAACAAGTATTAAAATCAAAATAATGCAAGAAAAAACTAGTGGAAGTACTCTCACTGTCCCCTTATTTTTGCTATATTTATTTTTGTACATTTCTCAAAATATAACTTTAAATATAAATAACTCTGATTATATATTAACTAAAATTATAAAAATCTATAACAACTATTAAAAGGTGCGCAAAACACCGTGAATGCGACACGTAGGATTGCCACTAAAGCATCAACTTTCACCATTGTTACACCATGTAGGATTGCGCGCTACATACACAAGCATTATGCCACATGAGATTTTCACACAAACATTATTAAAAAATGATTACGCTAAAATTCGAACTCAGCACTCTTCTATCAAATAGATAGACACTTACCACCTTAACCAACTCTAATTATTGTTTTTTTTAAGAATATTGTTCCATTGTTAAGATTCCCTTAAAAATCAATAACATATCGTGTGACCGTTGACCCACTAATGTATACGAAATGAAAATTTTATTGTTTAAAAATTTTAATAATAACTAAAATAAGACCCTTTTGATACACAAATAAAAATTATTATCATTCAACAATAAGTTCTTGAATTTTATAATATTTTAACTTCTTCCATTACAAAATAGATGTTATACTTTGATAATAAACGTGAGATATTTAAAAAAAAATTTAAATATGTTATGATTACCTACCTATGTTATAATGTTAAATTCATTAACTATGCCATTTCATTTAATTAAGAAATATAATTAGAGAAAATTTGAATCCAAGTTTATCCTACCAGATTACACACTTAGAAACTTAACTAACTTTGATTATTGTCCTATATATCCCTCTTTTTTTTAAACATATTGTTTTATTGTTAAATCATTTTTTCTTTTGTAATTCTTATTGTGCGTATTCACAATTAAATATTAAATGTAATTTTTTGGGATTTCATAGTCAAACTTAATTAAATCAATTAAAGTTGGGTCAATCACTGAAATTTACTTTAAAATACAACTTACAATTTTTAAAAAAAGAATTAAATTTCCTAGTGTATTAATTTGTAAAACTTTAATATTAAGATATTTTCGTATTGTTTTAAGTTTCAAAACTTGCATAACTATCTTTATAACCACAATTTCATTATATTTCTTTCTATATACTTCCTCCGTTTCAGGAAAATTGCTACACTTCTCATTTCACACTTACCAAGACAAATTTTATAGCCTTTTTTTATCTTCATCAACTATGCTCTTGTAAAAATTATAACAATTATATCTTAATAAAGAACACGTTGAGACGAACAAAATAAGATCTATCATGACTATATTTAACTTTATGTTTTGATCATAAAAGTTAGTCAAAGTATACTGCATGAAAAGTAGAAAAGTCAAAGTGTAGCAATTTTCCTAAAACGGATGAAGTATATAGAATTGGGATCATGTGAGAAGCTAATCCTAAAATGAGAACTAAGAACCTAATTTGACCATAAGATTTATTTGATCCAACTGTTTTAATTTCAACCGTATTTGCCCTTTCACAAAAAAAAAAAATTTATCCGGGGCAACGCCCGGGCCACAATACTAGTTATACATTTGAAAAGGTGTACATCGAGACGAATCAAATGATATTCCATATGACTCTTTTTCCTAATATATGAGTTATAAGTTTTAGCTTACTAGTTAAGTCTTGTAGATGTCAAACTTAAGGTTTTAGGTTTGAACCTTAACGCACGCATTTGTGAAGATTCATTCTTTCCCTTTTCAAATGTGTATGTTAGTTAAATTAAACCGGGTGCATGTAGTATGAACCACTAACTACTAGAGGATCAAATAAACCACTAACAAATGATGATAAAAATAAACCAGTCCATAGTAAAATTATAGTAAATGTATGGTTAATGAAAATAACGGCTTAATAGTAAAAATATTCAAATGTTGGGAGCACTTGCGTTTTAGATTTGTCTTATGTGATAAAATACCCATTTCACCCCAACTAGTCGATTAGGGGATTATTGGTGGACGATTTTAATCTGCTAATTAATTGTCACTGTGTTATCACTTTCCCGAGAGTAATATGGAATTAGAAATGGTACTTATTTTGGTATTTCATTTTAATTTATATGCACTACCTCTCCTTTTCATACATACACAGAGTATTTAAGGTCACTATTTATGTAAAAGAAGATGAATTACAATGTGTAATTAAAAAAAGTGCACTGCGAAAATCATTGATTTTGGAAAACTTGATGGTAATTGACCAACCAGTACAAGTACTACGTATTTTTTTGGCAAAGGGTACGAGTACTTGTTTTTAGAGGTGTCAGTTCAGTTATGGTTGGACCCAAATGGTTTGGTTGACTTCAGTTGATTTGACTTCAGTTAATTTTTTTCAAATTAACCATTTTAGTTTTAACTTTTCGGTTTCAGTTCCAAACCGTTGCAATTATTTTTATTTTAGTTCAAATCAGTTCAGTTATGGTTTTACCCATACGATTTCAGTTGTTGTCTGTTCATTGTGAACGATTGACATAACAGTTCCGATTGTATTTGATTTACGTTATGGTTGGTCTTCGGTTTTACCCGTACGATTTCAATTAATGTTAGTTCATTGTGAACGGTTGATATATCGGTTCCGATTGTATTCAGTTTAAGTTATGGTTAAATACATTTCTATCCGTATGATTTCAGTTATTATTAGTTAATTTTAAATTTAAATGATTATATTCAATTACATTATGGTTATTGAATTCTTATCTATGTTTTCATTCATAGTTTGTTTTGCTACAAATTATTCTCCTAAGACAATAAGACTCCAGGGTGATTTTATTTGTTTCAATATTTCTAAGTTCCAAGTCATTTGAAGAAGGCACCAAAAAATAATTTAAGTCTTTGAGCAATTTTTATAATTTTTATAATTGTTTCAATACTTCTAAGTCATATACTCATATGGATTACAATGATTATCTTATGAAATGGGTCGATTAAATACAATTTTTATCAATTAACTTTAAATTATAACAATACTAAATTACTTCTCCGTAAATGAATTCTTGCAAGAAATGACTTTTCACGTATGCCGAGGAAAAATTTTGAAACTTAAAATATCTAATTATGTATTTAAAAAAATTATTATCATTAAATAATTAAAACTACTATCTCCGTTTTTTTTAGTTTACTCACTTCACTTTTCACACTTGCCGAGACAAAACTTTGAAGATTAATATCTTTAATTGTGTATTTGAAAAAATTATAAAAAGTAGATATTAAAAAACTACATGATGAAACGAATCCAACGAGATCCTACATGACTATGTTTTATCTTATGTATAATTTACAAGCGATAATCAAAGAATACTTGTGAATAGTGACAAAGTCAAACTGAGTAAACTAAAAAAAACGGAAAGTGTACAAATTAAGACGAATCTAATGGGATCCCACATGACTATATTTCTTCTGTATGTACAAGTTACGATAATAAACTCAAAGTGAAAATTGTGAATAGTGTCAAAAATACATTTGTTGCAAAAATTCATTTATAGAGGAAGTATAACAAATATATTAACAATTCAATTAACTTTAAATTATAACAATATCAAGTCATTTTGGTTCAATCGATCAACAGTTAATAACAGTTTAGTTAACTAACAAAACCAAAAAATTTATAAGTTATTTCGGTTCAGTTGATCGAATCAACAGTTAAAAACAGTTCCATTAAATAATAAACTAACAAAACTAAACAATTTACAGTTAAGTTCAGCTTTGTTATGGTTCAGTTATGATCAGTTAAAAACAGTTTTATATAATCAAATTTTTCAGTTCAGTGTATTTAAGTTCATCAATCACTTCAATTTCAGTTCAGTTAAGTGCGGTTCATTTTGTTTCAGTTGGAATTTCAATTATTAGTCATTTGATTCCTGGTTCATTTTCAGTTAGTTCAGTTCGCGTTAAGTTAACAGTTGAACCAACAATTCCTAACCAAACTGACAGCTCAACTCATTTTTTGAATAAATGAGTGAATTATAGGGATGTGATGGTAGCACCGCAACAAGAGGAAGAATTTCATGACCAATACTCCCTTTGTTCTAATTTAGTTTCTACATTTATTTTTTTCACATCTACCGAAACATGACTTTAAATAAAAATATTATCAACTACACATAATAAAAAATTACAAATATAAAAATTGTATTTAAAAAGTACATGTTGAGACGAATTAAACTAGATTTATCATAACTATGTTTTTCCTAATGCTTATAAAACTAGAAGATGTTAAAGACCACATATGAATAGTGCTCCAAATTAAAATGTAACAACTAAATTGAAACAGATGGCGTAATCCGTATTTAATTTGCTAGCCTCTGTTTTGAGGTGTGATTATTATTAATCTCCTTTTTCTCTAAAAATTGAAAATATAGGGTTGTGATGGGTCGTTGTTGTTGGATGACACACCAACAATGTTAGGGGAGAAGCTTGCACTATCAAATATCAATTCGCTGAGGTCATACGAAGTTATTGATGAAATCAAAGCAGCACTGGAAAATATCTGCCCTCAAGTGGTTTCTTGTGCGGACATCGTCATCATGGCCTCTAGAGATGCTGTTGCTTTGGTAATTCCTCTACCCCGCCCCACCCCCCTCTCTACATCCCAATTTATTTTTTTTTATTTTAGTTGAAAAGGAAATGCATTAAATAAGAAACTTTACATCACAACTACAGTAGTGTTTGTAGAACATAGTACAACAAAAGTGCAAACAATTAAAAACAACTTGAGTGAAACAAAACAACAAACGATTGAACACTAAATACATCTAGGAGATGACCAACCGAAATAAAGGTGCTATATCATGGTCAAGAGCAGGTTGAAGAAAATGGATAAATAGGAGATGAGAATGGATATTTGTGAAGAAAATTAAATAAATTGGAGTTAAGCTAGCACCACCATGCGGATGAGTTTTGATTTTTCCTTCTAAATTTAGTTATAAACTCATTACCATTACCACCATTTATAACCGGCTACCAAACGGGCCGTTAAAGTTTACAAATGAACTTGTAGCAAGTAAATATGGACCAAGGGGGCATATTTTAGTGCAACCTTTTTTTAGGATAATGTGTGGGATGCTAGGCTTTGGAACCGGGCCCTACTGCAAGTCACCCGACCCAATTTTAGCCAACACACGCATCTGTAAGGGGGGATAATAAGGAATCCTCACAAATGCGTGTGTTGAGAATCGAACCCAGGATCTTGTGCCTGGAATTCTGAAACCCTAACCACTAGGCTATGACTTCATCCTCGTATTTTAGTGCAACTTGTCCCGCCTTTTCTAATATTAATGGACTATATTTCAAAATATTTATTACATTTCGAATTATAGGTAGGAGACAAAAACTACTTGAACCTAGGGATGTCAGTTTGGGTTAGAACCCGTTGGGTTAACTGAACTGACAGTGACCTGAATTGAAAGTAGCCCGTAACCTGAAATTGACCTGAACTGTTATTGGCCTGTGAATTAATGACTTGAAATGAACTGAACTTGAACTGAAAGTAACCTGAACTGAGGATAACATGTTCCAAACCCGAAGATTTATTAAATTGGATTGAACTGGACTAAACTGAAATCAGCCCGTTACATTATTTGACCTGAACTGAAATCTTATTCAACTTAAAAGTAACATCATATCAAAATTAACATATTAAGAAACTTTTTGTGTTTTATGATCAATTTTTATCGTAATGGACGCTCCAAAATAACCCGATCTAAACTGATGCCAACCTGAAACATACCGTTTCTTATCGTTGAACTGTATTAACCTGAACCGTTTTGGACTGAACTGATACTAGCATGACCGTTAATGACCTGAACCTGAAATGAATTGTCACCGAGAAAAAGACAACTTGTTATGACCTGTTACCGAAATGACCTGAACTAAATTGAACTAAACCGTTGTGCTAATAACCTGATTTAACCTGAACCGAAATTGAATTGAACCCGTTTGGGTCAACCCTAACCCGTATCGTTAACCCGTTTTGACATCCCTACTTGAACCATCTAAATCTTCATTAGATAGGGGGGGGGGGGACATGCGTATTCATATATAGGATCATTTTATATTCATTTAGATACATAATTTTTTAACAATTATCTTTAATTTATCCATAAAAAATTAAAGCACAGTGAAACATTTAAACGTTTAAACAAATACATTGAAAATTGTGTAAAATATAAAAGTAATAAATATTTTGAAACAAATGTAGTAAGGAGTATATAATATTTTTCATCCGTTCTAGATATATGTTGACACTATATATACATGCTATGTTACCTGAACTCTTTGTTTCAACCCACGTACTAGTGTCGGACACTCGATCCTTGGACATACTTGGACACTTCATTTTAAACCAAAAAAATCATATTTTTCATAAAATTACCGTGTCGGACACTCGATCCTTGGACATTGGTATGACACTTGAACACTTCATTTTGAACAAAAAACATTCATATTTTTCATAAATATCGTGTCTGACACTTGGACACATATCCTTGTCCGATACTTCCAGCAGAGTCCGTGTAACATAATATACATGTTCACGCTGGAACGTTAATACATTCAATTATGTATTTATAAAAAGTTAAAACTATAAAAAAAAAAATCTATATTCCAGATAGATTTAAGGAAATTAAGCAAACAAAACCCTTTATAAATATGTTATTCCTTATATAAAAATTACAAATATGGTCAAAATGTAATTTGTGAATAGCATCAAAATTGAAATTGTAATATTTGTGTGCAACAGACATTGTAGTACTTCATTATTTTTTTTATTTTTTTGGTAAGTAAAGTATTATATACCAAAGGAAAATATTATTACATCCTACCCTAAGAGTGTGACACAAAGCCACCACCAGAAAAGAATCAGAGAACTAATAGGGACAAGCCCCTAATAGTACCAGTCATCCATCAAAACAAGAGGACTACATTACATGCTTAACCAAAAGGATTACGTCCCTAATAAACGGTAGAACAAGCACATAAAGTTGAAAGCAACAGTTAAACACAACATTAAACTAGCCTAGGGACTTTGTCCTTAATATTACAATACAATACAAGCTAGACTATTAAAAACATAACGACCAATGGGATATGGGACGTCCAAGCCAAGCTTTGATATCTACCATAATCATCCATAGTCTAACCTGTTCATCATCAACCAAAATAATACGGATAGTAGGGCTCTCTGTGTAGCATCCTCCTTGGAACTATCACAACCATTCGGTCATTAAGCACCGAGGCAAACCATCTCCCATGAAAGAGCCGTGATTGAGAGAGCTCAAAGGTGTCCCCCTGCAGCAGAAAGCTAATACACCACCATATCATTGAAATAGCAACAACCCCAACTATGAACCAAAACATCAGCCCATAAACGAAAAAGAGCTAACCTTCACTTAGTCATTAAAGCATAGGCAGCTCAACACACTCCTGTTCTGGACTTGGAAGATCAAGCCATCTTCATTCATGTGTACTGTTAGATTCACTTTGAGTGTAGTTGCTACCTGATTGAAAGACAAGCAATAGAGCGATAGATCACAATGAAAGTAGCATACTTATCACCATCACAACTTTAGGTCGTTAAGTTCCGAGGCAATAACATCTCCCATGAAAAGAACCTTTGGTTGGGATAGCTAGGAGTAGTCTACTTCCATCATTAACCTCATCATTCTATCGAAAAGGAGGGGATTCATGGTGGGGGAAGGGGCGTAGCATCATGGCAACAGCCTATGCAACCCCCCTCAACCACCTTAGGCACCCACCTGCATTGAAACAACTATCCTCACCACACAACCAAAACTAAACCAATAAGAAGTGTATAATCAGCATTAGGAAAGTATCACCTGTAAGTCATGATAACGTTGAGCACATGAAGTCCCGAGGCAATCCATCTCCCATTAGAAAAGCCCATGGTTGAAGTAGCTTATAAAAAAATGACTTCCCCAAATGATGACTACAATTATCAAAGGTCCAAGTTTCAGTTCTAAACATCTCGCAGGCCTAATGCTAACGAGACATTGAGTAACATTGACATCAAACCATAGAATGGGACCCCAAGTTTGCATCAATCTCAAACCATAGCGCCACACCTTCTACGCCCGTGGCCATTGGGAGTTAGGAGGATGAGAGGAAGACTAGCAAATCACCTCTCATACCGCTCACGCTGCCCCCAAACCACCAAGTTACCCGCACCCAATGGGCACACCCCGCACCTACTCGTGCTCATTTTGGCGGTAGCCCTTCACTAGTTACCCCTTAGTTTTGGCATCAGCCCCCTGCAGCAAACAATGGTAGTTGAGGACACCCATCCCCCATGACACACTAGCAAACCAACTAACTTGCCCTCTTCCTGGCCTCGACCTGACCAACGACGTGGGCAGTAACCCAACAACATTAGGAGCAACTGCATTTTGGCATCATCTGGGCAGTGACCCAAGACCCTTGGCTCCCTGCATCAACACTCGAGCAGCCCTGTACCCAGAAGCAAAGCAACAACAACGCAGAACAGTGAGGTTGTTCTCGCACAGCTACCCCCTGACCTCTCGCACAGCAGCACCGTCCACCTGCAATCGAAACAATCGACCCTACGATAGTGGCTCAACTCCTAACCCACAAATCGATCCACCAATTTCAAGAACCCAAAAAGGACAACCATCTAATTCCAGATCTGGAACCGCAAAAAACCAGCAAACCCTCGACTTCCATAATCATTATAATTCCAAGCTTAGGAAGGGAAGGTTAAGGGAGAGGGGTGTACTTAAAATCAAAGAGCAGGTCGTAGATGTTGTCCTCCAGGGGACGAAAATGGTGCCTCGTAAATCCTCAAGAGCGGCTGAACAAAGCTTCAAGATCTACGAGCTATTGCTTCAATGGCGAAACCGTAGCTTCGACCACAGCCTTGGCCTTGGCCTCCATGACCCTCTGCTCATTTAGACATTGAAATCGAACCTAGGGTTTCAAGGAAGAAGACGAACCTTCTCACCCTGCACGGCCCACACGATTGAATCCCCCTTTGAATCTCGGTTATTCATCTTGCTTGAAGATGACATGAAGATGAAAGAGCTTGTTTGGGCTTCCCCCTACCACGATCCAAGGTTGCCGTGAAGAAACCGACGAACAACCACGACCATGGTATGGAGAATTGCGAATCTCCCTTGCTCTCTCTTTCTCTCTCTAAGTTTGTGAGATCAAAAGATGATTCGATTCAATTGAGTTAGTACTTCATTATTTGCTGCATGTTACTTGCAATATTAAGAAATTTTATGCTTATCAATGCACAATTCATATTGTACCTAGAGAAGCAAGCTTTATTAACTGTGTTAGGGACACTAATATCCTTACTCACGACATGGCTATTGGTCTGTAACGACCCGACTTTTCTAGACTGTCGATTTGCGAAGGAAATCGACAAATGGATCATTACCAATCATAAGACTTAATAACAATATCATAATCTAGGTTCAATAATCCTTGTTATTAACTAATAATGAAATAATAACTCAAAAGTCCATAAATAAATACCAAGATACAAGATAAATACTGTTCCATCCCAACAGGCTGGGACAAACTACTTATTAAATAAATAAATAAATTCATAACTAGACTCTGGGTTCACTCTACTGATCACATCAACACACAACCCGAACCATACGAGCCCACTTATACGTCAGCATCTTCACCTGAAATGGGGGGGGGTCCACCGTCAGTGGCGAGTAACTAGGCTGTCCCGCTTAAATGAGGGACCGCTAACCATATAATAGCATAGAATCAACCAGGAAAATCATACAAAAATACATACGAATACATACGAGAATACGTAGAAAAAAAATACGTAGAAAAATACGTATAAAATACGTAGAAAAATACGTATAGAAATACGTAGAAAAATACGTATAAAATACATACGAAATACGTAGGAAAATACGTATAATAATACGTACAAAATACGAGTACAATACGTATAAAATACCTGCAAAATACGGTTAGAAATACATACAATATACGTATAAAATACAGATAAAAATACATACCAAATACAAACAAAATACAGGTACAATACACATATAAATACAGACTGAAATACTCATACAAAATACATGGAAATACACGTACAATATATACGCAAAAATACATATAAATACGGACTTACCAGACGTACGCAGCGGAAGACTTATCATTACATAAATACAACTTATACACACGAAAATACACGTAAATACACATATAACAGATTCCTTCCCATGAAATACTTATCTTGTCATATTTTACCCAAAACCCTTCTTTTAACCATCTTATTGGACCGGTCATTATAGCTCGTAAGGATGCCCGTGTACATCCCAACTTTCCTAAAACATGCCGGGAAGAACCCGTGTATTCAACCTGTAGCCCTCCTTTGCAAGAACTAAGCCTAAGATATGGCCATAACCCCTAAATAGCAGCTCGTGTACTACTAGTTAGACGACTACATATCTTAAGATCCAGAACTGCCCAGAAACCGCAGTAGGGCAGTGGCTTCGACTTAACCCGATCTGATGACTCGTGTATCATCAAATGAGCGTCCGTATCGTATCTTGTCTTTTCTAAAGGTCATCATGAGACCACTATTTATCAATCATCTTATCTAGAGGCCATCGTGAGACCACTAATTCTTATCATATTATAACCTTTCTTTTAGTCATATTATTACTTTCCTTCATATTACAACTTATCCCTGTTAATTCCTTTTAATTCCTTTAATTATATTAATTCCTAAAATTACCTTCTAAAAAATTATAAGTCAAAAAATTAAACTAAAATTGATCGGTCTTTAAATTGGACCACTCGACATTTTAAGGACCAAAATATTAATTAAATAAATTCATAAAATCATCATATAAACGATTTAATAAATCATTTTAATTAGCAATTAACAACAAATATTACCTAAAACATGATAAAAATCCCATTTTTCACACAACAACCCACTCGACATTTTGGAACAAAAATACCCAAAATTATACTTTAAATTATTTAAACACAATCATCAACAATTAATCAATAAACATAATAATAACAATTAAAATCATGCCTTAAACATTTAATCATCAAACATGGACTAAACAAGATTAAAATCAGTTCTTTTTGTACATAACATCACACGGCATTTAGGGCACAAAAACAATATCAAGAACAAAAAAAATAATTCTTTTTAATTCAAGACTTTAATATAACAATTAAACATTAAAGATTAACATAATAATTCAAGAAACTATCATGGAAATCACCATAATTTCATGTACGGCACTCGACATCCACACGATATTATCAAGAACAGGATTAAACAATCATCTTGCAATTATTCAATATAATTATACAATTAAATAAATTATTCTATACATGAAATTATTTAAAATAATTAAAGATTCATCAAGATTTCATGAATATATTAAGAAAATAACATAATAATTTACATAATACCATTCGAAAATCCTAACCCTAACATGATACTAATTCTATCAATTTTCATGATTTAATACTAATTAACTATATGGAAAACTTGTTCCAGATTTAAGAAAGAAAGTCTAGTTACCTTAGATTAGGAAGAAAATCAAGAAAATTCTCCCTTGGAGCTTTGAAAACACACGGCCACTATAGGAACTTTTTAGGGTTTTTTTTTTGTGAGTTTAGAGTTATTTTGAGATTAGGGTAAAAGAAAATATAAGTGTATTATTCCTATTCAAATATAAGGAACAAAGAAAACAAAATAATAAGGAGAAAAGGAAGGGGGGAGCCGTGAAAGAGAAAGTAGGGGGAAGGAGTGCTTTTAGCTAGTTGTTGTAACAATTAGGGAGACTAGGTAAAAGTAGTTAGAGATAGGCTTCTTAAAATTAATTAATTAAATAATCTTAGGATCATCTAATTTCTAATTTTTAAAAGTAGTTAGAGATAGGCTTCTTAAAAGAAGATGATTGTAAGGGGCCGGCCAAAGAAAGAAGAGAATGGGGTCATTGGGCCCAATTTGAGATAAGGGAAGAGAAATAAGATTGAACAGTCCAAATAATTGGGCCTTTTGGACTTAGAATATTAAAATAATATTAATTAACCGCGAAATTTTCTGGCCCTAAAATTCGGGTTATTACAGGCCATTGTTAAATTTTGATTGAATATTAGAAACGGGCCTGGACAATGCACCATATGGGGTTCAACATTTCCCCTCACTAGTGAGTGTCCTTAGAATTTAGAGCTACATGCAAAGTCAATTAGAAACAATCCTCTTAGGGGTTGGACGTCCCTGTCGAGGCAAGCCCTTTCCAGTTGCTTAATAAGACCCAGTTTAGAAGAGACCCACAACCTAGGCTCTGATACCATATTAAATTTTGATTGAATATTAGAAACGGACCTGGACAACCTAATATAGAAGAAGAGAGTTAATTAGGTCACTTACAAACCATATGAGGATCCTAAAACTAATTGGTAGTAGGAGTATGTAACTCCTAGACTTATAAGTTAGTTTAGTATCTCCTCGTCTTCCGATGTGGGACACTCACTATTGCACCATTATGGGGTTCAACAACCATGATTAGTTGGTTTGGGGTTTTCTATGCATGCTTGTTCCATTACCAAAAACAATAGCACAAATCAAACTATTAAAATATTCAGTTTCATTTTTGTTAAAATTATAAAAAGTATAATTTAATTGAACACGCATTGAGACTAATGAATCAAACGAGGATCATATTTTTTTAGTACTATGAATATATATTCAAAACAAACTTGTGAATACTATAATAATCTTCAATGTTTTAAGTACATTAGATTGGATAAAGGTATTTTTTTTATAAGAAGGAAAGGTAAACAGGTAAATCAAGATTTCTTCCTCTCAAAGAAATATCCTGATTTATCAGTGGCTAGATAGAAGGAGAACTTTACATCCATAAAAATCTTGATTGGATGAAGGTATTAATGTATTATATATTCGTACTACCCTTTATTTTTTCATTGTTTAATAATTCTAAATAAAATATCATAATCAATAAAGTATGTTAATATAATTTATACTAAAACAAAATTTACAGTGACTTGCCACAATTTTTTTCTTCCAAAACGTCATAATATTTTTATTAAGAGATGTTGAATATTCTTTTGGTAAACTAATCTTAACAAAACATTCTATAATTTTAGATTTCCTAGGACAACGATAAATCTCATCCTCATAGCTATTGATATTATAGTGATATATATTTTTATTATAATCGTAGCCATCACACTCATCATAAATTGATATGGTTCATCGAGATTATTCTTTGATGTCCATATATAATATTTATATTAGTCACTTATTAACGTCGTTGTTACTCTCATAATTCAAGGGTGGGCATAGTTTTCGATCCCAAGATTCTAAGCCAGATATTCTGACCCAACTAACCCGAAATATCAAAATCCGATCTGGAGTTTTGAATTGACTAATTGTATTGTGATTTGTGTTCGATCGTTTAAGACTAACAGGTTATGTCCTACATTTGACCTTGATCGACCGATTATGACCCGCATGCTGATTTTGACCAACCAATTATGACCCGCATACTGATTTTGACCGACCGATTATAATTCGCATACTAATTTTGATCGATCGATTATAACCTGTATACCGATTACGACCTGTAAAAAACCGTTTTGAACCAACCGAATGTGACATGTTACCGACAACGACCGGACCGATAAGTACCGGACCGAAACCGACCGACACCTGTTTAGGAAAATACCGAATTTGACCGGATATCGAAGAAGTCCGACCGTTACCGACCAATACCGAAAGATCTCATATGACCTGTTTTTGACCGACCGTTTTTGACCGAACCTGTTTTTGACCGACCAGTTTCCGACCATTTGACCGTTTTTACAGCCGTAGGCATGATAGTTGAGAGGACAAAGTAAGAAGCATGGACTAGAATTAGAATTATAAAATTTACAATGCATCGTAACAAACGAATAATTGCTTTTGGTCAATTTTTTTAATCATCCACTATCCATTTCATATCAATTCTAAATCAAATTGACTATGTTCTCAAATGTGTACTGCAACCCTTACAATGATGTCCACATGTAGTGCTACAAATCTTGTCCTCTAAAAAGTTATACCTCCTCCATTGCAGAATCACAAACTCCTAGATAATTTTTTTATTGTGAGAGTAGAGAGAGAAAGTAGAGTATGTGATGATGTGAGACATAGAAATAAAAGAATTACAAAAATGAAAAAAATTAAAAATATTGCATTTATTTTGAAACTTTCTAGTAAGCAAATTTTTGGGTTTATTGTGAAACGGATGAAGTATGTAATTTGGACTAATTTTCATTTCTATTGATTCAATGTTTTAAGAAAAAAATACAGGCTCGCACTATCGACATTATATGGTTGGAGGGTTATTCTGTTGGAAATACCAATTCATGAGAATTAGTTGAATGATTTTATGTTTAGTTAACAGGAAATAACACAAGCATAAGAAATAGAAATTGCTATGAACATACTTTTGTTAATTATAAATTCTTTAGAACAACTAAACATAGATTTTATTTAGGAAAATTTGTCTAAAAAACCCTGAAAGTTCTAGCGTTTTGTGAAAAACACCTTGGAACTTATTTTTTAAAATTTAACAGCACAAAGTTCTAGAAAACCTTTGGTAGCACAACTTTTGGATGGAAACATTGAAATATAAGACACTTTTCTAAAGATTTAGCCTTAAGGAACAATTCAATAGAAAAATACTTTGAAAAAAGAACACAATTGGAAACTCTAATTAATCAAATCCTTGTTTTGAAGTTCATTTACCCCGCATATTTCCCATTTTTCATCCAAAAATTGTGCTACTAAAACTTTACTACAACTTTGTGTTGTTTAAAAAAGAAAAGTTCCAGCGTGTTTTTCACAAAACGCTAGAACTTTCAGTGTTTTTTAGACAAATTTTGCTTTTATTTATAACAGATCTTCAAATAACACTTACAATGAATCAATGAAAAACCTAAAATTCCAACAAATAGAACATTTTAACATTACTAATGCTTGATTTTGACAGAGTGGAGGACCAGATTGGGAGGTGAAGCTAGGAAGAAAGGACAGTTTATATGCAAGTCAAGAGGATTCAAACAACATCATGCCAAGCCCAAGAGCCAATGCCACCATGTTAATCGACCTCTTTTCGAAGCTAAACCTCTCCGTCGAAGACCTAGTGGCCCTCTCGGGTTCACATTCGATCGGAAAAGGCCGTTGCTTCTCCATAGTTTTCCGGCTTTACAACCAATCTGGGTCGGGCAAACCCGACCCAGCAATCAACCCTCATTACAGGGGAAAATTAGACAAGTTGTGCCCTCTTGGTGGGGATGGGAATGTGACGGGTGACTTGGATGCAACTCCTACATTGTTTGATAACCAATACTTCAAGGACTTAGTTTCTGGAAGAGGCTTCTTAAACTCTGATGAAACTCTTTATACATTTTGGGAAACAAGAAAGTGGGTGTTGAAATATAGTGAGGATCAGAGTGCTTTCTTTGATGCCTTTGTTAAGGGTATGATTAGGATGGGTGATTTGCAATCGGGTCGGCCCGGTGAGGTTCGGACGAATTGTAGGGTGGTTAATGCCCCGGCTAGATCAGATGATAATATTCTTTGGCGGGCATATTGATGCATGGTGTTGGATCTTGTATCATAAATATATAGACATATATTATTTGATGTATTTTTAAGTAGTATTATGATCTATATATAAGGAATATGCATGATGTGCTTTGCTTGTTTTGGCCATAGAATGATTGGTGAATTCGATCAAATGCACAAACAACAATAGGTGGTTTCTTAGTTTTAAGGCTTTAGAAATCAACTAAAATAAATCATGAATCTTTTTTACATCGCCATCTCGATCTTTTTTTTTTTCTTTGGAAAGCTCGGAATACAGCTCCTTGGTAGCTAAAGATTCCCATAGTTCAGTCCACTGTACATGATACTGTGACTTTTGTAAAAATTAGAATAGCACATATACTTAAAAACTATCGGACAAACTTTTGTAAAAATTAGAATAGCACATATGCTTAAAAACTATCGGACAAATGTAGATAAAACCTGGTTTGATACAAGCTGTTAATACTTGTATAGGTGGCTATTTTAGGATGCTTTTTGTCGGGGAGCCCTTCTAGAGGGGTTGTCAAGATCAGAGTATGTGTTGTATTATGACTCGTAATCATCTTTGATTATAGATGTGAGGTGTTTGGTATTTGCATCAAGAGGAAGGACAAAATAGGACAAACTCACGAGTCGTGACAGAGACTCACGAGTCGTGAATAATTCTGAAGAATTGAAGCAGTTATGGGTTCAAGACAAAAAGTTTTCGCGAGTCGCGACCCATCCTCGCGAGTCGCGATTTGCCTTGGTCGAGACAATAACAACCCTGTTTTATGTGTCTTCGTATTGTCAAACAACGGGTTATAAATATCCAATTATTTTTGTGTTGCTTTGTATCCAGAAATTAAACAAACACATAGAGACACACTTAGAGCTTGGATTTGAGAAGAAAACTTCCTTGTGTAATCCTTGTGCTTTAGGTGGAATTAGTGGGAGAATTTCTGTTATAAAAACTAATTGAATTGAAATAATACATGGCCCCTTGTTTGGGTGGGTTTTATAGTCTTCAAGCAATTGCTTGAAGGATTTTCCCACTTTCCGATTATGATGTTTCTTTATTTTACTATCAAATTTACATTTCATTACTTCATTAATCCTATTGATCAATCATTTGCACTCACAAATTGGTATCAAGAGCTTGGTTGAAATCTTGGGTGGTTTGTTTTTTCTTGATTGATTGGAATTGGGGTTTTTGTTGAAGATGTGAATCATGGGTGGTTCAAAGTTTGAGATTGAGAAATTTGATAGGGCTACCAATTTTGGATTATGGATGTTGAAGATGAATGCTATTTTGGTTCAAAATGGCTTGGATGAAGCAGTGGGTGGAAATGGAAAGAAACCCTCATCAATGTCAAATGAGGATTTTCTGAAAATGGACAAGAAGGTGCTCACTTTGATTCAATTGAGTCTTTCTAATGAGGTTTGAGAGAGGTTGCCAAGGAGACAATGGCGGCGGGGTTATGGTTGAAGCTTGAATCGCTCTACATGACAAAATCGGTCACCAATCGACTTTTGTTGAGAACCAAAGTACATGACCTCAAACTTGAAGAAGGTAAATCTTTGAAAAGTCATCTTGATGATTTTTGATTCTACAGTTATGGATTTGCAAAATATAGATGTTAAACTTGATGATGAAGATTTGGCTATACGCTTGTTGTGTTCTTTACCTCCAGACAATAAACATTTTGGAGAGACATTATTGTATGGTAGAGATGAGTTGGCGCTTGAGGATGTTAGGAGTGCATTATTGCAAAGGGAGTTAATTGAAAATGAATGATATTAAACATAGTGGTGAAGGTCTTTATGCAAGGGGTAGAGCAAAGGGGAAGACAAACTCCGAATTTAGAAAAGTCATCTAAATCAAGATCGAATTCAAGGTCTAGATTTAAAAACACTATTTGCCATAAATGCCGGATGAAGGGTAAGATTTGGCGGCGGTAGCTCATAGTGATAACGATGATTCAATTCTTCTTGTGGTGGAATCGGGTTCGAAATTCAATGATAGATGGATTCTTGACTCAGGGTGTTCTTATCATATCACGCCCAATAAACATTGGTTCTCTACATGTGACAAGGTTCAAGGTGGAGTGGTACTAATGGCCGACAATGCGGGTTGCAAAGTTGAAGGTGTTGGGACGGTTAGGATCAAGATGTTTGATGGCATTGTTCATACTTTGATGTTCGCCGTGTTCCCGATATGAGTAAGAACTTGATTTCATTGTGTACCTTGTACATCAATGGTTGTCGATGCACACTCCAAAAGGGTGAACTTAGGGTATCTTTAGGTGCTCAAGTGATAATGAAAGGCAAGAAGGAGGGTTCGCTCTGTGAGATGATTGGGTTGACGGTTGAAGTTTCGACATCGGTGGTGTCCTCATCAACGTCCGAATCTGAAAATATGAAATTGTGGCATATGAGGTTGGGACACATGAGTGAGAGAGGTCTATCGGAATTGTCAAGAAGAGGTCTACTTGGTGATCAAGGGATAGGTTTTATGGAATTTTTTGAACATTGCGTGCTTGGGAAACAAAGAAAAGTTAGTTTCAAGGCGGCTACACATAGAACGAAGAATACATTTGATTACATACATTCAAATTTGTGGGGTCCATCAAAGAAGCCATCCTTGAGGGTCACCCGTACTTGCTCGCCATCATTGATGGTTTTTCGAGGAAGGTGTGGGTTTTCTTCTTGAAGAGTAAGGACCAATTCATTGAGGAATTCAAAGAATGGAAAACCATGATTGAGAAGCAAACCGGAAGGCAAGTGATGAAGAGGTTGCGCACGGACAATGGTCTCGAATTTATTGAGAAAGAATTTAACAAGTTTTGCAAGAAGCTTGGGATTGTCCAACATCTTACTTGTGTTGGTCGACCGCCGCAACAAAATGGGGTGGTGGAGAGGATGAATAGAACTTTGCTTGAGAAGGCTTGGTGTATGTTGTTCCATGTGGGTTTGAGCAAGGGGTTTTGGGCTGAAGCGATAAACATGGCGGCTCACGTGATAAATATCTCGCCACATACGACTCTTGGGTTGGAAACGCCGGAGGAGAGGTGGTCGGGCTCGCTGGGTGATTATTCTAGAATGAAGATCTTTGGTTGTCCCGCCTATGCTTATGTGAACGATAGAAAACTTGAACCGAGAGCAAAGAAGTGCATCTTCTTGGGATACACAAAAGGGGTCAAGGGATATAGGCTTTGGGATCCTAGCACGTCAAAAACCATCAATAGCCGAGATGTTAATTTCAATGAGTCTGTGTTTCTCAAGAAAGAAGAGTCCTCATCTTTTGAGTTTATTGAAAAGGAGGTGGAGAGTGATGTGATTCATGAAAGGGATGAAGATGATATTGACGGAAATGATGGATGTGTAAAAACACCAAAACATGATGAGGTTGCTCCTTCTACATCCTCCGCTAGGAAGAGGCACTACACCTAGGAAGGAAACATCATCATGGGTGCAAGTTGAGAGTCTTGCACAAGGGAGGCCTAAGAGAAACATTAGACCTCCAAACCGACTTGGTTTTGAGGAGATGGCAGTGTATGCATTGAATGTTGCAAGTGATGTGATTGATAATGAGCCATCTTCATATTCCGAGGCTATGAAGAGTGTTGACTCTGGGAAATGGCAATTTGCTATGGAGGAAGAAATGGAATCTCTTCATAAAAATCAGACATGGGAGCTTGTTGAGAGACCATGGGGCAAGGCGAAGTTAGTTGATTGCAAGTGGATCTACAAGTACAAAGAGAGGATACCAGGGGTTGAAGAACCAAGGTGCAAAGCACGACTTGTGGCTCGGGAGTTTAGTCATGTTCCAGGAATTGACTACAATGAAATTTTCTCACCGGTGGTAAGACAACTTCTATTCGTACTTTACTTGCTATTGTTACCATGAAGGATTTGGAGTTAGAGCAACTAGATGTAAAAACGACTTTGTTGCATGGAGAGCTTGAGGAAGAATTTACTTGCGACAATCGGATGGCTCTGTTGTTGAGGGCAAGGAGGAGAAAGTGTGTTTGTTGAAGAAGTCCTTGTACGGTTGAAGCAATCACCTCGGCAATGGTATAAACGGTTTGACCAATGCATGTTGGGGCATGGTTTCTCTCGAAGCAATTTCGATAGTTGTTCATTCCTTATGCTAATGCGGTTGGGACTTGGGATTATTATGTACGCTATATATGGTTTGTACTCGACCGGATATAGCTAAAGCCGTAAGTGTTGTGAGTAGGTACATGGTAAATCTGGGTAAGGCTCATTGGCTCGCGGTCAAGTGGATCCTTAGATATTTGCGTGGTACTACAAGCACATGTATAGAGTATGGTCGGGAAATGGATGACTTGAAGGGTTTTGTTGACTCCGATTATGGTGGAGACCTTGATGGTCGGAAGTCTACAATGGTGTATGTGTTTTGCCTCGGTGGTTCGGTTATTAGTTGGAGGTCGGCATTGCAAGATTTAACAACATTCTCTACAACGGAAGCCAATTACATGGCTATGACGGAAGGCTTAAAAGAAGCCCAATGGCTTGGTGGGTTTGTTGGTGAATTGACGTCTGGTAGATGTGTTCCTATGGTGTATAGTTATAGCCAAAGTGCTATTCATTTGGCAAGAAATCAACATTCTTTTCATAGGAGAACAAAGCACATTGATGTGAGGTATCACTACATTAGAGACATGGTTTCTAGTGGTAAAGTGTCCTTGGGAAAGGTGCATACTTCGGAGAATCCGACGGACATGCTTACAAAGCCATTGACAGTTGCAAGGTTTGAGCATTGCTCAAACTTGATTGGCTGCTATTGATGGTCATGTAGTTTTGACACCCTTGAATGGGTGGTGACACCCTTTAATGGGTGGTTACACCTCTAGTTGAGGTGGTTACATCTCATGTTAAGATGGTTACACTCTTTGTGAATCCAGTGGTTACTTGTTGAGGTTGTTTATCTTGTCAAGGTGGAGATTTGTTGTATTATGACTCGTAATCATCTTTGATTATAAATGTGATGTGTTTGGTATTTGTATCAAGAGGAAGGACAAAACAAGGCAAACTCATGAGTCGTGAAGAATTATAAAGAATTGAAAAAGTTCTGTGTTCGAGACAAAAAGTTTTTGCGAGTCGCGATTTGCCCTTTGTCGCGAGTCGTGACCCTTCTTTGCAAGTCGCGACCCAGGGTCTGTAACGACCTTTTTTTACGCGTCTTCGTATTGTCGAACAACAGGTTATAAATACCCAATTCCTCTTTTATTGCTTTGTAACCAGAAATTAAACAAACACATAGAGACACAATTAGAGCTAGGAATTAATTTGAGAAGAAAACCTCCTTGTGTAATCCTTGTGCTTCAGGTGGAATTAGTGGGAGAATTTCTCTTATAAACACTAATTGAATTGCAATAATACATGGCTCCTTGTTTGGGTGGGTTTTATAGTCTTTAAGTAATTGCTTGAAGGATTTTCCCACCATTCAATTCTGATTGTTTCTTTTACTATCAAATTTACATTTCATTACTTCATTAATTCTATTGATCAATCATTTACACTCACAATATGGATATCCTTTAGGTTGTAATTTTGGCATTATGAGTTTTTGATAATATACTTCTTACTTCTCAAAAAAAAAAAACAAAAAAACTTTGTTGGTTTGATTATGGAAGGAAATATATGGAAGAAATATGTAACTTGAAGTGAAACAAAGATGGGAGGAGAATAAATGTAGAAAACTGAATAAGTAACCTGAAATAATTTCCTAAATAAAAATGTATAACAAATAAGCAAAATGAATATTAAATGAGCAAAATACAAACAAGATTACAGGACACATGATATGATTGTAGAATATAATTTCACTCCCTCTGTATCAGTTTAACTGTAACAATGAATATTTTACTTCTTACATATATTCTCAATTGTTGCAAATAAACCGATACAGAGGGAGTAGATTAGTAGAAGACAAGATTAACAATTAGCGAGTAGGAAAATATATCTTTCTTTACCAAAGCAAAATGAATTTATATCATAAACAATACTTTTCCCTCATGTGGAAAAAAAAAACCCCCCTTTAACATAGCAAAATAAACCAACAAAGAAATAAAAAAAGGGAAAAATTACATATAATAAGCCAACCTTTGTGCTGTCTTTTCAAACTAAGTCAACATTTTCGTTATTCGAAATTAAGCCAACCTTGAACCACTTTTTACCATAACTAAGTCAGGCGAAAATTTTACCTGTAATAACAGGTTAAACCGATTAAATTTTTTTAGATTTTTTTATTCCTTCTCCTATGAAAGTACATATTGTGGTGCTTTGAAAGTACCTACAAAGGTGGTTTTTGATTTTTTATATATTTTTTTTTATTAAATTTTCTAAGACAAAAAAATAAATAAATAACCGGTTTAACCTGACATAGCAGGTCAAATTTTCGTCTGAATTAGTAACAGTAGAAAGTGGTACAATGTTGGCTTATTTTGGAATAACGAAAAGATTGGCTTATTTTTGAAAGACAGCACAAAGGTTAATTTATTCTATGCAATTTTTTTTTTAAAAAACTTTTATAGCCAAAAACAAATGAAGCCCAAAGCTTCCTGTATAGTATGTCTAAGAAAATGGAGTGATGGAATTTTTGAAGTTCTTAAATTACTTTTTTATATTTTGTTGCTTAATTTTTAAAATAAAAAAGTGTTACTTTTTTCCTCAAAAAAAACTATATAGAAATGTGAATTTAGATGTAACACATTCTTATCAAGGTGATCGCATGCACATTGTTTCTAGTTGAGTTTAGATCTAGTGGAGTTTAAAATTAACTCTACACAGTAGAGTTTGTGCAATATCAAAATCAATGGTTGATAATTAATTTCTCAAAACCCCTCTTACTTTTTCTCACTAAAATCCACTCTTTAATTTTTCCATTCTAACAAATATAAGCCTTTGATTCAAAATTGTGTGGTTTAGGTTCAACTCTACATGATGTGGTTATTAAACTCTAATGGATCTAAACTCGTTCTAGCCACCTTGTTTAATTAAGTTGGAAAAACAAAATGTTATGCTTAGGATTGTTGAAGAATCAAACTTGCTCACAAATTATTTAACCTCAACTTGGTTGAAGGGTATGGTTGAGATCAGGTGCGGTTTGGATGCCAAACCTCACTAAACCATAAATTACAGTTTAACATTATTTTGAATTGCACTGCACCGTAATTTATATCAAATCGCACCTAACTACACCTCAAAATACGGTTTAGTGCGGTGCGTTTTGTATTTTAACCCACTTTTTATAAATTATTATCTTATGATTAGTAATTGATAAGGAAAAGAAAACCTAGGCTTATTGTTTGTTAGAGACTTAAAGAGTTAGAGAAGTCTTAGAGAGATACGACCTTAAACAATTAAAGAAGGCCAACGACAAACAAAAGGAATAACTTCAGTAAGGCAGTAGGCCAATGAGTCACAAACAAAAAGTGTGAAAATAAATATTTTTGAATAATTAAAAAAATTTACGGTTTAAGGTTTGGTACGGTTTCAAATTTTCATAAACCAATCCGAACCGTAAAATTACGATTTGGTAAAATTGCAAACCAAGCCGCACTTTTCAAACCGCCAAACCACTCAACTACGTACGGTTTCGTATGGTTTAGACCACACTCTACTCAGCCCTATTAAAACTTGTTCACATATCAATGTGATTAGGGCCACGGATGGAGCCATAATTTGTGAATAAGAGGGGCCAAAATAATATAGTTACATGTATAATTTTATAACTTTATTTAGTTTATTATATTAATATTAATTATATTGAAAAATAAAAAAAAATGATAGAAAGAATCAAACCCATGACCTTTATTTTACAATCAAATTATTACACCATCTCCACTATAGGTCTACACCAAAATTCATGAAGTTATAGACAAAATTAATTTTTATCTAGAACTAAGGGGGAGGCCAAGGCTGCCACCGGCCCCCTTGATTCCGCCCCTAATTAGGGTCATATTTTTAAGGTTTTAGTGACATAAGAGAAAATTTAAATTTTAAGGTCCTAATTAACTAGTCGACACTTTCATTACGGGTAACAAAAGTTTTAAAGTCCTTGATTGGGAACTGATAACATAAAACAACACAACAAAAAATTGGAAATATTTCCTTGATTTGAGTAACGGTGTTCTTGTCACAAGGTCTGAGGGCTCTTAGCTGAATATAACTAAACTGAACTGAACTAAACTTAACTAAACTTAACTTAACTTAACTTAACTGAATTGTGCTGAACTGAAATAAAAACATTTAACTTTTGGATTAATAATTTTAAATAATGATTAATTTGAAATTTTAATTCTCTCTCCTGATTTTTTGAAATAAATTTTAAATAATTTTTTAAAGAAAAATATTTAACTTTTGGATTAATGATTTTAAAGAAAAAATAATGATTTCTCACTTTTGGATTAATTTTTAGATCAATGATTTTAAAGTAAAAATTATTATTATTTTCCCAAACAATTTTACGACAATAGATGTATTAATTGAAAGGCTATTACTATTAATATTATTTTCATCGTCGTCATCATCATCATCTAATTGAAATAAATATTATTTTTCAGCATTTTTACTATTATCATTGTTATCATTAGAGGTGGGAATTGAGTCAGGTTGGGCTCGTATTAACCCATTTACATAAACAGGTTGAATCCTTTGACCCTAACTTGACCCGTTTAATAAACGGGTCGTGTCGGGCTGACCCGATTATTTAAACGGGTCAAACCCCTCAACCCAAACACGTTAATAACTGGTCGATTTCATGTCGAGTTAGCGGTTGTATCAATTTTTCCCACCTCTAGTCATCATTATCATTATTATTACTTAAATAATATCAAAAGTAATTAGTAAAATTATTAAAAAAAAAACCTGAATTGAATTGAACTAATGAACTGAACTTAACTTAATAGAACTGAATTGAACTAAATTTAAGCTGAAGTAAACAAGCCCTTATAGTCGCAAGGGCTTCAAAAGATCTTGAAGAGTTGAGATAGATCATGATGTATGTGCAGCCTTCATTGCCTGAGGGCTTGCTTGATTGCAAACCATAAGGCTTTCCATTCCGCATGTTGCTTATCAACTGCGCATTCAAAAGTCTGTCCCATGAATGTGTCATCTGCATACCTATAAGTAGAGGTGGGCGAATTCGGGCATCTGGATTTTCAGGTCGTAATTTTTTTGACCCGAATCTGATCTAGTTAATCCGAAGACTCGGAAATCCGGATTCAGAAATCGGATATCTGGATCCTTTTTTTTTGTCTTTATACAACTATTTTTTAAAATTTTAAAAATATTTTGAGTGATGACAAACGGATGAGTCAAACAGGTATGACAAACATGTGTCACAAATAGCTGTTAAAAACAGTTGACAGGAATAGTTGTTATTGAATGAGTTTATGCAGTTGTTCTGAAAACAGCTGAAGTATATTGTTCTTGTGTTACTCATTCTGTTATTTCATATATTGTATATTTCTTTGTGCATGTTTGACATACATGTATTCCAGTACTTGAGACATGTAGAATAGCTTCATCAAAACTGAAGTGTGCTAACAATGGAGAATCCAAGTGTCCAAGTAGTGAAGAACATGAAGACTGAAGCGTAGACTTAGGGTTTTTATTTAGTCTTTTGTTGTAAGGAATGTTTAAGTAGTTTAGTAGATTTGTGATGTTTGATCTTGGTATGTTGCAAACACCAGACCAGTGTCTAGTGGTTGTAACACGACTAATCTGAGGAACAGTTCCTAGAACAGTTCAGCAGACCAGCAGGTTAACAAACTGACCACGAAATAATTTGAATTTGAAAGAATTCATTCCTTGGATTCTTTAAAGATCTTGCACGTGGTTAAGTCAGTTTGGTAATCAATATTAATTGCTAACAAACCCACATATCTTTATGAGATCTCAGCAAATCTTCGAGATCTTTTGATTTTAAATATTTGATCTCAACATTAAATGTGTTTAATAATTATGGTTACAAAAACCCTCTTGATTGGAATAATATGGGTTTTTCTAACTGCCTATATATAGTAGCACTTAATGAATAAGAAGCAACCAAGACACATGAGTCTCCAATACTTCATTGAGCAATACTTTTCGAGAGTCCAAAAGATCAAACAGAACAGTTTACAAACTACAAGAGCATTCGAAAAAACCCAGATCTTAACTTCATCTCTTGTAAGCTTTTGAGAAGCATCTGTTGAGATAAACTTTTTGTAATTCGTCACTAACAGAGGGGGTTAGTGATTGGGAGCATTTGAGAGTTCATTTGCGAGTGCTTGTGTGTTCAAGTGCGAAACAACACTCTTTGGTTGAGAGTGAGGAAATATGTCGTATGAGTTGACGATAGCAATTGTACAATCTTTTGTTCATCAGAGTTGATTAATAAAAGATTGGTAGCGAGAGTAGGAGGATGTAGGCATAGTTGTCGAACCTCGTTAAATCTGTGTGTTCTTTATTTGCTTTACATTTACTGTTTTACTGTTCTAGATATTTCCGCTGCTAAACCAATTCTCTGATTCTATGGCTAGAACAAATCAAGAAAAAGTTGATAAAGAAAATTTTAAAGAAAAACTCATTTCACCCCCTCCTCTTGAGTGCTATTGGGACCTTCAATTGGTATCAGAGCAAGTGCTTTTCGCAAGGGTAACACCTAGAAAAGAAGATCCATGGCTTCCATGAGTTAAGTGCAATGGGGTATGACAACAAGACACCCAAGTTTAATGGCAAGAACTATGCCTGGTGGAAAAATAGGATGAAGAACATCATTATTGTATAGATTATGAGTGTTGGTTGGTTGTGAAGAATGGTCCATTGCAAATCACCATCAGTGACGACTCTGGCAAAACAGTTGCTAAAACAGAAGACCAGTACACAAGTGCTGATTTCAAGAAATTAGAGAAAAATGCAAAGGTGATGTCAATCCTTCAACAAATTATTGGTGAAAGTGAAACAAAGAGGACATCAACATGTATTTTAGCCAAAGAGATTTGGGACACTCTTGAACTTGCCTATGAAGGCACCAGTGAGGCAAAACGTTCTAAGATTGATTTACTAATGTCTTAATATGAATCTTTCAATATGAATAGAAATGAAAACATTAATGACTGTTTTGGAAGATTTATGACAATAGTAAATTATCTTAAATCTCTTGGAAAAACCTTTATTGATGAGAACTTGGTTAGAAAAGTGTTAAGTCTGACAGGGTATTGGACAACAAAAGTTACTGCAATGTATGAGGCAAAGGATCTATCAACTCTTTCTCTAGAACAGTTGATTGGTTCCCTCATGACCCATGAAATGCTAGTTGATTCAAAGAGTGAAAAAGACCCAGTCAAGAATGTTGCAATGAAGGGAACAGTTGAAGAAAAGGATTGTAACGACCCGACTTTTCTAGACTGTCGATTTACGAAGGAAATCGACAAATGGATCATTAACAACATAAACTAGATAGCATTTTAATAATTTAAAATCCAATACTCCTTTTATTAACCAAACTAAATAAATAATATCCTAAAAGTCCAAAAACAAATACTAGAATACATAATAATGATACTGTTCCATCCCAACAGGCTGGGATATACTACTTAATAATTAAAAAAAGGCATAAACTAGACTCCGGGTTCACTATACTGCTCTCATCAACACACAACCCGAATCATATAGGAGTCCACTTATGCGTCTGCATCATCACCTGAAATGGGGGGGGTCCACCGTCAGTGGCGAGTAACTAGGCTGTCCCGCTTAAATGAGGGACCGCTAACCATATAATAGCATAGAATCACCAGGAAAATTATACAAAAATACATAAGAATGCATACGAGAATACATACAAGGATACGTAGAAAAATACGTAGAAAAATACATACGGAATACGTAGGAAAATACGTGTAAAAATACGTAGAAAATACGTATAAAAGTACATACGAAATACGTAGAAAAATATGTAGGTAAATACGTATAAAAATACGTACAAAATACGAGTACAATACGTATAAAATACCTGCAAATTACGGTTAGAAATACATACAATATACATATAAAATACAGATAAAAATACATACCGAATACAGACAAGTATAGATACGATACGCATATATATACAGGCCAAAGATACTCGTACAGAATACATGGAATACACGTACAAGGTACACCAAAAATACATATAAATACAGACTTACCAGACGTACGCAGCGGAAGATTTATCATTACATAAATACAACTTATACACACAAAAATACACGTAAATACACATATAACATAATCCTTCCCGTGAAATACTTATCTTGTCATATTTTACCCAAAAACCCTTCTTTTAACCATCTTATTGGACCGGTCATTATAGCTCGTAAGGATGCCCGTGTACATCCCAACTTTCCTAAAACATGCCGGGAAGAACCCGTGTATTCAACCCGTAGCCCTCCTTTGCAAGAACTAAGCCTAAGCTATGGCCATAACCCCTAAATAGCAGCTCGTGTACTAATACTTAGACGACTACATATCTTAAGATCCAGAACTGCCCAGAGACCGCAGTAGGGCAGTGGCTTCGACTTAACCCGATCTGATGACTCGTGTATCATCAAATGGGCGTCCGTATCGTATCTTGTCTTTTCTAAAGGCCATCGTGAGACCACTATCTATCAATCATCTTATCTAGAGGCCATCGTGAGACCACTAATTCTTATCATATTATAACCTTTCCTTTTAGTCATATTATTACTTTCCTTCATATTGCAACTTATCCTTATTAATTCTTTTTATTCCTTTAATCATATTAATTCCTAAAATTACCTTCTAAATTATTATAAGCCAAAAATTAAACTAAAATTGATCAAAACCCTATTTGGACCACTCGACATTTTCACTTGTACAATAATAATTAAATAAATTCATTAAATCATCATATAAACAATATAATTAAATAAATCATCTAAATTAGCAATTAACAACAAATATTACTTAAAACATGATGAAAATCCTATTTTTCCTACTTCATTCCACACGACATTCACATAAATAATAACAAAAAATTATACTTTAAATTAAATAAACACAATCATCAATAATTAATAATAAAGCTTAATAATAGCAATTAAAATCATGCTTTGAACATTTAATCATCAAGATTGAAACAAAACAAGATTAAAATCAATTCTTTCAATACATAGAACCACACGACATTCTTGGCATAATAACAATATCAAGATTTAATTTCAAGAACCAATAATAACATAATTAAATTAAAGATTAAATAAAGATTACCAATAACAATTCAAGAAAATAACATAAAAATTATCATGATACACCATATACTACTCGACAATCATGGAATAAATCAAGAATAAGATTAGACAATTTATCATACAATTATTCAATGCAATATACAATTAAATAAATTAATCTATGCACAAAATTAACTAAAACAATTAAAGATTCATCAAGATTACATAAGAATTCAAGAAATCAACATCATAAACTACATAATTTCACTCGAAAATCCTAATCTACACATGTTACTAATTCTATCAATTTTCATGAATTAATCCTAATTAACTATATGGAAAACTTGTACCAAATTTAAAAGAGATAGACTAGTTACCTTAGATTAGGAAAGAACACAAGAAAAATCTCCTTGTTGGGTTCGAATTACACACGGTTACACTAGGGTTTTTGAGAGCTTTTGAGATTAGGGTAAAAGAAAATATAAGTGTTGTTCCTATTCAAATATAAGGAACAAAAGAAAACAAAATAAAAAGGAGAAAAGAGGGGGAGCCGTGAGAATGGAGAGAGAGCAGGGAGTAAGGAGTGAAAATAGCTAGTCACAAGTTGGTTGAGAAAGAAGGGGTCCTTTAGGTTGACTAGAATTAATAAGAAATAAAATTAGATGTTTAGGGATTTAATTAAATAACAATAATAAAAGTAAAACAAATAATCCCTTGATTATTTGTAAGGGCTGGCTAATAGGGAGGGAATATGGATCCTTGGGCCTAATTTTTAAGATAAAGGAATGGAAATAAGAATTAAGCAGTCCAAATCATCGGGCCTTTTGGACTTAGATTATAAAATAATATTAATTAACCGCGAAATTTTCTGGCCCTAAATTTCGGGTTATTACAATGACATTACTATGATGGCAAAGTGATTTGAAAAAAACTTCAGGGTCAAAGGAAAAACATGAGGAACAAAGGTTCAGGAAAGCAAAGCACCTTCAACACTGGATGTTTCAAGTGTGGAGAAACAGGTCACATCATTCATGACTGTCCTAAGTGGAAAGATAAACAGTCTAGGAAGGAAGATAAGAGAGCCTTTAAGAGAGCTATGGTAGCAGCTCTGTGGGGAAATTCTGACTCAAGTTCTAGTGAAGAAGAAGGAGAAACCCCTGTTGACGAGAAGTGTATGACAACCATCCTAGAACAAAGTGGTGAACCAGTTCAAGAGAACACTTCATCACATGTGTGCCTCATGGGGAAAACAGTTGGATCAAGCTCTCAACAGGTAGCAATTTCTAAAATCCATGAGGACATGTATGAGTATGACAAAGAGAATATGCTTGAATGCTTAGAAACCATGCTTGATCAATGTCTTGAGTTGAGTAATGCATATAAAGATGGTAAAAAGAAATTAAAAGAAAAAACTCGAGAATGTGAAATATCTAATGCCAGTTGTGATCATTTGGAAGAGTTATGTCTTAACCCGAAAAATGAAATAGCTGAATTAGAAGTTTCACTTGATCAATACAAGGTGGAATTGGAAACAATTAAATCTAACACATCACATAATGTTTTATCTGATGATGAGGAAGATCTAACTGGTCCCCTGGTGAATCTTTTTCAAAACCTAGAGGACCCAATTAATCTTGATGTTGTCAAAACTAAGGCAGGAACCTTAAGCAAATCTGGTCTGTTAAACAGATTTTGTCTTTTCTTAGAAGAAGTTAAAGATTTGCATAAGGAGCTTGTCTCAGCCAGAACAGCACAAACCACCATGGTTAATGTAATGTCAAGCACTGAGGTCAGTAGGATGATTGATGATTATGAAGGTCAAATATATGATTTACATATTGAGCTTTATAATCTCAAGGAGAAAATAGAAATCAGTCTACCCACAATCTGAATGAGTCTTTGATTTAGATCTGAGATCAGAATTTGCAAATTTGAAAAGTGATTTTAAATCCTTACATGACAAGAATAGTCGTCTAATCAAGATTCTTGAAACCAAAGAACATGAGCTTCAAAATAGTCAGAAACTTGTGGACAAACTGTTAAAGGCAGAAAAGAACTTAAGTCAAGTTCTGTCTCTAAAAAAAAACAAAGGTAAGGCTGGTTTAGGGTATACTAGAAGGAAAGCTAAGCCTAACTGGGCACCTAGAGAGACCACCTGGTTAACTGAGTTTAAAAAGGGAAAATATGTGACTGACAAGGACATGCATGTTTGTTATCACTGTGGCAAAGGTGGTCACATAATTGATGATTGCATCCACAAGAAAAGGAGCAAGGAAAGAAACTCTAAACATGTTAAGAAGGTCTGGTTAGGAAGAACCAGTTGAGTTAACTATTTGTGAACAGGGACCCAAACCAGTTTGAGTTCCTAGGACTAATGTAATGACTTGTCTTTTGGGAGCGACGCCAGCGAAAAACGTCAATAGTTGAAATCTTCTTCTTATATACAAGGAAAAGATGTAGATTGCTAACAAAAAGCATACCACGTGAAGTTGGGATCACATATTCGAATGGACTTTAAAAAAGGGTTTAAAATGGCTTGAAAAACAATAATCACAAATACGTGGACTGATTACATGCAACAATGACTTGTTACCTAGATGCTGCAATGACACCAATTTTTAATACAGAGTACTTCGTATATTTTATACATGGTTGGATTTATCAATCTATAATAAAACCACAGAGCCCAATGGCTCAATAGCCCTTATATCCATCAGGCATCAGCCCAACCCACACAGTTAAACCTTTCCTCCATATCCAATTTCCAATTTCCAATTTCCAATTTCCAATTTTATTGCATCAAACCGCAAAACCTCCCTCCATTTCTTCTCCAACTTCTGCTTCACTTTCTCCTTCGTCCATCCTCTGTGAATCACCATGGGAGGGAGAGGAAGAAGCCGCACTCAGAGAAAACACTTCAAGCAAAGCAGAGATAATGTCTGGAAGTATAGCTCTAAATCCGAGGCTTCTTCTGCCGCAGACGCTGAAAAATCAGGTGATGTCGAAAATCGAAGAAAAGAGGGCTGGGAGCCTTTCAAAACTCAGAACGCTGCTTTTGAAGATTACTACAAGGTTTCCTTTTTTCTTTAAATTCATTTCGATTTCTCTTAATTTGGAGTAAGACTTGATTTCCAAAATGAATGAGTTCAACTTTTGCAGGAGCAAGAGATTGTGGCGCCAGAAGAATGGGATACGTTTGTTGAATGTTTGAGAAAGCCGCTGCCTGCTGCTTTTCGAATCAACTCTAGGTGCTTTCATTTGATCTTTTGTTTTTTTTTTTATTTTTTATTTCTAGTATTTTTTTTCCCTAATTTATCATTCCCCCCCCCCCCCCCCCCTAATTTATCATTTTTTTGGTAAACTGTTTGCTTGCTTGCTTGATTGCTTGCTTGTTACTGTAGTGAGATTTTAAAATTGGTTAGTTATTGCAATCGTAAGAACTGCTTTAATTTCGAAATTTTCGATGTGCTTTAAGCTAATATTTGGGAATTGGGACCTAACCCTTGCAGTTTCACTTTCTATTTAGGGCCTTCAGTTTAAATTCATTTCAGTTCAGCTCTCAATTTTATTCTCTCATAAAATATTACTTTCAGCTGTATTTATTTTAGTTCAAGATAGTTCAGTTCAGTTAGTTTAGTTCAGTTGGTTTTACTTGTTGGGATCTAAAATTCTACTTATTTAACCAAACATTAACTATATAATAAAATCTTTACAAAAAATGTACTTCCTCTTCTGTTCCGATTTACTCCCAACATTAGTGTTTTTTACATTGATTAGAGAGTCTTAATTAAATTCACTTTTTATATTGTTTTGAAAAAAAAATTAAAGTCCTTGAAAAGAAAAAAAAAATTAAAGATAGGGAAATTCCATTTGGTACCATAGTATTTTTGGCTTTTCCCTTTGGTACCCATTAAAAAAAAAAACTACTTGGTACCACTTTACCTTGAATTTGTTATCTATCATAACATTCTCTTAAACAAACATTAGTTTGGGGTTGAATAAGGTTAGGGATTTATAGAATTAGGAATAGTTAAGGTTTTCGAAGTCCTTCATGTCTTTAACAATAAAATTTTGGGTAAAATTGGTAAAAAAGAATGACTTACATATTAGGACGTAAAACATTATAATTGTTTTTCCCAAAATTTCAACTTAAGACTTGACCCATAAGTGCCAAAATGGTTCCAAAACTTTATTCGAACAATTTGTGCTATACACGGTACGCAACCAAAGTAAATTTCGAACCCTATTAAACCTTGAATTAATGTTTTATTTAATGTAATGGCATGATAGAGAATAAGTCCAGCTACAATGGTACCGTATAAATTTTTTATAAAATTGTAGTACCAAATCAAAAAGCCCAAGAATAGTGGTACCACATGGAATTTCTTTTAAAGATATTGATATTTTAAATTGTGCATTGACAAGCGTGAAACTCCTCAATATTGCAAGTAGTATAGAACGGAGGAAGCATAAAAATGTTCGCAAAGCATACTTTCATATAATTACAAAATCAAACCCTTACAAAATTCGCTTTAGTCTCGAAACCTCCAAAAATATATTCCCTTAGTCTTCATTCCAATCAAGCAAAAATCATCCACAATTGCAAGTATTAGAGAAATCTATTTATAAAATATAATTGAAAGGTTTTTGGTTTCAATGAACAATGCCTCGTGGCACTCGCTGCATCAACAACTTACAAATTATGCGAGCAAAATCTTTTGTGAAACTGAGTTTAATAATGGCAGTTATTAAGTAAACAAATTTGTGAAACTGAGTTTAATAACAGCTACTTCTACTAGGATGGGAGATGGAGTATTTGAAGTAAACAAATTTGTGAAACTGAGTTTAATAATGGCAGTTAATAAGATGGTGAAAGAGAAGAGGGTATTCTGTTTGTTCAGAAAAATCTTTTTGTACTTCTAAAGAAATTGTGTTATTAAGTTGGCAGCTTAGATTTGAGTTTGGAGATTTAATGGATTTATATTCGTCAAACCATGATATATGAAATAAATGAGGGTTAGCCACCCCGTTCTCAATCTAATATGAGGGTTGCTAGAAATCAAAATTGTATCTTAATAATATTAATAGTGGGGGCACTCCTTGTGCTTTTCCTCTTCTCATCCCCTACTATGAGAGTCCTCCGGCCATCCCCTCCCTCCTCATACCTAACATCCCCTATCCCAACGCTCCTCAGAAAATTTATAAAATAAAAGTATGTTTGGTATCTTGATTTGCCCTTCCATTGGGTATATGTAGAAGAATGGATTACAGTGAGAAAGATGAGAGTCTATCTCTCACTCTCTCTTGGACGTTTTTTATTTTTTTATAAGCATTTCAATATGTTAGAATAACCTCTTTTTCTGATCCACCACAATCTCTTTATCGGTATGTTTGCAGTAGCCAGTTCTGTTTGGATATTCGCTCACAGTTGGAGGATGACTTTGTCAAGTCTCTTCAGTCTGAGGTTGTTCTGCCATATGAATTTTTTAAATATTGTTGTCTGTTTAGTGATTTTACATTTATGCATCATTGTTCATATGGAATTAGTCTGTAGGGCTACTGTATTCTTGAACTTGTTAATATTTTTCTTAGTTTACTGGCGATGAAGCAGAAGCTTTAAGGCCATTGCCTTGGTATCCAGAGAATTTAGCTTGGCATTCAAATTTTTCACGGAAACAGCTGAGGAAAACCCAGACCCTAGAAAGGTAATCTTACGTTCCCTATTTATTGATTATTGATATTATATGACATTCAAAAGATCATATTGTTTGCAAATTCTGTTCAGTCTGTTTTTCATTCGTTTGCTTGACATCAAATAAAAGCAAATGAGGAGATTGTTGGAAATTGGATATTAATCATTTTATGTTATTTATTTAGCTTTATATCTTAGAGGGAATATACATTTTGCAACTATGGGAGTACATACTAAAATTTTTCTTGAAAACGAGGATAATAATTCAAAATTTCCTTTTGAAAATTGTCCAAGAGCAGAAAAATTATCTGTTGTATTGTTTAAAACTTAAAATTGATGTGTCCAACATACCATTCTATCCAGTTGTGATGTTTTTCTGTTTGGGCTAGAGGGCTGAAATTTTAACAGAGTTAGGGTAAGCTTTTAAAATAATTAAAATTTTAAAACCAATCTGGGCCCACTGAAATGGTTCTAGACTTCTAGCTCTGATGACACAAGCTGTCCAGCTTCATTACTTGAGATAACTTGCTAGAGCAATGCAACCTCCATACAATTTTAGTTCCACATTGTTTACTCAACTTAAGTTATTGTTATTATGGAGACATTCATTTTCAGATTTACATTCATTAGTGCTGGTCATCATAGACAACCCAAATGGGCCAATCAACTCTTTGCACTTTTTTCTTATTGTGAGTAATGGACTACTCTTGTACTCCTGGTCACATTTGACTCCCATTTAACATGCTTGACAATATGGCATTGAAACGTTATTGAAACTGATGGAATATATGCTGGTGTGTTTCCAGGTTCCATGAGTTTCTAAAGCTAGCACATGAAATAGGAAACATCACACGGCAAGAGGCTGTCAGCATGGTGAGTTATTTTGCATGTATACAATCAGCCAATCACCACCTCTCTTTTTAACGTAATAAAATGCCCTGGTATCATATATCTACTAATTGACATTTGGCTAGTTATCTTTTATAACATACAAGAAAACATTGAAAGAATATTTCTTAAAGTGTTTTTTTTTTTTGTTTTAATATTTAACATAGACTATTAGTTATTGGTCTATATATATATATATATAAACAAAAAATTTGTGTGGGATATTGCCTTTGTTTGATAAATTTCTTTACGTATTGTTTTAGTTTGTTCCATGAAGTTATTTCCATTTATGCTTTATTCCTTATTTGATAAGTTTTTCTTCATTTTCACTCCCATATCCTACTTGTTTGACCTACTTAATTCTTAATTCCACTCTCCCGTAATTATACATTCTGTGTTATTAAAAAAAAAGGATCTTTCTTGCTATTTCTTTGGATATCTTTATGGAAAGAGGTAGTGATGAACTGAACAATTTCAAAATGTATGAAATGAGGGAGTAGTTTCAAGACGATAGGTAATGACGTAATGTCTTATGTATTTTGTAAAGCACCGAACCTTACACACTAACTAATCTGGAAAATAGCAGCTAAATAGAGAATAATTGCAGTAGTAGCTGTTGATATTTGGATGATAAAAGAGGGGTAAACCGGAAAATTAGAGATTGAATACAAAAGATAGGTTAGCAACTTGAGGTTGCAAATCTCCAAAATAGTCACTTTAGGTCACAAGTCTCCAATGCCAAAGCCTTTACAAAATTTCTGGATAATATCCTTCTTCTCTTCACTTCCTAGTATATATACCAATGATACTCGGTTCGCGGTACGGACCCCCGATCTGCGACCCAGATCGTTCGTACCAGAACCGGGTGTGTACGCGCACCAGTTCGCTTTGAGTCGCGTGCCAGTTCGGTAAAAGTGGCGACTTGGCTTTGCTGCTGGGCGGAGCTTCGGTGACCGTTGCATTGTGCCATACCTCCATTGTTGCAGGTAAGAAAGGAGGGAAGGAGAAGAAAGAGAAATGGTTTTGAGAGAAAGTGTTTTAGACTGTACTTTTGTTCGTGGGGTAGGTGGGTTTTGAGAGAAATGGTTTTTGAGAGAGATAAATATTACCGTATAATACTATAGTAGGGTAATAAATGAATTAGTGGGGTAGGTGGGCCTGTCTCCTGCTTTCCTTTTTTAAATATTTAATGTGAAACAGTTGTCTCCTTTTTATTTTTTAATGAATTAGTGGGGTAGGTGGGCCTGTCTCCTGCTTTCCTTTTTTTTAATATATTTTTAATGTGAAACGGTTGTCTCCTCTTTCATTGGCTAACTTTTACACTACTCCGTATTGTACACATCAATTTTATTCAACTAAATACTCTATAGATAACAAATTAAATACTGGTTAAGATTAGCTAATTATAATAATTACTTTATTTACCTTAAAACTTAACTAGATAATAATAATAATATATATACTTCGTATATATAATTTCGTACCCAACGTACCGAATTCACTAAGAGTAGCGTACCGCGTACCCGAATTCGTACCCCGTTTCGAATCGAACTCCGTACCATGTAACATTGATATATACTACTACTACCTTAGCATATTTCGTCCATATCGTAGTACAAAAATTCATCTAAAAGCTAATAAGCCAAAATTCAAGAGTAACAAGGACACATAATAAAAGTAAATAAAACAAAATAAAAATAATAAAATACTGAAAATTAACTTAAGCATTTGGTTCATTACATATTTGTCTGCTCCAGTAGTATTTATGGAAAAATTCATACATCTCATTATTTGTGCAGGTACCTCCACTTTTCCTGGATGTGCATCCAAACCATTTTGTGCTCGATAGTAAGTAAACGCTGTTTTCTGTTTATGGTAAATATGGTGCTGTTGTAAAGCAGCGTTTGACTCTTTTGGAATAACGTTTGTAATAGTTATTACTCCATATCTTATGTGCCCCAAGTTTACCTAGACACAATTTGGAGAACTAGACATTAGGTATTGTAAAGCATCTGTCATCCTTTCGGAAACAATTTATTAGTATTCTTATTACTACTCCCTCCGTTTTTTTAGATGTAACACTTTCTTTTTTTAGGATGTTTCAAAATAGATGTGACATTTACTATTCTAGTAAGTTATTTGTTGTGAAATTACTCATGTACCCTTACTAAATAAACCAACTAACACTTTAATACTAACCTAACAAATAATAGTCACATGGGCTTTTTGGTTACTTTATCCCTTACTCATTTAACTCTTAATATCCGTGCTATTTATATATGTTAAATCTAAAAAAATGGAGGGAGTATTCTTTATTCCAGCAAGTCTCCTGTCGCTGTCGGTCTAATAGGACAACTTTTTGCATAAAAATATAACTTTTGCGTATAAAACCATAACTTTCAATCTAAAACTCAACTAGTTTTGTAAAAAGTTAAAGATTTAGAATATAAATTTATAGTTTTTTAGTTACAAGTCGTCTTACAAGAGAAATGGTATATTTATTCCCTGTTACCAGCAACCTGCGCTTTTTTTTTTGGCAGGTTTTGATGGACATCTTTTTTATTTTGCAGTGTGTGCAGCTCCAGGATCAAAAACGTTCCAGTTGCTTGAGATAATTAATCGTGCAAATGATCCTGGATCCTTACCAAGTGGAATGGTATTCAACTCTATGCCTTTAAACATATCTGCTATCTCTATCCCATGTTACTGCACATTTATTTGATTTTGGTTTTTCTGAAACATCCCAATTTCTATTTGGCATTTTATGGCTACTTCTGTGCATCTAATTGGTTTGTGGTCATTTGCTGTGTAGGTTGTTGCAAATGATGTTGATGTGCAAAGAAGCAATCTTCTCATCCATCAAACAAAGAGGATGTGTACTGCCAATTTGATTGTCACCAATCATGAAGCACAGGATTTCCCTGGCTGCCGTCTCAGCAAGTTTCACCAAAATTCTTCTGATGTACAATCTGCAAAAGGGTTGAGTTTAGATCAGCTTATCTTTGATCGAGTCTTATGTGACGTACCTTGCAGTGGTGATGGTACTCTTCGGAAGGCTCCTGACATCTGGAGAAAATGGTAATTATGGTTCCGATAATTCTTTCCTTATGTTAGTTATGTATCTTATACAAGAGTTCAAATTCTGTGTCCTACTTTTTGTATACCAAGTGAGCCTCTTGTTTTTTTTTTTTTTTTTTTTTTTTGGATCCAAGTAAGCCTTTTTTTTTGATTGATTGATAGACATCAATTCACTACTTTTGTGCTTCAAATTTCACATATATATTTTGACAACCAATGAAAATAAGTAATACACATGTTGTATACAAATAGTGAGGTGGTGAATTTGAATTCTTTTTGCGAGGAGGCTTGGTTATTGCACAGACAGCGTTGTGTCAATATAGGTTATTTATAGGTTGGGTCTAAAGAGGCTCACATTGTTTTTGAGCGAAAATGGATAGGGCCAACATTGGCCAGCAGTGAGTCTATAGATGAGCTAAGAAATAGGAGACTGAAGAGTGACAATTGAAAACATGTAAATATTATGTTCTGTCTGAGTGTTTTTTAATGTGATCCTTTTTTCTTGTACAGAATTATTAGGATATTATTTATTTTGACCATATATTGACCCTTTCCTATGAAAGCCCTTTTATTTTGGCTATGTCCTTAAACAAACTTGGCTACTCTGTATCCCTGCCCACTAACCAGGCTTACTTGCAAATTACATTTTACTGTTGTTCATTTGGTTGACACTTCTATATCCTTTGTGGACATATTTTGCAGGAATGTGGGAATGGGCAATGGACTTCATGGCCTACAACTTAAGATAGCTATGCGAGGTATTTTTGTGAAAGAATTTCAGTCGAGATTATGATTACTTGCTGATCCTATATTTCAGAATCTGGAACTGCACTCTTCATGGCTAATATTGAAGAACTAGAATTACATATTTGGCTGAAATTTAAGGAATGAATGGCAATTACAAATGTTGGCTATCTGGCTACTAGCCTCCATTACTTTCCTTATATACATTTCATAAAGACATAGATACTCTATATTGTTTTCTGGCTTGCCATTTGTGATATAACTGCGGTACAAGTATTGGATGCAGACATTTGTCCATGTGTATAGCACAGAAAGGCTAATATTTTGCGACATAGGGACATTGTCCGAGATTTGGACTCGGGCACGGGGTGACGGGGACATGGAAAAAATAATTAACTTATTATATATACGATAAGAATAAATAAAATCAGATCCCTACCTTAATAAACAACGAACTTGTTATATGTATAATGGATATTTATTTGTAAGTTGTACATTGAAAGCATAAACATGGGAGATGAGGCACTTTTTTTATATATTAAAAAAAGAGCTGTGTCCACGTGCAAAGTGAAGGGTTGGATGAGGATTTTGTGTCATCTCCGTGCCTTATCATGTCGGACACAGGAACATGAGCTAGGAGCTATGTTCAGGTAACATAATAACTGACCCTTGACTTGAACCAACTCTTGTACCTGGAACTTTATGAGCCCAATTTATGTTACCTGCCCACTAGATTGCTTCTCTGTCATCTTATATAAGTGGAACGAGCTTCATTCTCAACATCTATGAAGCATAAGGAATTTAGTATTGCAGTTTATTGCCGTTTCTCATACTGGAATGGGGATGCGACGGATAAGCTGAAAATATACTCTTGGAAATACACCTGTTGATTGGGGATGTCTTGGGAAAAATTGAAAAGATTATTGATGTTCCTATTCATTGCATAGCCCCATAATTAATAAAAAAAAAAAAAAAGAAAAAAAATCATAAAACCAACTTTCTTGAAACAGATCTATTCATTGTGTCATGCAAATAACAATCCATTTATTTAGCATTCTAGATTTCTACCTTGGTGAAAATTGCAAGAACGAATTCAGTTATTATCATCGTCTTAGCAGTTAGCAAGTTTGTTGCAATCTTCTATTTCTGATCTATTTTTTTCGTTTGGTTTTTAATGATCAGAAGACCTAGCAAGTAAACCTTGAAAAAATTTCCAACTTCTGTCAAGCAGATTCATTTTGTTTGTTTGTTCTTATGTCATGCTTGGATGATTTTGACCAATCTTGGTGGAACTAATAGTTACTGTATTTTGCTCTCGCCGTAACCTATACAAAGGAAGAATTTGTTGGGTGACAGCTATTCTGTGCTTCTTAGGTTAGCCAGCTTTAATTAAGAGTGACATTCTTGGTGGAACTAATAGTTACTCGAATAGAAAGCACTTGAGCTGATACAATATTCTGCTAGTGGAGTCAAGTTCACGTAGTGGAAAGATTCCGATGATGATACTTCAGTTTGGCTGATTTTTGAGAGTTGAGCTACACTATGCTACTCGACTCTTCATTTCACCTCAAGTACTCGTATCGAATCCTCAACACTCGGACATGGGTACACCTGTACTCTTCTTTTTGGGCTAAAATTATTCACAAAATTGCCGAGTCAGACACACCAGACAGTGTACTCGAGTCTGTGTAGCATAGGGCTAAGAATCCGGTACACATGTTTTTTTCTGAGAAATTTCCTGCACTACTATCTTTTGTATCTTTGAGATACTGTTATGCATAGAATTAGCTCACTTCCTGCCATCCTCTTAGTGGTGTTTGATTTGGTTTATGTCCATTTGTTGTTGCAGGCATATCTCTGCTTAAGGTTGGGGGAAGAATGGTTTACTCTACCTGTTCTATGAATCCAGTGGAAAATGAGGCTGTGGTTGCTGAGGTAAGCTCACTGTATTATTTTCAGCTTGGGGAGAAAATCTTTGCTTTTCATGCAAGTTTTAATGCTTTTGCTACTGATTTAAGTATCTCTGGTAATGTGGAAAATCTAAAAAAATTCAGAATGAAAATGAAAAGTCACATCATGCTGCCATCGCAATAATTTATCTAATTTGGTGGGAGGGTTTAGGGGGCTCATTTTTCCCCTAAATTTATTCCCTTTTTGTTTTCCATTTGACAGTGAATTTCATTGGAAAATGTTGATTGCATAAATTGTGGATAAGGTTCCTTTCACTTCCTCCTAAAGCCAAAAACTTCATAGCATTTTCCTTATTCGTTGAAAAGATGTTAGTCGAAACTTCATGAACAAAAAATTTAGGACAATCCAAAATTCTCAAAATATATTAATCAAGAATTAGCGATAGTAAAAGCTATGCACACAAGTAAAAACTAAGGTAGTGAAACGAAACAATTTTTTTTAAAGTTGCATTTAGCTACTTTTTATCCCTGAGAAGGCTACTTTAGAAACTCCGAAAAATACAAGGCTGAACAATAATAACAGCAAAACCTTGGTTTTAAAATAATTTGTTGTCTGCTAGGCATGAATCACGCAAAGTCATTAGCCCATTTTTTTTCCCCATGTTTCCCTGTCTAACACTATCTATTCCTCAAGTCCCATTTTCCTCATATCACTAACAATCATCCTCATCATAGTTTGCTTTGGTCTACCTTTAAATCACCGTCCCATCCTTTTTCCATTCCTCAAGCCTCCTTACCTCACCTTGATATCCTTTTACCATTCCTTAAGCCTCCTGTTATAGGGCTAATCCCATTGCAAGGTGGGACTTGAATCCCACATCGATCGTATGGGAGGTTGATGTAAGATTTATATAGTTCAATAGGCTCTCCCCCTCATAGGCTAGCTTTTGAGGTGGCTCTCCTACTGTAACGACCCGCATTTTAGCAACGTTGTTTTCGGAGAAAACAACAACACGGATCATTATAAACCATAAACTTTAAATATTAATTTCATTAATGACAGCGGAAGCTCTAAATCTAATTCAAATTATTCAGTTAAACCAATAGATAGTCCAAAATAGCTAGATTACCAAAGTCCAATATTACTAACAATTACAGAAAGTCCACTAAAAGTTATTACAAGGCTAGAAATTGACATCAAGATATTTAAACTACTATATTCGCTTGCTCGCAATCCCAGCCCTTGCGTAACCCAAACATTCATCTCCTGTACCTGAAAAGGGATTTTGGGGTCCACAGTCAGTGGGGAGTAATTAGATTGTTCTACTTAATCAGTAGAACACAATTAGAAACATAATAATTAGAACAAATCAATAGAACAGTCAAACCAGTCAACAGGAAAAATCATTCAAAGACATTCACATTCAAGTACGTAGCGGAAACAAGTCATAACAAAATATTCAACCAAGACTCTCAAGACAAGCCTAACCCAACTCTAAACTTCTAAACTACAATATTGACTTTCAAGTTCTAGTTCAATTCAAGTGCTAATTCGTGACACAGTCATATGCTCGTAAGGGGTCAACCACGAAGGATCTACTTCCCCCAACTTTCCTTGTCTCATGCCGGGTCAACCACAAATGATCTACTTCCCGAGCACTGGGATCCAGAACTGTTCCAAAACCGCAGAAGGGACAGTGGCTTCGACTATACCCATGTTCGTGGCTCTTTAGCCACTAGACGGGCGGTCACTTCATAGATTAATTATCTTTTCAAATTCACATTTTTAGTTCACAGTTTAACCTTTAATGACACGACTTGACCTCTAATCAATTCTAGTTCATCTTAACTTGACTCAAGACTCTAGTCCAAGACTCTTATACTCGACAATTTTGACAACATCACACGGTAATTCGACATTCATCAATAATCATTCTATTCAACAAGTTCATATGTAAAGACAAGCATTAATCATAATTTCAACAACATAATTTCAATCAGTAGAACAAGATAGAATTCGAAAGCTTACCCATTACTTACCATGATCACACGCCTTTTTGGAATAGCAATTATACAATATTTCATCATTAAACATCATATAATCAATACAATCCTAAATATAAATTACAAGTTTAAACTAACAGAAATAATTCCAAGTGCATAATCTAATTCTAGTCTTTAAATTAATTAGATCATAAAAATCAAGTCTTTCATTGCTTCTTTCTACTCGGCATTTTCGAATAACAAGGATCAAGAACCAAAGTTTCGATTTAATTAAAATACTAGCTTTGTCTAAATTAATCTAAATAATTTCAAGAACAAGTTCAAACTCTAATCTTTTATTATGAAATCAAGTAAAAATCATCACCTTTATTTTATTAAACCACACGGCTTTTTCATAAATTAAACACACTAAATTCTTTCTTTTCATATTCTAGAAATATCAAGGTTAAATTTAGAATACTAGATTAATTAAATAAAAATTGATACTTGTTTTATATTCCAGATTTTCGAGCCATTAGTTTAATTCAACAGGATTATCTCACGGTTTTTACTATGATTTTATAATCAAGATCAAGTCTTTATGATTCAAGAACCATGCTAGATACAAAATTAATTAAAGATTAACTTAAAAGACTATCCGTAGATCAAGATTTTAGCAAAAGATTAAGCTTTTATTATGAAAAATACTCGAACCATAGATGTAAGATGTAACACACACGGCTTATATATACACAACATGCATAAATTATTCACTAGATAATTCAACAATTCTAATTAGCAAGAATCATACAACAAGCATAGAATAAGGTAAAAGCATGAAATAAACTTGTCAAATTATCATAGAACAATATTATTTCACTCGACATTCTTGGCTAACTAACAACATGTAATTCGAAAATTCAACAATCATAATTCTAAATAATACTACATAGTTCTAAACCTATTCTAAAAATTATATAACTAATTAATCCTAAAGATTAAATAAAACAAACTAATTACCTTATTTGGAGAAATATGATTCGAGTATTCCAAGAGGGTCACACGGCTCTTCCTAGAGTCTTTCTTGGCTTCTTGTTCCAATCTTTAAGGTTGAATGGAATTTGGGAACAGTTTGTGGTTTTTGTTTCTGATTAATGGTTTTGGAATAAAAGTTATAGAAGTGCTTGTTTTTGTTCCCCCCTTTGGTTGGCCAGCTATAATACTAAATTAAGAGTGTTGTTTTCTTCTAAATGTTAGTAAGGTAGTTAGGATAAAAACTAGATTTTTGGGGTGAGGTCAACTATAGATATCTAGTTTATAAATTTTAGTAATTAAATTGAATTAATCAAATAAGGAAATAATAAGGAAGGGGCCGGCTCTTTTGGGGGTGAGTGAGGAAGGGTATTGTCTTCCTAAAATTTAGTAGGGTAGTTAGGAATAAAAGTTGGATTTTTAGTTCAAGTCATAATAGATATAGATTGCTAATTTTGGTTGAAAATAGAATAGAATAAAATAAAATAAATAAAATAAATTAATAAGGGGCCGTGGGTTTAATGATTGGGATAAAGTAAAGTCATAAGATTAAATAAATAAAAGGAAGGGGAAAAGAATAGGGGCAGATTTAATTAAAAGATATTAAAAGAAACTAAAAGGAATGGTTAGAATAATTAAAATAAATAAAATAATCAGGATAAAAGGATTAAAGGAAAATGAAATGAAAGGAAAGATAGAGGGAAAAATGATGGAGAAATAAGATGATCCTGGTCCAAATAATTATAAGGAGGAAAAGGGTAACATCTTAGAGAAAATAGGGAATGACATAATTAAAGGGTATTATTGGTTAACAAATAGAAGAAATAATTAGGATAAATGTGTAACCACCTTTAGGAAAATATGGGGTTACATCCATTAAAAGATATAATAGAATAAAATAGGATAATAAGATAATTAAAGGGATAGAAAACTGATCAAATGGAAAGAAGGAAAAGAAGTGGGCTTGAATTATTTTAGGCTATGTAGCATGGGTACTTCATATGGGTAGCTGTCCCCGAACCCGATTCGTCCCCGTATTGGGAACGATTCTGATTCTTCATGTTATAATTAGTCGTACCCATTAACATTATTTTTTTAGATTTCCCGTTTTCCGTCCCCGTATCTGTATTCGTTTCCGAACCCGTTCCCGACTCAGTGCAACCTAGATTTTAGGCCAAGGTAAGAAGTATGGTCCAAACACTGAAATAGTTTTTGGGCTTGAAATGAATTCCTGAACTGGATTATTATTCTCAAAGCCAACTTTTAACTTGGGCCAGAAATCATATGAAAAGGTTATTCAAGTCCGGTTACCAAGAAAGGGACTAAAATTACTTTTAACCCCTACTTAGCTAACTCGTAACATTAAATTTGAGTCGGTCCACAACCTTGAATTGCTTTAAGATGGGGTTTTAGGAACCTAACGGTTGAGGCCAAATGAAAGAATATAGGATGGCCATAAAAAGGGAAATTTGTTTGACACATTTTATAAAATATTAATAACATAAATTCCCGGAAAATAATTTTAAAAAGATTTTCCCTTTATAAAACAGGGGATTCATTAATAGTTTTCGAAATAAATTTTTAAGACAACAGGAAAGACAAACTTATTATCTAAAATTCTAACCCCAAAATACGGGGTGTTACACTTATTGTCCTATATCAATGGTATCAGAGCCGACCTCGTAGTGGTGGCCCATGGAGTTGGTGGCCAGGAAGAGCCTGTCGTGACCAAACGTGACCAACGAGGACGTTGGTCCTTGAGGAGGGGCGAATGTTATAGGACTAATGCCATTGCAAGGTATGGGACTTGAATCCCACATCGATCGTATGGGAGGTTGATGTGAGATTTATATAGTTCAATAGGCTCTCCCCCTCATAGGCTAGCTTTTGAGGTGGCTCTCCTATTGTCCTATATCACCTCCTTACCGGTGCATTATTTGGTCTCTATTTCACGTGACGAGACTACCTTTAGATGATTTTCTCTCATCTTATTATCAATAGGTGTCACCCCTATCTTCTTCTTGATTACCTCATTTCTTTTTTTTATCCTTTCTTGTATGCCCGCACAACATAGCATACAAGTGATACAACTATTTCAAAGTCTAAAATATGGTAGATGTTCTCCTATTCTAGAATCAAATAGGTTAGTCCGTCAAAAAAAAAAAAAAGTATCAAACAGGATAGTGCTGGATTGCACAGGATCAGTTCAGATCGGTATATCTATAAAAACGTTTTAAAACTTGGCCTCGATTGCAACTTAATGTGTGTGAAACTTCATTACCATACAAATAAAAATTGTAGAAAAGAAAAAGCCCTAATATTTTGAAAATTACCTTAATCTTTTTTTTTGTCTTTTATTTATTGACACTAACTTAACATCGACTCATTTTATAACATTTTGGTGGTTTTTGTGCCCTCACAAGTTTTTACATTTCCCCAAAACCAATAACAAATTCTTAAAGTTAACAAATGATCTTGTCAATTATCTACTAATTATGTGTGTTTATTCAGCAAATTTAGTGCACTTCCATGGTGATTTTTTATAAATTGACAAATTTCTCAAGAGACGGGATTTTTTATTCAAGATTAATTGTACTATCAACGAAGATTAAATATGATGTTGCCTCTTGCTAAACTATACTTGTAAACAGAAACCAATGCTTGTTTTGTATCATTTGGATTATAAAGATTTAAAATACTTTTAGAATTGCGTTAAATTTGCCATATGTTTTTTTAAGTGTTCTTTTAAGTTTAAATACATGTATCAAATTAAATTATAGCATTTTATTCCTTCGTTTTCATGATTTTGTAGCATCCTACAATCTGATGTTACCAATCCAATTTGCTGCCTTCATTGATTCAAACTTTCAAAGTAGAATATCGATCCTCACAGCTTTATATGTAGCCCTTAGGGTAAGCAATGTTGGCATATGCATTACATAGGTCATTTCTTTTATTCTGTTGGGAAGTTCATTGTAGATGGAAAATTAGAAAAGGCTATTTGACTAGTTTTTGTAGTTTTGGATGAACAGGCATGTAGGAGTCCAGGATGTATCCATACAAGAGCCATTTCTAGCTTTTTAAAAGCTTTTCTATTCTATTTATTTTGTAGCTATTAGCCTTGGTTTACCATACTGTATTATTTAGTATCTGTTTTTGGACATCGCTATTTCAGATCTTGCGGAGGTGTGGAGATTCAATTGAGCTTCTTGATGTCTCTAATGAACTTCCTCAGCTAGTTCGTCGCCCTGGTCTTAAGAGATGGAAGGTAAGTTTGAGAAATACTCAAATCTATTGGGATGCTTGTTCATGTTGAATATATATGACTTCTTTAGCATTGATTTGCAGGTACGAGACAAAGGTCTTTGGCTATCTTCCTACAAGGATGTTTCAGCACACCGTAGACCTGGTATTCTTTCCAGCTACTTTCCATCTGGCAGAGATTGTGTTAATTCGTCTGAGAATAGTGAGGGTCATGGAACAGCTGAAGCAGAAGTTAAAGATGAGATTGTCAATGCTGAAAAAGTTGTGCAGCCAGCAATACAAAACGATGCATCAATTTCTGAAGTTAATGACGATGAAGTTTCTAGCCTTCCTCTAGAACGTTGCATGCGAATTGTGCCTCATGACCAGAATAGTGGAGCTTTCTTTATTGCCGTCTTTTATAAACATTCAGCTATTCCAGGTAACTTTCTTTGACATGCTGTGTGCCAGTGTCACTATCAACTATGACAATTGGAAAGAACGTGCTTTGTAACAATTATCCATATGACTCTTTTTGCCAAGGCTGGATATGGAATGTACCAAGCAATTTGTATGTGAGTTATTGGTGATTTTCTGAAACCATTGCAGTTATTCAGGAGAAAAATGGTGGTGCGAATGAGAATACAAAGGAAGAATCTGCTGAAGCAGCAAGGGAACATGCTAGCAATCTAGATGATGCTGTGGAAGCGAAACTGTGTGAAGCAAATTCAGTAGACACTGTAAAAACAGATGCTGGTTCTCTGGACAACAGGCCCAGTAAAAAAATGGAAGATGAAGGACCGGAGGACCAACAAGGCCTTGTTAATAAAGAAGCTGATGCAGAGAAAGTTGGGGTAAAGAGGAAGTTACATAACCAAGGCAAATGGAAAGGTATTGACCCAGTGATATTATTCAGAGAGGAAATTGTAATCAATGGTATCAAAGAATTCTATGGAATAGACGACTCTTTTCCTCTGTATGGTCATCTTGTTACAAGAAATAGTGATACCGACAGTGTGAAGAGGATTTACTACATATCTAAGTCAGTTAAGGATGTTCTGGAATTGAATCTTGCTGCTGGACAGCAACTTAAGATAGCTTCTGTTGGCTTGAAGATGTTTGTAAGTTGTTCTTCTTTTCTTTTTCTTTTTTTGCTTTTATTTTTTTTGTGCGTTATTATTAGGAAACATTTTCAGAAACTACCTAATAATTTTTTAAAAACAATTATCTTATAATATTCCTTTGTTAATGTTCTTATTTTCTTTTTGAGCTTATAGGATAGCTTATGTTCTTATAAGATCTTAAGATAGCTTATGTTCTGGAATTGAATCACGCTTATAAGATCTTATTTTGCTCAAAACATCTGGGTATATATGTTTGAGTTCAAAGTAATTAGGATTCAAATAGGGTGGCAATTATCTTAGGGTTTCTTTTTTTTTCCCCTATGCATTGTTAGTGTTTGTTAATAGAGCTAAACAGTTGGGATTTATTTGTTAGCAAAACGAATTTCATTGATTTTTAATTTTTGGAAGGATTTTAGATTGATTTATGATTTATGGAAGGATTTTTAATTGATTTATGATTTATACATGGGATGATTTTAAATTGATTAGTTCTTCTTCTAAATTAAGTGGAACTCATAAAAATTTAACAGTTTCTAGTTTCCGTTATCTAGTAGTGCTAGAAAAAATATTTAAAAGTAGTTTATAAAAAAAGTATTACTAAAAATATTTATTAGTACTTTAAAAAAGATTACATTTATTAGGTAATTGCTAAAAAAATTTCCTTATCATTAAATTTTTGGGCTCTGTTGTACATTTTTTGTTGTTGCTAATATCTGAGAGATTATCTCTGTTTGATGTGGTATATATAAATTCTAGAACTATTGAAACCTTTTCAAGGACATGGTAACATGTATGAATGTACCAGAGAGCTATGAATTGAATTTGAGCAGCAATGTAGTTGTGGGAACATAGTTTTCCAACAGTAGATTTTAGTTTCTTAAAAGTTACAACTAAGCAGATGAATGGTTATTGAAAAATCTATAAGTTGCAAGAGTTTTTAGTCTTTTCAACATGGTGTGTTCATCGCTTTAGTTAGTAGCTACAGCTACTTGAGACAGTTGAAACCCTGTATGTGAATTATTTGGCAGGGGAGGTGGGCTTAACTGGGAATTAATCTTGAATTTGAGTATGTGAATTATTTGGCAGATGACGTGGGCTCAAGTGGGAATTATTCTTAAAACACAGTGTGAACCATTTGGTAGGTGATGTGGGCTTAAGTGGAACTTAGAATGGAGAGAGAAGATTAATGAGATTTATGTTGTACGGCCATCATGGGATACAGTTCACATAGAATCAATCAAATGAGAGGCGTGGGTTGTTTTTCTTCAGCTGAGCAATTGGAAACTGACTTCAGCTCTAGGGGAACATTAATGTGATTTATTATCCATGATTATTTAATCATGGGACAACACATTGATTGACTAAAGTGATCTGCTTGATGAGAACTTGAGTTATTGAATTGCAGGCGTAATCCTCTAATTTATGACTCAGTGAGTCTTTGTATAAAGCTTAACTAGTTATGTAAAAAGCTTAAGATTTATGGTCTCACATGAGAAATAGTATTTGACTCAAGCTCTCTTTGTTCTATGAGCTATCAATCGCAGGAGCGACAGACTTCGAAGGATGGATCATCCACAGCGTGTAGATATCGTATATCATCTGAAGGGTTGCCACTCTTGCTCCCTTACATAACCAAGCAAATAATCCTTGCACCCCTTGCTGATTTCAAGCACCTCTTGCAATACAAATCCATCAAATTTGGTGATCTTGTTGATGCTGAACTGGCTGAGAGCGCAACGAAACTAGAATTGGGATGCTGTGTTGTAGTTTTGAAAGGTCAGTCAAATTGTATTTTCATCCTGAACAACTAAATGAATCACTGCTTAAAATACATCCCATTTATACTCCTTTCATATCAATGCTTGCAGCTCACCAGGAGTCATCGTCTCCTAACAAAAATGATTCATCTTTGATAGCAATTGGCTGCTGGAAGGGGAGGTCCAATCTAAATGTGATGGTGACGGCACTCGACTGTCAAGATCTTCTTGAAAGACTTGAGAAACGTATGGCCACTGATAATGGTCAGACAACTGAACCCCAACAAGGAGGTATAAATGGAGATTCCAGCCTGAATAACACTGACGTAAAAGAAGAAAGGAATAACGACATTGACATGAACAAAGAGAGCGAGAATGACATTGAGATGATGGAGGAAAAAACCATTACCATGGAAGAAGGGTTATAGGTACTTATTTGTTGCATTTTTTTTCCTTCAAAAGTAGGAGGGAAGTTTGAATTTTGAGGCATTGTAATCTGTAACTCATTGTGATGTGTTGTTGTAAGGAATTTTGTACAATTATTAGTTATTTGTCTTGTTTACTAATGAATCATTAAAACGGGGAAGATGAAAGATTGGTCCTTTTTTGAAATGGATGTTGTTACGTACATTGTCATAACATACATGCTGGATGTAACAGTGCATGCCTAGCTGTCTTATGGTCTTTGTTTGAATAGTGGTCCTGTCTTTCACAGTCGGTGTTGATTAGTCGACCAATTTGAATATTTCCTCCGCTCATTATTGACTGCTTGTTTTGCCTTCTTGTGGTTAGGGATGTAAAAACAGGTCAAACACTCGGAAACAGGTCGGTCAAAAACAGGTTCGGTAAAAAACAGGTCGTATGAGTCCTTTCGGTATCGGTAGGTAACAGTCGGTCTTATTCGGTATCAGGTCAAATTCGGTATTTTTCAAAACATGTGTCGGTAGGTTTCGGTCCGGTCGTTTTTTGGTAACAAGTCACATTTGGTTGGTCAAAACCAATTTTTTATAGGTCATAATCGATATGCAGGTCATAATCAATCGGTCAAAATCGGTATGAAGGTTATAATCAGTTGGTCGCGGTTAAATGTATGTTGTAACCTGTCAGTCTTAAACGATCGATCAAAATACAATCGGTCAATTCAAACTTCGGATCAGATTTTGATATTTTGAGTTAGTTGGCCTAGAATTTTTGGCTAAGAATTTAGGATCGAATAATTATATTTAATTTTAATTTAGTTTTAATTTTAATTTATATTAAGTTTTAATTATAAATATGAATTTACAAAAATTTCATCAATTTTTGTCAACTTAGAGAAATCATGTAAATAAGTTCGTTAAAAAACGGGTTCGGATGTAAACAGGCAAACGACTTCGATGATATGGGCGATCCAAAACAGGTTCGGAACAGTACGGTTTCAGTCAAAAATCGGTTTTTGGTAGGTTGAAAATAGGTTTGGTAACGGTCGGTCTTGGTATAATAAAAACATGTTGGAAACGGGTTCAGTTTTGAATGGGGTCGGTACCGGTCGGTTTCGGTATGCGTAAAAGCGATCGGAAAACGGTTTCGGTATAATTCGGGTTCGGTAGCGGTTGGTATTCGGTCGCTAAAAATTCGGTCAAAAACAGGTTCGGTATCAGTCGATAACGGTCGGTCAAACAGGTTTCTGACCCATATTTACACCTCTACTTATGGTATCTAAGGGTGAGATTATCCCTAGTTTTTTGAGTTGGGGGTTTTAACTCAAGACTCTCTAGGGTCTTAATAATGTTGTATATATTATAAGGTAAGTTTTGAAAATCAAATCTCAATTCAAGACTCATATTGGACATCTGTCCAAATTTTATTGGGTCTTTTTTTTCTTTTTATATAATTTAATGATATTTTTTTTTAGAAATTGACTCTGGATTAAAACCTTGGGATAAAGTATAAGAGTATAGTTTGAATTAGTTAGAATTAATGAAAAGCTAATGTGGTAGAATTTGAAAAGGATGATAGAGTTTTCCGGATAAACATACCGTAATGATGCATTTGACCATACATGAATTGTAAAATCTAATGATTGTCATTTCTTAAGGAGTGTACATCTAAGAATTTATGGTACTTGATTATGAAAAAAAAAAATTAAAGTGGGGGATATTGTGCTTCGTTTGTATGGATGGAAAAAAAAATCATGTTATGTAATTGGATGTTAGTTTTCTTTGATTTTGTTATATGATAAAGTGGAAAAAGAAGGATTAAAATGAGTGTTTTACCAAAATAATGTTGAGGCCAAAATTATTTACCAAAATGTTGCCATTGAAAAAATAATTACAAAAATATTGTCCACGTAGGAGAGAGAGCGTTCATTTTTTTTTTAAAAAAATTATTTGTAGCAAAATCGTTATTTGAAATAGCGATTTTGTTATATATAATAAATCGCTATCTCAAATAGCGATTTCCCCTGTTACTTAATAACAACCCAACTTTGGTCATTATTCTCTACAATATAGGCATTGATTGAGTTTTTTTAACCTCAACAACATCGCTATTTGAGATAGCGATTTTGTTAAGAAAATCGCTATCTGAAATAGCGATTTATGCTGCGTAAAAAAATTAAAAAGCAAAGCTAATGTGGACAGTATTTTGGTAAATATTGTTAGATTGACAGTATTTTGATAAATACTTTTGCTCCCAACATTATTTTGGTTAAATACTCGATTAAAATAGAGGGGAAATGATGGGTTGGAAAAGAGGAGGGATGTAAATGAAAAATAATATTTTCATCCAAATAAATAGTCTGATTAATGTAAAAGGGCTAAATTGACTTTTACAGTACAAACTACAGGCGAGGTGGAGATAATTTCACAAACTGCACCGTAAAGCATAGTATAAACTACTCACTCCCACTCAATCTAGTTATTCAGTTTTTCATATTTCACAAAATGCAACTTTAAATAAAAAAAAAAAAAATTGAACTACACAATAAAAAAAAAAATTATAAAAATTTTATATTTGAAAACTATATGTTGAGACGAATTAAACTAAATCTGATTCTTGACAATGTTTGTCTTTACACTTATAAAACTAAAAGCAGTTAAAGACCACATCTGGACAGTGCTACAAGTCAAAATGTTGCAACTAAATTTGGGACAGAGGAGTATATGTTGAGGGGTAGAAATTGACATAAACTTTAATCTGTAATTTCATAATATCACGTTTTCATGTTGTTTAATGCATCTTAAAATTAAGGTTGTCATTTTCTGCATTGTATTAGAGGTGTCAATTCAGTTAATCAGTTCAGTTATGGTTGGACCCAAATGGTTTGGTTGACTTCAGTTAATTTTTTTTCAAATTAACCAATGCAGTTTTAACTTTTCAGTTTCAGTTCCAAACCAGTCCAGTTATTTTTATTTTTAGTTCAAATCAGTTCAGTTATGGTTTTACCCATACGATTTCAGTTGTTGTCAGTTCATTGTGAACGATTGACATAACAGTTCCGATTGTATTCGGTTTACGTTATGGTTGGTCTTCGGTTTTACCCGTACAATTTCAATTGATGTTAGTTCATTGTGAATGGTTGATATATCGGTTCTGTTGACATATTCCTTTTATGTTTTGATGATGACATAAACCTCAAACTTAATTACTAATAAGTATCTTTGAGTTCTTGGAGAATTTTAGATCTTGAAGATAAATAAGCATTGAAGATTCAAGTGGAGGTTAGAATCGTGAATCAAAGATGGTGCCGCCAGTTTGAAGATGTGGCTGCCATCTTGAGGCTGCCATCTTGAAGCTGCCGTCTTGAAGATGCCATCATGGATTTTGCAACTGCCGGTTTTAGGGTTCAAAGCTGCCGGTCTTGGACTTCACATGCTGCCGGTTTAGGCTGCCGGTTTTACCTAACAAGCCGCCGGTTTATGCTGGCGGGCTTCACTTAACAAGCTGCCGGTTTATGCTGCCAGTTATGAGAAGAACTTCAAGTATTCCAACGAATTACTTGTTGAAGAGAAGAGAATCATCCATGAATGTTATAATGTAATGTTCTAGGATAAATGTAAGTATATTAATGCATTTAAGTCTGGTTGGAACTTAGTTGTGTCTGTCAGAGGAACTCTAGGTCATGTTCCCAGAGGAACTTGTGTCAAATCTGTTAGTTACTTTAGTCCACGACGGTTGCTAGTTTTTAGGGACTGTTTGCATCACTCCTTGACTGTTTTAATCAGTTTAAAACAGTCAAACACTGACTAGATTAATGCAGCCCATTTTTAGGATTAGTTGGTAGGTTTTATTTGAATTAGTTAGTGGTCAATTAGGTGTCCTTAATTTTAGGATTAAGTTAGTTGTTTTTTAATTCTGATTTCTTCTTCATTTATTAATTTATTTCTGTTTTTAAATTAATTAATTTAAAGGATTAGAATTGTAAAAAAAGAAAAAGTTTTTTTTCGGAAAATTTAAAAAGAAAAAAACCGAGTGTTAGTTTATTTTTAATTTTAATTAATCTTTTTATTTAACTTATTAATTCTGATTTTTAGTTAATTAATTAAGTTAGTGGGGTTGTCTAATGGTGGTCAAAGTTAGTGGTGAGTGAGAGTGGTCGTGTATGTGTTGTGGGTGGTTTTCAAGACTTCTTCTCCAAGCATTTACATAATCACTCTCTCTATATATTCACATATATTTCTGATTCAATTACACACATAACAAGAGAGCTCACTTCCAGATTTATATTACTTAGAGTTTGTGTCAAAAGTTCCTAAAGTTCCAATTCAGTTTTATATGCATTTCAATATACTAGAGTTGTTATTTGAGTTGTAATTGAGAGAAAAGAGAAGAGAAGTGTGTGAGAACTTAGAGAGAACAGAGAAGAAAGAGTCGTGAGAAAGAGAAAGAAAAAGAAAGAGAGAAAGAGAATAGAATCGTAAGTTCCTACAGGAACTCACGAGGTCCAGAGAGAAATTAGGGTTGTAATAGTTTACAAGGCCTATTTATAAAAGTGGAGTTTTTCTTCCGTGGGCCAGGAAGTTTTTCTCGTTGAAATTTGACTCTTTACATTTCGTTTTTCTCAAAGTTCCTTTAGGTTTTCAATTCTGACGAAAATCTGTGCTATAAGTTCCACACAGCAATTCACCCCCCCTCTTGCAGTGTTCCTACGGGAATAACAGGTTCCGATTGTTTTCATAATTTTTTCAATACTTCTAAGTCATATACTCATATGGATTACAATGATTATCTTATGAAATGGGTTGATTAAATACAATTTTTACCAATTAACTTTAAATTATAACAATACTAAATTATAACAATATTAAATTTTTATTAGTTAGTTTTAAATTATTTTCTCCGTAAATGAATTCTTGCAACAAAGAACTTTTCACGTATGTCGAGAAAAATTTTTGAAACTTCATATATCTAATTATGTACTTAAAAAAATTATAATCATTAAATAATAAAAACTACAAGTTAAGACGAATCTAATGGGATCCCACATGACTATATTTCTTCTGTATGTACAAGTGAAAATTACGATCAAAGACTCAAAGTGAAAATTGTGAATAGTGTCAAAAATACATTTGTTGCAAAAATTCATTTATGGAGGAAGTATAACAAATTAACAATTCAATTAACTTTAAATTATAACAATATCAAGTCATTTTGGTTTAATTGATCAACAATTAATAACAGTTTAATTAACTAACAAGCCCAAACAATTTGTAAGTCATTTCGGTTCAGTTGATCAACAGTTTAAAACAGTTAAATTAAATAATAAACTAACAAAACCAAACAATTTACAGTTAATTTCAGTTATGGTTCAATTATGATCAGTTTAAAACAGTTATATTTAATCAACCTTTTCAGTTCAGTTGATTTCAGTTCATCAATCAGTTCAGTTTTAGTTCAGTTAAGTTAAGTTTATTTTGTTTCAGTTGGAATTTCAGTTATCAGTCATTTGATTCTTGGTTCATTTTATTTCAGTTAAGTCAAGTTCAGTTCAGTTAGGTTAACAGTTGAACCAACAGTTCCTAACCAAACTGACAGCTCTACATTGTATCATGAAGTTTGTGTTGTGATTTACACCTCAAAAAATTCACGTTATTCTTTGCATCTTGCTCATATTTTGTATTGGCCCACTTATAACTCTTTTAATAGGATATTATGATGAAGATTGTGTTATGATTTACGGATTTACCCCTAAAAAAGACACTATATTATTAATTTATTATTCTTCGCATCTTGCCTATTACACGATGTGACCCATTTATAATCACATTATGAAAAAATTTAGGCTACAAGACTTTCGAGCCTTTTATTTTCAAATCCAAAATCACATTTTTTTTTTTTTTTTTGGAGTACAACATCTTTTATTTGCTTTAATTGATTATTATTTTTAAAAAAATTGGTAATGTAAAAGACATGATATTATGATATGTTATCGTTTTACTTCATTCAAATACTATCCTACATGCCAAAAGGGCTTTTTCAATGGCAAAAAACAAAAAAAAAAAAAAACAGAAAAAAAATCATTTTTACTCGGTTTTTGGACCGTTTCCTCTTAACTAGTCTACTAACTCAAAAAGCATTTTAAATTTATGTATACTTTGTGAGGTCGAAGCATGGCTTAGTCGCATACTGGTATAGGCCATGTCATGCTCCCCATGAGTCATGTCCCGGGTTCGAATCTCGTACCACACGTCTACACCTTCATGACAATGTATTATATTATGATAGAAACCTACACAAAGACAATATTTGTTTGTGTGTTTGAAATATGTGAGCTTGAAATAGATAGAAAGATAGAAAGCATGTGATAGTGTGAGAGACATGAAGAGATAATTATCTTTTAAAGAATTTCCCACAAAAAAAAAAAGAAAGAAAAGATCTGTTGCAACTCCTCTGCATTTTGCAATTTCTATTTAGAAAAAAATACTCCCTCCGTAACATAATTCTGGCAACAAGTTATTTTTCACGCATTTCAAGGAAGCAATTTAAAGATGTAAACGAACAAATTAATCAAAATGGTTTTAATACAAGTAAGATTGAGATCATAAATTACTAATCTTAAAATTTTTTTAATCAATTTATTCGTTTACATCCTTAAATTGCTTTCTTAAAATGCGTGAAAAAAAACTTATTGCCAGAATTATGTTACGGAGGGAGTACTTAAAATGTAACAAACTTTTTCCGCAAAAAAAAAAAAAAAAAAAAAAATTATCATCTTGGACTAATAAAATCGATACTAGCTTCGCAGCTTTATACAAAAGTGTCATAAAACTTTACAAGGTCAATATAAGTTGTACTTTAATACAAAATAATCTTGTGGTAGTTCATGTCATTTTTGGCAAAATCACTAATGTTTGGGTCATTGCATATAATTTTTTTCATTCTATTTTAGATAAATGTTGCAACTAAGAATACATTTTCTTATTCGACCTGGTCTGACCTGATTAAACATACTCCCTCCGTAACATATTAATGGCAACGATTTGACTTTTTTCTCTCTACTTTATGTCAAATCGTTGCCATTAATATATTACAGAGAGTATTAAAGTTAACTTAATTATATCTTATTCGACCTGATTAAACTTAATAAATTTTGAGACCTTATAATGTAAATTTTAAGTGAATAATAGAGCATCCATAAAGTATTCATATCATATCAATATCCAATACAAATTCCGCTATCCGCATGTGATAGACACATGAAACATTTAAAATTCAATTATATAAAAAAGATTTAAGAAAGAAAGTATAAACATTTTTAAGGCCAATACTATATCATTATCACGCATCAGATCTAAGTGCAACTCCCCAGTCCAAACAATATTATAACCGACAGATTTTTACAAACCAAATTCAGCAATCAATACCCTTGCCTTCAAAAAATTCCCTCCACCACCCCCCATCTTCAATCTTCAACCTCAAAAACACTATTAACCATGCAAAGGTTAAACAAACAATGGTAGATCATCATCATCATCATCATTCAGACCAAAAAATGTAATATTATAAAACATTATGAACTACAGCACATTTTCTTTTCTGGGATAATTTGAGCAGGACCAGGAACTAAGATGTTCTTCCCAGCTGACGGTACAGAATTCCCGTTACTTTGATCCTCGCCTGCAACCAGCGTCTTCTTGTTTATAATGTTGAATATCTCAGTCAAGACGGTGATAAAAGCTGTTTCTACATTTGTTGCATCAAGTGCCGAAGTCTCTAGGAAGAAAAGCCCTTCTTTTTCAGCAAACTCTTTGGCATCCTCTGTTGCAACTGCCCGTTGATCCTCAAGATCAGTTTTGTTGCCAACAAGCATGATCACGATGTTCTTGTCAGCATGGCCGCGTAGCTCTTCCAACCACCGTGGAATGTGCTCAAAAGTTTGTCGTTTCGTAATGTCATAAACCAATAACGCTCCAACTGCACCCCGGTAGTATGCACTTGTGACAGCTCGGTATCTGTGGAAATTGCGTGAGGATTGAATTATGCAAAGCCAATGCATCACCAAACAGGAATTTTACAGTAATAACATAAAATCAATCCCATTTGATATCTCATTCAAGATATAGCCGGTCCATGTGTTCGAGTTTTGAAGTGTTAGCTTGCATTGAATTGCAAAGCTAAAAGCATTTATTTAACGAGTTCAAGGAACATGGCCCCGTGAAAAAGATTGATGGATACAAATGTTATCAGATCCTTTCTACTTTCTGGGAGTAAAAGATCAAGCGACCACATGCATTAGATGGTTTTCAGGAAATACTTCCTCCACTTCTTATTAATTGCAAGAGTTTGACCAAAAGACTCTATGCTTCTTGGTTAAAGAGTTGCAATGAATATGGAATGGAGGAAGTATAATACTCCCTTGGTTCTTTTCATAAATGCAACATACAGCTATATAGGGTCCATTTGTAGGATGCAAACAGGTTTTCCCATTTTATATTGTTCAGTTTGGAGTAAAATATTAAAATGTAAAACTTATATTTTCTACCTCATTGAAAATAAATTGGAAAGAAAACATTTTACATTACAAGTGGATGGAAAACATTCCATTACACTGGAAGGAATTTATTTTCAGTTCAACCAACCAACAAAAAATACTTAAAAAGAAAAATCATTTTATATTCAACCAAACAACGGAAAACCTTCATGAAAATTATTTTTCTAACGTAAAAGGTTTTCCATGAAAACCCTACCAAACAGACCCATAGTGAATGCAAAATTTTTATAGGTGCTAAATAAAAAACTACGATGATACCGAATTGGCCCTTAATTTAATAATGCTACACATAATTCTAAAATATTCATAAGAAAACATAATGCTGCAATTACAAAAGATTGAAGGAAACTTATTGTTATTCTAATAGCAAGTAGTAGAACTTGAATACGAGATCTATATGACTCAATGCCTAGTTAAATGATCATAAGGAAAGCCCGCACTTCTCGAATAAGGAAAATGTAAGGCTCGATGGAAACTCTTACACAAGACAATGATATACTCAACATCCAATACTATTTCCATTTTCAGTAAAGAAATCAACTCTATGAAAGAAACTTTCATCTTGCAATGGCAGATCACCTAATAAACTAACAACTAGCATTAAAGATCAAGAAACGAAACAAATCAAATAGGTGGCGGCGTTAATGATGTTTTTGCAATGATTTATCACACAAAGGCTGCCCAGGACACCCTAAAAATATAGCACAATGGAGCACGCCAAAATCACGAATGGTGGTATGCAGTATGCTATGAATTAGCCTACTAAATAACATAGCACAGCTCGAAACTAGGAATTAGCCTATGTTTACTTTGGCTTTTCAAAATAATCAAGAACATCCATTTTCATTGATAAGTTCACAACACAACTTAAACACAAGCATATGTTAAATTACTGCAACAATACAATTTAAACTCAAGATTCAAGTTCACACCGCAAACAAAACTTAATTAGTTTATAATCATAACTAAGCATATACAGTACAAATATAAAGTATGGCAAAATCAAGCTTCCAAAATCACTCTTGACAGCAACAAGATCATCAAATAAACAAACAACAAATCATTTCATAAGCAAGCTCAGCAGTCTGTATATGCTAGATCAACTAATCAACCCACTAATCTATTATATTTTCTTGAACTAATTATTACCCTAAAATCATTATATATTTTATTTTTTTGAAAAAATAAATAAACCCTAGAAAAGAAGAGAAGGGAAAGGAGCAAAATACCGTTCTTGACCAGCAGTGTCCCAGATCTGAGCTTTGATACTCTTGTGCTGAATGACGAGGGTTCGAGTCTGAAATTCAACACCAATTGTTGCTTTTGAATCCAAGCAAAACTCATCTCTAGCAAACCTTGCTAAAATCTGAGACTTACCCACTGCTGAGTCTCCTATAAGCACAACCTTGAAAACATAATCCACCTTTTGGCTTGCATCTCCATACCCCGCCATTTTTGCTTCCTTACTCTTTAATCTCTAACTTAAACTTGCTGCTGCTGCTTCTTCTTACTTGCTGCCTGGTGGGTAGAAATTCAACAACACTTGAAATATAAATGGGTAGATCTTAATTTTTTTTTTCTTCTCAAGTTTGATTTGATTTTATGGGAGTTGTGAATGATGAACAGTTGTTTTTAGTGGGGGATTTCTATAAAATTGATTGTGGAGTGTGAAAGATGAAAATGAACGTTTTTCTTGGAATTTTATAACAAAGCGGTGATGTTCAGATATTGGATTTTAATTAAAAAAAAGAAAAAGAAAAGCAGATGTTAATGGGTTTTGAGTAAATTAGAGAGATAATCAATGTCCAAGTAGAATAAGCAATCAATGTGGGCCACAACTCTCATTGGCTGTAAATCTGTAATTATCTATTCGTATATCGTTTAAAAAAATATATGCATCCGTATATATAGTACATTGAAGAGTAATTTAACTAATTTGATAGTTTAAAATGAGCAAAATTATTTAAAACGAGCAATAAAATACTTACATCCGGCTGTATAATAAACTCATTGTATATACTTGGACAAAGTATACAAAAAATATTAGGTTGTTTTTTCTTAGAAGATTAAACCCTGCTTTATCTAGAGATAAGAAATAAAAAAAATAGCATCTACTAATGTCCTTATAAGATGGAGTCCAAAAAAGTGTCATAAACAAGTGAGTTAATCCGCTGCTCGATTCACTTCGCTACAAATGTGTCTAGATGTGGACAAGTTGAAACGGCTAGTTGATTGTTATGTTATGACTCGTAATCAACTTGGTTTCGATTAGAGGATGTGTTTGGTTTACGTACAAGAGGGTGCTTAGGACAGAAGGAAGTCACGAGTCGCTACTTGGACTCGCGAGTCGCGAGGTGGCCTTGAGCTGGGTGCAAAATTGAAGATTCGAGAGACAATAACTTCTCGCGAGTCGCGAGATCCAGTCGCGACTCGCGACCTGACCCCGCGAGTCGCGACCCTAGGTCTGACTTCAGGCTCTGTTTTTTCCGCGTGTTTAATTACTCAAACGTGGGGTTATAAATACCCATTTACTCTTGTATGGTTGTTGATATTCAGATTAGACAAACACATAAACATTACATTAGAGCTAGAATTAGAGATTCCTTGTGCTCTAGTGGTATTAGTAATTGTAAACACTAATTGTCATTGCAATAAACATTTATCCTTCTTGGGTGGGTTTTATAGTCTTCAATCACATTGATTGAAGGATTTTCCCACCTTCCAATTCTGGTTTGTTATTTGTTTCTTTACTATTGATTTCCAATTTCATTTTACTTCAATTTACAATTTCAATTGATCAAAGTGCACTCATACTGATGATGTTGCCGACGTCCTTCATGAGCGTCTAAATCTTCTACGAACAAGCAAATTTTCCTTACAAAATACAAATAACTAATAAGTTGTCTCTTTCTATAAAAATATCTTTAAAGCCTAATTAAGAGCAAGGATAAGGTTGTTTCTGGGCGCTAGAGCTTCATCAATTAAAGAGGAGATTTTCCATATGTTATAAGTACGAGCAACTAAACAATCACCAAAATTATCTCACGAATGATAACTCTGGCTGCCATGGAAGTATGGGTAGCTGAGTTGTCAAAATTTTAATTTAATTGTATCTGTTGGGGTGGGGCCATGATACTTTAGTAAATGTCGGAGTGGAGGTTGTTTTAGGAGGTGTAGAAGGAAGATGAAAGGAGGGAAGATGATCAGTCCATTCCATATACAGTTTCATAGCGAGAAAGAAAGTGGAGTCTATTGAAAAAGTAGTGTTATGAAATATGCAAGAATTTCGAGATTTTCAAATACTCCATAAGAGAAAAACTATTGTAGAAATTAGGGTTATGCTAATTTTTTTGAACTTTTTTAAGAGCAAATCCATAGTGCTAAACCAGTTTAAGGTATGTGAAGAGGACTAAAGGGGAGTGGTTACAGGGCAAGTGAGAAAAAGATGGTCCATGTTTTCCTCAGGATGATTGCAAGATGGACAATGGGAATCGGGATGGGTTTTGAAAATTATGGTGCAATAGGTTACTTCTTGTAGGAAGGCTATGAAGAAAGAGTTGCCATAGTAAGGGGAGTAACCCCTTAACCATATAAAGTGGAGACAACTTTAATATTTTTTCGATGTGGGATTTATTTCCAACACTCCCCCTTAATTCCAAACTCTTTTCACACTCACATATGGGCTTTTTACATGGGCTCAACACTCCCCCTCACATGTGAGTTGTGCATAATCTTGGCCCAAATCAATCCAAACCCAACCTAAGCTCTGATATCATGACAAACGGGCCTGGGCCGCGCCCGCCACGGGGGAGTGCAAGTCCACTTTACAAGACAAATGAGGTTCCAACTCAAAACCATACGGTAGTATGGGGAGTAATCCATAAGCCATATAAATTGGAGACAACTTTATTATTTTTCCGATGTGGGATCGAAGGAATAGTTAATGACCAGATCCAGCAGAATTCCCATTTAGGAACTTTTCGATTATGTTTGCGGGCAAGCCATGTAGCATTTTTAACAGTAAACTCCCCAGATTGGGGAAAACTCCAGCACAGCTCATATGGGACAGGGGTGGAAGGTAATGGGATGCCGTTGATGTAACGACCCGCATTTTAGCAACGTTTTTTTCGAAGAAAACAACAATGCGGATCATTAATAACCACAATCTTTTAATAACAAATTCATTAATAACAGTGGAAGTTCTAAACTTAATTCAAATTATTCAATATAAACAATAAATGAACCAAGCTAGCTATATTATCAAAGTCCATTATTACTAATCAATTACGGGAAATTCACTAAAACTGTTACAAAGGCTAGAAATTGACATTAAAATTGTTAACTACTATTCTCGCTTGCTCACAATCCCAGCCCTTGCGTAACCCAAACAATCATCTCATGTACCTGAAAAAGGATTTTGGGGTCCACAGTCAGTGGGGAGTAATTAGATTGTTCTACTTAATCAGTAGAACACAATTAGAAACATAATAATTAGAACAGATCAACAGAACAGTCAAACAAGTCAACAGGAAATTCATTCAAAGGCATTCAAATTCAAGTACGCAGTGGAAATAAATCATAATAGAATATCCAACCAAGACAAGCTTAATCCAATTCTAGACTTCTAGACTTCATTATTGACTTTCAAGTTCTAGTTCAGTTCAAGTGGTAATCCGTGACACAGTCATATGCTCATAGGGGAAACCTTAACTCTTCCCCAACTTTCCTTGTCTCATGCCGGGTCAACCACTTTTGATCTACTTCCCGACACTAGGATCCAGAACTGTCCCAAAATCGCAGAAGGGACGGTGGCTTCGACTATACCTATGTTCATGGCACTTTAGCCACTAGATAGGAGGTCACTTCATAGTTTATTATCTTTTCAAGTTCAACTTTCTAGTTCACAATTTGACTTTCAATGACACGACTTGACTTCTAATCAATTCTAGTTCATCTTAACTTGACTCAAAACTCTAGACCAACACTTAACCACACGACATTTTCCATGCATCCACACGAAAATTTACCCATATAATAATACAATTCCATCCAATTATAATAGGTTAACATAATGAAAACTCATGCCTTAATTTTTATGCAAGAAATTCGAACCATCAAGATATTATCCCAAGCCTTAACACACGACATTATTGGCAATCAATCAAGGTTACAAAATTATACTTCAATAACTTAATCAAATAAATTATTAATTCAAGAAATTCATCAAAGATTGTTATTAGATCAAGATTATAACTAAAAGATTAATTCTTGCATAATCATACCACTCGAAAATATAGGTGTTACTCGACCAACACACACGGCATACCCATATTATACATTACAATAATTAACTCTTCAAGTCTAAGAATCAAGGATCATAGAATGTGCATAAACTTGTATCAGATTATAAAATAAAAACATGGAAATCCACTTAGACTACTCGACAACCTCACGAAAATATCAATAACAAGTTCGTAATAATTCTAAGCTAGTTCTAAGCAATTCTAAATAATTCAAAAAAGTTCTAAACCAATTTTGAGAATTAGATCACTAATCTATCCTAGAGATTAAGTAAAACAATCTAATTACCTTGCTAGATGTTCAAAGTTGATCAAAGCCTTGTTGTTCAAGTGCCTCACGGTTTCTTGGGGCTTTCTTTGGCTTCTGGTTCAATCTTGAGGTTTGTAACAATGGAACAAGTGTTTTTGGAGGATTCTTGTGATTTGTGTGTTTTTGCCAAGTTTAAAGCTAGGAATTATATTTGTTGTTGGGGTTTTCCTTCTTTTTGGACGTGTGATCTGAGGGCCAAGGGGGTTGATGTCTTCCTAAAATCTAGTAGGAAGTTTAGGAGAACAAAAAGGATCAATTTTTAGTTAGGGAGAAAATAGATATAGTTTAGTATATTTTTTTCCAAAAACAAGTTAAATCAATTTTAAAAAATAGAGGGCCGTGAGTGAGGGAAAGAGAGGGTCTTTGGGTTTGCGTTATATCAATAATTGGTAAAAGATTTGGGCCAAGATCAATAATTGAACTTACTATAGTGCTAGGCTATTAATTAATTAAATAATAATTAATTAATTAAGTATTTATTTAATTAAATAAAAAAAATTAAAAATAGCCCAAAATTTTGGGGTATTACAAGTGATACATTCCACAATATCAAATGGTAGAAGCGTTGCTAGAAATAAATAGTTCCCTTCTTGATTGTTAGGGATTAGTTGGTCTATTGTTAGGTTGAGATTATGAACATTGTGAGGGTCTAAGGAAAGTTTCTCTAGTAAGTTTGTGTTAAAAACCAATTATCTAACCAAAATAAAACACTTCATCCATTTTCAATTTTCCATCTAATGCCTTTTTTTAAGGAGTGGGCGGGTATGCAAAATTTGTTTCCAAATTTTAGAGTCATGGGATTGGGTTTTATAATTACGAAAAGTTGTTTTGGATAGTTATTTTTCTTTAATCGATTGGGTCTCAATATAAGGCTGTCAAAATTTGTGAGAATTTTCCACAATCTAGTTTGCACAAAAAAGTTGTATTAATAGCTTCTACTTTACAAAGTCCCAGACCACTATGTGATTTTGGCCTGCAAATTTTATCCCATGAAATAACGGGTAGGCCATGTTTAGTTGTATACTTTTTCCAGAAGAAATTACGGTTCATGGAGTCGAGTGAGTGGCAAATGGATTGAGGCAACTTAGCAGTGGTTATGGCGTAGGAAGGTAAGGCTTCAAGATTTCTCTCGATAAGGACAATTTTACCAGCCTTAGAAAGAACTTTTGAGGACCAATTATTTTACCGAGAATCTGCTTTCTGACGTAAATCATGAAAGGTATCTTTAGAGAAGGAATGAGAGTTGAAGATGACTCCTAGATATCTGCCGAGAAAAGATTTCGGAGTCATATTAAAAAACAAAACTTACCAAATAGGATTTTCGGGAATTGGGATTATTTTACAAAAGATAATTAAAGTCTTGTGAAAATTTATTAGTTGACCGGAACAATCAGATAATTCTTTCATAATAAATTGAAGCTTTGAACAAGATAGAACTGATGCCTTACTAGAGAAAGCTATCATAGGAAAAAAAGTAGGCAGAAGAGTAAGCTACAGAAGGTGCAATTCGTAGTGCAATTCAATTTTTGGGGTTTGATATTTCGAGATGTAATCTATGAGTAAGATCTTCAATTCCATGCAAATGACGAAAAGAGCAAGAAAAAGAGGATCACGTTGACGGAGGCCTCAAGAAGGAAAGATGAGATCACACAGAGGTGACACATGTCTAATTCCAATAGATCCATATCTTAGAAAAGCCAAAGGCTCGTTGTTGACACCAGATTTAGTCTCCTGTCCCGAGGAAAGACTCCCTGATGATATTAATAAACTCACTTTTCTAGAGGATTGACTAATTGTGTGTTACTGGACATTATTAAGCCTTATTAAAATATTTTTTCTTTCACCTAAAAATTATTTCAAAATTATATTACAGTCATATAGTAGACTGAAAGAGCTTCAAAACGGTATATTACATGTCCTATTTGGACTTACAGATCAAAAGTTACGGAGTTTGGAAAATTTGGGTTAAATATTTTATCGCTGACGAATCAGCGATTCTAATCAGGATATGCTGACCAATCAGCGAGCCCAACTAGAATACGCTGATCAATCAGTGTAGCTATATTTCTTACGCTGATAGAGCTAGCGCAAGATAATATACTACGCTGATTATTCAGTGTTAATTCTTGATCTTCGCTGATTTATTTCCTCATTAATTGATTTCTTTGTTATTATTTGAGCGTATTTTGATTCGACACGCTAGCAAATCAGCGTGTTTTGGAAATTTACACTGATCATGTTAGCGCGTCCTAATATTTTACGTTGACATATCAGCGTTTATTTCCAAAATGCGCTGATCTGTTAGCGACTTTCTTAATAAAACGCTGCTATCTTTTCCTATAAAAACCCCCAATTTTCATTAAATAGAGGGCGCGGGTTTTTTTTTCTTTTCCTCATACTTCCTACTACAACTTTGATCTATACTCTTATTACTCAATCCTTTCAAAATTCTTTTATATTTTACAAATTGGTTTACTTTTTCATCAATTCCTTATAAAGCGAAATTCTGTCCAACTAAACACTCAAGGAAAAATCTTCGAACGAGAAGTGGTAAGTTTCCTGAGAGTCTTACTTTTCATTTATTTTCTTTGTACATAAGTAATTTTTTTTTTATTAACAAAAAATCAGCGACATTATTTTTTACGCTGATTTATCAACGAGTAATTTTTTATTGCGCTGACTTGTTAGCGCGATTTGTATTTCAACGCTGATATGTCAGCGCATTATTTTCCAAAACGCTGATTTATCAGCGTTAAAATTTTTTTGTCGCTAATTTCTTTTTTAAAATATTTTTTTTATATAACTTGTATATTTGTAATTGAGATAAATTAGTAAAGGCCGCCTACGAGCTAATATGACGCATTCCGCCATATTAGTACCCTTGCCCCCGAATTCAAACTTTGGTTCGCATGACCATTTTTTGGAATTATCCCCATGGGATCGAAGGGGTGGAATCATGCTATTTAGAGGTGTCCCTAAATCGTATCTCATTCGTTCTTTTGATCTATATACATGGTTTATGAGTTTACTTCCTAAAAACTCATTGGTGACTCCTACTGATATTGTCCCTTTCGTTAATCTTTTCTTCCCTCTATATAGTCCGTTCTTCCTCCCATCACCAATACGCCTAGGTCTAAAATGGCCTCTTGACGGCGACGGGCGGAGGAAGAAAAAAAGTGGGGAGCCGGCTGTGGCTCCTACACTCGTAGGACTTCTGATTGGTCCATTTAGGACCCATTATCGGCTTCTTTTCGCTTGTCTTTCTGGACTTATAGACTTAATTTCGTTGGTTTTAGTCTTTTAGAATAGAATTAGTTTATTTCATGGTTTCTTTTAATAATGTTGTATTTTTAGTTGTTTTCTTGAATAATTGGGCTAAAATTGGAAGCATATCAAGTACTCTTACACAGTGGTCTGATTCAAAAACTAAAACTTCAATAATCTACAATGGGCCAAGACTTGCAAGTCACTATGTCCAGAACATATGGTGTGTTTGTAATTGGGTTTATGTATGCAGTGGTTGGGTTTAGGAATTAGGATTCTCAATTTAAATGGAAAAAACCTATAATCAATGGAAAGAAATTGGGAAAAATAGAGAAAAAACGAATAAAACATAACCCAAACCAGAAATTGAAAAAGGAACCCTTAAAAAAACCAAAAACACAAAACATGAAATCAAATAAGCGAATAATTGAGAATAACAATTGTAAATATAAAAACAACCGAAAATTGAATATCTAGATCCTGAAAAAAGTAGCGGTAATCTTCTAGAATTTCATGGATTAACCCTTAAAAAAAGAGAACATTAGGAAGTTCTTACCAATTTATGCGACGAACAAATTAGAGATTTGGGGATTTTTTTTTTATAAGGTGAGAAAAACTAGTTATCCTCTAGTAGAAGAATAACCATAGGAGTCTTTTCGGCCTATAAATAAAATGTTATGATCACACGAATCATACCAATAGGTCATAATGGAGCGGCCTATGACCTTTATTGGTTAAGTAGTCTGCCGCATAATTAGCTTTTCTGCAGATGTGCTATAACGACCCGATTTTTCCGATAGATTAAAACTAAAACTCACATGATATCGAGTCATTACTACTAACAAAAAGTCCCAATTTTTTTTTTTTTTTGAAGGAAGTCCCAAAATTGTGACTAACACAATTACTAAAATAGTCCAACCATACACTTAACCACACGAGAATCCAAAAGTCCATATTACAAGCTATCTAATTAACCAAACCACCACCATCCATTATACAAAATGATAAAACTAAAAGTACAACTACAACTATTACAAAGGTAGTCCAAGATATCTCTTGCACACATCCCAGCCCATGCACAAGTAGACAGTTACTCGTCATCATTACTTGAAAAATAGGTCCACCGTCAGTGTCAAGTAACTAGGCTATTCAACCCAAATATGGGACTTAAGCCACATACACAACATAAAATATCATAAAATAAAACGATAAACAATCAACATCAAAGATCGACAATATATGATCAAGCAAAATCACATAATTGCGTGCCTGACATCCATCATAACGGAACAATCATTCATATAATCAACATTTACGAAACTACAAAAACCAACCATATAAAACCGAACCAAACCGAAATACACCAAAACCGAAAGTAAATTCCAAAAGAAAATTACGGAAGTACTATGTGTATATCCATAGTCTGAACCGCAATACCGGAACCCACTACTTTGTGTACTTTCCTACAAATCCGAATCAAAAACCGAAGACTCGAGAGTCCAAATCTCCAGTCTAGTTTAGCTCGTTGGTCAACCTATGCGTTTCCCAACTTTCCTAACACATGCCGGGTTGAACCAATGCATTCTACCCGTAGCACTCCAATGAGAGTACTATGTCTAAGTAATGGCCATGACTCCTAAGTTAGCAACCAATGCATCACCAACCTAGACGATAACACACATTAAGATCCAGAACTACACCACAAATATCGAACACAGGGCAGCGACTATGACTTTTACCCAAAATAATAACCAATGCCTGACTAAGTTAGGCGACCTTAAAATACGAAAATTCTGACATGATCATAAAAGACCAATACTTAATACTTATCCATTCGAAAAATATTTCGAAATAACCGAACTTAAAGAAAATTCAAGAAACCGACCAAACCATTCGAAAATTCCCAGATTTACGATGCAATTCAAGATTACATCATGAGCATTCAAGATTCGTCAAGATTCATAAAGAGTAATCAAGATTCATCAAGAAAAATCAAGATTCATCAAGATTTCAAGAAAACATTAAAAATCAATGACAAACTTCGAGAAAATCAAAGAAATAATTTCATAAGCAACCCAACAATACTTATACATTAATCCCATAACTTAGATCAACACATACTAATAAGGAATTAAAAGAAACCATGAAGAACCCATCATCATCATCACACATGCATAAAATCATCATCATTAAGATTTAATTCATTAAATTCAATAATATAATAAAATCAAATTAATTATAATAATTATAATTAATTATCAACAATAACATTTGAACAACAAAATCATTCATGGATATAACAATAAAAATCACCCATACATACAATATTCACACGAATAATCCATGGCAAAAATGGGTATATAGTTCATCATTTTATTTAAATCAATCCTATGTTAATCTATGTGATCTTAATCATCAAATTTAGTTTTAACATCAAGTTACCTGGATTAATGGCAAGATCAAAACCCAAACGATGAATAAATCAATAAATGAACGATTCACGAACACGACCCAGCCACACAGCCAGCCCAGCGAACAACACGCCTACGCACGGCACAGCTCGAACAGCACGGCTGTAACGCCCTAGATTTTCGTGTTGTTTTATTTGTTTTTATTGCTTGCTTTTGTATTTATTGTCCATGGACTAAATTTATTTGGACTATTTTTTTTATTACTTGGGTGTGATTAATTTGATGATTAATTGTTTTATTATTTATTTTATTTTATTTTTAATTAATTAGAATTTTAATTTTTAATTTTCTAATTAATTATTTTTGGGCCAAGAGCGAATTTAATCGTAATTATTCATGCATGAGTGCAATTAGCCCAAGTGATCATCAAAGCCCACTTAGGCATTCCCAAAACCGACCCCCTTATGATATGGCATGATTTGCCACTTGCCTTGTGTTCACACCTTATGATATGGCACCTACTTATCTTCATCTTTTTAGTTCAAGATACGAACAAATGTTATCCTCTAGTAAGGCTTAAGGCTCATTTTGCTCATTAGTCATCACTTGCTCATAATTAAAAACTAAAGACACTCCTCCATTCTCTCCCATTCCACACTCCATTTTTGGCTCATAACCATCAACATTTGTTCATTAATTACTTCAACCCAAAACTTAAAGATTCATATCCCTTTGATCTTTAAGTGATTAAACACCCACTTATCTTCATCTTTTTAGTTCAAGATCGTTAGTTTGGGTTGGGTTCCGGGTTGCTACGTGATTGGGTTTGGTGTTCGTGTGGTTCGAAGGGGTCACGTGTGGTGGTTCGTGGCTGGTCGTGCAGTGGTGGTTCATGGAAATTGAAGGCCGTGTCGTGCTCGTGTTGGGTAGCCGTGTTCGAGTGGTGGCCGTGCGTGGAAGCACCGTGTGGTGGTGGTGCTCTGTGTATTTGCACCGTGTATAACAAGTTCTGGGCATCGAGTTTTTGTGTTGTTTTCTATCCCATTTGATTAAGGTAACATACTTTTCTATCCTAATTTGGATACCATGTTCATAGGGTAGATTTGATGACCAAATTGGACGAAAGTTTGATGAATTTGACCCATGCCATGCGTGAATTTATGGGCTGATTTGGGAGTTGTTTTTGTGATGTTCTTGCCTTGTTTCTATGTATATTATGATCAAATATGATAGTTTCATGTCTAATTATGTTCATGTTCAATTTTCATAAAGTTTCGGTACATAGAATTGATGGAATTTGATGATGATATGCGTGTACTTTGTTATTGATTATGATGATGATTCTTGATGATCTTATTGAGTAGTATGTAATTCTTGAATCTTAAAGTGATGAATTAAGTTAAAATATATGTTTTCTTGATGTTTACTTGATAATTCTTGAGGTTTCTTGAAGTTTCTTATCACTCTTTGATGAATCTTGAATTTCTTTATGATAGTCATATATTCTTTAAGTATAGATTGTATAGTCTTGGTTAAAGATAATTTAAAGATAGTTAAGGAAAGTTTAAAGAAAGTTAAAAGGTATTTAAAGAAAGTATAAAGATTGATTTAAGAGGTTCTAAGATTATGATTTACGTAGTTAGCCTCAAGAAAAGGCGTAAGATGCAATCTTAAGGATAACCAAGAATGTAAAGAACGTAAAGATAGCTTGAAATTTAATCGTAAACGCCTGACCTTAGAGTAAGATTCTAAGACTTGGGTTTAGACGATGCCCCTATCCTAACCGCGATATTGGGATAGTGAATATCTACTATGTCATCTTTATGATATGGATTTCCGTAAGATGGGGTTCATGGGTTTGGGAGTAAGATTCTCATTCCTGGCATAGTAGGAAAGTTCGATCACGTAAGATGTGTTTCTACGAGCATAGTCCGGTCTAATGTGTAAGTGATAGCGACAAAGATTATGATAAGATTGGATAGTTAAAGTCAAGCGAGTTATTATTAATGTTATTATTATTGTTGTTTTTACGTTGCATGTTTGTTTGGATTGAGTGCCTGATTTGTTTGTTTGATTTATTCTATGTTCATGTGTATCCACGTTAGGGTGAGACTGTTATGTTACTCGCCACTGATGGTGGATTTATGTTTTAAGGTAACTCTGATGATGACGGTGTTTCTCAACTTTGGGATTGGGCGAGCGCCGTTGACTGTTTCCTATATTTTTGTTTTTGTGTTGTTATTATATTCGGACTTTTAGAAGTTGTAGTATGTACGTTCTAAATCTAACTGCAAATTTGGAGTTGTTTCTTTAGTAATGACTATTATTTGGGACTTAGTTATGTACAACTTGTGGTTTTGTACATTTTGGGTTTTATAATAATAAAATTCGAGGTTTTGTTTTAGATTTTAGGTATGTTTGTATGTTAGTATGACAATTCGACTCGTTGGTCTCTTCCGCGCCGTTCTATACGCGTTCAGGTGGTCACAGTTGGTATCAGAGCCGAATAGTCAAAACTTTAAGTGAAGTTTTAGGATTTGAGTAAAACCCGGGAGTTGTGAGCTTTACCATTTCCGAGTGATAAACCGATTAAGAATAAGTATAAGGGAGAAGAGCGTCGCGTAGAAGGCCGGGATAGGACTCTTTTCTCTTATTTTTATTTCTTTTGAGTGTTTGACTGTAGTTGTGGGATATTGACTGACACTTTCTTTTTGTCGTTATTTTCTTGCGATGTTTTCAGCATGTCCACACCTCGCCGGTCGAGTTCGGGATGATAGAGGTTATGAGCGCTCGAGGAAGCGATTCTTACGTTAGCGCACCATAGTTGTCAACCATCGGGTTCGCAGTCGACGTTCGATCTTATCGCTCGTCATCGACCACCGACTTATGATGGGGTTGCTGACCCTACGATTTTGGAGAGATGGATCCGCGAGATGGGGAAGCTCTTCGACGCTACGTTTTTCCCCGAGCACGAGAAGGTCCAGATTGCCGCCTACTACTTGAGAGCAGAGGCCGATAATTGGTGGAGCGTGGCTAGGAATGCGTGCATGCCCTTGCACTCGATGTCTTGGGTCGAGTTCATAGCTAAGGTCCAGGAGAGGTTCTACACCGACGAGTTACAGTGGCAGAAACAGGAGGAGTTTCTTACTCTCACTCAGGGTAAGATGATGGTTCAGGCGTAAACTGATAAGTTCACCGAGCTATCGAGGTTCGCTACATCTGTAGTACCATCCGAGGAGGAGCGGGTCAAGCGCTACATTAAGAAGCTAGATCCAAGGATTCGTGTTCACGTGATCAGCAGTGGAGCGAAGTCATTTCAGCAGGCTTATGAGGTAGCACTCGATATCTAGGCTTCTGTTATCGAGGAGGATGCGAGCAAGAAGAGGACCCCGACCTCGGTGACGTCGCCATCTTTCAAGAAGCCCCGATTTAGTGCTCCTAGTAGTACCCCTCCGACTGCTAGTTCGTCTAAGGGATCAGAGAGTTCGAGGTGCAGAGGCTGTGGCAAGGACTTCCATCCAGGGAAGCGATGCGACGGGACGCCCATTTCATGTTTTATCTGCGGAAAGGAAGGCCATAGGGCATCAGTCTGCCCCGAGAAGAAGCCATGCACCGAAATCAAGCAACTACCGGCATCGGCTAAGACTCCTGTGAAGAACCGAGTCTACTGTATGACTGAGGCAGAGGCAGAGGTCCAGTCAGACGTAGTCTCAGGTAAGTTCCTTGTCTCTGGTATTTTAGCTTATGTATTATTCGATTCTGGTGCAAGTGTTTCTTTTGTGGCTAGTAGTTTTGCCTTGAGGACTAGTTTTCTTAGTAGTAACCCTGTTAGATCTATTATAACTATCCCTTTTGGAGAGGATATTGTTTGTCAGCGCGAGTACAGAGGAGTGCCCATCGTTATTGCTGGAGAGCAAGCGACGGTCGATCTTAAGGAGTTCCCGCTGATGGAGTTCGACGTGATTCTTGGCATGGACTGGCTGTCTAAGTATCGGGCAATCATTCATTGCCGAGACCAGTTAGTGACATTTCGAGGCTCGATGGGAAACCGAGTTACCTACTCTGGGATCGTTCTGAAGAAAGGGGTAAAGGTAATTTCAGCCTTGAAGATGAAGAAACTTCTCCAAAAGGGCGATACAGTTTTCTTGTGTCAGATAAGGGACTTGACGGAGGGTTGTCTGTTGGACGATATACCTGTAGCGAGGGATTTCAGAGACGTATTTCCTGATGAGCTACCAGGAGTTCCACCCAAGCGCGATGTCGAGTTTAATATCGATTTAGCATCCGGGACAACGCCGATTTCAAAGGCACCTTACCGTATGGCACCTTCGGAGTTGCTAGAGCTGAAGACGCAACTTCATGATTTGATCGATAAGGGATTCATTAGGCCGAGTGTTTCTCCATGGGGAGAACCAATGCTCTTTGTGAAGAAAAAGGACGGTAGCATGCGCCTGTGCATAGACTACCGAGAGTTGAACCGGGTAACGATCAAGGACAAGTACCCGTTGCCTATGATTGAGGACCTATTCGATCAGCTGAGAGGAGCGAGAATTTTCTCGAAGATAGATCTTTGGTCTGGATATCATCAAATTCCAGTCAAGAAAGATGACATCCCGAAGACAGCTTTCCGCACGAGATACGGCCATTACGAGTTTGCGGTGATGCCATTTGGTCTCACTAATGCTCCAGCTGTGTTCATGGATCAGATGAACCGGACATTTCATCACTTACTCGATAAGTGTGTCGTAGTCTTTATTGACGATATCCTGGTGTATTCGAGAGACGAGTCTGAGCATGCAGAGCATCTCCAGATAGTGCTAGAGATATTGAGGAAGCATAAGTGGTTCGCGAAGCTCTCTAAGTGTGAGTTCTGGCTTCACGAGGTAGCATTTCTGGGTCATGTTATTAGTAAGGAAGGTATTAAGGTAGATCCGACAAAATTTAAGGCAGTAGTAGAATGGAGTAGCCCGAGAAATGTGGCGGAGGTTCGTAGTTTTCTGGGTTTGGCCGGATACTATCGACGATTCGTCAAGGACTTCTCCAAGATTGCTAGGCCAATGACTAGTCTCCTACAGAAGGAGATCCGATTCGTTTGGACGGAGGCTTGCGAGCAAGCATTTCAGCAGCTGAAACAGATGTTAGTTTCTGCCCCTATTCTTACTCTTCCGAATGATGAGGAGGATTTCGAGGTCTACATTGATGCATCTAAGAGTGGCCTAGGATGTATGCTGATGCAGGGTGGGAAGGTCATCGCTTATGCATCGAGGCAGCTGAAGGTGCACGAGCGTAACTACCCCACACACGATTTGGAGCTAGCAGCTGTGGTTTTTGCGCTTAAGATCTGGAGGCACTATCTCTATGGTGGTTCGTGCAAGGTATTCACGAATCATAAGAGTCTCAAGTACATCTTCATTTAGAAGGACTTCAATATGAGGCATCGACGATGGCTTCAGCTAATTAAGGACTACGACCTGACGCTTAATTACTGTGAAGGCAAGGCGAACTTAGTTGCTGACGCACTAAGTCGCAAGAATCGATTGAGCTTCAGTAGAAGTCGTGGTTCCGTCAGAATTCGTCTGACATCGATGACTGCCGAGCCTGAGTTTTTCCAGAACTTGCGCGAGGGACAGAAGGATGACCTGCAGTTGACTAGGATTCGAGAGGCTTTGCTTCAGGGAAAGGCTGTTGGCTTTGAGGTTTCATCCGACGGTAGTCTGCGTTTTCAGGGGAGATGGTGCGTACCGGACAGTTCTGATCTTCGGAACATGATTATGTCTGAGGCACATAACTCGCCCTATTCTGTAAATCCGGGTGGTAACAAGTTGTACAAGGACCTTAAGGGCCAATTCTGGTGGCCTAAGATGAAGAAGGACGTGGCTGAGTTCGTGGCTCGATGTTTGGTCTGTCAGAAGGTTAAGATCGAGCATCAGCGACTAGGTGGTCTTTTGCAGCCACTACCGATTCCGACCTGGAAATTTGAGTCGGTATCTATGGATTTTTTGGTTAGCCTGCCTACCTATAATGGGATGAATGCCATTTGGGTAATTGTGGACAGGTTGACTAAAGTAGCAGAGGCTTACACCCAGGACATCATTCGACTTCACAGAGTTCTGAGGGAGATAGTTTCTGATCGAGATCCGAGATTCCTGTCTCATTTCTGGAAATCAGTTCAAGAGGCCTTCGGGACGAAGTTGAAGCTTAGCACCGCATTTCACGCGGCGACAGATGGCCAGACAGAGAGGACCATCCAGACTCTAGAGGATATGTTGCGAGCATGTACTCTAGAGTATCATTAGTCTTGGGTTAGGATGTTTTGCTTGGTTGAGTTTTCATATAATAACAGCTATCACTCCTGCATTGACATGGCTCCGTACGAGGCCCTATATGGCAGGAAATGTCGGAGTCCAATTTGTTGGAATGACATCAGTGATTCTGTGGCTTTAGGACCTGAGCTTGTACGAGACATTGTGGAGAAGGTCGGAGTCATCCGATCGAAGATGCAAGCCGCTCAAAGCCGCCAGAAGTCCTACGCCGATCATCGACGTAGACCACTGACGTTTGAGGTAGGTGACAGAGTCTTGCTTAAGGTTTCACCATTCAAGGGAGTTGCTCACTTTGGCCAGAAGGGGAAACTCCGACCGAAGTTCGTGGGACCTTACGAGATACTAGAATGAGTTCAGAAAGTGGCATTTCGTTTAGCTTTACCGCCTTGTTTATCTAATGTTCACGATGTGTTTCATGTTTCTCAGCTAAGGAAATATGTCTATGATCCTACCCATGTCATCCAAGTGGAGTCAGCCACCATTGAGCCGAACCTGACTTTCGAGGAGCGACCAGTCCAGATATTGGATCGGGAAGTGAGGACCCTCCGGCACGTAAGCAAGTCAGATTAGTCAAGGTGTTGTGGAGAAATCAACATCATGAAGAGGCAACGTGGGAGACTGAGGCGTCCATGAAAGAGAAGTATCCAGAGTTGTTCGCAGGTGAGCTCTCCCTCTTACTTTGAATTTCGGGACGAAATTCTTTTTAAGGAGGGGAGGTTGTAACGCCCCAGATTTTCGTGTTGTTTTATTTGTTTTTATTGCTTGCTTTTGTATTTATTGTGCATGGTCTAAATTTATTTGGACTTTTTTTTTTATTACTTGGGTGTGATTAATTTGATGATTAATTGTTTTATTATTTATTTTATTTTATTTTTATTAATTAGAATTTTAATTTTTAATTTTCTCATTAATTATTTTTGGGCCAAGAGCGAATTTAATCGTAATTAGTCATGCATGAGTGCAATTAGCCCAAGTGATCATCAAAGCCCACTTAGGCTTGCCCAAAACCGACCCCCTTATGATATGGCATGATTTGCTACTTGCCTTGTGTTCACACCTTAACTAACTTCTATAAATAGAAGTGTTAGTAAGGCTTCAGGCTCATTTTGCTCATTAGTCATCACTTGCTCACGATTAAAAACTAAACACACTCCTCCATTCTCTCCCATTCCACACGCTATTTTTGGCTCATCACCATCAACATTTGTTCATTAATTATTTCAACCCAAAACTTAAAGATTCATATCCCATTGATCTTTAAGTGATTAAACAGCCACTTATCTTCATCTTTTTAGTTCAAGATCGTTAGTTTGGGTTGGGCTCCGGGTTGCTACGTGATTGGGTTTGTTGTTCGTATGGTTCGAAGGGGTCACGTATGGTGGTTCGTGGCTAGCCGTGCAGTGGTGGTTCGTGGGAATTGAAGGTCGTGCCGTGCTCGTGTTGGGTAGCCGTGTTCGAGTGGTGGCCGTGCGTGGAAGCACCGTTTGGTGGTGGTGGTCCGTGTATTTGCACCGTGTATAACAAGTTCCGGGCATCGAGTTTTTGTGTTGTTTGCTATCCCGTTTGATAAAGGTAACATACTTTTCTATCCTAATTTGCATACCATGTTCATAGGGTAGATTTGATGACCAAATTGGACGAAATTTTGATGAATTTGACCCATGCCATGCGTGAATTTATGGGCTGATTTGGGAGGTTGTTTTTGTGATGTTCTTGGCTTGTTTCTATGTATATTACGATCAAATATGATAGTTTCATGTCTAATTATGTTCATGTTCAATTTTCATAAAGTTTCGGTACATAGAATTGATGGAATTTGATGATGATATGCGTGTACTTTGTTATTGATTATGATGATGATTCTTGATGATCTTGTTGAGTAGTATGTGATTCTTGAAGCTTGAAGTGATGAATTAAGTTAAAATATATTTTCTTGATGTTTACTTGATAACTCTTGAGGTTTCTTGAAGTTTCTTATCAGTCTTTGATGAATCTTGAATTTCTTTATGATAGTCGTATATTCTTTAAATTTAGATTGTATAGTTTTGGTTAAAGATAATTTAAAGATAGTTAAGGAAAGTTTAAAGAAATTTACAAGGTATTTAAAGAAAGTATAAAGATTGATTTAAGAGGTTCCAAGATTATGATTTACGTAGTTAGCCTCAAGAAAAGGCGTAAGATGCAATCTTAAGGATAACTAAGAATGTAAAGAACGTAAAGATAGCTTGATATTTATTCTTAAACGCCTGACCTTAGAGTAAGATTCTAAGACTTGGGTTAAGACGTTGCCCCTATCCTAACCGCGGTATTGGGAAAGTGACTACCTACTATGTCGTCTTTATGATATGGATTTCCGTAAGATGGGGTTCATGGGTTTGGGAGTAAGATTCTCATTCCTGGCATAGTAGGAAAGTTCGATCACGTAAGATGTGTTCGTACGAGCATAGTCCGGTCTAATGTGTAAGTGATAGCGACAAAGATTATGATAAGATTGGATAGTTAAAGTCAAGCGAGTTATTATTAATGTTGTTTTTACGTTGCATGTTTGTTTGGATTGAGTGCCTGATTTGTTTGTTCGATTTATTCTATGTTCATGTGTATCCACGTTAGGGTGGGAATGTTATGCTACTCGCCACTGATGGTGGATTTATCTTTTCAGGTAACTCTGATAATAACGGTGTTGCTTAGATTTGGGATTGGGCGAGCACCATTAACTGTTTCCTATAGTTTTATTTTTCCGTTGTTATTATATTCGGACTTTTAGAAGTTGTAGTATGTACGTTATAACTCTAACTACAGATTTGGAGTTGTTTCTTTAGTAATGACTATTTGGGACTTAGTTATGTACAACTTGTGGTTTTGTACATTTTGGGTTTTATAATAATAAAATTCGAGGTTTTGTTTTAGATTTTAGGTATGTTTGTATGTTAGTATGACAATTTGACTCGTCGGTCTCTTCCACGCCGTTCTATACGAGTTGGGTCGTCACAACGGCACCACCGCACGAACACCTCGACACCACCGCAGTTTCGCACGACCAGCCACGAACACCACCTCTTGCTATCGCGAGTTCAGCCGAGAACCACCACGAGCAGGTGCAAAACCATACGGTCATGACTCGATCACACACGACCCTTACAAACACTCCACACGGTCACGACCCACGTTCAACCCAAAGTTGGAACAAACCCGATCAATCAATCTTGAATAAATTGATTGAAGAAAATGAAACTGCACTAGAAATATAGTATAATGGTGTAAGAATCTAAAATTTGAGTGGGAAAGGTTAATGAAAATTTAATGGAGAAAATGGGTCATCTATGGAGTAAGAGATGATTGAGAGAGATGCAGTTTAATGAGTGTATATGTTGTAACGACCCGACTTTTTGACTTGTCGATTTACGAAGGGAATCGACATTCGGATCATTACTTAAACAATTTAAACTATAAATGAAATTAATTAATTAAAATTAAGCAACTTATACTAAAATACTGAACTAAAATCCAAAAGTCAAATAAGGCATATGGGCCTAAGTGTTACATGATCAAAATAGATGTTTTCCCAACAGACTGGGATTACAAATATAACCATATTATTGTCTCAAAAATCCTGGAATAACTAAAATAAATCTAAACTACTCAAGCCCATCCAACGGAAGCCCGCTCTATGCTGCCGCATCGTCACCTGAAACTGAGGGGGGGGGTCCACCGTCAGTGGCGAGTAACTAGGCTGTCCCGCTTAATTGAGGGACCGCTAAACACATAATATCATAGAATATACACATGAAAACACGCATAGAACATAATATAATGTATACAAAAATTATACGAGATACGTATAAAAATACGTATAAAAATACGTATACGAATACGTATAAGATACGTATACAAATACCTGCAGAAGTACGGTTAGAAGTACGTATAAAATAAGTATAAGGGTACGTATACCATACATATATTAATACCTGCAAAATACGGTTAGGAATACATACAAAATACGAATACAACACAAATATACATGTACACAATACACACGAATACAGATACATATAATCATACGAATACATATACATACACCATCACATCATACGAGTACATATATACATATAATGTACCTGCTCATAACATATATACTTCGAATCATACACAGCGGAAGACTTATACATTTAATCCTTAGCTTATACTATATGGTTTTCATACTCTCGTATTCATATCATATCTTAACATATCATATCATCTTTCATTGGACCGGTCACTATAACTCGTTGCGGATCTCGTGTTTCACCACAACTTTCCTAGAACATGCCGGGGTGAGCTCGTGTACTCAACCCGTAGCGGATCTCGTGTTTCACCACTAAGCCTAAGCTATGGCCATAACTCCTAATAGCAGCTCGTGTACTACTACTAGACGACTACATATCCTAAGACCCAGAACTACTCGGGGGAGCTCGTGTACTCGTCCCATTGAGCAGCGGCCTCGACTTAACCTAGTCTGACTACTCGAGTCATCAGGTAGGCGTCCTTATTTTATCTTATATCTTCATTATCATATCTTATCTTATATCGGGAAATACTAGGTGACCGTATTCGGAAATGAACCGTTCGAAGTCCCAGGAAAGAGAGGTGCGGCACGTATATTGGCCACCTTAAATACCAAGTCTTTCCTAGCCAGAGATCGAAACGATTCGTATTCCTTTTACTCTGTTTCCTTTCTTTCCCTATTAATATTTTATGCCCTCAAATCTTATATTATAACCTATCCTTAAAGTTATATCTTATTCTATAAACTCTTAATAATTATCCAAATATAATTATAGGTCTAAAATAAACTAAAAATTATCAACCTATAAATGAGCCATTCGACATTCATAAAAATATTACCCAAAATTTATACTTTAAATTAAATAAATACAATTACTAAATATTAAATTAATTAGATTAAATAATCATCTATAATAGCAACAAACAACAATAATTACCTAAAAACATGATAAAGATCCTATTTTTCATAATTGGACCTACTCGACATTTTCCCATCAAAATACCAAAAATTATACTTTTGATCAATTAGATACAATTAACAACAATTAATCAAATAAACTTAATAATAAACAATTTAATTTACTTTAAACATTAAATCATAAAACATGGATTAAAACAAGATCAAAATCATTCTTTTATTTACATCACACCACACAGCTATCATAGGGTTCAAACAAGATCAAGATTGAATTCAAGAATTCAAAATAACATGTTTTAATAATTTAATTACAATATTTTACACAATCTGATTTATTAAGAATTAAATTACGAACGACCTTTTAAAGGTCTCTATTACTCTCGAAATTTTAATGAAAGTTAAATATAGGTTCAAGGTTCAACATGCATAATTTTCGTCCAAAAATAACATCTTTTACTATTTTTAAGGAATTTTATAACTAACAAATCAGATTAGGCTGAATTCAGTTTCAGATTTTTCTGCCATATCAAACGAACTTTAAAAATTACGAAACTTTTACACAAGCTGTAAAACACTATTACTGACTTCCACCTAAAATTTCATAGCATTACGAGTTGATTAAGTATCCTAATAAATTCGTAAACCAATTATGGACAGTTTTACCAGTTTGATAGATTAAATTATTTCAAGCAATAAAAGACGAATTTTGTCACGAAACAATTCATGATTCATAATAAAACAATAAAGAAACTGCCATAAAAATTTCATCAAGAAATAATACGATTTGTTTAAGAAATAAATTCATACAATTAATTATTCAACAATTTCAGATTTCAAGAAACTACATAAAATAATCAAGAAAATTTCATAATAATTCATAAATATTACATACTATCATCAAGAATAATTACATAATAACATCATCATGGTGTTCGACTTTTCCTAGGTGAACATGATACTAAATCCTAGCAATTTTCATGTTTTAATCCTATTCAACTATATGATTAACTTTGTTCCAAAATTAAACGAGATAGCGAAGTTACCTTTAATCGCTAAAATTCCAAGGCAAAAATCACCCCTTTGGTGATCAATATGCACGGCTAATAGAGAGAAAGGTAAGGAAAAATAATTTTTAGTGTTAAGAGAAATTGCAATTGGGGAACAAGTATAAGGCATAAGCCTTATTTATAGAAAAAGAAAAAAAAGAAGTAACCCTAAAAAGACCCAAGGGGAGCCGTGTAGGGTACTAAAAATAGGGAAAACCTAGACTTGGTAAATGGGCTAGGTTTGAAAGAGTTTAGGCTAACTAAATTAATTAATTAATTTAACATAATTATTAGTTAAATTAAAACAAAATACTCCTTGGCCCAAATGAGGAAGGGAAACCGGCCAAAGAGAGAAAAGAGAAATTGGGTCTTTGGCCCAATTTAGAATAAAGAATGGAAAATACAAATAAAACAGTCCAAAAATAATGGGCCTTTTGGACTTAGAATTAAATAAAATTAATAACCGCGAAATTTTCTGGCACTAAATTTCGGGGTATTACATATGTGATGTAAGAGTGTTTGGCAAAATGAATTAGGAATGTCCAAATTCTCAAGTGCACTCATATTTATAGATAAGTAGACAAGAGAAGGAGCCCAAATCATGGGTACTAAAGCCATAAAACTGGCCAGGGGGGATTTGGAGTAATTGGGCCAATTAAACTAACTTAATATAATTCTAAGCCCAAAATTAAAATACAAGTTTAAAATGACCCAAAAATAAAAACCAAGACATGAAATGCAACCATAAAATAAATCAAAAATAAACTCACAAACTAGGGATATTAATTGTGCCTAATAGAAAACTGAGAAAGTTTGCATAATTCTAGATAAGTATCTTGGATTAGATTGTGAATCTCCCAGCTCTGGGAATCTATCAAATTTTTCTGATAACGTTAATTACTGAAAGGTTCTCTCTTTCAATATGGAGATGAGAAATTCCCAGAGCTAAGGCATTTTTTGCAGCATCTCTAAGGGCTACGGCTTTTGCTCCTAAGATAGAAATTATGAAATTTCATGGCCCCTGAATTGACAAATTTCCCTGTATAATCTTGAATTAAGAAATCAATTGCCGAACTTCCATTCTCGTATTTAGAGCCATCAAAATTAAGTTTAAAAGTTCCAGGGGATGGAGGTGTCCACTTTACTTGAATTTGCAAATTATGGGAAAGAGTTTTAGCTTTGGGAATTAAAGGGGGTTTTATGAGGAAATGTCTTTGTGCTAGTTTTTCAAATGTTTATGGATTTGGTTTATGGGGTGATGCATAGAAATTGCCTCAATACAAAAAACTAAATAGTTGCGGGCAAATCAAATGAACCACCAGGCCGGGGGTGGCAAGTTTTGCAAAGATAGATGTCTGGACCCATTTTTTGTTTGAGGTTGCGTTGCAGATATTATTTACTAATGTAAGATTTAGGTTATAGGAGAGTAGATGACTCGAACTAAAATTCAGAGCAATCATTACATCTAAAGAGAACGGACAATGAAAAAGCGTATGTTTAAGGGATTTGTGATGGTTACAACTAGAATTGACAATATTGTGGCACATCTACGTTACTACGAGCTAGCCTTTCTTTCGTGGGAATAGCATCGATTTAGATTTTTGAAAGGAAATTAAGAGACCAAGTCTAGTTGAAAGGTTTTGGATTTAGATTGTTGTTTGGGTTATGAATAAGTGTTTAGCAGCTGATTTAACTGAGAAATTTTCGTTAGGGGAATGTGCCAAAAAAACGTTTATCTTGAACTTTATTAGAGGGGATGTTATGGCTAAAATGAAATTTGTAATTTTGAACGTCATGAGATTTAGGGATTTAAATCTAAATAATTGGAGCAGAGGCATTGTTGAAGAAATTAATGAGATGGAATTGAACAGAGGAAGATGGAGGGAGAAACTCAATTGAATAATTGAGGCCGGCAACAATGATGAGTTTGGATTGAAGCGAAAAGTAAATTAGCTTTCAACTACAAAATTAGGGACATTAATTGCGCTGACGTGTGATTCAGAAAATGAGGGAAGAAGTGATTATCGATGATGTATCATTGAGGAAAATAGGGTGTGAATTGTGGCTAGTGTTACTTAGAATATTCCATGTGTAGTTTAGGTGAGAGTTTTTATATAAGGAAATAAATAATCAATTGAGATCTTATGTGATTCTGTTGTACTTTTTAATATATAATTTTTATTACACGTGTATAAAAATATTTTTATTTAATGTTGTGTCTATGAAAATGTGTAAAAGTATATATAGCAAACTTAGGGGATAGAGAGTATATTGATTTTAGATTAACAAGGCATGAAAAAAACAAAAGATAGAATCGCTCTTTCTTTTGGTTTTGATTTTGATAAAAACTCAACTGAGTAATAAAACAACCGGAGGTATTATAATATCTGTCCATAAAAATTACTAATTTCAAAACTATAAGGCATAAAAAAGCAGAAAATATTTTTATAAATATTTGAGTATGTACTCTTCCTTGCGTGTGTGTTTAAGAAAAGAAAATGATAATGTGAAAGATTATAAAATAACCCAGAGTCATAACTAACATATCATTCTCAATTATAGTAAAAATTTGAGAAGGGGTGAACATTAAATACAAAGATGAGATTTTATTTAGTGGCCAATATTTACGATCCAATCCGAGACTCGATTACCTTCTTTATAAACGTGAGAGATTGAGTAAGAGAAGAAAGTGCTAAGTAGAGTTTTGGATATGCGTCACTAGGTGAGAGAGTACCAATGTACTCCCTCCGTAATAAAATAGCTGCAACGATGATTTGACATAAAGTATATAGGAAAAAAATGTTAATTGTTGTAGTTAATATGTTACGGTGGAAGTACTATATAGTAAGGTAAAATTCAAAATAGAAAAAAATACTTCCTCCGTTCCAAAAAAAAACGCAACAAACTTATTTGCATGCATTTTAAGGAAGACATTTAAAGGTCTAAACGATCAAATTAATATATGTAATTTTAAGACAAGTAACCTATAATATCATTCTTACTTGTGTTAAAATTATTTTGATTAATTTGCTCATTTACACCCTTAAATTACTTCCTTAAAATGCGTATAAAATAGTTTGTTGCGTTTTTTTTTTGGAACGGAGGTAGTAAAATAAAAACAGTTGGTATACGTAAGCTTATTTTCCAAATGTAAAATAAAGAACGTAATTATGCAATCTATAAATATAAAAGTACTATAGAATAGACTAGCTGGTTTGCCCGAGTGGTTAAGGGGGCAGACTTAAGATCTGCTGCACATAAGTGCGCGTGGGTTCGAACCCCACAGCCAGCACTTTACCTGTTTAATTCTTTCTTTTTTGTTTTTTTCTTTACTTTTCCATATCTTCCGACACAAAATGGAGGAATCAATTCCCGTTGTTTTATGGTAATTAAATACAGTGCCGTTACCGACATTATATATAGGCCCTAGGCAATATTATAAAAAAGACTCTTCCTCTAAAATATTTAAAATATACTTGCATAATTTATTTTTGTCAAAAATTAAACGTTTTATTATAACAATAACCATTTTTTAAACAAATTAAATAGAGTATTTCTTATTCAAATTCTATCACATGGTCAATATCCAAAAAAAAAAGATTTTTTTTGCTGCTTTGAATTTGGAACGTAAATAAAATTTACGATTGATTGGCATAGTTTTTAGAAAAGTTGGTGTTTTTCACTTTAATTAATGATGGGTTTAGTCCCTTAATAAAATGATGGATTTAGGAAATAATACTATGAAATGTAGAAAAAATGAGTTGAAACTTGAAAGCCAAATGAAATTATGAAGCAATTTTTCTCTTTTAAGTTGTAATGAATTAGAGTAATAAAGTTATAATTTGCGTAAAACCACATAAATAAAGTAGGTATGATTTTCCCTCATCAAAACCTGTAATAAGATAATTTTTTTACCATAAACCAATCAATATATTTTTGTATATGCAAGCTTAACTTCTTATGTAAATATTATGTATTAATGTTAAAAAGTCACAATATTTCTAGTCATTTTTTTTTGTTAAGTCATCAAAAAATTTATCGGAAAAAATGGTATATGTTCCTGTTCTGGAACTTCTCGTGAATAGTCAACAATCTTTTGGATGTATGACGTGTACTCTGGACGATCCTCAATGAAGCTGTGACCTGCAAAACAGACAGAGATTGCTAACACGGGGGGTGGAACCCGGGAACGCCCCTCCGATGCTTAAGTCAGATATCGGAAATAAGGAGTCAGAGTATTTTTTGAGTTTCTGGACTGTGAATTGCGTGCTTAATTTTTGCGTACCTGAAAAGTAGTAGGAATGATCCTTATATAGGGTTCTTGCTGGGCCGGTTAGGCTGGTGGATGGGCCGGGCCCATGGAAGCCTGGTCAAAGTTTTACCAAGCTAGATGACACATGGCAACCTTTTACTGACCAAAGAACATTTGACGTGTACCTAGCCCTACCAGAATTGGGCCTAGGATTCGGGCCTACCAATACGGGCTTGACCCCCTGGGTGGGCCCGGAACAATTAGCCCCATGCTCGGCGTCGAACGTGAATCCATGGACGTTGGATGTCGAGCGGAATACTCTGGAAAAAATGAGCAAATCTTCGGACCCCGATGCCTCACTCAAGGTCCTTGACCGAGATCACCTCGACCGTGAGGGAGACCATGATCGAGGCTACCTCGATCGTGTGGAACCTCGATCGAGGTGTCCATGATGACCAAGCCCCTATCAAGCACTCCAAAAAGCCTCGATGAGGTCCCAGAAGGGGGCCTCGATCGAGGTTACCTCGATCGTGGAGGAAAAGCCCCTCGATCGAGGTGGCCCCAGGGAGGCATGAAAATGACCTCGATGGGGCCTTTCAATATGGAAGCTACCTCGATCGAGGTAACCTCGACAGTGAGGGACCTCGATCGAGGTAACCTCGATCATGGGGAAAGCCCCTCGATCGAGGTGGCCCAAGGGAGGCGTGAAGACGACCTTGATAGAATCTTCAATTGGTAGGCTACCTCGATCGAGGCAACCTCGATCGTGAGGGACCTTGATCGATGTCTCCTCGATCCTGGGGTTTCTCAGAGGTTTCTTATGACCCTTTTGACTTAGGTCTTATAGAAGCCCAAGAAATGCCTCGATGAGGTCTCCAATAAGGGAAAGGCCTCGATCGAGGCAACCTCGATTGTGTGGAAACTCGATCGAGGTAATCTAAACCCAATGGAGACCCAAGAGGAGCCTCGATGAGGCTCCCAATAAGGGGGAGGCCTCTATTGAGGTAACCTCGATCGAGTGAAAACCTCGATCGAGGTAACCAAAATCTTATGGAGGCCCAGAAAAGCCTCGATGGGGTTTCTCAGGAGGCAGCCTCGATCGCGAGGGAAGAGCCCCTCGATCATGGTGGCCCTATCCTTAGTTTCCCATATGTGCCTCGAGGGCCTTCCAGAATGCAAAGAAAGTCATGACGGGGTGGCTTGTCAGTAATTGCCACTGCTGAGTGAAGGGCCTCTCCCCCTGATTTTCACTCTTTGAAACCATTACGAAGTGTTGATGTTTCCTAGACTCCTTTTCCACCTCGAGGGTCTTCCTTTTTTACCCTGATCTTTACCTCGATGGGTTGCCCCTTGTTCCTCAAGGTTTTGAAATGACACCGGGAAAACCTTCCTAATAACCTCGAGGGTCTTACCTACCTCGACCGTGATAGAGTTGCAAAGTAAGGTTTACCCTGATAACCTCGAGGGTCCTCCTATTTCCTCGAGTGTGATAGTGCAGTCCCAGAGATGATCTGTATATTAAAACACCCTTGTTTTGCCCACATTGAGTGGGGCTTTGTCCTAAGGTGGCCAACTATCCCTTTAGGGGCTAATGAGCCCCAAGACGTGGTTGACACCCTTCCAGCCTCCCATCCCTCTTGATGGGCGCCTATCTTGAGTAGGGCTTGTTTGTTAGCCTTAGGGGTTTTCCCAAAGCCAAGGGGCTAATGAGCCCCAAAGACTGAATGTCAGCCACCTTCCCTAATGACCTCGAGGGTGTCCATTACCTCGACCATGATGGATGCAGAAGATGAAAGAGGCCCTAATGACCTCAAGGGTCTCCTTGTACCTCGAGTATTAGGGAAAGATGTATTAGATGCCCATCAGCCTCGATGGGTGCCCACATTGAGTGGGACTTTGGCCTAAGGTGATCAACTAATCCTTAGGGGCTAATGAGCCCCAAGATAAGTGTGATACCCATCCAACCTCCCATCTTCTTTGATGGGTGCCTACATTGAGCAGGGCTTAATCATTGGCCTAAGGAGCTCTTTCCAAAGCCAAGGGGCTAATGAGCCCCAGTGACTCTGAATGCCTGTCCAGCCTCTCCATTTTCCTCGACGGATGCCTATCTTGAATAGGGCTTTTTGTCACTTGATAACGTGGAGGGTTTGACCAAAAGTCAACGAATTAGTGAACACTATTTATCTTCAAAACTCATAATTTTGATGTCGTTTCAGCTGATTTTTACCATAATGAGGTAAAAACCGTTTCACATTCTTTACCTCCTATATATTCAACCCCTTAATCATTTCTTCAAAACTATTCTCTCACTCTTCAAATTTTCTCTCTCTAGAGTTCTTAAATTTCCTCGAAGGTCTTCTCTCAGCTTGTGTCTAGGCAGCTTTAGAGTAGTTTCTTGTCAAGGTAACCGTCTTCCCCTTCTTTGTATTTATTTGAATAAGTGAGTCCTTGTCGTGTCGAGTACCTTTCTTTTCCTTAGTTTATTTTCAATAACTTAGGTATTGGACATGTCAAGTACTCCACCCCTTCTTCCCCTAGAATGCACTGGGGTCCTTCGGGTCAAGGGTGATGAAGGGATTGAATCCCAAAATATCCCTGAGGCCATCCCTCTACTCTCTGACTCGGATGGGTCAGTGTCTGGGGGAGAAGAGGTAGAAACCCCTTACCCCTGGGAGCCATCTGTTGCCCATCCTAACATTTACCATTCCACCTATGAAAAACTTGTAGGTATACTAAACATGAATCTCGATGGTCCATCTACCTCTGGTCAAGAGGAGGCAGAAAACCTTGTGTACCCAAAGATTCCTCCTGAAAAGGGTCCTAATTATTTCTTCTTAGCCCCAACCTTCAACCATCGTCTCAAACGAGACCTTCATTCCTTTGCTGCCCAATTTCAGTTTGCAGAGCCTTATGTAGTTGTTAGACCTATTAACCTTCAGACCATTCGTTCCCCCCCTGACGGATGTGTAGCTGTATATAAACTTGCCATGGTCAGGGGGCTTAGATTTCCATTACACAATTTCATTGTACAGCTCCTTTGTGAATACAATTTATCCCTAGCTTCGTTAGTGCCCAACTCTTGGGCTTCAATCAATTCATTTATAGGCATATGTACAATGCTTAGGATCACCCCAACCCTTCGCCTATGGCGCAATTTGGCTAAGTTAGTAGAAAGCCGTAGCGTCGACCATGGGAAGGGTTGGTATAGTTTTCAGGTTAGAAAGGGCTATAGGTTTGTAAATAACGTGCCCACTAACTAGGAAGGATTCAGGCATGAATTCTTCTTTGTTTTGAATAGTGAGGGGTGGAAGATCCCTAGGGCGGTGGAAGAAGAGCCAAACTTCCACCTAAACCGCCAAGTACCACAAATGTCTGCTGAGGAAGCAGTAGTGGCCATCTACTGTGAGCTTGAAGCAAAGGAGGAAAAGGGGAAGACAGTGATGGTCCCTTTTAACTGGCTTCCCAGCACAGATGATTTGAAGCAAGACTTCTTCTTGTCTGCTATGGGGCTAAACCCAGCATATCCTGAGGGTAGGGGCTCTTGTCTATTGAGTGGTTCACTTGATTTTTGATTTTTCCTGATGTTCTAACTTATTTGTTGTTATTGCAGGAGTAGCAAGAGATAAACTTGATCCCAAAGTGGCTTCCCTTATGACTGCTGCTGCCATCAAAGCTCTTGCTGTAAAAGGCAAGATCGTGGCAAAGGAAGAAACAATCCCCAATCCTCCTGAGGTAACTTATTATCCTCGATGATGCTCATTGACCTCGATGATACTTATGTCCCTTTCTTTTGACTCAATGATGCTAACGTTCTGTTTGTCTCGATAGGACCCTAAACACAAGAAGAAGACTGCCTCCAGTGGGGTGCCTCGAATCAAGAGGACCAGGGAGACGAATCCTTTTGCTAAAGAGCAAAAGGATAAAAAGAAGAAACAAAAGGTGGTTGATGATGAGCAACCAGCAGTGCCTGAGGAGGGCATTTTTCAAAAGGATGCCGCCATTGAGGCTGCTCTTGTTACGGCTGGGAAGGTCATTAGGCTTTCCTCTTCGAAGGAGGTCCCAGCAGGATGCGATAGACACTTCAAAGCTCTGACTCAGAAAGAGCGTAACCATCGCCTCCACGGAGCTTTTAGAGTCATGTACTCCCCGTCTGACATGGAGTACATCATGGGGGGCGATGGGGAGGAGGTCTTTAATGAGCTCCACAATGCCTGGCTAGACGTAAGTACCTTTATCCGTGTGCTTTTATGCTGATCTTGTCTCTTTCTTTGTGACTAACTCTCCGGACATGAATGCATGCTGCAGATGTCCATCCGGATGCATACTGCATCCAAGTACATGCTGACCACCAAAGGCAAGGGCCTGTCCCTTGCTGATGCTGAAAAGATCAAGGATGACCTAGCCAAGGAGAAGGTGGATCATGCTGCCACCAAGGAGATCGTGTAACAACCCGACTCGCTTAAATCGGCGCGGAAGAAACCGACGAGTCAAGTAGTTATAAAACTAAACTCAACACTTAGAAAATAATACTAATACCTCAAAATATTATTAAACCATAAATGTACAATAACCCACATTCTTGTACAAACTAAGTCCAAAAATCAAATGAACTGAAAATAAAAGTCAAGTGTAACTCTAACCACATGCTAGAGTCTTATACAATAAATGTATATCATAAATCCTGAATCAACGTCTAACAAGTCTAATGCTATGAAACAAATGAAAATAAACAATAGGAACAAAACACACAAAGCGCCGCTCGCCCAACCCAAAAGCTAAGCAAGAGCATCATCGTCAGATGTACCTGAAAAACACAACATATCCACCATCAGTGGCGAGTAACATAACTGACTCACCCTAACGGAAATACACAAGTACATAGCAATAATCAAATAACATCATACATACAATCCTCGAAGACACGAGACAACCTCAAACTCGTAATCCCAAAATCAACTCATCACTCGACACCATCAACCATACGTCATCTCTACACTCAATCTAACTCAAGTGCAATCATTCTAGTTCTAGACCGGACTAGGCTCGTACGGAAGCATCTTACGCAACCGAACTTCTACTATGTCAGGACCGGGCATAAGCCATACACCCAAATCCCACGAACCCAATCAATCTGGGAAATCGTGTCCCTAATCCCCAATCATTTTGAGCGTACTAGGAATAACATAGTGAGACTCCAAAACTATTCCGATACCGCGGACGGAAATAGTGGCAACGTCTTAACCCAAAAACTAAGCATAAGCCATACACAAAGTCAAGGGCGTCTAGAAAAGAAATCAAGCTAACCATCATACCATCATTATCTTTTCATCATAGTTAAATTAAAGACAAGAATAAGCTATACTCTTGAATTCAATCAACTAAATCATCGAAGTTAACCCAAGAATTGCCTATAGCCATACTCTTGAGACTAACCAAACATCATACCATCAATCTTTAACTCAATCTTTAATCAACATATCCCAAATCTTTAACTTTCAAGACTCTTTCTATCACTTTCTTTAACTTTCAAGACTCTTAAAGAACTCATCAAACCTCAACAAGAACTCTAAAGAACTCAATCAAGAACCTTAAAGAACTCATCTATTACTTAAAGAACTCATCAAGAAACCATTCAAGATTCAAGAACTTCAATCAAGAACTCAATCAAGATTCAAGAACTTCAATCAAGAACTCATACAAACTCAACATCACACGCATGAACATCATCATAGCCACACGAAAATCTCAACATTATTTTATCAAAATTCAACAAACTTAAACCCAAACACCATGACTTCAAAATATCATGAAAACAATCTTAAAATATGAAAAAACCACCATTAAAACATCATTATAATGCTTCAAAATCAGATTATAGAAATACATTCAAAACCATGAACAATCATCAATAATTCACCAAACATGCATTTAATCAAAGCTATAGACATAGTATTACCGATTAAGTTGAGTTAGTATGTTACCTTGTCAAAGATCAACACACAAATCAACACAAATATGTAGTGCAAGAACGAATCAAACACGAGCACACAACACGGCCTGCTGCACGGCTTGGCTCGAACCACACGAACACGAGCACACCAACACGGCTGCAGTACACGGCACCACACGAACACCACTGCTCGAACACGACCCTTGCACGGCCTGCTGCACCACCACGAGCACCACACGAACACCCACCGTGCACCACTCGAACCCACACACGAACAAGAACACACGAACAACCCGGAAACAACCCAAACTAATGATCTTGATTAAAACAATGGAGTTTAGATTGTGTTTAGGATACTTAAAGATCAATGGAGTTTGAATCTTTAAGTTTTGGGCAAAGGAAGATGATGAACAATTGAAGGCTTCAATTGCTCCAAAATGGCGTGTGGAATGAAGTAGAATGAGAGAGTTTAAGTGCTTTAAGGTGATGGCAAGGATTAAGATGGCAAAAATGAGCTTAAGCCTTACTAACTCTTCTATTTATAGAGTTAGTTAAGGTGTGAACACAAGACAAGTGGCAACCTTGCCATGCCTCTTAGGAAACCGGCCAAGGAGAGGGAATTGGGCCTAAATTGGGCTCTCGTGCTCAATTGGGCTAATTTGCGGAACCCGCGCAACTAATCATACAATAATCGATTTAGCCCAAAAATATTATTAAATAATTAATTAGAAAATTAAATAATAAAAATTCTAATTAATTAAATAATAATTAACATAAATAATAAAAACTAAGAAATAAACATTTCGATTAAATCGAAATTACTCACATAAAAATTAAAATAAATAGTTCAAAATAAATTTTGAACTAGCAAATAAACACATAATTATACATATAAGTACCGGCAAAAATACCGATAAAATCTGGGTCATTACAACCTCCCCTCCTTAAAGAAATTTCGTCCCGAAATTTCAAGGTGCAGGAGATTGCTCCCCATCGAACAGCTCGGGGTACTTCTGCCGCATGGACGCTTCCGTCTCCCAAGTCGCTTCTTCATGGTGTTGATTTCTCCACAACACCTTGACAAGCGGTACCTGCTTACGACGCAAGGTCCTCTCCTCCCGATCCAAGATCTGGACGGGTCGCTCCTCATAAGTCAGATTCGGCTCGATTACGACCGGATCCACTGAGATTACATGAGTAGGATCATGTACATATTTCCTTAGCTGGGAAACATGAAATACGTCATGGACATTAGCCAAACTAGGTGGTAATGCCAATCGATAAGCCACCTCCCCAACTCGTTCTAGTATCTCGTAAGGTCCCACATATTTCGGTCTAAGTTTACCCTTTTGACCAAAGCGTACAACTCCCTTGAAAGGTGAAACCTTAAGCAAGACTTTGTCACCTACTTCGAATGCCAGTGGTCTACGTCGATTATCGGCGTAGGATTTCTGACGACTCTGAGCGGCCTGCATCTTAGACCGAATGACTCGAACCTTCTCGATAGTATCGCGTACCATCTCAGGTCCTAAAGCCACAGAATCACTAATATCATTCCAGCAAATTGGACTCCTACATTTCCTGCCATACAGGGCCTCGTACGGAGCCATATCAATGCTAGAGTGATAACTGTTATTATAGGAGAACTCTATCAAGCATAGCATACGTACCCAAGACTGGTGATACTCCAGAGTGCATGCTCGAAGCATATCCTCCAAAGTCTGGATGGTCCTCTCAGTCTGACCATCAGTCGCTGCATGGAAAGCGGTGCTCAACTTCAGCTTCGTCCCAAAGGCTTCCTGAACTGATTTCCAGAAACGAGATAGAAACCTCGGATCCCGATCAGAAACAATCTCCCTCGGAACTCCATGAAGTCGGATTATGTCCTGAGTATATGCTTCAGCTAGACGCTCCATCGACCAGGTCATTTTCATCGGAATGAATCTAGCGACCTTAGTCAACCTATCCACAATGACCCAAATAGCATTCAAGCCATTGCACGTGGGTAAGCTCACTACAAAGTCCATAGAAACAGACTCAAATTTCCAGGTCGGAATAGGTAGTGGCTGCAACAGACCTCCTGGTCTCTGATGCTCAATCTTGACCTTCTGACAGGTCAGGCACCGAGCAACAAACTCCGCTACATCCCTCTTCATCTTAGGCCACCAGAACTGGCCCTTGAGGTCCTGGTAAAGCTTATTACCACCGGGATGAACAGAATAAGGCGAGTTATGCGCCTCGGACATGATCCTGTTCCTAAGATCAGAACAGTCCGGTACACACCATCTCCCTCGAAAGTGCATACTACCATCAGAAGAGATCGTGAAGCCAACGGCTTTACCTTGCCGTATAGCCTCTCGAATCCTAGCAAGCTGCGGGTCGTTCTGCTGACCCTCGCGCATTTCCCGAATTAAATCAGGTTCAGCACTCATTGATGTCAGACGAAGTCTGACGGAACCACGGCTTCTACTGAAGCTCAAGCGATGTTTGCGGCTTAGCGCATCTGCAACCAAATTCGCCTTGCCCTCGCAATAGTTGAGCGTCAGGTCGTAGTCCTTAATCAACTCAAGCCACCGCCTCTGCCTCATATTGAGGTCTTTTTGAGTGAAGATGTACTTGAGACTCTTGTGATCCGTGAATACCCTACACGAACCACCATAGAGATAGTGCCTCCAAATTTTGAGCGCGAACACTACAGCCGCTAACTCCAAGTCATGCGTAGGAAAGTTACGCTCGTGCACCTTCAGTTGCCTTGATGCATAAGCGATGACCTTCCCACCCTGCATGAGCACACAACCTAAGCCACTCTTCGAAGCATCACTATAGACCTCAAAGCCCTCCTCATCGTTCGGAAGAGTAAGAATCGGAGCAGAGACTAATCTCTGTTTCAACTCCTGAAAAGCTTGCTCGCACGCCTCTGTCCAAACGAATCGGACCTCCTTCTGTAGGAGACTAGACATCGGCCTAGCTATCTTGGAGAAGTCCTGGACGAATCGTCGATAGTATCCGGCTAAGCCAAGAAAACTACGAACTTCCGCCACATTTTTCGGGCTACTCCAATCAACTACAACCTTAATCTTGGCGGGGTCTACCTTAATGCCTTCTTTACTGATCACGTGACCTAGGAAGGCTACCTCGCGAAGCCAGAACTCACACTTGGAGAGTTTCGCGAACCACTTATGACTCCTCAATATCTCAAGTACCATCCGGAGATGTTCCGTATGCTCAGACTCATCTCTAGAATATACCAAGATATCGTCAATAAATACTACGACACACTTGTCGAGTAAGTGATGAAATGTCCGGTTCATCTGGTCCATAAACACGGCTGGCGCGTTAGTGAGACCAAAGGGCATCACCTCGAACTCGTAATGGCCGTATCTAGTACGAAAAGCAGTTTTCGGAATATCTTCCTTCTTAACTGGAATCTGATGATATCCAGATCGAAGATCTATCTTCGAAAACACTCCTGCTCCTCGTAATTGATCGAACAGGTCCTCAATCCTAGGCAATGGGTACTTATTCTTGATAGTTACCCGATTCAACTCTCGGTAGTCTATGCACAGGCGCATACTACCATCTTTCTTCTTCACGAAGAGCACAGGAGCTCCCCATGGAGAAACACTCGGCCTAATGAAGCCCTTATCGATCAAATCCTGGAGTTGTGTCTTCAACTCCAATAACTCAGATGGTGCCATCCGGTACGGTGCCTTGAGATTGGCGCTGTGCCGGGTACTAAGTCGATATGAAACTCGACGTCGCGCTCAGGTGGAACGCCTGGTAGCTCATCAGGAAATACGTCTCTGAAATCCCTCGCTACAGGTATGCCGTCCAATAGAGACTCCTCAGTCAAGTCCCGTACCTGACAAAGAAACACCATATCGCCCTTCCGGCGATGTTTTCTCATCTTCAAGGCTGAGATTACCTTTACTCCTTTCTTAAGGACGAACCCAGAGTAGGTAACTCGGTTGCCCTGAGATCCTCGGAATGTCACTGACTGATCTCGGCAACGAATGATCGCTCGATACCTAGATAGCCAGTCCATGCCAAGTATAACATCAAACTCTATCAACGGAAACTCCTTCAGATCGGCCGTCGCTTGCTCCCCTGCTATCACGATAGGCACTCCTCGGAACTCTCGCTGACAAGTAAAATCCTCTCCTGAAGGGAGAGTAATAACTGAACGAACAGGTAGACTGCCACGAAGGTCTGACCTCGAGGCAAAACTACTAGCCACAAAAGACACAGTAGCACCAGAATCAAATAAGACTAAAGCTAACACACCAGAGACAAGAAATCTACCTGATACCACGTCGGGCTGAACCTCGGCCTCCGCCTCGGTCATACAGTAGACTCGGTTCTTCACCGGAGCCTTTGTCGGTGCTGGGAGCTGCTTAACCTCTGAATCTGGCCTCTTCTCGGGACAAACTGTCGACTTGTGGCCTACCTTACCACAAGTGAAGCAAGTGATCGGAGAACCGTCGCACTTCTTCCCTGGATGGAAGTCTCTGCCACAGCCTCGACAACTCGAACCACCATTACCCTTATGCGAACTCGTGGTCGGAGGGGTACTGCTAGGTGCGCTAAAACGGGGCTTCTTAAACGAAGCTGTAGTCGTCGGAACCGGAGCTCTCTTCTTGCTCGAATCTTCCTCAGAAATCGATGACTGTATCTCGAGTGCCACATCATAGGCCTGATGGAACGTCGTCGCCCCACTACTGATCACGTGAACTCGGATCCTCGGATCTAGCTTTTTGATGTAGCGCTTGACCCGATCCTTCTCCGACGGAACCACAGACGTAGCGAACCTCGATAACTCCGTGAATCGATCAGTGTACGCTTGGACAGTCATCTTACCCTGTGCAAGAGTAAGGAACTCCTCCTGTTTCTGCCACCGCAACTCGTCGGGGTAGAAACGCTCCTGGACCTTATCGATAAAGTCGGTCCAAGTCATCGCATGCAACGGCTGGTACGCGTCCTTAGCTAACGTCCACCAGTTATCGGCCTCCCCACGTAAGTAATATGCGGCGATCTGCACCCTCTCGTGATCGGGACAAAATGTCGCATCGAAGAGCTTCCCCATCTCGCGGATCCAGCTCTCTAAGGTCGTAGGGTCGGCAACCCCATCATATGTCGGAGGTCGGTGACGCGCGATGCGGTCGAACGTCGACTGCGTACTCGGCGTATGACGACTATGATGCGCCAACGTAAGGATCGCCTCCTCGAGGGCCCGCAACCTCTGTCGTCCAGTATGCAACCGGCGAGGTGTAGACATGCTGCAACGCATCACAACAACAGACATAACAAGAATAGCAAGTCAGTACAAAACCTCCCAAATACATACAAAGGAAATACGAAGAAAAAGAAAAAAATAGAAAGAATCCTATCCCGGTCTTTCTACCCAACTCTTCTCCCTTCACATAATCCTAGAATTTGGTTCAATCACTCGGGAAAAATAAAGCTCTCATCTCCCGGGTTTAACTCAAATCCTAGAAACTTCACTTAAACCTATTCGGCTCTGATACCAACTGTAACAACCCGACTCGCTTAAATCGGCGCGGAAGAAACCGACGAGTCAAGTAGTTATAAAACTAAACTCAACACTTAGAAAATAATACTAATACCTCAAAATATTATTAAACCATAAATGTACAATAACCCACATTCTTGTACAAACTAAGTCCAAAAATCAAATGAACTGAAAATAAAAGTCAAGTGTAACTCTAACCACATGCTAGAGTCTTATACAATAAATGTATATCATAAATCCTGAATCAACGTCTAACAAGTCTAATGCTATGAAACAAATGAAAATAAACAATAGGAACAAAACACACAAAGCGCCGCTCGCCCAACCCAAAAGCTAAGCAAGAGCATCATCGTCAGATGTACCTGAAAAACACAACATATCCACCATCAGTGGCGAGTAACATAACTGACTCACCCTAACGGAAATACACAAGTACATAGCAATAATCAAATAACATCATACATACAATCCTCGAAGACACGAGACAACCTCAAACTCGTAATCCCAAAATCAACTCATCACTCGACACCATCAACCATACGTCATCTCTACACTCAATCTAACTCAAGTGCAATCATTCTAGTTCTAGACCGGACTAGGCTCGTACGGAAGCATCTTACGCAACCGAACTTCTACTATGTCAGGACCGGGCATAAGCCATACACCCAAATCCCACGAACCCAATCAATCTGGGAAATCGTGTCCCTAATCCCCAATCATTTTGAGCGTACTAGGAATAACATAGTGAGACTCCAAAACTATTCCGATACCGCGGACGGAAATAGTGGCAACGTCTTAACCCAAAAACTAAGCATAAGCCATACACAAAGTCAAGGGCGTCTAGAAAAGAAATCAAGCTAACCATCATACCATCATTATCTTTTCATCATAGTTAAATTAAAGACAAGAATAAGCTATACTCTTGAATTCAATCAACTAAATCATCGAAGTTAACCCAAGAATTGCCTATAGCCATACTCTTGAGACTAACCAAACATCATACCATCAATCTTTAACTCAATCTTTAATCAACATATCCCAAATCTTTAACTTTCAAGACTCTTTCTATCACTTTCTTTAACTTTCAAGACTCTTAAAGAACTCATCAAACCTCAACAAGAACTCTAAAGAACTCAATCAAGAACCTTAAAGAACTCATCTATTACTTAAAGAACTCATCAAGAAACCATTCAAGATTCAAGAACTTCAATCAAGAACTCAATCAAGATTCAAGAACTTCAATCAAGAACTCATACAAACTCAACATCACACGCATGAACATCATCATAGCCACACGAAAATCTCAACATTATTTTATCAAAATTCAACAAACTTAAACCCAAACACCATGACTTCAAAATATCATGAAAACAATCTTAAAATATGAAAAAACCACCATTAAAACATCATTATAATGCTTCAAAATCAGATTATAGAAATACATTCAAAACCATGAACAATCATCAATAATTCACCAAACATGCATTTAATCAAAGCTATAGACATAGTATTACCGATTAAGTTGAGTTAGTATGTTACCTTGTCAAAGATCAACACACAAATCAACACAAATATGTAGTGCAAGAACGAATCAAACACGAGCACACAACACGGCCTGCTGCACGGCTTGGCTCGAACCACACGAACACGAGCACACCAACACGGCTGCAGTACACGGCACCACACGAACACCACTGCTCGAACACGACCCTTGCACGGCCTGCTGCACCACCACGAGCACCACACGAACACCCACCGTGCACCACTCGAACCCACACACGAACAAGAACACACGAACAACCCGGAAACAACCCAAACTAATGATCTTGATTAAAACAATGGAGTTTAGATTGTGTTTAGGATACTTAAAGATCAATGGAGTTTGAATCTTTAAGTTTTGGGCAAAGGAAGATGATGAACAATTGAAGGCTTCAATTGCTCCAAAATGGCGTGTGGAATGAAGTAGAATGAGAGAGTTTAAGTGCTTTAAGGTGATGGCAAGGATTAAGATGGCAAAAATGAGCTTAAGCCTTACTAACTCTTCTATTTATAGAGTTAGTTAAGGTGTGAACACAAGACAAGTGGCAACCTTGCCATGCCTCTTAGGAAACCGGCCAAGGAGAGGGAATTGGGCCTAAATTGGGCTCTCGTGCTCAATTGGGCTAATTTGCGGAACCCGCGCAACTAATCATACAATAATCGATTTAGCCCAAAAATATTATTAAATAATTAATTAGAAAATTAAATAATAAAAATTCTAATTAATTAAATAATAATTAACATAAATAATAAAAACTAAGAAATAAACATTTCGATTAAATCGAAATTACTCACATAAAAATTAAAATAAATAGTTCAAAATAAATTTTGAACTAGCAAATAAACACATAATTATACATATAAGTACCGGCAAAAATACCGATAAAATCTGGGTCATTACAGATCGTGACCTCACTGGAAGGTCAGCTGGAAACTGCCAGAACCGACCTTGCCACTGCCAACACCTCCATCACTGACCTGGAGGCCAAACTTGCCAATGCCATCTCCCAGCGCGACTCAGTGAATCGTGCTAAGAACAAAGCTCTTGAGGACCTGTCCAAAGCCAAGAAGAGCCTGAAAAAAGTTCAGAAGGCTAGGGACCAGGCCCTCGAGGCGATGAAAAATGAAGAAGAAGCCATCATCAACAGGTGGCTTGAGTCTGAAGCTGGGGAGAGGTACAAGTCAGGCCTTCGCCTGAATGGTGCTGCTGAGGATGCTGGCATCCTCATTGCTGATACCCTTGGCAGGGCCAAGAAGGTGATGGAGGAGTTGCATCCTGGGGAGTGGTCTACCTTCGAATCCAGGTACCAGGCATTGAAACTGGAGGAAGAGGCTCAGGGGCAAGAGGTAGCCCCTGAGGAAAAAGAACCTAAGGAGGAGACTGTTCCTCTCCAAGGTGAGCAAGAGGTCAACTCCCTCTCCTCGAGCTCGAGCGAGGGAGGTAACCTCGATGGAGTGGTGAGCAGGAGTGGTGGGCAGGGTCGCATCAGCAACCACAACAGCAGCAACAACAGCAGGAGGACCAGCTCTTAGATGAGCTTAACATTTGTATAGACTACGCTTATGTAGCTAGATTTTTTCTTTTTTTTTTCTCTTTTTGTACTAAGTCATATGGACTTAGCATATATTGTAGCAAAGTAAATATTAATGAAAATCAACTTTTTGACTAAACCTTCGTCTGCTTATTGCTTTTGTTTATTGCTTTTGTTTATTGCTTTTATTAACTTTATTGCTTATCGATGAAACCATAAAACTTGACCCGGTGAGGGCGCAATATTATGCAAAGAAAAAACAAAGATTATCTCGTAGCAATTGGTAAAAACTTGTCCCTGCTAGGGCTTTTATTATGCAAAAGAATTAAACATAATTCAATGACAGTTGGTCCTGTTAGGACTTTGTTGAAACTAAAATCCAAACTTAATATTCAACTCAAAATGACTCCCTGTTAGGGATTTTATGAAAACCTAGCTTACTTAAGCGTAAAACTTCTTTAGATGATCAGCATGCCAGGGCCTGGGCAAGGGCTTTCCTTCTTGATCGACAAGTCTGAATGTCCCTGGCCTTACCATTTCCTCAACTCGATAGGGACCTTCCCAGTTAGGACCCAATTTTCCTCGAAGAGTTGTTTTTCCAGTAGCCTCGACCTTCCTCAGTACCCAATCTCCAACTGTTATCGTTCGAGGCGATACTTTGCGCTTGAAATACCTTGTCGTCTTTTACTTATAAATAATGGATTTGAGTAGTGCGTTTCCCCTTGTTTCTGGCAGCAGGTCAAGGTTGACAGCTTTTTCTTCCTCGTTCTGATTATAGTCATAGAAGGTGATTCTTGGTGAGGGTATTCCTACCTCGACAGGTAAAACAGCCTCACTTCCATAAACAAGAGAAAATGGAGTGTGTCCAGTTGCCTCCTTCACTGGTAGCTCATCTACCCATGATCCCTTGACAGCTTCTATCTTCTTCTTGATGCCTTGAAGTATGACCTTGTTGGCTGCCTCAGCTTGCCCATTTGATTGAGGCCTTGCCACAGATGTGAACCTTGTTTGTATGTCAAACTGAGCACAATATGCCTTTGTGGGGCCACTCTCGAATTGTCTGCCATTATCTGAAATTAGCATTCTCGGAATGCCAAATCTGGTGATGATATTCTTCCAAACGAACTCTTGTATCTGTTTATCAGAAATCCTCGATAGTGGTTCAGCCTCGACCCATTTGGTGAAGTAGTCTATCCCAACAATAAGAAACTTCTTCTGCCCCACAACTGGGGGAAAAGGCCCAAGTAGGTCCATTCCCCATCTATCAAAGGGTAAGACTGCCTGAACTGCTGTTAGAGTACTCGAAGGCTGCATAGGATGGCAGCATGAGTTTGGCACTGCACACACTTCTTCACAAGCTCGATGGCGTCCTCCTTGAGTGTAGGCCAATAATACCCAGCTCGAAGGGCCTTGCCTGCGATCGTTCTTGCCCCTTGATGATTGCTACAACATCCCTCATGAATTTATTTCAGAATATAGTCCCCTTCTTCCGGGATCACACACTTCAGGAGGGGATGTGTGTAAGATAGCTTGTACAGCTCTCCATCATGCAGTGTGAACCATTTGGATTTCCTTTTGATTTCTTCAGCTTCCTTGATCTCCATGGGCAGAGCCCCATGTTTCAGATAGTGGATGATAGCATCCTTCCATGTTTCGCCTCGAGCTAGAGTGTTTATTTCAGACTCGTTGATGCTTGGCTCTTTCAAGACTTGCCACTGAATGACTCGTGCTTCCTCCCCTTCTGCGGAGCTAGCCAACCTCGATAGAGCATCGGCCTGTTTATTTCCAGATCGAGGGACATGTTGAATATCAAAGGACTCCAATTTCCCAGCGAGAGTCCTTAGTTTTTGGAGATACATTTTCATGCTATCTTCTTTGGCCTCAAATTCTCCCTTGAACTGTCCCACAACCAACTGTGAATCAGCTTTGGCCTTGACATGCCTTGCCCCAGCAGTGAGGCACATTTAAATCCCTAAGATCAGAGCCTCGCATTCTGCCTCGTTGTTTGATGCCACAAAGCTGAACTTAATGGCATACTCGAGTCGATCTCCATTATCAGTCTTAATCAATATTCCTGCTCCTCCTCCACTTTGAGTAGAAGATCCATTAGTAGACAACTCCCAAACCTTGGAACTATCTGGACTAGGAGAGCGTGGCCTATTGGTGCATTCCACTATGAAGTCAGCCAGTGCCTGAGCTTTAATGGCTCGACGGGGTTCATATTCTAACCCAAAGTCAGACAGTTGGTTTCCCATTCAGTTATGCGGTTTGAGTGATTCTTCCCCTCGATGATTTTCCTTATTGGTTGCCCGGTTAGGACCTTAATTGGGTGAGCTTGAAAATATGGCCTTAATTTTCGACTAGCCATGACTAGGGCAAAAATCATCTTCTCAGTCTCTGTATATCTAGACTCTGCCCCTCTAAATGCATGACTGATGAAGTAAATCGGGTGTTGCTGCTTTTCTCTTTCAGCCACCAGTACTGCACTTAAAGCATATTCAGATATTGCCAAATATATATACAACGTCTCCCCTGGTAAAGGGGAAACGAGCTTTGGGATACCGGTAAGGTACTCTTTCAACTGTATGAACGATTTTTCGGCCTCCTCGTCCCATTTGAACGTGGCCCTCTTTAATACTTGAAAGAAGGCGAGGCTCTTGTCTACTGACCTCGATAGGAAACGACCTAATGCAGCCATGCATCCTGTTAACCGTTGTACTTCCTTGACTGTCCTAGGAGATTGCATGTTAATGACAGCTTGAATTTTATCAGGGTTTGCCTCGATGCCCCTTTCATCAACCAAGAAATCCAGACATTTGCCGCCCTTAACCCCAAAAACACACTTTTTGGGGTTGAGTTTCATGCCAAACTTCCTTAGCGTTGATAGGGTCTCCCGTATATCCTTGGGATGATCTCTTGCCTGTTTGCTCTTAATTATCATGTCGTCAACGTAAACCTCGACATTACGGCCAATTTGTTCGGCAAAGATTGTATTCACTAGCTTTTGATAGGTAGCCCCAGCATTTTTGAGCCCAAAAGGCATCACTCGATAGCAGTAAACTCCTTGGTTAGTAATGAAGGCAGTATGTACCTGATCCTTTTCAGCCATTGGTATCTGGTGGTAGCCAACATTGGCATCCATGAAGCTGAACATTGCATGTCCGGCGTTAGAATCGACCAAGCTATCTATCTTTGGGAGAGGATAGTCATCCTTGGGGCATGTCTTATTAAGATCAGTAAAATCTACAAACATTCTCCACGTACCGTTAGGTTTTTTGACCAAAACAACGTTGGCCAACCAATTAGAGTATTGGCATTCCTTGATGAACCCATGCTTTAGCAGCTTCTTTACCACAGCCGCAGCTGCCTTGTTTCTTTCCTCACTTTGCCTTCGCAATTTCTGCTTTACTCCCTTGAACCCATCACGAATGTTTAGCTCGTGACACATAACTGAAGGGTCAATGCCTGGCATCTCTGAGACATCAAAAGCAAAGACATCTCAAAATTCTCTGAGTAGCTAAATAATTGACTTCCTAAGGGTGGGATCCATCTCTAGGCCAATTTTAACCGTGTGCTTAGGATTGTCATCGATGAGGACTTCCTCGTGACCCTCGATAGGCCTAGGTCGGGCATAATGTTTGTTGTCTTCAGCTAGAAACACAGCTTCGGAAGACTCGACCAGCTCCTTTCTCTTATTCCCTACCTCAACCGATGATGATGTTGTCTTAATGCTATTGATATAGCACTGCTTGGCTGTTCTCTGATCACCATACAACTTTCCAACCTCACCTTTATCTGTCTCATATTGCAACAAAAGCTGGTATGTAGAGATGGCAGCCTTTATCTTGTTCAGTAGCGGCCTTCCGAGAATGATGTTGTAAGGGAGTTTAACGTCCGCGACCGTAAATGAGATTGGCATGTTACGTCCTTCCCCCTTTTCCCCGATCCGAACTGGGAGTTTAATGATCCCCAAAGGGAAGACGGGTCGTCCTCGAAAACCGAACAAAGGTTTCTCCAATGGGGTTAGATCGGCTTCACCATACTTCAGTTGTCGTAGACATTCCAAGGTCATTATATCAGCTGAACTCCCACTGTCCACCAGTACCCTCTTGACCCTAGAGTTTGCTACCTTTACCTCGACCACTAGGGGGTCGTTGTGAGGAAGGCAGGTAGGTCGAAGAGGGGATGCATTGAACACCATGGTTGGGTCCGATGGGGGTTGTTCGACCATTCCCTCAGCAATCTGAAAAGTCGAGTTCCTGAGATCTCTTTTTAGCGCTTTATTTGATGGGGCTTCCGCTGAGTATCCGCCGGCGATGACATTGATCAAATTGTCTGTTTCGTTGCTGTCAGCGCGTTTTTGCTTCTTAGACCCATTCTCTTTTGTCAGATAGGGGTTGAGTTTACCCTGATCTGCTAACTTGTCAAGCGCCTTTTTCAACTCTCTACATTCCTTTGTGGTATGTCCACACTCGTGGTGGAATTCACACCAGAGTTTTGGGTTTCTCCTGTTCATTGATGTGCGTACGGGGGTTGGTTTAGGGAGGATTTCTTGGCCTTTGATATTCAAGAATATCTCTCTCCTGTTAACATTGAACCTGGGGTCCTCTCCCCCATCTCGAGTATCCTTTTTAGAAGTATCCGTCCTGCTAGGACCACCTCGATGAGACTCTTTCCTTTTGTTATCCTTCTTTTTGTCAGATTTCTCCACAGGGTTGTTGATATCTGACGCTTGAACGTACTTTCGTGCCCTGTCCATTGCGTCAATGTATGAAGACACTTCATTTTCCAGTAAGGAAAACTTGAATTTGTCCCTCTTCAGTCCTGACATGAATGCAGCGTAAGCTACTGAGTCTTCTACATTTGGTATTTGCAGTAGTTCAGCGTTAAAACGGTTGAGATAATCTCCCAAGAGCTCATGCTCCCCTTGTTGACAGGCCATGAGATGAATGCTTGTCTTACGTTGTTTTTTCCCAGCCACGAAATGGCTAAGGAACATTGCCTCCAGTGCTGCAAAACTTACCACCGACCCCGATGGGAGATCTGTAAACCAGGTGAGGGCCAGGCCCTTAAGAGTAGTAGGGAAATACCTACACCAACTTGCTTCACAGCTTGTCTGTACTGCCATTTGGGCTTTGTAGGTAGCCACATGCTCAGCGGGATCAGTTGCCCCAGAGAAGGGCTCGATAGTGGGAGCCTTTACTTTCCTGGTGTCAGTGGTTTATAGAAGCCTTTGGCTGAATGGAGTTTGAAAGAGGACTTCTCCTGCTGATTGTTCTGGCTCGACCACTGAAGATCGTCTTCTGTTATCATCCCGGTTAGGGACAGCTACTGGGGAACGACGTATGCCTTCCCCCAGGTTTGGGATGGCAGCTGACCTTTGATTCCTAGCCGTAGTATGGTGAGACCTCTCTGGTGATCTCCTTGGCTGACCTCGAGTTTCTTGCCTTGTGACCCCCCTGACATTTGAGGCCGTTCGTGCCCGACGTGACTCGATGACATTTCGAGCGTCATCGCGTTTGGAATTGATGATCTCTCGAGCGTCCCCAGGCTGAGAGTCTCTCTGTGAACGCAACCCTGTTGCCCGGCTAGGATTGGGGCCCCTGGATGGGCCTGCAGCAGGGGACGGAGGCCTCAATTTCCCAATCATGGCAGGTATGCTGTCCCTCAGTTCTTGTAAACTCTGTTGGAAATTGTTGTTCATCGCTGTTACGATGTCCTGGAAGTCTTTACGCGAGACCATCTATTCCTCGCGACGATGACGATCACTCGCCCTATTGGACGAATTGTCGTCTGTGACATGTGCTTTTTGCCGGTTAGGCGATTCACGGGGATTTTCTTTTGGCTGATGAGATCGAGTTGTCTTTGCCCGGGTATTAGCCATGTTTTTGTTACCTTCCCCACAGACGGCGCCAATCTGTTCCTGTTCTGGAACTTCTCGTGAATAGTCAACGATCTTTTGGATGTATGACGTGTACTCTGGACGATCGTCAATGAAGCTGTGACCTGCGAAACAGACAGAGATTGCTAACCCGGGGGGTGGAACCCGGGAATGCCCCTCCGATGCTTAAGTCAGATATCGGAAATAAGGAGTCAGAGTATTTTTTGAGTTTCTAGACTGTGAATTGCGTGCTTAATTTTTGCGTACCTGAAAAGTAGTAGGAATGATCCTTATATAGGGTTCTTGCTGGGCCGGTTAGGCTGGTGGATGGGCCGGGCCCATGGAAGCCTGGTCAAAGTTTTACCAAGCTAGATGACACGTGGCAACCTTTTATTGACCAAAGAACATTTGACGTGTACCTAGCCCTACCAGAATTGGGCCTAGGATTCGGACCTACCAATACGGGCTTGACCCCCTGGGTGGGCCCGGAACAGTATATATATATATAATTTGTTCACAGAATATAAAAAAAACAACATAAATAAATATTGTCTTTCATTGGAAATGAGATTGTGTTCTCAAATTGAGGATACAAACTGATATTCGATTTCAAAGATGTATTACTAAAACATGATTATGCTGAATTCAATCAGTTCAGTTGTCAACCTTTTTTATTTATGATTTATTCTATTATTTCACTCCATTTGAAATTGAATCCTTGATGTGTATTTATTTGGATGTAGTATAATAAAAATCTAGGTTAAAATCTGAATGTAGTAAAATAATTATTAAAAAAGTCTGGGGTCAAATTGTCTTGATGATTGCTACGGTTATTTCAGTGGGGAATCTATAATCTATCTATTCTATAATCAATATATTTCTATTATATAAGCCAAGGGGAGAGCTATGATATCCCCCTTGGAAAAGTCTTTGTTGCCCCTCAATATTTTCCAAAAATTTAATTTGCATCACTCTAACCTATTATGGAAAGTTGTTATAATTTTTCAACTTTTTGATACGAAAATATTACAAAATAATAAATTCGTAAAAATAAAATAAAAATACCAAAATTCATATTTTTGAATTCTCTATAAATTGATATCCATATTGATATAGTTTGTCACATAAAAATCTTACCTGTCGATTATCGTGGAAATTTGATAGTCGATAGAAAATAATAAAAAAATCCTTTTGTTTTTTGTTCATTGTTGTGGGATGGACTGATGAAAAGAAAAAAGTTTATTATGATTATGTGAATTAGTGTTGATTTGTTTTTTTAAAAAAATAATAATTTTTCAAACAAACAATTGAAACAACATTTTTTTTTGTTTATATAAATTGAAAGATACATTTAAAAGATCATCGCACGCAAAGGTGCATAGAAGGCTAGTATACTATAAGAGAAGCACCTAGAACCACTTATTGCTAAGTGTCGCTCTCTCATTAAAAAAATTCCCGCCCTTTTTCCTTAATCTAAAAAAAGCAAGCTTTGATATTCTATCTTAAAATATTTTCTACCTTAATAAACATTGATATATAATATAAAATTTATTTTAGAAATATTATTTGATTTAATTCCTATAAATAATAGTTGTACCTTAATTATTTTATTATACTCCGTAAGTAATTTAATTCTGATCATATATCAATCTACTATATATTCTTATGATCAAAATTTACTTTACATTATACACTTATTGTCTATATTATTGCTATAAATTAAATATTCATGAATATTTGAGGCATATTTTTATAATATATAGGAATGAAATGTCATATTTAATTACTTTTACTTGTGAATTGTCATATATATTGAAAAAATTAAATATGGAATAGAATTTAAATTTTTAATTAAATATTAGGTAAAGTAGAATGATTTCATTTTCTTACTCATGGAGTATTATACTAGATATATTTTCTCCCACCTTATTTGAGCGCAAGTTTTTTTTTTCATGTACTATTTTTAAACAATGGTGAAGAAAGAAGAATAAATCATAGTAATATAAAGATTATAGTCTAAAAAAAATCGTAATATAGTAATTTATTTCCAAATAGTGCAATCATTAAAATTGACATATTCTAAACAAATAATATTATATGGTAAGTAATTGATTTCCCCCTTAATACAACAAGTTAGAAGATTGCCCTTAATTAATATTATATGGTAAGTCATATTATTCCAAATTATATAGAAAGTTATTACATTACATAGAATTCTATATTGATTTTTGGCACAATGGTTAGCTTAGGAAAGTTATTATTTTGCTTATAAAGTACATATATTTACTGGCGGGTAAGTTATAAATTAAAGTTATCATTATGCTCATAGGTTTGGTGAATGTGATTACGAGTAAAAAAAGTTCTTCATATTAGATTAAATAAATTACATAATATCGGTATTATTTATTCGTTTTCCAATTAAATAAATAGCATTATAAAAATAAAATGAAATAAAATAACTACAAATGTCATAAAATACTATCAAAATCACACGTAAATGAGTATTAGTCATTATTACAAATTTGCAATTGGGGAATTGAATGATATTTTAATAATTAATTTATTCATCTAAATGAGTCTTTTATATATACTAAATTTGCTTATTTTATTTCCTACTGGATTAATGATTAATAATTTAATTTTTAAACCGTGCATCGCACGGGCACTATGCTAGTATATATATACTAAAACAAAACATGCTTACATCACTTATTGCCACATGTCAAGCTCTCATAAAAAAAATTTCCTCCAAAATACATAATGATGTCATTTTTTTACATTAATATTAATGCTCTAAATTTTGAAAACCAAATAATAAATAATGTTCCTCTCAAAATTCAAAGAAATTATAAATACACCTTTTTTTTCAAAAAAAAAATCTTATTGAAAACAAAAGTGCAATACAATCAATTCATTTTATGTTTTACTTTTTTTTTTTTTTTGTAATTTATAGCATTTGAAGTTTTACTTTGATTAAATTGCAAAAATATGATTGTTTTTCAACGACTATAACATGAAAATTGACTACTTTATTTGGTTCTATAAAAATATATATAAATGGTCCAACACATTAGACTAAATCAATTTGTTTAATATGTGGAGTAATAGTGCATTTATAAAAAAAAATACAATAGAGAAAATTATAAGTCAATTATAGGCATATCGGGGGTATACAATTCATATAATAGCAGTAATCCGATTTGGCGTTTTCCAATATATGTGTTGTTGTTATCTCAAAAGTGATAAAATAAAAAATATTTTAACAATACCTCATAGCCTCTTGGGGGTACATGATTTTTATGGCTATAAATGTTTCATAGGAATTATAACAACATTTTTTTCCGCAAAAAAACTTTTAAAAAAAGACATTAAATGGAAAATTGTAGTAGTTAATTTCAAATTACAATTTTATTTATTTATTTATTTTTTATCAATTTTTTATTTTTATTTTTTTATTTTTTTTTTGCAATTTAGGGGGCATTTGAAGGCTTTAGGCTTTACGTACATTAATCAAAATTGTGAACATATGATTGTTTTTCAATGCCTGTAATTTAAAAATTGGTTTACTACTTCAGGTGACTTTTTCTTCGACATTACTTTAATTTGTTATAAATTGCAATGTTTCCTTAAAAAATCTATATGAATCGAGCAACGTACAAGGCTTTATTTGTTTTTTTTTTTATGGATTAATACTACATTAATAGAAAATGAAGTAGTGAGAATTAGAATCCAACTACTTTAATTTGTTTTAAATTGCAATATTTCCTTTAAAAAATTATATAAATTGTGCAACGCACAGGGCTCCATTTGTTTATTTTATGAATTAATACCTTATTAATAGAAATTGATGTAGTGAAAATTAGAATCTAACTCTTGGCTTGCTTCTTAGGGATATATAATTTATATAATACCAGTCCAATTTAGCGCTTTCAAATGCTTTCATTATTATTGTCTCAATAATGATAAATTTTTTTTAAATATTCTAATAAAAATCTCTTGGGGTTATATGATTTTTTTGTTCGAATTAAAAAAGAGAAATTATAATTTCAATATATTTTTTTAACAAAAAAATAATCATAATATAAAAGAATAGAATAAAGAAAAATAACATTAAATTAAGATACATTAAAATATTAATAAAAAAATTTCAATATAAATTAAATTAACTAATTAATTACTTTGTTAAAACCGTACACCGAACGGATGCTAACCTTGTGTAGTTAATACTCTCAAAAGTTCAAGGCAATTAATGGATATCATGTGTTTGATGAGCATGTAGATTATAAAACTCGTGTTTTGTTCGGTCTACTTCTCCAAGCCCATCTTATTCTAAAATAATACTTCCTCTGTTCATTATTATTTGTTTCAAACTTTTTTTGGGTGAATTTTAAGGAACGATATTTTTTGTCTTTTAATGTATCACATGTAGGGGTGTAAATATGGGTCAGAAACCTGTTTGACCGACCGTTATCGACCGATACCGAACCTGTTTTTGACCGAATTTTTAGTGACCGAATACCGACCGCTACCGAACCCGAATTATACCGAAACCGTTTTCCGACCGCTTTTACGCATAAAGAAACCGACCGGTACCGACCCCATTCAAAACCGAACCCGTTTCCGACCTATTTTTATTATACCGAGACCGACCATTACCGAACCTGTTTTCAAACCGAACCTGTTTTCAACCTACCAAAAACCGATTATTGACCGACCGATTTTGACCGAAACCGTACTGTACCGAACCTGTTTTGGATCGGCCTTATCACCGAAGTCGTTTGCCTGTTTACAACCGAACCCGTTTTTTACCGAACTTATCTACATGATTTCTCTAAGTTGATAAAAATTGATGAAATTTTTCTAAATTCATTTAATTAAAAGTTAATATAAATAAATTAAACTTAATATAATTTCATAAAAATTAAATAAAATTAATGCCGTTGTTATTCTCATATATTTTGTTACAATGTTGCTATAAACTAGGGGTGAAAGTTCGGTGTAAGGTTTGGATTATTGGCAAAATCAAATCCGAACCATAATAATTCGGTTTTGTAATTTTCGATCCGAATCCAAACCAAAAAAAAATTGAATCCAATCAGATTTTAGTATTTATAATCCAATCCGATCCATACTTTTGAGACTATTTTTTAAAAAATGCATCTTAATAACACATAAATAAAATAATATGTTTTAGCAAATAGCAAGATATTCAACTAATTAACAAGTTTATAGTGCCTTCTCAAACGCTTTAGGAAATTAAAAGGTCTACATATAAATATTTTATGAGCACTTAATCAATTCAAAGCTTAATTTTTTATGAGCACTCACTACAAATCCTAGACATAACAAACTGAATTTAACTTAACAATAGCAACTTAAATTCGGTTTGTAATCCGGTTTTCGATTTTCCAATCTGAAATCCAAATTTGTTAAACTTTTCAATCCAATCCAAAATTATAATTCGGTGCGGTTTGGTTTGGTTTTCGATTTTTATCCGAATTACTTTCACCCTTACTATAAACTCAAATAGAACATAACCCGATCTTAATTGGCCCGAATAGAATAGCGTAAATAACCGATTACGACCCGCATACCGATTTTGGCCGACCGATTTTGACATGTATACCGATTTTGACTGACCGTTTATGACCCATATACCGATTATGACCTGCAAAAGACCGTTTTTGACCGACTAAATGTGACCTGTTACCGATAAACGACCGAGCCGATAAATACCGGACCGAAACCGACCGACACTTGTTTTAGAAAATACCGAATTCATTCGAATACCGAATAAGACCGACCGCTACCGACCGATACCGAAAGGGGTCATATGACGTTTTTTTACCGACCGTTTTTAACCGAACCCGTTTTTGACCGATCTGTTTCCGACCGTTTAACCTGTTTTTACACCCCTAAATTCACATGGGTACTTTTGAGGGTTTGGATGTCTTTTATCTAGTAATAGGGGAAATAAAAAATGTGATTGTAATTAAAGGGTATAAATGTTTTTTTAAAGGTGATCATATTAAAAAAATAGAAATGGAATAAATAAATTTGGACGACAAAAAAGGAAAATGAAGCAAAAAATAGTAGACGGAGAAAGTATTAAACTGACGAATTGTCAATAATTTTGGGAATCTTTTACTGGCCTGGTTACACTTCACCCTTTCGAGCAACATAAGAAAACTAGGAACATATCTTATAGGCGCATAGTTGGTATGTGTCAATACCAGCTACACGACAATAACTATTAACTAGTGTGGTGTGCACCAGTCCAAAACCGGACCGGTGGATCGAAATTCACATTTTTTGTAGATTGGGATCGGAGCGGTTTAAACCGGTTTGGACCTGGACCAGACCAGTTTGGATCGGTTTCTAACTTTTTAAAAAAAAAAAAAATTTCCCCTGTAACCGGTCCGGGTTTGGACCAGACCGGAATTTAAATACACTTTTTTAAAAAAAATATATATATAATTTTTTTTAGTTTCCGGTCCGGAACGGAATTCACCGGGTTTGGACCAGACCGGACCTGTTGACCGGAATCACTATTTTCATGGACCGGAGACCGGACAGGTCCGGTTCCGGTCTAAATTCCATTCCGGACCGGTTTATGAACACCCCTAACAACAACACTTTGATTTCAGTTTTTTTTTTTTTTTTTTGTTTTTTTAAAAAAAAATTAATGGTAAATTTTGTTTTTGCACCATACAAACTATTTTGCTAGACACAATAAAACCAACTCAGGACAAAACATTAAGTAGCTAAGACAAGACTTAAGTCACACATGACAGAACTTATATGACATGGTGGCACCATATATAACTTTTTGCCCCATTCTCTACTTCTGGACACAATAAAACTAATTCAGGACAAAACAACTAGCGTTTGAGACAAGACTTAAGCCACACATGACAAAACTTACATGATTTAGGGTCTATTTACTAGAAAGACAAATGTTTTCCCTGATTTTTTTTCCTATTTTACATCGTTTACTTTGGATGAAAAAATAAAATGTAAAACTTTGGGTGAAAACTCATTTTACATCCTATTGGAAACATTTTCCTCCAAATTTGGGAGTAAAACTTATTTTTCGTGTAAGTAAACATTGTAAAATTTATATGAAGATGAGTTTTCCAACGTAAAATGTTTTTCATGGAAAATCATTTTACATCGAAAATGTTTTACACTAAAGTAAACGGACCCTTAATAAACTACATGCAACCATTTGCATTAACTCATCTTGGACATGAAAAAACAACCTTAGGATAAGACACTATATAATTGAGACAATATTTTAACCACACATGAGAAAACTAATAATAGTAATAATATCATACAAAATATTAAAAGTAGGAACCCATATTATTAGTTTTGTCATGTGTGGCTTAAGTTTTGCCTCAAATGCTAGTTGACTTGTCATGAATTGGTTTTATTTTGTCTAGAAGTAGGGAATGGGGCAAAAGGGTATATATGGTGCTACCATGTCATATACGTTTTGTCATGTGTAATTTAGGTCTTGTCTCAAATGCTATATGTCTTGTCCTAAGTTGGCTTTATTATGTGCAGCAAAAGAGTTTATGTGGTGCAAAAATTAAAATAAAATAAATAAATTTACCTTTCAAAAAAAAAAATTGTCCTATAGTGATATGTATGAGTCTCATACATATCAACTAATCAACTATGCAACAATCATTTCTCATGGGCAATCATTTCACACGAATATGTTGAGAGTGAAATACATAATCATGCAAGTACCAATTTGTGTGATAATTGAGAGTTGAGTGCGATTAAGAGTACAAGTTTAGCTAATGGAGGTTAATTTGCTACTCTCTCTATTCAATTATGCATTCCAGTTATGCATGTGCAATCGGGCGGGGTTCGGGCCGGGTCGGGTCAAGATAAAATGGGATAAAATGGGTTAGGCTGGATTGGACTGAAGTTATATTTATTTTGGATCGGGTCAGGTTGGGCCAAGCTAAAATGGGTTAGGCCGGACTGGACTGAAGTTATATTTATTTTGGATCGGGTCAGGCTGGGCCAAACTAAAATGGATTGGGCCGGGTTGAGCCCAAAGAAAAATGAGCCCATTAATATGATTGATATGAATCCAATTTGATTTTGGCATTCCAAAATTAAATTGAAGAGTGCCAAAATTACCACCGAATTTTCAGAGTTTTTCAGACTTTTCATCAAGAATTATTTTTACTCTAGAAACACTACTAGAAAACTCATTTGGTAATCAGACTTGGAGAAGGGAGTTTCTTGCAGCTTCACCAAACCCAGTTTAAAATCCAAGAACTAATCAAAGATTACAAAAAATAAAAGGAAAGAAAAAAAAAAGAGCTTCAAAAATCGGATCCAAAATACTGGTTGTAAAAAAAGATAGTGATGATTTGAATTCATTCAAAGACCCTAAAAACAATGGGCATTTAGTAAAATATAATGTGACGCAATCCATTTATGAATTGGTATTAAGTATTGGCAATAAGAATTTGATGTTGAGATTTATTGATTTTGAATATAAATGTATATAGTTATGAATATTAATAATACTAGACGTAGTATTATGTGTTTAAAGTTCGTAATTATGCAAAGTTTAATTAGCGATTTACGCCCTTAAATGTTGAGGAAAGTATAGCAGAAACAATGGCAAATCGCGAGTGTGACGGATGCTCGCGACACGCGAAAACAGACCAAAGTGCCAAAACAAGTCAGTAACTTTTCGCGACTCGAGAAAGCGAGTCGCGACTCGCAATCCTACCTCGCGACTCACGAGCTTCGCGGTTTAGTGACAGTTTCGCTCGGTTTTTCCCGTTATGTTGTATCTTTTCGGGGTAACTATTGTACGTTTGATAAGTTATAATATTACTTGTATTATCAGAAGGAAAGTTACATGAAGTTACTTTCATACTTTCACAAACTCTCTTGCATACACTAAGTGTTTTTCTCCAAATTTACAAAGAAGTTTACACATATGGCGCTAACTGCATGCTCAGAAACTGCAAGGTACATTTGCAATTCTTCTCCATCCTTTGGCTTTGATAATAGGGGAGGCTCGACAAGGTATTGCTTTAATTGTCTCAGAGCTTCTTTGTGCTTGTCGGTCCACTCGAATGACTTGTTCCTTCGTAACGTCTCATAAAATAACCCGCATTTGTCAGAAGACTTGGAAATAAACCTGTTTAAAGCGGCTATCCATCCTGTAAGCTTTTGGACGTCTTTGACACTTTTTGGTGATTCTAGCTCCAACACTGCCTTGATCTATTCCGGACTTGCTTCGATTCCTCTTTTGGTGACTATGTATCCTAAGAATTTCCCTGCTGAGACTCCGAAGGTGCATTTGGACGGATTGAGCTTCATATTATATTTTCTTAAGATTTGGAATGACTCGTTCAAATGCGCTATATGATCCTCCGTTTTCTTAGATTTAACCAGCATGTCATCTATATACACCTCCATGGTTTTGCCCAGTAGGTCTTGGAACATTTGGTTGACTAATCTTTGATACGTCGCTCCTGCATTTTTTGATCTAAATGGCATGACAAGGTAGCAGAATATATCTCTTTCCGTTATGAAGGCGGTCTTTTCTTGGTCTTGTTCGTGCATCTGGATCTGATTGTAACCGCTGAATGCGTCCATAAAAGATAGCAACTCGTGACCTGCTGTCGCATCTACCATGGCATCTATGTGTGGGAGTGGGAAAGATTCTTTGGGGCAAGCCTTATTAATGTCTGTGAAGTCGACAAATACCCTCCATTTGTCGTTCTTCTTAGGAACCACGACTACGTTGGATAGCCAGTCAGGATATTTGACTTCTCTTACCTTTCCTATTTCTAGTAGCCTTTGTACCTCTTCATTGATGACTTTGTTTCTTTCTGGGGTGAATTTGCGTCGTTTCTGCTTAACTGGCTTGAATGTTGGATCGATGCCTACCATGTCCTCATGACTCCACGCAAAACATTCCATATTGTTAGCTACAAATTCAATCAATAGATTGCGTACCTGGGTGGGAAATTCCTTCCCTACTTTGACTGTCTTCTCTGGATGACTAGGGTCTAAGATTACGCCTTCTGCATCGAGTTCGTCTACTGGTACGACGCCTTGACCCGGGCCATACTGTAATTGCTATGCCGTGTTCTCTCTTGATTTACTTGGTTTGAGTGCTTCTTTGTAGCAATCATGGGCTATTCGTTGATCCCATCTGATCTCCTGTACTCCCCATTTCGTGGGGAACTTTAAGCTTTAGTGTTACGTCGACGGTACTGCTCCCATCTTGTGAATCCATGGCGTACCTACAATTATGTTATAAGCAGATAAATCATTCATTACTTCGAATTTTACCTGAAGGTTAACGCCTTTGGCATACGTCGGGAGATAAATGATTCCCATCGTTTGTTTTGTTTCTCCACTGAATCCCACTAGGGTCGTCGTCTTCCTAGTGACGTGTTCCTCGGATAGCCCCATATATTTCAACGTTTTGAGTGTTATGATGTTGGCACTGCTTCCGTTGTCAACCAGAACCCTGCGAACAAGACAATTGCCTACAGTTAGAGAAATGACTAACCCATCGTGATGTTCACTTACCTCATCAGTTTCGTCGAAGGTGATCGGTTCCGAGCAAGTTCGTTCCTGTTTCTTCACTGCATAGATCTCAGCTTCGTCCTTACGCTCCCTGGCCTTTCTTTTGGCAACTGAATAAGTCAAACCACATATCTCGGATCCTCCTGTTATGAAATTGACGACTTTCGTTGGTGCTGGTGACTTCGGTGGCCCATCTTGCTTCGATTCTTTTCTGGCTTTGAAGAGGTCTTTCAGATACCCATTTTTTAGTAAGTATGCTACCTCCCTGCGGAGCGCTATGCATTCTTCCGTGGTATGTCCTGCGTCAGAATGAAAGTCACACCACTTACTATTGTCTTTCATGTATGAGGGTTTCTCTGACTTTTTGGGCCACTTGACTTTTGATCCCATATTATCTAACTGATTCAGCAACCCTGTCGTGTCAACTGAAAAACAATACTCATCGATCCTTGGGGGTAGGCCGGGGTCGTCTTGCTAGTAGGTCGAGTTCACTTTCCTGTTGAACCCTTTAGGACAACTATACGGTTTTGGCCTGTCTTCTCGCCTTCTGCTTGGGAGTGGTCTTCTTTGGTTGTCGTTGTCTTTTCGTGTAGCTGCTTCGTCTTCTTCTAGGCGGATTTAGGCCAGAGCCTTTGCCTGTACGTCTTCAAATGTGTTGTGGTGGTACTTTGTCAATTCCTCGTATAACTCAGATTCATTGGGGAGTCCTCTTCTGAAGGCTTCTATAATGGTTGGGACGTCCGGGTTGGTGGCTTCCATCTTCTCTTTAATAAAACGCGTCAGGTAAGCTTTCAATGACTCCCCTGATTTCTGGACGACTCGGTACAGATCTCCTGACTGCTTTCTCATTTTCTTGCTCGTAGAAAATTAGATATTGAACAGGTCAACCATTCCTGCAAAAGATGAGATTTGTCCGTTAGGCAAGTTAATAAACCAAGTTAAGGCCGGACCTGTCAGGGTGGCTCTGAATCCTTTGCAGAAGCAGGCCTCTTTCATTTCTCTAGGTATCGGGACCGTCATCATCCTTTGTTTGTACTGGTTGATATGATCCATTGGGTCTCCTGTTCCGTCATACAGCTTCATGGACGGAACTGAGTACTTTCTTGGGATTTCCATAATGGCGAGGTGTGGAGCAAAGGGTGAGTCCGAGTAGCTGTCAATTGGTGTCTTCTCTAATGGTGGCGGCAGGCCTGGGATCTTAGATATCATTTCCTGCATCTTGACGAACTGCCTCGATAGTTGGGCCAGTTGTGTTGTGTCATCGTTGACTCGTCCACCTGAAGAGAAAACATTAGAGTTAGTAGCATTCTTGCATACATCATGACCTACATGTGGGGTCCCTCCGGACCCTGCTCCAAAGTTGAGGGGAAAGGTGGGAGGCGTCTCCCATTGATATTGATTAGTGGTCCATGTGGCCATTAAGGGAGTAGTTTTCGTCCTTGGAGGACGAATCGAAGGTTGAGACGTGGCTGCTGAGAACGTCACTCGAGGTGTTGACCTTGTTATAGACGTTGACAGGCTCGGTATCCCTGTGCTTGTCACTCTGGGTGTTGAACCTCCTGTGGAAGGCCCTGGCCTTTATGACAGAATTCCCGTAGCGTCCGACGCCATTGCTGCTGTAACGACCCGACTCGCTTAAATCGGCGCGGAAGAAACCGACGAGTCGAATAGTTAGAAACTACAACTCAAAATACTTAAGAATTAAAACTAATTCCTCGGAATATTATTATTAAACCACAAAAGTACAAATACCCACAAGTTTGTACATAACTAGTCCCAAAAATCAAACTAAAAATACTAAAAATACAAGTAACTCCAACCACCCATCGGAGTCTAAAACAACGTATAAAAGTCCATACAACAACGTATAAAGTCTATTCAATACGCCAATACTATCTAAAAACAATAGAAACAGAGAATACATCAAATAACAGAAACGATAAACGTCGCTCGCCCAACCCAAAGCTAAGCAAGAGTATCATCATCAGAAATACTTGAAAAATATACAACAGTCCACCATCAGTGGCGAGTAACATAACTGACTCACCCTAATGGGAATACACATGCACATAGCATAAATCAAATAAACAACATCATTAAACAAAGTACGAGAACAATCCCAAAACGTGAACTCGACTCAAACCAACCTAATCAACTATCTTTGGCGCAATCAATCATATTCTAGACCGGACTGTGCTCGTACGAACGCATCTTACGCATTCGAACTTTCTACTATGCTCGGATTTGAGAATCTTACTCCCAAACCCCATGAAACCAATCTTACTGGAAATCCATGTCCCGTGAAACCAATCTTACTGGAAATTCACAAAGATCACATAGTATGACTCCAACTATCCCAATACCGCGGATGGAATAGGGGCAACATCTTAACCCAAATACAATGAATCTTACTCAAAGTATCAGGCGTCTAAAAATGAAATCAAGCTAACTTAATTAATTAATTTATTTAATCATCTTAATCATTTTATTACCTCAACCTAACTAAATTATATTCAAGAATTGCCTCAATGCCTTGATTCTTGAAAATAACTAGTTAAAATATCGAAGTTATACTCAAGATTGACTCTATGCCTTGATCTTGAGTCTAACCAACCATAATTCATCAATCTTTAACTATTCTTTAATCAAATTAGACACATTCTTTAACTTTCTTTATCATTTAAACCATTTTCTTTAACTACCAAGATTCAACCAAGACCTCATAAAGAACTCAAAGAACTCATAAAAAACTCATAAAGAACTCATTCAAGATCTTCAATCAAGAACTCAATCAAGATTCAAGATCTTCAATCAAGAACTCAATCAAGATTCAAGATCTTCAATCAAGAACTCATCCAAACTCATAAAAACCATACGCATGTTCATCATGGACCATACGAAAATCATCAATAAAATCATTCGAAAATCATCCAAAACTAACCAAACTTTAACACATTAATCATGATCATATTACAACGTATAACTAATCATAAAATCATGAAAAAAATCATCATCAAAACACCATATAAACACATAAAAATCAGATTTATAAGTCACACATAAAATCATGGATATTCATCAACAATCAACCCAAACATGCATTTAATTCATACTATAAGCATAGTATACCAAATAGGTTGAGAAAGTATGTTACCTTATTGAAGATTACACACAAATTCAACACAAATATGCAGTCCGGAAACTAACACCACACGGTCCACAACCACGCTCACACGGCACGAACAACACGGCACACTTGCACGGCCCCTTTGCACGAACTGCACGGCTGCACCACGCACACACGGCCACGAGCCTGCTACACCACCACGGCACACGAGCACCACAGCTTCACACGGCCACTCAGCACGGTTCACCACTCGAACACCTCTCTTGCACGGCCTCAATCACGGCACCACACGGCCACCACTACGAACACCCACACGAGCAAGAACAACCCGGAAAACAACCCAACCAAGTGATCTTGAATGAAATGAATGTGTTTAGGATTGTGTTTGAACACTTAAAGATCAATGGACTTTGAATCTTTAAGTTTTGGGCTAGGAAAAATGATGAACAATTGATGGGTTTCAATTGATCAAAAATGGCGTGAGGCAAAGGAGAGAGTGGAGGGAAAATTTTGGTGATTAAACTTGATGAGCAAGTGCATTAGATGGCAAATGAACAAAATGATCCTAAGGCTCCCTAACCCCTTCTATTTATAGAAGTTGGTTAAGTGTGAAAGCAAAGCAAGTGGCAAGGCTTGCCATGCTTGAGAAAACCGGCCATGGGGGTTATTTGGGCCTAAAAATGGGCTCTCGTGATTAATTGGGCTAATTTGCAAAAACCGCATGATTAATCATGCACAAATCGATTTAGCCCAAAATATTAAATAACTAATTAGAAAATTTAAATAAAAATTCTAATTAATTAAATAATAAATAACATAAATAATAAGAACTGAAAATAAAATAACTCGAATTAAATCGAAATTATTCATATAAAAATAAAATAAATAGTTCAAAAATAAATTTGAACTAACAGACAAATAACACATAACTACACATAATTATCGGTAAAAATACCAATAAAATCTGGGTCATTACAGCTGCTACCTGAGTCAGACTTGTCACGACGTTCCCCTGAGAAGACGTGACAGAGGCGGCAATCGATGAAGTAGGGGTATAGCACGAAGGATATATCACGGGGGGAACATCTCTTCCAGAGTTGGAGATGGTCTGTTTTGCTGCAACGAAGTCCCTGGTCCAGACGACCCATGCCCCGTTGTGTGATTAAGTCCAGGCGTTCCCAAGTTTAGGGTGGTGTCGTGTGCACTCAATCCCTCGTCTTCAACATTGATTGGAGGAGGGTGTAGACACCTAAACGTGTCTCCCCGATGTAGAGGCTAATGATAAACGTACCATATTGCCATAAGATACAACTAAGGGAAATTGACGATGAAAATGCAAAATATACCTCAACCAATTGACTAAACCGTGTTTAAATTGCCTTGGAAGCAAATGTTAGGTTTTGCTATGATTACAGGATTTATTCGTAATTTTTCTTCATTTTTAGATATTTTTCAATGTTTTATATTCATAAAAAAATAATAAAAATGCCTTTTTGCATCAAAAAATATTTTTAAAAATCATAAAAATAATCTTATAATTTATTCATATTTTTCTATATTTTTATCATATTTTTAGAGCTTTTTATGGATTTTTTAGGATTTTTGCATGCTTAGGGGCATTTTTGTCATTTCTGAATGTTGAAAATTGTTCCGCAAACCATATTAGTGTTTTTTATACTTTTCATATTTTTTCATAATTTTTAATATTTTTTTTGTAATTTTTGGAGCTTCTGGAGGAATCTAGAACATTCCGGAACGTTCTGGGCATTCCGGCACATTCTAGAACATTCCGGGACATCCCGGGACACCCCGGAATATTCCGGAATATCAAAATATTATAGAATATTTACGTAATCAAATAAAAATCGGATCAAATCTCGGAGATCACGCACAAAATCAAGCAAAAAACGACCCGGATCAAGGCCTGACTGCGCGTAGACGCATGTCACAATATACTGACCTGCGTCTAGGCGCAGGTCACTGCTCTCCCCGGGTCGTTCTTTGCTCCTTCTGGCCTATAAATACACGTCTTTCCAACCTTTTCAAGACACACCAATACCACGAACCATCCTTCTGCATTGCATACTTACATCTATACCTTTCTCTTCCATCAAACAACCCTCAAAGCATCATAAAACACATCACAAATAATCAACTCAATCATCTTTAAACAAGCATTTCATATTCATCGTTGATCTCTCCTTGGTCGTTCGATCAAGGCATTGCCAGATACAATTTCTGAAGTCTCTACTTCAAATTTATTCGTTCTAAGTTTATTGTTACATTTATAAGTCATTCAAAATGATGATCTTTTTGATAATGGTTAATGTGTTCAATAATCTACAGGTTTTATGTGAATTTTAATACTTAAATTCATGTCTGTCATACTTAAATTTTAATTGTTATTTTAATCTAATCGGCCGTGGATTATAAATTTTTTAATATTGATGCATAATAATTATGACCCATATTAATCAGATCTGTTATCATGTATTAATTTAATAGCAAAATTCAGCTTTTATGTCGTTGATAAATTTATTTTTAATATAATGATTTATTTATTAAATTGAATATTTCCAATAATGATGATGATAATAAACCTGGTTAAATTATGAGTCATATTAGATCTGGCTTGATTATGAATGAAATTACAATTATTGTTATTAACGTTGATATGATATCTGATGTTAAGTATTAAAAGTCTCATCATATAATTATTTCATATATATGTTTTTATTGGTTAAACAACACATCGAACCACTTTTCCTGGAACACACTTTGAACCCGCAAATATTTATTTTTATTTGTATTTTTATTACTTTCATCTTTTTTTCACTTTTATTTATTTATTTTATTTTGTATTTTGTTCTTGTTTTATTTGATTTTTATTTTCTTAGAATTTTAATACGGATTTAATTAAAGTGGTCACAATAAAGTTAGTTTTGACTTGTAAATAAATTAAACCCACTTAGTAATATGCGCTCTTTAGGGTATAATATAGGATATTTGTGTATTCGGGAATAATAACAGTATGACCACAAAAGAGACCTAGTAAAGACCGCTTACAGGCGGGCGGGCCCAATGCACGATTGGCCCGTAACCTGTCCCCGATCCCATACTCTGGTGCACGACCATATGGGGCCAATTGCTCCTAGCATTGGTATTTCTTCGGTGTCTGTGGACAGTATAAAACGCACGGTGGCGACTCCTACTAGTCCGTATTCACATACGGCGTTAACGAGCATTCAAATCAACTCGTGAAACGTAGGCGGCCGGGTAAAAACGACCCCTACAGTTTGGCGACTCCACTGGAGAATATCACTCCTCAGTGGTGTGGACAAACTTGAAAAGTCTCATGGTCTTATTATTATCATTCCCGAATTTTTTTAGGCATATTGCATGCGGCCCTACAAATAGGTGCCGCAATATAAGACCTTGTCTCATATGAGCATGTTCTATGCTCGAGACTGACCCCGGGGGGTTTGATTATGGTTACCTGTGGTGCCCGACCTCAATAATCATAACAGGCCCATCCCAGCCATGGCGCGTGATTCTCATGCCCGATGAGATCATAATAAGAGATTTATTAATCGTGTGTCATTCAATTTGAAGAGTGACTAGATCAGTTTAGTTTCTCTTTAGCCATGGTACCTTGTGACCACCCAGGACTGACCTTATAGAAGACCACTCATGTTGTATCATATTAGTGTGACTATGTGTGCATTTTTTTTTGTGGGCTCTATTCATTTTAATTGTCACTATTCACTCACACTTCATATAGTCATGGTCATCTTCTAGTTCATATAGTCTTTTTTTTTTTTGGTCTTAACGTCCTTGCATGTAGTCTATATAGGCTTTGACCTTAGGTGTTGGCCCAAAACCTTAGTCGTTCCCTTAAATGAGCTTAATTAGGCCCAATCCTTATTTAGGCATTTCCATTCACATACATTGCATATTTCATGTATTTTGGTGCCATTTTAAAAAAAAATTAAAAAAAAAAAGATTCAAAAAAAAAAAATCAAAAAGTGGAAAGGGCACTTTGCATTCATGCATTTTAGAGAAGATGACCATGAAAGTAGGACATGCATCTGCATTCATGCACAATGATCAAGGGGGTTACTAAGGGTTCTGATTCTTTTCGAAAACAGTTCGGAGTTGTCCAAACAGTTCACATTCAATCCAAAGCATAGCCCAGGTCCGAGCAAGCCTAAGCCCAATCCAACCTTACCTCACCTTACTTAAACACTACCCCAGCCTTAATCAAACTCATCAAAACCCAAAAAAAAGCCTTAAGCCCACATCCCAAACTTACATCACTCAAGCCCATCACTTAAGTCCATACCCAGCCTATATCACTCAATCCCATCACTCAAGCCCACATTCCAAGCCTACATTATCCAAGCTCATATCCATAGCCTACAACCCGAACACCCTAAGCACTTAAGACTCACTCACCTTCGAAAAGGCCCATCACATTGAATTAGACATAGAGGACGATCTGCTAAAGGGTGATACGTCAAGCTCACCAGAATTCGATGAGCAATAGGAGCATCGGCACACCCCACTCCCAATCAAGAGTTAGCCAGGGTTGTTTCTTTAGGTTGAGTCGGATTGTCCCTCCACCTAGATATTTGCATTTCTTTTCTTTCTTTTTCGAGCCTATGTCATTAGGATTTTTCTTTCCATTTATAGCCTTGTAATTTCATTGACATTAATAAAATTCTATATTTTTTATCCATTTTTAGCCTCACTTTTAATTAGTGCTTTTAACTCTAACATAATTCACGACCTCAAATTTTCATAATCAATAAAATTGTACTTAATAAATGGACATTTCTCGAGAGGCCTCTTTTTCTTAAACTCCACAAAAATCATCAATCCTTTCCCATCACCTGTTTTTATTCAATCCTTTGCAACCCTTTGGGCCATAACCACATATAAGACTACTTTGTTTCCTTACACACACCTACCTCACCCATGGGATCAAATGGTGCTTAAGAAAAGACATGTGCCTAAAAAAAAAAAGAAAACAAAAAAAATGCCAAAAAAAAAAAAGTTCAAGTCAAAGTTCATTCAAAGTCAATAAAGCTAGTTCAATTCAATAAATCCAGTTCAATGCAATAAATCCAGTTCAATGCAATAAATCCAGTTCAATTCAATGAATCCAGTTCAATTCAATAAATCTAGCTCAATTCAATAAATCCAGCTCAATTCAATAAATCCAGCTCAATTCAATAAATCCAGTCCAATAATTCGGCTCAGTCCAATCCAATTCAAAAAAAAGAGTCAAAAAGCACACTGCGCACCATGGGGGTTAAATTGGGAACTTTGAGCTTTATTTCCCTTCTCCTTCTTAACCCTCAACCCTAGCCAAACATTACAACCACAAAATCCCTCTCCCCTGAGGCATTGTCCAAATAATCATCAAGAACTACGATGGTCTGATTCCATAAGGATACGTAGGAAGCCTTTTCTCGAGGTTCGACCCAATTAATATATGAATTTTTGAGGTCTACTCCTTCAATTAACTTGGCATTTTAAACACAAATTCTTAGTTCACCACCCGTCATAGGCTCGAGTTTGAACCAACATTAATTGAGCCAACCACATCAATTCCCTACATCATCACCCTTCAGTCACAAATTTTTAGCCTTTTTTTTCTTGCACCTACAACCTTTCTCTTTTCCACACCCTGGGGGCTTTCTCTGACTCTTCTCAACCTCATAGCTTTGATTTGACTCTTGTTCTCCTATTTGGGCGCGTCATACCCCATGCATAGCTTCATCAATTGGGCAATCTTCATCTTGCGGGAAATCTAACTCAAGTTCACGACTTGAGCTAGCCGGCCTTTTTTCTCAATGCTTTGGCCTCTTTATGCCATCCACAAAACAACTTTTCGTTCATCCATCCTTAGCCTACAGGCTGAGGGCTTACCTATCCATCTACCCCGCAAAAAGACTTACCCATCATCTCACATTCATGCAACCCTATTCATTCACTCATTCCACCCCAAATATAGCCTTCCCCACTTTTGTAATACTATACCTATTCACTTACTCCACCATAAATATAGCTTTCCCAACGGGCCGGAAGCTTGCTTATGATCGAAAGTCATGTCTTTGATTGATTGGGGCTTAAGATCGCTCCATTCCTATTTTAGAGAAGTACGGTACTATTAGTGGACCCCCATTGGTGATTCATTGCTTTGTCATACATAACATAGCATCCTACATGCACCACATTTCACGAACACCAATCACATCATGCATCATGCACCACAAGCATATCGCACATCATAATCATTTCATGCATAAATTCATATACATGCATAAGCATCACACACACTATACTTATGTACATCACAGAGCACAAAGCACACAAGGCTAGAGCCCATCTTTGTTGAATCCTTGAATCACTATATGTGATTGTTTTCTTGTTTAATTTGGTCATGAACCTATATATGCCTATATGGCTATGTACAGTTTTTCCTTGATATCTTTGCTCATGCAGCCCACACATGCTATTGCCTCGCCCCAACCATAATACTTTGACTTTCGTCTTGCGAGAACCTTCGTCTCTCCGGACTCAGTCAAAGTGGGGGCTTCTCATCATACGCACACTCCTTGTACAATTTTTTTCTGCCTCAACGGCCTCATCATCTTTTTTTTAACGGGTTTATTGTAATAACCCGAAATTTAGGGCCAGAAAATTTCGCGGTTAGTTAATATTATTTTATTGTCTTAAGTCCGAAAGGCGCGTTATTTGGACAGTTTAAATTTTGTTTTCTCCTTCTTATCTTGAAACTGGGCCTGAGGACCCATTTTCCCTCTTAGCATGGCCGGCCCTCCCTTAGTTTTGGGCCAAGCTTATTCCTACTTCCACTAATTAATTATTATTAGATGTAAGGCCTATTATGCCTAATCTATAATTATTTATTTAATTAGTATTATTAAATCCCTAGCCCTTACTACTTGTACCAATTCTCCCTAACTTGCTCAGCAAACCCCCATACTCCCTCTCATTCACGGCCCCCCTCCTTTATTTTCTTTAAATTGTTCTTTTTGTTCTCTTTAATTAAATAGGTAACAAAGCTCCTAACCTAATTACCTATTTTTCATATAACACTAAACTCACAAAAGAATCCTAAAAACTCCTCTAGCGGCCATGTGAAATTCGAACCATAAACAAGAAATTTTTTTGTTTCTCTTCCAGATTTAAGGTAACTAGACTATCTCATTTAAATTTGGTACAATTTAACTATATAGTTAATTAGGATTAAACTAGGAAAAATTAATAGAATTAGTGTCATGTTAGGTTAATATTGTTCGAACCATATGATATGTTGATCATGATATTTTTCTTGATATTTTATGTAATCTTTATGAATCTTTAATTGTTTTAATAAATTCTATGCATAAAATAATTTCTTTAATTGTATGTTTATATTGAATAATTGCATGTTAATTTGTTGAATCTTGTTCTAGGAATTTCGTGTAAATGTCGAGTAATATTAAATAATTTTGATGATAATTTCATGATATTTTCTTGAATTAAATTGATAATCTTGATTATTTAATTGTTTAATTAAAGCCTTAAATTAAAGTTATTATTTTGTTCATATTGTAAAAATGTCGAGTGACATATAGTATTTAAGGGAATTAAAAATCTGATTTTTATTGTTGAATCTTGATAAATCTTGAATTATTGTTTATAATCTTGATTTAAATCTTTGAATTAATCATGTTATTGTAATTCTTGAATTTAATCATAATATTGTTACTAATCAACATTGGCCGTGTAGTTCATGTATAATAAGGATTGATTTTGATCTTGTTATGGTTCAAATTTGATGATTTAATGTTTAAAGCATGATTTTATTTCTTATTATTAAGTTTATATGATTAATAATTGATAATTGTATTTAATTAATTTAAAGTGTTAATTTTGGTTATTTTAGGGAAGAACGTCGAGTGGCTCAAAATATGAAAAAGATGATTTTTATTTTGTTTTATGTAATACTAATTGATGATTGATAATTTATATGATTAATTTTTTATTTAATTGATTTATTAAATTGTTTATATGATTATTTAAGGAATTGATTTAATTGTTGTTTTGTCATGGAAAATGTCGAGTAACATGATAAAGGTTATGATTAATTTTAGTTTAATTTTTGGCTTATAATAATTTAGATTATGATTTTAGGAATTAATATAATTAAAGGAATTAAAAAGGAACTAATAAGATAAGTTACAATATGAAGGAAAAGAATAATATAATAATAAGGATAAAGTTATAAGATAATAATAAGTATTGGTCTCACGATGGCCATGTCGATAAGATAAGAAACTGACGCCTGTTTGGTGATACACGGGTCACCAGATTAGGTTAAGTCGAAGCCACTACCCTATTGCGGTCTCTGGGCAGTTCTGGATCTTAAGATGTGTAGTCGTCTAAGTAGTGGTACACGGGCTACTATTTAGGAGTTATGGCTATAGCTTAGGCTTAGTTCTTGCAAAGGAGAGCTACGGGTAGAATACACGGGTTCTTCCCGGCGCATTTTAGGAAAGTTGGGATGTACACAGGCATCCTTACGAGCTATAATGACCTGTCCATAAAGTTAAGAAGATGGATAAAAAATGGATTTAGGGTAATAATATGATAAGATAAGTATTATACGGGTTGGATATGATTATGTATATGTCAACGTATTTATATGTATGATTCTATGTAATGTATAAGTATAATATGTTAAGTCTTTTGCTGCGTACGTCTGATAAGTATGTATATAAGTATGTATTTAAGTATGTAATTATGTATGTATCTATGTATGTATTTATTTATGAATAAATGTATATGTATGTATGTATCCCTATACGTATTCTACAGGTATACCTTACATATTTATACGTATTTTGTACGTACTCGTATGTATTTCTATACGTATTTCGCAGGTACTTTACACGTATTTTATACGTATTCCTTACGTATTTTATAAGTATTTCTATACGTATTCCGTATGTATTTTTATACATATTTTGTATGTATTTTTATACGTATTTCGTATGTATTTTTATACGTATTTCCATGTATTTTTGTATGATTTTCTTGGTTAATTCTATGACATTATATGGTTAATGGTCCCTCATATAAGCGGGACAGCCTAGTTACTCGCCACTGACGGTGGACCTCCCCCCCCCCATTTCAGGTGATGATGCAGACGCATAAGTGGGCCTACGTTTGGTTCGGGTCGTGTGCTTTATTGAGTTTTATAGAGAGAACCCGGAGTCTATCTTATGCTATTTTATTTCTTTATTTCTTAGTTCCGCCCAGTTTGTTGGGAAAGACAACTTGAGTTGTATTTTGGATTTATTTAAGGACTTTTGAGACTTTTTATTTAATTATTAGTTAATAAATGGAATAATGAACTTTAACATTAATAATGTTCTTTAAGTTTTGACACCGGTGATTATGGCAAGCTAGGAGTAAGTTTTAATAAATTGTTATTTGTGTTTTTATTTGATTTGTTATTTGTGTTTATTTAAGGAATTCACAATTTCAATTGATTCATATTTATTTTTAGGTTTTTCAATTTCTATGCATTACTCTCTCTTTCAAATTCTAAACCCCCTGCCCCCCTGTTGCACCCCCCTGGCCTGGCCCTGATGCACCCCCTGCTACTCTAAACCCCCTACCCCTCCCCCCTGCTCAACCCCCCCTCCCTAGCCTGGCCCCCCTACCCCTCCCTCCCCTGCCTGGCCCTGCTGCACCCCTCCCCCCCCCCTCCCTGGCCTGGCCCCCCTACCCCTCCCTTGCCTGGCCATGCTGCACCCCCTGCCCGCCATTGCTGCAGCCCTTATGTATGATACTCGAGTATATTTGTTTGACATGAATGTTTGATAACAAACGGAAGGATAACTTGTTTTTATATATAGTGCATAGATATTGCATATGGTGAAGTTCATCCTCAAGTAGCGCGTGATATTATTCCAGGACATGCTGAGGGTAATGATGATGAGGTCAACATCTACGCAAAGAAGCGTACATCACAAAGGAAAAAAAAGCTGAACAAAATGACGAGGGGCAACCCCAACGAGCGTAGAGAGGCCAAGAAGAGAAGGATAGTGGAGGAAGAAGGTAATCTTAGCTTTTTTGTACATTTTCGTTATCTTTTTTTATGCTTTGTATGTTTCATTAATATTTTTTATATGTTTTATCTGTTGATGCAGGCCAACCTCAGTCACCTCACTGACCTCAGTCACCCCAACAACCTCAGTCACCTCAAGAGCCACCACAACAGCCAGCAGAGCCACAACAACAACAACAACACCATGAACAACAACCATCACCCCAACATCAACAACAACAACAATTTCAGCATCAACCACAACGGCAACTCCAGCAGGAACAAGAACAAGAACAGCAACAACAACAACTGCAACTTCAGCAACAACAACAACAACAACAACAACAACAACATCAGCATCAACATCAGCAACAATTTCAGCAGCAACAACAACGACAACTTCAGCAGCAGCAACAACAACATCAGCAACAACAACAGCAGCAACAACAAGGGTAACTTCAACACGAAGAAGAACAACAACAACAACGACAACTTAAGCAACAACAACAACATCAGCATCAACAACAACAGCAACCACATCAACAATAACTGTCACAAGAACAAGGCACACAACAGCACCTGCAGAAGCAACCACAACAACACCAACCACAACAGCAACAACATGATGAACATCAAGATGAAGATGAAGATGAAGATGATGATGGTGACAGCACGGAGGTTTTGATCAGAATGTTTGAAAGGGACGAGAGTTTGAAGGTGATTGTAACGACCCGACTCGCTTAAATCTGCGCGGAAGAAACCGACGAGTCGAATAGTTAAAAACTACAACTTAAAATACTTAAGAAATAAAACTAATTCCTCAAATATTATTATTAAACCACAAAAGTACAAATACCCACAAGTTTGTACATAACTAGCCCAAAAGTCAAACTAAAAATATTAAAATATGAATAACTCTAACCACATGTCAGAGTCAAAACATAACATATAGAAGTCCTTACAATAGTCAAAAAACTATCTAAAAACAACTGAAACAGAAAATACAATAAAAACAACAGTAAACGTCGCTCGCCCAACCCAAAGCTAAGCAAGAGTATCATCGTCAGAAATACCTGAAAAATATACAACAGTCCACCATCAGTGGCGAGTAACATAACTGACTCACCCTAATGGGAATACACATGCACATAGCATAAATCAAACATCAATAACCACAATTAAATCCCAAACAGACACGAGAACATCCTCAAACTCGTAATCTCAACTCGACTCAACTCGACATCCAACCTAACTCTATCTTTGGCGCAATCATTCAATTTCTAGACCGGACTGTGCTCGTACGAACGCATCTTACGCGCTCGAACTTTCTACCATGTTCGGATTTGAGAATCTTACTCCCAAACCCCATGAAACCAATCTTACTGGAAATCCATGTCCCGTGAAACCAATCTTACTGGAATTCACGAAGATCACATAGTATGACTCCAACTACCCCAATACCGCGGATGGGTTAGGGGCAACGTCTTAACCCGAAAACCAAGAATCTTACTCTAAGTTTAGGGTGTCTAGAAACGAAATCAAGCTAAATAATTCAGTTAATTCATTTACTCATTTTAATCATATTATTCGTTATTACCTCAACTTAACTAAACTAAGTTCAAGAACTGCCTAAAGCCTCGATTCTCGAATTTAATCTAGCTAAAACGTCGAAGTTATTCTCAAGAACTGCCTCTAGCCTTATTCTTGAGTCTAACCAATCATCATACATTAATCTTTAATCATTCTTTAATCAACTCAATCCTAATCTTTAACTTTCTTTGCTATTTAAACCGTTTTCTTTAACTTACAAGATTCAATCAAGAACTCATAAAGACTCATCAAGAACTCATAAAGAACTCATAAAGAACTCATTCAAGATTCAAGATCTCCAACCAAGAACTTAATCAAGATTCAAGATCTTCAACCAAGAACTCATCCAATCATACAACTACACGCATAACATCACAAAAATCAACATAAACTTATCCAAAATTCATCAAACTTAAACACACTAATCATGATCATATAACAATGTATAACTAATCATAAAATCACGAAAATCATCACTAAAACATCATGTAAACACATAAAAATCAGATTGTATAATCATACATAAAATCATGAATAAACATCAACAAGCATCCTAAACATGCATTTAATCTATACTATAAACAAGGTATACCAATTAAGTTGAATTAGCATGTTACCTAATCAAATCTTGAACGTTAAACCAACCAAAAACATGCTGCCCGGAACGAGTCTTGCACGGTCATCATATACGCATGGCACGGCACAAAACACGGCTGCCCAGTCAGCAACACGCAAGGCTGCTGCCCAGTCAGCACCTCCACGCAAGGCTGCCCCCAACAAGCCACGAGCACCGCTACCACCATAACACGGACCCAAAACCACTCCGAACTAGTGATCTTGAATGAGGCAATAAAGGCTAATTGTGTGTTTATTAACTTAAAGATCAATGGAGGTTGAATCTATAAGTTTTGGGGTTGAAGATTTGATGAACAAAGGTTGAATGCTTTAGAGCCAAAAATGGCGTGTAGGAGCAAGGCAATGGAGAGAGTGATTGCCTTTAAAAAGGAGATGGCAAAAGATAATCATATGACAAAAATGGTCTTAAGGCCTTACTAACTCCTCTATTTATAGAGGTTAGTCAAGGTGTGAACATGAAGCAAGTGGCAAAACTTGCCATCAAATACAAGGAGGGGCCGGTTATGGGTTTAATAAAATGGGCTCAATGCTCACTTGGGCCATTTGCACTAATTCATGACTAAACATGATTAATTTGCACTTGGCCCAAAACTAATTAATTAATTAGAAAATTAAATAATAAAATTCTAATTAATTAAAGTAGAATAAAATTAAGAAATACTAAACCATTAAATAAAATGGTTACACAACAGCAGTTAAAATGGTCTAAATAAATTTAGACCATGCACCGGAACAAACTAATTACAAGAAAAAATAAATACGAAACTAGCCCAAAATCTGGGGCGTTACAGTGATTCTCGAAAGACTTGGTACAGAGGACACGGCGCACGAGGACGATGGCGGTGATGAGGAGGACGGAACAAATCAAGAGCCGAAAAGAACAAGTAGGGCCCAACGTGTCCTCAAACCTTCTAAGAATCATTCATGGCTTCCTAAATCATGAAGGATTAACAGAAAGAAGGTTGTGAGACTAGTATTGGAGGTGCCAAGTCGCATTCCATCGTAAGTTATATACTATAATTAACTTTGTAATTCAATTTTATTGTCCCTTGCATGCTAATTCACCTAATCTTGTCCCTTGTCATATAGGTTCAATCCAGTAATACTCTCGTGCTGTGCGGAGGACGTAAGGATATCTCATTCTGTTGGGGTTGCATCATCATCATCAATGGTCGACAAACAGGTATTCATTGTATTATATCAAAGTTTCTTGTGTAAGTATTTGTTCTAAATTGTGTTGAATGAACAAACAGTATGTTGCTGTAGCTAGCCGACTTTATACCAAAGTCTGGGCTGAGAAGTGGATTGGCCGTGCTAAGCGATTGATGTTGACACCTAACTTTTCTGTAAGTAGTGTAACCAAGCCATCACACAAGTGTAATTTAATTGTCATTAGTACATTTTTTTAATTGTATAAATTATGTCATTGTAGAAGGATGTTTTGTCTTCAAAAATCACCCAAAAGGAAATATTGAAGACCCACAACTCCCAGCTCAACCCTTGCAATGCCGATGAGTTAAACTCGGTAAATATTTCTCACATACATTTCTAGTAAATAAAGTTTTACAACTGAAATTTCTATTAATAATGGTTTAAATTATGTAGGTCTTTGTTCCAGTTAGTTCATTTGGAAAATGGTGGGCAATATGCTTTTCTTTTAACAGGAAAGAAATACGGCTCATTGATCCTACTGCCACACTTGTCAAGAGTCAAAGACAAGCTTCGATGAAAATGGTTCTATGAAATTTAGTTTTTTTTAAAGATTTTTTTTATTGGTTTTATTATGTTATGTTTATTTACAAACGACATCTTTGTAGGCCAAAATGATTGGGAAACTAGTTGTGGGTCTGCCCAAGGATGAAATGATTTCCTCGTGGCCATGTATTGAAGTTCAGTTCAGCAATCCCTGTGACAAGTAAGACTACTAGTATTGGTTTCATTATATGTTTTATACGTGGTATAAAAATTAATTAGGTTGGTTAATAATAATGTTTATATTAATGTAGGTTATCATCAGGAGCCTTAATGCTTGTTGTCATTAAGGATTTTGCGGTTCGTATGCGGGATCAATACGATGGGGTAAGAACTAAACCGTTCATGTAAACCGTTCATGTAATAGTAAAACCTGATATATTTGTGAAGTCAGATGAAGATATTTTTTTTTTAATTTTAATTCCCATTCTTTAATTTTAATTTTAGGCCATTGGTGAGGTAGAGCGGAGTTGGTTGATCACTGAAGATGTCATGTCTGAACATAATGAAGCTTTGGCCGAAGTGAAGGAATTATTCAAGTTGTTACATATGTGACGAACATTCCAACTTATGTAATATGTAATTAATAACTATCATTTGTATTATATTTTTGTAAATTAATTTCAACTTTGTAGGGGGGTAAGTAGGTGATATTCAAATTTTTGGGAGAAATTAATATTCACCCGTAGACTAAAATGAATATCACCTAATGTCTTAGGGATGGTTATTTTTTTTTTTTTGGTTAAATGAATATCCCCTATTGTTTTGTAGTCAAAATGTTGATATGACTAACTAACTATATGGCAAAATTATATAACTTTATTTTATCAGGACAATACTTATGACACATGGACAACAATATATTATACAAACATTATAGACAATATATTACATGAAAATTAATACATTTTATTGTAATACATTATAGATAATAAATTACATAATACTTTAAAAACCTACGCGACAACAATACATAATACATTAAAAACACATGACTGGCTAACGCCCGCCCAACATCATTAGATTGCATCTTAATCTAGAGTCAACTAATTAAAAGTGACTTACCTGCCAATTGCACTTACCTTACCTTTCAATTGCACTTACCTTGCAATTGCTCCAAATATGTAAGCTCCTTCGTAAACCGTCATGTTACGGTGATCAATAATCATGGTGACATTGTTGGTCTTCCGCCCCTCAACCTTGCTCATAGTTCGTACAATCGGGTTACTTTAGTTGTCAATGGTAGATGAAATTGTTCTACCACATCATTTGTTTCACAACTCCTAACGCGAAAACTTATGTTAGGGTTCTCTACTGGTGGTCCCGGATGTTGTGTTACCATTACAGGAGTGCAGCGGTCCTATGACATTTGTTGGATAAAATTAAATTAAATATAATTAAAACCCACTAGGTGGATTAATTATGTAATGTAATTTGCAAAAAACAAATTGGAAGAGCTTTACCTTTTCATAAACACGGACTACATCGTTGTCGACGATTCCTCTAGAAAATGGGGTATCATGTGGACTAAGTAACCTGTTACGATGGAACAACCTAATGTCGTTCGAACGCATTCCTACGCGAGCAACTTGCATGTAAATTATCTGAAACCTTGTATCAACACCAAGTCGGTAGTACTCTCCGTCATCCTGTATACCGTCACTGCCCTTAACCAAAAAACAACATGTTGGTGAGTTGGCACCCCATGTGTTGTTGATCACCACGCTCCCGTTACTATCACCTGAACTTTCTGAGTTTGATGCACTGTTTAACTCTGAGGAATAAGCCATATGAGTAACTTTCAAGTGGTTATATGTAAGACTCTAAATAGGAGAGAGTCTTTGTGGGATGGTTGTATTTATAGAAGGAAGGCAATGGTTGTATGCATCATAGAAATATATTATAATATTAGTTGTGGGGTACCTTGCCTTGTCTTGTTGCTTCAAATTCTTCTCTTGTAGACCATGTGTGGCACATTATATTACTACTTGTAAAACTCCACCAATATAAATATCCACAATATGTTCTTAACAATCATTAACTCACATAACATTTTTTTCATATAATGGCAAATATAATTCCTCTCATTCTTCACTATACATTCCACCTTTAGACTACTTTTACATCAGGGATACTCCTACATCAATGTCATTTTGGGAGTGGCCTATGAGTAGTTGTCATGAAATAAATTTTAATGACTTCACGTACGTAATAGTGCGCAAGAATAGCAATGTTGAGGAATATGAAGTTGTTAATGAGGTTACTCTCCAGGCTATAGTTGCATGTCCACAAAGTCCGTGGGGAGAGGAAGCGGGCTTGAAGGACATGAAAATGGTTGGTAGGGATGGATGTTTGGCCCCTGCCTTCATCCCCCATGTCGTAGACATGTATGGTAGGTAAGATATTTTGGCCACATTCCGAAAACTACAACAGGGTGGTGGACACAGCTATAGAGGGACCACAAGGGTAGTTCCAAATTTTATAGCCAACAATATCGACCCAATGCCAACCATTCGCTTTGGCGGACCCGTGTTTGAGATTGGAAATAAAGAGTTCGAGTTGGAGTTTGGTTGCTACACAGATAATGTTGTCATCTATAGGGCTGCACCACAAATTACTCATTTGAAGTTCATAGTGGCAATGAGTTCATATACACTGCGTCCCGAGACCCGCCACCATAACGTATGGATCAGTGGGAAGTCTGTACTTGGAAAACGTCCACTCCACCCACGATCAATTGTAGTTGTTTGGAATGTTCGTCACGCAGCAAGCCCATCATTCTCTTCCAATTATAATAAGTTAATTAACCTACATAACCCAATTGTTGTCCTACTTCTCGAAACTAGAGTCCATAAATGTACATGGTTAAGATTGCTGGATACTAGGATAGGGGACCTAGATTGGGTAATTAGTGAAAGTGTAGGCGTACAGGGTGGGGTGGTATGTCTTTGGAACAACGATCGTGTGCGGGCTGAAATACTAACAAATAACGACGAGGATGCATGCATGGTTGGTCATATTAAGGTAAGTTAATGATACAAATCATTAGCTATTAAGTATTTGTTGTAAGATAAAAAGTTGGAATTAATATATTGATGTTATGTATTTACAGTCGCTAAAAGATAGCGGTGATTCAAGCAGCAATTCGGAAGAATGAGCACCCTACAACGAGGAACAACGCCTCTTTTTATATTAAGTATTTTTAGTTATTATGTGTACTTTTAGTTAAATAGTTTAGTTTAAGAATTTACTTTCAATAATAATAATAATTAAGTATTTTTGGTTAATTTAGTTTTAACCATATTTATGTGTACTTTGGATTAATTTAGTTTTAACCATAATTATGTGTACTTTTGGTTAATTTAGTTTTAATAATAATTTATTTTAAGTATTTTTATTTATTTTAAAAATTAAACATATTTAAAATAAAGTGAACAATAAAAGTGAATTAAATTAAAAGGGAATACAAGGAGAGTAGAAAAAAAAAATACACCACATTAAAAAAAAAAAATTACAAAACATAACAAACAACAAATTAAAGAAGTACGGCATAACAGGTTGGGCAGTTAGCCAGCAGCACGAACATCAACTTCAATAAACCGTGCTAAAGCACGGTGCTGAGCCTTCAGTTTCGCAGTGCGATTTTCACTGGTACTACGACTTATTTGGAATCTCAGACACAACTTCTACATCATAGACCACTATCATGTGCCTACATATAATCCCCCTACTCTCAAATAGCTTACAGCTACATGATGCTTCCTTTGATTCTCTATTGTAGAGAACCTCATACTTCCTTCGCTTCTCCGTTGCTATCTCCTTCTGTGTCTCCTTCTTGAAGGTGTACACTCTATCTAGGAAAACGAATTCAAAGTTGGTAGTACTAATCTCATTCGTTGAGACAATTCTCACGTAGATAGTTTTAATACACTCCATCTGAACCTCACTTAGTTTCGCAGCCGTGTAGTACTTCCTAAAAGTACGCTCCAGTGGAAAAGTGGTAAACAACTTCTGGTTGAACCTAAGTGAATCAGCATCCGCTTGCCTCTCATCGTTTGCACGGCACTCAAGCGCTTTTATGTACTTCTGCACAAACTCAAACAGTTTGGTCTTCTTCGACACATACCCATAAAAAAAACTGTTAATGCTTTCCGATCGCTGCGTGCTCTTCATCCCAGCCCAAAAAATGTGGTTCATGTATGCCGGAACCCACATTTCTCTTTCGGCAAAAAGACCTGCACAATAGCAGTCATGAATAAATATTAATGAAATTTAATTTTATCATTAAAAACAAAAAGAAAAAACACATAATTGCTTCATTACCTGAGAGCCATTCATTGTCATCAAGATTATACTTCCGTATGACAAAGTTCCACTCTTGCTCGAACTCCTCGGCAGTATGACTATCATATATTGCATTAAGCAACTCAGTATTCATTGCGTCATAGGTCTCATATGCACCAAGTTTCTTAGCAAACTTCATAGTGATGTGCCATAGGCACCATCTGTGCCTTGTTTGAGGAAATGCTTTTGCCACAGCCTTCCTCATAGCTGCGTCCTGGTCGGTCAAAAATCCATCAGGAGCCTTGCCCCCCATGCATGACAACCATGTCTTAAATACCCACTGGAAAGTCTCAGCATCCTCATGCGATACCAACGCGCATCCCAGCAGTATACTCTGCCCATGATGATTCACCCCGACAAAGTTCCCAAAGGGTAACTCATACTCGTTTATGATGTAGGTCGAATCAAAGGTGACAACATCTCCAAAGTCACCATATGCAGACCTGCTCCTAGCATCAACCCAAATCACATCCTTTAGTCGATCCAACTCATCCAAACGGTAAGCATGAAAGAACTGAGGATTATCAGCACTCATTCTATTTAAGTACGAGTACATGGCATTCGCATCACCACCTTCCAACCGAAGCCTCCTATCTTTAGCTAACTCATTCCTTAGATCTCTTTGAGTGAGTGCAAGGTTATCATAACCATTCCTCTCGTGCGCTAGCGACCGGTGAATCTGGGAAATTTTAACCCCTCCGCCGTAGTAGTCATTGAACAACCTCTTTTTAATCGATGGGTTCCATTCATCTTGGCGATAACAAGGTATATACTTGCTCCTTGATGGGGTGGGGTTGTGATTCTGGTGCTCAAGCTCTAGCTTCTTTATAGTCCATACCCCTTCTTTGTTACCACTTGCATAGAGCATAGCAGGGCAATTACAACGCTTCGACTTCCCCTCCGCAATACGTACACCATCATAGCTTGCACCTGTTTGTCTTTGCACACCACTCTGGTGTTGGATCACAAGATCCTTTGTTGCATGCTCTTCACTAGCATGCTCTTGGATCACAACATCCCTTATTACAGTTTTGGACCTAGTACTTGATGCGGGTGCATCCAGCCCCCACATCTCACACCTCCATATCACATTACGGTATTGTTTGGTTTGCTTCCCAGCCTGCTGCCTGTAACCAGCCCCCACCCTTACAACTACAAAACCAGTCTGCTTCGCGTAGCACCGAAAATGGGTGTCTACCTCCTGCCAAGATTCATAGACCATACCCACTTCAGGGGTGGCAACAGTTGTGTCAAGAGATAAATCACGTGGCAACGGACTAGTTTGGAGCTGCATAGTATCCATAATATCCCTATTATCCAAGTCTATGGTGTTCGTTGGGTTGGTTTCAACGTCTTCCTTGTCCCCCAGTTCTACTACATTAAATGGCTTGTGAACAACATTTTCCCCCGTATTCTCCATCAAAAACAATGCATTTTCCTCCATACTGAAAGAATAAACCCAAACAAATTTCAACTAAAAGTATCAATTTCAACTTATCAAGTTTGGTAACTCACCTAAACCTAAAACCAATTTCAGATAAATAAATTATTTTTCTAAATGAAAATCATAAATTAAGCTCAATAATATTAGTATGGGGCCTAGTTTTTTTTAAGCTCCTCAATAGTGGGTATAATTTAAATTAAATTATAAGATTTTATGATTATACTCCAAACATGTGAACAACAAAACATTCATTCCTCCAAATACAAACATTCATCCAAATTTGAGATATACTCCAAACAAGTTTCCAACAGAACAAAATTCTATGTTATGATTATAATTATAAAATGATTGTTCACATCTCAATATTGCAGTAATTTAAATTTAAAATTAAAAAAAAAATTATACGGCTATGAGCTAAAGATATACTCCATTCCTAATTTAAGGTGAAATGCAACAAATCCAAATAATTTAGAGAACAAAATCCAAGTAATTTAGAGAACAATTACCTAGATTAGTCGTAGACCACTCCACCTCTGTCATCGACCACGGTGCCTCGGTGTCCACCAATCTAGCTCTGCCACTTCAGCCCTCGACCACGGTGCCTCGGTCTCGACCACTCCACCTCAACCCTCAACCTTCAACCCTCAACCTTCAACCATCAACCCTCAACCTTCTTCTTCTCTCTCTTCTCTAAAAATGACGATTACTCCACCTCTACCGTCGATCACGGTGCCTCGGTGTCGACCACTCCACCTCTGCCACTGCTGCCCTCTCAACCCTCAACCTTCAACCTTCTTCTCTCTCTTCTCTCTTCGAAAATGACGTTTTTTTTTTTTTTTTTTACAATGGAAGTCTTCAGCAAGTAGAGTGAGCAAGTAGCACGCGATGAAGAGAAAAAATATCACGCGAGAGCACGTGGGAAGTAACCCCGTTAGTTAACAGCTTTGCAATTTATTTTTTTTATTGTGTGCTAATGAAATAGCAGCTAAGAGCTGCTACTTCTCGACAACTAGCACCCCCCTTCCTACTAAAACCGACCCCCAAAAATAGGCCCCAACTACCCTCCCCTTACACACGATCAAATCCCTACATAATAGGGCTGACCAAGACTTCCTCTTTTACAAGCACACGTTCAACATCAACCACCCACTACGCTCCCTTCAACGAATCTGGCCCACTTCACACCATGGCCCAATCACTCCTTGACTGAATACCGGCCCAAACACTAACTGTAACGCCCCTGATTTTATTGCTATTTCTGTCATGTATTTATGTATATTCATGTGATTTGGTGTATGGTCCAAAATTTATTTTGGACTATTTATTTTATTTTATGTGAATAATTTCGATTAAATTCGAATTATTTTATTTTGATTAATTATTATTTATTTTAATTATTATTTAATTAATTAGAATTTTTATTATTTAATTTTCTAATTAATTATTTAATATTTCTGCGCTAAATCGATTTAAGCATGATTAATCATGCAAGTTTTTAATTAGCCCAATTAATCACCAAAAGCCCAATTTTGGCCCAATTGCAAGACTTGGCCGGTTTCTCCCATTTTATGTGGCAAATTTTGCCACTTGCCATGCATTCACACCTTAACTTGCTTCAGGAGTTGCGCGAGGGTCAGCAGAACGACCCGCAGTTAGCTAGGATTCGAGAGGCTCTACGGCAAGGCAAAGCCGTAGGTTTCGAGATCCCTTCCGATGGTAGTCTGCGATTCCGAGGGAGGTGGTGTGTACCGGACTGTTCTGATCTTAGGAACAGAATTATGTCTGAGGCGCATAACTCGCCCTACTCTGTTCATCCTGGAGGTAACAAGTTGCACCAGGACCTTAAGGGCCAATTCTGGTGGCCTAAGATGAAGAGGGATGTAGCAGAGTTCGTAGCTCAATGTTTAGTCTGTCAGAAGGTTAAAATCGAGCACCAGAGACCAGGAGGTCTGTTGCAGCCACTACCGATTCCGACCTGGAAATTTGAGTCGGTATCTATGGACTTTGTGGTTAGCTTACCCACCTGTAATGGGCTTGAATGCCATTTGGGTAATTGTGGATAGGTTGACCAAGGTCGCTAGATTCATTCCGATGAAGATGACCTGGTCTATGGAGCGTCTAGCAGAGGCGTATACTCAGGATATTATCCGACTTCACGGAGTTCTGAGGGAGATCGTTTCTGATCGAGATCCGAGATTTCTGTCTCGTTTCTGGAAATCAGTTCAGGAAGCCTTTGGGACGAAGCTGAAGTTGAGCACCGCTTTTCACGCGGCGACTGATGGTCAGACTGAGAGGACCATCCAGACTTTAGAGGATATTCTTCGAGCATGCACTCTGGAGTACCATCAGTCCTGGGTACGTATGCTTTGTTTGATAGAGTTCTCCTATAATAGTAGCTATCACTCCAGCATCGAGATGGCTCCGTACGAGGCCTTGTATGGCAGGAAATGTCGGAGACCGATATGTTGGAATGATATTAGTGATTCTGTGGCTTTAGGACCTGAGATGGTATGAGATACTATCGAGAAGGTCCGAGTCATCCGGTCTAAGATGCAGGCCGCTCAGAGTCGTCAGAAATCCTACGCTGATAATTGACGTAGACCGCTGGCTTTCGAGGTAGGTGACAAAGTATTGCTTAAGGTTTCATCGTTCAAAGGAGTGGCACGCTTTGGTCAAAAGGGGAAACTCCGACCGAAATATGTGGGACCTTACGAGATACTGGAACGAGTTGGGGAGGTGGCATATCGATTGGCATTACCACCTAGTTTGTCTAATGTGCATGACGTATTCCATGTTTCCCAGCTAAGGAAATATGTACATGATCCTACCCACATTATTCCAGTGCAGTCGGCCACGTTTGAGCCGAATCTGACTTTTGAGGAGCGACCCGTCCAAATCTTGGATCGGGAAGTGAGGACCCTTCGGCGTAAGCAAGTCCAGCTTGTCAAGGTGTTGTGGAGAAATCAACACCATGAGGAGGCGACTTGGGAGACAGAGGCGTCCATGAGGCAGAAGTACCCGGAGTTGTTTGAGGGTGAGCGATCTCCTTTGCCTTAAATTTCGGGATGAAATTTCTTTGAGGAGGGGAGGTTGTAACGACCCTGATTTTATTGGTATTTCTGTCATGTATTTATGTGATTTGGTGTATGGTCCAAAATTTATTTTGGACTATTTATTTTATTTTATGTGAATAATTTCGATTAAATTCGAATTATTTTATTTTGATTAATTATTATTTATTTTAATTATTATTTAATTAATTAGAATTTATATTATTTAATTTTCTAATTAATTATTTAATATTTCTGGGCTAAATCGATTTAAGCATGATCAATCATGCAAGTTTGTAATTAGCCCAATTAATCACCAAAAGCCCAATTTTGGCCCAATTGCAAGCCTTGGCCGGTTTCTCCCATTTTATGTGGCAAATTTTGCCACTTGTCATGCATTCACACCTTAACTAACCTCTATATATAGGAGGGTTAGTAAGGCTTAAACAACATTTTGCTCATTTTCCATCTTAAACACATTAGCTCACCAAAGTTTAAACATAAAAACTCCCTCCATTTGTCCCCTTGTCACACGCCATTTTTGGCTCATCAAAATCAACCATTTGTTCATCATCTTTTCAAAACCCAAACTTAAAGATTCAACTTCCATTGGTCTTTAAGTATCAAAACACAAACTAAACCACATAATTTGCATTCAAGATCACTAGCTCGGGTTTGGTTTTGGGCTCTTGTTCGTGTGGGTTGTTCGAGTGGTGTCCGTGTGGTTGAAGCCGTGTGTGCAAGAGGTGGTCCGTGTGGTTGAAGCCGTGCAGCAGGACCGTGGTTCGAGTGGAGCCGTGTTCGTGTGGGTGCAGCCGTGGGGTGGCCGTGCTGGGCAGTCGTGCAACTCGTGTGGTTCGTGTGCAAGAACCGTGGTGCAGGCCGTGTGGTAGTGCCGTGTGGGTGCGAGTGTTGGGGCCGTGTGGCTCGAATTCCAGGCTGCAATTTGTGTTGAAATTGTGTGTAATCCTTAATAAGGTAACATACTTTCTCAAACTAATTTGGTATACTATGTTTCATAGTATGAATTAAATGATTAGATTAGACAATTTGATGATTTGTAACCATGTATATGTATGTGTTATAATCTGAAATTTTGGATGGTTTTTATGATGATTTCTCTTGAATATGTATATTTCATGATTGAATATGTTAGTATTAAGTTTGAAGATATTCATGTTCAAGTTTGATGAATTTTGGATATTAGGAAGTTGATGATTTTATGTGTTGAATTGTTGAAGTTATGCGTGTAATTTGATAAAGTTGGGATGAGTTCTTTGTTCTTGAATGAGTTCTTGGTTGAAGTTCTTGAATCTTGATTGACTTCTTGATTGAAGATCTTGAATCTTGGATGAGTTCTTGATGAGTTCCTTAAGTTCTTTTTAAGTTCTTGATTGAATCTTTGAAGATAAAGAAAGGTAGTTTTAATTAAAGAAAGTTAGTTGTAATTTAAAGAAAGTTAAAGAAAGGTTAAAGATTGATGTTTGAGGTTCTAAGTTTAATTGGTTTACATGTTATTTCTTGAGTCAAGGCGTAAGATGCAACTTAAGAATTAACTAAGAATGTAAACTTCGATTAAAAGTAAAGATTAGCTTGATTTCGCTACTAGACGCCTGAAACTTAGAGTAAGATTCTTTGTTTTTGGGTTAAGACGTTGCCCCTATCCTATCTGCGGTATTGGGATAGTTGGTGGTCTTACTATGTTGTCTTGGGATATGGATTTCCAATAACATTGGTTTCATGGGATTTGGGAGTAAGATTCTCAATCCTGACATAGTAGAAAGTTCGAATGCGTAAGATGCGTTCGTACGTGCATAGTCCGGTCTAGTATGTGAATGATTGCGCCAAAGTTAAGATTTGTTAATTAATGATCAAGTTAGTCGTGTAAGCATGATTAAGTGATGTTGTTATTGTTGGTAGTATGATATGATGATTCGTATGGTTTGATGTATGTTGGCATGTTTGGTTTAGTTGTTTGATTTGTGCTATGTACTTGTGTATCCCCGTTAGGGTGGAACGGTTATGTTACTCACCACTGACGGTGGACTGTTGTTGTTTTTCAGGTAACTCTGATGATGAGGTCCTTGCTTAGCTTTGGGTTGGGCGAGTGCCGTTATTTCATAGCATTTGTATTATTGTTTTACGATATTTTCTAGTTTGAACTCTAGTAGTAGTACTTGTATACTTCTCTAACTCTGACATATATTTGGAGTTTACGTTTGATAGTAGTAGTAGTATGACTTTTGGGATTAGTTGTGTACAATCTTGTGGGTAATTGTACTTTTGGTTTAGTATATATAATCATTTCGAGGTTTTGTTTTTAATTTTAAGTATTTTAGTTTGTTAGTTCTGACTATTCGACTCGTCGATTTCTTCCGCGCCGGTTTAAGCGAGTTGGGTCGTCACACTAACTAGCTAAGAAAGGGTTTGACTCCCATGTTACATCGTTTAGCTTCTTAATTGAAGCTTGACAGTTGACAGGAATCACAGGAGCATTTTCATGAATCAGCTTGCTCAAATGTGGAATATGTTTATTTATCAAGCCTCTAATATATTACGACATGGCTCTATTTGGTTAATAATATATTACGACCTGTTTGGCTATCAATTAATGAATTAAAGTGAAGTTTTTAATTAAATTTTATTTTGTTTCTTCTTTTTTTTTTTTCACGCTCTTTGCCTTTCAATCAACATGTTTTTGATTTGGGTTATTCTCATGTGCTGGTACACCTTAAAAGTTAACAAATCTCTGGTACACCTAAGTTTTTTAAATTTTCAATAACAAATTTGAGTTTTTGACAATTTACAAACGTGACATTTATTAACCAAAATCGTTAACTACTTGCATCGATTTATGTGCAATTAGTTTGTGTGACGAATAAATTACACAATCAAAGGTTTTTTTGGGTCATTCTAGCCCTTAATGCATGGTCAAATTTGATGTCAAAATTTGCCAAAAAAAAATGACAATTATATTCATCATCAAATTTGTGCTAAAAACTAAAATGAATAGTAATTTAACGGAATATTATGTTTTTAAACGAAATATTCCTTCTAAATGTCACGTTTGAGAATTGTCAAAAACTCAGGTTTGTTATTGTAGATTTAAAAAACTTAGGTGTACCAGTGGAATTTGTTAAATTTTCAGGTGTACCAGTGGGAATAACCCTTTTGATTTCTAGATTCCTCTCTCTACTGTAGCTTTCTTAGATTTTACATATAATTCATTATTATATGCAATCATTTGGAAATTTAGGAGTTGAAAGTAAAGGATTTTAATTGATTTAGAATTAATACATCTGTTTATTATTATATTTAATTTTTTATCTGGTTCGTTTGGATTAATATTAGGTTCTCTTTTATATATCATGCTTAATGCTTAATTAGAGGCTTTACTCAACATTGGGTCATGCTTAATTAGAGGCTTTACTCAACATTGTTAGAGATTAATCTAGAAAATTCTAGTTGAGTCATGCATAATATGATATGTTCTAGAAAAAATCTAGTAAAATGTTGTAGAGATTGAAGAATAGAAAAATCTAGAGATAAGAGATATTAGATTAGTAGAACTCTCTTGTATTAGATTAGTTTAGAAAACTCTAGAATGGTTTATGTAATTAGTATAAATAGGCATAAGGGCATAGCCAAGGAGATGTGAGCCAAGTAGAAAAGAGCCAAATAGAAGTAAGTTAAGTCAAAGAGAGCTCCACCAAAATATTAGGAGAGGTAGAAACAAAGGATTCTACAAAGAGAGAAAGAGAGTAAGAGACATGAGCTCTTACAATTTCTCACAATATATCAACAATGAAAATATTTTCTTGAAATATCAATTTGGGCCCATAAAACTTCCTCGTGCGCCCAAATTTCCATCATCATTTACTCGTTCATATGGTATCTAATTGTGAATCGTGTCCGTTGATTAATTTTTGTAGTTTTGATTGATTGCGAGCGAGATTGTTGTAATGAGAGTTTGGCAATGGAACAAGGGATGGGAATTACAAAATTATAAAGCTAAATGAGAGGAGAACAATTGTATTCTTATAATTATTTAGTCTTTTTCTTAAGTTCGATATTTTGGGTCTTAGGCATTATTGTTGTTGTACGTCTTTTAGTTTTATTTTCTTCATTTTGATGCTTATTGAAGAGCACTCATGCATTTCAAAAGCGTAGTTCTATATGTTTAGTTAGAAATCTCATATTTTCGGTTCTTAAAATGATGTTTGATAAGTGCTATAAATTTCTCTAGACAACTGACATTATGCTTTTCATTTTTCAGAAAACTCCCTTACTATTTACATGTTGAAAGCTGCTATCCATGAACAACTGAAGCTAAAACTATGTTCAACCATCATTATTGATGGTTTATAATCACTTTGCTTTTGTAATAGTACCTTCAATATATGTATACAACTAATTTACCCTTTTAATTTCACTCAAGTATGTAAGTACTACACTACGAGACTCCTATCTACATCTAACGTATTTTACACAATAATATCACAGCAGCCTGCATCATTAAACACTAAAACATCGGCTATAAATCACCCTTTGAGGCGATGGGCGCCTCGCACGCGGAGCCACACTAGTTGCATTAAAGCATGAAAAATTAAAGGGAGTCACAAAACTTCTCAACTAGCTGGGTCAACCCGAACCCGAAGAATTTGGGTTTTTTAAAAAGCTAATACCGACCCAAACTCATTGACACCCGACCCGTTACAACCCGAACCCACAACTAACACGACCTGTTTGATAGGTCTACACTCAATGCACATGTTTTTTGTCTGTTTTTTTTTCTGAAATAAAGATCGATTCATTGATAAAAGACTTATACAACATCTACAAAAGAGATCAAATTCAACAAATACAAAGAAAATTAAATAAAATAAAATTCTAATTCGACAAACTACGATTGTTGATAAGATCTGACATTGATGAATTCCCTCGTCTTTCATATAGTTGTCCTTTGATTTGGAGCTTTCTACAAGGGGGTCTTGTGATCAGTTGTAGTTTTTGAGTTGAATACAACTTAACCCATTTGATATTGTAGATTTAACATCTGATTCGATACCGCACAAGCCTCCATCAAGAAATTAATTTTTCAAAAATCTAATCCTTCATAAAGGATGAAAAGAAAACCTAACCCCAAAATACTCCCAATAAAGAAGGCAAATTAAAGAACCCAAACTTTGGATAAAAAAGTCTCATAAAGAAAGAAGAAAAATTATCAATAACAAAAAACAAAAAAAACAATAAAATTAAAAGAAGACTTGGGGCTAGTTTCGTATGTTTTGACCGACTATATATTAAAAATTGATGTGGATAATTTTTCTATTAGTTATTATGGTATGACAGTTAACATAAATGTGTGATTTAATATGAGCAACATATTTAAAATAAAAAAAAATATGTAGCTGATATACACATTTTTTTAACCATTAGTATATATAATTATACATTAATATAATTATAAAAGCATTAATATTATTAATGAAGTGCTCATATGGACAAATCAAATAATAGTTCACGTGCAATGACGATAATGTTTCTTATATAGAGAGTTTAGAAGACAAGCTTGATTGAGGCACCTACCACCTTGATTCACACTTAATAGAGCATCGTCAAAAGCAGTAATATGAGATTTGGACTGTAAACTTCCCAAAATTGTCTTTTCGATATGGATGAAGTGGTATCAAAGATAAAATTGCATAATATGTGTTTAAAAATGACATTTTGTTAATTTTAAATGTAAAAATCATAGAAAAAAAAATCGAAAGAAGTGAATCATTGCATTTAATTTGAAATTTTCAACAATAAAATTGTTGCGTTTAATTTGAAATTTATGAAGCATTAATTATTATAAGAGAAAAGTGGAAAACATTAAAAAAAATGACTTTTTGCTGTGGCCGATGCCACCCAGGGCTATTGTAGGTCTTCTCCAGACACCAAAAGATGCATAACAAAAAATAGTAAATCATTATACGAGAAGAGGTGAAGAAACCATAGGAAGAAAAGATTACAGCTTCTCCGTCAATAATATTCACTTTTATTACTACTACTAGATTATTAGATGCTCGTACAATGCACGGATGACACTAAAAATAATCAATTTATAAAATAATAAGTAATAATTATTATTATTTTCCTCCTTTTTTACTCTATATTTTTGTAAAATTTACGAGTAAAATGATTTTTATTAGTTTGTCATTTGTTACATTAATTATTTTTCTTATTTTCTTAATAATTCGTATTTTTTTTAAACTCCATGGTCATGTTGAATCATAATTGCATAATTCACATCTTATAAATTATTCTAGTTGTTCTGGGCCCACCCAGGTGGTCGACCCGATATGGATGGGCCCAAACCCTAGGCCTAATTCTGATAGGGCTAGGGATACACCCGATATTCTAGGATGAATGAGATGACGCCACGTGTCAGCTGACTTGGTAAAACCTTGACCAGGTTACCGCTATGTGACATGGGTCAGGCCCACACATCGGCCCAGCTGACTCAGTAAAACCCTAATCGGGTAACCTACGTCTATATGAGGATCAGTCCAGCCATTCTTTCAGGTACGCAATATTAATCACGCAATTCATAGCTCACAAACACAAAAAACACTCTGATTCCTTATTTCCGATATCTGACTTAAGCATCGGAGGGGCGTTCCCGGGTTCCACCCCCGGGTTAGCAACCTTTGACTGTTTTGCAGGTCAAAACCCTAGCGAGAAGTGTACGGAGTCCGCATCAAACACACCCAAGATCGTTGACTATTCAACAGAAGTTCCAGAACAGGAACACTAGTAATTGAATAGGATTGAATAATAACGGAGTACAATTGTTTTAATAAAATAAAACTCATTACAATATTTTGATTTTAGGGGATTATTTCCTAGTCACGGGAATTGGTTTTTCGATCCTTTGCTTGAATTCTTTTTAACCCTCCTGGTAATATCATATTTCTCATATTTTACATCTTATAAATTATTCTAATAATGAGAAAGGATTACATGGTAACAAAATGTAATAACGGCAAAGGATTACATAGTAACGCAATGTTTTTATTAGTTTATCATTTCTTAAATTTTTATAAATACTTTCCTTATTCTCTTTATAAATTAAAATCCCGAGTATTTTTTTTTTGGGGATTATCTAGTAACAATGCCAAAATAATTTTGGGTTAATGCTAACTTGCATCATATGTGTAATAATTATTGGTTTAATAGTTTTATAGTAACATTATATTATTACTTGGTAACAAATGTTATTGTTCTTTGCAATCTGAATTATAATTGATTCTAATATTTTTTTTCTAGTTTCAGGTTAATATTAATTGGTAACAAATGTTATTTTTATTCTATAAATTCTTGAATAGAACAAATTTACAGGGTCCGATCAATTTGCATCAGAACCCTAAAAATTTGGCATTCATAAGTGAATAGAAAAGTAGATGAGGAACAAATCTACAAACCATAATCAATTCAGATGAAGAAGCAAAGAAAAATCAATCTCTATTATATAAGTCAAGGGGGGAGCCATGGTGTCCCCCCTCGAAATGTCTAAACTACCCTTTTAGAATTTTCTAAATACTAAAACTATATAATATTAACTAAAAAGGAAAGTTTTGTATTTTTTAAAATGAAAATATTACAAAAAATATAGTTCAAAAAAATAAAATACAAACACCAAAATTCATATTTTCTAATTCTCTACAATTAGATAACCATGTTGGTATAATTTTTCACACAAATATTTTCTTTTTCATTGGTATAAATCTCTATTATAGGGTGTTTCCAATCCTTTCTACCTGAAAAGTTTAAAATAATCACCCCCTTACTTATGAAATAGAAATAAATAGAAATTAAATTTAATCAATCAATAACAAATAAGGAATTATCAATCAAAGAGAAAATAACTATTTATTCATCCTAAAATATAATAATTTTTGTAATCTTTTTAAATTGAAATATCATAAATTCATAATTCACAAAAATAAACTAAAAGCACCAAAATTAATATTTTTGAATTCTCTACAAATGGACACCCATATTTATGTAGTTTTTCACATTAAATTTTTAACTTTTAATTATAGTGAAAATTTGATAAGAGATAATATAGTTGATGAAATCAAATTTTATTTCATTAAACAATCATAATCTTATTTACAACAAACTCATAAATAATGTATGCAAATATTTATATAAGATATTAATACATTGAAGCACGCATAGCGTGCACATAAGGCTTATATATATACTATAAGAGAAACAACTAGAAACACATCTTGCCACGTGTCGCTCGCTCATTAAAAAATTTCCTGCCCTTTTCACTTAACCTAAAATAAGCAACGTTTAATTCTACCTTAATATATATTTTCGACCTTACTAAATATTGATATATAATATAACATATCTTTATAAATATTATTTGATTTTATTCATATAAATAATACGTGTACCTTAGGGGTGCGTTTGATTCGTCTGAAATTTTCTGATCTGATCTAATCTGGTCTGGTCTGATCTAATCTGATCTTTTCGGATCTGATCTGAAATTTTCTGATCTGGTCTGATCTGATGTGAAAATTTCTAATCTGGTCTGAGCTGATCTAATCTTTGGTGAAATTGAATTGTACATTATTATAAATGTAAAATATTATTAATATTGTTTAAAATAGAAATAAAAATAGTAATAAAAATAAAAAATAAAAATAATAACAGAACTAAAAAAAATAATAGAAATAAAATTAAAAATAACAAAATAAAAATAAAAATGAAAAAAGTAAAGAAAATAAAAAATAAAAATAAAAATTAAAAGATATAAATAAAATAAAAATGAAAATACATGTAAAAATAAAAAATGAAAATGAAAATGAAAATACATATAAAAATAAAGTTAAAAATAAATAATAATAATAATAATAATAATAATAAATATAAAAGTAAAAATAAAAACAAAGATAAAAATATAAATTCAAATTAAATTAAAAAATAAAATAAAAGCAAAAAAATAAAAAAATAAAAAAATAAAAAAATAAAAAATAAAAATAAATAAAAATAAAAATTTTAAAAATAAAAATAAAAATAAAGATAAAAATAAAGATAAAGATAAAAAAAATTAAAATTAAAATAAAAAAATAAAAATAAAAAATAAAGATAAAAAATATAAATAAAAAATAAATTAAATGCAAAACAAATATAATTAATCATTAGTATGCATAATATTATAATTATATTATTTTTATTTTATTATAAAAATAGAAATAATATTAATTGAGTTATAAGGAACAAAGAACAAAATGCTGATCTGATCTGAATTTTTCTGATCTGATCTGGTTTGATCTGATCTGATCTGAATTTTCTGACAATAAGCACAGGAGTGCTTATATAAGTTGAATCAAACGCACCCTAATTCTTTTACTTAAATGCATTAAATCAAATAAAAGAATTCAGATACAAGTATTATTTATAGGAATTAATCAAATAACATTTCCAAAGATATGTTATATTATATATCAATGTTTATTAGGGTAGAAAATATATTTAAGATAGAATAAAAAAAATTGCTTTTTTTAGGTTAAGGGAAAAGGGCGGAATTTTTTTTAATGAGAGAGCGACACATGGCAAGATGTGGTTCTAGCTGCTTCTCTTATAGTAAACTGGCCTTATGTGCACGCAATGCGTGCTTTAATGTATGAATATCTTATATAATAGACATTTTTATCAATATGGGTATCTAATTGTAGACAATTTTAAAATATGAATTTTGGTGTTTGTGTTTTTTTTTTTTTGAATTATATATATTTTGTAATATTTTCATTTTAAAAAATACAAAACTTTCCTTTTTAGTTAATATTATATAGTTTGAGTATTTAGGAATTTTTTGAAGGGTAATTTAGACTTTTTAAGGGGGACACCATGGCTCCTCCCTTGGCTTATATAATAGAGATATATTGATAATTTTATTATTTTTTATCAAAACTATCATTTAAAAATTAATGACTAACGTTTGATGTATGACTATCATTGCGGGTTAAAGTTTTTTCAAAATTGTTTGAAGTTGCCCCAAATTTTTTCCTGTTACCTAAAAAAACTTGACCATTTTATATTAAATATAATGACCTTACACTATATTTTTTGTTACGTTGTTGATTTCGTTGACTTTTCAGAAAAAATTTTCCTTATTCATATATTACAATAATTTGAAGAAAAAAATTAATAATCTTTTATTACTTATTTATCATATATTGATCTTGATTTTTAAATTATATTAAGCATAACTATTATTGAATTGAATTTCAATCAAAATATTACTAAAAAATATCATTAATCTTTTAAAACTTTGTTACGATCATCGTTTTGTAAAAATTGTATTTCCTCCGCTCCATTATAATTGCAACACTTTGACCAAATTTGTGAGAGCTTTTTGGTCAAACTGTTGCAATTAATATGGAGCAGAGGAAGCATATTATATATTTGTTTTTTGGTGTATCCACCCGGTTCACCCTTTTGAGCTAATCCGGATTCGGAGCGCGTCCCGGGGTTAAGGTTTTAAACTCCTCCCAACGCGCTTGCGGGGGATCGAACCATGGTTCTCCCTACCAAGTCTAGCCCCTGGCACCACTAGACCAAGACAACGTTGGTAGGAAGCATATTATATCATTGCATGCACGAGCACTTATATTAAATCATAACCATGAATACAAAAAGTCTTAGAAGTTTATATGTGATTGAAAATGTGAGTTAGCAAGTATGAACTACCCACTTATAAAATGGGGGGAAAATGTGTTTTTTATTGGAGATTGGTAAAGATGAAGATTAAAAAGTTTGTCACTTAAAAAAGTAGGGTGTTACAAAATAATAGGGTGAATGGTGGAAAATTAGTAGACTAGGACATAATAGAAAGTTGATAATATAAGAATTTTTTTAATTTCCACTTTTTATGAAATATATGTAATAGTCGGTGTTATTTAAAACAATATATCTTATATGATCACAGGTATAAACAATCTTCTTTTGAATTTTATGAAATATATACAAATATGAAGTTTTATTTAATATTAGGAAAATTTGTTAAAAAATACTTTTAAAAAAATTGAACGTGGTTTTTTCTCATAACTTGTTATGATTGAAAACACGTGAATGAATACACACTTACTTTCTTGTATGTGCGGGTGTAGTGATAGAGTAACATTTTAATTTCCAACCATATTATTGATAATATTATAATGTCTAAGATTTAAAAATTTTTTTTTATAAAAAATGAAATATTTTACATAATTAATGAATTATGTAAATCTTTACGTTATTGTTTACAAAGTTAATATTATGATTTCTAAGCCATGGATCGCATGAGTGCTATGGTAGTGGTCGCATAATAAGAAGAAGAAGCTAGAAGTAGAAGGAGATCGAATGAACGAATTACAATAATAAGCTATGATGCATGCACAGGTACGCCTGTTTATTGAAGTGTCGTGTGTCGGATACGAGTACGGGTACACCACGGGTATACTGTGTCGATACGCAAAAAAAAACGTGTTTGGTTTTTTTAAATTTTTTTTTGGGTTCAGGTACGGGGTGGGTACGGAATGGGTACGGGGTGGGTACGGAATGGGTACGGGGTGTGTCCCTCTTATTGGGCATATCCACTTATTTTTGGACCAAATAAACCATTTTTTGGCCAATTTGCATCAAATTGGTTAAGAGTAGTTATGATTTTTTTCCCTAGTTTGGATATATATGATATATTGATATTAACGATGTACTACATTGAATTTATTATTTTAATTAATTATATTGTTTAATATTGTTGATATTGACATGGGTTGGATACTTGTGAGTATATTGATTTTTTGTTTAATAATCAAGATTTATTAGAGTGAATTTGCAAATAGCTAGTGATGGTATTGTTTCAAGTCGTTGTAGTGGTGATTCGGCTTCATGTAATGTTAATAATACAATATTATGTAAATGGTGGTCATAGTACTTGATTGGTTTGTAATTTGCATTATTTGCTTAGTATTATGTAATATGGATTGATTTACTTTTATATGTGCTTGATCAATTAGATAGTAATATTAAGTATCTCATTAAAAAAATTTATGAAATTTCCTTTTTAAAAATATACTCCCTCCATTTATTTTTAATTTACTCACTTTCTTTTTTGGGATAATGTTTTTTTTTATTTACTCACTTCTTATATTTATTCTTCTACATTTATTAATTTATGATTCCCAAGTGCATTTTTCATACTCTCTCTCTTATTTTTGACTAATTTCAACAAAATTACACCATTTTCCATACTCTCTTTCTTACTTTTTATACAACTTTTAATCATCATTTACTCTTTTTTCTCCAACTCCCAATAATTTCTTGGTTTTGATAAAAACTCAATTGAGTAAACTAAATAAAAATGGAGGTATTATTTTATTATACATTTTACCGTACCCGTTCCTACAAAAGATTTTGGCCGTATCCAGTACCCGAATCCGTTCTCGTACCCGATTTAGTGCCACCTAGTTAATAAGCAAATAGTAATAACTGTTTTGGTAGGTTGTGCTGAAAATATTTCCCTCCCAGTTCCCCCCCTCCCTTCCTTTTTCCTTTTGTTTTTGTTTATAAAAATTAAGACTTTTTATCATTTTTTAAGAACATTTGAGATGTTTTAGTTTAATTAGTATATCAATATAAAGAAAACCTTTAAAAAACATGAAAAAATGGGTAAAATTATCATGAAACATTTCAACTAAACAATGCTAAAATTTAGTAAAGTATCGGTATCGTATCGATATCCGATACGGATACGACTAATTCATCTAAAATTTTCTGATCTGATATAATTTTTTTTATAGTAGTTATATTTTTTTTTTGATCTGATCTGAACTGAACTTTTCTGATCTGATTGGTCTGATCTGATCTGATTTGGTCTGATCTAATCTGATTTTTCTAAAATTAAGTACATGAGTGCTTATTATTTGTAAGTTACACAAACCTAATTAGTATACTCCGTATTAGGTTCCATCAAAAAAAATTAATATATTAGGTATTTAGGGTGCGTTTGATTCGTCTGAAATTTTCTGATCTGATATGATCTGATCTGGTCTGCTTTGATCTGATCTGAAATTTTCTGATCTGGTCTGATCTGATCTTTGGTGAAATTTGATTGTACATTATTATAGATATAAACTATTACTAATATTATTTAAAATAGAAATAAAAATAGTAATAAAAATAAAAATTAAAATAATAATAGAACTAGAAAAAATAATAATAATAGAAATAAAATTAAAAAGAAAAAAATAAAAATAAAAAACGAAAAAAAGTAAAGAAAATAAAAATATATAAATAAAGATTAAAAAATAAAAATAAAATAAAAATGAAAATACATGTAAAAATAAAAAATAAAAATAAATGAAAATAATATAAAAATAAAGATAAATATAAAAATAAAAAAAAATAATAATAATATAAGAGCTCGTGCTGCTGCTCACATCATCAGCAGACTCGGGTTTGCTATAGTTAGAGGGGTAGGGGCCCAGATTGTATCTCGGCTCCTCACCAACTTCTTGTAATTATTTTGACTTTGTAGGTTTTTGACTGTTTATATAATAATAATAATAATAATAATAATAAAAATAAAGATAAAAATATAAATAAAAAATAAATTAAAAGCAAACAAAAAAAAATAAAGATAAAGATAAAAAATTAAACTTAAAAATTAACATTAAAATAAAAAAAAATAAAAATAAATAAAAATAAATAAATATAAAAATATAAATAAAAACTAAAAAATAAAAAAAAATTAAAAGCAAAAAAAAATTAAAAATAAAAGCAAAAAACAAAAAACAAAATTAAAAATATAAGGATAAAAACAAAATAAAATAAAAATATTTGCTTCATACGTCTTCCATATATGTAATGGTAATTAATTAATATCATCATTGTGTATTATGTATATAATTTTCTTTCAAATTAAAAATTATGTAAATAATTAATATTATCCTTCAAAATTGGTCGTAATTTTTTTTTTTTTAATTTATGACTATAGTATTACTTCCAAAATATATTAAATTATGTACCAGAATTAATGCAACCAACCTTCCATTTACTTCTGACTTAAAAAGTAAATGCGAAACCATCAGTTGAAGTGTAAAAGAGGGGGGGGGGGGGAATTAAAACATAGATTATCTAATTGCTGGCTGTGGGGTTCGAACCCACGCGCACTTATGTGCAGCAGATCTTAAGTCTGCCCCCTTAACCACTCGGGCAAACCAGCTTATTATTCTTATTTGATTATGTTTTTAAATTCTATTAACGTATAATATCTTTTATTACTTGTCTTAGAGGCTTAGACTAATATCGCCATATGACAATCTGCAGTTAGAATCCCTCAATTCAATTCATATAGATCCTGGATCAGCAAAAGTTCAAGAAATGAAAGACTTCTTACTTTTTTTTTGGGTTTTTCTATGTAGTGACCCTGAGGTATAAGGTTTTCTACGATGTACCCCTTTAAAATGGGACTTCTACATGACACCCCCGAGAAACTGCTGTTCACCACGTAGTACCCCCTATAAATTATTAATTACGTAATTAACTCACTAAATATGATTATTAGTGCACTAACCTTCATGATTAATATAAACAACGGTTAATTATTGTTATTTTAAAAAAAATTCGGTAGTTTTTGTTTTTTTATTGTATTTTTTGGTAATTCTTTGGTAATATTAGTCGTAATAAGTAATAATTAGCAGCAAATTATATTAATTATAATGGTTAGTGCACTAATAATTAAGTTTAGATTGTTAATTACGTAATTAATAATTTAGAGGGGTAATAAGTGGTGAACAATAGTTTCTTAGGGGTACCATGTAGAAGTCGCAATTTGGAGGGGTACATCGTAGAAAACGCTATACCACAGGGGCACTACATAATATACCTGTTTAGTCTACTATCTATCTATACTATATATTAAAAGGCGCGCACGGGCGCACGGCACCGTATCGCGCCATGTGAGATGTCTACGTGGCACTCTCTAAAGCACATGTCCATGTAAGCATTTCTACATCGTTTAACAAAATAAATTATGCTTAGAATAGGATTCAAACCTATTACCTATTATTTCTAGCCGGCCCTAATTTCTTTTCCCCTTTTCTCTCTCTTTTTTCTTGCTCCATTAGTGTTTTTGAGGGAGCTTTCATCGATTTAATCGGTGGAAAGCCCCAATTTAATTCTAATCTTTTGTTTTCTTTAGTTTTCTTTTAGTTTTTAATCTTTGAATAATTACTCTTCATATTTAATGATGGTTTTTGGTCTACTTATTTGGTGGATTGATTTCTCCCATTTTGTGTGGGTTGTTATTTCTCATCTAATTGTGTGGGTTGTTACTTTTCCTTTGTTGTGGTTTGCTATTTTAATTCCCATAGTATGTGGGTTGTTTTTCCTCAAATGAGTTACATCAAATCATTGGGTTGGAGAGTTATGGTTATCGTCAACAATGATTTAGGGCTTCAAATGTTGGAAGTTCAAAGAGTGAAAAGGTGGGAATGTGAGTAGTTAGAGAGAACTTGTCCCACATTGGTAGAATAGGAAGAGTTTTTCACATTTATATATTTGAGCTTATCTCTATTCTCTAAAAGCTTAAGTGGTAGGTGGGTTGTTGACAAGACACACGCGCGCACTGCACCGGACTGGACCGGGCTCGGGCCGTGGGTCTTGGGTCATGCGATGCACGGTGTGCGGGTTTGGGTTGGGCCTTGGGCCATTCTATCTTCGAGCAGTTCCGATTCTTTTGCTTGACCGACAGTTGCATTGATTATTTCTTTCCCATTTACACCACTATTTCAGTCAGTCAGCCATTTTACACCATGATTCTCTCCCACTAACAGTCAGCCTTTTTTACCCATTATTCTCTCCCACGATTCCCTTCTAACATCGGTTCTCAGTCTATATAATGCTGCCTTCCTCAGTAATTAATATACATTTATATACATCAGCTTCACTCTCTCTTGTTTTCACTCTTCTCAAACACAGTTCCATTATTTTCCTAGGCATAATATGAGTTCCAATCGGGCTGGTGCGTGTACACTATTCCGGCGCCGTGCTAATCCTGGAGGGAAACCGCTGTACGTCTACCGCACCGGGTAGCGCGGAATTGTCTTTTAGGACAGTGGTCGTTCACGATGCGACTACCGTTTCACTTCTGTTCGTTCACGCTTTAACAGCTAAGTAACATTTTATTATTTCGAATAACAATCTAAAAGACAATTAATTTATTATGGCTACATCTAAGTTTCTTATTCCTGATATGTCGAAATTGGAGGCTTTAGATGGTAAGAATTATAAACGTTGGGCTGTTAGGATGCGTTTCTATTTAGAACAGATTGAGGTTGCTTATGTGCTTGATAATATTCCTGAAACTGATGATGAAACTTCTGAGATTTATCTAAAATTTGTTAAGGATAATCGGACTTGTTTGGGTATGTTACCTCATCATATGTCGAATACTCTGCTTGCCATTTATATGGCTTTCTATCATGCTAAAGATGTTTGGGATGCACTTGAGAAAAAATATGGAACTGATGATGCCGGTACTAAACGCTTTTGTGTTAGTAAGTGGTTAGGCTTTCAAGTTTTAGATAGTAAACCAATTATTGATCAAATTCATGAGTATGAAAACATCTGCATTAATATGGCTGCTGAGGGTTTGTCAATCTGTGATATTACTTTAGCCATTGTGTTAATTGAAAAACTTCCCCCTTCCTGGAAAGATTTTCGTAACCAATTAATGCACAAAAAAAGGGACTTAACCTTAGAGGAGCTTATAGGCCACTTAAAAATTGAGAAAGAAAATCGTATTAAGGATAAAGGAAGTTCTGTTTTTTCTTCTTCATCTGCTAAGGCAAATCTGATAGAGTCTATGTACAAAGGCAAAAGTCCACTCAAACCTGAACAAAAGATCAAGAAATTTAAGTTTATGGGTACTTGCTTCAAGTGTGGCAAGACTGGTCATAAAGCCGACAAGTGCGTGGTTAAGAAGAATGGAAAACCTCATGCTCATTTGGTAGAAGACAATGATAACATAGTGGCTGTGGTTCTGGAAGCGAATATGGTTGATAACACAGCAGAATGGATCGTTGATACTGGGGCTACTAGACACATCTACACCAACAAGGACATGTTCACTACCTACAACAAAATTGATGGTTAATATGTCTTCATGGGTAACTCTGCTTCTGCAACCGTACTCGGTAAAGGAAAGATCATTCTAACCCTATCTTCTGGAAAATTGCTTACTCTTACTAATGTTTTACATGTTCCAGAAATGCGCAGAAATTTGATTTCTGGAAGTCTTCTCATGAAAGCTGGACTCAAACTATCTTTTGATTCTGATAGATTAGTTCTTACTCGTAATGGGGAATTTGTTGGGAAGGGATTTTGTATTGGGGGGCTTTTTGTTCTTGATGTTAAAGTTGAAATTGTGAACCCTGATGTAAAAGTAAAACTATGAATAAGAATGCTACTACTTCTTCTGCTTATATTGCTAAGTCTATTGATTTATGGCACGCAAGATTGGGTCACATTAACATTGATTTAGTTAAAAAACTGAAACACCTTAATCTAATTCCAAAGTTTTCTAACACTGATTTTTCAAAATGTCAAATTTGTGTTGAGGCAAAATTTGCAAAAAAAGCCATTCAAATCAGTAGACAGACAAACTGAAGTATTAGAGCTTATTCATAGTGAATTAGGTGATTTTAAAAATTATGAAAGTAGAGGAGGTAAACGTTACTATATTACCTTCGTTGATGATTGCTCTAGATTCACCATGATTTTTATTCTCAGATCTAAAGATGAAGCTGAGAAAATGTTCCTAAAATATAAAGCTGAGGTTGAGAATTAATTGGGAAAGAAGATAAAAAGACTTAGGAGTGATAGGGGTGGTGAGTATGACCCCAACACTCTTAAGGCATACTGTAAGCAAAATGGCATTGTTCATGAAATAACATCTCCTTATTCTCCTGAACAAAATGGTATAGCTGAAAGGAAAAATAGAACCTTGAAAAACATGATGAATTCTATGCTTATTAGCTCTGGTCTTCCTGATAATATGTGGGGAGAAGCAATTCTTTCTGCTTGTCATATTTTGAACAGGGTTCCTCACAAAAGACTTGATAAAACTTCATATGAATTATGGAAAGGTCGAGCTCCTAACTTGAAATACTTAAAAGTGTGGGGGTGCCTAGCAAAGGTTAGCATTCCAAGCTTTAAAAGGGACAAAATTGGTCCCAAAAATGTTGACTCAATTTTCATTGGCTATGCTTATCAAAGTGCAGCTTATCGCTTTCTTGTCAAAGGTGCTAACAACTCTTATGCAGGTGGTACCATCATTGAAGCTAGAGATGCTGAATTTTTTGAAAACATTTTTCCTTGGAAAAATTCTCATCTTGGCTCTTCTAGTGTTCCATCCTCTAGTAGCTCAGTTAGTTTGCCTGTTGAAATTTCGTCTCCTATTACTAATGATGAATCTGATGTTGAACCTAGGAGAAGCAAAAGGTTGCGAATAGAAAAGGACTTTGGTCCTGAGTTTACTACTTCTTTTCTCTCTGAAGCTATTTCTGTTTATGATGATCTATTTATTGATGATGATTTTGTTCACATTTTTGTTTTAGAAGAAGATCCTAAATCCTATGATGAAGCGATGAGGTCTATTGATGCAGTTTTTTGGAAAGAAGCAATTGACAGTGAGTTGGAATCAATCCTAAGTAATAGTACTTGGGAATTGGTTGACGTTCCTAGAGGTTACAAGCCAATTACTTATAAATGGATCTTTAAGAAAAAATTGAAGGCCGATGGATCCATAGACAAGTGTAAGGCTAGAGTGGTAGTAAGAGGTTTTACACAAAAACATGGAATTGACTATTTTGACACTTACTCCCCTGTGACTAAAATTGCAACCATTAGATCTTTAATTGCTATAAGGCTAGAGTGGTAGTAAGAGGTTTTACACAAAAACATGGAATAGACCAGGTGTTTTAGAGGGGTTCTGTTATGCCAATTGGGTATCTGGAAATGATGAAATTAACTCCACTAGTGGTTATGTTTTCACCCTCGGAGGTGGAGCTGTATCTTGGAAATCTTGCAAGCAATCTTGCACTGCTATGTCTACTATGGAATCTGAATTTATTGCTCTTGAATTGGCAGGTCATGAGGCAGAATGGTTGAGGAATGTGCTTGTAGATATTCCACTGTGGGGGAAGCCAGCTCCTTCAGCATCACTTCACTGTGATTCGCAAGCTGCTATTGCCGTTGCAACCAACCTTGCCTACAATGGAAAGAAAAGACACATTCGTTTGAGGCACAAGGCCGTCAAAGACTTGTTGTCTGTGGGGGTGATATCACTGGACTATATAAAGTCCGAAAAGAACATTGCGGATCCGTTAACTAAAGGCCTATGTAGAAAACTAGTTTTTGAAACATCGGAGAGGATGGGGCTAAAGCCCATTGATTGAATTGTAAGTAATGAACTCCTACTCACCTTGAGTTCAAAGGGGAACATTATGTAATAATTCAGAATCACTAAATTTTATTTTCCATCCTTTAGAAGTTTGTTTTGTGCTTACTACATGTGATTGAGGTTGAGCATTGGCTTTTAATGAACCCATATTCATATATTTGGTGGTGTGATGTAGCTCATACTTGATGGGTTCACCTACTTAGGTGTGGAAGTTTGGCCGCTTCGTATGAGTAAGGCATGGGCTGATACTCTAGAGCACCTATGAGCATCTAGGTTTCGACGTATGGCCAGTATAAGGCGTCAATTGTTTTCGCGGAACTCAGATTAGTGTACATGTTCAATTGTGTGGCCCAAGTGACGGGTCTCTAACTCCCTACTAAGTTCAAGACGAAAGTCACCTAGTAGGAAAGAGATCATAGCTTGAAGTTCACTATGTGTTAATTCAAGTCGCAAGACATTGACACTTATGCAATTGATTGTCTTGCCCAAAACAAATTTCCTTCAAATTCTTCTTGCTTTTCACATCTTCGAAACTGTGGGGGATTGTTAGAAGTTCAAAGAGTGAAAAGGTGGGAATGTGAGTAGTTAGAGAGAACTTGTCCCACATTGGTAGAATAGGAAGAGTTTTTCACATTTATATATTTGAGCTTATCTCTATTCTCTAAAAGCTTAAGTGGTAGGTGGGTTGTTGACAAGACACACGCGCGCGCACTGCACCGCACCGGGCTCGGGCCGTGGGCCGTGGGACTTGGGTCTTGGGTCTTGGGAAATGCGATGCGCGGTGTGCGGGTTTGGGTTGGGCCTTGGGCCATTCTATCTTCGAGCAGTTCCGATTCTTTTGCTTGACCGACAGTTGCATTGATTATTTCTTTCCCATTTACCCCACTATTTCAGTCAGTCAGCCATTTTACACCATGATTCTCTCCCACTAACAGTCAGCCTTTTTTACCCATTATTCTCTCCCACGATTCCCTTCTAACATCGGTTCTCAGTCTATATAATGCTGCCTTCCTCAGTAATTAATATACATTTATATACAACAGTTTCACTCTCTCTTGTTTTCACTCTTCTCAAACACAGTTCCATTGTTTTCCTGGGCATAATCTGAGTTCCAATCGGGCTGGTGCGTGCACACTATTTTGGCGCCGTGCTAATCCTGGAGGGCAACCGTTGTACGTCTACTGCACCGGGTAGCGCGGAATTGTCTTTTAGGACAGTGGTCGTTCACGATGCGGCTACCGTTTCACTTCTGTTCGTTCACGCTTCAACAGCTAAGTAACATTTTATTATTTCAAATAACATCAAATATATATTTTCTTCCTCAGATCTATATAGGAGGTGGTTGCAGTTGGTCAAGACATATTTTCTTCCTCAGATCTATATAGGAGGTGGTTGCAATTGGTCAAGACATATTGAAGTCGAACAAAAATCACCAGGTGATTCGGCAATCGGACGGAAGCAAAGCAATTAGTGAAGTTGAAGTTAAAATATGTATTGTTGTTTTGAATCTAGTGTCTTTGCCTCTTTGGAGAGATTATCGATTTGTAAGTGTCGTTTGGCTTTTTATTAATATATAATCTCTTGCCTTTTGATCAAAAAAATAAATAAACCTATTACCTATTACAATTCAAATTCAAAATCACCCTCTTACTATCTCAGCCAACTTTTATTAGTGCTTTAAATTTGCACATAATATTATATATTCCTCTTTTTTTTTTTATTTAAGTGAATTAGAGGCTGGATTTTTTTATGAAAATTTTTCACAAAGATAAGACAAAATCTTATAAATTACAAATACGTATCAACGGAAAAAAGCATTACTCGGGGCAACGCCCGAGCCAACAAACTAGTTGTTTCATGAAAAATAATTTTCATTGCTTTTTTTAATTTGCTGCAAATGTCCACATTTCTTCTATGCCAATTTCCTACTATTTACTATATATGCTCCTCTTAGTTAGTCTATTCAATTCGATTAGATAGCATTACTTAAGCCATTCATTCACTCCTTTACAACCACGCCAAAATGGGTTTTTGTTTGCCCACAAACTGGCCCAACGAGGCTGGTTATTTCACATTATTAATAAAGAACCCAAGTATTTTTAAATATTCATGTATGTTGTGAAGTTACAACTCCATAAAATATGCTTTAAAAGGGTCATCATTAAGGTCACTTTTCATCCTTAATCCAAATGCTCCTTTATTTTTACCATTGTCCTGTATCCACATGTACAATGAAATTTTTTTTGGTATTTCATTGTTTATTGTTGTAGGATGACCTGATAAAAGCGGAAAATTTTGTTTATTATTATGTGAATAGTGTGAATTTGAAAAAATTTCAAATTTTCGAACAAACAACCTTACCAATTAACCACATTGGTAAAAAAAATAGCCTAAGGCCCTCTTCTTTAGGACTGATCTAATTTGATTTGAGTTTGTCTGATCTGATCGAATTTGAATTATTTTAAATAATGATAATATTAATAATAACTACTAATTTTATTATTATAATTGTAATTATTATTTTCATTATTATAATTGTAATAATTATTTTTTATTAGAAAGGTAATACATGATTATATTTACTAAAATAATAATTAATATTATTTTTATTTTTATTTTTATTTTTTATTTTTATTTTTATTTTTTATTTTTATTTTTATTTTTTATTTTTTTTTAATTTTAATTTTAATTATTATTTTATGTCAAAGTAAACCTTAAAACCTATCTCATGTTTATTTTCATTCCAAAGTAGCAAAGTGCAAACCCTAGCCAGCAACAGCACCGACGTAAAAATATTCCGAAATGATGTTTTAAACACGGTTGAAAAAACACCGGCGTAAAAATATGTCCGAAAAAGTCGCCAGGAAAGTCGGTCGAAAAAAGTCCACCGGAAAAGTTAGCCTGAAATCCTTCGGTGGAAAATTTGGTCCAAAAAATCCACCGCCGTAAAATTCGGAGCGACAACCGCCGTCCGAAATTTGGTTGAAAAAGCATTGGGGAAAAGTCTGCCCGAAAATTGTCGCCGAAAAAGTATGTCGAAAAAAGACCGCCGGAAAAGTCGGCCCGAAAATTTTCGCTGAAAAAGTTGGTCGAAAAAAGACCGCCGGAAAAGTCGTCCCCCTAAACCAACGTCGCAAATCGGAAAACCATTGTCAGAAAAGTTCCATTCGACCAAAGCGTCACCGAAAAAGTCGGCCGAATAATAAACCGTCGTCGGAAAAGTCATCCCGAAAACCGTCACCGAAAAACTAGGCCTGAAAATCGTCATCGAAAAAGTCCGCCGAATAATCACCGCCGGAAAAGTCGGTCGAATAATCACCGCCAGAAAAGTCAGTCCGAAAACCGTCGTCCCGAAAATCGTCGCCGGAAAACTCGTCCCGAAAATCGTCGCCGGAAAAGTCGGCCGAATAATCAACGCTAAAAAAGTCAGTCCGAAAACCGTCATCGAAAAAGTCAAGCGGAAAAACGATGCCCGAAATTAATAATAATAATAATAATAATAATAATAATAATAATAATAATAATAATAATAATAATAATAATAATAATAAAGAGTAATAATAAAGAGTATAATATATGATCTGATCTGATCTTATTACTGTAACTTTGAAGTCCTAAAGAACAGGGCCTAAGTTGACAATTTGGTAAAGATACTTACTCTGCCATTAATTTTGTAATAAAAGCAACCTCCGGCCATGCTTAGGCCATAAAATTAGAAAAAACAAAAAATGATCAGTTCTGTGGGTGCAACACAGTATAAAAAAAAAACCATTTTAATTAATTTTTTAGCTGATAAAATATATTTTACACTCAAATTTTATTATCAAAAATCACATTACTCTAATTTATGCCAAAAACTTCACAAAAACGTATTCTACCTTACTTGTTTCATTTTTTCTTCTTTCTTCCAATCTTTGAAGAATTAGGCGTCAAATTTTCAGGGATTTCGCCAGTTAAACTATTCTCATATAAGCAGCAAAAACCATAAGATTGGTTTACAAACAAATCAAGAAACTCAAGCTCCGCTAAATTACCAGAAACAAAAGGAATTGGCCCATGAAAATAGTGTTTTGAAAGGTCTAACTATAGATTCCATAGATTCTTCTACGATTGGCCTAGAAGAAGGAAGAAAAAAAGGAAACAAGGGAGATAAGTTTTTGGGGGTTTCGACATAAATTAGTGTAATGTGATTTTTGGGAATAAAATTTGATTGTAAAAGAGATTTTATCAGCTAAAAAAATATTTAAAATGTTTTTATTTGGATTGTGTTGGACACGCACATGACTGATCGGATTTTTTTTAATTTGTGGTCTAAACGTCGCTGAAGGCTACTTTTATTATCAAATTGTCACCGGAGTAAGTTTTTTTTACCAAATTGTCGACTTAGTCCTACTTTTTTACCAATTTGAATAATTAGCCCAAACAACCTTTCTTTTTTATTCATAAAAATTAAAAATATACATTTAAAAAATAATCGCATGCAAAGCGTGCATAAAAAGGCTAATTGTAAACTATGCGGCGCTCGTGCATTACATAAAATATGAAAGATTTTCTCTTCAGATGCAATCCAATGCCGCCAACCATGTATCTTCCATCATAAATAACTTTCCACCATCAATGATAATAGGAGAGAGAATAAAAACAACATTTTAAATTTCTACAAAGGTACAACCACAAGGTGAAATGAATTTAACAGATGTCGAAATACTAAAGGCAATGAAAGCTATTTGTACAAATATTATAGATGAAATATGACAAGTTGTACGTGAAGAAAATATGCTTGATGAAAAAGGTGATATTGAAGGTCAAAATATGTACTCCAATGATGAATCTGAAGCAATGAATTGATGTTGATTTTTAATGTTTCATTAGTACTACAACTTATTACTAATTAATATTATGAATTATCTTACATGTTCTACTTTATCACGAATTATTCAAGGAAATTTTAATTAGTTTTAATTATTATTAGAATTGAGAATTATTTTAAATCTATCATTCTTATAATTTTATAATATAAAAAAATATTTTTAATTCAATCAAACTCTGAGTTAATTTCTCTTAAAAAACTTATAAAATAAGAATGATAGAATAAATTTGGTTTATATTTTGTAAGAGTGATTTAATTAATTATTAATTTTATTTAGTCAATGATTAAAAAACTTAAACCTGATTGGAACTTATTAGACCTGATATAATTTATTAGAACTTATCAAACCTGAATTTTTTTTTTTTTAAGGTAAAGAGAACACACCAATTAAAAAACATAGGCATACCAGTGAGAATTGATAAATTTTCAGGTATAACAATGGGAATAACGCTTTAGTATTAGTTATAGATCCTAGAGTCTTGTTACGACTTAAGTACATTTAAGTAGTTGTAAGAGTTGTAAAGTAATGTATGAGGGAGGTTAATTGAGACAATTCAAGAGCGAGCAACTAGAGGGTTGGCTATCGGGGAATTAAGGCGAGTAGACAATAAATTGGTGGTTGTTGTTCTAATCTTATTATTATTATCATGGCAGATGGTGGCAATTCTGGATGGCCCATTGCTTCTTTCTTCAAGCTCCTTCTTAAACCTCTCCTTCACCTCCACATTCCAAGTATATATATAGAACTGACCTCATGTCACATACAATGTATACAAGTTTCACTGTCTATCTTATAAAGAGTATGAACTAACTGATTATGATATGATATGATATGATATGATAACCTTTCCAATTCCATCTGTAAATTCATACTATTTGAGTTTATGTTGATTGATGATCGATAATAAAGTTTGAGTTAAGTCAAGTATCCTTCCTTGCTGTGAGTTAAGTCACGATTATAATTACTGGGAAAATGAAGTTATGATTAGTTTTGGAGGGAAAAAAATCATGTGAATTTGACGTGTGGCGCTTGATGACATCATCATATTTTATTTTAGTATATAAATTAGGAAAAATTGCCAAGAATAAGTCAAACTTTGGGCGATCTTCCACAAATAAGCCAACCTTTTAAAAATCCAGAAATAAGCTAACTTTGTAATCATTCAAGCCAAAAATAAGTCAAATGAATATTTAACATGTTATTTTCTATTGTTTTTTATCACTATTTTACAATAATTCAACATATTTTTTGCTTTAAATGATAACAGTAACTTGAAACAACAGATAACTAATAGATTAAATAATCGTTTAACCTATTTTTGACTTAAATGATAACAAAGTTAACTTATTTCTGGATTTTCAAAAGGTTGGCTTAATTGTGGAAGATCGGCCAAAGGTTGGCTTATTCTTGACAATTTTTCCTATAAGTTATTGCATGCTAACATTGTTAATTGACATCTATAACTTAACTTATATACTAAAACATAATAGGCTCATGTCATCAAATGCTAAGTGTCAAATTCTTATGAATTTTTTTTCCTCCAAAATTAATCTAACATCACTTTCCTTCTAATTTTAATTTTAATTAATAAGTGTTGCATAATCAATTTAATGAGAATGACTACACTTTGTCCATAAAAATAATGAATAATATTTTCTTATAAGAACAAACTAAGTAAACCGTGCATATCGCACGAGACTAACCTAGTCAAATATAACGAATATTAAAACAAGCCATGATGGACATCATTAACAGACATGTGTCAAATTTTCATTAAAAAAAAATTCTCCAAAATTAATGATTGACATTTTCTGCCAAATTTTTATACTCTCAGATGTAAAACATAAAATACATGCTCTTTAAAATTAATGAAATTATAACTACATATATTCCTAAATAGACATTGAATAAGAAAAAAAAAAACCTATTACTTCCTCTGTCCCTTAAAGTTTGCTATATTTGTTTTTTCACGCATCCTAAAATATAATGTTAAATGTATATATCTTTAGATGTATATAATAAAAAAAAACTATAAAATTTACATATTAAATCTACACATTGAGCCAAATCAAACGAAATTCTACTTGACTATATTTTTTCTTATATGTATCAAATTACAAAGTCAAAGTTACATAATGAATAATGACAAAAGTCATTATATGTATCAAACGAATAAGAAATAAGGGACTATATCTCTATTATATAAGTTAAGGGGAACAATGACGTCCCTAAAAATGTATATGTTACCCTCTAAAATAGTCTAAAAATTTAAATAACATCACTTATAATAATTAAGGAATGTTATTCCAATTTTTTTTATCTTTTTAAAACAAAAATATACAATTTATAAAAGTAAAATAATAACGTCAAAATTCATATACTACCTCCGTTTCGAAAAAACGCAACAAATTGGATGGCACGGACTCCTAGTCCATTTTTTGTTGTGAGAATAAAAGGGATAGAGAGAGAAAATAGGGTATGTGATGATGAGAGATATAGGAAAAAAGTCTTACAAAAATGGAATGATTAAAATTGTTGCATTTATTTTGAAACTTTCTAAAATAGAAATTGTTGCGTTTATTTTGAAACGGAGGAAGTATTTGAATTCTCTACAAATACACACCCATATTGTTACATTTTGTCACATAAATTTTTTACTTTTGATTATCACTAAAATTTGATAACTGATAGAATATACTTAGTAAATACACCTTTTCTTTATGTATAGTTGTGAAAATGTCGGATGAAAGGGAAAAAAATTATTTATGATTATTATGTGAACGAGTGTAAGTTTGACAAACATTTTAATTATTCAAACAAATAACCTTCGTTTTTTAAAAAATACATTCAAAATATCATTGCACGCAAAGCGTGCATATAAGCCTATGATAGAGTATATAACTTATTCCTGGACCTCAACTACCAGCTTAAGTTTTTTCTTGAGATGGTCCTTTAACATGGTATCAAGAGCCAACGTGACGCATATGTCACAGGTTTGAATCTCTCTTCCCTCCCACTTCTAAGTGGAATTAATTCGCTAGGTCTGTTGGGGCCTGTGTTGCATCCACATTTAAACCTATACGGCCTTTTATGTGAGGGGAAGTGATAAAGTATATAACCTATTCCTAAGGTTCAACTATCAGCTTAAGTTTGTAGTTTTTACTTTTATATGATATTAATGTGGTTATGATCTGATGTCCTTTCGAGTGTCCTTCAGTAAATGCGTATTTAATTAAGTTGACGATACCGAGATGATGACTTGTTCAATGAATTCAGACCAAGCATTGTGAAAATTTAGAAGTTAGCTAGTGCAAAAACATCTTAACTAATTAATTAAAGATTTTACTACAATTTACCATCATTCAAATTATTGTTACCGATTATTTTTTTGCTAGCTATAATTGATAGATGGATGTTGCAAATTGCAATCAACATTTCCTTAAATATATATGAGTACCTTAACTACAAAATAATTGGTTTATTAATGACGGGTACTCATTAATGACAGACTTAAATTCCGTTGCAAATGTAGATCTTTTGTGACGGTTTTTGAGCCATTTGCTAAAATTTATCTAATATCTAACCCAAACTCTATTAGAAATGACTCATTTATGACATAAAAAATCATTTGCGACCCCCTTTCTGTTACGGGGTCATATTTTTACTACGGATAAAATCATTTACGACCACCCTTTTCTACGGGTCGTAAATAGTCTCTCTTCTAATAGTGTTTTGAGGTGCTTGAGTTCCATCAATTTAATGACGGAAAAAAAAGGCGAAATTGACACCATCGGTCCATACTATTCGCCATCTTCCCATATCAGTCCCAACAATTGATTATCCCAGAGTAGACCCAACTTTTACACAAACTTGCCAAAAACAGTCTGGCTTACCCGTTTACCTATTGTAGCCGGTAATCACCACTAAAAGTCATGTGCTAATTATTGTGGATTAATTATTTTCTAAAAATGATTTGATTATCAATTAATTATTTTCTAAAAATAATTTGATTAGCAATTAACCCCCACTAAAAGTCATGTGCTAGTCACGTGTTGTGGATTACCGGCTACAATAGGTCAACAAGTAAGTCGAATTGTTTTTGGTAAATTTGCGTAATAGTTGGGCCTACTCTGGGATAATCAGTTGTTCGGACTGATATGGGCAGATGGCAAATAGTATGGCCTGATGACGTCAATTTTGCCAAAAAAAAAAAAAAATTGGCTTAAGTTATGAAATTGAAAATTTGTCCTTCTTCATTCTCGAATTTTATAGTGGTATGGTCGGATCGGCATAGTCTTTCGATCTCTTTTCTTCTATGTACGTGCTCATTTTTCTACAGAAATTTATATTAATCTTATTATTGTACTGACTAGCGTATTATACTCTAATTTATATATATAGGGTTGGGTTCTGGTGAGAAATTTCTTATGGTGAGAAATGTAAGAAGAGATAAATACATCAACTATGACCTAGAGGTACGTTGAGCACCAACTATAGGTACATTCACCATACACTATAAATACATTGAGTAAAAATACATTGACTTTATACCATATATACATTGACTCCAAACTATCAAAGGAGTAAGGAGGAAAAATCAAATTTAATCTTAGCCCTTCATTTGGTGATCAAAAGGGTTGTGATTGCTTCTCACCCTTCTTACCAAAACTACATTTCTCACATTAGTCTACTTCTATATATATATATATATATATATATATATATATATATATATATATATATATAGGAAGGATTGGCTAAAAACCAAAAGATGGTTGAAACCAGACAGAAAATGGTTTAAAGGGGTACATTAGCAGTCGCAGGGGGTACATTAAATGTTTAAAAGGGTACAAATGGGTTTTAGCGGACGTTACTAATATTTACAAAGATTGTCATTAGTAATCACACGTGTACCCCTTTAAGTGTCTAATGTAGGGGTTTTTAGGTTGAAAACGTTTTTAGTTGATCATCTTCCTATATATATATATGGTCAGGATCATGTGAGAAAGGTTCTTTAGATGAGAAGACTTGTTTATGTGAGAAAAAATCTTGAGCGTTGATTTATTTTGATCTAAAGGCTATGATTTTATGGATTTTTTAATTTAAAACAATTTAAAAAAAACCCCTAAAATTTCTCCCCTCCCTTCCTTATAATACGTAGGATTAAGAATTTTTATTTTTTTTCTAAAAAAACAGTTTTTTTTTTTGTTTTGAATATTTTTATTTTTAAAATATCAATATTATGGATTTTTTTTCTAGATTTGTTGTATTTAAAAAAAAAAAAGAAAGATTCGAGCATAATTTAGAGTATGACTAATGAAATTTTGAACATAGTTCCTAAAATTTAGAACATAGTTCCTAAAATTTAGAACATGGTTATAAACTTTAGAGCATATACGTATATAACTCAATATTCAATTAAAAAATAGAAATTTACATTTTTTATTAAATTTTTTTATAATTTTAAGGCTTAATTTTTTTAAAAAGTTAAGTTATTAAAAAAAATCATAATTTTAAGGTTATTAAGGCTTAATTTTTTAAAAAAGTTGTAATTTGCTGTTTTTTTTTTAAATAAATATTTCAAGTTCATAAAATAATCAACATTAGATTAAAATAAATCAATGCTCTAGTTCTATCTTATATGGTTTGGAAACTATATTATAAAAATTTAGAACATAACCCGTACAATTCAGAATATGAATCATAAAATTTAGAATATGACTTATAAAAATTTTAATATTTCATATACTTTTTTTTTCAATAGTTCATATACTTAAAATAAACCCAACAATAAACTGAAATTTTCTGCATACATACACATATTAGAACATGACTTATAAATTTTAAACATGGGTTGTTAAATTTACAACATAGCATTTAAAAGTTAGAACAAAGCTTATAAATTTTGAACATGGCTTACAAAATTTTGAACATGGCTTATAAAATTTTGAACTTGGCTTATAAAATTTTGAACACTTATAGAATTTGGAACACGAGTACTTACGAACAAATAAACAAATAACTTGAATTTTAGATATTTTTTATTTTATTGGAAAAAAACCAATTTTTTGAATTAAATTTTTTTTAAAAAAACGTATTTTAAAAAAAACAAAAAAAAACAGTTTTTTTTTGTTATAAAAAATAGAAATATACTACTTAAATTAAATTACCAAGTTGCCCTTACTAATAAAAACACAAGATCAAATAACAACCCTTAGATATAAAATTATAAGCAGTGCAGATGTTTTCTCACATAAAAGTCTTTCTCACCTAAAGCACCCTTTCTCACACGATCCTATTCCTATATATATATATATATATATATATATGTAACGACCAGACTTTTTGAACATGTCGATTTACGAAGGGAAATCGACAACGGATCATTACCAAAACAATTTAAACTATAAATTAGATTATTCAATTAAAATTAAGTAACTTTTATTAAATTAACTAAACTATCATCCAAAAATCTGAGTAATTCCCAAAAGAAACGTAATTACATGAGTTATTCTAAAACCGTCCCAACATGCTGGGATTATAAATAAATGAAATAATCATAAAGTCTAATTCAATTTACTAAGTAACCAAAGTTTACTAAGGTCCTCAGCCACTCAAAAGCCCATCCAGCGGAAGCCCGAATTAATCAGCCGCACCTTCACCTGAAACTGAGGGGGGGGGTCCACCGTCAGTGGCGAGTAACTAGGCTGTCCCGTTTAATCGAGGGACCGCTAAACACATAATATCATAGAATATCGCATGAAAACCATACAAAAACCTAATACATGCTATACAGAAGTCAACACGGGGTACGTATAAAAATACGTACAAAAATACGTATACAAATATGTACAAAATACATATAAAAATACCTGCAGAAATACGGTTAGAATACGTACAAAATACACGTATAACACACTCATACATACATGCATACATACATACGTACATACTTACATACAATCTCATACGAATACAGAAATACACAGCGGAAGACTTATACTATTCTCAATACATATCCTTATAACATTATACTCTTATAACCCAATCATCCCAATTCCTTTAAATCATAACCTACATCTTATGTTATACATCTTATGTCATATTACAATATGTATATCATATCTTATATTATTCATTAACTTATACTATATCTTATCGAACATGTCATTCATATCATATCTTATCATTCGTATCATCTTTCATTGGACCGGTCACTATAACTCGTTGTGGATCTCGTGTTTCACCACAACTTTCCTAGAACATGCCGGGGTGAGCTCGTGTACTCAACCCGTAGCGGATCTCGTGTTTCACCACTAAGCCTAAGCTATGGCCATAACCCCTAAATAGCAGCTCGTGTACTACTACATAGACGACTACATATCCTAAGACCCAGAACTACTCGGGGGAACTCGTGTGTTCGTCCCATTGAGCAGTGGCTTCGACTTAACCCAGTCTGACTACTCGAGTCATCAGGTAGGCGTCCTTATCTTATCTTATATCTTTCAAATCTTATATCTTATCTTATATCGGGAAATACTAGGTGACCGTATTCGGAAATGAACCGTTAGAAGTCCCAGGAAAGAGAGGTGCGGCACGTATATTGGCCACCTTAAATACCAAGTCTTTCCTAGCCAGAGATCGAAACGATTCGTAATCCTCCTACTCTGTTTCCTTTCTTTCCCTATTAATATCTTATTATAACTTATCCCTACTGCTACTTAATAATAATATAATACTATTAATAATACTATTCGTAATACTAATTATAATAGCAATAGTAATATCTATCCCTTCATATTACAACTTATCCCTGACAATTCCTTTAATTGTAACTTTTATAATAATAATAACAATATTAATTACTAAAATTACCTCAATATTATTATAAGTCCAAAATTAAACTAAATTGACCTAAAATAAAATAGGCCACTCGACATTTTCATTAAAATAGCAATAATTAGATAAATTCATTCAATCATCATATAATCAATTTAATAAATCATATAAATTAACAATTAATTACATAAATTACCTAAAACATGATAAAAATACTATTAAACTAAATTGACCTAAAATAAAATAGGCCACTCGACATTTTCATTAAAATAGCAATAATTAGATAAATTCATTCAATCATCATATAATCAATTTAATAAATCATATAAATTAACAATTAATTACATAAATTACCTAAAACATGATAAAAATACTATTTTTCACATAATTTCTAGTCATCGACATTTCTAGTGAAGATATTCAAAATTCCACTTTAAATTATTTAAAGATAATTATTCATAATTAATTAAGTAAAACAGATTATACGACAAACACTAAATCATCAAGATTAATTCAAGAACAAGATCAAAAATCATTCTTTTAAATACTTAAATCACACGGCATCTTAGGGTTCAATCAAGGACAAGATTAAATTCAAGAATGCAAAATAACATGATATAATTAAAGATTAAATTAAAGATTACCAATACTAATTCAAGATTAATCAAGATTCATCATAAAAATCATATTTTTAACTCTTTTTTAATACTTAGGTCACTCGAAAAATTCAAGCATTAATAATAACATATTCTAATAATTCAATCACCCTGCTTTACACAATCTGACTTTTAAAGAATTAAATTAAGAACGACCGGCTAAAGGTCTCGAATAATCTGGAAATTTTAATGAAAGTTAAATATAGGTTCAAGGTTTAACGTGCATAAATTTCGTTTAAAAATAAATTACTAATTTTAAGTGATTTTATAACTAACGAGTCAGATTAGGCTGAATTCGGTTTCAGATTTTTCTACCACAGCAGACAAACTTCAAAAATTACGAAAATTTAACACAAGCTGTAAAATACTATTATTCACTTCCACCTAAATTTTCGTAGCCATCCGAATTGATTAAGTATCTTGAATAATTCGTAAAACAAATCTGGACAGTTTTACCGATTTGAAAGATTAAATTATTATAAGCAATAAAAAGACGAATTTTGCCACGAAATAAATCATGATTCATAATCAAATAGTAAACAAACTGTCACGAAAAATTAATCAAGAAATAACAAGATTTGATTAATAAATAAATTCATACAAGTAATTATTCAACAATTAAAGATTTCAAGAAACTACATAAAATAATCTAGAAAAATAACATGTACATAAATTTCATGTAGTTCGAACAACACCCTAACATGATACTAATTCTTTTTATAATTTTCATGCTTCTAATCCTAATTAACTATGTGAATAGGTTGTTCCGGAACTAAACGGGTTAGGAAAGTTACCTTAAATCGCTTAAATTTTCCAAGGAAAAATTCACCACTTTGGGTGAATGTAGATCGGCTTTTTGAGAGGAAAAGGAGGAGGAATATTTTTGGAGTTCAAAGCTTTTTGCAATTAGGGGAACAAAAGAGTTACTAAGTATATATATATAGAAGGAGAAAAACAAAAACAACCCTAATATGAGCCTAGGGTTGCCGTGAATTTCAAGAGGAGAAAGGGGAAATTGGACCTAGTAATTGGATGGGTTTAGGCTAGGTTTGAATTAGTTTAGGTAATTTAAAATATTATTTAATTAAATTAATTTAATTAATTAATCAAACTAAATAATAAGGATAATAATACTTGGCCCAAAAACACAAAGGGGACCGGCCAAGTTTATAAGAGGGGAAAAAGATTGGGTCATTGGCCCAATTGAGTTAAAAGAGAGGAAAATAAAATAAAACAGTCCAAATTAATGGGCCTTTTGGACTTAGAATAAATAAAATAATACTAATAACCGCGAAATTTTCTGGCCCTAAATTTCGGGGTATTACAATATACATATATATATATATACTTTCTCCGATCCACTCCATATTAGTTGCAACCTTTCCTTTTTTCACACTTGCCAATGCATAATTTATATCCGTTTTACCAAAAATTATAAAAATTAGATCACAATAAAAAACATATTGAGACGATTCCAAACAGGTCTACATGACTATATTTTTACATGTATAAAGCACAAAAGTGAATTATAAATAGTGTTCAAATTGCCAACATTGCAACTAATATGGAGCAGACGAAATACATATTAGTGTGATAATGTATGGGATACTAGGTATTGAACTAAACACTACTTTTGATCACTCACCATTTAGGCTATGAAGACCTCATCCTCAACACATGATTTATATATGTATATAGATATGTTACTAATTTTGTTGTATGAGTATTTACTATATTTAATTTTGCGGCCAGCAAAAGGGGAGGGAATGATCATGGATGATGAAAAGCTCATAATGGCGAACACTAATAGAGGAACCGGACTTATTACCCCAACAGAAAAAAAGCGAGTTCGTGATTATGCTTGTCATTTGAAGCATCCCTCTTTTGTGACCAAAATGCAAGCATCCTTTATTCACAAGTCCTGTTGCTATTTGGTAAGTAGTATACCTACATTAATTTAGTATACAACGGATATATACATTAAAGTTATTTCAAATATACAGAGCATCACAATTAAAATTACTACCTCCGTTTCTTATTATTTGCAACGATTTGACACTTTTCCTCTCTACTTTATGTCAGATTGTTGCAAATAATAAGAAACGCAGTTAGTACATTTTTAGTAAACTCTAAACTTACTTTTTTATTGTTAGGAGAAATTAATAGGAATAAATTTATGAATTTTTTCTCCTAATAATGCTAGCAACATCCGTAATTTCTAAAATGCATCTTTTCTTATATTATTTTCCAATCTACCGTCCACGTCAGCACAAGGAAAAAACCCCATTTTTTTCTTACGATAAACCGCTACTGGTTTACTACAAAACCGTTAGTGCCAGTAGTAGTTTTCCTTAGGGAAACAAGTAGTGGGTTTTCAAGTACTGGTAGTACGTAGCGGTTTTAGGGAGTTTTTTTTGTAATAAAATTTAATTCTATTACCCCTAAATAATGCAATTTTTTTAAAAGTACCTAAAACCTACCAGTAGCGGTTTTTAAAGTGAAAACCGCTACTGGTAGTAGCGGTTATAAAGTGAACTAGTAGCGGTTTTACAAAAAAAAAGGGGAAAAACCCTTTAACCTTCTACGTGGACGATAATATGGAAATTACAAAAAAGAACTATATTTGGGAATCAAAGAGCTTCCTAGCATTATTTGGGAAAAAAATTCTAAATATATCAGCCTTTGCATGGTCTTCGAGATTAAAATTAAGTTATCCTTGAAATTGTACATTTCTGAAATAAGTCAAGATAATTGGGGTACCTTCCAAAATTAAGTTATAAGTGGCTAATTAACAACCAGATTAATAAATTAAGTATGATGTGGCACCATTGACTACATGGATATTATACCACCATTTAACCGGAGATTTTATCATAATGTATTTATTAAATATCTCGTAAGTACCAACTATTCATAACTTGATTTGGATCCCATATAATGTTGTTAGCTCATTTGAAGATGATATAAATATATAATAAAAATGATGACTTATTTTTGGAAGACCAGAAAAATGATGAACGTTCCCCGTTAATATTGTACGGCGAACTTTAGTCCTCGTACACTAATTTAGTGTGTATGTCCACGAGACTTATAATTTAGTTATAATTAGGATTTTTTGCTAATAACCCCCACTAACTTACGAAGTTGTGCAAAAAACCCCCAAAATCTAACTCTGTTAGAATTATCCATTAATTGAAGTAATTAATTGAATCTTAAACCTAATTAAACTAATCAATTAAACTTTAAACCTATTAGCTACTTAATTAAATTTTAAACTTAATTAAAACTTAAACTTAAAATAAATAAATTAAATACACAAAACCACCCACCCCCACCTGCCCACCACCCCTCCACCACACAGATCGACCTCTTCCTACTATCGAAACCCCAACCGCCGACCTCCCCATCGCCGAAACCCCCAACCCTGACTAACCCCACCCCCGAAACCCCCTCCACGACTCACCGCCGCCGCTAATCGCCCCTCCCCTAAACACCCCTACCCCCAAAACCTCCACCGCCGATTCCCCTACCCCCCTAAAACCCCCACCATCGAAAAACATCAACTTAGTCACCCACGAGCACACTCACTATCTTTGAAAATAACCATCACCTTCGAACCCCCATAAGCTTCGAATTGAATCTTCGCCGTCAAATTCAACCTCCACCACCTTCGAATTGAACCTCCACCACCGTCGAATTGCACCTCCACCACTTTCGAACCCCCACCACCTTCGAATTAAACTCAGCCACTCCCGAAACCCTCTCCTCCCACCTGAGCCAGCCCCCAGCCAGCCCCCCCACCCCATTTCGACCTTGCCACCCTCTTCCCCTCCCCTTTTCGACCCCCTCCGCCCACCCCAAAACCCACCTCCTGCCCTTTGAAACCCTTTATGATTTTTGCCCCCTTTTTTTTCTTCTTATTTTTCCTTTTTCTTAGTTTTTTTTTTTTTTTTTAATAATTAGAACTTAAATTATGGGTCTACTAACGGAATTAACACAAATTTAACGGTGTTAAGGGTTTGGGGGTGAAAATAAGAAAAAGTCCAACTTAATGGGGGTTATTTTTTTTTAAAAAAAAGTTCGTAGGGGGTTTTTTGCACAAAGTTGTAACTTGGTGGGGGTTATTAGCAAAAAATACTTATAATTATTAGTAAAGCTTTAATTAGTTGAGGTTGAGGAACTAATTATATTGAATGGAATTCAGGGAATACCAAAGGAGTTTGCGAAGAGATACTTGCGCAAGGACAAGAATTTATGGTTTGAAAAGGAGTATAGAATTGAGAGTGATGATAATAATGATGGCAAGGAGGTATGGAAGATACACATAGTAGGTAAAAATACGCACGTGAGGATGATAGAAGGATGGGGAGCTTTTGCATCACAAAAAAGGTTAAAAGTGGGTGATATCTGTATCTTTGAGTTGCTCACTCAACAACACTTTAAATTTCACATCATTCGCTGATGTCCTGCAATTGCAACATGTATTAGTATGGATGAAATTTGATTTTGGCATCACCCAATTTGATTTTGGCTCCCCTAGTTCTTTCTATCACATAAATAGTAACCATGGTTATTATTCATGTGAGAGAGCGAAGGGTGCCAAAATCAATTTGGAGGTGCCAAAGTTACCACCCAGTACTGATCGATCTTAATATGCCTTTTGACAGCGTCAAAATGGTTTTAAAATTGACAGCCTAACAGAAACTAACTATTTATCGAGGAATGATAGGCGGATATTAGTTATGTATTTGGAATTTTGGACAATATATAATAGGGACATGTTTGTCATTTTGTTGCATTAGTATATTAACTTTAATCCTAAAAAAAATAAAAATGAATATAACTCTATGTTTTTGCTTTTAACAGTTTCTAAAACGTGTGGCTTTGCTTATAGATATAATAAAGATATGGGAAATCCTACATGGTATCGTTCTACTTTTGACAATTCCATATGGTACCATTATTTCACTTTTTATTACACATGGTATCATTAACTCTTTGCTGCAATTGATACAAATATACAATGCTCATTCGTTATCCAAACGTTAAATCACTCTTCCGCTTAATTAATTGGGCATGCTATGTTATATTTTAAGCTTAATTAATTGTGCTAATGAACTGTATTGGGCAATTTAAAATTATAAACCGATTTTTGCTTAAGTAAATTTTTTTTTTGGATATTCTCAATGGTAATTATGGCAGCCCTACGTTTGAGCCTTATGTTTTGTGATTGGTCTCGGCAAAATAGCGCTAAGATAAGGCTCAAAGTGATAGGCCTAAGTTTGCGAAATTCTTAACCGTGGTTGGTTGAATTTGAACATAAATGCATTGGAATGGTTTTTGGCGCTGAAAAAAAATGAATTTGAATTTTCATTTTTTAAAATTAATTTTGAATTATTGGGTGACTAAGTGTACTGTTCATACATACACTTGCTCTTATAGACATGATATGACTGAATTTAGGCCCCGTTTACATTAGCTGAATAAAGATGAATTGAACTGAACTGAACTTAATAGAGTTGAACTGAACTGAACTGAACTGAATTTAATAGCGTATTAATTGAACTGAACGGAACTGAACTGAATTTAATCTCAAGGAAACAAGCCCTTAGAGTTAATAAAGTGCTACAGGATATTAGGGGCGGGCAAAAAAACCCGCATTCGATTTCCGACCCGGTACCCGGTTTTTTTACCCGAAAAAGCGGGTACCCGATCCGGTTTTGAAAATCGGGTTGGGTACCCGGTTTTAGGGTCGGGATTTTTAAAAAATAGTTTTTTTATATTAAAAAACAGTTTTTTTTAAAAAAAAATTAAATTAATTTTTTTTTAATTTAAAAAAAATAGTTTTTTTTTTTTTTTTTAAAAAAAAAAAAATTTGTTTTTTATTAAAAATTTGAAAAAAAACTGCTTTTTTTAAAAATAAAAAAACAGTTTTTTTTATAAAAAAAATGTTTATTTTTTTATTAAAAAAACATTTTTTTACCTTAAAAAAACAGTTTTTTTTTTTAAAAAAAAAGTTGTATAAGGAAAAAACCGGATCCAAATAGCCGATTTCCGGAACCGAATTTCCGGATACACGGATTATCCGGACCGGATCTGCGTCAAAAAATTACGACCCGAAAATCCGGGTACCCAATTTTGCCCACCTCTACAGGATATGTATTCTTCGTGAAAGTTAAAAGGTAATTTTGACTATGGTAAACAACAATGTGTGGGGCCTTTATAGAGAACAAATCGAGACAAGAAATATTTGTTTCTTAGATTAGATATCATAACCCATGTACAAGATGTTGGATATGTCTTCAACAGATGTAATTGATTTGTATATATAATAAATGATTTTCATTATTCTATTATTTTCACTACACAACACACGGATTTATATTTTATATGATTTTTGGTATTCACATTATTTTCATTATTCTATTAAAATATTTTCTAATGTATAATGAAATATACAAATTATAATTTCACATCCTTTATATATACTAAACTTTAATAAAGAAATATAATGAATTAAATTAAAGTGAAATAATGGTATATAGTTAAAGAAATATAATAAAATATACAAATATACAAGTAATAAGTTGGAAATTAAAGAACAAAGTAATTTTTTTTTCTCTCACACAAAACAAGTTAAAATAAGCTGAAAAAACATCAAATAAATTCAGATAAGTTCAGATATATTATTAAGATAATTAAATATAAAGTGAATAGAACATACCCAAAGGTAACCTCTTTTTTAAACTGATTTCGGACTTTAATGTTAAATTATTCACTTTAATAATATACAAAATTTTTGTTATTCTGGCTTCAATATATGTCTACAATAATTTTCAACTATCTTAATTACTATATAATTACAAAAAAATACTTTAGATTGCAGTCGTACGATAAAATGTATTGCCTTCTGTACAAATCAGGAAAAATAGAGTACAAATTTCATTATTTTTAAATACATTCTCAAATGTGATGTTATTAAACAAAAAAAAGGGAAATTCCCAATGGTAACACTGAAGTTTTGCGAATTCCCAGTGGTACCATCGTGTTTTTTTTAATCCCATCTATACCATTACTTTTAACTAAATTCCCAAATGTAGCATTTAAACAAAAAATCTGTTAAATTAACCCCACCCACTACCTTAAGTCCTTAACCCCACCATCCATTAAAACCAAAAGAAAAAAAACAAACCAAACCACTACCCAACCTTAGGTTGTCCTTACCCCCCACCCACTTCCTAAACAACAGCGCCCAGCCAACCTCCTCGCCCAGTCGACCACCTTGCCGAGCCGACCACCTCGCCCAGCCGACCACCTAGCCCAGCCAACCACCTTGCCCAGCCACATCCCCCGCCTAGCCACCCTCCGCAATTCGAACCCCTCTATTCAACCACCACCATCATTCGACCACCATCACCACAAAAATTCATCAACATCATCATCTACCACCACTCAATTCGAACCCCTAACTCAGTCAACCACTTTCGAACCCAACCCTTCAAGCCCAATAAAACCATTGAATCGATTCGGGGTTAGTTTGTGGGTTTACATTAGGTGTTGATTTCATGGTAGGTCATTGATTTGGGGGTCGATTTCGTGGTGGGGGTTCAATTAGGGGCTCGATTCATTGTGTGGCTTCAATTTGGTGGCAGGGGGTGGGTTCGATGGGGTGTGGGATGGTGGGTCTATTGGGCGGTAGGGTGAGTTCGCGGGTTTGATTGGGCAGTGGGGGTGAGTTCGCAGGTTCGATTGGGCGGTGGGGGTGAGCTCCTGGGTTCGATTGGATTGGAATGGCGGTGGTGAGCTCCTGGGTTCGATTGGGTTGGAATGGCGGTGGTGGCTGGGTTAGGGTGGGGAGGTGGTTCGATTTGGGGTTCGAAGAGGCGGTGGGGGTTTGAATGGTGGTGGCTGGGTGTAGAGGTTGGTGGTGTCGAGGGCAAGGGGCGGTGACTGGGCGCCGAAGGTATGGGTGGTGGCTGGACGCCGAAGACGTGGGGCAGTTGCTAGGCTAAGGTGGTACGTGGTAGCTGGGCAAAGGTGGTACGTGGTGGCTGGAGGATGGTGATCGGGGCTTAGGGGTCGTTAGTTCCTAATCCGGTCAAAAATAATACCCTAGGCTAATCTAACGAATAGTATAGGAAAGTAAGGGGTCGAACCACAAGAAACTAGCGGTTTACTTAGTCAAGTTATTGAGTGAAAAGGGGGGTTTTTAATAAAGAGGAAATGTGACTAAACTACTTTAACAAATTAAATCTAATTCAAATAAATTAAATTAAAATGGAGTAAAATCAACGATTAAAGGCACTAGGGAAAGGGGGAAAACGTGATATTCCAAAAATTAAGCACGGAGCAACCACATAACAAGCATAAAATCAATTGTTTCAAGCAAGGAGATTAGTTAATGCAAGTGGGCTTAGATTTCTCAGCCGACCCACTTACACAACATCTCAATCTAGACCAAACCAAACACCATGGATCGAATCGCTCGGTAGACTAGATCTCTCATTCTCTACCTCGCTCACAACCCGGTTCGAAATACTCTAGACCCTTCCTAACATGTTGTCTCTAACCTCATGCTTAGATTTCTCAACTACACTTAGTTAGTCCAAGATTCTATCCTAGAAGTTGGCCAAACTCCTAATCTAGCATTTCAATCCATGTTAGAAAACAAGCATCAACAAATTATTTCATACCAAACTAACAATTACTCCATGTTCAATAATCAAAATACCATCATTTTCCCCCTCCCCTAGCTAGAAATCTAGCCTAGGAGAGGGATGTTCATACTAACAAAAGCCATAAATAGAGCAAACATAATAGAAGAAGTAGAGCAACTAATAAACATGGAAGATAATAACTAGACTTGCAAATACTATTTCAAAGATTTAAACTTAAAATCTCAAAAACAATGAACAAGAAACTATAACTAATGATAAATAATAACTCAACAAATAATGACATACAAATGATGAACAAATAACAAAGAAAGAAAGATTGAGAGATGTTACCAAACTAGAAGATTGAATAAATAGATTGATTGCAAATGGAGAAGAAATTGTTGAAGATTACAAGCTAGAATTATCAAAACTCTTGTGTTTCTCTCTCTAAAAATACTGAAAATAAGGCTAAGTCTATTGATATTTTTCGTTCTTCTTCTTTTTTTCTTTAACCTTGAAGAGTTGGGGTATTTATATATTACATGAGAGAGAAAGGGGAATATTCAGAATAAATGAGCCGTTGCAGGTGGGAGCGGACGCTCTGAGGGTCGAGAGCGGACGCTCCACTAATACGACAAATAGACGAGCTGACAATGAGTACCATGAGCGGACGCTGAGGAAGGGGAGCGGACGCTCCATGCATGGCGAGCGGACGCTCCATGCATGGAGAGCGGACGCTCCATGGGTTGGAGCGGACGCTCTGGCCTTTGCTAGCAGCCAATGGTCTCTGTGATCTAGGCCGAGCGGACGCTCTGAGGTAGGGGCGGACGCTCGGTGGTACTTGGGTGTGCTGAGGCTGGGCAAAGGGGAGCGGACGCTCTAAGGGTTGGAGCGGACGCTCTAGCTCCAACAAGAAGCTCCTGCATCTTCGACAAGCAGTCCGAGCGGACGCTCAAAGGGGGTGGAGCGGACGCTCGGCGTTGGAGTTGCCATTTCATTCCACTTCAAGATTTGAACTGTCACTCCCGGGCTCGAGCTTCGCACACAAGGCTCCGAATGCTTTGGCGTGGACCTGAAACATCTCATGTAACGACCCGTAATTTAGCAGCGTTGTTTTCGGAGAAGACAACAATCACAGATCATTAACTTCTAAAACTTCAAGGTTAGGTTCATAAACTACAGCGGAAGCTCTAAAACTTAATCATATTATTCATTAAAAACTGTTAGGTAATCCCAAAATAAATATCAAACCAATATCCTGTACTATTACAAAATAAAGAATAAACTACTAAATCAAATAAACATAATCTAAACTAGTCATCGGGTCACTTCTAAGCTGGCTAGCTCATAATCCCAGCCCATACGTAGCCTAAACTCAATCACCACCTGTACCTGAAATAAAATGGGGGGGTCCACAGTCAGTGGTGAGTAATTAGATTGTTCTACTTAATCAGTAGAACACAATTAGAAACATAATAATCAGAACAAATCATCTGAACAGTCTAACAAGTCATCATGCAAAGAAGTCAACAAGCAATCACATCAAGTACGCAGCGGAAAACAATCATACAAGTTGTAACGACCCGACTTTTTGAACATGTCGATTTACGAAGGGAAATCGACAACGGATCATTACCAAAAAAATTTAAACTATAAATTAGATTATTCAATTAAAATTAAGTAACTTTTATTAACTTAACTAAACTATCATCCAAAAATCTGAGTTTTTCCCAAAAGAAACGTAATTACATGAGTTATTCTAAAACCGTCCCAACATGCTGGGATTATAAATAAATGAAATAATCATAAAGTCTAATTCAATTTACTAAGTAACCAAGGTTTACTAAGGTCCTCAGCCACTCAAAAGCCCATCCAGCGGAAGCCCAAATTAATCAGCCGCACCTTCACCTGAAACTGAGGGGGAGGGTCCACCGTCAGTGGCGAGTAACTAGGCTGTCCCGTTTAATCGAGGGACCGCTAAACACATAATATCATAGAATATCGCATGAAAACCATACAAAAACCTAATACATGCTATACAGAAGTCAACACGGGGTACGTATAAAAATACGTACAAAAATACGTATACAAATATGTACAAAATACGTATAAAAATACCTGCAGAAATACGGTTAGAATACGTACAAAATACACGTATAACACACTCATACACTCATACATACATGCATACATACGTACATACTTACATACAATCTCATACGAATACAGAAATACACAGCGGAAGACTTATACTATTCTCAATACATATCCTTATAACATTATACTCTTATAACCCAATCATCCCAATTCCTTTAAATCATAACCTACATCTTATGTTATACATCATATGTCATATTACAATATGTATATCATATCTTATATTATTCATTAACTTATACTATATCTTATCGAACATGTCATTCATATCATATCTTATCATTCGTATCATCTTTCATTGGACCGGTCACTATAACTCGTTGTGGATCTCGTGTTTCACCACAACTTTCCTAGAACATGCCGGGGTGAGCTCGTGTACTCAACCCGTAGCGGATCTCGTGTTTCACCACTAAGACTAAGCTATGGCCATAACCCCTAAATAGCAGCTCGTGTACTACTACATAGACGACTACATATCCTAAGACCCAGAACTACTCGGGGGAACTCGTGTGTTCGTCCCATTGAGCAGTGGCTTCGACTTAACCCAGTCTGACTACTCGAGTCATCAGGTAGGCGTCCTTATCTTATCTTATATTTTTCAAATCTTATATCTTATCTTATATCGGGAAATACTAGGTGACCGTATTCGGAAATGAACCGTTCGAAGTCCCAGGAAAGAGAGGTGCGGCACGTATATTGGCCACCTTAAATACCAAGTCTTTCCTAGCCAGAGATCGAAACGATTCGTAATCCTCCTACTCTGTTTCCTTTCTTTCCCTATTAATATCTTATTATAACTTATCCCTACTGCTACTTAATAATAATATAATACTATTAATAATACTATTCGTAATACTAATTATAATAGCAATAGTAATATCTATCCCTTCATATTACAACTTATCCCTGACAATTCCTTTAATTGTAACTTTTATAATAATAATAACAATATTAATTATTAAAATTACCTCAATATTATTATATGTCCAAAATTAAACTAAATTGACCTAAAATAAAATAGGCCACTCGACATTTTCATTAAAATAGCAATAATTAGATAAATTCATTCAATCATCATATAATCAATTTAATAAATCATATAAATTAACAATTAATTACATAAATTACCTAAAACATGATAAAAATACTATTTTTCACATAATTTCTAGTCATCGACATTTCTAGTGAAGATATTCAAAATTCCACTTTAAATTATTTAAAGATAATTATTCATAATTAATTAAGTAAAACAGATTATACGACAAACACTAAATCATCAAGATTAATTCAAGAACAAGATCAAAAATCATTCTTTTAAATACGTAAATCACACGGCATCTTAGGGTTCAATCAAGGACAAGATTAAATTCAAGAATGCAAAATAACATGATATAATTAAAGATTAAATTAAAGATTACCAATACTAATTCAAGATTAATCAAGATTCATCATAAAAATCATATTTTAACTCTTTTTTAATACTTAGGTCACTCGAAAAATTCAAGCATTAATAAGAACATATTTTAATAATTCAATCACCCTGCTTTACACAATCTGACTTTTAAAGAATTAAATTAAGAACGACCGTCTAAAGGTCTCGAATAATCTGGAAATTTTAATTAAAGTTAAATATAGGTTCAAGGTTTAACATGCATAAATTTCGTTTAAAAATAACGTCATTTACTAATTTTAAGTGATTTTATAACTAACAAGTTAGATTAGGCTGAATTCGGTTTCAGATTTTTCTACCATATCAGAAGAACTTCAAAAATTACGAAAATTTAACAAAAGCTGTAAAATACAATTATTCACTTCCACCTCAATTTTCGTAGCCATCGTAATTGATTAAGTATCTTGAATAATTCGTAAAACAAATCTGGACAGTTTTACCGATTTGAAAGATTAAATTATTATAAGCAATAAAAAGACGAATGTTTCCACGAAATAAATCATGATTCATAATCAAACAGTAAACAAACTGCCACGAAAAATTAATCAAGAAATAACAAGATTTGATTAATAAATAAATTCATACAAGTAATTATTCAACAATTAAAGATTTCAAGAAACTACATAAAATTATCTAAAAAAAATAACATGTACATAAATTTCATGTAGTTCGAAAAACACCCTAACATGATACTAATTCTTTTTATAATTTTCATGCTTCTAATCCTAATTAACTATGTGAATAGGTTGTTTCGGAATTAAACGGGTTAGCAAAGTTACCTGGAATCGCTAAAATTTTCCAATAAAAATCACCCTTTTGGTGATGATAATACACGGCACAAAGAAGAAAAGAAAAGAGAAAATTTTCTTTAGGGTTTTTGAGTTTTTGTAAAATAGGGCTAATTAAATTATAATAGTCCTATTTATAGAAGAGAAAGAAAGAAAAGAAAAACAATAAAATAAAAAAAATAAAAAAAAAATAAAACAAACCCTAAATGTTGTTAGGGTTGCCGTGAACCAAGAGGAAAAAGGGGGAAGAATTTGTTAGGTGGTTAGCTTAAGTTGAATTAGTTTAGGAGTTGTTAAAATAAATAATTAATTAATTTAATTAATTAAATAACATAATTATTAATTAATCAAATAAATCAAAAAGAAAAAATAACACTTGGCCCATAATATGAAGGGGAGCCGGCCAAGTGACATAAAAGAGGAACAATTAGGTCTTTGGCCCAATTTGAGAATTAATTAGGGAGTTAAGAAAATTAATTAATTTAATTAATTAAATAGCATAATTATTTAATTAACCAAATAAATTAAAAGAAATAATATGTTGGCCATACTAGAGAGAGAGCCGGCCATGAGAGGGAACATTGGATCATCGGGCCCATTCTCAAGATAAGCTAGAAGATTTAATTTGGCCCGAAAATCATATCAAAAGGCCATTCAAGTCCGGTTACCAAGAAGGGACTAAAATTACTTCTAACCCCTACTTAGCCGACCCACTATTAATTCAACATAAATTCTGAGTCGGTCCACAACCCTGAATAGCCATAAGGTGAAGTTCTAGGTACCTAGCGGGTTGAGATCAAGAGATATTATATGATAGTCAGATTAGGGAAAGATAGTTTGACAATGGTAAATAACAGAAATTCCGGAAATTAACGTTTAAAAGATTTTATATTTGTAAAACAGAGAATTTACTAATAATTTTCGAAATAAAATCTTAAGGCGAATGGAAAGACAACCTATTTTCCGGAAATTCTAACCCCAAAAATACGGGGTGTTACACAAGTCATCCTTAACAAGACCTTCAGCTCAGCTCAACCAATTTTAGACTTCTAATCCTCATCAACGACTCTTCTTTTCTGTTCTTTCCCAATCAGGTGCTAATCCGTGACCAGTCATATGCTCGTAAGAGGTCAACCACGAAGATCTACTCCCCCCAACTTTCCTTGCTCATGCCGGGTCAACCACAAGGATCTACTCCCCAAGCACTGGGATCAAGAACTGTCCCCAATCCGAAGATAGGACAGTGGCTTCGACTATACCTATGTTCATGGCACATGAGCCACTAGATAGGTGGTCACTTCATAGTTAATCATCTTTTCAATTCAATTCTGTTCTGTTCTATTCCAATCCTCAATTCAATTCCTTATCGTCATAGCTTAACTTCTAATCCAATCTTGTTCATCTTAACTTGACTCAAACTCCAAACTAAACTTATACCACTCGAAAACGACCAACATCATGCGGAAAAATAATGTGGAAATACTTGGAAATACGTACAAAAATACATACGGAATGCGTACGAAAATACATACGGAATACGTACAAAAATACGTACAAAAATACATACGGAATACGTACAAAAATACATACGGAATACGTACAAAAATACGTACAAAAATACATACGGAATACGTACAAAGTACATATAACAATACGTATACAATACATATAAAATACCTGCAAAATACGGTTAGAAATACATACAATATACGTATGCCATACAGTCACAATTACACGAAATTCATACTATACACATATACAAAGGAAACCTTCCCCTGAAATACTTATCTTGTCATATTTTACCCATAACCCTTCCTTTATTCATATTATTACTTTCCTTCATATTGCAACTTATCCCTATTAATTCATTTTAATGGTAATAATTATGTTGTTACATTCCTTCGTATTGCAACTTATCCCTATTAATTCCTTTAATTATAATAATTATAATGCTTCCTAAAATTACCTTTTAATAATATTGTAAGTCAAAAGTTAAACTAAAAAGGATCAAATAAAATATGAGACCACACAACATTATAATCTAAAAATAATAATAATTAAATAAATTCATCATAAATTACCTAAACATGATAAAAATCCTATCTTCCATATTTCACATCACTCGACATTTTGGAGAAATAATACCAAAATTAACACTTTAAATTAATTAAATACCTTTATCAATAATTAAATAAATTAACCTAATAAATAAATAAATTATGCAACAACATCAAGACATCAAGATTAATCAAGAACAAGATCAAAAGTTAATCCTTTAACTGTATAAAATCACACGGCAATTATAGGGCCAAGATATATCAAGAACATTTCAAGAATTAATAATAACATGTTTTAATAATTCAATCACACTATTTTACACAATCTGATTTAAAGAATTAAATTAAGATCGATCGTCTAAAGGTATCAAATAATCTGGAAATTTTGATGGGAGTTAAACATGGGTTCAAATTTTAACGTGCATAAATTTCATCAAAAAATAACGTCATTTACTATTTTTAAGGGATTTTATAACTAACAAATCAGATTAGGCTGTAATCAGTTTCCGATTTTTCTGCCATAGCAAATGAACTTTAAAAATTACGAAAATTTAACACAAGCTGTAAAACACTATTACTGACTTCCACCTAAAATTTCGTAGCCATCCGAATTGTTTAAGTATCTTAATAAATTCGTAAACTAAATCTGGACAGTTTTACCGGTTTGAAAGATTAAATTATTCAAGCAAGAAAAAGGACGAATTTTGCCACGAAATAAATCATGATTCATAATGAAACAGTAAAGAAACTCCCTAAAATTATTCTAAGTGACTCGACAATTTAATTTAAGACTTTAATTAATAATTTAAATAATCAAGATTCATCAAATTTACATAAAGAAATCAAGAAAATAACATCATAATATTCATCATATCATTCGAAAAATTTCAATCCTAAACATGATACTAATTCTAAGCAATCCTACATTGTTCTAAACAATTCCAAACCATATTCTAAAAACTATAAAACTAATCTATCCTAAAGATTAAGTAAAAGTAATCCAATTACCTTTGAAGGAATGATATGGTTCGAATAATCACCAAGGTTAACGATTTCTTTGTGTTCTTTAAGGTTTCTTTAAGGTTCTTGATCAATCTTTAAGGGTTGAAGCAATAGAAAAGGGTTAGGAATAGTTTTAATGATTGATCTTTGAAGGATGATAAATAAAGAAATTGGTTGTTGTAGTTCTTCCTATTGGCTGTGTAAAATGAAAAGAAAATAAGGGTCTAGGTTTACTATAATTTAGTAAGCAAAGTAGAAAGAGTAATAAAAATAGGGTTTTTCTAGAATGGATCAAAATAGATGTAACATTTAATATATAGGGTAGAACAAATTAAATAAATTAATCAACAAGAAAAGATGGGGTGACCGAAAATATTGAAGGGAAAAAGGGTTAAGAGTTCCTAAAATTTAGTTAAAAATAAAAATAAAAATATGAGAGCAAGAATAAAAATAGGATTTTTGGAAAGGTCAAAATAGATAAAGGTTTAATAATAATATTGAATAAAAGAAATTAAAGAAACAAGAAAAGAATGAAAGGGGAAACTGTGTAACACATAAATCAAAGGGAATAATTGGGCTCAGGTTTTGGCAAGATAAAATAAAAAAAAAGTTCGAGCCAGGATTAAAAATAACTGGACTGCTACAAATAAATTTAATAATTAATTAAATAATAATCAATTAATTATATATTTAATTAATTATGAAAAATTTAAAATATCCCGAAATTTCGGGGTATTACATCTCATGCAAAATATCAAAGCACTTCTATTCCCATTTTCTCTCAAAAATGCATAGAAGATACCCAAAAATAAAACGAGACCCAAATCTTGGTAACATGTAACGAGCGGAGGGAAAACCAACTAAAAATGCACAAATATGGGCAAATCAAAGACTAAAAAGGATGAAAAATGACCTATAAGATGGTGCACAAATGCACCGATCAAAATCCCCCCATCTAAGCCTTTGCTCGCCCTCGAGCAAAGTCAAATTGGTTCCTGAACCACAGGATAACAACACCAAGTAATGGAAGCTAACGAACCAAATCAAACACACCATATTTACACTAACTCACTTTCGTAGGAATCACGGTCATTTTTAGCGTAAATGACAAGCCCTTTAAACCTCCAAGTCCCCTAGGAGGGCGAGTGAGCTCTCGCGAGGGTTTTCGACCAAAGATTAACCCACAACTGAAAAGCGAGCCAAAGAAAGAAAGAAAAGAAAATAAAATTATGACTTCCATGCCCAAGGTCACTCCTCATCAATATGGTTCACATATCCCCAAAACCTCTCAAATGACTTCCAAGGTGAGCAATTCCACAAGAGGTGTGCTCGTAAAAGAATGGGTTAGAAGGGGCTAGCAAGAAGTGTTTAAGGAGTGTCCTCGATAAACAAAGCAAACCTCATTGCACACACAACCATTGCTCTCTTTGGTAGTCTTTTCACTTATCCCCTAACGATCCACATGCTTGGCAAAACGTTCTCTCCCTAAAGTTCACATCGACATTCTTAGATTAAGTTGCGTAGTAGTGAGTATGCAAAGGACTTGTGGCTTGGCCACTTATTGAGGTTTTTTTTCTTTTTTTTTTTTGATTGAATAGGCTACTAGCCTTGTGGACATTTCCACTTATTGGACTCGATAAAATGTGCTTAGCACTTATTGACTCGATAGACATGTGGTGAAACCACTTATTGACTCGATAGGCATGCATGTTAGCTATTACACGAACTTGCTAGGAGAATCTTTGTGAACTTTAGAGATTGATTCTTTTTCCTCACATATTTTTCATTGGGACATAAGCTACTCATTTTTCGCTAAGAACAAGACGTGGGATATAACCCGAACTTGTGTTTACACCAAATTTGGAAATGCCCCCCTTACTCATAACTCAAGGGAATTGGATCAAAGGAATCCACATATATCTCATCACAGGAGGTCATTCCAAAAGCAAAGAAACCAATAATTACAAAATAAACGAAAATCTTTTTGTATTATTTTCTTTCTTTCTTTCTTTCTTTTTATTTTTTTTAATTTTTCACCAAGCTTAAAATAAAGAAAAAATTTTAAAAAAATAAAAAAAGGGACAAATCAAAAATAAAAGAGAATCAAGAAAATAAACCAAAAATCCAACTATATACATGAACTCCACATAATGATGCATCATGGAAAATAGTCTAAAGCATGCCAATATCACAATCAAACCACACAAAAAGGGGGAATATCTCAACCCCGGCAGCTAATCCTAATACCAAACATGCTTTGCATCTACCTATTCTTCTAATCAAATGCTAAAAAGGAGGGGTAAGGGAAAGGTCTCACCAAAGTGGTGCCGGAACTACACGGAATGGCCATCGTGTATCTCCAAAATTATAGCTCAAACCGGCACAAAGAACCTGTAAAACTACATCCAAACCATTTCTCCGAAACAATGATTAGAAAAGAATAAGATACTATCCAAAAATTCATCATTATAGAAAATAGAAGGATTAAAAATAAAAATAATAAAAAAAAAATAGAAAAAAAAAAAGGAATTACCAATACATCATCAAGAGAGAGAGAAAACATTGCAAGTACTAAGGGGATCACCACCATATGCCCCCTCAAACTTCCTCGTTCTTTGCCCCATATAATCGAAAAAAGTATAGTGCAGCCCCCCCCCCCCAACTAGATATGAGCATCGTCTCGGTGCAAGGAGGGAGGGCGGGGCAAAGAACGGGGAAGCTAGTCTTCGAGACCGGGGTCGGACTCGGGAGTGTCATCCCGGAATACCACTCTCTCAACCGGATATGGGTGAGACCAATGGTATGCAAGGGGATGACCAGAGGGAGGGCCATGGGGCTCCCACCCGCCATGGTAGTAGGGTGGGAAAGTATAACCTGGGGGGGAGGGGAAGGCAGGGTCTCCACGGGGGTCACAACCGCCTGGGACGGTGTAATCAAACCCGGGGTGCATAGGGAAGTCGTCGGGGAGGGGGCGAGTGGATGATCCCGGACCACGCCAATATGGGTAAGTATACCCACTCCCATCCCAATTAGGGATGGGTCCCTCTTGGGGAGGGTGGTGAGGGTAATTCACCGGGGGCAAAAAGTATCCCATGTTGACCTGGTGGTCATACATCTATGCGACGAAGGGGTGGGGGGGTGGGATGTCGTCCACAGGTGTATTGTAACGACCCGACTCGCTTAAATCGGCGCGGAAGAAACCGACGAGTCAAGTAGTTATAAAACTAAAACTCAACACTTAGAAAATAAACTAATACCTCAAAATATTATTATTAAACCAAAGATGTACAATAACCCACAATCTTGTACAAAAACTAAATCCAAAAGTCAAATGTACAAAAACAAAAGTAAAGTGCAACTCTAACCACATGCTAGAGTCTTATACAACATATGTAATACCATAAGTCTGAAACAATGTCTATAGAAACTAAAACTATAAAACAACTGTAATAAACAACAACAAAGTACACAAAGCGTCGCTCGCCCAACCCCAAAGTTAAGCAAGAGCATCATCGTCAGATGTACCTGAAAAACACAACATAATCCACCATCAGTGGCGAGTAACATAACTGACTCACCCTAACGGGAATACACAAGCACATAGCAATAATCAAATAACATCATACATACAATCCTCGAAGACACGAGACAACCTCAAACTCGAAATCCCAAAATCAACTCATCACTCGACACCATCAACCATACGTCATCTCTACACTCAATCTAACTCAAGTGCAATCATTCTAGTTCTAGACCGGACTAGGCTCGTACGGAAGCATCTTACGCAACCGAACTTCTACTATGTCAGGACCGGGCATAAGCCATACACCCAAATCCCACGAACCCAATCAATCTGGGAAATCGTGTCCCTAATCCCCAATCATTTTGAGCGTACTAGGAATAACATAGTGAGACTCCAAAACTATTCCGATACCGCGGACGGAAATAGTGGCAACGTCTTAACCCAAAAACTAAGCATAAGCCATACACAAAGTCAAGGGCGTCTAGAAAAGAAATCAAGCTAACCATCATACCATCATTATCTTTTCATCATAGTTAAATTAAAGACAAGAATAAGCCATACTCTTGAATTCAATCAACTAAATCATCGAAGTTAACCCAAGAATTGCCTATAGCCATACTCTTGAGACTAACCAAACATCATACCATCAATCTTTAACTCAATCTTTAATCAACATATCCCAAATCTTTAACTTTCAAGACTCTTTCTATCACTTTCTTTAACTTTCAAGACTCTTAAAGAACTCATCAAACCTCAACAAGAACTCTAAAGAACTCAATCAAGAACCTTAAAGAACTCATCTATTACTTAAAGAACTCATCAAGAAACCATTCAAGATTCAAGAACTTCAATCAAGAACTCAATCAAGATTCAAGAACTTCAATCAAGAACTCATACAAACTCAACATCACACGCATGAACATCATCATAGCCACACGAAAATCTCAACATTATTTTATCAAAATTCAACAAACTTAAACCCAAACACCATGACTTCAAAATATCATGAAAACAATCTTAAAATATGAAAAAAAACCACCATTAAAACATCATTATAATGCTTCAAAATCAGATTATAGAAATACATTCAAAACCATGAACAATCATCAATAATTCACCAAACATGCATTTAATCAAAGCTATAGACATAGTATTACCGATTAAGTTGAGTTAGTATGTTACCTTATTGAAGATTACACACAAAATCAACACAAAAATCATACAAGAACGTGCTGCCCGGAACGTCTTCTTGCACGGTCATCAACCCGGTTACCTTGCACACGAACATGGCAACCAAGAAGCCACCACGTAGCCACCACGTTGCTGCCCAAATCAGCACAGTTCTGCCCTGAAATATCCACACGGCTACTGCCCAGAAACAGCCACGAAACTGCCCAGAAACAGCCACGAAACTGCCCAGAAACAGCCACGAAACGCACGGCTTCTCTGCTGCACTTTGCACGGCCCTCTGCTGCACCTTGCACGGCCCACTGCTGGCTGCCCCTACTGCATACACGGCCCTAACCTGCTGCCCAGCCAGACCATACGCACAGCCACACCACTAACCACGAACACGAACCCAAACCACCCCAAACTAGTGATCTTGAAAGAACTTGTTGGGGTTTAAATTGTATATTAATACTTAAAGATCAAAGGATACATAATCTTTAAGTTTGGTTTAGAAAAGATGATGAACAATGATGAGTGTTCATCTAATCAAAATGGTGTGAGGTTGATGGAGAAATGGAGGGAGGATTTGCCTTTGAAAAGAGATGGCAAAGGATGAACAAAAGATGGCAAATGAGCAAATGAATCCTCATGCCTTACTACTACTTCTATTTATAGAAGTTAAGTGAGGTGTGAACATGAAGCAAGTGGCAAATTTGCCATCAAACAAAGAGGGAAAACCGGACATGTGCTAGCAAATGGGCTCAAATTGATCATTTGGGCCTTTTGCACTAATTTCATGACTAATCATGATTATTTTGCACTTGGCCCAAAATTAATTAATTAATTAGAAAATTAAATAATAAAATTCTAATTAATTAAAATAAAATAAAATAAGGAAATACTAAACCATTAAAAATAATGGTTACACTAAAAACATTAAAAATAGTCTAAAATAAATTTTAGACCATGCACCGCAACAACCATAATTACAATAAAGTAATTACAAGATTAGCCCAAAATCTGGGGCGTTACAATCTCCCCTCCTTAAAAGAATTTCGTCCCGAAATTCAAGCAAAGGAGATTATTCACCATCAGTAATCCGGGCTTGAAACATCAAAAAGTCAGACGAAATCTGACGGAACTTCAGCTTCCACCAACGTTCAACCGATCCTTGCGACTTGACGCTTCAGCCACTCAGCTCAACCTGCCTGCACGATCGAAAAGTGTTCGTCGAAGTCCTGAACATGCTCCAACATCCTTCGACGCACTACTAAAGACCTCGGGATCCTCCTCGTTGCATGGAAGGTCAAGATAGATGAAAAGTCTATCCTTCGCTTCAACGACGAACCCAGACTTACGGACTTCGGTCACATACTCAAGTTACTCCTCGACTCCAGACTTAACTCTTAGAGGTGTAAAAACAATCAAATGACCGAAAACTGGTATATGGGTTATGATCGATTGATTAGAATACAAATGCAGATACAATCGGTCGATCAGGGTAAGTGTAGAATACAATCAGTTGTCTTGGACGATCGAATAAAATTCCAAAACAAACAATTAATTTCAAAATTCCATATCAGGTTTAGAATATCTGGATTAGAATGCGGGGATCGAAACAATGCCCACCTTTGAATGACAAGAACAACAAGGACGTGAATAAATGCCTGATATGAACATCGAATACTATATACGGAGATTAAAGAACGTCTCAATGAAGTATATCGATTTACGAGAAATAGGATAACTATGATTACAAAATAATAAATATATATATACACATATATATATATGGATACAAATAGAAACAACGATACGAGGGTGTGTAAATGGCATAAATTATTCATCGATAAATCCTAGTGATGATGGACGATATTAACAACAATAATGGCCAAAAACACGGTGGATAACACAAGGTGAAATGATGTTAAACACGAGGTCGGCCAACATGAATAACGTTAATGATTTATGATGGCCTCAATTAGGTGTAATGATGATAACATCGAAGAAGGGTGGTCATAGATGACAATAACGATCATGATCGACGATGTCGATGACAAGAATGATGATAATGGATTACGACGCTCATGATCAAGGGTTAAGAACTTATGACGTCGAATAAAGGAATGACAATCAATATAACAAATTGTCCTGAACGATAATGAAGGCATCATGGACGTTAAAGAATCGACTAGAACAAGGTAATAACGATATTGTTAACAATTAGAAGTAACAATGAATCGATAGCGCTACTTATGTTAACAATGAGAGTACTCACAAAAATAAGTTCAACAACGAAAATAAGGTTAATCGTAAATCAATTGTAAGGGTGATCAAATAGGTTTGGTTCAATTAGATTCAAGTTGAATACGGTTGGTCAAGCGGTTTCCTGACCACAATTACACCCCTATAAGTTCCGGTCTAGTCTACCTTAACACTTTCCTTTGTTGAGTACGCGACTCAGAAATACAAATTCGCGAAGACAAAGCTCCCACCTGGAGATATTCGCGAATCATCTGCTGCTCCATAATATCATTAGTACCATACGGAGATGATCTGCAAGCTCAGACTCGTCTCTCGTTTAGACTAAGATATTATCGAAGAAGACTACGACGCACTTATCGAATAAGTGATGAAAAGTCCGGTTCATCCGATCCATGAACACGGGTGAAGCGTAAACGAAACTGACAACATCACTTCAAAACCCGTAGTGGTCGTATTCATACGAAGAAGCGGTCTTCGAAAAGCCTCCATATCGCCCTTCTGGCGAAGCTTCTTCATCTTCAAGGCTGAGATTACCTTCACTCCTTTATTAAGGACGAACCCAGAGTAGATAACTCGGTTGAGATCCTCGGAATGTCACTGACTGATCTCGGCAACGAATAATCGCTCGATACCTCGACAGCCAGTCCATGCCAATAAAGACATCGAACTTCATCAGCGGAAAATCCTTCAAATCGGTTGTCGTCTGCTTCACCAGCTACACGTTAGGCAAACCACGGAACTCGAGCTGACAAACAAGATCCTCTCCAAAAGGGAGAGTTATAAACGAACTAACGGAAAACCGAGACTCCATCGAACTGGACCCCTGTTACTGCCGTGGTCGTACAACGGACTCGATCCTTCATTGGAGACTTAGCCGATGTCGAAAGCTCCTCTCCTGCCGATGAAACATGCCATAGGCGTGTCGTCACATCGCTTCCCTGGGTGGAAGTTCTTGCGCAACTTCTATACCTCGAACCGTCGAAATCCTAATGCGATCTAGCGGTCGGAGGGGTACTACTAAGAGTACTACATCAAGCTTCCCAAAGGATAGCAACATCCTCGGGGTCGGGGTCTTCTTCTAGCTGGCATCCTCCTCGATAACAGACGCCTGAAAGTCGAGTGCTACCTCGTAAGCTTGACGTAACGACTTCGCTCCACTGCTGATCATACGAACGCGAAACCTCGTATCCAACTCCTTGACGTAACGCTTGTCCCGCTCCTCCTCGGATGGAACGACTGACGTAGCGAACATCGATAATTCGGCGAAACTATCGGGGTACGCCTGAACTGTTATCTTACCCTGCATAAGAGTAAGAGACTCCTCTGGTTTCCGTCACCGCAACTCGTCGGGGTAGAACCTCTTCTGGCCTCAGCTACGAACTCGTACCACGATATCGAATGCGGGGTAAGCGCGCGTTCCTAGCTATGCTCCACCAGTTATCGACATCTCCTCGCGAGTGATAGGCGACGAACTGATCCTTCTCGTGCTCGGACAAAACGTAACGTTGAAGAGCTTCCTACCTCGTGGATTCAACTCCTCAACATCGTAGGGCCGACAACCCATCGAAAGTCGGTGGTCGAAGATGAGCGATACGATCGAACGTCGACTGCGATCCTGATAGTTGTCAACTAAAATGCGCTAGCGTATAAATCGCTTCTTCGAGTGCTCGTAATCTCTGTCGTCCCGAACTCGACCGGCGAGGTGTGAACACGTCAAACCGTAATACGTTAAGGACACAAATAAACACACCATGTTAATCAAAATCACACTTAAGTCAAGAATACACACAAAAGAGGATAGGAAAAAGAGTCTTATCCCGGATTATTCTACCCGTCACTCTTCTCCCAACACATAATCCTAGAATTTGGTTTATACACTCGGGAAAATAAAGCTCTCAACTCCCGGGTTTAACTCAAATCCTAGAAACTTCACTTAAACCTATTCGGCTCTGATACCAACTGTAACGACCCGACTCGCTTAAATCGGCGCGGAAGAAACCGACGAGTCAAGTAGTTATAAAACTAAAACTCAACACTTAGAAAATAAACTAATACCTCAAAATATTATTATTTTGACCTCTTGGGCCTCCGAAGGCCCGGCGGCTTCCTTCCCTTTGCGTCGCCTATCTCCCGTTGCCCTGGCCTCTTCGGCCGCCTTTCGTACTTGTTCTTGTTTTTTCTCTACTCTCTCTCTCGCCTGTTTCTCTCGGCCGCTCATATCATTTGGCTGCAAGGGGCGTAGGGGGACCGCCCACCTATTCTCGACATCAACCGGAGGGCGGGTGACGAAGGTGCATGGAAGGTAGCACCACGCCACCTCCTTCACCTTCCATACGAAGTTCTTCCCTCTCTTGCCGGCCTTAGAGAGGTGACGAGCGACAGTCAAGCGATCCGCATCTAGACGAGCCTTCTTCTCCAAAGGCTCCATCCCAAGTAGTTCCCCTTGAAACCTCAACTTATAGGCTAGCTAAGTCACCAAGCCTCCGAAGGTGATGGTCCCCGAGTTCCGAACCGCCTCCACCTTCCGTGCTAAGAGGTAGCCAAGGTTAGGCTTCCTCTCTTTCTCGTCGGTGGTGAAATGCTTGGGGCCCTCGGCCGCTCACCAAAGCATGTAAAGCTCGGATGTGGAGACCTTGCCAAGCTCCCCCCTAGAGAAGAAGAAGTAGACCAGAAGCCTCTGGAAGTAACGGAGAGCCGGATGCAGAATGTCGGTTGACTTGGCTCGGTTTGATTGGTAGTCTTCGTCCCCCTCTGTGATGTCGAGCCACCAATCATTGATATAAAACATTTGGCCTGGGTCCCCATCCTCATCCACTTCTAAGTCGGGCAAATCCTCCCCTGTGTACTCGAAGCTCTTTGCTTCCGGGTCAAATCCGAAGAAACCGTTGAACTCCTCCAAGGTGAAGGAGTGGTCCTTGTTGCATAGTCGGAAATTGACACGGAAGCGACCGTCTTCCCCTTCAATGGGGCTCAGGGAGAATGACGCGACAAATTCCGCGGTCAAGGTTTTGTAGGAGAGTGGAGGTTGAGTGGGGTTTTCCTCTTGTGTATCTCTATCCGCATATACCCACTCGTTAGGGATCTCCTCTTCCATGATGCCCTCTATTCCTAAGAACCTCGCAAACCTGCGTATATCTTCGTCGATACCCATATCCTGGCAAGTCGCTTGGTCGTAGAACATGGTGGGCTTCATGTCCCGAGTCAAAAGTTTCTCATAAGCCTGTTGGTGTTTGCTCTCCCCAAATCGAGGAGTGTAGGCCCTGGGGCGCACCCCTTGGCTAGAGGATTGCCCCTCTTGGCTAGGCCCCCTTTGGCTTGGGGATCGCCTTGAGCGCTTCCTTGAGCTAAACATTGTACCAATGAATAGGAGGGAGAAAATCAGCAATTTTGGATTGATGGTTGGGAACTCAAAAATTAATCCTAAAAAACAAACATTCCCCAAATTATGCCTCCAAATAAAAAAATAAAATAAAATAAAATAAACACTAATACTTAGGCTAAGAACAAATTTCATGGTCAACCAAAATTTACCAAGAGAAATTAGACATGAACCAAGACAATGACATGAGACAAAAATTTGGGGGTTTCATGGCCAAAAATAGGGTCCAAACTCAAAAATTCAATTGCTAGATTCAAGCACCCAAAGCAAGATTTCTACAAATAAATGCTCAAAAACATCAAAGAACTTGAATCTAGCAACCTATAATCATCAAAATCATAAGGCAAGAACATATTCAAACACAAACTTACATGCTTCATTCAAACACTCATCAACATAAATCATGAACAAACTTGACAAAAATTGCAAAATTGAACATGAAAAGCATACATAACCTTGAATTAAGCATAAATAAGGAGTTTGGAAGCATTACCAAATGGATTTGAGCAAAAAGATTGAAACCCTAGGTGAGAGAAAACGAAAAAACGACCCCCTTGAAACAGCCCTAACCGTGCGAAAATAGTGAGGAGAGAGAGTGGCTTGAGTTTTTGGTGAGAATTTGGTGAGATTTGATGAAAAAAAAAATGGAGGTTTTTAGATGGAGATTAATGGGGTTATGAGAGAGTATGAGAGGAGAGAGAGTAAGAGAATGGTTGTGTTGAGAGGATGAAGTGAAAATGGGGTGTATCTCGACCCCCATTCAGTTCTAATTCGAATTTTTTTGTGTTTTTTTTTTTATTTTATTTTATTGAAGGATGCGGAGCGGACGCCCGAGGTGAAGGGAGCGGACGCTTGCCAAAGAAGAATACGAGGCAGTGAGCAAAACTGGAAGTCTCGAGCGGACGCTCTAGACCAGGAGCGGACGCTCTCCTCGCAAAAGAGAGCGGACGCTCTCACCCCACGAGCGGACGCTCGCTAAAGAGGGACGAGAGGCAGTAGCAAGCAGGCCCCATACGAGCGGACGCTCTAGACCAGGAGCGGACGCTCCATCAGATCAAAACAACTCCACTACTATTTTGTTACTCACCAAAATACTAGCCAATTGTGGGGCAAAAAGGTTAGTCATGGCCATTAAATTGGCCATCCTATACCTCAAAAAGCCCGGAATTCCACGAATTTTCGAAATTTTTTTGAAAAGGGAGACCTACAATGAGCTCTACCCCCCTTCACAAAACGAAATTGCTCCGGAATTTCCATCACTACCAAGCAAGAAATGGCAATACCACAAATACAAAAGCTAAAAACTAAAAATTGTTCAAACAACTATTCAAAAAAAGGATACACGGGTTGCCTCCCGGAAGCGCTTCTTTAATGTCATTAGCTTGACGCGGCCCCCCACCACAAAGGCGGAGGGCACGAAGAGTGCTTAGTTTTAAGGTCCCTAAGCATTGGACCATCCATTATAAGTTCTCAATCAAAAGAGGGATCATCCCTCACAACATCCAACCGCAAGCAAGAAGGGTCGGGGATCTCTTCGTTGGAGTAGTACTTCTTTATCCTTTGGTCGTTGACCTTGAACACATTGTCGCCTTGTTGGAGTTCAAATGACCCATATGGAAACACTTTAGTGATCATATAGGGACCGGACCACTTAGATTTGACTTTCCCGGCTCTCAACTTCAGCCTAGAATTGAAAAGGAGCACTTTATCACCCACTTGAAAATTACGATCCTTGATCCTCCGATCATGCCACTTCTTTGATTGCTCCTTGTACACTTTGGAACTCTCATAGGAATCATGTCTTAGCTCTTCCAACTCACTTAGCTTGAGGAATCGTGCTTTTCCGGCGGCATCCAAATCCATGTTCAAGTGCTTCAAAGCCCACCAAGCTTTGTATTCTAGTTCCACCGGTAAATGACACCCTTTTCCATAAACTAGCCGATAAGGAGTTGTACCAATCAGAGTCTTGTAGGCCGTCCGAAGAGCCCAAAGCGTATCATCTAATCTCAACGACCAATCCTTTCGTGTTTGATTCACCATCTTCTCTAAAAGGTTCTTGATTTCTCTATTGGACACCTCGACTTGCCCTTGAGTTTGAGGGTGGTAGGGCAAGCCCACTCTTTGGGTGACTCCATACTTCTTCAAGAGTGCACGAAATTGATTTTTCGCGAAGTGAGAGCCCCCATCGCTTATGATGCATCGAGGTACTCCGAATCTCGGGAATATAACCTTTTTGAGGAGACGGACCACTACCTTGTGGTCATTGGATGGGGAGGCAATTGCTTCAATCCACTTAGTCATGTAGTCTACCGCCACTAGAATGTAGAGGTTGCCACACGATGATACAAAAGGACCCATGAAGTCGATTCCCCACACATCGAAAGGCTCTACATGCAAAGTAAAGTTTTGGGGCATCTCATGACGTTTTGTAATTCCTCCGGTCCTTTGGCATCGGTCACATCTTTGGATGAATGAGTGAGTATCTTTGTGAAATGAAGGCCACCACAGCTTGCATTCAAGAACCTTGGCCGTCGTCTTATCAACACCACCATGGCCTCCGCTTGGTAGAGAATGACAATGCTTCAAGACCCCTTCCACCTCGTATTCCGGAACACACAGCCAGAACAACCCATCATTACACTTCTTGTAAAGGTAGGGGTCTTCCCAAAAGTAGCGGCGAGACTCCTTGATCATTCTTTTCTTTCGGTGAGAATCGAAGTCTTGAGGGAAATCTCCACACACAAGGAAATTCGCCATGTCGGCGAACCATGGAATAGTCTTGGAAACGATTGCCATCAAAGCTTCATCACGAAGCTCATCATCAATAGGTAGCTCTTCCTCTTCATATATGGGGTGATCAAGGGGCAACTGGGAAAGATGATCGGCCACATAATTTTCACAACCCTTCTTATCCCGAATCTTAACATCAAATTCTTGGAGGAGAAGTACCCATCGGATGAGGCGGGACTTAGAATCCTTCTTGGCCCATAGATACTTGATTGCCGTGTGATCGGTGTACACTACCACCTTGTTGCACATCAGATATGATCGAAACTTATCAAAAGCAAAGACAACGGCGAGCATCTCCTTCTCTGTGGTGGTGCAGTTCTTTTGAGCTTCATCTAAAGTTCTACTAGCATAAGCAATCACATGAAGCTTCTTATCCTTTCTTTGCCCTATCACCGCTCCCACTGAAAAGTCACTCGCATCACACATTAGCTCAATAGGTAAGTCCCGATCTGGGGCTTGCACTATAGGCGCACTAATCAAGGCACTTTTTAAAGTTTCGAAAGCCTTAATGCAAGCATCTCCGAATTTGAACTCCCTATCCTTATGAAGCAAGTCGGTCAAGGGGCGCGCAATAGAAGAGAAATCTTTAATGAACCTACGGTAGAACCCGGCATGCCCGAGGAAAGCTCGGACTCCGGTCACCGTAGTAGGTAGGGGAAGCTTCTCTATTGCGGCCACCTTGGCCGGATCTACCTCAATACCCTTTTTCGAGACTTTATGGCCAAGGACTATGCCTTCCTCAACCATAAAGTGGCATTTTTCCCAATTCAAAACAAGATTCGTCTCTTGACAACGCTTCAATACTCGCTCGAGATTAGCTAAACAATTGTCAAGAGATGAACCACAAACACTAAAATCATCCATAAATACTTCAATAGCATCCTCTAGCATGTCGGAGAAGATAGCGGACATGCACCTTTGAAAAGTAGATTGGGCATTGCATAGACCGAAGGGCATTCTCCGGTATGTGAATGTCCCAAATGGGCATGTGAAAGTAGTCTTCTCTTGATCCTCGAGGTGGATCGGGATTTGGAAAAATCCCGAATACCCATCAAGGAAGCAAAAGTAAGAATGTCCTACTAGCCTCTCCAACATTTGGTCCATGAAAGGCAAGGGGTAATGATCGTTCTTCGTGGCTTTGTTGAGCCTACGATAGTCAATGCACATCCTCCACCCGGTCACCGTCCGGGTGGAGACATCATTCCCCTTGTCATCCTTGATAATGGTCATACCCCCTTTTTTGGGAACAACATGGATGGGACTTACCCACTTGCTATCGGAGATAGCGTAGATAATCCCCGCCTCATGAAGTTTCAAGACCTCTTTCTTCACCACCTCTTTCATGGTGGGATTCAACCTTCTTTGAGGTTCTATAGAGGAGGTATGGCCATCATCAAGATGGATCCTATGCATGCACAAACTCGGACTAATCCCTTTTAAATCATCAATGCTATACCCGATGACCCCTTGATATTTTCGCAAAAGTTGCTTCAATTTTTCCAAAGAAGGGTCATCAAGGCTAGCATTGACAATAAAAGGGTAACAACAAGCATTATCAATGAAAGCATATTTGAGTGAAGGGGGAAGGGGTTTCAATTCTACCTTGGGAGGAGGCGTGGTCCTCTCCTCCTTATCCTCGGTTTGGATTAATGGGAGCTCGTCTAATGGTTCATCTTCCACCAGACAAGCTTGGTCAAGAGAGGCTTCAAGTTCCGTAGCCTCCTTGGATTTCTCAACCCCATCTTCTAATTGCATAACTTCCTCAAGAGGATCTTCCCTTCTTCGATGAACCCGTTCACACTCAACAAGCTCACTACTCACAAGATCAACCCGGCAAAGCTTTTCAACCATCGGTTTCTTCATCAACTTAGAGAAGTCAAACACTACTCTTTCATCGGCCACTTCACAAGTTATGGTATTATCTCGGCAATTCACTACCGCACCAAGAGTGTGAAGAGCTTCCCGACCTAGGATGAGAGGTGTGGTCGGGTCCTCTTCGATATCCATGACAACAAAGTCGCATGGGGCAATGAGATTTCCAACCCTTATCGGCACATCCTCGAGCTCTCCACAAGGAACCTTGGTAGATCGATCGGCCATTTGAATCACTTTTCTCGAAGGAATCATCTCATAATCCAAGAGTTTAGCAATGGAGAGGGGCATCAAGCTAACACTTGTCCCTAGGTCGGCTAAAGCTCCTTTGGTACCCAAATCACCTATCATGACCGGTAGAGTGTAGCTTCCCGGATCCCTTAGCTTGGGCGGCATCTTCCGTTGCAAGATCGCACTCACTTGAGATGGTAGAGTGACCATCTCATCAATTTGCTTCCTCTTGTTAGAAAGAAGTTCTTTGAGGAACTTCGCATATGTTGGCATCTCTTTGATTGCTTCAAGAAAGGGGACATTAAGAGTGAGTCCCTTCATGCATTCCATGAACTTGTGATACTTTGCATTGAGTCTCCTCTCCACAAGCCTCTCCGGATACGGAGGCTTTGGAGCATACTTGGCGAATTCCGGTGGTGTGGTTGAAGTAGCATCTTCCAAACTTGCTTTTCTCCCCCCTATTCTTTTTCTTTCTTTTGTCACCCCCCAAATCTTTCCCATCATCGCCACCCTTAGCATTTGAATTCTCCACCATGACCTCCTCTTCTACCAACTTGTCTTCTTCACTTTGGGGTGCCTCCTCATTAATTTGTTGCTCCTCGGTAGGCCCATCATAAACCGTTCCCGATCTTAAATGGATGGCATTCAGGGAGTGAGAAGCGGGGTTGGCCGAAGGTTGTCCCGGTAGCTTGTCATTAGAAAGTTGGGCCACTTTGTCGGCCAATTGGGTAATTTGGGTGTCGGTCATTTTTTGGTGGGAAGTGATTTCTTTGATTTGGGTGCTTTGTTGACCTAACTCCTTTTGGAATCCACTCATCTCTCTTTGGAGGTTTTTGAATTGGTCTAAGATGAGTTGGGTGTCTTGAGTTGGGGTATGGTGAGGCATAGAAGGGTTAGGGAATGGAGGATTGGGATGATTTTGTGGAGGGTTGAAGTTTTGGTTGAAAGGTGGCTTGTTGAAAGGTTGCTGGTTTGGATAACTTGGGTGGTTGTAGTACCCTCCTTGATTGGGGTTGTTGTTGGTGTAGTTGGGTTGCCCACTTTGTTCATAAGGCCTTTGGTTACCTCTCACATTGTCTCGGAAATCTCTTTATTTTATTGATAACCCATAGCCGCCACTTGTTTCGGGTGGAAATCCCTACCACCACAATAACTAACATCATGGTTTGTACCACCGCAGTGTTCACAAGAGAAGACCGGAGCCTTGGTAGATGGTGTAGAAGTTGATGCCACTTGAGATTTACCCATCTTTTTGTCAACGATTTGCTCTACGTAAGCCTTCAATTGTTTGGGGTCAAGCTCATACTTCCCCGGCTTCTTGGTTGTTGCTCTTGATTGATCTCCCCATGCACAATCTCGCACCACTTCTTCAATTTTGTCTTCCAGTTCAGCTTGGGGAACTTTAGAGATTTGGCCTCCACAAGCGGCATTAAGATGTGACTTGGGGATAGGATCCAACCCATCATAGAAAGTCCGGATGAGTTGGTTCTTAGAATATTCATGATTAGGGCAAGCTCGAACATACTCATTGAACCTTTCCCATGCCTCACTTAGTGACTCCCCATCCTCTTGTTGGAACGTAGCAATCTTTCTCCTCTTTTCGGCGGTTTTTTCTTCGGAGATAAACTTTTTGAGAAACGCCGAGGCCACTTCACTCCAAGTAGTCAATGATCGTGGCTTAAGATTCTTAAGCCATCTATAGGCACGCCCGGAGAGAGAGTGACGGAAAAGGTGCATCCGGATGTAGTCTTGAGTCACTTGGTTGGTTTGAACCATGGCACAAAGCTCCAAGAATCGATTGAGATGCTCAATAGGGTCTTCATGTGCCATCCCCGTAAATTGATTTTGCAAGACCATGTTGGTGTAGTGGGGATGTATGGTGAAATTAGTGTTGATTGTGGGAAGGAGAAGTCCGCTTGTAAGCTCATAGTTTTCCGGAGCCCCAAAGTCTCGGAAAAATGGGCCGGGATTTTCATCACCCATGCCTTCGGTTGATGTGATCGACGTGTCAGGAGGGTCTTGCCCAAACTCGCCTAACTCTCGGTACAAGTTTCGAGCCCCACGCAAAGTACGGTTGATCTCAAGGTTAAGAGAGTATTCGGGAGGCCCTTGGGACCGCCTTTGCATTCAACACTTGCATCAAACACAACTAAGCAAGGCGTTAGCAATTGACAACACCAACCACAAATAACAACACTAATTTAGTGATAGAGAAAATAAGAAAAGAAAATAAAGTGCAAAAATAAAAAAAAAAAAAAATCAAACAATAACGAACTAAATAACACCGTAGTTCCCCGGCAACGACGCCAAAATTTGATCGGGGCTTAGGGGTCGTTAGTTCCTAATCCGGTCAAAAATAATACCCTAGGCTAACCTAACGAATAGTATAGGAAAGTAAGGGGTCGAACCACAAGAAACTAGCGGTTTACTTAGTCAAGTTATTGAGTGAAAAGGGGGGTTTTTAATAAAGAGGAAATGTGACTAAACTACTTTAACAAATTAAATCTAATTCAAATAAATTAAATTAAAATGGAGTAAAATCAACGATTAAAGGCACTAGGGAAAGGGGGAAAACGTGATATTCCAAAAATTAAGCACGGAGCAACCACATAACAAGCATAAAATCAATTGTTTCAAGCAAGGAGATTAGTTAATGCAAGTGGGCTTAGATTTCTCAGCCGACCCACTTACACAACATCTCAATCTAGACCAAACCAAACACCATGGATCGAATCGCTCGGTAGACTAGATCTCTCATTCTCTACCTCGCTCACAACCCGGTTCGAAATACTCTAGACCCTTCCTAACATGTTGTCTCTAACCTCATGCTTAGATTTCTCAACCACACTTAGTTAGTCCAAGATTCTATCCTAGAAGTTGGCCAAACTCCTAATCTAGCATTTCAATCCATGTTAGAAAACAAGCATCAACAAATTATTTCATACCAAACTAACAATTACTCCATGTTCAATAATCAAAATACCATCATTTCCCCCCTCCCCTAGCTACAAATCTAGCCTAGGAGAGGGATGTTCATACTAACAAAAGCGATAAATAGAGAAAACATAATAGAAGAAGTAGAGCAACTAATAAACATGGAAGATAATAACTAGACTTGCAAATACTATTTCAAAGATTTAAACTTAAAATCTCAAAAACAATGAACAAGAAACTATAACTAATGATAAATAATAACTCAACAAATAATGACATACAAATGATGAACAAATAACAAAGAAAGAAAGATTGAGAGATGTTACCAAACTAGAAGATTGAATAAATAGATTGATTGCAAATGGAGAAGAAATTGTTGAAGATTACAAGCTAGAATTATCAAAACTCTTGTGTTTCTCTCTCTAAAAATACTGAAAATAAGGCTAAGTCTATTGATATTTTTCGTTCTTCTTCTTTTTTTCTTTAACCTAGAAGAGTTGGGGTATTTATATATTACATGAGAGAGAAAGGGGAATATTCAGAATAAATGAGCCGTTGCAGGTGGGAGCGGACGCTCTGAGGGTCGAGAGCGGACGCTCCACTAATACGACAAATAGACGAGCTAACAATGAGTACCACGAGCGGACACTGAGGAAGGGGAGCGGACGCTCCATGCATGGCGAGCGGACGCTCCATGCATGGAGAGCGAACGCTCCATGGGTTGGAGCGGACGCTCTGGCCTTTGCTAGCAGCCAATGGTCTCTGTGATCTAGGCCGAGCGGACGCTCTGAGGTAGGAGCGGACGCTCGGTGGTACTTGGGTGTGCTGAGGCTGGGCAAAGGGGAGCGGACGCTCCAAGGGTTGGAGCGGACGCTCTAGCTCCAACAAGAAGCTCCTGCATCTTCGACAAGCAGTCCGAGCGGACGCTCAAAGGGGGTGGAGCGGACGCTGGGCGTTGGAGTTGTCATTTCATTCCACTTCAAGCTTTGAACTGTCACTCCCGGGCTCGAGCTTCGCACACAAGGCTCCGAATGCTTTGGCGTGGACCTGAAACATCTCATGCAAAATATCAAAGCACTTGTATTCCCATTTTCTCTCAAAAATGCATAGAAGATACCCAAAAATAAAACGAGACCCAAATCTTGGTAACATGTAACGAGCGGAGGGAAAACCAACTAAAAATGACCTATAAGATGGTGCACAAATGCACCGATCAGATGGGCTTGGGTGGCTGGGTTTTTTTTTAATAATTATTTGTAATTTTGAATTAATGATTATTAATAGATTTAATTAATTATTTTTAAAAGGTTAAATTGATTAGTTAACGGAATATTCTGTTAACTAACGGAATATTTCATACATAATGTTACATTTGGAAAATGAGTAAAACCACAATGGTATAGATGGAATTGAAAAAAACACGATGGTACTTCAGTGATACCATTGGGAATTTCCCAACAAAAAAAATCGTTAACATTAACGAAAAAAATACATTACTTAACTATATAATTAACTAAAAATTATATGTTAAAAAATTAACTAATCATAATTAACAAACCTTGCCCCCCTCCAAGTGTTAAAATGATTTGTAGAACCGTAAGCAGATGTAGACACCTAAATGTGTCTTCCCGATATAGAGACTAATGATGAAACTATGAAAACACCAAGAAGTCCAATTAAGTAGAATTGACGATGAAAATGCACAATATGCCTCAAACAATTGGCTAAACCGTGTTTAAAGTGACTTGGAAGCAAATGTTAGGTTTTGCGATGATTACGGGATTTATTCGTAACTTTTCTTCATTTTTAGATATTTTTTATATTTTTGCATGCATTTTTTAATGTTTTATATTCATAAAAAAATAATAAAAATATCTTTTTGCATCACAAATATTTTTAAAAAAATCATAAAAATAATTTTATAATTTATTCATATTTTTCTATTTTTTTATCATACTTTTAGAGCTTTTTATGGATTTTTGCATACTTGGGGGCATTTTCGTCATTTCCGAATGTTGAAAATTATTCCGCAAAGCATATTAGTGTTTTTCGTACTTTCATATTTTTTCATAATTTTTCTGTAATTTTTTGAAGCTTCCGGAGGAATCTAGAACATTCCGGAACGATCTGGGCATTCCGGCACATTCCGGGACATCCCGGAACATCCCGGGACATCGCAGAATATTCTGGAATATCAAAATATTAAAGAATATTTCCATAATCGAATAAAATCCGATCGTAATCCTGAAAATCACGCGCAAAATCAAGCAAAAAAACGACTCGGATCCAACTTGGACCTGCGTCTAAACGCAGGTCATGTTACTGGACCTGCGCCTAGGCGCAAGTCTGGTGTCATCCGGGGTCGATTTTTTGCTCCTTCTGGCCTATAAATACACGAGCTTATACGAGTTTTTGGGGACAAATTCGAAGCATTAGGCATTCTTGCTATTACATTATGCTTGTACTCCTCTATAATATTCTCATTCAAAATTCAAAAATACATAATAAATAATTGCATTTTCAGTCGCTGAATCTATTAATTGCGTTCTTGAGGTACGAATTCTGAAGTCTCAATCTTCTTTATTTTTAGTTTTTTAATCATAGTGAGATAGATTAGAATGATGATTATTGGTACAAATAATTGACAACAAATGATGTAAATAATTAATAAAGGCTACGATCGCGTGTATGCGAATTTGGACATTTTAATTGACAATAACATTGATTTTGATGTAATTAATAATGATTTACAAATGTTGTTTTAATCGTCATTCATAATGTTTCTTAATAATTTAACCGATTTTGATTCCGATCTTGCAATTCATACGCGTGGTGATTGTTAATTCATTGATGTAAATTTGATAGATCATACATTAATATTGACTCTTATATTTTTGTTTTTTTAGATCTGCTTTTATATTTTATAGATCTGACAATAAATAATAATTATTATTATAAAATTCATTTTTTTATGCGATCTATATTACATGATATTTTTTATTAGATCTCGTGTTATAAAAGGTCGCTATATTTTTTATCTTTTAATTTTATCACTTTAAATAGTCGGATCTTTATTTTTTTATGCGGTCATGGTAAAATGAATTTATTAATTAAACTTCATATTACCAAATAACCGCTATATTTTATCTGCATTTTCGGATCATTAAATAATGTTATGTAAAATATGATTTATTATTTTATTCATAAATTCAAGAGTCATACATAAAAGCCCGATCTGGTTAAATAATAATAAATGACGATTAAAATTATCAATTTAAATATACCGATTGAAGTGTCCAAATCGCATCAGAATTTTGTACCTTAATCATCATTTTAATCGTGTCCTTTTTTAGTATTTATTATATTTAGTGTAGTCAAACAGCACATCAAACCACTTCTCCTGGAACACAATTTGAACCTGCACATATTTATTTTTTTATGTATTTATTGCTTTTATTTCTGTTTTTCGTTCATGTTTTATTTGTTTTCAATTTTTAGGATTTTTAATACTGACTTAATTTAAAGTGATCACAAAAGTTAGTTTTGATTTGTAAATAAATTAAACCCGCTTAGTAATATGCGTTCTTTAGGGTATAATATGAGATATTTATGTATTCGGGATTAATAATAATTTGACCACAAAAAGAGACCTAGTAGAGACCGCTTACAGGCGGGCGGGCCCAATGCACGATTGGCCCGTAACCTGTCCCCGAACCCATACTCTGGTGCACGACCATATGGGGCCAATTTCTCCCGGCATTGGTATTTCTTCGGTGTCCGTGGACCGTATAAAACGCACGGTGGCGACTCCTACTAGTCCGTATTCACATACAGCGTTAACGAGCATTCAAAACAAAGTCGTGAGACGTAGGCGGCCGGGTAAAAACGACCCCTACAGTTTGAATCTGACCTTCGCACTCACCGACTCAGACACCGACACCGACGCCGACTCAGACTCTTTTCCTGTGATAAACCTAACCTTCATAGGATTGCGTGGCATAAATCTGACCTTGTCACTCTTTTTCGTGCGATAAATCTGACCTTCGCACTCACCGACTCAAACACTGACCCAGACTCTTTTTTTCTTTGATAAACCTGACCTTCACAGGATTGCGTGGCATAAATCTGACCTTGCCACTCCTTTGTGCGATAAACCTGACCTTTGCACTCACTCAGACACCGACATAGACACCGACTCAAACACCGACTCAGATACAGACCCAGACTCTTTACCTGTGATAAACCCGACCTTCGCAAGATTGCGTGGCATAAATCTGACCTGGCCACTCTTCTTCGTGCGATAAATCTGACCTTCATACTCGCACTCGCCGACACCGACGCCGACGCTGACTCAGACTCTTTCCCTGTGATAAACCCGACCTTCACAGGATTATGTGGCATAATTCTGACTTTACCACTCCTTTTCAATCATATCTATCACTTCACTGTTACACCTCATTGTTGACACTTCTCACTGTTTACACTTCACTACATTTCTTGCTGCGTGATTATATGTTTGTGTGTTTACTTGTTGCATGCTCGTTCGATCCTCAAATCAATTGGTTTTTGAACATCACTTTTAACATCAAGTTGCACCGGTCTCAAAGGGGTTAGCTCATTAGTTATTTCCTTTGGGATCAGCATACATAAGTCGCGTAGCGCACCTTTGACCTTCGTCTTACAAGACTTCGTCTCTCCACACTCGGTCAAAGGGGGGGCTAACTGTAGACACCTAATTCTGGCACCTCAGTTAGCTCACAATGGTCTATGATGAATGTACCCTGTTGCACAGGTCCGGTCTTGAGCAAGTATGCCAAAATGCCACCGCTTTACCCCTCTCATACCACTCTCACACTATTTATAGGCGTTTTAGAGGTTCGTGACTCGTTTTAGGATTTTCGGACATTTTTTTAGATTTTTGTTAATTTATTTTCATGCATATTTATTTTCTAAGGGAATTTTAGTCACTTTCCATTGCATCAAATAATTTTACTAGGTTAATTGCATTTTTCTAGAATTTTTGGTAATTATTCAACAATTTTCTGAGTTTTTATCTATTTTCTCCACTTTTCAACAATTATTCAACAATTTTTGGTCATTTTCCATTCTTAGGGGCATTTTAGTAATTGTACACCTGCATCGTCAACTTTTTCTCCACTTTTCACTCATTTATATTTTTCTAGAATTTTCCCATATTTTTCCATAATTTTTGGCATTTTTTAGCACATTTTTCAAAATAGTCCGAAAATCCCGAAAATAGTGGAAAACAGTCCAAATTAGCCCGGATTATTCCGGAACCTCGCGAAATCTCCCGGAATCTCAAATATTATGATAATATTACGTATGATTCCCATAATCGTATCATAATCGCATAATATCTCGGAGATTCACGCGCAGAATAAGCAAAAAAAATCGACCCGGACACAGCTGGACCTGCGCCTAGACGCAGGTCACAAATACTGACCTGCGTCTAGACACAGCTCATGTAACTGGACTTGCGCCTAGGCGCAGGTCTGGTGCCTTTCCAGGACGATTTTTTCCTCTGCTCACCTATAAATACGACCCTTCATTCGACCTTTGAAACCATGACAATACAACGAAAAAACTTCATACTTTCTGCTCATCTCTCTACTACATAGTTTCGCTCTAAAAAATCATTCAAAAACTCTGTTAAAATTGATACTAAGCACATATAAACACATATTCAATCATTTAATTTGGCATTTGGCGTACTAGTCTCGAGGCCGTAATCGACCGCCGCACATTCGGGTACACATTTCTGAGACCCTTTTTATTTCAATTTCAATATGCTTTCTTTTGTTTTAATTTTCATTTTAATCTATGACTTGCGTTAATCATGATGACATGCGAATTTTTCTGTTTTGTTTGTATCAATTCATGTTTTATTTCCTGTAGCCTTTTTTTTATATTTTTAATCCATGTCATCCCTTTTTCCTGCACATTTCATGATATTCAATGTAGCGTTTATTTATTTATTTATTTTGACTTTATGATTGCACGGGATTCGAGGTACGTTCGTATTTTCAATTTTACTTTTTCGTGCCATCGTTGTGTTTTTCTTTTTTTATGTGATTTATTTGATTTGAATTTTTTTATTTATTTTATTTGGACTTTTTGCTTCATTCTAGCGTCATAATATGGACTAATTCCAAAGTGGTCACAAAACAATTTTAGGCTAATTTGTGCATTAATCTAAACCGACTTAGTAATTCGCAAATTAGGGCTAAAATTGAGTTATCTTTGTTGCTCTTAAATTGAACAATGATCTTACAAAAGAGACCTAGTAGAGACCGCCTGCAGGCGGGCGGGCCCAATGCACGATTGGCTCGTAACCTGTCCCTGAACCCATACTCTGGTGCACGACCATATGGGACCGATTGCTCCTAGCTTTCGGTACTTCTTCGGTGTCCGTGGACCTTATAAACTCACGGTGGCGACTCCTACTAGTCTGTATTCACATACGGCGTTAACGAGCATTCAAACTAATTCGTGACGTAGGCGGCCGGGTAAAAACGACCCCTACATCAGACTATTTTTTTTATACGTAGATCAAAGAGCGCAAATCGAGGCGAATAGAGATTGCAAATTAGGCTAATCAAGTTGTTTTTTTTGCAAATTCCGACCTCAAATCGGGCCCCATAAGTAGTGCTGTCAGATTGGGTCCGAACTGATTTAACTGAACTGAACTAACTGAAACTGAACTGTTTTGGGTCGATCTGAAATTACCTGAAACTGAAAGTGAATTGAACTGAATGAACTGATAACCGAAAGTCAACTGAAAAATATCAAACTGAACTGAGCTGAACTGAATCTGAAACCAACTGAAACTGAAGTTAACTACTAAATATCTGAAAATAACTGAACTGAACTGAAACTAAACTGAAAATGGGGTATCTGAAAATAACTGAACTGAACTGAAAAGAGGATAACTGTAGCTAACTAAAATTGAATTGAAAAGAGGATAATTGGATCTAACTGAAACTAAAAATGACTTGAAACTAATTTAATTTGAATACTACTAAACTGAATAAAAAATGATACAATGTTATCCAAACTGTTTTGAACACTACAAGAAAATGCTAAATTACTTACCGCCATAAGCGATAGGAAATGTAGAAAAATCGGTCGGAAATCATGTTTTCGATCGATTTTCGGTCGATATTGAGCGGTAGGAAATACATTGGTCGCTAATTGTACATTTTCGATCGATTTTCGGCCGGAAAAATTACCTACCGCATTTTACAACATTTCCTACCGACTTTTAGGAGTAGGTAATTTCCTACCGAAAAATAAAAAATATTGGTAGGTGATTTGCTAACGCAGTTCTCAACATTTCCGACCGAAAATGTAATATCCTACTGGAAATATTGGTAGGTGGTTTGCGACTGATTTTACACATTTGCATGCGACTGACTAGCGGTAGGAAATTTCCTACTGAATGTCTATCTTAAGGCTAGTTTGGAGTTACAAAATTATAATCTTAAATGACCTGAACTAAAGCGAACCGAAACAAAATAAACTGTAACCAAAACTGAACTGAACTGCCGACATTTTGAACTGAACTGAATTGCACCCGTTCGAATTTTTAACTAATTGGTTAAACTGAACAATTAACTGAAACTGAACTGAACTGAAATATGTCCGTATAAAAACTGAACTGAACTGAAATAAAAATGAACTGAACTGAACTGAACTGAAAAAATAATTATCTGAAATTAACTGAACTGAAACGACCCAAACTGATTGGTTAAAACCAAAACTGAACTGTTGACCTGAATTGACAGTGCTACCCATAAGGTTTAAAATGACCCGTAAAACCTTAATAAGCAGACTATTTTTTATGAGTAGATCAATGCGTGCAAATCAAAGAGAATAACGAATTCAAATTATTGCTAATCGGGTCATTTTTGCAAATTCCAACCTCAAATCGGATCCCATAATGGTTAAAATGACCCCTAATTTAAAACCTTGAACAAGACATTTTCTTTACACGTAGATCAATGCGCGTAAATTGAGACAAATGGAGAACGCAAATCGGGGCTAATCATCAGGTCGTTTTTTGCAAATTCCAATCTTAGATCGGACCCCTTAAGGGCTAAAATAACCCGTAAAACCTTAAGCAGACTATTTATTATTATTAGTAGTTATTATTTTTACTTAATCAATAATGGAATATTCATCCATGATGCTACATTTAGGAATTTAATCATAATGAGTATTACCGTTGGGATTAAAAAAAATCGGTAGTAACATTGGGAATTCGCCAATACACAGTAGTATCAATGAGAATTTCCCTTATTATTATTGTTATTAATATTACTATTTAGGATTAAACCCCATGTCAAAACCCCTTAAACCCCTTTAAACCCCACCCATCAACTACTCTCAACCCCTATGAAACCCTCTCAAACCCCCTTAATGTAATACCCTAAATTTTTGGATATTAATTTTCATGATATTTTATTTCATAGAATAATTTTTTTGGAATTTTTAATTCCTAATTATTTAATTTTCGGCCAAGTCCAAAACTAATCATGATTTGGCATGCTTAAGTGCAAGTGGTCCACTAGCATTTTGGCCCATTTTGTGTTATCCATAACCGACCCCTCTCTCTTTTGGCTTTATTGCCACTTGTTTTGTGTTCACACCTAACTAACTTCTATAAATAGGTGTCTTTGGTGGTCATATGTAAAACCCCGAATTTTCAAAATCTAATTTATTAATATTAATTTTTTTACGAACGTATTTCAATCTATGTTTTCAAATTTATTTTCTTATTCTATTAATAGCATTATATTTTTTTATTTATTTTTATAAAACTAAAATGGATTTTTATTATGATTTCTTAAATGTTTTTAAAGTTTTAATAACAAATTATTTTAAAAGTATAAATGTTTTAATGGGTTTTTGAAATATGAATTTACGATTTATGAAAATGGTGTTTTTTTATTAACACATATGATTAAAAGATATGAAACATGATAAAGAGAAGTGAAATACAAGGTTCTTGTTGTATATATGCACTTCCGTTTCCGTTGAACCATTTTGGGTAACGTCTATTTATGTTTATGTTTATACTTGCCAAAATCCTTGAGTTAAATAATGGAATAATATGGACAACTTAACCACATATACTTTATGCTACTTTTTATAAATGTTTTATGAAAATGTTTTTATGCTATATTAAAGTATTTCTTATGAAATGTTTTACAAAAGGTTTTACGCTATTATAAAGCTTCTCTCTATTTGCAAATAAAATGAATTGAAATGAATTTACGTTGTCAGATTATTATGTTACTGGGCCTCGGCTCATGATATTGCCTTTTGGTTTTAGGTACCGAAGAGGACAAAGGGGCAATTTAGTGTGAGGAAAATCAATAAAGTCACTTTCCTTCGATCCAATAAGTGAACTCCACTAGCCTAACTATTGTAATCTAGCTTGAACTATTTAATTATGTTGGTTTGTAATCGAATATTTTAGCTTGTTATAAGACTTATATTTTCTTAATATAATATTAGTAAGTTGTGTTATTTATGAGCCTTGTGTTTCTCAATTAAGAAACACGGCATGTGACGCGCCGACTAATTAGGATTCTGCTGCTAATTAACCTAAATAAAATGGATAGAAGTCGGGGCGTTACAACATGAGATTCTTTACTCATTTAATCATATTTTGCTCACAATTAAAACTCAAACACAAACCTCCATTTAACACACCATTTTTTGGTGTTCTTCCACCATCAACTTTTCATCATCTTTCTTAACACAAACTTAAAGATTCATATCCCATTGATCTTTAAGTTTATTAAACACATTTAATTTCTAATAATTCCATTCAAGATCATTAGTTCGGGTTGGCTAGTGTTGGGAATTCGTGTTGCGGTGGTCTTCACGGTGGTGGCTCGTGATTTGGGCCGTGTAGCATTTCGTTCTTGCTTGTTTTCTTTGTTATTATTAGTTATCGCATTAATTCCATGTAACTAGATAATTCTATTTAAATTCGATAATTCAATCATGAAATATAATATAGCAAATTAATTAGATTTTATGTTTAGGATTCATTAACTAATTCATGAATTAATGTATGTTTATTGTATATTTTGGAATTTCATGAAATGAATGTTAATTGAATTCTTTTCCATGTTAATGTTGGAATTTTCATGTGGAACAATGATTATTGATTAGCTTTTCATTAATCTTATGTTGATGGTTGGTTTGGTTTTCATGTATAGTCTTTATTCGTAATTAATTGTGTATGTATATGATTTTTGTGAATTTAGCCCTATGATTTCATGAGTGATTTTAATAGAATTATGTTGTTCTTTATGAATCTTGGGTAAGAGATTGGTTGAATTAGTTTCTTGCTATTTTTCTTGATGGTTTCTTGAAATTTTGATGATTCTTGATATTTCTTGATGATGATTCTTGATGTTTCTCGATGAATCTTGAATATTCTTGAATATTCTTGGACTTTCTTGGTTGTTCTTTAAAATGAATCTTGAAAAGATTCGTCGTCCTTGATTGGTGATTTCAAGTTCTTGATTTTTGGTTAGAAACTTGAAAATTACTATTTCGAATTTTGTGTCGGTCTTGATGATCGTGTCGTTATGATGTCGAAATTATTTTTCGAAAGTAAGTCGCCTAACTTAGTGAAACATGAGTAGCTAACATGGGTTATGTCACAGCCGCTACCTTGTGTTCGATCATGGGGTAATCATTGTCCTAGGATATGTTGTCGTCTAGTTAGTGAAACATGAGTAGCTAGTCCAGGAGTGGTGACCATTACTTAGGCATAGTTCTTGCAAAGAAGGACTACGGGAAAAACGAAAAGGTTTGACCCAACATGTGTTTAGGAAGTTGGGAAACGCAAAGGTTGATCAACAAGCATGGACGGTAATGTCATAAGTTTTGAGTTATTGATATGGATTTGCGTGTTGTTGTGTGTTTCGTTAGTTTGGTCTTTCGAAATCTGTTTTGGTTTTCGTAATTGGTTTTGGGGGAAAGGACACAAAGTGGTCGGTTCTGATTTCGCAGTTCCGGTTGCGAACACCTAGTACTTTTGCTATTCTTTTATTCGTTTTGTTTTGGAAAGCATATTTTTATCGATTTTGAATGAGTTCTCGTATTTCTTTATATTTGGTATGTTAACTCCACTGCGAAAGGATGTCAGGTATGTTACTGTTTGTTGTATTGGCTGCGTGGTATACATGATTACGTGTTATCTTGCATGGCTTTTTCTATCTTATTTTGCATGCTTGAGTTCCCTATTTAAATGGGATAGTCTAGTTACTTGCCACTGATGGTGGAACTCCATTTTTCAGATGACGATGTTAAGTAGCTGTTGTATTGTTTGGCCGGGCTCGAGTGTGTATAGTATTTGCGAGATTGTAGATAGATGTAGATTTATTTTCTATGTTGATTAGTATTTTTGTTCAGTAATCTAGTAGTTGTGATATATGGACATTTTGGATTATAGTTGTATTTGGAATATAGTGACTTTGGAGTTAGAATAATGATACTTTGGATTTATGTTTAAAGTTTTAGTATTTCTCGTTAATTAACTCTCAAACCGTATGATCGAAACCCTCTCAAACCCCCTTAAACCCCAACTACTCTCAACTACTCTCATTTATTTTTTTTAGTAGCATTTTGGCTTTAGATCGTATTAATTTACTTTGAAAAAGTCGGGGGTGTCTAAATGTGTCTCCCCAATGTAGTGACTAATGATGAAAGTACCATATTGCCATAAGGTCCAACTAAGGTGAATCGACGATGAAAATGCATAATATACCTCAAACAGTTACCTAACCATGCTTGAACTTCCTTTGAAGCAATTATTAGGTTTCGCGGTGATTACGAGATTTATTCATAATTTTTCACCATTTTTAGGTATTTTTTTTATATTTTTCCATGCATTTTTCAATATTTATATTCATAAAAAAAATTAAAATTACTTTTTCCATCATAAACATTTTCAAAATCATAAAAATAATTTTATAATTTATTCATATTTTTCTATATTTTTTTAATCATATTTCTAGAGCTTTTTTAGATTTTTTTAAGTATTTTTGCATGCTTAGGGGCATTTTCATCATTTCCGAATGTTGAAAATTGTCGCGTAAAACATATTAGTGTTTTTAATACTTTTTTATAATTTTTCATGATTTTTTTTTCATAATTTTTAGAGCTTCTAGAGGCTTCTAAAACATTCCAAAACGTTTTGGAACACCCAGAACATTCTAGAACATTTCGGGACATCGCGAAGCATCCTGGGACACCCCGGAATATTCTGGAATGTCAAAGATTACAGAATTCAATTGTAATCACATCGTAATCGAAACATAATCCCGGAAATCACACGCAAAATCGCCAAAATCGTCAAACGGAAGACCCGGAAGTAGCTAGGCCTGCGTTTAGGCGCAGCTATGGCTCCTTCCCGAGTCTTCGTTGCTGCTTCTGGCCTATAAATACGCGTCATTCCAAGCATTTCAGTATACGCCAATACCACCAATCCTTCACTTGCATTGCAACTGTTATTCGAAATAATAAAATGTTACTTAACTGTTGAAGCGTGAACGGACAGAAGTGAAACGATTGCCTCGTCGTGAATGACCACTGTCCGTTCACGCTTCAACAGCTAAGTAACATTTTATTATTTCGAATAACAATCTAAAAGACAATTCTGCGCTATCCGGTGCAGTAGACGTACAGCGGTTGCCCTCCAGGATTAGCACGGTGCCGGAATAGTGTGCACGCACCAGCCCGACTGGAACTCAGATTATGCCCAGAAAATAATAGAACTGTGCTTGAGAGTAATGAAAACGAGAGAGAAAACTGCTGTGTAAACTGTTGTATAAAATGACTCAGAATGAAGGCTTTTATAGACTGCAGAATTGATGAGAGAGAGGAGTCATGGGAGAGAAAAAACGTGTGCTGACTAACTGTTAGTGGGAGAAATAATCAACAGTCAGTAATATGCCTGTTAGTGTGGAGAGAAAAGATCAACAGTCAATAATATGACTGTTAGTGGTGATGACTGGGTAAATATGACCGTTAATAATAAAAGACCCATTTCCCAAGACCCAAGTCCCACGTCCCACGGCCCGAGCCTGAGCCCGGCCCGGCCCGGCCGGTGCGGTGCGCGCACGTGTGTCTTGTCAACAACCCACCTACCACTTAAGCTTTTAGAGAATAGAGGTAAGCTCAAATATATAAATGTGAAAAACTTTTCCTATTCTACCAATGTGGGACAAGTTCTCTCTAACTACTCACATTCCCACCTTTTCACTCTTTGAACTTCTAACACATACTTCCATCCCAAACACATATACCACATCAAACATCTCTCAAAAAATTATTAAACATCAAACCTCGTTAAATCCTTGTGTCCTTACTCTTTATTTACTGTTCTATCGTTTTTCTCACAAACATATAAACAAACTTGAAAAACTTTTGAAAAAACACTCATACTCAATTCAACCCCCCCCCTTCTTGAGTATACATTGAACTTACAATTGGTATCAGAGCCTAACTTCTCAAAGGGTTAACTACCTAGAGGATCAAGAAGATGAATACTCAAGAATCAAGCAGTTCCAGACTTCCCAAGTTCAATGGCACAAACTACTCATGGTGGAAGAATTTCATGAAAAATCTTATCATTAGAATAAACTATGAATGCTGGATGATTGTTAAGAATGGACCCACGTCCATTCATAAGAAGAATCAGGAAGGGCTCATGGTTCCAAAGTCTGAAGAAGAATATACAAGTGAGGATTACAAGAAGCTGGAAAAGAATGCAAAGACAATGTCATTTGTTCAACAAGGAATTGCAGAGTGTGAGGTAAATCGAATCCTAGCTTGTTCATCTGCAAAGGAAATCTGGGATACTCTAGAGCTTGCTTATGAGGGCAACTCTGAAGTGAGAAGGTCAAAAATTGACATGCTCATGTCAAAGTATGAGGTCTTTGAGATGACTAGAGAAGAAAACATCAAAGATATGTTAACAAGGTTCATGAATATTGTAAATGAACTAAAGTCATTAGGGAAAACCTTCTCAAGTGAAGAGTTGGTGAGGAAAATGTTAAGAAGCCTATCAGGAAAGTGGATGCCCAAGGTTACAGCCATACAAGAAGCAAAGGTTCTAACCACACTATCTCTGGAACAACTCATTGGTTCCTTGATGACACATGAGATGTTGGTAGATTCAAAGGCTGAAACTAGTTCAAAAAACAAAGAGATGGTTCTCAAAGCAGAAGAATCAGAGGAGGATGAAGATGATATCAGTCTTATGGCTAGAAGATTTGAAAAATACCTTAGGACAAAATCCAAGGGTAAGTTTTCAAAAGGAAGAAACAGTTCTGGACAGTTCAGGAAAACCAGTTCCAATAATGGTTGCTTTAATGTGGTGAAAGGGGCATAGAATTAAGGAGTGTCCAACATGGAAGAATCCTAAGGGAAATCCTGGAGTCCAGGCTGAGAAGAAGGTTTTCAAAAGAGCTATGCTTTCTGCAGTTTGGGGAGATTCAGAATCAGAAGATGAGGAAGATGTAGAAAAAGCAAATCTTTGCCTTACTTCTTTCACAGGCACAGACCAGTCTGAGATCTGTTATGAAGAAGAAGAAGTTCTTTGTCTCATGGCTGGTGGAAGCACTTCAGATGACAACCAGGTACGAGTGAAAGGAAAGCCATATTGGTATTTGGACAGTGGTTGCTCAAGACACATGTCCGGGGATAAAGAACAATTCCTTTCACTCACTGTATTCGAGGGAGGGCACGTGACATTTGGTGATAATAGCAAAGGACTTATCAAAGGAGTAGGTAACTTTGATAATTCACTCTCCCAAGCAATTGATAATGTTTACTATGTAGAAGGTTTGAAACATAACCTTTTGAGCATCTCTCAGCTATGTGACAAGGGAAATAAAGTAAATTTTGAATCAAACACTTGTCACATAGTGAACCCTAAGACAGGGGAACTGGTCTGTGAAGGAACAAAGCATAACAATGTGTATATCAAATACTTAATTCAAATTCCATAGAACAGTGCTCTATGTCTTAGTGTTGTAGAGGGTGACCAATGGCTTTGACATAAAAGATTGTTAACCTCACTTTGCTCAACAAGTTAAGATCACAAGATTTGGTGATAGGTTTACCTAACATCAAATATGTGGTAGACCAGCTCTGCCAAGAATGTGCATAGTGTAAACATGTCAGATCATCATTTAAACCAAAGAAAGTGGTTAGTTCCTCTAGGCCATTTGAACTTGTACACATGGATTTATGTGGACCTATGCGTGTACAAAGTAGAAATGGCTTTAGTTATGTGTTTGTCTTAGTTGATGATTACTCTCGTTTCACCTGGACCATATTCTTGAAATACGAAGATGAAACCTTTGATGAATTTGGAATTCTAGTGAAACAGGTCCAGAACAAGATTAATCATCATTTGGCATCTATCAGATCTGATCATGGATCAGAGTTTGATAATTCTAGCTTCATAAATTATTGTATGGAGCATGGTGTTTCTCACAACCTTTCAGCCCCCAGAACTCCACAACAAAATGGAGTAGTTGAAAGAAAGAATTGCACTCTAGAAGAAATCACTAGAACCATGCTTCTGGAGGGTGGTCTGTCAAAGAAATTATGGGCTGATTCTGTGAGTACATCATGTGTAACACCCCGTATTTTACCAACAACGTTAACGGTGATAACGTCGTAAGCAGGCAGTAGTTACCAATCGATTTAACAATGGAAAATATAACTAAAACTCATGGAAATAATATTCAATATTATTATTGATGAAATCCCAAAGACAAATGATTAAACTAATCCAAAATCAAGTCCTAAAATAAGAATTTAAATCTAACTACTAAAACAGAAAAGGAAAACAAGGGCCTTTATTCTACTCACCTGCAAAATAGAATTGGGGGTCCACCATCAGTGGCGAGTGACTAGACTTTCCTACTTAAAAGTAGAACCACATTACATAAAATAATAGGTTAGAAAACACAGGAATCAATAATGTTCAAAGGTTACAATATAATCAACATCAGAGATAGCAGTGGAAACTGATCAGTCCATTTTAGGACCTATTTTCCCGGCTCTTTTCTCTTGTTTTCCGCACATTTTAGGCTTAGTTTTCCATATTTTAAGCCTTTTTAGCTTAGTTTTAGTTTATTTAGAGTTTTCGTTGAATAATGTCGTTTTATAGTTGTTTTCGTCAATAATTGAGCTATTGTGTGATACTTATGCCTTTTGTTCTTTAATGTAGGTGTTTTGCGGGTTTCCAAGCGATTCTCGAAAGCCGTCAAGGGTCGTGAGAGGTCCCAAGAAGCTTAGAGAAGCATGCCGCAAAGCCAAGACCACAAGACAAGGCAAAGTGCACCCAATGGGCATTTTTATAATTTTTAAGGCTTGTGGGGCCCGAGGCCCGATGTCTCGGGAGGCGTGCCGACCCGCCCCGAGAAGCCCGAGCAAAATTAGGAAGTATTCAGGTCATGTGATGGTCGCGGACAGAGCCAAGCACGCGCCCACGCTAAATGACCATCACCCGCGACAGCCCCCAAAGAAAGCAACGCTCAGGCCAGCTGGAGCCCTTACTCGCGGCCGCGCCACCTCAAACGTCGCGCCCGCGCCGCCACCTTCGCGCCCGCGCCACCCTTGCCGCACGTCCGCACCTGAGCTGGGAGCAACAACTCTGTTTTTGGGCCGTGTTTGCTGTTGGATCGTGCTGTTCTCAACTTCGACTCATGCCTCTTCTATGCTTGGCCCCCTTGTTTTCCCACTTGTATATATACCTAATAAGGTCCCTAAACATAAGAACAACACTTTAGATTAGTTTTAAGTCCCAAAAATCAGATTTAGGTTAGGGTTTGAGGAGAGAGAACCCCTCTTCCTCTTCCCATAGTTAGGGTTTATGTTTACTTCTTGCTTCCATAGATTTAGATGTAGTTTTAGCTTTAGATTTCAATAGTTTGTTGAAGATGATGAATGGATTTGAAGGTTTTCTCAAGTGACATGGCCATTCCAACGAATTCGTACATCAAAATTCAATAAGTTCTCTATTCCATCTCTTTACTTGTTCTTGCTTTCCATTACTTCAATCTTGTTTTTGTCATGTTCTTCAAGTAGTATAGTGTTTAAATTATGCAATTTCATGTTTGTAGTTGATTTATATATGATTCTTGAGTAGTTAATTTTCTAACGTTTGAAGGAGATGGGTTCATGACTTGAAATTGGGGGTTTTCATTTAGTTGTTGGTTGAATTGTGTTCATGCTTGGTTAATGTTTGTGTCAATGATCTTAGAGATTAGCTAAAGGCCATAGTTGATTTCTTGGTATTTTTGAAGTATAATAGGGCTTTGTCTATGAGTTAATTATGCTTTGATTTTCATTGCCCAATGTTGCTAGTGAGACCATTACAACGGGAGTCGGTGGTCGAGCTAGGAATCCACTTTAGGTACGTTGTTAGTGAGACTATTACAACGGGAGTCGGTAGTCGAATTAGGAATGTACTTCTAGTGAAACCTTGATATAATTATGATCATTGAATGCATTGTTAACTTCCATTTGGGAGAAGTCGTTATTGTTATATTCATGCATCAACTCCTAAATCACTCCGGGAGGAGGTTTAGGTACCTTATTAGAGTTCAATTCCTCTTCCTTGATTTAGTTCGTTCTTTAGACTTTTTGAAGTAATTCCCCCGAAATCAAGTGAACCCGGATCCGACAACCCTAGAACTTAGTTTATATTTTTCGCATTTATTTTATGCAATAATTTTAGCTTCCATTTCTAACAACAAATCCGAGATCCTCAATCGACCTAAATCGCAAAACACGATTCACGACTTGTTCCCTGTGTTCGACACCCCCACTCATACTACAACGGGGGTTTTATTTGTTTGGTGAAAGAGCCCAAAAATACCTTCGTAAAAAACATAGCAAAGATGAACACAATATCAATCAGCCAAATCAAACCAACGCTTCCATGCACAACACGCACAATTCACAAGTTCAAATAACAAGACATCGCTCGGTCTACAACCGATAAGATGACCAACAATAAAGGACTTGCCCCGCACGATTCATGACTGATGAACCCATAGATGCTCGGTCTTTAACCGCTCGACGCACAATCTTTAACCGCTCGTGTAATATCCCGAAATTTCGGGATATTTTAAATTTTTCATAATTAATTAAATATATAATTAATTGACTATTTAATTGATTATTATTTAATTAATTATTAATTTTATTGTAGTAGTCTAATTATTTTGTACTGGCCTAAACCTTATCACCTTGTCATGCTAAAACCCGAGCCCAATTCTTCTTATCCTTTCCATACCCCATGGCTCTATCCTTCTTCTTCATTTAATTGTTTTATATTATCTTTAATAAAATACTAACCTATATCTATTTTTATTCACTAAGCCTATAAACTAATCTTTTTTTACCTATTCTCCTTACTAGATTTTAGGAGAGCCCTAAACTCCTTATTCCTAAAAGACCTCACGGCCCACCCTCCATGCTCTCCTCTAATTAATTTCTTTAATTTCTTGTAACCTATATTATTATAAACCCTTATCTATTTTTTACTAAGTCTATTAATCCTAACCTTGTTTCCTATTGTTGCTACTAAATTTTAGGAGGTGACAACCCCCTATTACTCATACCCTTCACGGCCCCCTTTGTCTATTTTCCTTTAATTAATTTATTTCTATTGTCTATTAACTTATACGTAGAATTACACATATAATTACATTGACTTATACATATTCATATCCAACCTGTAAAATACTTTATCCTTCATATTATTACCCTAAACCCTTCTTTTAACCATCTTCTTAACTTTATGGACCGGTCATTATAGCTCCTACGGATGCCCGTGTACATCCCAACTTTCCTAAAACACGCCGGGAAGAACCCGTGTATTCTACCCGTAGCTCTCCTTTGCAAGAACTAAGCCTAAGCTATGGTCATAACTCCTAAATAGCAGCCCGTGTACTACTACTTAGACGACTACACATCTTAGAATCCAGAACTGCCCAGAGACCGCAGTAGGGCAGTGGCTTTGACTTAACCTAATCTGGTGACCCGTGTATCACCAAACAGGCATCCACTTCTTATAACTTATCTTATCTTATCTTATCGACATGAATCGTGAGACCAATAACAACTTATCATCATCTTCTTATTCTTGTTATCATAGTTAATCCTTATTCTTATTAGTTCAACTTAACTTCTAATTTCCTTTTTAATCCTTTAATTAAATTAAGTCCTTAAATCATAAACTAATATTATTATAAGATAAAAATTAAATTAAACTGATCAAAATCTTAGTTAGGTCCACTCGACATTTTCGAAATAAACAAATAAATAATTAAATTCAATTCTTATAAACAATTACATAAACAATTCAATAAATCAATTAAATCATCAAGTAAATATAAAAACCAACAATTATCAAATAACATTACATAAAACATGAGAAAAATACTCTCTTGCCATCCTTGCACCATTCGGCCATCATAGGTTAGATAGCAAAAAAATTAACACTAAATTATTAAACACAATTATCATGAATTAATCATTTAAACTTATTAAATAAATAATAAAATCATAGAATAATTGTTGAATTACAGGATCATAAATTAATTAGTCAAAACAAGATCAAAATTCACTCTTTTTACCAATAATACACTCAGCCATCACTATAATATTACCACTCGAAATTCATATTTTAATTATCGTATTTAATTATTAAAATAGTTGTATAAATTGTAAGATCATATTCCAACTATTAATCATAAAATTATAACCAAATCTGGATAAAAAATTATGTCTTTTTATCATCAAAATATTCGGCCATTATAAAAGGGAAACAAGAGCAAAAATAGTTTATTTTCAAGAATTAATTAAACCATATCTCTAAATCTTTAAATCAACCTTAAACTAATATACAATTATTAAATCAAGATTTAGGCTTAATATGAACATGATTTATCAAGAAAGATTGAAACTTTAATTTATTTTTGTTACATGAGTCACACGACTTTTTCGAATAAGAGGAACAAAAATTATCAATTAAATTTAAGACTTTAATTTATTAAATACTAAATCATAATCATGCTTTAAAATCAAGAAATCATCATGAATTAATCATAAAAATTACCATGCTACTACTCGACATTCACAAGCAATTTCAAGATCATAATCCAAGATTTTTATGCAAAAAGTTCTAATCAAGACATGTAAATAAAGATATTAAATCATGCATTGAATTAATTAAACAACAAAGATTTCATAAAAGATCAAATAAGCATATCAAGATTTAACATAGTAAAATCATATAGCATGGTTCGAACATTTTATAAATTTCATGACAATAATTCTATCAATTCCTAGTTTAATTCTAATTGATTATATGATAAACTTAAACCAAATTCAAGGGGTTAGTCTAGTTACCTTGAATCAGGAAGAAAACAAACAAAAATTCCTTGCTTGGGGTTCGAAATTCACACGGCACACAAGAATAATTTTGTGAGTTTTTGAGAATGTTTTTTTTTAGAAGTAAGGATAAAACAGATAATAGGTTATGAGTATTGTTCCCTATGAATAATTATAAAGAACAAAAGAACCAATTAAAATAAAAGAAAAGGGTAGGGGGCCGTGTAAAATGAGTAGGAATAGGGGAAAAGAGTCAACTTAGGAGACTTGGTAAAGTTTAGTTAAAAATAGGATTTTTAGATTAGTTAACTTTTCAAAATAAAAATTGAAGATTTTAGATATAGAATAGATTTTACATCTAATAATAATAATAAATAAAAATTAAAAATAATCCTTGGCCAAGCAAGGAGGGGGCTGGCCAAGAAGGGAAATAATTGGGTCATTGGGCCCAATTTTAGGGCAAGGATAGAAAATAAGATAAAACAGTCCAATTTAACTGGGCCTTTTGGACTTAGAATTTAAAATATATATAAATTAACCACGAAATTTTCTGGCCCAGATTTTCGGGTTACAACAAATACTTAGAAAGAATCATCAAGATTTTCCATGAAACAAATAAAAACTCATGCTTGGGTCACGTATTCACACGCATAAAACTTCTACAAGAACCGAACCATAAATCAAGATTCAACATAAGCATTCATGCAAGAATTTCAAGACAAGATTGAAGATCATAACAACATGTAAAGATTAATCAAGAACTATGAAATAATAAACAAGAATTCGAACCAAAACTCTCTAAATCATTCGACTAATCAAAGACATATATGAACAACAAAATCTAACAATCTAATCCTATTACCCAATGCAACCTAACCCTATTCCTAAGTAGAAGAGATCTAGTTACCTAAAGGAAGATCACACAAAAACACGCCCAACACTACTATCCAACATGTCCCTTCACACGGCCAGGGCAAGCAACACGTCCAACAACTCGTTTCTTGGTTCAAGCTTGATGATGGGTTGAAGTCTAGAACTGTAACGACCCGTAATTTAGCAGCGTTGTTGTCGGAGGAAAACAACATTACATATCCTTAACTTCTAAAAACCTTTAAGATCAAATTCATAAACTGTAGCGGAAGCTCTAAACTTAATCATATTATTCATTAAAACTATTAAATAATCAAAAATAGTTAATAATCCGAAGTCCCTTATTAATACAAAATAAAGATTAGTCCATTAATAACAGTAAATCATAGGTTCGAACTAGGCATCAGGGTCAACTACTAAGTTGGCTAGCTCACAATCCCAGCCCATGCGTGGCCCAATTCAGTCACCACTTGTACCTGGAAAAGGATTTTAGGGTCCACAGTCAGTGGTGAGTAATTAGATTGTTCTACTTAATCAGTAGAACACAATTAGAAACATAATCATCAGAACAGGTCAACCAAACAGTCAAACAAATCATCAAGAAATCATTCATAGACATCATTGTTCAAGTACGCAGCGGAAACAATCATAACAACATAGTAAACCAAGACCTTCTATACCAACTCATTCCGTTCTAGACCTCTTGACACCTCTATTATTGACTCTTCTATTCTATCCAGTTTAGGTGCAAATCTGTGACCAGTCATATGCTCGTAAGGGGTCAACCACGAAGATCTACTCCCCCCAACTTTCCTTGCTCATGCTGGGTCAACCACGAAGATCTACTCCCCAAACACTGGGATCAAGAACTGTCCCGAATCCGAAGATAGGACAGTGGCTTCGATTATACCTATGTTCATGGCACTTGTGCCACTAGATAGGCGGTCACTTCATAGTTAATCATCTTTTCAATTCAATTCTGTTCTGTTCTCAATTCCAGTTTACAATTCAATTCCTTATTGACTCAACTTAACTTATATTCAATTCTAGCTCGTCTTAACTGGACCCAAAGCTCTAACCTCATTCTTGTACCACTCGACAATTACACTATAACAATAAATAATTAAACCAAATCCTTAAATAACATATACATAATTGAACAACTTAATTAAATGAACAAGTAATCAAATAGACTAACAATCATCAACCATTAGTACTTAAAACATGATAAAAATCCTATCTTTTCCAATATATATACCATTCAACACCTTTGAAACAACAACCAAGATTGACACTTTCAAGTTAGTTAAATACAATTATCAACAACAATGCATATAAACTTAATGGTAAATCATAAAATCATATCATGCTTTAAAACATTAAATCATAAAACATGGAATAAATCAAGATCAAGAAACCAATTCTTTGGTACACAATCTACACGGCTTTTAGGCTTCTAAACAACATCAAGATTTAACTCAAGAAACTATCATAATATACTTAAATCAAAGATCCAATTCAAGATTATCATAAAAGATTAATTAAAGATCAAGAATATAACATAAAAATCATATTTTTAACCAAGATAATCATTCGAACCAACCAAGAAACACACGGCTCAACCTTCTTATACAATCAATAATTATTTCATCAACTTCAAATTAATAAGATTCATAAAATAAGCATAGAACATAACAAGAACATAAATTCATCAAACTTTACCAAAAGCTTTCGGCCCTCTTAATATATCATCAACAAGTAAGCTTTATTAATTCAACAACAATTCTAAGTAATTCTAAATAATTCTAAATCTATTCTAAACATGATTAAACATATTTTAATAATTATATTGCTAATCTATCCTATTGATTAAGTAAAGCAAATCTAATTACCTTTGATAATGGATGGGGTTCGAGTATTATTCAAAGGGTTCACGGTTTTCTTTGGGTTTCTTAAAAGTTTAGTTTGGTTTCTTGATCAATCTTTAAGGGTTGGAACATTGGGAAAGAATTAAGAGTAATTTAATGATTGATCTTAGAAGGAAAGATAATTAAACAATTTGTTGTTGCTTCTTTAGGTTAGGCATGTGGAATGAGCAACATTAGGGTGGGTTTTGATTTCCTATAATTTAGTAGGAAGGATAGATGAGGTTAGGAGAAAAATAGGATTTTTAGGAAAGGGTCCAATATAGATATATTAATTAATAAGATTGGTTAAACAAAATAAATAAATAAATTTTAAGAAAAGAACAAGGGAGGCCGTGAGACATGATGGAAAAAGGAGATCTTGACCTCCTAAAATTTTGTAGTGAAAATAGGAATCAAGATAGGGTTTCTTTAGGCTTAGTAAAAAATAGATAAAGGCCTTTAATAATATTAATTAAAACAAGAAATTATTTTAAAGAAAAAATACAAAAGGGGGCCGTGAGATAGAGGTAAGGAAAGGGAATAATCGGGCTCGGGTTTTGGCAAGATAGGATAAAAGGTTCGGGCCATGATCGAAATAATTAGACGGCTACAATAGAATTAATAATTTATTAAATAATAATCAATTAAATGGTTAATTAATTATATATTTAATTAATTATGAAAAATTTAAAATATCCAGAAATTTCGAGGTGTTACAAGAACAATCTTTAATGTTTATTGAGGTCGGGCATGAGGATCACGCGCCATGGCTGGGATGGGCCGGTTATGATTAATGAGGTTGGGCACCACAAGTAACCATAATCAAAACCCCCCGGGGTCGGTCTCGAGCATAGAACATGCTCATATGAGACAAGGTCTTATATGAGACTTTTCAAGTTTGTCCACACCACTAAGGAGTGATATTACCCAGCGGAGTCACCAAACTGTAGCGGTCATATTTACCCGGCCGCCTACGTCTCATGAGTTGATTGAATGCTCGTTGTCGTAAGTGAATACGGTCTAGTAGGAGTCGCCACCGTGCGTTTATACGGTCCACGGACACTGAAGAAGTACCGAAAGCCAGGAGCAATCAGCCCCATATGGTTGTGCACCAGAGTATGGGTTCGGGGACAGGTTACGGGCCAATCGTACATTGGGTCCGCCCGCCTGTAAGCGGTCTCTACTAGGTCTCTTTTTTGTGGTCAAATTATTATTAATCCCGAATACATAAATATCTCAGTTTTACCCTAAGGAACGCATATTACTAAGCGGGTTTAATTTATTTACAAATCAAAACTAACTTTATTGTGAACACTTTAAATTAAATCCGTATTAAATCCTAAGAAAATAAATCAAATAAAATATGAATAAAACATATAATAAAAGAAATAGAAAAAATACAAAAAAGTAAATAAATAAAAAATAAATATGTGCAGGTTCAAAGTGTGTTCCAGGAAAAGTGGTTCAACATGCAACTGGGTTAGTAATAATATACAATTATGATGATTAATGAAAATGATTATGATAGCAATTATAAAAAAATATATACAACTTTATACATGATTAATACTTCCCGAATTCAAAGATATCCCATATTATACCCTAAATAGCACATATTACTAGATAGGTTTAATTTATTTACAAATCAAAACTAACTTTATTGTGACCACTTTAAATTAAATCAGTATTAAAAATCCTAGAAAATGAAGACATATAACAACATGAACGAAATACAAAAATAAAAGTAATAAAAGAATACAAAATAAATATGTGCATGTTCAAAGTGTGTTCCAGGAGTATGTGGTTTGATGTGCTGTTGGATTAGTAGTAATATACAATTATGATGATTAATGACAATGATTACGATAACAATTATTAAAAAAAAAAATTACAGATTTATACACAATCAATATAATTCAAAATGAATTCCGATGATTAATATTGTTCATCATATTAATGTTAATGACGTTAATTGCCAGTTTTATTACCCGTTAGTCCAGATCCATATATTTGACTCTTCGATAATATGAATTAATCAAGATTTATAATAAAAATTAAATATCAACAGATCTATAAAAATGTAACGATCCTTTTATGACACGAAATTTAAATGACAAAAGCCATGTCATATAGATCGAGTTTTGAATCGAATAGTGATCAAAATTAAAATATTATTATCCTGAATTAAGAATTATTATGAGAGTCAAATTCAATATATGGTTACGCAAAATACATGAATGAATCAGAGATCATTACACATTCATATTGCATAAAACCACAGATCATAGCCAATGAGATTATAAAATGGCAATCGATAATGTTATGATGAAATTGATTAAAGTACCAGAATTCATATGAATAATCCGTATTATTTGTTATATTAACCATTATCATAAATCATGTCATTAATCATCATATATAAATGAAAAGAATCTAAGTAGAGACTTCAGAAAAGGTGTACCTTGTAATGCCTTTAATCAAAACAACCAAGGGTAGTTGATGATGATGAATGCAATATGCTTGCTTCAAGTTGATTGAGTTGGTGTTTTGTGATGTGTTTAATGATGTTTTGGGGAGTGTTTGATGGGATATGAGTCTTTATAGTTGGAGTATGCAATGCAGAATAGGGCTCGGTGTTGTTCGCGTATCTTGAAAAGCTTAAAAAGACGTGTATTTATAGGCCAGAAGGAGCAAAGAACGACCCGGGGAGAGCAATGACCTGCGCCTAGACGCAGGTCCTGTAACATGACCTTCGCCTAGACGCAGGTCAGTATATTGTGACCTGCGTCTAGGCGCAGGTCTTGTAATATAGACTTGCGTCTAGGCGCAGGTCAGGCCTTGATCCGGGTCGATTTTTTGCTTGATTTTGCGCGTGTTCTCCGAGATTTGATCCGATTTTTATTTGATTACGGAAATATTCTGTAATATTTTGATAGTCCGAAATATTCTGGGGTGTCCCGAGATGCTCCGGGATGTCCCGGAATGTTCTAGAATGTTCTAAATTGTTCCGGAATGCCTAGAATGTCCCGGAATGTTCTAGAAACCTCCAGAAGCTCTAAAAAATTACAGAAAAATTATTAAAAATTATGAAAAATTATGAAAAGTATGAAAAACACTAATATGCTTTGTGGAACAATTTTAAACATTCAGAAATGACAAAAATGCCCCTAAGCATGGAAACATCCTAAAAAAATCTATAAAAGCTCTAAAAATATGATAAAAAATATAGAAAAATATGAATAAATTATAAAAATATTTTTGTGATTTTTAAAAATATTTTATGATGCAAAATAACATTTTTTTATGGATATGAAATATGGAAAAATGCACTAGAAAAATTTTTAAAAATGGTAAAAAAAATAGATAAATCCCATAATCATCACAAAACCTAACATTTGCTTCCAAGGCACTTTAAACATGGTTTAGGTAAATGTTTGAGGTGTATTATTCATTTTAATCGCCAATTACCCTCGGTTGAACCTTATGGCAATACGTTACGTTCATCATTAGTCTCTACATTAGGGAGACAAATTTTGGTGTCTACAGAAGCCCCCACTTTGACGACTGAGTCTGGAGCGTAAGCATAAACTCGCTAGACGAAAGTCAAAGTATTCCTGTCGGGACGGAGGATAACTCAGGACGTTCTGCGACCTTGATTTATCCTTTTTAACGCCGGTATCTGCAAAACAGATGTTAGTTTTACCTGTAACCGCGCCCCATGCGGTTTAATCCCTTAGAAGCGTCTGGATCCTCGGGATGTGCTTGGATCCTTCGGAACTATTCCCTTGGGTAAGCAAAAACCCTTGGGACAATGATGAAAAGTTATGTAGATGGGATCGATCAAGAGTAAGCATAAACTCTTGAAAAGGCGTGCGCGAGTAAGTATAAACTCGCGAGAAAACATGTTTAGGGTGGACATAAGCCCGTTGTGTGCCAAGAGTAAGCTTAAACTCTTAGTAGAAATTGTAACGAGTCAAGATTAAGCATAAACTCTTGATAAAAAGTATGATGTGTGTTTGGGTTAACATAAACCCATGAGAATGATAAAGTGCTAAGAGTAGGCATAAACTCTTAGAGGAAAAAAACATAGGTAAGAATAAACTCTTGAGAGATGAGGGTAAGCAAAAACCCATGAGCAAGGATGATTGTGATAAGAGTAAGCATAAACTCTTAGTGAGAGGAATCAAGCACTAGTGGAAAATTCTCTATTAGCATCGTGCCTTTTGAGCTATTAGCATCGTGCCTTTGACGTTACAAATTTAGAAGTTACAAATAATAAAGTTATTTGGATCGTGCCTAAGGCACGATGCAAATAGACATTATTTGGATCGTGTCTTTGAAGGCACGATCCAAATAGCTTGTTTTTTTCTTTTTTTTTTTTTTGCTACATGCATATATACGTGTAAGCATTAAATATGAGACAATATATTTCATATGCATAAAAATTTGAATTTATTAATTTTTTTGTTATTAATACAAAAAAATTATGATATTAAAATACCAAAAAAGAAAGAAAAATATATAAAATAACTTATTCATCTAAAATTCTATACAAAATAAACTAAATAAATTATTAAAAAAAAAGAAACCTTATATCTAAGCTAGCCTTTTCATTTGTATCATTGACATGAAGAACCGCTAGAAGGCTTCTATCATTTACATTTCCAACTATCATATCCAGGAGCCTTGCTAAACTTGAGGAATGTTGATTTAAATACTCAGTTCCGCCCATGAGTAAGTAATCCGCCTAAGATGAAACTTATTTCCCAACTCACCTAAATTTGTGGTGTGCAACAACATCAAACACAGGCTTGTTTTGCTGGTTGTCAAACATGTCCATAATGCTTCCCAATCAGCTATTTTTGGCCTTCCAAACAATGAATCCTGAGCAAAATATAAGATGATGTATTAGCAAATTTGTACAAAGATAAAATACAACACCAACAAAACAATTCACAAGCATATTGCATATATGAGCTTTGTTCCAAAAAGGATAATCAGAAGTGTCATCACACTGATTGCGAAACACAATGTATATTCTATGTTGGCCATTTTGTTTTCACTTCGGGACTCTAGGTATAAATGTACTAATGTTAGCATTATATTAACTTATATGACAAAAAGTATAATTTAAAATATATGACAACATCTTTGAACTAGAAAACAATAATAATTTAAAATTTCAAATAAGTACCGGTTTACCACATGATTAACATTTAAATTAAATCATAATATGAAACATGAGCAGCAGTAATGAAATTATTTGTGCTCATCTTGAAAACAAAGCATATTTAGTTATACAATTCCTTCAACGATAACCAGGTCTGCATCACCGGCTACCTATGCAACTTCATATAGTTATAAACTTTTAAGATCAAAGCTATAGTAATTACTAAAATAAACTAAAGAACCATGGAAAAATAAAAGAATGATTGAATACAAACTCATTTACAGCAACAGGTTAAGTTCAGGAACATTACTGTGAATGAGGAGCCATTCCATTTGCATTTCCATAGTGATTCCCAGCTACAGCAACTGGAATGACATGATTTTTTATGCTATTGAAGTTGTGTGCCTATGTGCGCATAATCAAAACACAGTGATGAAAGAATCAAAGACAGAATAATCACTCAAATTAAGAACCAATATTTTCATCTTCAAAATTTCAATAGAACCCATGGAATGATGATTAAAAAAACAATAAAGCTCGACTATGCATGAGAATAATATGCAAAAGAAAAAGAAATAAAAGAAATGATGTACAATAAAACAAGAAACGATATGAAAAAGAAAAAAAAAACCTACTTGTTTTATCTTGAATCATCTTGTCCATAACATTTTACTGAACTGCCAACTTTCTGAAAGTATAGCAAACAGGATACACTCAACAACAATGTTCAATACAATGCTCTTCCAATTACCCTAATATAAGTTTCTCTTTCTTATCATAATTAGAGATGCCCATTTTTTATTTTTTTTATAAAAAAACACTGATTAAAACAAACAAATGTTTATACTAGGAAAGTAAACAATGGCAATAAACTAACCACAACCCTTTTTTTTCTTTTGTTATTCAAAGTAATTGAGTTATTTCCTACTTCTCTTTATTAAAAACTTGATGTAAGAAAAGCCCACATGTTAACAACATGAAACATTTACAATGAAATTAAATCAAAGCAAATAACCAACCCCATAGAAGTAGACCATCACAGAACAAATTACAGCCACGACCATAACCTACATAAAGCAGCCCCACAAGGCTAGGTAGTTGTGCCTGAGTAGAGCAGACAGCCAGCACTGCACCTGACTAGACAAACATCCTTGTATTTTAGATGGTTATATTAAATTCAAATTAAATTGACAAATGACAGTGTTAGTCACAAAAAAAAATCATTCTTAACTATATTATCCACATATTAACTACATTCTAATCTAAACCACCTAATTTACCACTATTCTTTCACCTTCAATGTTCCGTTGTTGAAAAACATTCTTTGTAATACCCCGAAATTTAGGGCCAGAAAATTTTGCGGTTATTAACTCTATTTTTGCATTCTAAGTCCAAAAGGCCCACTTAAATTGGACTGTTTTGTTTTATTTCCCTCTCTTTTAACTCTGTTAGGCCAATGACCCAATCTTTTCCTCTTATTTTAAGCTTGGCCGGTCCTCCTTGTTCAAATGGGCCAAGTATTGTTTTTCCTTCCTTTTAATTTGATTAATTAATTCAATTAATTAAATTAATAATATTTTATACTAATTCAAACCTAGCCCAATTTTGCTATTAGCTAGGTCCATTAATCCCCTCCAATCCCTCCTAATACACGGCTACCCTAGGGTTTTTCTAGGGTTTGTTTTTGTGCCTTCCTCTATATATACATGCTTAGTAACCTTTTGTTCCTAATTTTTGCTAAAGCTTTGAACTCCAAAAAAAATTATATTCTCCTCCTTTCCTCTCAAATAGCCGACTAAATTCACCAAAGTGTGAATATTTTTACCTTGGATAATTTAAGCGTTTAAAGGTAACTATGCTTTTCTGTTTAATTTCGGTACTAGTTAATCACATAGTTTATTAGGGTATGATCATGAAAACTGTTAGGAATAATGTTCTAAAACTTCCTTAAGAATGTCGAGCCATATGAAATTTGTTCATGAATGTTTCTTGATTTATTTCATGTATTTTCTTGAATTATTATTGTTAATCTTGATTATTTAATTGCTATATTAAAGTCTTGAATTAAAAAGAATTAATTTTTTCTTGATGTTCTAAAATGTCGAGTGTCTTAGAATAATTTTAGGAGCTTCTTTACTGTTTGATCTTTAATCAAGATTTATTTCATGGCGAAATTCGTCCTTCTCTTGCTTGAAACAATTTAATCTTTCAAACCGGTAAAACTGTCCAGATTTGGTTTACGAATTATTTAAGGAACTTAATCAATTAGGATAGCTACGAAATTTTAGGCGGAAGTCCGTAATTATGTTTGACATCTTGTGTTAAATTTTCGTAATTTTTAAAGTTTTTTTGCTATGGCAGAAAAATATGAAACTGATTTCAGACTAATCTGATTTGTTAGTTGTAAAATCACTTAAAAATAGTAAAAGACGTTATTTTTGGACGAAATTTATGCACGTTAAACCTTGAACTCATGTTTAACTCCCATCAAAATTTCCAGTTATTAGAGATCTTTAAATGGACGTTCCTAATTTAATTCTTTAAAATCAGACTGTGTAAAATAGTGTGATTAAATTATTAAAACATGTTATCATTGAACTTGAATCTAATCTTGATAATTTTAATGTTTGAAGTATGATCTTTAATTAATATTATTAAGTGTAATTGCTAACCATTGATAATTGTATTTAATTAATTGTGTTAATTTTCGGTATTGTTGACCTGGAATTTTCGAGTGAATTAAAATATGAAAGGTAGGATTTTTATCATGTTTTAAGTAATTTTTGATGATAATTATTGTTATATGATTGTTTAATGAAGTTAGATTAATTATTGTTATTTTACAAAAATGTCGAATGGCTTAGTTTATTATAGATCAACTTTAGTTAATTTTTGACCTATAATAATATTAGAAGGTAACTTTAGGAATTATTATAATAAAAGGAATTAAAGGATTTATCAGGAATAAGTTGTAATATGAAGGGATAGGTATTATTACTATTATTATTACTAATATTATTATTATTAGTATTATTATTAGTATTATTATTATTATTAAGGAATCAGTAGGGACAAGTTATAATAAGATATGATAAGATATTAAAAAGGGAAAGAAAGGAAACAGAGTAAAAGGAATTTGAATTGTTTCGATCTCTGGCTAGGAAAGACTTGGTATTTAAGGTGGCCAATATACGTGCCGCACCTCTCTTTCCTGGGATTTCGAACATTTCATTTCCGATTACGGCCACCTAGTATTTCCCGATTCAAGAAGTTATAAGATAAGATTTAAGATATGAAATATAAGATAAGATAAGGACGCCCGTTCGATGATACACGAGTCGTCGGATTGGGTTAAGTCGATGCCACTGCTCCATGGGACGAACACACGAGTTCCCCCGCGCAGTTCTTGGTTCTAGAATATGTAGTCGTCTAAGTAGTAGTACACGAGCTGCTATTTAGGGGTTATGGCCATAGCTTAGGCTTAGTGGTGCACACGGGATCCACTACGGGTTGAATACACGAGTTCACCCCGGCATGTTTTAGGAAAGTTGTGGTGCACACGGGATCCACAACGAGTTATAGTGACCGGTCCGTTAAAAGATAAAGATGATATGATATGATTATAAAGTTAAGATGAATGATATAATATGATTATAAAGCTAAGATGAACGATGTGATACGATTATGGAATTAAGATAATATAAGGTATAATATGATAATTGAAGAATAAGATGGATTAAAGTATAAGTTAAGTATTGGTTGTAATATAATATGTTTGGTATAAGTCTTCCGCTGTGTATGTCTGATCATGAAAGTATATGTGTATTTCGTATGTAAGCTAGTTTGGTGCACGTATTTAGTACGTATCTCTAACCGTATTTTGCAGGTATTATTATACGTATTGTATACGTACTTTTATACGTATTTTATACGTATCTCTAACCGTATTTTGCAGGTATTTTTATACGTATTGTATACATATTTTTATACGTATTTCCGTACGTATTTTTATACGTACCTTGTATGTACATGTGTTTGGAATATTATTTGCTGGCATGTTTTCCGTGTGTTATCCTATGCTATTATGTGTTTAGCGGTCCCTTACTTAAACGGGATAGCCTAGTTACTCGCCACTGACGGTGGACCCCCCCTCAGTTTCAGGTGACGATGCAGCTACTTAAATCGGGCTTCCGCTGGGTTGGGCTTTGTGCAGCAGAGACCTGTAGTTTAGCCTTTGTTTTCTTAAGTTATTTAATAAGATTTCTATGCAATTTAGATTATCCCAGCCTGTTGGGATGGACTTTATTTAACTCATGTAATTTAAGTTCGACCTATGTAGACCTTTGGAGTTTTAGTTTATTTATTTAATAAAAGATGTTTAGTTTTGAACTATTAATTTCATTTATAGTTTAATTGTTTAAGTAATGATCCGTTTGTCGATTTCCCTTCGTCAATCGACATGTCCAAAAAGTCGGGTCGTTACATTCTTAATCCAAATAATAACTTCTAATATACTCATTACCCAAATATTAATTCATCCAATAATCCAAATATTATTTCCAATGTAGCCATTGCATTCATATTTACATTCCAATATAAGCTCATACTAAATCTCACTTCTAAAAAAAACATCCTCAAAATAATCAATCACATTTACATACTTATCTTCACATTACTTATCTTTGATTTCTTGTGTTTGCATCAAAATTTCAGAAAATTTTTTATTTCTTATGCAAAATCAACCAATAATACATCAATCATCATTCAAGCATTTTGACAAGCATCTTGTAGGCATAAACTACTAGTGTGATTTTTCACATAAAGAACATAATAAGAGTAAATGTAAAGCATTTCCCACTAAAATTCAACCATAAATCAACAATAACAACCACATATTGAAACTAGTTGAACAATATAACAACAATAACAACTTGTTTAAAAGAAATAATAATAAAAAAACAGAAGTAAATAAACGAACCAGTGAGCAAGACGAACCACCAGCGAGCAGCAGTACGTTCCGCAGTCGGTGGTCGCCATCGAATCACCAGCGAGCAGCAGCAGACAAACCACCAACGAGTAGCAGCAGACAAACCACCAGCGAGCAGTAGCAGATCGACAAAGCAGAGGCGAGGCAGCAGGCGCAAGCACAAGGAGAAGCAGCAGCAACTGTCGATGGCGGTGGTCGACGTGAGTCATTGGTGGTGTAGTGGGTGTCGACGGAGAGAAGTAAAAGGTTAGGGTTATGCGTGCAGTGGGTGTCGAGGTAGAGAAGCAATTCTCAGAAATTTGGTGGAAATGAGGAGGGGAATTAAAATGGGAGCAGTTGTTCCATTTATTTTGTTGGATTACACATTAGGGTCGTGCGTTGAGAGGCACGATCCAAATAGTTCTTATTTGGATTGTGCCTCTCAACGCACGATCCTAATAGCAGTTATTTGGATCGTGCCATACTAGGCACGATCCAAATAAGCAGTTACAAATACTAATTTTTTTACTAGTGAAGAGTAAGTATAAACCCTTGAGATCAGAGAAGGTATGAGGGTAAGCATAAACCCTAAGCAAAGTGATGTGTTAAGAGTAAGCATAAACTCTTAGGAGAAGAATCAAGAGTAAGTATAAACTCTCGTACGAGGGTAAGCATAAACCCATAAGCAAAGAGAAATGGATTAAGGGTAGGCATAAACCCTTAGAGGTATTTTTGTGAGCTTAGGGTAAATATAAACCCGTGAGAAAAGTAGGTGAATTAAGGGTAGGCATAAACCCTTAGAAGAACTTTTGTAAGATTCACTACAAAATATGTGTTCAATAAGGACAATTAAAATTGCCCTATTTGATACAAAATTGTCTTCTTAGGTTATAATGACAATTTTAAGATTGCCCTCATGATGCCCTTGTAACCCCGTTGTATTAGGTTTCAAAGACAATTTTAGATGTTTGGCGAGGGCAAACAAAATTGCCTCCATTGATCATCAACAAAGGCAATACATTTTGTTTTCCTTGATTTAAACACTTTATTTATTGTCAAATAGGGAAAAGTTTCAAAAGTCTAAGAGGGCAAAATAATCATATTGTCTTCATTATTAATATCAATGAGTGCAAAAATAATTGCCCTTGTAGGCATCATTAAGTAAAACAATACTCATATTGCCCTCTTTAATCATGATAAGTTGCCCTCGTTGTGTGAGTTTCTTGTAGTGATTAGGGTAAGCATAAGCCCTGTGAGAAAAGTACTTGTGAGTGATGCCGTTGAGGTGGAAAAATGTGCAAGGAAGTATACGACTGATGAGAAGCCCCCACTTTGACTAAGTCAGGAGAGGCAAACGTTCTCACAAGATGAAATTCAAAGTATTATGGATGGGGAATTAAAGGTAAACCCTTAGAGGAATTAGGGTAAGTATAAACCCATGAGAAAATCAAGTGAATTAAGGGTAGGCATAAACCCTTAGAGGAATTTTTGTGAGTTTAGGGTAAACATAAACCCTGTGAGAAAAGTACTTGTGAGTGAGGGAAAAGGAAGTGTGTGCCTAATGAGAAGCCCCCACTTTGACTGAGCCTGGAGAGACGAAAGCTCTCGCAAGGCGAAAGTCAAAGTTTTATGGCTGGGGTGAGGCAATAGAATGTATGGGTTGCATGAGCAAAGATGTCAAGGAGAAGATGCACATAGCCATATAGGCATACATTGGTTCAAGACCACAAAAGTTACTCAAGACACCAAACATTCAACAAAGATGGGCTCTAGCCTTGTGTGGTTTGTGCTCTATGATCTGCGTATGTACAGTGTGTGTGATGCTTATGCATGAAATGATTATGATATGTGATATGCTTGTGGTGCATGATGCATGATGTGATTGGTGTTCATGAAATGTAATGCATTTGGAAAGATTTGTTATGTATGACAAGGCAATGAATGACCAAGGGGATCGGCCAATAGTATAGTTATTCCTTAAAATGGGGATGGTGTGGTCTTAAGCCCCTAATCAATCAAAGACAAAACCTTTGATCATGAGCAAGCCGCTAACCTGTGGGAAAGGCTATATTTGAGGTGGAGTAGGTGAATATGGAGGATAGCACTCATGCGGGTAAGGCTATATTTGTGGTGAATAGGTAGGGTGGTATGAATGAAGGATGATGCATAAGGCTTTTGTGAGTCTCAAGTTTGTGGTGGAGCAGATGGATAGGTAAACCCCCAGCCTGTAGGGTAAGGATGGATGAATGATCAAGGTTAAAGATGTTTTTTGGATGGCTTGAAGAGGCCAAAGCATTGAGGAAAGAGGCTAGCTCAAGTCGCGAACTTGAGTTAGATTTCGCATGAGGATAGAGATGAGGTGAAGATTGCCCAATTGATGAAGTCTTGTATGGAATATGACACTCCTAAATAGGAGAACACAAGAGTCAAATCAAAGCTATGAGCTTAAGAAGAGTTAGAAAAAGCCCCCAGGGTGTGTGAAAGAAAAAAGGCTGTTGGTGCAAGAAAAAAAAAAGAAAGGCTAAAAATTTGTGACTGAAGGGTGATGATGTATGGAATTAATGTGGTTGGTTGAATTAATGTTGGTTTAAACTCGAGCCTATGACGGGTGGTGAACTAAGAATTTGTTCTTAAAACCCCAAGTTAATTGAAGGAGTGGACCTAAAAAATTCATATATTAATTGGGTCGAACCTCGAGAAGAGGCTTCCTACGTATCCTTATGGAATCAGACCATCGTAGTTCTTAATGATTATTTGGACAATGCCTCAGGGTAGAGGGCTTTTGTGGTTGTAATGTTTGGTTAGGGTTGAGGGTTAAGAAGGAAAAGGGAAAGAAGGCTCAAAGTTCCCAATTTAACCCCCCATGGTGCGCAATGTGCTTTTTGACTCTCTTTTTTTTTTTAATTGGATTCGACTGAGTCGAATTATTGGGCTGGATTTATTGAATTGAGCTGGATTGATTGAATTAAGCTGGATTTATTAAATTGAACTGAATTTATTGAATTGAACTGGATTTATTGCATTGAACTGAGTTAGATTTATTGAATTGAACTGGATTTATTGAACTGAACTAGCTTTATTGACTTTTGATGGACTTTGATTTGAACTGCTTTTTTTTTTTTAGGCACATGTCTTTTCCTACGCACCATTTGATCCCATGGGTGAGGTAGATTTAGGTAAGGAAGGAAATTATGTTAATATGTGTTTAAGGCTCAAAGGGTTGCAAGGGATTGAATGAATACAGGTGATGAATAAGAGGGTTGATGATTTTTGTGGAGTTCAAGAAAAGAAGGCCTCTCGAGCAATGTCCATTTATTAAGTACAGTTTATTGATTATGAAAATTTGAGGTCATGATTTATGTTAAGGTTAACAGCACAAATTTAAATGGAGGCTAATAATGTAAAAAAAAAAATTAATATAAATGAAATTACAAGGTTAGAAGTGGAAAGAAAAATCCTAATGACATAGGCACGAAAAAGAAAGAAAAGAAATGCAAATGTTTAGGTGGAGTGACTCTCCGGCACAACTTAATGTTGCAAAGCATCCTCTATGGCTACTTTGATGTGATTGGCCTTTTCAATGGTGGTGAGGCTTAAGTATTTGGGGTGTTCGGGTTGTAGGCTATGGATATGGGCTTGAATAATGTAGGCTTGGAATGTGGGCTTCAGTGATGGGCTTGAGTGATGTAGGCTGGGTATGGACTTAAGTGATGGGCTTGAGTGATGTAGGTTGGGTATGGGCTTAACGCTTTTTGGGTTTTGATGAGTTTGATTAAGGTTGGGGTTGTGTTTAAGTGAGGTGAGGTAAGGTAAGATGGATTGGGCTTGAGATAAGGTTGGACTGGGCTTGAGGTTTGCTCGGACCTGGGCTATGCTTTGGATTGAATGTGACCTGTTTGGACAACTCCGAACTGTTTTCAAAACCCTTAGTAAACTCCCTTGGTCGTTGTGATATGGATGTAAATGCAGATGTATATGTATGTCCTAATTTTATGGTCATCTTCCCTAAAATGCATGAATGCAAGGTGCCCTTTTCATTTTTTATTTTTTTTATTTTTATTTTTTGATTTGATTTTTTTTTCTTTTGTGAAAGGGCACCAAAAGAAATGAAATATGCAATGTATGTGAATGGAAGTACCTAAATGAGGAGTGGACCTAAGCCCATTTAAAGGAACGACTAAGGTTTTGGGCTAAAACCTATGGTCAAACTAAGGTCAAAGCCTATATGGACTATATGCAAGGACACTAAGGCCCAACGTTGTGAACTATATGAACTAGAAGATGACCATGACTATATGAAGAGTGAGTGAATAGTAAAAAAAATTGGCTAGAGTCCACAAAAAAAATGCACACATAGTCACACTAATATGATACAACATGAGTGGTCTTCTATAAGGTCAGTCATGGGTGGTCACAAGGTACCATGGCTAAAGAGAAACTAAACCGCTCTAGTCATTCTTCATGTTGAATGACACACGATTAGAAATCTCTTATTATGATCTCATCGGGCATGAGGATCACGCGCCATGGCTAGGATGGGCCGGTTATGATTATTGAGGTCGGGCACCACAAGTAACCATAATCAAACCACCCCGGGGTCGATCTCGAGCATAGAACATGCTCATATGAGACAAGGTTTTATATGAGACTTTTCAAGTTTGTCCACACCACTAAGGAGTGATATTCCCCAGCGGAGTCGCCAAACTGTAGCGGTTGTTTTTACCCGGCTGCTTACGTCTCACGAGTTGATTGAATGCTCGTTGTCGTAAGTGAATACGGTCTAGTAGGAGTCGCCACCGTGCGTTTATACGGTCCACAGGCATCGAAGAAGTACCGAAAGCCAGGAGCAATCAGCCCCATATGGTCGTGCACCAAAGTATGGGTTCGGGGACAGGTTACAGGCCAATCGTGCATTGGGTCCGCCCGCCTGTAAGCGGTCTCTACTAGGTCTTTTTTTGTGGTCAAATTATTATTAATCCCGAATACATAAATATCTCAGTTTTACCCTAAGGAACGCATATTATTAAGCGGGTTTAATTTATTTACAAATCAAAACTAACTTTATTGTGACCACTTTAAATTAAATCCGTATTAAATCCTAAGAAAATAAATCAAATAAAATAGGAATAAAACATATAATAAAAGAAATAGAGAAAATACAAAAAAGTAAATAAATAAAAAATAAATATGTGTAGGTTCAAAGTGTGTTCCAGGAAAAGTGGTTCAACGTGTAATTGGGTTAGTAATAATATACAATTATGATGATTAATGAAAATGATTATGATAGAAATTATAAAAAAAATATATACAACTTTATACATGATTAATACTTCCCGAATTCAAAGATATCCCATATTATATCCTAAATAGCGTATATTACTAGATAGGTTTAATTTATTTACAAATCAAAACTAACTTTATTGTGAACACTTTAAATTAAATCAGTATTAAAAATCCTAGAAAATGAAGACATATAACAACATGAATGAAATACAAAAATAAAAGTAATAAAAGAATACAAAATGAATATGTGCATGTTCAAAGTGTGTTCGTTCCAGGAGTATGTGGTTTGATGTGCTGTTGGGTTAGTAATAATATACAATTATGATGATTAATGACAATGATTACGATAACAATTATTAAAAAAAAAATATTTACAGATTTATACACAATCAATATAATTCAAAATGAGTTCCCGATGATTAATATTGTTCATCATATTAACATTAATGACGTTAATTGCCAGTTTTATTACCCGTTGGTCCAGATCCATATATTTGACTCTTCGATAATATGAATTAATCAAGATTTATATTAAAAATTAAATATCAACAGATCTATAAAAATATAACGATCGTTTTATGACACGGAATTTAAATGACAAAAGCCATGTCATATAGATCGCGTTTTGAATCGAATAGTGATCAAAATTAAAATATTATTATCATGAATTAAGAATTAATATGAGAGTCAAATTTAATATATGGTTACGCAAAATACATGAATGAATCAGAGATCATTACACATTCATATTGCATAAAACCACATATCATAGCCAATGAGATTATAAAATGACAATCGATAATGTTATGATGAAATTGATGAAAGTATGCAATGCAGAAGAGGGCTCGGTGTTGTTGGCGTATCTTGAAAAGCTTGGAAGGACGTGTATTTATAGGCCAAAAGGAGCAAAGAACGACCCGGGGAGAGCAGTGACCTGCGCCTAGACGCAGGTCCTGTAACATGACCTTCACCTAGACGCAGAAGAGGGCTCGTTTTTTGCTCGATTTTGCGCGTGTTCTCCGAGATTTGATCCGATTTTTATTTGATTACGGAAATATTCTGTAATATTTTGATATTCCGAAATATTCCGGGGTGTCCCGAGATTCTCCGGGATGTCCCGGAATGTTCTAGATTGTTCCGGAATGCCTAGAATGTTCTAGAAACCTCTAGAAGCTCTAAAAAATTATTGAAAAAATATTAAAAATTATTAAAAGTATGAAAAACACTAATATGCTTTTTGGAACAATTTTAAACATTCGAAAATGACAAAAATGCCCCTAAGCATGCAAAAATCCTAAAAAATCTATAAAAAGCTCTAAAAATATGATAAAAAATATAGAAAATATGAATAAATTATAAAAAAATTGTGATTTTTAAAAATATTTTATGATGCAAAATAACATTTTTTTTATGGATATAAAATATGGAAAAATGCACAGGAAAATTCCTAAAAATGGTAAAAAAAATAGATAAATCCCATAATCATCGCAAAACCTAATATTTGCTTCCAAGGCACTTTAAACATGGTTTAGGTAAATGTTTGAGGTGTATTATTCATTTTCATCGTCAATTCCCCTCGGTTGAACCTTATGGCAATACGGTATGTTCATCATTAGTCTCTATATTAGGGAGACACATTTAGGTGTCTACAGGTACCTGAGTGTTACAAAGGACATGTGCTTGTGGTATCCAAAGGGGAGCAATTTTGATCTTTTAGGATACACTAATGTTGACTATGCGGGTTTTAATTTTGACAGGAAAAGCACTTCAGGAATCGCTCAATTCTTAGGTTCTTGCATTGTCTCATATCATGAGGATTTAAGAAACAAAATTCAGTGGTCTTATCCACAACTGAGTCAGAGTACATAGCTGCTACTTTGTGTTGTGCTTAATTGCTTTGGATAAAGACACAACTAAAGGATTTTGGGGTTTGTTCCGGAAGTGTTCTCATATTGTGTGATAACACCGGTGCTATAAACATTTCTAAAAATCCTTTCCAACATTCTAAAACCAAGCATATTGAAATCAGACATCATTTTCTCAGAGACAATGTGGAAAAAGGAAATGTTAAAAAAATGAGTTTTGCAGATCTGAGGAGCAATTAGCTGATTTTTTCACTAAGCCCCTGAGCAGGGAAGTGTTTGTCAAACTCCGCACATTACTTGGTATGGTAAGGATTAGATCCTAGTTCCTTAGGATTTATCTTTCCCCTTTTGATCAGTTTTGGCATTATTTATCCTTAGTGTACATAAGCAGGGTTGGTTAACTTTTAATTGTCATATATGCAATTGCTCACAAAACTCTTATGTTGATGTTGTTCCAATGTGTGGTACCCCTAAGTTGCCTAACTGATAGGTGCCTCAAGTTTTTAATGAATACAGATCAGCGTCAGACCATCGTCAGACCAGTTCACTATAACGGCTATCTCAGTTTATTACTGAATTTTCAATTTTGAATTTGAGAAGTTAATTTTCTCTAACAGATGACCATTGTTGTAATACCCCGAAATTTCGGGATATTTTAAATTTTTCTTAATTAATTAAATATTTAATTAATTAATCATTTAATTGAGTATTATTTAATTAATTATTAATTTAGTTGTAGCAATCTAATTATTTAATCCTGGCCCAAACCTTTTCCCTTGTCATGTTAAGACCCAAGCCCAATTTCTTTCCCCTTTCACTACACCTCACGGCTCCCCATTCCTTTTCTTTAATTAATTTATTTCATTTGTTTTACCTAATATTATTAATTCTTATATCTATTTTGACCTTTACCAAAAAATCCTATTTTTATCCCAACTTCTCCTACTTTGACTACTAGATTTTAGGAAGCAAATAACACCTATCCTCCTTATGATACCCCACGGCCCCCTTACATTCTCCTTCAAAGTATTTAATTCCTTTTCAAGCTAAAATAATAAATCATATCTATGTTTGACCAGATTCCAAAAATCTGATTTTTATCCTCCTACTTTCTCTACTAGATTTTAGGAGTTTGTTTTACTCCCTTGCCTAGTATTTCTACACGACCAACACACCACAAAAAGGGGAACCACTTTTATAATTCTTAATCTCTAAAAACTAAACTACAAATAAAAACTAAACTACAAATAAAAAGTCCTCCTTTTCCCCACACAAATACTTCCTTCACTTCATCAATTCAAACACCTTCATCAAAGAAAGTTCAACCTTTAGCCTTTGAAGATGGAACCATTCACCATCAATATTAGATTATTAGATAATTAGATTGCTTTATTTAATTAATAGGATAGATTAGTTATATAATTTTTAGAATAGGTTTGATCATGTTTAGAATAGGTTTAATCATGTATAGAATTGTTTAGAATTACTTAGAATTGCTTAGAATTATGCTGGATGAATTTTGAATTGTTTATTAATGATTAACCATGTATGTCGAGTGCTTCTAATATTATTCCAAGATGTTTTTACAGGTATGAATGGCGAGTGGTATTAAGTAACAAAAAGAGGATTTTTATCATGTTTTAAGTGATATTTGTTGATAATTGTTAGTTTATATGATTATTTATTTATTTAATTGATTGATTGAATTGTTTATATGATTATTGTAAAGAATAGAATTAATTATTGTTTTGCTATTGGATATGTCGAGTGGTACAAGTCCTAGATTAGAGTTATGAGTCAAGTTAAGTTGGACTAGAATTGATCAGAAGTCCAGTTGTGTCATTAAAGGATTGAGTTGTGAACTAAAATTGAGAACAGAATTGTAATATGAAAAAGATGATTAACTATGAAGTGACCGCCTATCTAGTGGCTTAAGTTGCCATGAACATAGGTATAGTCGAAGCCATTGTCCTATCCTCGGATTTGGGACAGTTCTTGATCCCAGTGCCGGGAAGTAGATCTTCGTGGTTGACCCGGCATGAGCAAGGAAAGTTGGGGAAGAATTAAGGTTTTCCCTACGAGCATATGACTGGTCACGGATTAGCACCTGAACTGAATAGAACTTAAGAGTCAATAATGGTGTCAAGAAGTCTAGAACTGAATAAGTTAGTATAGAAGGTCTTGGTTTATTGTGATGTTATGTTTGTTTCCGCTGCGTACTTGAACGATGATGTCTATGAATGATTTCCTGATGATTTGTTTGACTGTTTGGTAGACCTGTTCTGATTATTATGTTTCTAATTGTGCTCTCACTAGTGAAAAAAAGTCTATCTACCACTCCATATCTGCTCTGTTATTTAAAAAACACAAAGCAGAAAATAACAAAATAAATTTCTATTTTAAAAAAACAAGTATCTGCTCCGCCATTTTATTGTAGCGGAGCAGCAAGTCTAAAAATTGTTATCTGCTCCGTGTTTCTTGTTAGCGGGGCAGATAAAAAAAAACAAACAAATACTCCTTAATTAGCTCCCACCTACTGCACGCCAAACAAATCATTACCGGCCTAATAAGCTCCATCGAATCCACCGCCTCGCCGTGCCATCATCAGCCGGCGTCCTTCCTCGCCGTGCATTACCGGTCGTCTTCCTTCCTCACCGTGCATTACCGGCCGTCATCCTTCCTCACCGTTCCTCGTCATCCTTCGTCCTGCTTCTCTGTTGTTCTGATGCCCTGCTGTTGTCGTCCTTCTTCGAAATCTGCATAACCGGCGTCGTCTTTCATCGAAACCTGCATCACTGGCGTTGTCCTTCCTCCATCCACCACGCTCTTGCCTTGCTGCTGATTTGTTGCACCACCACCGGAACTACCGCTGGCTGTTGTATGTGTTGATTCATCTCTTTAATTTTCAAAATATTGGCCCCATTATATAACTTAAGATTGAATTAGGGTTTTAATTACTTGTTTTTTTATTTGAATTTTATGAATTATGTTGTTAATTGTTGGTGTTATATGGGGAGCATCCTTATTTACAGGTTATGGCACAAACTAATTGTTAAGGGTTCAAATCTATACTATAAACCCTATATAACCACCACCGTCTGTAAGTACTTTTCCCCCTTTTTTTCCTTTTTTAACACTTATATTTGTACTCCGTATAAACGCTGAATGTTTTATGTTTTGGAACTTGTGTTCATTGTTTTCTGTAGTTGTTGTGTATATGGGTAATCTATCTACAGGGAGTGTCAAAAGATTCAAGCGAAAATAAAACGGATTGAATCAGAAAACCTGGCTCCAAAAGATTACTATCAGTCCCTAAAAGATTGTATATGGGTAATCTATCAGTCCCTAAAAGCAATTAAAGTAATTACTAGGCTATTACAATTACTATGTCAGTAGAATTATTGGAATTGTTGATAATTTTTAGGTTTTCATTAGTGTTAACTTATTGGCATGACTTCCCTGCCTTTTGTCATTTGTAACATGGATAAGGTACTTACTTCTGAACTAACTTTCATTATATTTGCCAGAAAAGTGAAATGTGTTTCTCTTCATTTGTTGGGTAACTGATTTTGTTAAGCATATTTTATATTGTTTTGTGCTTTTTGAGTTATTTGGCAAATTGGGTTTTGTTGGGCACTTTGATTTTAAAATGTTCATTGTTGAGTGTTTTGGTAATTAGGTTGGGTTTGTCAAATTGTTGGTGTTTGTCCTTTTACTTTAATTTATGTTGCATTAATATTTACAATTGAGTGTATGTTTATTTTTTTTAATCTAGAACTTGTATTTCTGTTGATATTGGAGACAACATTGAGATTATTCAATTAAATTGTTTTAGTTTCTAATGATCATATGATGGAAAGACTTGCTTATTTGATTATCCTTATTTAGTGGAATAAACACTTGTTATGATTATCCAATTAAATTGTTTATACAGTAGTCTATAGCTTAGGATGCTATGAAAAAAAGTAGTTAGATTGTCGGTGGTTTAATATGTACAGCATTGTCTTCCCTTTGTTCTTCTGTATATTAGTTATCCATAAATGAATTACTATCAAAGTTCTTGCCTTTGATGTTGTTTTAAATGATATTTTGTGTTTGATGAACTTCCCCCTGAGTGTAGCCACAAGCCCATGGTATATATCATGAAATTATTTTATCATGAAGATAATTATTTCGGTGTTGGGATCGGGTGGCTGCCGGCACTGCTATGAGCTGGGCAGAATCACCATCACCGTCTCTGTCAGGCTGCTGATGTCGCGTCTCCGGGCTGCTATGAGGGCAGCGGTGCTGTTGCGTGCTAGAGCTGCTGCTGCTCTGAGTTGCCGCTATCGCGCTGCTGTGCACCACCGCCCTGCTCTCCACCAGTCTGGAGTTGCTGCTGCTTCTGTGTCCCCTGGTGGCAGTCACTGGTGGCCGCTTCTGTGGTTGTTGGTGATCGCAGCTCTGGTAAGAACATCTGCTGAGATTTTTTTTCTTTCAATTATTATTATTATTATTATTTTTGTGTTATTCTTTTAATTAGTAAATATGTGCATTTACTAAGAATCCCCTCTTAGTGAGGTTTGTAAGATAATTTTCAGGCTAGAATTTAAATGATTCGAACAACGTTTAAACAAGTTCGTAAAACTAAATCATACTTTAAACTAATACTTCTCCTACCTTCAAATAGTTTTGTTATATTGAAATCAAAAATAATTGACAAATAAGCTACCTATTAGCGGAGTTTAAGTTTGAAATATTTGAAACCCATAATACCTTTTCCTAAACCAAAATCATTGTGTAAATTTAATAAGTAGGAATATGTTTTACTCCCATTTCTAACTTGTTTCCTAGTTGATAATGAACAAATATAAGAGTTTATTAATTTGCAACTTTGTATTCTTAAGAGTGTTATAAAGTAAGTAGGGGTTTGGTTAGTGATTACTTGGTGACGAGTCTTAGAACGGATGTGGCTATACTAAGGAGGCGAAACTTATCCGCAGGCCATACATTAGTGATATTAATCCATTGGGAAGTTTATGATTAAGAGTAACCACAATTATAAGACTCATCATGTCTACTATAATTATTAATGCATATGTTGTGTATATGATTGTTCAGGAAACGGAAATTGGCCGCTGTGGCCGAGATTGCTTGATCCGTTCTTAGGAGTCGACTCCGGTAAGTCTTCCAAGTGTAAAATGGGTCCCAGTGATTAAGGTTCCGATAACCGATAAATACTGGGTGGGGTAGAAACCCTCACAATCCGTATTCTCCAACGAATGAAATTAAAGTAAATGATTTTTTGGACTAAAATAGTGTGTAGCTTGAACATTTATAGTTTATGGTAAAGAGTTTTAAGAGAGAGTTGACTCTGCAAGTAAGGTATATTTATTTTGTAATTAAATTAAATAATATCTTTAACTACCAAATACTTGTTCTTTTGGGCGAGGTTGTGTATGCTAACTATGTTTTGTCTACAGACCTGTCCTGGTGCGGGCAGAGATCCGATTCGCAGGGAGTTTGACAGGTGATGTGGTAGCGGGTGATGACTAGCTGCATAGTCGTATTAGTGAATTAGCGGGTGATAGTAGTTGATAGACCTCCTTTGGATGGTCCTATACTGTTACAATTTGGGAGTTAGACAGCATTATAATTATTGTAATTTTGTATTTGGTAGCTAGAATATATATATAGGTATTTTATTTATTTTTCCTTCATTAAATTTGTAACTCAATTTCATCTAAACTCATGGTAAAAAATATAATGTTGAATTTGTGTTGTTTGTTCATGTGTTAGCTTGTGGATTTTCTCTAATTAAATTTGTGAATCTTGTGATTCGTGTAGGGAGGGTCTCTGATAGTGAGGGATAGTGGGCAGTGGGGTTGGGGTAGTGGGGACAGTTGGGGGAGGGGGCTGGAAGCAGCTAGTGCAAAATTTATTTATTTTTTATACAAAATTACTATCTACTCCTCTATTTTAGTAATAGCGGAGAAGATATTGTATTATCTGCTCCGCTATTCCTAAAATAGAGGAGCAGATATTCTACTATCTGCTTCGCTATTTCTAAAATAGAGGAGCAGATATTGTATTATCTGCTCCGCTATTACAAAAATGGCGGAGCAGATAATTATAATCTGCTCCGTTAAGAAGCGAAGCAGATAATAAATGACTAGCTGCTCTGGCCAATGCTGCTCCGGGGCAATAGCGGAGCAGATAGTACCCAAAATAGCGGAGTAGATAAGGTTTTTTTCACTAGTGTCTACTGATTAAGTAGAACAATCTAATTACTCACCACTGACCGTTGACCCCAAAACCCTTTTCAGGTACAGGTGATGATTGATTGAGTTACGCAAGGGCTGGGATTGTGTGCGAGCTAGTTTAGCAGTTTATTTTTATTCTAATGTTCACCTCTAGCCTTTGTATTGTTTTTAGTGGACTTTTCCTTATACTGTAAGTTGGACTTTAGAAACGTATTTATTTTGGATTATTTAATGGTTTTAATGAATAATATGAACTAAGTTTAGAGCTTCTGCTGTAATTAATGAATCTGATATTAAAGGTTTATAGATGTTAATGATTTGTATTGTTGTTTTTCCCGAAAACAACGCTGCTAAAATACGGGTCGTTACAATTGTAGCACTAATGAGCAGTGTAAAGTAACGTCCCTCTTATCCCTTCAATAACTATTTACTCTCTTTTTTTTTAATTTTAACTTCTTCATTTGGTTTTCATTATCTCTTCCTAACCGTCTTTCTCTCTCTCTAACTGCTCCCTCCGTCTTAACCCTAAGCATTTTTACAGAATTCTCTTCACTGTCTCACTCTCTCTCCTTCAAATTTCTAAAATCAACACTATGGGAAGGAAGAAGAACAAGGGGTCAAAGAAGAAAAGCAAGGGTCTCAGCCTTTCACTCCAATTCTCATCTCCAAAGAATGAAAAGAAGTCGAGTGCTTCAGTGGTTGCTGAACACCACGAAGCAGAAAAGAAGTCGGAGGAACTTAAGGAACAAGTGACTGTGGAAATAGTCGAAGAATCAAAGGATGTATGCAACACAAAGGAAAAATCTCCACCACCACCATCTCCAAAATCACCACCACAACAAGCTCAAACAACTCCATCTCCAACAAAACCAACACCCATTACACCAATCAAATCACCCTCACCATCACCTAATCAACCCTCTCCATAGCCTACAACTTCATCTCCTCCACAGAAAACACCATCACCCATAAAAGCTAAGAATCCACCTCCACCATTGCCACCAAAGTCCAAAACTCCACCACCATCTCCACTACCAAAAGAAAATTCCCCATCTCCTTCTCCACAACCACAAAAATCTCTATCACAACCCTCATAGACAAACTAGTGCCAAGCACTGAAGAGAAGGACGAAGTGATGGGTGAATTCCATGAGAAGGTTGAAGGTGCTGATTCACATATCACTGTCTCTTTTGATGATAAAGACGTGGAAATAACTGGAGTAAAGCAGGGGTAAAGGGGACAAACAAGAGGACAAGGCCCCTGAGGTCCAGAGTGTGCAAGGAGGAAATACAGAAGGAATCTGCTGATGAGGGTCCTGAAGAAAAGAAGGAAGAAAATAAGAAAAGGGTGAAAAGCATGGCAAATAAGGGCAAGAAATCTAAGAGCCCAAAAACTGCAACAAAACTGTCTGCTGAGAAGAAGAGGAAGGCTGCCTCTGCACCTGAGAAGGCTTCAGCCAAGAAAAAGGGTAAGACTGTAACGACCCGGATTTTTGGGCCGTAAAATTTCGTGTGAAATTAAGCCTTAAAGCCCAAACATTCTAAATTGGGAAAAAAGACTTAATGATAATTGTTTAGCAAACCCAATCTATGCCTTCCTCCCTCCCTTGGCCGGCCCCTTTGTTGCTTTTCCCTTTATTTCACTTCCTAATCTAAATCCTAAAATTTAGCAGCCACCTCCTAAAATATAGTAATCTAATCCTATAAAAACCTACCCTTTGTAAACCTTAATCATATTATTGCTTCACTCAAAGAAAACTCTCCCTTTTTCCCTCTAAACTCCACGACATCCCCTCCATCATGCATCAATTCTTAATTATCTTTTCAACAAACAAACAACACCATCAAACCTTCAACCCATCATCAACTTGAACCAAGATATAGCCTCATTGAGGATTGTTGCTACCTTGAGCCGTGCCTTGGACGTGTGAGCCGTGAAGACTTGGGAGTGTTGTGCGTGTATTTTGTGTAGTTATCCTAAGGTAACTAGACCTTATACTTAGGATTATGATTAGGTTGCATAGAATATAGGTTTAGAATGTTGTTGATTGTTGTTGTGGTGTTATACGTGATAAACGAGTATTATAGTTGCTTAGTTTTGATTTCTTTCTTGTTCAATGTATGTTCTTGATTAATCTTTATATGTTATTATATTCTTGGACCTTGTTTTGAAAACTTTCATGATTAGTATGATTCTTTGTTCTAATCTTGATAAGGTTTTGTGCGCATGAAATTAATGATTGAAAGCTAGGATTTTTATCTTGTTTGATGATTGAATTCTTGAGTCTTGTTTAATCTTTAAAGCATTGGTTATTGTTGCTAGTTCCACGAAAAACTTATGATAATATGTTGAATTCTTGATTCATTCTTGGCCTCGTTCCATGCGTGTACTCTAGTGTATTAAAGTATCGATTTTTACTTCGTTTTATGAACTGATTTTACAAGTCTTGATAAACAGTTTTCAAGTTATTGATATACTGAATCTTGCATAATCTTTTCATGAATTTTGGTGAAATCTTGATACGTTTCTGTTCTTGATCATGCGTGTATTTGGTGCTTCAAAGGTTTGAATTTTCTTGCTTGTTGTTATTCCATGCGTGAGGTTTTTGATGAAATAAAGGTTCGGTTTTTATTTTGTTTTGTCAACCAATTTTGTTGAATCATGTTGTAGAAAGTTGGTATGATGTTTCGATTGTACGATGAGGTGCATGGAACGAATTGTGTGAGCTCGTTTGATGATTTGTATGGCGTCTTTTGAGTCCTTGTCAAGTCGTGTCTTGTCGACCGGTTGTAGACCAAGCGTCTATCGGTTTATCAGTGATAAACTGAGCGGGTCTATCGGTTCATCGGTGATGAACTGAGCGGGGCAAGTTTTGTGTGATTGTTTGAGAGTCAGATTCGTTTCGTGTCAAGCAGTTGAAGACCGAGCGTCTATCGGTTCATCGGTGATGAACTGAACGGGGAAAGTCTGTTATTTGATGGTCATGTTATCGGTTGTAGACCGAGCGGAGTCTTGTTATTGTACTTGAGAATTGTGCATGATGTTCATTGTGCGTATGCGTTGGCTTTATTTGGTTGATAATGTTATTCATGTTGATATGTTTCCGCTGCTAACTCTGATGTTGAATTTATTGTAATCTGTGAATGTTGTTGTTTCATGTATTTCTAACCTATTATTTTATGTAATGTAGTCCTAATTCTAAGTAGGACAGTCTAGTTACTCACCACTGACGGTGGACCCCCCATTTGTATTTTGCAGGTAAGCAGGATAGAGTTTAGAAGCGGGATGAGTTGGCGAGAGATCTAGGCTCTGTTTTATTTTCCTGTCATTAGGAGTTTAGACTTATTTTGTGTTTTAGAACCTTATTTTTGGCTTAGAATAACATTGTTCTTTGGGATTTCATTATTAATAATATTAATATTATTTCCATGAGTTTTAGTCATATTTTTCCGTTATTGTATCAATTGTTAATTGCCTGTTTACGACGTTATCACCGTTAACGTCGTTGCTAAAATGCGGGTCGTTACAAAGACCATTTCTGAACCACTGTTTAAATTAAGTGGTAGGGTTGTACTTTTTGGTTTTGTATGTCCACAGTTTTGGATGAGTCAATCCTTCTTAATGGAGTTCAAGGAGGCCTTAGAATTTCAGGGTTGGGAGGGGTTGTTTGGTAAGAAGCTAGACGTGTTTGAGTCTTGTGTTGAGGAATTCTACTCTAAGTTGGGTAAGCTGGATAAGGGCAAGGTTTGGAGTGAGGTTGAAGGGGTAGATATCACTCTGTTGAAAAGGAGTCTAGGGGAGGTACTGGGAGTGAATAGAGGTGGGTTATGTGATTATTCTAAAAATAACTGACCTACTATCCCAGAGATCAGTACAGAACACAACCAGACCACTCTCTTTACTGGTTCACCTTCTGATGGTTCTAGCTATGTAATTGGCCAACTTAGGGAACCAGTAATGAGGTTGTTTCATACTGTGGCCTCTAAGATAGTACTCCCTAGGGTTCAGGCAGGATGGATGTGAGAAAAATGGATGTTGTGATAATCTATTGCCTCTATGAGAAGATCAAGTTGATTCTCCCTCGTCTTATGCTAGCCCACATGGTTAATGTAGACACCTAAATGTTTCTCTCTAATCTAGAGACTAATGATGAATGTAACATATTACCATAAGGTCCAACTAAGGGGAATTGACGATGAAAACACACAATACACCTCAACCAATTGCCTAAACTATGTTTGAATTACCTTGGAAGCATATATTAGGATTCGCGATGATTACGGGATTTATTCATGATTTTTCTTCTTTTTTAGGCATTTTATTATTTTTTTTACATGCATTTTTCAATATTTTATATTCATAAAAAAATAAAAAATGTAATTTTGCATCATAAAATATTCTAAAAAATCATTAAAATAATTTTACAATTTATTCATATTTTTTCTGTATTTTTTGTCATATTTTTGGAGCTTTCTATAGATTTTTTAGGAATTTGGTGTTCTTAGGGGCATTTTCGTCATTTCCGAATGTAAAAAATTGTTCCGTAAAGCATATTATTGTTTTTTATACTTTTCATAATTTTTCTATAATTTTTTAGAGCTCCTAGAGGTTTCTGGAACATTTCGGAACGTTATGGGCATTCCGGAACATTTGAGAACATTCCGGGACATCTCGGAGCATCCCAGAACCTCCTGGAATATCGAATATTATGGTAGTAAATCAATGATTTCCGTAATCAATTAATAATCAAATCATAATCCCGAAAATCGCGCGTGAAATCACCAAAACGACAACGGAAGCATCCGGAAGCAGCCAGACCTGCGCCTAGACGCAGGGGGCTACGCCTAGATGCAGGTGGGCTGCGTCTAGCACTGTCATTTCAGGTCAACAGTTCAGTTTTGGTTTTAACCAATCAGTTTGGGTCATTTCAGTTCAGTTAATTTCTGATAATTTTTTTCCCAGTTCAGTTCAGTTCAGTTAATTTTGATTTCATTTCAATTTTGTACAGACATGTTTCAGTTCTGTTTCAGTTAATTATTCAGTTTAACCAATCAGTTAAAAATTCGAACGGGTGCAATTCAATTCAGTTCAAAATGTCAACAGTTCAGTTCAGTTTTGGTTAAAAAAAATTTGGTTCGGTTAGATTTATTTCAGGTCATTTGAGATTATAATTTTGTAGCTCCAAACCAGCCTTAAGATAGACAGTCAGTAGGAAATTTTCTACCGCTAGTCTGTCGCATGCAAATGTGTAAAATCGGTCGCAAATCACCTACCGATATTTCCAGTAGGAAATTACCTACCGCATTTTCGGTCGGAAATGTTGAGAACTGCGGTAGCAAATCACCTACCAATATTTTTTATTTTTTGGTAGGAAATTACCTACCGCTAAAAGTCGGTAGGAAATGTTGTAAAATGCGGTAGGTAATTTTTCAGACCGAAAATCGATCGGAAATGTACAATAAGCGACCAACGTATTTCCTACCGCTCAATACTGACCGAAAATCTGTTGGAAACATGATTTCCGACTGATTTTTCTACATTTCCTACCGCTCAATATTGTATCATTTTTTATTCAGTTTAGTATTCAAATTAAATTAGTTTCAAGTCATTTTTAGTTTCAGTTAGATCCATTTATCATCTTTTCAGTTCAGTTTCAGTTCAGTTCAGTTATTTTCAGATACCCAATTTTCAGTTCAGTTTCAGTTCAATTCAGTAATTTTCAGATATTTAGCAGTTAACTTCAGTTTCAGTTGGTTTCAAATTCAGTTCAGTTTGATATTTTTCAATTGACTTTCAGTAATCAGTTCATTCAGTTCAGTTCAGTTTCAGGTAATTTCAGATCGACCCAAAACAGTTCAGTTTCAGTTAGTTCAGTTCAGTTAAATCAGTTCTGACCCAATCTGACAGCACTAGCTGCGTCTAGGCGCAGCTATGGCTCCTTCCCGGGTCTTCGTTGCTGTTTCTGGCCTATAAATATGTGTCATTCCAAGCATTTCAGCATACGCCAATACCACGAAATACCCTTCTGCATTGCATACTTACATCTTATACCTTTCTCTTCCATCAAACAACCCTTAAAAACATCATTAAACACATCACAAAACACCAACTCAATCAACTTCAAAAAAAACATTTGCATCCATCATCATTGTCTTTCCTTGGTTGTTTCTGATCAAAGGCATTATAAGGTACGATTTCTGAAGTCTCTACTTCAAATCCATTTATTCTAAGTTTATTTTTTATATTTATAAATCAATTAAAATGATGATTTATGATAATGGTTAATACAGATCAGGTATATATATGTGCGAATTAAAGCTTTAATCAATCTTATAACAATGTTTCCATGATTTATTTAATCCTCATCAACCTAATGAACTTTAATGTTTTGATTTTGCAATTTATATGTGTATTGATTATTAATTCATCGACGCATTTTGCATAATCATATATTAATATCGACTCTCACACAACTCTTCAGATCTCATTTCGCAATTTGAATAATTGTGGTTTGTGACAATAATTGTTGAATTTATTTCTTTTATATGCGATTTATATCACACGATTTCGATTTATTGAAATTCGTGTCATCAAATGATCGCTACATTTTCTTTTCCAAAAATGTTTTTATCAATAATTTAATAATTATGTTTAATGCGATCAAGAAAAAAATGAATTTGTCATTTGAATCGCATATTACAAAATAATTGCTATATTATTGAAATTCTGAAGTAATTAAATGTTATATAAATAATTGTTCATGAGAGTCATACATTAAAATTGGTTTTGATTAAATAATAAAGATGACGATTAAAGTTATTAATCCGAATACCGTGGTCAATTGATTAAAGTATTAAATCGCATAAGAATAATTTTGTGAATATCATAATTTTAATTGTGTTTTTTTAATCTGCATGTATTTATTTTTATTCATTTATTTTTGTTTATTTTATATTTCTTTTATTATGTGTTTTATTCTTTTATTATTTGATTTATTATTTTTAGGATTTAATACGGATCTAACTCAAAGTGGTCACAATAATTGTAACGCCCCAGATTTTGGCTAGTTTCGTGTTTACTTTATGGTAATTAGTTTGTATCGGTGCATGGTCTAAAATTTATTTTTAGACTATTTTTAGATGCTTGAGTGTAACCATTATTATTTAATGGTTTATGATTTCCTAGTTTTATTTTATTTTAATTAATTAGAATTTTATTATTTAATTTTCTAATTAATTAATTAGTTTGGGCCGAGTGCGAAATTAATCATGATTAGTCATGGATTATTGCAGATGGCCCAATTTAACTTGGAAGCCCATTCTTCTTAGCCATAACCGGCCCATATGATTAGGTGGCCTAATTGTGCCACTTGCCTTGCATTCACACCTTAGCTAACTTCTACAAATAGAAGTATTAGTAAGGCATGATGATCCTTTTGCCATTTGCTCATCTCTTGCCACCTCTTTTTAAAGGCAAATTCTCCCTCCATTTCTACCTTTGCTCCTTCACGCCATTTTGGCTTATTTTTACCCAACTTGGTTCATCTTTTCCTCAACCAAAACTTAAGGATTCAACCTCTATTTTTGGATCTTTAAGTGACTAAACACATTAGCTTTCATTGTTTTGATCAAGACTTAGGGTGTGGGTTGATCTTGGTAGTTGGGAAGTGGGCGTGTGGTCTGGCTGGGCAGCAGCCGTGCTGACTGGGCAGTGGTGCAGTGGTCCGTGTGTGCAGCAGTGGGGCGTGCAGTGGTGGCAGATGGTGGTGGACGTGGTGCAGGCACGGGCGGCGTGGTGGTTGGCTCGTGGTGGCATCTTGGTTGTCGTGTTCGTGTGCAAATGGAACCGTGTTGCTTGGCCGTGTGTATGAGTGTTCCGGGCAGCAAGTTTTTGTGTTGGTATTCATGTTTAACCTTGATTAGGTAACATACTAACTCAACTTAATTGGTATACCTTGTTTATAGTATAGATTAAATGCATGTTTAGGATGTTTGTTGATGTTTATTCATGATTTTATGTATGATTATACAATCTGATTTTTATGTGTTTACATGATGTTTTAGTGATGATTTTCATGATTTTATGATTAGTTATACATTGTTATATGATCGTGATTTATGTATCAAAGTTTGATGAATTTTGGTTAAGTTTATGTTGATTTTTCGTGTGATATGCGTGTAGTTTGTATGATTGGATGAGTTCTTGGTTGAAAATCTTGAATCTTGATTGAGTTCTTGGTTGAAGATCTTGAATCTTGAATGAGTTCTTTATGAGTTCTTTGAGTTCTTTATGAGTTCTTGATGAGTCTTTACGAGTTCTTGGGTGAATCTTGGAAGTTAAAGAAAATGGTTTAAATGATAAAGAAAGTTAAAGAAAGTGTCTAATATGGTTAAAGAATGATTAAAGATTAATGAATAATGATTGGTTAGACTCAAGAATAAGGCTAGAGGCAGTTCTTGAGAATAACTTCGATGTTTTAGCTAGATTAATTTCGAGAATCGAGGCTTTAGGCAGTTCTTGAACTTAGTTTAGTTAAGTTGAGGTAATAATGAATAATATGATTAAAATGAGTAAATGAATTAATTAATTACTTAGCTTGATTTCATTTTTAGACGCCTGATACTTTGAGTAAGATTCCTTGTATTTGGGTTAAGACGTTGCCCCTATTCCATCCGCGGTATTGGGATAGTTGGAGTCATGCTATGTGATCTTTGTGAATTCCAGTAAGATTGGTTTCACGGGACATGGATTTCCAGTAAGATTGGTTTCATGGGGTTTGAGAGTAAGATTCTCAAATCCGAACATAGTAGAAAGTTCGAGCGCGTAAGATGCGTTCGTACGAGCACAGTCCGGTCTAGAATATGATTGATTGCGCCAAAGATAGTTGATTAGGTTGGTTTGAGTCGAGTTCACGTTTTGGGTTGTTCTCGTACTTTGATTATTGATATTGATTATTTGGTTTGTGCTATGTACATGTGTATTCCCATTAGGGTGAGTCAGTTATGTTACTCGCCACTGATGGTGGACTGTTGTATATTTTTCAGGTATTTCTGATGACGATACTCTTGCTTAGCTTTGGGTTGGGCGAGCGACGTTTATTGCTATTGTTGGTTGTATTTTCTACTACTGTTACTTTTAGATAGTATTAGACTATTGTATGGACTTTCATACGTTATTTTTAGACTCTGACGTGTGGTTGAAGTTACTCGTATTTTAGTATTTCTAGTTTGACTTTTGGACTAGTTATGTACAAACTTGTGGGTATTTGTACTCTTATGGTTTAATAATAACAATTGAGGAATTAGTTTTTAATTCTTAGGTAATTTGAGTTGTAGTTTATAACAATTCGACTCGTCGGTTTCTTCCGCGCCGATTTAAGCGAGTCGGGTCGTTACAATAATAGTCCTAACATATGTAATAATTAAACCCACATTGTAATATGCGTTCCTTAGGCTAAAACTGAGATATTTTTGTATTCGGGATTAATAATAATACGACCACAAAAAGAGACCTAGTAGAGACCGCTTGCAGGCGGGCGGGCCTAATGCACGATTGGCTCCTAACCTGTCCCAGAACCCATACTCTGGTGCACGACCATATGGGGTTGATTGCTCCTGGCTTTCGGTACTTCTTCGGTGTCTGTGGACCATATAAATGCACGGTGGCGACTCCTACGAGTCCGTATTCCCGTACGACGTTGACGAGCATTCAAAAAACTCGTGAGACGCACTAGTAGAAAAAAGTGTTTTTGCTATAATTTAAAGGATGCGGTTTTTTAAAGAACCGCATCATATACAGGCAATATTTGGTATCTGCTGCGGTTCCTAGAAGAACAGCATCATATACTTCTATATGATGCGGTTCTTCTAGGGACCGCAGCATATTTTTTTTAAAAAAAAACTTAATTAAAACGTTGCTATTATAGCAACCACTGACAGCATCCTCCTATTATAGCTCATAACCTGAAACCCTACACCGCCAACCCAATTCAACACCTATTAACTATCAAAACCCTAAGATCAAAACCATCAACAATCTAAAACTCGCCTCTCTCCATAATCTGTTCTCTCTCTCTCTCTCTCAAACTCGCTGCTCCTTTCATCTCAAGTTTTCTCAGCATCTAAGCAAAAATCCATCAACAATCTCGAGTTCTCCCTTCTCCGCCATCTTCTCAATCATCAAGACCATCAAGAACTCGATCAAAAACTCGAGTTCAGATTCGCGAGGTAGTCATACAAGGTTTGTGGTTTATATTCTTAAGCTTTAAATTCTAGTTTGCATTGCAATTTATACTTGTTTCATTCGATTTTTATGAATAATATTGTGTTGTTCATTTTCCATGCCATTTTTGTGCAATTATTTACTATTATTGCTCGATTGTATGAGTAACTTGATAATTTATATGCTAATTAACTACATAATTTCACTTGTTTTCTATCTTTTTTTAAAAATCGAATTGATTTCTAGTTTGTTGGGATTTTAGGGTTTCAGTTTGTGTAGGTTTCGGTTGGGTTTCTGGATTTCGGGGGTTTGGGTTTTTGTGCAGTAAGAATAAAATCTGTTATGTATTGTTCACTTCTCGATTTTCTGTTTCTGTTCACCACATACTATCGAACAGAGATTCTATTTATCTTGAAACCTCTCGATTGATGATTTGATGCATGGTTTTTGTAGGTCCGCCTTGAAGAAAATAGTTGTGTTACAAAGGACATCATGGATCCTAAAAATAATTATGGTGGTTTTCCTGCAGTAAGTGTCTGTCATTGGTTTTGTAACTAAAAATAATTACTTCCACGAGTTTAGTTATATTTTGTTTATTAAATCAATTCATAACTGCCTGTTTACGACGTTATCACTAATAACATCGTTGCTAAAATGCGGGGTGTTACACAAACAACTCAAAGTCTGAGGAAGCTACTGGGGTACTGTCTAAACAAGTTCAAACACATGGAGAGCTTTTTCAACAGATGATGGCAAGTGTTGATGCCTTGTGTTCCTCTTTGGATGGATCTCTCAAGAACATATCAGCAAGGTTGGACAGCCGCGAAGAAAGGCTTGCTTCCTCATCCAGCATCAAGCCCAAGACCACCCAACGACCAGTCCCCATCATTGTTGAGGTCAAGAAGAAGGAGGAGGAGAGTGTAGAAGAAGAAGAAGATGAGGATTCCACTAAGGATTTTAATGATGATGCTAACTCCAACTCTTCTTAACTTACCCCCCTGCCCTACTAACCATTTTCTTAAACTTTCTCTATTTTGCTACCATGAACAATTTATCTCTCTTTAACTTTTGACCACTTTTGCAAAACATTTTCAATGCAGAGTGGTCCTGGTCTGTATAATTTTAAACCTGTGTGCACTTTGAACTGTTTGGGATTGTGAATTATAGGTACTCACTGTTTGGAACAGCATCTCTAGAATGCTGTGTTAATTTATGCTTGTGCTTGACTTAATCTGTTGCCTTCTCCTAATTTTTATGCTATGATTGTTTTGTCATTTGATGATGCCAAAGGGGGAATAGGACAGATGAAGTTCCTCGTGTCATGTGTAGCAACATGAAAAAGGTTAAGGCCTTGTTCGAGATGGCCCAGCTTTATGCCTAGGAGTATTTTATATTCAGATCAAATGCTCCTATCCATCCCAACTGGAAGTATACCTTCCAAGTGAACTTAGAATTCTTTTGCTACACTTGATATTGATAAGTCTTGCAGGTTACAGGTCTAAATGCTGAAACTCAATAATTATTGAGTAATGTGATGAGTTGACTGACCTTGTAATCAGTCAAATTGTGCTTTAGTCTGTTTTGTGCTTTTTAATTCTCTGAGATTATGAATCGAACTGCAGGCATAGTGCAAGACCAGTTCCTCTGAATAGTTGTTTTAATTGAAACAATTGGTTATTGTTCTCAAGGGGAACTTCATGGTTTGTCATCATCAAATAGGGGGAAATTGTTAAACCATGTTTGATTTGAATGATGACAAACCAGTTCTCTATACTTGATTCCTTTGTATGATTGTGTATGAATAGGTTGAATCAAGTGAGGACTCATCAAGGCAATTTTTGAAGGCCTTGAGATACTTGAAGATCAGAAGCTAAGAGCTTGGAGCTATTTATTTTTTGTATTTCTAGGATCTTCTTGTAAAATGAACTTAGGAAAATAAGTCTTGTGTTTATAAGTAAAAGAGAAAAAAGGGTTAAAGTTTAAGTCCAGAAAAGAGAACAAGCAAAGAACAGGCAAAGAACAAGCAAATAACAGTTCTCTTTATCAGACATAAACTTTGTAATGCTGAGACCACTATGGAAACAAACCTCATTATTACGCATGTGCACTTAAGTGATCAGTATCGATTTTTAAGTTCAAAATGTTTTTGAAAATTTATTTAAAAACTATTGATCACTTAGGATTTGGAAAAGCTGCCAAAATGATACACCAAATCAGCTCATACAATGTACTTAGTTTAGACTTTAGTGTACTTTCCCACTACATGTAGTGGAAGGAGACAAAGTCTGAAACAAGTACTATTGTACTTGTGTCAGCTGAACTTGTTTGCATTATTTAGGTAAGTCTTCATGCATGCTTTTGGGTTCACGGTTTTCATTCACAAAATTGTCTATCTTTTGAAAAACCCAAAAACCCTCTTGCTCTCCATATAATACCAAGCCATATTTTCTGGAGTTTATTCATAGAGAAAATATCATCTCCATATCCATCTTTAAGAGAAAATTTACGGAGATTTTGATATTGTATTTTTGAACCACTTAGAGGAAAGTGGTTGGGGAGTGTTTTGTGAAGACTGAGTGAACTGTTAAAGTTAACAGTTGGGGAATTGAATGTTACAGAGTTGTAGCATTTGATTGAGTGCGTAACCTTGTTATTATTTAGAGTTGATTAATAATATTGGTGAGAGAGTGGATGACGTAGGTTTGTTTAGAAGCCGAACCTCGTTAAATCCTTGTGTCCTTACTCTTTATTTACTGTTCTATCGTTGTTCTCACAAATAGATAAACAAACTTGAAAAATGATTGAAGAAACACTCATACTCAATTCAACCGCCCCCCCTTTCTTGAGTATATATTGAACTTACAGGGGTTTTGTGGGAGGATGGCGGGGGGTTGGGCGCCGGGGAGGGGGCTGGGGAAGGGGCCACCGGGGATGGGGCTGGGGTAAGGGGTCGCCGGGGAGGGGCTAGGGAAGGGGCCGCCGGGGAGGGGGCTAGGGAAAGGGCAGCCACCGAGGATGGGTTGGGATTTTAAGAAATTTTTTATTTTTTTAACATTTAATTCTATTTTTTTATTAAAGAAATCATTCAATGAAGCAATCATTGCATGATACGTTGAGGGCTACCTCCTATATCAAATTTTTTACGCGTTTGACTTATATTGTACTAATAGGCTATAAAGGTTAGCTTATTCCATAATAAATTAAAGGATGGCTTATTTTGTGCAAATGCCCAAAAGGTTGGATTATTTTAGACAAATAATCCTATATTATTTTGAATCTCCTTATTTATGTATTTTGCAATCATAGATTTATTTCTTCATTATGTGTTTTATTCATGATTTATTATTTTTAGGATTTTAATATGGACTTAATTCAAAGTGGTCACAATAATTAGTCCTAATCTACTAATAATTCAAACCCACCTAGTAATATGTGCTTTTAGGATATAATATGAGATATCTATGTATTCGGGATTAATAATAATATGACCACAAAAAGAGACTTAGTAGAGACCGCTTACAGGCGGGCGGGCCCAATGCACGAATGGCTCGTAACCTGTCCTTGAACCCATACTCTGGTGCACGACCTATATTGGGCCAATTGCTCATGGCATTGGTACTTATTCGGTGTCTGTGAACCGTATAAACGCACGGTGACGATTCCTACTTGACCACATTCACGTGTATGTGGCGTTAACGAGCATTCAAAACAACTCGTGATGTAAGCGGCCGGAAACGACCTCTACAGTTTGGCGACTCTGCTGGGGAATATCACTCCTTAGTGGTGTGGACGAACTTGAAAAGTCTCGTGGTCTTATTATTATCATTCGCGAATTTTTTAGGCATATTGCATGCGGCCCTACGAATAGGTGCCGCATCTCAAATGAGCATGTTCTATGCTCGAGACCGACCCCGGGGGTTTGATTATGGTTACTTGTGGTGCTCGACCTTAATAATCATAACCGGCCCATCCCAGCCATGGCGTGTGATTCTAATGCCCGATGAGATCATAATAAGAGATCTATTAATTAATCGTGTGTCATTCTATTTGAAGAGTGACTAGATCTGTTTAGCATCTCTTTAACCATGGTACCTTGTGACCACCCAAGACCGAACTTTAGAGACTATACATATTGTATCATGCTAGTGTGCTTATTTGACTATTTTTGCATTTTTTATGGGCTCTATCCATATATTTTTGTCACCATTCACTCACATTTCATATAGTCATGGTCATCTTCTAGTTCATATTATCTAGTCTTTAGTTCACAATGTTGGGCCTTAGTATCCTTAAGCTTAAGTACATGTAGGCCTAACCTTTGACCGTACTTAGGCACTTCCATTCACACACATTGCATATTTCATGTCTTTTGGTACCCTTTCAAAAAAAAAATCAAAAAATTAAAAAAAAAATTTAAAAAAAAAAAAAGAAAAAATTGGAAGGGCACCTTGCATTCATGCATTTTAGGGAAGATGACCATGAAATTAGGGCATACATCTGCATTCATGCACAATGACAATGGGGTTTTACTAAAGGCTTTGATTCTTATCAGTTCGAAGTTGTCTAAACAGTTCCAATTCGATCCAAAGCACAGCCGATGTCCGAGCAAGCCTCAAGCCCAGTCCAACCTTACCTCACCTCACTTAAACACCACCCCAGCCTCACTCAAACTCATCCAAACCAAAAAGCCTTAAGCCCATACCCAACCTACATCACTCAAGCACATATCCCTATCCTACTGTAATCCGAACACCACAAATGGCCACTCAAGTGGACCAACTCAAACAACTCACTCACCACCTTCAAAAAGGCCCATCGCATTGAAGTAGACATAGAGGATGATTTGCTAAGGGGTGATACATCAAGAGTAGCATTAACGTCAGCACGCCTCACTCAAAGTCAAGAGTCAGTCAGGGTCATTAGGTTGAGTCGTAGTGTCCCTTCACCTAGACAGTTTCATTTCCCTTTCTTTCTTCTTTCGAGCCTATTTTATTAGGATTTTTCTTTCCACTTCTAGCCTTCTAATCTCATCACATTAATAAAATTCATCTTATTTAGCATTGTTAGCCTTCACTTTTAATTTGTGCTTTTAACCCTAACATAATTCATGACCTCAAATTTTCATAATAAGTAACATTGAACTTAATAAATGGACATTGCCCAAGACGCCTTGTTTTCATAAACCCCACAAAAATTATCTACCCTTTCCCATCACCTGTATTCATTCAATCCCTTGCAGCCCATTGAGCCTTAAACACATATAAGCCTACTTTCCTTCCTTATCTACATGTACCTCACCCATGGGATCAAATGGTGCGTAGAAAAAGACATGTGCCTAAAAAAAAATTAAAAAAAGAAATAAAATTCATACTCGGCATATAACGAACCTAGTTCTGAAAGTCGAGTCAAACTTCCAACTCAAACACAATCAAATCCAAAATCCAGGTGCAAAAATTAGCGGTAAAAAAAAGGACAAGCAAAAGTCAATGCACATTTATTCACCACTGGGGGACAACATGTAATACCCCGTATTTTTAACCAAGTTTATTAATTTAATTATGTTTATTAATCTTAAAATATTATTTTCTTTGACATTTATTTAAAATATTGGCAATTTATTTTATCAAATAATAATTTAATTTATTAACAGTTTATTAAGTATTTCAAATAAATAAATTAAAAAGTCTATTTTCATAAATTTATCAATAAAAATACTATAAAACTAAATATTTTCCAAACCAATGGCACAATTATTTTGGGTTTCATCTACTTCTCTAGCCCACATGAATTTCAAGCCCATATCACAATCCTCACCCATTTAACAAAAAAAAAAAGTGAGAATCACGTATTTTTAACCAAGTGTACTCCATGCCTCTCCATCTTCAACCTTTGCCCAATCCACCTCCATGCAACCTTCTACACCCCTCTTCACCATATTTTAATAGCCTAATTCATCTATATATACCCACAATTACTTCTGATTTGAATCACAAAAACAAACCCCAATCTTCAATCAAAATCTCCATTGAAGTTCAAGTAAAACCCCCAATTTTTCCTTCCTCCCTTCTTCTCCACCGCAGCTACCACCGCGGCCTTGCTGCTGCTCTACTCTCCCCTCTTTCTTTCTTTCTCTCTCTCTCCTCGTGGTGCCTTCGCAGCACCGCCGTGCCACTACCCCTTTGTCGCCACCGCATAACCACCACCCACCTCCACCTGCTACCGCCGTTTCTCCTTCTACTGCCCACCAATTTCTTCTTCTTCCTCCTACTGTTCCCCTGCCTTCTCTGTTTTTTTTGGAGTATTGGGGCACCAAACCAAAAACACTAATATTTAACTTTCCTTAACTAAACACCCAAAAACATCTTAATAATTGGTATCCAAATACCAAACCAATTTTATTTGGTGCCCATTTAACAAAATAGTAAGTTTGGACAATTTTACATTTTGGACTTTTATTTTTCAAAATTATAACTAACAATAAAATTAATCATGTTTAAATAAACTAACAATCTTTTTAATATTATTGTTGTTATTTAATTTTTAGCTATTGCTATATTATTATTATTACTATTATTATATTTATATTGCTATAATATTATTATTATTATAATATTTATATTGCTTTATTATTATTATTATTATATTTATATTGCTTTATTATTATTATTGTTGTTGTTGTTGTTGTTGTTGTTATTATTGTGGTTATTACCATTACCATTTATATTATTTCTATTATTTCGTTAATACTCATATTATTTTCCAACTTTAAATTTTATAAAGGTTTAAACAACACATATTTAGTTGAATTGATAAAAAAGGGGTTAGGGTAATTGTTCATGCACAACTAGTCAAGGGTTAGTATTAGTATTCTTATGTTATACTCCCTCCGTAACGAATTAGTAGCAACATTTGAACTAGCACGGACTCCTAGATGAAATAGGTTAATTGTGGTATTAGGTAATATAATAATAAAAGTAAGAGAGAGAAAAGTAAGGGAAGGAAAAGTAAATGGGGTATTATGTGGTATGATGATAAAAGTAAGAGAGAAAAAAGTAAGAAAGAGAAAAGTAAGTGGGGTATTGTGTTGTTTTTTTTGCCAAAAAAGGAATAAAATGAAATTGGAAAAAATTGTTGCAAGTATTTTGTTACACCTAAAAATGGAATTGTTGTTAGTAATTCGTTACGGAGGGAGTAGATCAAAGGTTTGATTAGGACTATTTGGTTATTTTAGGAGGAATTTCCAAGTTCGTGATTCGGGACTCTAAGCTCGTAATTAGGAGTTTTGCGTTGAGAGCAAGGATTGAGGTACGTACAAGTAGCTAGATCTTTTTTAACATGATTTTTCATGTAAATATGTTTAAGGTGTTGAATTATGAAAATGTTGGGTGTTATATATTTGTGGATATTTGGTTGTTTTAAAAGGTTATTTATAATTATATTTAAAATATTATTTCATTATAAAATGTTTCGAAAAGGACTTTGAAAACGATTTCTAATTGATAATCATTTTTAAATGATTATAAATGTTACCGTTACAAATTTCTAGATATCCTTTATACGGGATTTTGGAAGTTTGTTCGTCTGACATTATCTTTGTTAAAATCAATTCTAAATCAATTGCAAAGTATATTGCAAAATAAATTTAAACAGGTTGCCATCATAGTGAATGGGTTTATGGATATCCCTTATACGGGAATTCAGAAGTCTGTTTCATCGGACACTTTTGGTTTTCTTTATTCCCATTATGTGGAGATTGGTTATTTACTCCCGTTATGTGGAGATTGGTTTCTTTACTCTCGTTACATGGAGACTGGGTATCTTGACTCCCATTATGTGCCGACCCGACTCGCTTGAACCGCCGCGGAAGAAACCGACGAGTCGAATTGTCGATCTAACAAACAAACTTACTAAAAATCAAAACAAAACCTCGAAATCATTATTACTATAACCCAAAAGTACAACACCCACAAGTTTGTACAATTCTAAACCCAAAATAACAATACTAAAAGGCCAACCCCAACACAATATCAGGGTTAGAATATATGAACTACAATTACTAAGTCCAAAACTAGAAGCGAAATACAATCTAAACAAACGAAAAGAACATCGGCACTCGCCCAACCCAAAGCTAAGCAACCCCGTCATTATCAGAGTTACTTGAAAAATTAACAACAATCCACTGTCAGTGGCGAGTAACATAGCTTTCCCACCCTAACGTGGATACACATGATCATAGAATACATCAAACCTCCAAATCAGGCATCCAACATATGATCATACAAAGCAACATATCATACCAACAATAACCATAATAATAACGAAAATAATAACAACAATCAACAATAATATCCAAAACTCGACTAACTCCCAATACTCAACTTTAGACTTATCTTTACTTAATCTTTGGCGCTATCATTTACATATTAGACCGGACTATGCTCGTACGAACGCCTCTTACGCGAACGAACTTTCCTACTATGCCAGGATTGAGAATCTTACTCCCAACCCCATGAAGCCCATCTTACGGGAAATTCATATCAAAGACAACATAGTAAGTATACACTATCCCAATACCGCGGTTAGGATAGGGGCAACGTCTTAACCCAAGCCTTAGAATCTTACTCTAAGGTTAGGCGTCTAATAGCAAATTCAAGCTAATCTTACGTTATTTACATTCTTAGTTAATCTTAAGTTGCATCTTACGCCTTTACTTAAGACTAACATGTAAACCATCATTGTTATTCTCATGATCGCTTCTTTTGCCTTTTCTTGAGTCTAACCATAAACAATACTACTGCTTTGATCAATCTTTAATAATTCTTTAACTTTTCTTAACTTTCTTTGGACCTCTTTTAACTTCTTAAAACTTTCTTTAGAAAACTTTACAAAACTTTACTTATCTTTAAACAACACTTTGAAAAATATCAATAAACTTGTACTTCAAAGACCATATGACCAACTTTCAAGATTTCAAGATTTAACCAAGAACTCATCAAGAACTCAAAGAACTCATCAAGAACTCATCAAGAACTCAACAAGAAACTCGACTTCAACATCAAAACCACGCGAAAAACCTCATCAAAACATGTATGAAAACTTAAGTAAATCATCATGAAAACAATACCCCAATCGTACTTAAAAATCACGCATGAAATGATGAACAATCATCAAAAACTCATCCAACATGATCACTTAATCTATCCTATAATCATAGAACACATATTAAGGTAAGATAGTATGTTACATAAGCAAACTTTGAGCGTTAAACCCACAAAACCCGCTGCCTGGATTCGTTATACACGGCCCCAACACCACGCACAACACGGCGCACCACCATGACTTGCACACGAGCACCTTGCACGGCTTCCACCCACACGGCTGCCTCACACGGTTGGCCACCAACACAAGCACCACCGTACACGTCCACACTTCGAGCCACACGAACACCCACGAACAACCCACACGAACCAAGCCCAAAAACCAAACCTGAACTAGTGATCTTGAATGAAACTATTGGGGTTTACATTGTGTTTTGACACTTAAAGATCAATGGATGTTGAATCTTTAAGTTTGGGTTTGAAAAGATGGATGAACAATGGTTGGGGTTTTTAAGCCAAAAATGACGTGAAGGAAGTGGATGGAAAGGGTGATGAGAGTGTTTGATTTTACTTGTGGGCAAAAAGGATGATTGAAATGACAAAGGATCATCAAGCCTTACTACTACTTCTATTTATAGAAGTTAGTTAAGGTGTGAATGCAAGGCAAGTGGCAAAACCAAGCCACTTATCATAAGGGGGAATAAGGGGGTTGGTTGGGCTTTACTCAAAATGGGCCTTGAAGTTCATTTGGGCTAACTACACTTAAGCATGACTAATCATGTTCAAATTGCACTTGGCCCAAAATTAATTAACTAATTAGAAAATTTAGAAATAAAATTCTAATTAATTAAAATAAAATAAAATAAAATAAAAGAAATAATAAATCATAAATTAAAATAGTTACATTCAAACAATAAAAATAGTTCAAATAAATTTAGACCATGCACAGAATCACAATAATTACCAACAAGATAATCAAGAAAATAGCCCAAAATCTGGGGCGTTACACATTATGTTGGAGAATATTTGATAAGACTATAAACTTTGTATGATCTAGTCTTTCCCAAGTATAGGCTATATAAAGGAGTTACTAGCTTGGGGGTGTGCACACTTGGGTGGAAAATGAATTATGAAAATGAATTGCATATTATCATTCAATTATATTTTTGTGAGATATTGGTTTGGTTTACATTTCCATATTATGGAATTCTTATTTATGGATTATTTGAATATTTATGGTTGGCAAAGCATAAATGATTTGTAAAAGCATGTTTGCTTAATTAAGTTGATTTTACATATTTAGCATTTTATGTACTTAGCGTTTTCGCTAACCTGTATTTCACTTTTGTTTTGGCTTGGCCCTACTTATCACTTATGATAAGTAGACAGGTGATGGTGGTCACGGTGTGTACTAAGTGTTGCATTGGGGGCAAAGGGCGATAACTCACCTAGTCTAAGTTTAATGTTATGCATTTGTTTTGATTACTTATTTCAATTATGTACTAAAACTATTACGTCACTATTTTATTTAATGAATAAAAGTATAAGTATGTTTTCCGCTGCAAAACTCTGTTTCGCCTTAAGTATAAATAGCTTTAACAATGATCCTTCATCCACCCTTGCCCCAAAGGCTGGGCGCTTACCTATCCATCTGCTCCACCACAAACTTGAGATCTGCAAAAAAGCCTTATACATCACCCCTCATTCGTGCTACCCTACCTATTCACTTACTTCTCCACCAATATAGCTTTCCCCACATCCGTGCAACCCTATATATTCACCTACTCCACCGCAAAGATAACTTTTTGCACGAGCGGGGGGCTTGCTCATGATTGAAAGTTCTATCTTTGATTGATTGGGGGCTTAAGACCGCTCCATCACCATTTTAGGGAAGTATCGTACCATTAGCTGATCCCCTTGGTCATTCATTGCTTTTTCATACATAGCATATCATTCCACATACATCACATTTCACGAACATTGTAAGAGCCATGACCGGCTCCCCACTTTTGTGTTCAATGTAAGAGATAAAGTATTAAATGGTCAATTATATTAGAAGCCGTCAATGAGTTTTAGGAGTTAAACTCATAAACCATGTATTTAGGCCAATAAACGAAAGGGACATAAATTAGGGACATGTCTAAATAACACGATTTCGCCCCTTTGATCCCATGAGGATGACTTAAAAGCGTGGTCATACGAACCAAAGTTTGAATTCGGGGGCAAGGGTACTAACACGGCGAAGTGCATCGTATTAGCCATAGACGGCCTTTACTAATTTTATCTCAATTTTAAATGTTCGAGTTATATTAAGAGCATTGAAACATAAATTTAAATTTTAACTATTAACAAACATGCAAAGGATCACCCTATATCCAAAGACAAACAAAAACGTTAGTATTGACAAAATAGTATATAACTATAATTAAATCATAATATAATAATAATAATAATGAAAGTATAATAAAATAATATATATATATAGAGGGTTGGGTTGCGGTGAAAATTTTCTTATGTTGAGAAATGTGAAAATAGATAAATACATCAACTATAACCTAGAGGTACATTGAGCACCAACTACAAGTACATTCACCATACACTATAAATACATTGAGTAAAAATACATTGACTTTATACCATATATACATTGACTCCAAACTATCAAAGGAGTAAGGAAGGAAAATCAAATTTAATCTTAGCCCTTCATTTGGTGATCAAAGGGTTGTGATTGCTTCTCACCTTCTCACCAAAACTACATTTGAACCTACTTCTCTCTCTATATATATATATATGCAAAACTATTAAAAACCTACCATTGTGAATGGAAACTAAACTAATGAGAAGTATGCATAATATGCAAACTAATTAACTCACGCATATACTTACTAACAACATGGCTGGACAATGAAGGCCGAAACTTCGCATACAATTATCATCGATCAAGCACCAAGTATAAAATATCATAATCTGTAAAATCAAATCAGTATCAATATAGATTAATCGAGTTTTATGACATTCGAGTCCTCAGAGATTATATCGAATCGTCGTGGTCGAAATGGGATCGCAAAAGCCTTTTGATTGCTTGTTTTTGGATGGTTTTAAGGGGCTGTTTTGTGGCCTGCTTCTCTTCTGTGTTTAGGGGTTGAAACGGGTCTATTTAATGCAGCGAAGCGGTTGTTTTGAGGGGTTTTTAAGGTGTGCGGTGCTGCTGTATTTGTAGCTGTTTAGAGGGGTGTTTCGGTAGGTTTTTATGCCTGTTTTATGTGGTTGAATGTTGCTGTCTTTGCAGCAGTTTTGAGAGGGAATTTATAGGGTTTTTCTTGGGTTTCTTCTTCTAATTGCCGCTGGGTGTCTGCTTGCCTCATGCCCCTTTGTAGCAGTTTTTAGAGAGGTATATATAGGGTATATTTAGGGTTAAATGGGTGAGAATGATGATGATCATGATGGGCTTGGGTTTGGAAATGGATGGGCTATGAAACTAAGGGATTTTATGAAGGAATATGTCCTCAGTCATTATCGATAATTACTAAATATAATTAGAATTATATTATGGAGATAATAATTAAGTTAAATTAGGAAATTATATTTACTTGCTAGAGAATAAATATAATTAGTGAGTACATAATTTTGGGCTCGCAACTATATTTAACTTAATCCTATGAGGTCACACAAAATAGCACAGGATTGGCCATAAATAATAAAGCCCATTGGATGCTAGGATTAGGGTTTTCTCTAATATGACCAATGAGGTATATATAGTACCTTATTAGGGTTATGAGAGACAACAGATTATGATCAGTTGGCACACATAGTAACACAATCATAAAAACCCTAAAGCCTATTGTGTTCATATGGTTTTTCCCTAAAAAGTAAGAGAGTGAATATTGATCCATCTCTTCCGTACTAGCATACGTGGGATCCGATCCGGTGCTTGTGGACTGATTAGAGGAGCAACAATTGAGGCTCTAGATCTCCGTTCTTGACATTGAAAGCACGCATCAAAGGTTGTAATTACTATCTTTTATACTTGATTCATATTAATTATTATTAGTGATCCTAATGTTATAGATGTTAAGAAATTGTTTCCTGAAATTCCGCTAATCATATCTATAAATTCCTACAGTCGTATCAGTTAGCTCTCTAATAATTTTAATATGATCATGTTTTCAATGATAAAAAAAATTATTATTTTCATTCAATTAAGGGAGGATTAAATATATGGATTAATTTACATAATTAAAATAGTGATTTTAATTGTATTTTAGTTAAATTATACTCGAAAATTCAAAAAAAAAAAAAAAAAGTTCGAACAGTTCGAACTTCGAACCAAAAACCACCCAGATTCAAGGATTAATACTTGTTATAGTTCAAAATTATATTAGGGCTTTTGTTTTCTACATCTTTAATTGCAAATTCGTAACAAAATTTGTTGTTTTAACCCATTAAATTAAACGAATGAACAGGATTTTGGTTCAAATTTTTTCGAACCCTAACTTTGCATATTCTTCAAAAACCTTTTTTTGAATCTTGCTTTTTACAAATTAGTTTGTGTGAAATGTAGAAAACAACCTATAAAATAATATTCAAGAAGAAATTCGAACAAAAGTTGCACGATTTACCCCAAATTATGTTTGAAAATGTTCGAACAAAATTGGGTAAAATCTTGTATTTCTCGAAGTTTCTGGGTGGCGTGGGTGGTGCTCGGAGGCCGGACGTGCGACGGCCGACGTTTCTGGGTGGGGGTCGTGGCTGTGCGGCGGTTGTCGGCGGCGGTGCGTGGCCGTGCATGGCTGTTGTTGTGGTTGCTTCTGCTACTGCATTTTATTTTTTTTTATTTTTTATTTTCTCTATTTTTTTAAAATAATAAAAATAATAATAATAATAAGGAGGAAAAAGTCATGTGATTGTGAATTTGTGGCTATAATTAAGCATTGACCCCATTTTCTCTCACTATACACAAAATAAGTTTTGGTAAGTTGACAAAGTTTTTTTTTTTATTTATTTATTTTTGGAATAAATAAAGTTATTGTTTAAAATGTTTAAATAACAATTAAATAATTTTTTTTATGAGTACAAAACGCCTCCAAATAATGCAAATTAATAATTAATGTTGATTAATTCCATATATGAATTTTAGTTGAATGAAAATAATAGTATATTAATATATGGTATTAGTTGTTATGGCTTTTATTTGCAATATTTTTTAAATGCTTGCAGGTTTATAATATATGATATTATTTACATATTATGACTAGTATGGCCCAAAATAGGATAGAAAATACGATCTGCGCATCGTGATGTATTCTTTGTAAATTAAATACGATTTGCAAATCGTTTGTATTTTTGTATTGTTATTTCAATTATTTAAGTTTAAATAATAATAGTAAATAATCAAGAGTTGAGGTCCATGAAGAATTGAGGAAACTGGTCCAAGAAGATTCAAATGGAGTTAATGAAGATTAGATTTTATTCATATGGGTCATACTAGGATCATATTTATTTTGCTTTATTACGCATTTATTTTATGATTAAACGCTTATAAGTTTATATTTGTGGTTTAATTAATTATATGTGTTCACTTGTTATATATTAACCACATTTATAAATTTGATCCCCACGAATAATATTGAGTTTTAATTGCTTTTCCAAACAAAAACCTATAAAGCCTTAGAATCATAAGTAATAGTTTCTGCCAAAGCAGGGTGTTGCTTGTAATTCATGGATAATAGGGTAGTTTTTTGAAACTTACATGTTAATGTTTGGTTTAACTCAACAAAATTATCAAAAGACAAAGTTTTGAATTTTGAAGCTATGAGATAAAATTTAGCAAAGTATTGTTAAATTATCTACCAAAAATTATAATTAGTTATAACAAATTTAGGTCCCGAATTGTAATATTGAGTTTATATGCTTTCTCAAACAACACCTATGAGACCCTTGATCATAAGTTGATAGGTTTCGCCAAAGTAAGGTGTCACTTTTAATCTTGGAAAAGTAGGGTAGGTTTTCGAAACTTACATGTTAATGTTTGGTTAAATTCAACAAAACTATCAAAAGATAAAGTTTTGGGTTTTGAAGCAAAGAAATAGGTTTAAAACACATAGTTGTTGCCTATTGGCCAAGAATTACAAAGTGTTTGTAATTAGTAAAATGTTAACTTACCTCAACTGCTAAAAATTGAAGGCAGGGCAAAAGTCCGTTTAATTTTAGTGGGAGGGGATTTTGGTTATTACTTTATTCGGATAGGGCCAAAATTTACACGAATAAAGTGCTAATAGCTTAAACTTGTTAAATTATTTCAAAATTAGGCTATTATTCAACAAACATTATTAAACTTTGCATGATATAATTTAGTATATCATTTAATAAGTTTTAAGAATTGTTCTCAAATCATTTAATTATTTTTTAGAATTGTTCTCAAATTTTATGTAAGTTGAAATATATTTGAGAATTGTTCTCATAATTAATATAAATAAATAATTCTTGAAATCCATATTTAAATTTTGCACTAAAAACCTCTCTAGCTAATAAAATTAGCTAAGGTAGAGTTGTTTTAGAAAATGTTTAATACTCAATATTTCCCTTAATATTAGTGTTTATGATCTCAAATAAGTTTGAGAAAATAATGCTTACCATCATCCAAGAAGTGAAAAATGTTTTCAAAAGGGAAGGATGGAGAGGTTGATGGCCTCGAGACAATAAGTGAGCTTAATCTCCAAGACCATAAGTTCACATGTCATTAGAAAGATTTGATCGTTCTGAAAACCATAGAGAGGTCTCAGTGACCATAAGATCACATGTTATTAGAAAGATTTGATCGTTCTGAAAAGTGGAGAGGTCGGGATTTCAATGATTCCAATTGTTAAATTTTGAAACCATTTTCTCATTTCAGGAATAGATTCAATATGGGATTGAACTAAATTATTCAATATGGGATTCAATTTGCAAAATTACAGATAAACTCGATAAGATTGAGCATTATCGTTTTATTGAATATAAGAAGTATTAACTAAATTATTCAATAAAATAAATAGGATTTACGAAGGATATGTTTGGATGGCAATAAGAGGCAATATAGTTAGAACAAAAGACAAATGTTGTCGTTTGTAAATTCGTTGATGCTGAAAAGCCAAATATTGTAGAAGACAATGTATCAAAGTGTTTCTACTACAATAGAATAATCCATTTTGATAGAATGTTCCGAACATATTAGGAAGATCAATTAGTACAGTAAATATAGTTTTTCATTTGATGTTTATGCTATAAAAGATTGGCAACTCCCCTCACTATGTATGTCATACATATTATTAAAGTCACATTGCTTCGAATGTGCGTAAAACAAAGGGTAGAAAACTAGCTAAAGGTAAGTCTATAAACAAATGTTGTATGTCAGATTTGAGATTTTGAATGTATCTCTCCTTACCTTATAGCTTGTTTTTGGAATCAAATAATTGTTATTTCATTCCTACTAAAAACATTATTTCAATTGCAATATATGATATTAAATTATGAACAAATTCTTGTTTTTTTTAATAGAATGTTTTAAACCTATTGCCAAACTAATTACTGGTGAAATAGTTTGATTTTGTCAACATAATATATCACAAGAAATCAAAAACAAATTATTCTTAACCCACTTACCAATGGCATCCCTGTTTTGTAATATATGATGAGCATGCAGAAGCTCCAAATGGATGGAGTTCTAACATCATTTGACTACGAGTCGTTTGATGTATGTAAATTATATTTGAAGGGTAAGATGACTTAATCATCCTTTACTAGAAAAGGTGATAGTGCCAATGATCTCAAGACCCTAATACATGTAGATGTGTTTTGCAATGAGTTCAAATACAAGGAAGGGTTAAGCTACCTCACACTTTTACTAACGATTCAAGTAAACATGATGATATTTACAATACGAAGTAAAAGCTGAAATTATTTGAAATGTTTGAATATTTCGGAGAAGGCAAATAGAGAATCAAATTAACAAGAATGATAAACGCATTGCGATAAGATTGTAGTTGCAAAGGTTTTTGTTATTTTATTTTTGATACTCATCAAAAGGTTGTGAGATTCCTTTCACAATCAAATTCGTAACAAAGTGTCATTTCTGAATGACATGTTTGAAAGAAGTAATCAAACCTTTCTTAAAAATGGTTTGATTAATGGTGAGATTTAGTGATCATTCAATGTACCTCTGAGAATATGCTCTCTAAACTGCTGTATTTTAAAACTAAACAAAGACTTCGTCAAAAATAGTAGAAAAGACATATATACCATATGAGATATGGATTGGAAAAGTTCTTAATTAGTCTTTCCTACAAAATTGGGATAATATGTTTATCGTAAAATGTTTACTTTTGGATATAACGCTAACCAAATTTGAAAATTTGTTTTTCAAAAGTTACCCCAAAGAAACAATGGATCAAACTCCTACAATTGATTTAATAACAAAGTGTTTGTTGCTTTAAAATTGTGCCTTTCTGGAAAAGATTATGTTTCCAAAAAGTCAAGTGGGAGTAGTGTATATCTTGAATAGTTCCAGATAAGCAACAAATAGATGTAGTTAGTCCTACATTAGAGGCAAAAGACATAATCTTGTGTTTATGATAAGAAAGTTTGATACTGAGCTTAAGGAAAGACATTCGGTGTTTGACCTTTTTTCTTAGTGTCTAACAGTATGTTGAAGTAAGTGCATTCCATTCACGAACCTTTGTTTTGCCAGCTTGAATATGATTCGTACTGAAATGCTCAAATTGTTGAGATAACATTTCAACAGTTGCTATGGTCCTATGTAGCTCTTAATGAATAAGACAATCATCATATAATTAATGGATTCCATATAGATATATGTTTTGAATTGAATTGTTCATTTCGGGATATGAGGATCCAACAATCTATGAAGATTTTTTTGACGAGTCACAACTCCGAATATGACAAATGAACATCAAAATAAATTTCTTGAATAAATTTCTTGAAAGAGGATGTGTATGTGACACAACCAAAGAGTTTTGAAGTTCCAGAAAATCAGAAAAATATTTACACGCTTAAATCCATTTATGGACTAAAATAAGCATCTCGGAGTTAGAATCCTCAATTTTCTAAAATAATCAAAGCGTTTGGTTTTCTAAAATAATTTTAGAGGAAGGTTTGTGTTTACAAAAGTTGAGTGGGAGCAGCATTGTCCTTTTGATCTTGTATGTAGTTGTCATACTTAGCATAAGAAAATAAATTCCACATGCTTGAGTTAGTCATGTTATGGAATTATTGTTTTTTATAAACTTGAGTTAGTCAAGTTATGTTTCTGGAATTTGTTTTTATAAACTTGAGTTAGTCAAGATATATGTCTGCAATGAAAGACCTTAGACAAATTGATTTTATTTCGGGAATCAAGATCCATAGAAATAAATCTGTATTATTTACAGAACTTATAATGATAAGGTTCTTACTAAGTTCAACTTGGAAAACTTTTACAGATTTTTCCATCTCATTCAATGTTACATGCTAGCAAGACTTGACGTTTATAAATGTTCGGTGAGCTAAAACATATAGTCCTTTTGTATTGACAATATGATCTATTGTATATATCACATTGCACTTACATAAATGTTTCAAATACCTTGATCATCCTAAAGTACTTAAGAAGGACTGCAGGATTATATCCTGGTATGAGGAAATATAAGTTATTTCCTTTAAAGTTTAAAATTTGCAAAGTTTATATGAATGAGAATGTCTCATATCCAGTGATCAAACCATTATTGTAATCCGAGTATGAATGTCATGATAGGACGAAAAGAATAAAAAAAAACATTAAAGACTGTCTTTGATGAAGTCTTATGTTAAATCATGAATATAGTCCATGATTGTAAAACATATGGTAATGTTTGTTGTTTGAAACATAGTTTCAATATTATTTAATTCTGGTTTGAAGTTAAATAAAATGTCCAGATAATATGTGATTTCAGTTCACTTTATAGAGTTCCATTATCAAAACGTTTTCAATAATTCTATTTGAAATCACAAGTTATTTGGACATTTTATTTAACTTCAAACCAGAATTAAATAATATTGAAACTATGTTTCAAACAACAAACATTACCACCATATGTTTTACAATCATGGACTATATTCATGATTTAACACAAGACTTCATCAAAGACATTCTTTAATTTTATTTTTTTTTTATTCTTTTCGTCCTAGCATGACATTCATACTCGGATTACAATAATGGTTTGATCACTGGATATGAGACATTCTCATTCATATAAACTTTGCAAATTTTAAACTTTAAAGGAAATAACTTATATTTCCTCATACCAGGATATGATCCTGCAGTCCTTCTTAAGTACTTTAGGATGATCAAGGTATTTGAAACATTTATGTAAGTGCAATGTGATATATACAATAGATCATATTGTCAATACAAAAGGACTATATGTTTTAGCTCACCGAACGTTTACAAACGTCAAGTCTTGCTAGCATGTAACATTGAATGAGATGGAAAAATCTGTAAAAGTTTTCCAAGTTGAACTTAGTAAGAACTTATCATTATAAGTTCTGTAAATAATACAGATTTATTTCTATGGATCTTGATTCCCGAAATAAAATCAATTTGTCTAAGGTCTTTCATTATAACCATTGCAAATATATCTTGACTAACTCAAGTTTATAAAAACAATTCCAGAAACATAACTTGACTAACTCAAGTTTATAAAAAACAATAATTCCATAACATGACTAACTCAAGCATGTGGAATTTATTTTCTTATGCTAAGTATGACAACTACATACAAGATCAAAAGGACAATGCTGCTCCCACTCAACTTTTGTAAACACAAACCTTCCTCTAAAATTATTTTAGAAAACCGAACGCTTTGATTATTTTAGAAAATTGAGGATTCTAACTCCGAGATGCGTATTTTAGTCTATAAATGGATTTAAGCGTGTAAATCGTTTTCTGATTTGCTGGAACTTCAAAACTCTTTGGTTGTGTCACATACATATCCTCTTTCAAGAAATTTATTCAAGAAATTTATTTTGATGTTCATTTGTCATATTCGGAGTTGTGACTCGTCAAAAAACATCTTCATAGATTGTTGGATGCTCATATCCCGAAATGAACAATTGAATTCAAAACATATATCTATATGGAATCCATTAATTATATGATGATTGTCTTATTCATTAAGAGCTACGTACATAGGACCATAACAACTGTTGAAATGTTATCTCAACAATTTGAGCATTTCAGTACGAATCATATTCAAGCTGGCAAAACAAAGGTTCGTGAATGGAATGCACTTACTTCAACATATTGTTTAACACTAAGAAAAAAGGTCAAACACCGAATGTCTTTCCTTAAGCTCAGTATCAAACTTTCTTATCATAAAGACAAGATTATGTCTTTTGCCTCTAATGTAGGACTAACTACATCTATTTGTTGCTTATCTGGAACTATTCAAGATATACACTATGAAAACGTTTAAAATGGACATAAGTGATTTGTTTAAAGACTAGCATATAATCAATTGATAAACTTATTAAAATAAATATAATCGTTTAAAATGGAACCATATATTAGTATACTATTATTTTCATTCAACTAAAATTCATATATGGAACTAATCAACATTAATTATTAATTTGCATAATTTGGAGGTGTTTAATACTCATAAAAAATATTTATCTAATTGTTATTTAAACTCTGTAAACAATAACTTTATTTATTCCAAAATAAATAATTAAAACAAAACAAACAAAAAAAAAACTTTGTCAACTTACCAAAACTTATTTTGTGTATAGTTAGAGAAAATGGGGTCAATGCTTAATTATAGGATTAATAATAATTTTTTTTTTATTTTAAAAAATAATAAATAAAACAAAAAAAAGTGATTATATTTATTAAAATGGACATAAGTGATTTGTTTAAAGACTAGCATATAATCAATTGATAGCGCAGTTCCATGGGCTATAGAAATATAGTGATGTTTAATTGATTGTATGGATGTATGTTTGATACATTGAGACTTGACCTAACATATTCTAAAAGTAGAATTGAAAATCTATATTTAGTGGATTCATTAGACATTAGTATGTCTTAATGACCACAAAATAATTAGCTTAACCTTGACATTGTTAAACGCCGTGGCGTAAAAGGAGGTCATAAAAGCAATGATCAGGTGGAGTTAAGAATTGAGTGGGAGTTATGGTCATACTAGAGTGAATATGTCCTCCTAATTAGTAGGAATGGTGTCGGGGCCTCTTGATGAGCTAGAACTGGAAAAATGCATGGCCATGCAAAAGAAGTTTAAATGTTGAACTTCGTTTGAGCAGTTCGAACTCAGCGATCAAGGAACATAAATTGAGAATACCAAAGTATTGTCAATTTGACATTAAGAGACTTAAGGAATTTATAATTGCGCTATTGTCTTCGGACAAGTGGGAGATTGAAGGAATATGTCCTCAGTCATTATCGGCAATTACTAAATATAATTAGGATTATATTATGGAGATAATAATTAAGTTAAATTAGGAAATTATATTTACTTGCTAGAGAATAAATATAATTAGTGAGTACATAATTTTGGGCTCGCAACTATACTTAACTTAATCCTATGAGGTCATACAAAATAGCACAGGATTGGGAATAAATAATAAAGCCCATTGGATGCTAGGATTAGGGTTTTCTCTGATATGACTAATGAGGTATATATAGTACCTTATTAGGGTTATGAGAGACAACAAATTATGATCAGTTGGCACACATAGTAACACAATCATAAAAACCCTAAAGCTTATTGTGTTCATATGGTTTTTTCCCTAAAAAGTAAGAGAGTGAATATTGATCCATCTCTTCCGTACTAGCATACGTGGGATCCGATCCGGTGCTTGTGGACTGATTAGAGGAGCAACAATTGAGGCTCTAGATCTCCGTTCTTGACATTGAAAGCACGCATCAAAGGTTGTAATTACTATCTTTTATACTTGATTCATATTAATTATTATTAGTGACCCTGATGTTATAGATGTTAGGAAATTGTTTCCGGAAATTCCGCTAATCATATCTATAAATTCCTACATTTTACGTGAATGGGATGTGTAAACTAGGTGATTAGGTTTGTTTATTAATTATTATTATCATTATTATTATTATTATTATTATTAATTATTAAAAATTTAGGCTTGGTTTAAGGGAAATGGTTTAGGCTTAGGTATAAGGATAAGGGTTTAAGGGCGGGTCTAAAGTCTATTTAAGCAATCTCAGGCCTTTTAAGAAATTCGGACCAATTGACGATCGATATAGTAAAATCATAGGACACGGGACTTAACCGAGACAAAATTTGGTGTCAACAAACACCAATCACATCATGCATCACGCACCACAAGAAAATCATCATACATAATCATTCCATGCATACATTCATATACATGCATAAGCATCACGCACATTGTACATACGCACATCACAAAGAATAAAGCACATAAGGCTAGAGTCCATCATTGTTGAATCCTAGAATCGTTATATGCGATTAGTGTCTTGAATAATTTTCGTGGTCATAATTAAACCCATGTATGCCTATATGGCTATATGGGTTATTGCTATGTATAACTTTTCCTTGACATCTTTGCTCATACAGCCCACATATGCTATTGCCTCTCCCCAACCATAATACTTTGACTTTCGTCATGTGAGAACATTCGTCTCTCCAGACTCAGTCAAAGTGGGGGCTTCTCATGAGACGCATACCTTCTTACATTTTTCCCGCCTCAACAGTCTCACTCACATCTACTTTTCTCACGGGTTTATGCTTACCCTGACCTCACAAAAATTCCTCTAAGGGTTTATGCTTACCCTTAATTCACTTACTTTTCTCACGGGTTTATGCTTACCCTAATTCCTCTCAGGGTTTACCCTTAATTCCCCAGCCAGAATACTTTGACTTTCGACTTGCGAGAAAATTTGCCTCTCCAGACTCAGTCAAAGTGGGGGCTTCTCATCAGACACATAATTCCTTTTCCCTCACTCACAAGAACTTTTCTTACGGGTTTATGCTTACCCTAAGCTCACAAAAATTCCTCTAAGGGTTTATGCCTACCCTTGATTTTCTTATGGGTTTATCCTTACCCTAATTCCTCTAAGGGTTTACCCTTAATTCCCTAGCCAGAATAATTTGACTTTCATCTTGCGAGAGCATTTGTCTCTCCAGGCTCAGTTAAAGTGGGGGCTTCTCATCAGATGTTTACCCTAAGCTTACAAATATTATTCTCTAAAGGTTTATGCCTACCCTTGACCCACTCACTTTACTTATGGGTTTATGCTTACCCTCATCCCAAAAGAATTTATACTTACTCTTGATTCTTCCTCTAAGAGTCTATATTTACTCTTAGCACGTCATCTTTTCTTATGGGTTTATGCTTACCCTCATCCCTCAGGAGTTTATGCTTACTCTTGACTCTTGACACTCCTAGGAGTTTATGCTTACTCTTAGCACATCCTTTCTCATGGTTTTATGCTTAACCTCATCTCTCAAGAGTTTATTCTTACTCTTGTTTCTTCCTCTAAGAGTTTATGCTTACTCTTAGTTGCATATATTTTCGCATGGGTTTATGCTGACCCAAACTCACATCACCTTTTATCAAGAGTTTATACTTACTCTTAGCACACAATGGGTTTATACCTACCCTAAACATATTTTCTCGTGAGTTTTATGCTTACTCGTGCACACCTTTTCAAGATTTTATGCTTACTCTTGAGCGATCCCACATATACAACTTTTCATTATCCTAAGGGTTTATGCTTACCCAAGGATATAGTTCCGGATGATCCAAGCACATTCGGAGGAACCAAACACTTTGTCCACCACAATCCGAGGATCCAAGCGCTTCTAAGGGATTAAACCGCATGGCGTGCGGTTACAGGTAAAACTAACATTTGTTTTGCAGGTACCGGCATTAAAAGGGTGACTCAAGGTCGCAGAACGTCTTGAGTTATCCTCAGTCCCGACAAGAATACTTTGACTTTCGTCTTGCGAGTTTATGCCTACTCTCCAGGATCAATCAAAGTGGGGGCTTCTGTAGACACCTAAATGTGTCTCCCTAACGTAGAGACTAATGATGAAAGTACTATATTGCCATAAGATCCAACTAAGAAAAATTGACGATGAAAATGCATAATACACCTCAAACAGTCGCCTAACCGTGCTTGAACTTCCTTGGAAGCAATTATTATCTTTCGCGGTGATTACGGGATTTATTCATAATTTTTCACCATTTTTATATATTTTTTATATTTTTCCATGCATTTTTCGATAATTTATATTCATAAAAAATAAAAAATTACTTTTTTCATCATAAAGTTTTTTTGAAAATCATAAAATTTAATAATTTATTCATATTTTTCTATTTTTAATCATATTTTTAGAGTTTTTTTTTAGATTTTTTAAGGATTTTTGCATGCTTAGGGGCATTTTCGTCATTTTTGAATGTTGCAAATTATCCCGCAAAGCTTATTAGTGTTTTTAATACTTTTTTATAACTTTTCATGATTTTTCATAATTTTTCTGTAATTTTTAAAGCTTCTGGAGGCTTCTTAAACTAACTGGGACGTTTTGGAACACCCCGGAACATTCTAGAACATTCTGGGACATCCCGGAGCATCCCGAGACACCTTAGAATATTCCGGATGTCAAAGATTATAGAAGTCAAATAGTAATCACATCGTAATCAAATCATAATTCCGGAAATTGAGCGCAAAATCGCAAAAATCGTCAAACGGAAGACCCGGAAGTAGCCAGATATGCACCTAGGCGCAAGGGGTTGCGCCTAGACGCAGGTGGCCTGCGTCTAGGCGCAACTATGACTCCTGTCAAAGAACGTGTTTAAGTTAACTTGATATTTTAAAAATAAAGAATCACAACTTAAGAACACATAATGATATCTTAAGAACCAAAAATTATTTATTAGGGACAAAGAATCATATATAAAGAACAAAGAATGATATCCTATACCTATGAACTGTATATTAATCATATCTTAAAAACAAATACTCATATCGTAAGAACACCTAATCATATCGTAAAACAAAGAATTATATCCGAAGAAAAAAGAGTTATTTCTTACGGAGTATTAATTAATAATCATATTTTACCAACAAAGTATGATATCGTATCAACTAATAATCATATCGTCAGACCAAATAAACATATTGTAAAAAAAAACTTTTTCACACAAAGCGATATTACGAAAAAACTCTCGTCTTGTTAGTGTTGTTACACTCTTGCACATGACTGTCCTCCCCCTATCACTCCTCTTGAAACTTGTTTATTGGACCACAATAAAACTACAGAATACTCCGTATAAAATACACTTTGATCTCATTGCGCATTATTCTTGCAACAGTTTTACTTTTAATACTATTCACAATTTTTTTATTCTGATCATAATTTGTCGTTTACTGATAAAGAAAAATACAGTCATGTGAGGTCTCGTAGGATTCGTCTCAAATTATAGTTTTTTTTATTATTTAGAGATTATAAATTTTTAAATACAAAATTAGATAAATTAATTTTCAAAGTTTTATCTCGTCATAAATGGTAAGCCATTTGTTACAAGAATTTAAAAAAGGATGGAGTAGTAAGTTTTTTTTAAAGAATATTTTCCCAGGTGCTCCTAAGGTTATGCCTAATAGTCAGAATGCTTCTCCTTTTTTTAACTTGTACTAGGTGCTACTGAGGTTAATTAGTATAAATGTTCAGAATGTCAATATGGCAAATTTTGACCTCAAATAAAGGCCAATTTGTTCGTTTTTTTGCAAATTCGTTCAGACCTCAAATCTGATTCTTAAGGGTTAAAATGACTCGTAAACCTTGAGAGGGATGTTTTTGTGCGTATTGGTCTACGTTCCGATTCCCCTCGTTTTGCACGCTTTGATCTTTGTGCTAAAAAAATTGGTCTCTTAAGGTTTTTTAGGTCCTTTGCAAAAAAAAAAAAAAAAACAAACAAACAAACAAATTAATCTTGATTTTGTATTAAAATTTGTTGTAATGAAATTATGGCCATTTATACGGACCTCAGTGACACCTAGTGCAAGTTAAAAAAAAATTGAGCATTTTAACGATTAGACTTAGGGCTCGTTTACATTAGATGAACTGAACTGAACTGAACATAATAGAGATTAACTGAAATGAACTGAATAGAAGTATATTAATTGAACTAAATAGAGATGAAATGAATTGAACTAAACTGAATAGAGATGAACTGAAATGAAGTAAACTGAATATAATATGAACTAAACAAACCCTAAACTCATTTGCACCTACAGAAATATAAAAATAAAAAATAAGACCGAGTATCATATTATTAAAAAAATACTCGTAATAATAATGATAATAATAAAAAGTGTAGTACAATCCTTGTTTTAATTTTAACCCTTCATGCCAAGAGAAATAAACTCCCTCCATCTCATTTTACATGCTACATTGCATTTTGGAACAAATTTTTAAGCAAACCAATTTTAATGTGGGTCCACCATTGGTAAAGTTAAGTGGAAGAAATTAATTGGCTTAAAGAGGATAAAAATGATAAAAAAGAGGGTAAAAATGTAAAATATATGTGGGGCCCATAGACTATAAAAGAAAATGTAGCAAGTATTTTAGGACATCCAAATAAGAAAATTATAGCAAATAATTTGAGATAGAGGAAGTACAATAAAAATTCTTGGTCAAAACTCAAAAGTACAAGATGTTTATTGGGTGGACTGGACACAGTAAATGGCATAGTAGGTTAGTAGTAGCAGCTTTAATCTGTTTTGCTACCTGCATGCAGGCATGCATGCATGGTGGCATGCTTCAATTTGTTGGCAACTTCTTATTTACGTACGGACTCTGTTCATGAATTTTTTTTGAGTACTCCAACTTTTATTTGCCGTTTCTTTACTTGTGTCTTACCTACACGTGTCAAAACGGAGTAATTTGTAACTATTCGTGTGAGAGAGGAATGAAAACCAAAAATAAGTTATGGAGTGCCAAAATAATTTACCTAACTTTTGCGCTATTCAAACAAGTCCGATTTGTGACAATTTATAAATTTGATAGTAAAGCTGTAATAGTATCATGTTATAAAAATTATCAACAAATTATAAAACTATTAAAAATTGCTTAACCCATCAGATTTAACTGAGTGGGGTTAAAAATTACTGGGTTTTAGGGATTAAAAAAATGGATTTAAACGGGTCAAAAATCTCAAAATTTTTGTCACAACCCGTTATTTACGTGTCGGGTTATTCGATCACGTTCTTCTGGTCGGATCGAAAATTGACACCTCTAAATTAAACTTTTGCCCAATGTTTACAATTTCTATTCTACTCCCTCTATTTTTTTATTTGCTATATTTTTCTTATTTGATGTCTCAATTTACTTGTCACAATTTTTTTTATTTGGTTTGTGGGGCTCAACTAAATTCTACATTTCTACCCGTATTTTTTTTTCGTTTAACCTCTTTATCATGGGTGGATTTTTCTTTTTTATTTTTTTCGAAAAAACAACCAACAAAGTCAAAATAATCTACATTATCGATCTCGATAATTTGATTTAACTTTTTAAATAAACATAAAAATTTAATTTTTTTTTTGTAATATTAATTCATTTTTAATATTTATGGATTTATCTAAATTAATTTCAGATTTTTAATTTAATTTTTAAATTATCAAAATCTAAAATTTATTTAAGTAAATCCAAAAAATTAAAAAGTGGATTAATATTACATAATGTATATGTATACCTTTCCTTTTAAATAAATAAAATACAACACAAAATGTATATTTTTATCTAAAATAAAAGTCAAATCTAATTACCAAAATCAACTTAATTAACATAAATAACCAACAATTTAGATTTACCTGACTTTGATGATTATTTTTTCGACGATCATGGAACAAATTTTGAAGGTGAACCTTATTATTATTTTTTTAATAAATTTTGCAAATAATTTGCATGGGAATGAGTATTTCTATATGTTGTTTATAAAATCGTAAAAATTCATATAAATAATCCCAACTATTGGACGTCTTCCAATATTAATCCCAACTATAGGTTATTACACTATAATCCAAACTATGGGTTAGTTTTATGATATATATTAGTCCATATTAACTTTTGACCGGCTCTGATTTCCTCCGTAGAAAGGGGGGAAGATGTAGGCAAGTACAATAAATAGGGAAAGAAGAAAAATAACGAATACTTTTTGAATTGGTGACCGATTATAATAGGTTAACTAAGTCAATAGACTAATATCATAAAACAACCCCCAAAGTTTGGATTATACTGTAATAACTAATAGTTGAGATTAATATTGGAAAACCTCCAATAGTTGGGATTATTCATATGAATTTTTCCTATAAAATATGTATAATTAAAAAAATCCAATGATAAACAGATTAACTTGAGACAAGAACAATGGAAAAGAAAAACAAGAACTTAGGTGTGTCGTGGATTGAGATCATATCCACTGACTTGAAAACGAATTTCGGCGCTATCGAGGTGCATTATAGTCGTTGCTGGTACGTAATTCAAGATATCACACCTTCTTCATCACTATGGAACTCTAGGGAGAAAGATTGAAGTTTGAACACTTATGCCCAAGGAAAAATGAGAATGAGAATGACCTTCTTAGAAATGAGAAAAATAGAAAATTATATGAGTAATTTTTGTTGTTGTGTGTGTGTGTGTATGCTTGTTTTTTTTTTTTTGTGAAGATGATGAACCAAAAGGATTTATAGGCATCAGAGAGAATTGTAAAGTCTTTGTAACAATCAGAATGTAATTGACACAATAAAGACCATAATAAACAAGGCAATCAACTCCCATAAACATGGATGTTACAAAAAAATTCCCTCGATAAATCCCAACGGTCACTGCATCGTGACGCACGACCTAGGTCGCGGCCCGCGATGAGATACTGGATCTGAAATGTGTATACAGGCCCCTTGGTCACGGACCGCGACCAGGGTCACGGCCAGTGACGGGTCACTAACTCAGTAAACTTATAAACGTCATATAACTCCTTTGTTAGTTTGCTACTTGTAAGAATTGTGATTATGACCTATTGTTGGAAAGCTCTTGAAGTCTACTTTTCAATGCGATTAGAATTATTTCAATCCATTAGTATACCAAAAGTTATGATTAACATACTATAGAGTGGTTTTTTCCCACTTTTATACCAACACTATCTACCTTCCTTAACTTGTACTGTACCACCTTAGCTTCTTTACATCCATGTTCCTTCTAGCCTCTTCTAAGAGCACTCACACTAATGGGCTATTTTTGACTCATGGGGAAAAAACGAGGGAAAAAAACACAACACCATGAGTTTTTTTTTCCTTCCCCATGAGTTCAATTCTCCTCAAGATTTGAGGAAAAAAAAAGCCCAAATTATGCATGGCCCACAGGACAAGTTTCACAGTCGAAAAAAAAAACTACTGCTGATTGGGCGCGTCAGTCAGCCCAATCACGGCGTGACATGTGTCCTAGTCAGCACAACAATCAATCAGAATTCAGTTACTTTATCACAACGTTTCTATTTTTATAACTGCTATTTGGACCCCGAAATTAATTTAAAAAACAAAATTCACCAACGTTCTTATTTTTTTCCTCTACAAATAGACATCCATTTTGATATATTTTGGCACACTTCAAAAATCTCAAAAATCATAAAAATCTATTATTAATCTCAAATTCTACCTCAAAGACTTTGATTTTCTCAAGTAAGTGCTTCCTCCTAGTAATTGTTATTACTAATTCTCATTAATACTACTGAGAATGTAGAAAAAAAATATTTGGACAAATTCATATGTATAATCCAAACTATTGGAGGTCTTCCAATATTAATCTCAACTATAGGTTATTACACTATAATCCAAACTATGGGGATAGTTTTATGATATTAGTATTACACTATAACCCTATATTAGTCCATACTAACTTTTGACCGGCTTCGATTTCCTTCGTAGAAAGGGAGGAAGGTATAGTGAAGTACAATAAATAGGGAAAGAGGAAAGATAACGAATACTTTATGAAATGATGACCGATTACAATAGGTTAACTATGTCAATGAAATAATATCATGAAACAACTCCCAAAGTTTGGATTATACTGTAATAACTAATAGTTGGGATTAATATTGGAAGGTGTCCAATAGTTGGGATTATTTATATGAATTTTTTAAAATATTTTAGAATTGTTTACTAAATTATCACCCATAATTTACTAAATATTAAAAGTACAGTTGTGTTAAAATATTAAAAGATGATGTGTAATATGGTGGGGTATAGGAAATATTAGAAGAGAGAATGTTGAAGGATTTTTTTGTTTAGCATTAGTATGGTGAAAAAGTTGTACAAGTGAAAAAATGGGTTGAAAAAAGAGATAAAGTAGTAGACACAACACTGATGAGTTTTATTTTTTTTATTTTTACGTGGCAATAGTTTTTATTTTACTACATCTTACTCCACCTTCTATTGTTTATTATATGATCCATTGTTTAATACGGAGTACATTACATACACCCTTGAAAAACTCTTTAAAGTGTTCTTCGACCCTATCAGTACTTAAATTTTTGAAATTTAATTTAATTTCATCAGTTGGAAATTGGAATACAGCAGCAAGCTAAGAAAATGGCAAGTACATCTTCTCATGATAATGCTAAACTCTCTCAACCACCTTTGTTCTTCAAGATTTTTCTACCAGATAGTCAGATTTTGGTATGTCATTCAATTCTTTGTTTCATATCTTAATTTCTTTGCTTTATTTTCCCTTTCATTTAATGGGTTGTTGATTTCAGACTAGAGTATGTATAGGCCCTCCCTGTTTGGTACAAAATGAGCTTTTTTATGAGCTTTTAGAGGTTTTACACTCATTTTAGAGTTTTGACGTGGGTGTTTGGTTAGGAGATGTTTGTAAAGGTCAAAACCAAAAAACTGTAAAATGGAAGGTATTAAGTGGTAAGTAAGGGTATAAATGTAAAATTGTACGTGGGTCATTTATAAAAAAAAATAAAACATTTATTTTGAGACAGATAAAAAAAAAGAAAGTAGTGGACCAGTTATTTTAGGACGAAGGGAGTATAATAATTTGGATTAATTACTTTAATCTGAATCTAATTATAAATTATTTAATGGGGTTCATTTTTGTTGTTTCGGTACAGCCTATACCCCAACATTTTATCAATAATTTTGATGGAGTCGTTTTCCAAAATATGCTCCTGCACGATTCAGAGGGAAAATTCTGGATGGTTGAGCTTGAATCCATGCACGGCCGTTTGGTTATCCACAAGGGTTGGCAAAAATTTGTCAAGGCCCATGATTTAAAATTTGGAAATTTGTTGCTTTTTAAATACAGTCATGGATTTGTATTTCATGTTAAGATTTTTCGGAATGACTGTTGTTTAGCTACTTGTCTTACCAATACGCAGCGTATTGCCATTCACACCTCCTCAAGTAATCCTCCTAACTTTGCCTTTATTTATGGAAAAATTGTAAAAAATAAGTTAATCTTTATCCGATCTTCTCAAATTAAGTCAACCTTTAGATTAACTCAAAATAAGTCAACTTATCACACATATCCGCTCAAATTAAGTTTTTTCACTAATTGATTGGTAGAGAAAGTTAAACATTTCAACACAAAATTAAAGCGGTGCATTGACATGTTGTTGTTTATATGGTTTTCCATTGAAAATGTTAATTTAATCAACAAATAATTAGTGAAAAAACTTAATTTGAGAAAACATGTATATTAGGTTGACTTATTTTGAGTTAATCAAAAGGTTGACTTAATTTGAGAAGATCGGCTAAAGGTTGACTTATTTTTTACAATTTTTCCTTATTTATTTATTTTGTAATTTTCAAAAGTCACATGTTTAAACACAACCAATTATTTTGCATGTTTTTTATAGAAAAATTTAAGGATATAAATGAGCAAATTAACCATAACAATTTTAAGACAAGTAACATATGATCTTATTCTTGCTTGTATAAAAAAAATTATTTCGGTTAATTTGTTTATTTACGCCATTAAAACTCTCCCTTAAAAAGAGTGCCAAAATAAATTGTTGCGTTTAATTTGAATGAGATGAAGTATATATATCTTACAGACTTACATTTCATTATAAAAAACAATGTAAAATACATATTAAAAAGATATACATTTAGACGAATCAAACAAATTTCATATGAATATGTTATTTTTAATGTATAATGAAAATTGTGAAAAATACATATTAAAAAAATACACACTAAAATTTTTCATTAACATAAAGTACAAAGGGGAGTATTATTCTTGTTATTATTTATTTATTTATTTATTTATTTCAAGTTCTATGACAAAAATTCTATAATTAATTTATCTGCCTGAAAAACAATTAATTAAACAGGTCCAACAGAAGGAGAAATTTTGAAGTTTAGCAAGATTTTTGGCGTAAAAATGGGTAAATGCTTGGTGAGTATTACAGTAGATTATCTGAATTATAATTATATAATCATGAAATTATAATTATATAATATGATGTAAAAATTAAATGAAAATGTGAATGTAATATGTGTTATGTATTATGGTGATTTGAACTGTAGAAACTGCCGTCACATGTGTGGCGTAGATGTGAATTTGAAGCAGAAGAACAAATAGTGCTGAGAACAGAGAAAGAAGGGGAGGCTTGCATAGTCGAAATTCAAGAAGATGGGGGGAATTTTTACTTAGGAAGTGGTCAAGTGTTAAACAAATTCTGGAACAAGATTAATGTGCAACCAAAAGATAAGTGTGAATTCGCTGTTCATGTTACTAATGATTGGAAGGTCAAAGAAATTGTAATAGTAAATGTTTCTAGGTTTACTACTTTTGTTTGGTGACTAACATTTTGGATATCTTTCTCTTCAAATATGTAGCGCCTGTCTTGAATTTTCTGTTCTAATCTCTGATCTAATTTAATTTAAATTTTTTTATTTTGATCTATTTTTGATGGTAGTTATTTTTATAATTATAATTTTTCTAATTTGCTTTAAACTTTTCTGATTTAATTTGAATTTTCTGAAATGATCCTCTTTTTTTTTTTTTTTTTTTTTTTTTTTTTTTTGTATTTTGTAAATATCCATGTATCATCTTCAAGTGGGAAAATTTGAATTTCATTTTGGATTGTTGGTGCGTGACACACAAATATTTTTATTTCCTTTATTTAATACATTCATTTCCAAATAGTCATAGTCTAGCTAGTAATTTAGCACAAAGAATAAAACAAGTATAGAGATAATAGATCACCTTGTCTAATGAAATTAATAAGATGGGAGTTAGTTTAATAAAGTTTTTTTTTTTTTTTTTATAGGATAATGTGTGGGATACTAGACCTTAGAACCGGCTCTACTGCAGGTCACCCGGGCTAATTTTAGCCAACACACGCATCTGTAAAGGGGATAATAAGGAATCATCGCAAATGTGTGCGGTGAGAATCGAACCAGGACCCCGTGCCTGGAATTCTGAAGCCTTAACAACTGGGCTATGACTTCACCCTCTACTTAATAGCACAAGAAAAAGTTGTAGAAATACTCCCTCCGTTCCCAATTATTTGTCTTGTTTGGAATCTTACACTATTCATAAGATGAGAGAATCTTCTAAATTACTCTCAACATATAAAACATAATATAATCATGTATGGTCTTGTTTGCTTGATTCGTCTCAATGAGTATGTTATTAATATCCAATTATTATCATTTTTACACGTATACAACAAAAGATATTTACAGTCGAACAAGTATATTGGCATATGTGCAGAGTCAAATAGGACAAACAAATGGGAACGGAGAGAGTACATTTTAATCGAGTCTAACCATTTATTCCTAAAGCCTAATTAAGAGAGTGTTGTGAATTTGTATAATCCTTCTAATATGTCGTATGCTGTTTCCATATTAAGTTTTATAGCTATCCTACCATTTTCCCCTTCATTTTTGAAAGGAATGAAATTTCATGGGCTAATGGGATATTATCATGAATAATTTACCTCTGTTTTTGATACCATTTAATTATGATGTAATTGGAAAAGAGATACATTTTTAGTAGCCAATATAATTATAGGCTGAAAATAGAATGAACAAACACCAAGTCTCCCTTTAGACCCAATAGTATGAGAGTATAATTTTAAATTATAATTTTTAATAAAATTAACTAGTTTTGTAAAAAGGTGAAAGATTTATAATAAAAGTTACACTTTTTAGTTTAAAGTTATATCAAATGGTCAAATCATCTTACAAGAAATGTTAATGAATAAAATATACAGAGTATTAAAAAAAATTAAGTTTCTTTAATTTGGTTATTTCCATTATGAGTAAAATTGTTAAAGTATCCTTCTAATTTTGGAGTTTCATGGCACTCATACTACAAATCATCCCTTGATAGTGTTGAGACCAAGTGTACTCTTGCATGAGTTGCATCCTAAGATACATTAATACAGGTAGGGAAACAGGTTCTGGTAAGAAATAAGTACGAAATATATTGATTTGAAATTTATAAGATACAGATACGTCATATAGTGAGATAGATATGATTGAATACTTTAAAAATTATGAAATTTTTTATTAATTTTTTAATATCATTTGGAATGTTTTGATTTAATTAGGATTAAAATATAAGAAAATCCTTTAAAAACATATAAAAACATGAAAAATGGGTAAATTATTGTAAACCATGTCAAAAAATAATGTTAAATTGGGTAATATATTGGGTATCCTAGAAATATCGCTATCCGATACGATTATATGAATACTACTACCTTAACGAAGTATTCGTGCTACCTAGCTTACATCATTCTCCTTTCGAAATCTCACAACATAACTATGATATATTTGCCTAAAACATAAATGCTATAAAATATTTTTAGTTGTGGATGAAGTTGCAAGACGAATCACGTCACAATCTGGAGTTGAACCGCTTTTTTTAACACGTGACCCACTAAAATCCTTTAATGTTGTGGGATGGTTTGGTTGTGGACTGCCTTTGCTTGGTTTCAATTTTGGATTTGGGGTTAGGCAGTGGAGGGTATTGGAGTATGATGTTTTCCATTGTATTGTTTTAGTTACTGTATTTTTATACTGCGTTTTGGGATGCTCTCAGCATAAAAAAAAAGTGATGGAGGGACATGCTCACTTCTCTTGTGACATGAGTCACCAGCAGACACGAGTCCGTACTGGTGTCCTTTAATTATATACCTAAAATTTGTATTTGGCAAATTTCTTAGTTATAATAAAATAAAAAGTAATACAAAATTACCAAAATTTATAACATTTTAAGATCTATAAGTATGTACCCATTTTACTATATTTTACTTCACATCTTTATTTCTCCCTACCAACAATTTCTCTATTTTTCCAAAAGAAATTGAATTTTTTTTGTTATAAATAGGTAAAAGAAGAAAAAAATTTGGAAAAAATAAAATGAATTTCCTAATTTTTATTGAGTGCAAAAATATTTATTTTAGTTCATCAAAAACCCCCACTATATTAACACTGACAATGGTGCGCAATACCACCCAAAGAAGTAGTGCTTCACTAACTCGCAATAACAAGAAGTCTGATCTTTGTTACATTGTGAAGAAGAAGCTCTCATCACATGTTATATGGAGCATTGTACATATCAAACAATGAGCATAAACCAAAAGTCATCAGAATTGTGGAGAAAGATTGTAGTCTGATATAAGGTGGCACATGCAAAGAGAAAATTCAAACTCCTAGAAAGAAATCAGAATACGATGCAAATACAATGAAATAGAATGTGTGAAGTTGTGACAAAGTGGGTTAGAACAGATGAAGAAGCTGGCCTAGCCAAGCAGTGCGACGAGGCCATCAAAAACGTCATTGAAGTTGCTTACACCATAATCTATCATCAAGAAGGTAAAAACTAACTTTCCCTATAAACACACTTGGGGTATCTTGTGTGTGTATCCAAAATGGAAACAAAAGGTTAAACGGTTTACGGTATTAAATAAGAAAAATAAAAACGTACCCAGTATTAGTGGTAAGGATAGTGATAGTAGCGAAAAAAGGGTAAGAGTAGATGATAATTTAGAAGTTGAGGACATCGACTCGGTTGCAAATATCTCAGGCAAGAGTGTTCCAAAGTTCTTCACCACTAATTGATGTAGCAAGTAAAAACAAAGTAAAATATACTTGAGGAGGATAAATTAAATACAACCTTATTTAGAAAGTTACTTAGTTTTGTATTTCAATTTTTCTTAATCAAATTTTGTACTTCGTGCCTCCATAACATATATATTAAGTGCAATGATTCAACTTATCGTTGCAGTTAATATATTAGGGAGGATATAACATTGGACTACAAATATAAAAACTTAATTAACTTGATTTCACCCAATTAACTACTCTCTTTATGTGATAGGAAGAATGCTATAGCATTTAGGAGAATAATAGTTGTTTTTAATTTTCCCTGTGGTAAAATGTACAACGTGTGAATTGGATGTTTCTTCTATGGTCGTCGAAAAAACGACCATTGAAGTCAAAATAATCTAAACCATCAATCTTGGTAATTAGATTTGGCTTTTTAAATAAAAATAAAATTTTGTAAATAATTTTTTTGTAATATTAATTCATTTTAATTTTTTTGGATTTATATAAATTAATTTCATATTTTTAATTCAATTTTTAAATTATCAAAATCTAATATTAATTTAGGTAAATCCATAAAATATAAAAATGAATTAATATTACAAAAAAAATTATTTTAAAGTTTATATTTTTACTTAAAATAAAAGTCAAATCTAGTTACCAAAATCAACTTAATTAACATAGTAAATCAACGGCCTAGATTTACTTGACTTCGGTGGTCGTTTTTTCGACGACAATAGAAGAATTTTCAATGAAAATTTGATGAACAGACTATTATGGTAGAGTACAGCTAACGACAGAGTAGCAGTTTTAATTTGTACTCTTAATTACTTGTTACATTCTCTCTAACACAATTTTTTAAGAGAAATATATGAAGTGATAAAAACCCTTTAAAATTGAAAGTATTTATGAAGACAATAGCAAAAATGGGGTAAAATAAATTGAATAAAGAGGGTAAATAATAAAAATAAGGCTAGAATAAGTAAAAATTAAGTAAACGCTACATATAAAAAATGAAAATATAACAAATAAATTAAGACAACCAAATAAGGCAAATACAGCAATTAAAGAATGGGAAATGCCCAGTTTCTCAAAAAACCAGTATCTCAAAATACATCCAATGACATTTTTGTAATTTTGTTAAAAATATATTACCAAAACACCCCCTATTTAGTTGGTGCTTGGATCTCTACCCCTAAAATTTATCAAAATTAGCTCAAAATGCCACTTTGAAATACTCCCTCCGTTTTTTTTTTAAAATTTATTCACTTTACTTTTCACCTTTGCCGAGACAAAACTTTGAAGATTAATATGTCTAATTGAATGTTTGTAAAAATTATAAAAATTAGATATTAAAAACTACACATTAAAACGAATCCAACAAAACTCCACGTGACTATGTTTTATCTTAGTATAAATCACAAACGATAGTGAAAATATATATACTTTGTGAATAGTGACAAGGTCAAACTAGATAACCTAACAAAATGAAAATAGTACAATTTTATATCTAAACTTGAGGAACCTGATACTCCAAATACCGGACACGAGAGTATTGGATTATTAACATGTGTAGTGCATTGAATCTTTTTCCAACTTCTCAGTTTATACTCCGTACTATTTATCTCTCTACTCTATTCTATCCATTGTTGAATACAGTAGTATACTACTATACTACACCCTTTGAATTAAATTTCGAAATTTCATTAATTTAATTATCTGAGCTAAATTGCAAATCCAGTTGGGTTCAAATGGCAAGTACATCTTCTCATGATGCTGAGGTCTCTCAACGACCCTCCTTCTTCAAGATCTTTCTACCAGAGCATAACTCACATAAATTGGTCTGTCTTTCTTTCTTTCTTTGATTTTAATCATAGCTTTGCTTTTTTTTTTTTCCTTTTTTTTTTTTGCTAATTTCATGGTTGTTAGAAAAATATTCAAATTAATTATTTTATTTTTATTTTTATTTCTGTGTTTGAGCTTGTTATGTCTTTCATCAGGGGTTCTTTAAAGTGGATACTAATGACTTAATGAGCTTAAACTCATGGACTGCTGTTAACAGACACTTATTTTTGGGGTATTTTGGTTTGTCTTTTATCAAGGGTATTTTAGGAATACAAAAAATTGTTACTACACTAAAATTTTGAAATCGATGCTAAAATTACATGATTTTCAGTGTAATAAATGCTTATTTTTAGTTAATTATTAAAGTTATTAGGTCACTAAGTCATTAGGGTTAGAGAAATTTTTTTGTAAAAAGTTAATGTTTCAATGCATTTTTAATCAATGAAAAATCATAATTGAAAGCATTGACAATCCTTAGAATTAGCCAATCATTTCCTTGTATGGAAAATGATTAATCGCACTACATAGCATTTTCTATAAGTAAATAAGAGCAAGTTAAACATATTAATTTGAGAAAAAAAAATGGGACATTGCTATACCTATTCGGTGGGTAGTCTATCTACTGCTAATAGAGACATTAAAATATTATTTAACTTATGAGTTGGATTTCACTGCTAACATTAATCACATCACTATTAGTTTTGGGTAGTCAACCTGGTAGGTAGATAAAGTTTTTTCCAATCAGGCTCAATATTAATGTTTGTTTACTTGTTGTGAGGGAGAAACCGAGAAAGTCAAGTCTTGCTCTCGGAAAGTTTATGTTTTTTTTTTTTTTTTAATGTGAGAAAGTTTATGTTGTTGATTTTAAGTAATGGACATTTGATAGTTAATTTTGGAATGGACTTGGTTTGCTTAGCTTTTTAATTGGAGTCAAGATCTTCTTCATTTATTACAAGACATGGAGAGTCTATTACAGAGGGGGAAAATAGATAGTTTTTTGAATTTTATTTTAATCTTAATAAAGGATAGGATCCTATCACCTTAATTGTTGTTGCTTACTACTTTTTGGGCTTTTAATTAAAACCTTAATTTAGGGCATGTTTACTCTAGCTTATACAGATGAATTGAATTGAACTAAATTATGTTGAACTGAACTGAATACAACTGAAAGTAATATTTTATAAGAAAAGGAAATTGAGAGGTGAACTTAACTGGATTGAAATGAACTGAATTAAATTTAAGCTGAATTAAACAGGCTCTTAAACAGATACTATAAAAATCAACTAAGATATTTTTTTTTTCTAGACTAGAATAGGGTCCACAATTGATGAATTTATATATACTCGTAGTATGAGAATTTTGAGTGTGCCATACCGCCCATAGTCCCATACTCCCATACTCCAATACAGCTTATTGAGGCTCGGTGACAATCATTTGGGCTCAATTAATCTCCAGTTAATTAACTGAGATATGTAATTACAGTAATTTGTACAGATGCGCGTGGTATTGTAGTTAGAGTACGCTAGTTGGATCTATCCACAATGGTCTAGCTTATAACTATTTGATATATTTTTTTCGTATGGATAAGCATATATACGCGGTTAAAGTTTCGTCAAAGTAGACAATAAGATCAGATAAAATTAGATCTGAAAAAATAAGTAAAGATTAGATCAGCAAATATCAGGTGAATCAAATATAGCATTAGTTTCTGAATGGTTGTCACTTTAATATAATTGTTATTACTTTGATTATGGTGTGATATTATTGTGTTTTCCTAAATTGTTTTCATTAATATAAATGGATTAATTATCTCTATTATATAAGCCAAGGGGGAGCCATTGTGTTCCCCCTCGAAAAGACCATATTACCCCCTCAAACTTTTTAAAATCTCAATTTGTATCACTCATAATTATTAAGGAAAATTATTGTAATTTATAAACTTTTTTAAATAATAAATAAATATTTTCTTTTGTTTATTGTTGTGGGATAACCGTATAAAAAGGGAAAAGTTTATTTTTTATTATATGACTGAGTGTGAATTTAACAGATTTTTCAATTTTTTGAACAAATAACCTTTATTTTTTTGTTTGTTTAGACATATTAATAGATGTATTTAAAATACCATCGCACGCAAAGCGTGCAAAGAAGGCTAGTGTTATATAGTTAAAGTAGGTACGTAGTTATATTAATGCGTTCATATTGGTATTTTTTACAGCCTATACCCCAAAATTTCATCAAGAATCTTGATGGATCCATTTACAAAAAGACGTTCCTGCAAAATTCAGAGGGAAAATTCTGGATGGTTGAGCTTGAAACTACTCAAGGCCATTTGATGATAAACAATGGTTGGCAAGAATTTGTACAAGCCCATGATTTGAAAACTGGAAATTTCTTACTTTTTAAATACAACGGTGAATTTGTATTTAATGTTGAGATTTTTGGGCTTGATTGTTGTGTTGAGAAGGAGTATGCTGCCACCACAAAACGTAATCTTCTAGCTTTATTATTATTATTTTTTAAAAAATTATTTCAAAAAAAAATGATGTATTTATATAACTTAATTAATCCATCTGCCTGAACAACAATTACGCAGGTCCAATATCTAGCGGAATATCACAGCCGAAGGCAAGTATTCTGCAATTTACAAAGGCTTTTGGCAAAATATTGCGTGATTCCATGGTGAGTAATGTATGAGATATCTGACTATCAACGATACTACCTCTGTTTCTTTTTAAATCTAATACTATTAAAATTGTCTAATCATGACGTTTAAAAAGAAACGAATGTAGTATTTTATTGATATAAATCTAATTGTAATTTAAATACAATACTCCCTCTGTAACATATTAATGGTAACAAGTTATTTTATACGTATTTTAAAGTAAAAATTTAAGGGTGCAGATGAACAAATTAATTACGGTAATATATATATATTTTTTAAATTAAAGCAACCACCACATTAGTCATCTCTCTCCTCAAGAAAAACCACAACCATCATCTTTCCCTCTTCTCTCTCTTCCATAAGAACAACCACGCCGCCATCCCCCCTCATAGCCATGCCACCGCGCCGTCGTCCCCCCTACAGCAGTGCCGCCGCCGTGTCATATCCTCTCATCTCTCTCTCTCTCTCTCTTCCCCTTCATGGGTTTTTGTGTTATTTCAGGTGGGGTGGTTAGGGTTGTGTCGTGGGGTGGTTGTGGGCTGGGTGGTGGGTTGTGTGGTGTGGGTGGTGTTAGGGTTTCGTGGTGTAGGTGGGTGGAGTGTGTGGTGTTAGGTTTTGTTGTGTGGATGGGGTGGAGTGTGGTCATGGGCTGGGTGGTGTGAGTGTGGAGTGTTAGGGTTTTGTGTTGTGGGTGTGGTGGAGTGTGGGCGGTGTGAGGGTGGTCGTGGGCTGGGTGGTGTGAGGGTGGAGTGTTAGGGTTTCGTGTTGTGGGTGGGGTGGAGTGTGGTCGTGGGCTGGTGGAGTGTGGTCGTGGCTGTGGCCATGGGTTAGGGTTTCGTGGTGTGGGTGGGGTGGAGTGTGGGTGGTGTGAGGGTGGTTGTGGGTTAGGGTTCCATGTTGTGAGGGTGATTGTGGATTTATGTGAGGTGGTTTGTGTGGTGAGTTAGGTTTTTTGGTGGTGAGTGGGTGAGGATGGGTAAATATAATCAAAGGTGAAGAGGGTTTTGAAGGAATGGTGATTCTCTTGTATGAGGTTGGGAATGTTGGTAGAGGGAAATTGGGGAATGAAGGGGATAAACGGAATGATTAATATGGTATAACAAACATAAACAAAGGGAACCGAGGTTGCTAATTCACTTTCCTGTTACTGAAACCCTCATACCAAACATAAACAAGTAAAATTGAGATCATAAGTTACTAATCTTAAAGTTATTTTTGATCAATTTATTTGTTTGCATCATTCAATTACTTTCTTAAAGTGCGTGCAAAATGATTTGTTTCTATTAATATGTTACGGAGGAAGTGTATAAAATAACATGTCAATGTAATTTGTGTTATGATAATGTTTTTTATTTACAGAAATTACCAGTATACGTGGGGCGTAGATGTAAAATAGAATCACAAGACCAAACGGTGTTGCGAACAATGAAAGGAGGAGAGTCGTGTAGTGTGACATTGGAGGAAATTGGTGGGAATTATTACATTGGAGGTAAGGAATTAAAGAATTTTTGGAAGAAGATTAATGTGGAACCAAGAGATAGGTGTAAATTCTATGTGCATCTTACAACTCATGGGAAGGTCAAAGAAATTGTAATAGCAAATGTTACAAGATTTGTTGCTATAGCTATGTAAACTAACTTGGAAACCTTCAGTATTACAAACAATTCGAATTAATCTTCTTTCAAGGTTTTTTTTTTTAATTCTCCACCTCCTAACTATTAACTCCAAAATTTATAGTTACACAATTTTCTTTATATGATCACTAGGTTAGTCTTGTGCGATGCACGATTTATTTAGTTTGTTCTTGCAAGAAAATGTTATCCATTAATTCAATGAAGAATGTAGTCATATTCTCATTAAATTGGTAAGGAAATATTTATTAATTAGTCTTGAAACTTGGGAGAATTAAAATTGTGTTATAGGGACTAATCCCACTTGTAATGGGATTAGTCCTATAACAAATTGGAAGGAAAGTGATGATGTCAGCATTAGTTTTGGAGGGAAAAATTTTTAATGCGAATTTGACATGTGGCTTGTGGTGACATCGATTAGCCTATTATGTTTTTGTATATAGTTATAGCACTAGTAAAAAAATTCATATTTGTAACTCTTCATTTGGATCGTGCGTAAGGAGGCACGATCCAAAAAATAGCTATTTGTATCATGCATTCTTAGGCACGATCAAAATAACTTATATTTGGATCGTGCCTAAGAATGCACGATACAAATAATAAGTTATTTGGATCGTGCCTAAAACGCACGATCCAAATAATAGTTATTTGGATCGTGCCTAAAAACGCATGATCCAAATAACAATTATTTGGATCGTGCGTTTTTAGGCACGATCCAAATGAACTGAATATTTACATAGAAGGCTTATTTGTAACGCGTTGAAGATGCACGATCCTAATAAAAAAACCTATATTCCCCCTCATTTTTTTCAATTCAAAACCAGAACTAGCCAAAAAAATTTCACGACGAATTTCACCACTGCCAAAAACTAACGCACCATTGCCAACGCACCCACAACCACCACTGCCAACGCACCCACTGCCACCACTACCAACGCACCCACTGCAACCACCACGACGAATTTCACCACCCGCAGAGCCGACAAAGACCTGCTGAGCCGACTTCGAAGACTGGACCTGCACGTGCTGATTCTTCTCCCCCAACCTGTTGCCGCCTGCTTCCACCTTCGTCTGCCGCCTGCTGCCGCCTGAGCTGACGGTGGTTCTGCCGCCTGTTGCAAGGCTGCAAGGTGATGTTAGATTTATTTAATTTTTTTTGGTATTTCTTTTTAAATAAGTTTTTATTGTTGTTAATTGTTCAATTAGTTTTAATCTCTTTGTTTTTATTGTAAAATTATGATTCAATTTTGGTGGAATATACTTTTGATATACTCTTAAATTGTTTTTTGTATGAAAAATCAACATTAGTAGTTCATGCCCACAAGGTGTTTGTCAAAATGCTCGAATGATATTTAGTATATTATTAGCTAATTCTGTTTTTTTATTTCTTTTAAATAAGTTTTTATTGTTGTTAATTGTTCAATTAGTTTTAATCTCTTTGTTTTTATTGTTGAATTATGATTCAATTTTGGTGGAAAATGCTTTTGATATACTCTTATTGTGTTGTATGTATGTAAAATCAACATTAGTAGTTCATGTCCACAAGGTGTTTGTCAAAATGCTTGAATGGTAATTACTATATTATTAGCTACTTTTTTATGGTTATAAAAACAATTTAGAAGAGTGGACTTTATAGTGTGTAACTTAGCTTGTTTTAACAAATTGTATGCCAAGATTAGTTTTCAAATTTTATCTTCAATTCTTTTTAAGTGTGCTATGGTTAACTTGTAAAAAATTTTGAACTATTTTATTTGATATTTTGGTACAAATTAAAACTGAGTTCTTTCCTCTTCAATGGTAATTAATGTAAATGTAATTGTACATGAATTGATAATAAGTTTTTATTGTTAATTATTCAATTAGTTTCAATGTTTTGTTGCAAAATTGTTGATTTATGGTTCAATTTTGGTCTAAAATACTTTTGATATACTTTTATTGTGTTGTTTGAATGGAAAACAACATTACCAGTTCATGCCCACAAAGTGTTTGTCAAAATGCTTGAATGCTAATTAGTAAATTATTAATTAACTACTTTTTTATGAGTATAAAAACACTTTAGAAAATATTATTTTATAGTGTATAGTTTAGTTTGTTTTTACATATTCTATGCCAAGTTTAGTTTTCTGATTTTACCTCATTGAGAGCATAATGAAGAGTCAATATTTGCCTAACATGATGTCAATAAAAGAGCTACGTTTTACATCCATATATTAAATTAAACCATAGAAATGAGCTCCTATTACATGTGATCTCTTTTTTAGAAATATTTTCTTAATCCTTTCTTCCTTTTAATGATAAAATAATTGAAAAGAACTCAATTCTTAATTAAAACGATAACTAAACAAATTATCCAAATTAATTAGGTTTTGTTTTGCTAGAATTGCATGATTGATTGTAATTTTATTTTTGCAGATTTCCTTTCATAAATCTGTTCTTCATTTTGGGTTGTTCGTGTAATTGACCATAAGGTATGAATTTTGGTGTTTTTACTCATCCTTCTTAATTTTCTATGAGACGTGGATTATTATTCTTTTATTTTGTGATTGAAAAGAAATGTTGAAAAAGCTGTTCATATTTTCAAGTTATTTTATTGCATTATCATAAGCCTAGATATCCTTTCAAGACTTATTCACTAGGAATTGTAGGGAAGCAATTGTCACCAGAATAACGATAGGGAGATCTTACCGAATTTTTATTAGAACCAAAAAGTTGTTGAATATTTGCTAGTGTGGTTACATGTGCAAGGGCGGCTTAGGTTCGAGTGATAACACAACAAGAAAATCTCGTTCGCCCGACCGATTTTACCGACCGCATGTTTCTTAGTCGGAAAATACCGACCGTCCCCGACTGGACACAGTCGTTAAATTTTTTCCGACCTTTAATACGGTCGAAAAAAATTTTCCGACCGACGAGACGGTCGGTATCGGTCAGTGAATTCCGGCCATCTTGTTGCGGTCGGGATTTTACCGACCGATACCGACCGTCTCGTCGGTCGAAAAATTTTCGAGTTATTTTAAAATCAGAGTCGTGATTTTAAACCCCAAAACATTCGAAAATCTCTCACTCGATCTCTCTCTCTCCAAACGTTCGAAAACCCGACGACCCAAACCCTAACTCTCTCTCTCACCTCCGGCCACCTCCGGCCACCAAACGGCCGCCGCACCTCCGGCCGCTCTCTTTCTCCTTCTCTTTCTTTCTTTCTTTCTTCTTCTCTTTCTTTCTTTCTCCTTCTCTTTCTTTCTCCTGCGTTCTGTTCTCCGCCTCCGCTGCCGGTCCTCTTGTGCCGCCGCCGTCCCTCCTGTGCCGCCGCCGGCCTCCTCTGCTTGTGGTTAGGGTTTTATATTTTTTTTTGTTTTTTAATTTATTGAATTGTGTGTATTTGTATGTATGTGTATGTATATGTAGGTATGTGTATGTAAATGTATGTATGTGTATGTATATGTATTATGTATGTATGTGAATTAATTTTTTTTGTTTTTGAATTTATTGAATTATGTGTATTTGTATGTATATGTATTATGTATGTGTGTGATTTTTTTTGTTTTTGAATTTATTGAATTATGTGTATGTGTATGTGTATGTATTATGTATGTATTTGTATGTATTATTTATGTATTGTTTTACTTTGAATTTATTAAAGTTTTATTGATTTTTTGTCCAAAAATTTCTATGCATATGTATTTATTAATGTATTTGTATGTATGTTAATGTATTATGTATTTGTATGTATGTCTATGTATGATTGTTGGTTGAAAGTTGAGTTGTATTTATTTTCAAATACAAAATTGCCTTTGTATTTGATTTATTATGAATCTTTGTAATTGTTTTGAATGAATACAATTAAAATAGAACTAAATATGACTTAAATATATATATACATGTGCATTAGATAAGAAAGCTTTAAGAAGAATTAAGAAAGGATAAAATAAGATAGGAGTGAAGACATTGAAGGATGTTTGAATGCTTTGAACTGATATTTGTTAATGGCTTAGAATAGGCATAATCGAAATGAAAAGGAAGGAGCGTGATTGGATGTACAAGAGACACGATAAGGACCACAAACTTCGGGATGAGTTCATCCAAGGTGTGAATGAGTTTGTTGCGTTCTCTCAGCAGCACCCCGAGCTTAATGATAGGGACAAGATAAGATGTCCGTGTGTTCGGTGTAAAAACTTGAATTACTTGGATGTGCCCAACGTAAAGGTACATTTGTATAAGAAGGGGTTCATTCCGAACTACTATGAATGGTTATGTCACGGTGAAAGGGTGAGCATAGAGTCAACCTCGTCTCCTAATCATCCGAATCCTTACCGGGAAATGGTTGTCGATGCTTTTGGGAACAACGTGGACCCACCATTCCTTGAGGAGGCAACTTCGGCTGAAGAAGAACTAAATGCGGAAGCGAAGATGTTCTTCGGCTTGCTCAAGGCAGCCGAGCAGCCTTTGTATGATGGTAGCAACATCTCTGTGTTGGAGATGGCTTCTAGAATGATCAATTTAAAGTCTGAGTACAACTTGCCACTCAGGTGCGTAGATGGTATTGGGTCATTGGTGAACGATGCGCTCCCCACCACCCAAAAAACTAAGTGTAGCACCTATTACGACACAACGAAGGTACTCAAGGGATTAGAGCTTCCTCACGAGAAGATACACGCATGCCCGAATGGATGTATGCTATTTTGGAAGGACGATGCTGAGCTTGATAAGTGTCGTCATTGCGGGTCGAATCGGTTCAAGAAGACTTCGAATGACAATTTGGTTCCAGTAAGTTTTCTGGTCTACTTCCCAATAACACCACGATTGCAAAGGATGTTTGCTACTAGGAACATTGCTAAGGCTATGACATGGCATTCTGAAAATCATGGAGGGCAAGGGAACATGGCTCACCCAAGTGACAGTGAAGCATGGAAGCACTTCGACAGGACCTTTAAGGACTTTGCGTCCGAGCCTCGAAATGTTAGAGTGGGGTTGTGCACTGATGGTTTTTCCGTTTTTGGGAAGTTTGGAAAGCAATACTCTTGTTGGCCTATTTTAACTACACCTTACAACATGTCACCGTCCATGTGCATGAAAAAACCTTTCATTTTCCTTTCCTTGCTTATCCCTGGGCCAAAATCCGAAGAACAATTTGGATGTCTACATGCAACCTTTAATTGATGAGTTGAAGCATCTATGGTTGGCTGGATCCTTGACTTACGACATCTCAAAGAAGCAGAATTTCAATCTTCGCGCAGCCTTGTTGTGGACTATCAGTGACTTTCCAGCATATAGTATGTTGTCAGGTTGGAACACGTTCGGTAAAAAGGCGTGTCCATATTGCATGGAGAAAAGCAAAGCCTTTTGGCTACAACATGGTGGCAAAGTATCATGGTTTGATTGCCATCGTCAGTTTTTAGATTCCGACCACTCCTTCCGAAAGAATAAGATAGCTTTTTGTAAGAACAGAGTTGAAAATGACTCGGCTCCTCATATCATGTCAGGTGAGGAACTGTGGCAGTGTGTGAAGGACTTACCGAAAGCAACTGATGGTCCTGATGCTTTGAAGCAATTGAAGAAGAAAAAAATGGGATGGGATAAGCAATCTTGTTTGTGGGACCTGCCGTATTGGAAGGATTTGCTGCTTCGGCACACCTTAGAGGTTATGCATATTGAGAAGAACTTCTTCGAGCAGCTCATCCACACCGTCATGGCTGTGAAAGACGAAACGTCTGACACTGTAAGTGCGAGGAAAGAAATGAAGAGTGTCTGTAGGCGTCGAGAGTTGGAGCTTGTTGATGATGGTAAGGGTAATGAGCAGATGCCCAAGGCACCTTACGCACTTAACAAGGAGCAGAAGAAGGTGTTATGTGAATGGATCCGAGACTTGAGGTTTCCTGACGGGTATGCTTCGAACTTAAGCCGATGTGTTGATAAAAAAAAAATAGGCTCCATGGAATGAAGAGTCACGATTGTCATGTATTTATGGAGCGGTTATTGCCTGTTTGCCTAAGAGAGTTGCTCCCCCTTCATATTTGGAAGGCAATAACCGAAATCAGCCAATTCTTCCGTGACTTGTGTGCTCCCACTATCACTTTGAGTGAGATGGACCGCCTACATAAGAACATTGCTGAGATCTTATGTAAGTTAGAAAAAAAAATTTCCCCCGGCATTCTTTAACTCCATGGAGCACTTGCCGGTACACTTGTCACATGAAGCATATATTGGGGGTCCTGTTCAGTACAGATGGATGTACCCATTCGAATGGTGAGTTATTGTAATCGTTTATACCCCTTTACTAATTTCCTATGAAGTGACATTTACATTGCTCATGTTTTATTTACTGACAGGTACCTTAACAACTTGAAGCGTAAAGTAGGGAACAAGGCAAGGGTTGAAGGCTATATATGCAATGCATACCTGGCTGAGGAGATATCCAATTTCTGCTCACAGTATTTTCAGTCGGAGGTTGATACCAAGTCGAGGGACTTGGGTAGAAATGCATATCATGTTGTGGAAATCCAACATGGTGTCAATGTCTATGAATTGTTTAGGGAGGATTGTGGTCAACCAACAACGAGTGGTAGTAAACGTTGGTTGACAGACAAGGAGTACGTCTGAGCCCATCTGTACATCCTCGCAAATTGTGGCATATTAAGTGACTATGAAAGGTAATTTTATTAGTTTAGCTGTCTTAGATTACAAAACAATATTGCATTCCGCCTTAGCTGACTTAGATCGAACTTGCGCATTGTAATAGGCAATTTGAGGATCACATAGTGCAGTCAAATCCCCAAATAAAGAGGGAGGAAATTTGGATCAAATGCGAATCCCAATACCCAACATGGTTAAGGACACAAGTGAGGAACCCTAATCCCTTAATTCCCCAATTTTTTTAATTACATACCATCATTTTATTTAATGACTCACTCAACAAATCTAGGTACTTCGGACACAGTTTGCTGATGACGTCACACGAGCTCTCGCGATGGGTCCCTCGAAAGAAGTGATAACTTGGAATCAATTCTACGTCAATGGGTACAATTTCCACACACAAAGCTATGGTAGGAACAAGTCAACCATGAATTATGCAGTGTGTGTTGAGAGTCAAGAAGGGGGTGACTACTTAGGCACCTTGGAAGAGGTGTTACAATTATCTTACCACGAGAGTGACGCAGAGTACAAAACAATATTGTTCAACTGCAGTTGGTTTGATTGTGACAAGGGCATGAACATTCATGACAATGTCCAACTCAACCTACGTTTACCTTACCTCCACCACCACAGTTGGGGTTACCTCCGATACCACAGCTTCGGCCTCGGCCATATGTGTCTCACGCTGCTATGTCTCAGCCTACGTCGCTGCCTGAGCCTACTCCTACGTCTGAGCTCACTCCTTTGTCTCAGCCTACTCCATCCTCGCTGCCTCAGGTCACTCCTTTGTCTCACTCTACTCCTCCGCATGAGACTACTCCGACTCGAGAACCCGAGAGACAAACTGGTGAGGTTGAGGGTGGAGACAAGGATCAGGGAGAAGCTTCTACATCCACAGCTGGGGTTCGAGAATTGGATCCCGATGGCCTATGGTGAGTTTTTGTGTTATTTTTTAATGTTTTCACTATTGAAATTAAGTTGTATTCATATGTTTAATCTTACAATGTTTTGTGTGCAAGGTTTGACAAGGGCGCTGTTGTTCGATCAATAACACACGTCATCAAGTCCTACTTCCATCAGCCTTGGAAGAACTACACTGAGGTAGATCAGGCGACCAAGGTACATTGGTGGAACATGTGGAAGGTCAGTAAGACAAATTATGTAATTTGATACAATATTTTTTTAAATATAATCTCTTACATTAACATATTTGATTGTCGTTGGTCTAATGCAGAAACAGTACACTTGGAGGCCTGAGCTCGAGGGCACTGTGCGGGATGCGTATGATACCAAGGCTGGATTACGGCTGAAGGACATATTCAATGACACAGTGCACAAGCGGAAAGACCGACCAAATTGGCTTGGTGATGACATGTACCAGGCAATGAAGGGTAGGCTCGATGACAAGCTATTCAAGGAAAGGTCGGCTCGAGCGAAGGCAAACAGGAGAGGCGGCGACGCTAGTGGCAAGGCCCAGGCCTCTCACTGCGCGAGATCTGTCTCCACCACTCAACGAGCTAAGCAATTGGTTAGTCTACTATCTCATTAAATTATTGTAATTAATGCTACTCAACGAGCTAAGCAATTGGTTAGTCTACTATCTCATTAAATTATTGTAGTTAATGCTCGTTCGTTAACATTTGATTATATATCCTACCCTTACGCACAATTGTTTGTGTTGACTAAGGCGAAAGGAGGGAAGCTGCCTGATGCTGCGGATCTCTTCCTTGATACTCACTTCAAGAAGCAACCAGGGAAAGATCCGGTTCCGATTAGTCATAAGGCCAAGGAAGTGATGGTAATGCTTTCTTTTTACTATGAATTTGATTTTTAGAGCGGAATTCCGGCTTCAAAGCCGAAGAGTACGAATAGGATTGGTTTTATTATTATTTGCAATTGATGTTTAGAACGGAATTCCGGCTTTAAAGCCGAAGAGTACGAATAGGATTTTTTTTGTCTAATTATTTGCAATAGAATGTCTATAATAATGTAATGAGTTGTGAATTAACCCTTAAAACATGATCTACGTTGATCGGTGCGAAGTTGGGAATGAAAACACCAAAAAGACCCAAAAATGGCCTATTTTGCTTGTTTTTGTTCCAAAACCCTCTAAACTTTCCCGAAAACATGCAAATAAGTTATATAAAGTTTGAATGGATATTATAGGACATGAATGACACTTAAAAATACAAATTAGGTTGATCGATGCGAAGTTGGGAATGAAAACACCCAAAACGACCCAAAAATGGCCTATTTAGTTTGGTTTTGTTTCAAAACCCTCTAAACTTTCCCGAAAACATGCAAATAAGTGATAGAATGTCTATAATAATGTAATGAGTTGTGAATTAACCCTTAAAACATGATCTACGTTGATCGGTGCGAAGTTGGGAATGAAAACACCAAAACGACCCAAAAATGGCCTATTTTGCTTGTTATTGTTCCAAAACCCTCTAAACTTTCCCGAAAACATGAAAATAAGTTATATAAAGTTTGAATGGATATTATAGGACATGAATGACACTTAAAAATACAAATTAGGTTGATCGATGCGAAGTTGGGAATGAAAACACCCAAAACGACCCAAAAATGGCCTATTTAGTTTGGTTTTGTTCCAAAACCCTCTAAACTTTCCCGAAAACATGCAAATAAGTGATAGAATGTCTATAATAATGTAATGAGTTGTGAATTAACCCTTAAAACATGATCTACGTTGATCGTTGCGAAGTTGGGAATGAAAACACCCAAAACGAGCCAAAAATGGCCTATTTAGTTTGTTTTTGTTCCAAAACCCTCTAAACTTTCCCAAAAACATGCAAATAAGTGATAGAATGTCTATAATAATGTAATGAGTTGTGAATTAACCCTTAAAACATGATCTACGTTGATCGGTGCGAAGTTGGGAATGAAAACACCAAAACGACCCAAAAATGGCCTATTTTGCTTGTTTTTGTTCCAAAACCCTCTAAACTTTCCCGAAAACATGCAAATAAGTTATATAAAGTTTGAATGGATATTATAGGACATGAATGACACTTAAAAATACAAATTAGGTTGATCGATGCGAAGTTGGGAACACCCAAAACGACCCAAAAATGGCCTATTTAGTTTGGTTTTGTTCCAAAACCCTCTAAACTTTCCCGAAAACATGCAAATAAGTGATAGAATGTCTATAATAATGTAATGAGTTGTGAATTAACCCTTAAAATATGATCTACGTTGATCGTTGCGAAGTTGGGAATGAAAACACCCAAAACGAGCCAAAAATGGCCTATTTAGTTTGTCTTTGTTCCAAAACCCTCTAAACTTTCCCAAAAACATGCAAATAAGTGATAGAATGTCTATAATAATGTTATGAGTTGTGAATTAACCCTTAAAACATGATCTACTTTGATCGGTGCGAAGTTGGGAATGAAATAGTCTAAAATGGCCTATTTAGTTTTGTTCCAAACTAAATAGTCTAAAATGACAAGTGTTCTTTTATTCATAATGTCAACTTTATTGTTCTTTTATTTTGAATTGTTTGAATTAACTCCGCCCATAATTTGCAGGAACAATATAACCATAACCTTTCGGAGTCTCAGGCTAGTGGCTCGGAGATGGATCCCAACCAGGTCTTCTTTGATACGGTTGGTGGCTTCCGGAAGGGCAAGGTTCTAGGGTTCGGCAAAGACGAAGCTTCTCTCTATTGTGAGAGAACCTCGCGGCGGCACGTTGGATCTGCCTACTCTCCATCAGTTTCCGCTCAACTGGCAAAGATGACCGAACGTTTGGAGGAGTCCGAGCGTGCGAGGACGCAGTTAGAGGAGCGAGAGCGCCGTCTGGAGGAGCGAGACCGCCAACGGGAGGAGCATCAGCGTTGTCTGGAGGAGGATCAAAAGAAGCAAGCGGAGTACCTCGAGCAGATGAAGGCGCAAATGGACGCTTTCATGAGGCAATTCGGTGATTAGTCTTCCATTCACCGACGACCCCCCGACGATCGCACAGACGGTTCTGGAGCCTTCGTAGTGTAGTTGTTTGTTATATATCGGTTTATTATGGTTTACGTTTTTGGAAACTGTAATATGTATTTCAAATTTTTGTGTATTACGAATTATTTATATAAATAATATAAAATATTATTATAAAATATTATTTCGTATATTTAATATGTTTTTCATTGATAAATAATTTAATTTCTTTAATAAAGGTTTTTTGTTATTTAATGAAATGGAAAAAAAAGACATAACAATTTGAAGACGGAAAAATGGTCGGTATCCAGAAAGAAAAAACCGCGAAAAATGACAAATATTAAAATTAAAAAACCGCGAAAATTAATATACCGACCGACACACGGTCGGTAAATTATTAAGCGCCAAAAAAAAAAATGGCTAGAAGGAGCTATTTTCCGACCGCCTGGCGGTCGGTATTACCGACCGACGCCATATCGGTCGGTAATACCGACCGCCAGGCGGTCGGAAAATAGCTGCATAAAATTTTTTTTAAATTTTTTTTATTTAGTCGGTCAATGGTCGGTAAGCGGTCGGTAAAATGTTTCCGACGAATAGTCGGTCGGTGAAAATTTTTTTCCAACTAAGTACACACCGACCGCATTTTTCCGACCGAAGACGGTCGGTAAGTTTAAATACCGACCGTTAACGGTCGGTAAAAAGCGGTCGGCCGAAGCTTATTTTCTTGTTGTGTAAGGGACCCAATGACTGCAGTCATTGGTATTACTCCCTCCGTAACATATTAATGGCAACGATTTGACATAAAGTAGAGAGGAAAAATGTCAAATCGTTGTCATTAATATGTTACGGAGGGAGTACATACATTTAAATATTGTGTGCTCTATAATGTTTGGTTGATGTATACATGCACATAAGGACACTGTCGTCAAAATTGATGAATGTCTAACGGAAGAATGTTTACTTCTACACCTTTTATTGGATGAGGATTAGATAGACACTTTTTCCGTGCCACTGAAGTCTCCATCTATGTATTCTCACACCGACACCAATGTTTGGGTTACACATACTGACATTTCCGAATTTCTTAGAGGAGCGTCTTTGAATGTGTCTATCATACATGTTTACATTTTGTAAATCATCTAACCTTTGTATACGTCCAATAAATGAGCTCCTATTATGTTACGCCTCTGGTATCTTTTGTGGTTTCTGTTATAATTGTCATCTTTGAATTTTTGCAGGTGCCTAATGGAGGAATTCATCTCCTCTATGAAAGGGAGAAATGTCACCTTCTTGTGTCCTCAAAGAATTTCAGCAGCTGAATGTACTAGAAGTTTTTTTGATGCACTTAAGTATGTGAAAGAAGCTTTCCATACTGAACTGAAGATGAAGGAGGAGCATTGCAAATTTATTTTGGCACCATATAACGAAAAGTATGAGCTATTTAATTACTTAATTATTATTTTTTTTGTTTGTATGATTTGTAACTCTTACCTTTGATTGTTGTATGTGATCATTATTTTAGCAACCATTGGATTCTCATAGTCATTGATCTACGAGCTGGAGTGATGCTCCATTTTGACCCTTCCGCTCAACAATGTCCACGTGAATTGAGTTGTGCGCAAGTTTTTAAATAGTAAGTGATTTATGAGTGTTGTATTACACCGTCTTCAATCCTTATTATGTTTGTTGGCTTACAAGTGTTCAACCATTTGTTTTAGTGCATACAAACAGTATAGAGCGAAGATCAAGCCATGTGATATGCCAAACAATAACGTTGATTTCGTTGTTAAGCAAATGGAGGTATTTGGTGAACCTTTTTATTCTATTTACAATATAATATAGAAGAGGTACAAGTGCATTAACATAAATTTTTTATGTAATATTGCTAGTGTCCGCAACAAAGTGGTGGGATTGAGTGTGGCTACTACGTTATGCGGTACATGTATGAGATAGTCACCCTTTACAGAGAATGTAATGGTGATTTGGACCAGGTATGTTGAATTGGTTCTAATTTAAGCATGTTAGAGGATTTAAGAAATTTAAGCAGTTATGTTGAAATATAATAGGAACGAAAACACTCAAAAGTAGCCAAAAATTGTTATAATAAACGAATGAAGCTTAAAAACATTAAATAGGTAGAGTCATGTGCACATGGGAACGAAAACACTCAAAAGTAGCCAAAAATGTCCTGTTTCACTAGTTCTCGTTCCAAAATGCCCTTTTGTTGCCTAGAATCGTGCCAATAAGTTCTCAGTTGATCATATGAATGTTGTTGTACGCAAATGAAGCTTAGAAACATGAAATATGTTGATTAGTGTCAAAGTGGGAACAAAAACAGCCAAAAGTAACCAAAAATGATATGCTTCACTAGTTTTCGTTCCAAAATGCCCTAGTCTTGTCTAGAGTCGTGCCAATAAGTTCTAAATTGATAATATAATTGTTAATGTACATGAACGAAGCTTAGAAAGATGAAATAGGTTCATTAGTGTGGAAATGGGAACGAAAACATTCAAAAGTAGCCAAAAATGATCTGTTTCACTAGTTCTCGTTCCAAAATGCCCTAGTGTTGCCTAGAATCATGTAAATAAGTTCTAAATTGATAATAAAAATGTTATAATACATGAATGAAGCTTAAAAACATGAAATAGGTAGAGTAGTGTGCACATGGGAACGAAAACACTCAAAAGTAGCCAAAAATGTCCTGTTTCACTAGTTCTCGTTCCAAAATGCCCTTTTGTTGCCTAGAATCGTGCCAATAAGTTCTCAGTTGATCATATGAATGTTGTTGTACGAAAATGAAGCTTAGAAACATGAAATATGTTGACTAGTGTCAAAGTGGGAACGAAAACAGCCAAAAGTAACCAAAAATGACATGCTTCACCAGTACTCGTTCCAAAATGCCATAGTCTTGCCCAGAGTCGTGCCAATAAGTTCTAAATTGATAATATAATTGTTAATGTACATGAACGAAGCTTAGAAAGATGAAATAGGTTCATTAGTGTGGAAATGGGAACGAAAACATTCAAAAGTAGCCAAAAATGATCTGTTTCACTAGTTCTCGTTCCAAAATGCCCTAGTGTTGCCTAGAATCATGTAAATAAGTTCTAAATTGATAATAAAAATGTTATAATACATGAATGAAGCTTAAAAACATGAAATAGGTAGAGTAGTGTGCACATGGGAACGAAAACACTCAAAAGTAGCCAAAAATGTCCTGTTTCACTAGTTCTCGTTCCAAAATGCCCTTTTGTTGCCTAGAATCGTGCCAATAAGTTCTCAGTTGATCATATGAATGTTGTTGTACGAAAATGAAGCTTAGAAACATGAAATATGTTGATTAGTGTCAAAGTGGGAACGAAAACAGCCAAAAGTAACCAAAAATGACATGCTTCACCAGTACTCGTTCCAAAATGCCATAGTCTTGCCCAGAGTCGTGCCAATAAGTTCTAAATTGATAATATAATTGTTAATGTACATGAACGAAGCTTAGAAAGATGAAATAGGTTCATTAGTGTGGAAATGGGAACGAAAACATTCAAAAGTAGCCAAAAATGATCTGTTTCACTAGTTCTCGTTCCAAAATGCCCTAGTGTTGCCTAGAATCATGTAAATAAGTTCTAAATTGATAATAAAAATTTTATAATACATGAATGAAGCTTAAAAACATGAAATTGGTAGAGTAGTGTGCACATGGGAACGAAAACACTCAAAAGTAGCCAAAAATGTCCTGTTTCACTAGTTCTCGTTCCAAAATGCACTATTATTGCCTAGAATTGTGCCAATAAGTTCTCAGTTGCTCATATAAATGTTGTTGTACAAAAATGAAGCTTAGAAACATGAAATATGTTGATTAGTGTCAAAGTGGGAACGAAAACAACCAAAAGTAACCAAAAATGACATGCTTCACTAGTACTCGTTCCAAAATGCCCTAGTCTTACCCAGAGTCGTGCCAATAAGTTCATGTACATTAACAATTATATTATCAATTTAGAAAGATGAAATAGCTTCATTAGTGTGGAAGTGGGAACGAAAATACCCAAAAGTATCGAAAAGTGACCTTTTTCACTTGTTTTCGTTCTAAATTGCCCTAGTGTCATGCCAATAAGTTCTAAGTTGATAATAAAATTGTTATATTACATCAATGAAGCTTAAAAATTTGAATTAGGTTCATTAGTGTGGAAATGGGAACGGAAACACCCAAAATTAGTGAAAAATGACAATTTTCTCTTGTTTTTGTTCTAAATTGCCCTAGTGTCGTGCCAATAAGTTCTAAATTGATAATAAAGTTGCTATAGTACATCAAAGAAGCTTAGAGATATGAATTAGGTTCATTAGTGTGGAAATGGGAACGGAAACACCCAAAAGTAGCGAAAAATGACCGTTTTCACTTGTTTTCGTTCTAAATTGCCTAGTGTCGTGCCAATAAGTTCTAAATTGATAATAAAATTATTATAGTACATCAATGAAGCTTAGAAACATGAATTAGGTTCATTAGTATGGAAATGGGAACGGAAACACCCAAAAGTAGCGAAAAATGACCTTTTTCCTTGTTTTCGTTCTAAATTGCCTTAGTGTCGTGCCATTAAGTTCTAAATTGATAATAAAATTGTTATAGTACATCTATGAAGATTGGTTTAAATTGATTTGATTTTATTATTTTGAAGGAGTTTGTTCGAAGAAATGATCCATACACAAAAGTGGAGATGGATGAAGTACGGGAGCAATGGGCTTCGTCCCTTTATGTTGAATTAAGGATTTTATTATTGGTGGGGTTTTAAATTAATTTGTATATGTAAGTCTCTATTATTGCCTAGAGTCGTTTTTTACAGGCTACTTATTGGACCTTTCAGTAAACTGTGTTCAGTGTACTTTTTGTATGGATCGGAATTGGTGTTTGTACTACTATATATATTGTACATATTTATATATAAATATATATGATCAATTTTATTAATGAATATACTGGGTATATGATATGTATGCGTGCCTAAAGGCCGGGTTCCAAATTGCCCGAGTGTAGCCTAGAACTCTATGCAAAAGGCACAATTCGATTGTATTAAAATATTAAATATTATTTTATTTTATTATAATAAATATAATTTCTTTTTCAAAAAAATAAATATAATTTCATTTTATATTTTCCTATTTGGATCGTGCCTTTGAATGCACGATCCAAATAGTTAGTCTATTTGGATCGTGCCTTCTAAATGCACGATCCAAATAATCAACTATTTGGATCGTGCGTTTCAAAGGCACGATCCAAATAGTTGATTATTTGGATCGTGCATTTAGAAGGCATGATCCAAATAGACTAACTATTTGGATCGTGCATTCAAAGGCACGATCCAAATAAATTTGTTATTTGTAATGGCTTCATTTGTAACGCCAAATGCACGATGCTAATAGGCTAAAATGCACGATGCTAATAGAGATTTTTCCACTAGTGTAGATCTGCAAATGGGGAAAAACAAATTTCGTTTTGGATTTTTCATCGCAACTCACCAATACTTCTATTTCCTTTAATTTTTTTTTAGCAAGATTTTATTTCCTTTGACGTATTTATTATGAAGTATTTAATAGTCTAGCTAGTAATTGAGCAAAAAATAAGAATGTCCTTGGAGATAATAGATCACCTTGTCTAGTTCCCTTGGAGATAACAGAGGAAGTACATATTAGTCTAGCTAGTTCTAATGTTCCGTTATGTTTTGATTAGGGTTTTTGAACGTGGTATTACTGGGTTTCTGATGTATGTGTTCCATAAATGAACCACTCGAGGAAAAAAAAACTTCATTCTCTCTTCTCTGATTAAAAGTTCACAAAGCAGTGTCTCTTCCTCTTAATCTTTTACATATATTTGAGTTTTTTGTGAGTATCAAAACTTGTCCAGTTCTTCGTCGTATCTCAAAGACGTTTTCGGTGAACACTTTAAGTTTTGCACTAGGAGTGTTGTTATTGGAATTCTCTATTACTAACTTGTTGGTTGCAGGAATTTACAATAAAATGACCTAAGTTTGTCATCATCAAAAAGGGGGAATTTGTTGAGTCCCTCTGAGTTTTGAATGATGACAAACACTGAACATGGAACAATTGATTCTTATAGAGTTATGTAGTTGGTTAACTCCAACTAAGATCAGTTCCTATGAATGTTGTGTTATATAGATTTGTTGGTTATGCAACATGTTAAACTTGCAGGGAACAAGTTTTGTGATTCATTGTGTAAACTGGTATGGAACCAGTTATAGTGTTCCATGAGCTGTACTAAAACAACTTTGTATGCTTGCTATGCTTTTACCATGTTAATTGTGTAGTGAGTATGAGAATATTCAAGTATTGAAGTCAAGATTCAAAGATGAAGATATTCTAAGGAGACTTTCAAGACTTGGTTATACATGGAGATAGATTATGATCTTATTTTGTGAACATTAGAACTTCATGTAATGTTTGTGTGAATGCTTGATAGGCCATATAAATATTTATGTGTGAATAAAGAAGTATTATGAATATTAGAACAAGAATGTATAATATTCATAACACTACTTTGTAAGGAAACATGTCTAGGGACCAGTTACTCTTCGAGCTGATGTCAGTTTTCGAATAATAGGTATTTTGTCCCACGTTTTGCGAATGGGATTTAGAGTTTAAAATTAGAAGACAGCAGATGGGTTGTTAAATATTTAGAGGTTGCTTTCTAAATAATGAGAAGATCTTTTATTGTAACGAACTTTTGGAAAGTTTGTTAGAAATAAAAACATATTCTTTTATTTTTAGAAAAGAATATTTTCACATAAAATCATAGCCCAAGGTTGGCGGGTTTTATGAGGGGATTAATAAGCCTATAAATACGTAACAATTCTTATCAATTGCTCACGAATCTCAGTCGTAAGATTGAGAATTATTTTAAGAGAAATATTCACACCACGCATAAAGTCTTTATCGAGCAGGAACACAAATCTTTAAGAGCTTCAACTTTACTCTTTAATCTTTGTGAGAAAGAAAATCAGAGTGAAAAACATTGTAATTCATCTTCAACAAAGGGGCTGAAGATTGGGGTATGTTTGAGAGTTCAAACACGAGAGTATCCACTCAGAATTGAGTGTGGGGACTGATTTCTTGAGTAAGGGAGTGTCGAGAGTGTGTATTCTTGTTATTTCTGAGTTTATTTAATAAGATACATAGGGTAGGAGGACGTAGGTCTTAGTTGGGTCGAACCTCGTTAAATTTGGTGTACTGTTTTACTCTGTTTACATTCTTTAATTCTGCTGCAGGAACCAACCCCCTAAAGATCAGAAATAGAAAAATTTACCCCTCTCTTGAGTATATTCAAACCTTCAGAATTGTTGGCTATTGTACTTACTGTACAAAAATGGGAACAATATTTGGCTGGAAATCATTTTGTTGTGAGGACAGATAAAAAAGTCTTAAATGGCTCCGCTACAAAAGGTATCTACCCCTTTTCAACAATTTTGGCTATCAAAATTAATGGGTTTTGATTATGAATACAATATAAATGTGGATCTACAAACCAAGTTGCAGATGCTTTATCTAGGCTACAAGGGAGTGAAATTCTGTATATGACAATCTCTTTGCATTGGTCTCTTCTGACCTTAAGCACCAGATTAAATCCAGCTACTCCTTTGATAATAATTTGTTACAAGTGTTGGGCACCCTTCAGAATTCTTCTAGCTATCCTCCTTATAGGTTGCAATTTTTAAAAATAATAGAATCCTAGTAGGTCCTGATTTTATTTTGAGGAAAAAACTTATTCAATGGCAACATGCATCTCCTGAGGGGTGACATTCTCAGAGATATTCGACAACAAAAAGGCTTAAATCTATTTTCCAATGGAAAGGCTTAAGTAAGGATGTAAGACAATTTATTAGAACTTGTCATATATGTCAAGCTTCCAAATATGAAACAACTGCAACTCCTGGACTCTAACAGCCCTTAGCTATTCCAGAATGTGTTTGGATAGATGTTTCAATGGATTTTATAACTGGGTTACCCATGTCCCTTGGTAAAGAGGTGATTTTTGTCATAGTAGATAGGTTCAGCAAATATGCACATTTTGTAGCCTTTGCACACCCTTTTTCAGCTTTATAAGTTGCTTAAGCCTACCTAGACAATGTTTTCAAGCTCCATGGTTGGCCTAGGAGTATTGTATCTGACAGGGACCCTATCTTCATTTGTAATACCCCGTATTTTTAAGATTAGAATTTTAGGTAATAAGATTATCGTTTCGGTCGCCTTAAAATTTATTTAGAAAACTACTAATAAATCTTTTCTATTTTATAAATGGAAAACCTTTTTAAATATTTTCCCTAAATTTACGACATTAACATTTTCTCATATTTTCATGAATTCATTTCTTTGTTATTGACTTCATCAATACACCTCAACCCGTTAGGTTACTAGAGCTCAGTCCTTGGCAATCCGTGGTTGTGGACCGACTCAAAATTAATGTTGAATTAATGATGAGTTGACCAAGTAGGGCGTTAGAAGTAATTTTAGTCCATTCCTATATCTGGACCAAAATAGCTTTCCAATATGTTTGGGCCAACTTAAATTTAAATTTCGGGTTTAAATACATTAGCCTGAGACTTTAAGTTTAATTTAGAGCCCAATGTCTAATCAGTTGATTTGGGCTAAGTATAAATTAAATCAATTATCAAGAATTAGCCCGTCAGATCTTTCTAATTATTTATAGGTTAATGAAATCAATCTTCAAAAGAAGAAACAAACAATCCTCTAGCCTTTCCTAATTTCACGTTTAGTGGTGGATCATTTTTATTTATTTAGTTTATTTATTTTAATTATCATTTATTTTATTTAATTTTTTCTTAACTTCTTTTAATTTCTTTTACATCTTTTAATTTGTATCTATTCTATATTCTCCCTACTTTTTTTACACCACCTCTATAAATACCCCTCTTCACCATCATTATTTCAGACACATCAAACTATCTTCTTTGCCATCTCTAAAATAATTAATCAAGTTAAAGATTAATCCCCTTTTAATCTTTAACAACTCCACAAAAATAAGAGAACTTAATTTTTCTTTCTTTCTTTCTTTTGGTGTTCGAACAAGTTGAGGTTTCAAAGGACCAACTTTTCTGTTTTAAATCAAGGTAACTAGATGTTCTAACTTAATTATGGTACTTTAATTTACATAGATTAAATTAGGAAATAATAACAATAAGTTGAATTAATTAGAAAAAAATATCATCTTTATTTATGTATGTGTGCCGAAAATTCATAACCTCATGCTATCTTGATTTATTTCTTTATTTGATATAATTTTATGCATAAAGATCATAACCATGATAATGAATAATTACAATTTTGATTGACTTATAATTTAAAGTATTGTTATTTATTTTCTTGAATTTTCGAATTATATAGGATGTGCAAAATTGAATCTATATATGTTTGTATGATACTATTCCATGATTAATACATGTTATGATAACCTAACCAATTATATTAGTGAAAATATTGAACTAAATTCATGATCTTGAAAATTCTTTTTTTAATCGGGTATGATAATAACGAATTACATGAATTTTAATCTTGGATAAATCTTGTTAATTCTTGATGATACTTTTATGGTTGTTTCAATATTGATTATAGTTCATCCCAGATTTATTTCATGATTAAAAATATCTTTTAAGTGCCATAAAGATTAGTAAACAATTAAACTGTAAATCTGTCCAGAATCAGTTTTCGAATTTATTAAAATATTAAATCATGTTAGATTGCTACGAAATGTTGGTGCATATAAGAAACGGTTTTATGTAATTTGTGCTAAATTTTTGTAATTTTTCGAGTTCGTTTACTATCTGAGAAAAATCAGGAATTGTTTTTGTTTAAATCTGACCGTTTAGTTATAAAATCCTTTAAAATAGGCTAAAGAAGTTATTTGATAACGAAATTTGGGTGAAACATCAGAAATATGAATAGTTAGTTACCACAAAAATATCACGAATTTAGGAGACCTTTGGATGATTATTTCGTAATTAAAACAATAGGAGAAGATCCTAATGAAGAAAGATTATAAAATTTGTTAAAATGTGTTAACCATATAATAGGCCACGAAAATAATTATCTAAGGACTAATTTAATATTGATTAGAAGAATAAGATTAGGGATATGGATATGAACCTTGGTCTAAATGTGTTGATTAATAAATTAATTTGGATTGATTTTATGATGATTAATTTAATTTATTTGAATTCTTGAATTTTAAAATAATGTTCCTTAATTTATGGATGATGGCCGAATTTTATAATAGGTTATAGTATGGATTTTGATCATGTTTGTTTTGTAGAATATGGATGTTTAACTGTTTCTTGATTTTATATTAATTATTATTATGATTATTATTAATATGGATTTGATTGATGATTATATGTTGTAGTCTGTAGGAATTATTATTATTATTACTATTATTATTATTACTATTATTATTATTATTATTATTATTATTATTATTATTATTATTATTATTATTATTATTATATGTTGCTTATAGTTATTGCCTAAAGGGATAAGACTGATATGACAATAAGATGATAACACTAAAAGGAATTAACAATAATATTAAGATTAGGGAACCTTGTAGTATTAATAATAAGGATTAGTAGTTTACTACTATGCTTGGCTTAAGAAGATAGGAATATGTCCCAATAATACAAAAAAATTAAATAAAGATAATAATAATAATATGAACAACGAAAGAACGGAAATAAAGTAAGAGGATATTGTCTTGTTTCGATCTCTGGCTAGCTAGGAAAGACTTGGTATTTAAGATGGCCAACATACGTGCCGCACCTCCCTTTCCAGGGATTTCGAACATCTCAGTTCCGATTATGGTCACCTAGTACTTTCGATTATGGTGCATTCTACCGGGTTTAAGGAACTGATGGCCGACTTATGCTGATAAATTGAGAATTGACGGACATCTTATGCCGATAATTACGGAATTGACGACTGGCTTATGCTGATAAATTGAGAAATGACGGACATCTTATGCCGATAATTAAGGAATTGACGGCCATCTTATGCTGATAAATTGAGAATTGACGGACAGCTTATGCCGATAACTAAGGAATTGACGGCTGGTATGAACACCAATATGAAATACATAACAAATTGATAAGATAAGTTGATGATGATGATAAGATGATGATAAGATGGTTACGATAAGATTAAAGTAAAGATAAGATAAGGAGTATAAGATTATTGGTCTCACGATGCCATGTCGATAAGATGATAAGATATGATATTTTATGTGCTGACCGCATGTTGGTCATGATGATTGCTTGTTTTAATGTGATAAGATGATAAGATACTTTAATAAGGTTTTATGAAGTGGACGCCCGCTTAGTGGTACATGAGCCGCTAGACCGGGTTATGTCGAGGCCACTGTCCCGCTGCAGTACGTGGACAGTTCCGGATCCTAGGATATGTTTTCATCTAGGCAATAGTACACGAGCTACTACTTAGGAGCTACGGGCTTAGCCATAGTCCTCACATGAGGGGGCTACGGTTAGGATACACAAGTCCTTGCCGGCATATTCTAGGAAAGTTGGGATGTACACAGGCATCCTTACGAGCAATAGTGACCGGTCCATGGATTAGGCAAACGATAATAATTAAGATAAGAATAAGAATATTGTAGACTCTAGGTAAAGTTGTCACAAGAATAGAAGGCTTCAGGTATTAATTAGATTGAATGATTGACGAGTTTCCGCTACGTAGTTTTATTGTCTGTTCGTAGGATAATGCATGTTTGTTCCGCTGCGTATTGTTGATGTGACGACCCGACTCGCTTAAACCGGCGCGGAAGAAACCGACGAGTCAAATTGTCGATCTAACAAACAAACTTACTTAAAAACTAAAAAAAACCTCAAAATATTATTACTAAATCCCAAAAGTACAAACCCACAAGTTTGTACAATACTAAACCCAAAGTAATCAATACTAAAAAGTAACTCCAAAATACTATCAGAGTTAGAATATACGGAATACATAAACTAAACGTCCAAACTAGAAACATAATACAATCTATGATAGGAAAACAACGGCACTCGCCCAACCCAAAGCTAAGCAACACCGTCATCATCAGAGTTACCTGAAAAATTAACAACAATCCACTGTCAGTGGCGAGTAACATAACAGTCCCACCCTAACATGGATACACATAATCATAGAACAAATCAAACAAACACATCAGACTAAACATCCAACATGCGACATAATCAACATAACAACAATAACATAAACTGACCAACTTTTAACTATTCAAACTTATCATTAATAATAATCTTTGTCGCTACCATTACATTTTACACCAGACTATGCACGTACGAACGCATCTTACGCGAACGAACTTTCCTACTATGCCAGGAATGAGAATCTTACTCCCGAACCCATGAACCCCATCTTACGGACGCCTCTGTCTCCCAAGTCGCTTCCTCATGGTGCTGATTTCTCCACAACACCTTGACTAGCTGGACTTGCTTACGCCGGAGGGTCCTCACTTCGTGATCCAAGATCTGAACTGGTCGCTCCTCAAACATTAGATTCGGCTCAAACGTGGCCGATTCCACTAGAATTACGTGGGTAGGATCATGTACATATTTCCTTAGCTGGGAAACATGGAACACATCGTGAACATTAGACAAACAAGGTGGTAATGCCAACCGATATGCCACTTCCCCAACTCGTTCTAGTATCTCGTAAGGTCCCACGAATTTCGGTCAGAGTTTCCCCTTTTGACCAAAGCGAGCAACTCCCTTGAATGGTGAAACCTTAAGCAAGACTTTGTCACCTACCTCAAATGTCAGTAGTCTACGTCGGTTATCGGCGTAGGACTTCTGACGACTCTGCGCGGCCTGCATCTTATGTGACGACCCGACTCGCTTAAATCGGCGCGGAAGAAACCGACGAGTCGAATAGTCATAACTAACAACTCAAATACTTAAAAATTAAAACAAATACCTCAAGATTTTATTATTATAATCCCAAAAGTACAAATACCCACAAGTTTGTACAAAACTAAACCAAAAGTCATACTACCAAATCTAATATACGAAACTCCAAACACATGTCAGAGTTCAAAACGAATGTATACAAGTCACTACTATAGTCTAATACTATCCAAAATCACAGAATAAAGAAAATACAACTAAATCATAATACCGGCGCTCGCCCAACCCAAAACTAAGCAAGAGCCTCATCATCAGAATTACCTGAAAAACAAACAACAGTCCACCATCAGTGGCGAGTAACATAACTGACTCATCCTAACGGGAATACACATGAACATAGCACAAATCAAATATCCAAATCAAACAACGAAATGTACAAACAACGTCCAATAACAAACTCGACTCAACTAACTTATCCAAACTTATCTTTGGCGCAATCATTCATAGACTAGACCGGACTATGCACGTACGAACGCATCTTACGCATTCGAACTTTCTACTATGTTAGGAAATGAGAATCTTACTCCCAAGTCCCATGAAACCAATCTTACTGGAAATCCACATCCGAAGACAACATAGTAAGACCACCAACTATCCCAATACCGCGGATGGAATAGGGGCAACGTCTTAACCCAAAAACATAGAATCTTACTCTAAGTTTTAGGCGTCTAGTTACGAAATCAAGCTAATCTTTAACAAATCTTTAATTCTTTAACATTTTTAATCATAACTTAATTAATTTCAATAATTGCCTTTGCGCCTTTATTCTCGAAAATAATCAGTTAAAACACGAAGTTATTCTCAAGATTGCCTTTACGCCTTAATCTTGAGTCTAACCAACACTAAACCACTTTCTTTAATCCATCCCTTAACTTTCTTTAACATTATCTTTAACTTTCTTTAAACCATTACTACTTTCTTTAACTTCCAAGACTCAACCAAGAACTTATCAAGACTCATCAAAACTCAACAAGAACTTAAAGAACTCAACCAAGATTCATAAAGAACTCATCCAAGATCCAAGAACTTCAATCAAGAACTCAATTAAGATTCAAGAACTTCAACCAAGAACTCATCCAACATTCAAACATCACACGCATTTCTCAACATCTAATCATGAAATTACCAACTTACTATTATCCAAAATTCATCAAAACTTAACATAATCATCATGATCTTAAATCCAACATATTCAATCATAAAATAATCATATTCAATCATCAAATCATCATTGAAACAACACCAAATCAGATTTACATTCATACTCAAGAACATGATCAAACTTCATTAAAAATCAATTCTAATCATTTAATCTATACTATGAAACATAGTATGCCAATCAAGTTGAGAAAGTATGTTACCTATTGAAATTTAACCATGAAAATACCCCAAAACTTGCTGCCCGGAACAAGATACGCACGGCCCTAACAACACGGACCACATGAACACATGCACGGCACCACCTCGAACCACCAAGGACCCGCGGTTCTTGCTGCCCGCGTCTGCACCACACGTCCACCATGTGCCAGCTACGAACCAGCCACGGACCAGCCATGACCCAGTCACGAACCAGCCACGGACCCAGCCACGAACCAGCCACGAACCCAAAACCACCCGAACACACAATCTTGAATGAACCAATTAAAGTTTAGGTTGTGCTTTGATACTTAAAGATCAAAGGATGAAGAATCTTTAAGCATGGGTTTAGAAAAGATGATGAACAATTTTTGGTGTTCATCAAGCCATATAGGCGTGTGGAAACATGGGGAGCAAATGGGAGGGAGTTTGTGTTTCCGGCTAACAAATCGGACTCCGACATTTCCTGCCATATAGGGCCTCGTACGGAGCCATATCAATGCTGGAGTGATAACTGTTGTTATAGGAAAACTCTACCAAGCAGAGCATACACACCCAAGACTGATGATACTCCAGAGTACATGCTCGCAACATATCCTCCAGAGTCTGGATGGTCCTCTCAGTCTGGCCATCCGTCGCCGCGTGAAATGCGGTGCTCAGCTTCAACTTCGTCCCAAAGGCTTCCTGAACTGATTTCCAGAAACGAGACAAGAATCTCTAATCACGATCAGAAACTATCTCCCTCGGAACTCCGTGAAGTCGAATAATGTCCTAGGTATAAGCCTCTGCCAGGCGGTCCATCAACCAGGTCATCTTCATCGGTATGAATCTAGCGACCTTGGTCAACCTATCCATTGTTACCCAAATGGTGTTCATACCATTACAGGTAGGTAGACTAACCACGAAATCCATAGATACCGACTCAAATTTCCAAGTCGGAATCGGTAGTGGCTGCAAAAGACCTCCAGGTCTCTGATGCTCGATCTTAACCTTCTGACAGACTAAACATCGAGCTACGAACTCTGCTACATCCCGCTTCATCTTAGGCCACCAGAACTGGCCCTTAAGGTCCTGATATAGCTTGTTAACCTACAGGATGAACAGAGTAGGGCGCGTTAGGTGCCTCAGACATGATTCTGTTCCTGAGATCAAAACTGTTCGGTATACATGACCTCCCTCGAAATCGGAGACTACTGCCTGAAGAGATCTCGAAGCCAACGGCTTTTCCTTGCCGCAAGGCCTCTCGAATTCTAGTCAACTACGGATCATTCTTCTGACCCTCGTGCAATTCCTCAAATAATCAGGCTCGGCACTCATAGATGCCAGATGAAATCTGACGGAACTAAGGCTTCTACTGAAGCTTAATCGATTCTTGCGACTCAGTGCGTCAGCGACTAAGTTCGCCTTGCCTTCGCAATAATTAAGCGTCAGGTCGTAGTCCTTAATAAGTTCAAGCCATTATCGCTGCCTCATATTAAGGTCTTTCTGAGTGAAGACGTACTTGAGACTCTTATGATCCGTGAATACCTTACACGAACCACCATAGAGATAGTGCCTCCAAATTTTAAGCGCGAATACTACAGCTGCTAGCTCCAAGTCATGTGTGGGGTAGTTACGCTCGTGCACCTTCAGCTGCCTCGATGCATAAGCGATAACCTTCCCACCTTGCATCAGCACACATCCTAGGCCACTCTTAGATGCATCACTATAGAACTCGAAATCCTCCTCATCGTTCGGAAGGGTAAGAATATGAGTAGAAACTAATCTCTGTTTCAGCTGCTGAAAAGCTTGCTCGCAAGCCTCCATCCAAACGAATCAGATCTCCTTCTGTAGGAGACTATTCAATGGCCTAGCAATCTTGGAGAAGTCCTAGATGAATCGTCGATAGTATCTGGCCAATCCCAGAAAACTACGAACCTCCGCCACATTTTTCGGGCTACTCCATTCAACTACAGCCTTAACTTTTGTCGGGTCTACCTTGATGCCTTCCTTGCTAATAATGTGACCCAGAAATGCTACTTCGCGAAGCCAAAACTCAAACTTAGAGAGCTTCGCGAACCACTTATTCTTTCGTAATATCTCTAGCACTACCCGGAGATGCTCTGCATACTCAGACTCGTCTCTCGAATAGACAAAGATATCATCTATGAAGACTACGACACACTTATCGAGTAAGTGATGAAAAGTCCGGTTCATCTGATCCATGAACACGGCTGGTGCGTTAGTGAGGCCAAAGGGCATCACCTCAAACTCGTACTGGCCGTATCTCGTACGAAAAGCGGTCTTTGGGATGTCTTCTTTCTTGACTAGATCTGATGATATCCAGATCGAAGATCTATCTTCGAAAACACTCCCGCTCCTCATAACTGATCGAACAGGTCCTCATTCCTAGGCAACGGGTACTTATTCTTGATAGTTACCCGATTCAATTCTCGATAGTCTATGCAAAGGCGCATGCTACCGTCTTTCTTCTTCACAAAGAGCATAGGTGCTCCCCATGGAGAAATGATCGGCCTAATGAAGCCCTTATCGATCAAATCTTAGAGTTGCGTCTTTAACTCCTGCAACTCCGATGGTGCCATCCAGTAAGGTGCCTTCGAAATCGGCGCTTTCCCAGGTGCTAAGTCGATATTGAACTCGACATCACGCTCGGGTGGAACTCCCGGTAGCTCATCAGGATATACGTCTCTGAAATCCCTCGCTACAGGTATATCGTCCAACAGACTATCCTCAGTCAAGTCCCTTACCTGACATAGGAACACCATATCGCCCTTCTGGCGATGTTTTCTCATTTTCAAGGCTGAGATTACCTTTACACCCTTCTTCAGAACGATCCCAGAATAGGTAATCCGATTGCCTTGCGATCCTCGGAATGTCACTGACCGGTCTCGGCAACGAATAATCGCTCGATGCCTCGATAGCCAGTCCATGCCAAGAATGACATCGAACTCCATCAGCGGGAACTCCTTCAGATCAGCCGTCACCTGCTCTCCAGCTATAACGATGGCACTCCTCGGAACTCTCGCTGACAAACAAAATCCTCTCCAGAAGGGAGAGTTATGATCGATTTAACAGGGGAACTGCCACGAAGATTGGACCTCGAGGCAAAACTACTAGCCAAGAAAGAAACTGTGGCACCAGAATCAAATAAAACAAATGCTAAAATAAAAGAGACAAGAAATCTACCTGCGACTACATCTGGCTGGACCTCTGCCTCTGCCTCAGTCATACAGTAGACTCGGTTCTTCACTGGAGTCTTAGCCGGTGCTGGAAGTTGCTTGGTCTTGGTGCCTGGCTTCTTCTCAGGGCAAACTGACGCCTTGTGGCCTTCCTTCCCACAGATAAAACATGAAATGGGCGTCCCGTCGCAGCGTTTCCCTGGATGGAAGTCCTTGCCACATCCTCTGCATCTGGAACTCCCTGATCCCTGAGACGAACTAGTGGTCGGAGGGGTACTGCTAGGAGCACTGAACCGGGGCTTCTTAAATGATGGCGACGTCACCGGGGTCGGGGTCCTCTTCTTGCTCGCATCCTCCTCGATGACAGATGTCTGGATCTCAAGTGCTACCTCGTAAATTCTTCACTCCACTACTGATCACATGGCCGCGAATCCACGGATCTAGCTTCTTGATGTAGCGCTTGACCCGCTCCTCCTCAGATGGTACTACCGATGTAGCGAACCTCGATAACTCGGCGAACTTATCGGTGTAGGCCTGAACCGTCATCTTACCCTGAGCGAGAGTAAGAAACTCCTCCTGTTTCTGCCACTGTAACTCGTCGGGGTAGAACCTCTCCTGGACCTTAGCTATGAACTCGGCCTAAGACATCAAATGTAGGGGCATACACGCGTTTCTAGCTATGCTCCACCAGTTATCAGCCTCTCCTCGCAAGTAGTAGGCGGCGATCTGGACCTTCTCGTGCTCGGGGTAAAACGTAGCGTCGAAGAGCTTCCCCATCTCACGGATCCAACTCTCCAACGTCGTAGGGTCGGCAGCCCCATCGTAAGTCGGTGGTCGATGACGAGCGATACGATCGAACTTCGACTGCGATCCCGATGGCTAACGACTATGATGCGCTAGCGTAAGAATCGCCTCCTCGAGTGCTCGTAACCTCTGTTGACCTGAACTTGTCCGGCGAGGTGTGGACATGCTAAAATCATCGCATGCAACAGACAAACAAAAGGGGTAATGTCCGTTAGAAATCCACTTTCCAGTCAAGTATATACACAAAAAGAAAATAGGAAAAAGAGTCTTATCCTGGATTCTTCTACCCGACGCTCTTCTCCCATAATCTTATCCTAAATTTGGGTTTATCACCCGGGAATGGTAAAGCTCTCAACTCCCGGGTTTTACTCAAGTCCTAAAACTTCACTTAAAGTCTTAACCTATTCGGCTCTGATACCAATTGTGCCGACCCGACTCGCTTAAACCAGCGCGGAAGGAACCGACGAGTCGAATTGTTGATCTAACAAAAAAACTTAAAAATTAAAAAAAAAACCTCAAAATATTATTACTAAATCCCAAAAGTACAACACCCACAAGTTTGTACAATACTAAACCCAAAGTAATCAATACTAAAAAGTAACTCCAAATACTATCAGATTTAGAATATACGGAATACATAAACTAAACGTCCAAACTAGAAACATAATAAAATCTATGATAGGAAAACAACGACACTCGCCCAACCCGAAGCTAAGCAACACCGTCATCATTAGAGTTATCTGAAAAATTAACAACAATCCACTGTCAGTGGCGAGTAACATAACAATCCCATCCTAACATGGATACACATAATCATAGAACAAATCAAACAAAAACATCAGACTAAACATCCAACATGCGACATAATCAACATAACAACAATAACATAAACTGACCAATTCTTAACTATTCAAACTTATCATTAATAATAATCTTTGTCGCTACCATTTACATTTTAGACCGAACTATGCACGTACGAACGCATCTTACGCGAACGAACTTTCCTACTATGCCAGGAATGAGAATCTTACTCCCAAACCCATGAACCTCATCTTACAGAAATTCATATCAAAAAGACAACGTAGCAAGTATACACTATCCCAATACCGTGGTTAGGATAGGGGCAACGTCTTAACCCAAGTCTTAGAATCTTACTCTAAGGTTAGGGGTCTAAAAGTAAACTTAAGCTAATCTTTACGTACTTTACAACTTTGTTATTCTCAAGACCGCTTCTTATGCCTTTTCTTAAGTCTAACCATAAACATTATCACTTCTTTAACTTCTTAAATCAATCTTTATCGATTCTTTAAACTTTCTTTAAACCTTTCTTTAACTTCCTTTAGAAAACTTTACTAAACTTTACTTATCTTTAAATAAAACTTTAATAAACTTTGCACTTTAAAGATTACATGACTCACTTCAAGATTTCAAGATTCAACCAAGAACTCAAAGAACTCATCAAGAACTCATCAAGAACTCATCAAGAACTCAACTACATACATAAGTCACACGAAAATCCCATCAAACATGCATGAAAACTTAACAAATTATCATGAAATCAATACCCAAATCAACCCTTAAAATCACGCATAACATAGCAACCAATCATTAACAATTCATCCAACATGATCATTTAATCAATCCTATAACTATAGGAGAAAAGCATGTTACCTTATTACTTAAATGCAAAAACGTTAGCAAAAACTTGCTGCCCGGAACCCAAAATAAACGGCCCAACCACGGTTGTCACGGCACGGCTACACGCACGACACCACGAACTTGCACGACACCACCTCTTGCACCACCGTCTTCAACACGGCACGGCTGCACCACGATCCACTACACGACCACACACGAACCACACGGTCCTCCACACGGCTCACATACGAACCACTTCACGAACTCGAACCCAATCGAACAAACCCCAAAACCAAACCCGAACTAGAAGTCTTGATTGATAAAAATGGAGATTGTTGTGTTTAAAGTCACTTAAAGATCAATAGTAATTTAATCTTTAAGTTTTGGAATTGATTGGATGATGAACAAAAGGTGGAACTTAAGCCAAAAATGGCGTGTGGAACTATGGTAAAGAGAGAGTTTGTGTTTGGCTTTTGATTGTGGCAAAAGATGAGCAAGTGAGTTTAAGATGGCAAATGAGTTCTAAAGCCTTACAAACCCTTCTATTTATAGAAGTGGTTTAAGGTGTGAACATGAAGCAAGTGGCAAATTAAGCCACTAACAATAGGGGGCCGGTTTTTACAAGGCTTAATTGGGCTTTGGTGATCACTTGGGCTAATTGCACTCATGCATGGCTAACCATGCCTAATTCGCATTTGGCCCAAAAATTAATTAACTAATTAGAAAATTAAATATTAAAATTCTAATTAATTAAATTAATAATAAAATAAATAATAAAACAACCAAAAATAGAAATAATCGAAATTATTCAAATAAAATAAAAATAAATATTCCAAATAAATTTTGGACCATGCATAAAATAACATAAATACACAAATAAATCAAAACAGAAATACCAATAAAACTGGGTCGTTACAATTGAGGTCTTGTGATTAATCCATGAATGTATGTTATGAATGCTTCTGCTGCGAAGGACGACAGGTAAATGATTGTGTGTTATAGATATCTGGAATGCCTGATATGAATATGTGTTACGTATTGATCTATTGCAGTTTAATCTTAATTGATCTATGTATATTTAGTTCCACATTTAAGTGGAACAGCTTAGTTACTCGCCACTGACGGTGGACCCCCCATTTCAGGTAATGATGATGAGTAGTTGTTTTGTGATAACTTGGGCATGAGTGTGCATATACGAGAGGCTTGATTGAAGCAAACTTTTTGTCTTTTTCCACTTAAGTAGTCTATTTTAATTAATAGTTCCATTTTGGAATAAGATGTTTAATATTTTATGTAAGTAGTGACGAACTGACTTGTCGATTTCCCCGAAATCGATGTTGCAATAAGACAGGCTGTTACGTCATTAGTCAATTCTGGAAGGGACTTTTCTCAATCCATTGGACTGAATTTAGACTGTCTTCATCCTACCATCCTTAGACAGATGGTCAAACTGAAGTTATGAACAGATGCTGGGAAACATACCTCAGATATATGTGTGGGGATCAACCCGGCTAAGGACTGGTGCTTATGGCTTCCTTTAGCTGAGTAATGGTAACACTCACTTTCACTTAGCCATCCAACTAACTCCTTATGAGGTGGTTTATAACCAACCTCCACCATTGCACCTGCCTTATTTGGCTGGAGAATCTCCTATTCTGGAAGTAGATAAGACTTTACAATGAAGGGAAGATATGATTAGGCATCTTAAGTTTCATCTCCACAGAGCTCAGTCCAGGATGAAATCTCAAGCTGATCTAAACAGATCTGCTAGTTGGGAAGGTGGCATAGAAATTAAAACTTCCACATGATGCTCAAATACACAATGTATTCCATGATGTTTCTAAGTTAAAAAAGTTCCATGGAGATTTGCCAGCAGTAGCTCATATTCCACCTTGGTTCCATGGAAAACCTGCTGCTCTTCAACTCTCCCCTGCCTGTATACTAGACAGAAGGGTGGCAAGGTTATGGAACTCAAGAATCTTCTTGGGAGGATGCTAAAAGCTTGGAAGCTAAGTGTCCTACTTTTGATACTACTCTGACTTGAGGGGAAAGTATGATAAGGGGAATAATGCCACACGCTTAATATACTCCCTAAGTCAGTTAGTTAGCTCATAATAAGTTAATTAGTTAGCTTATAACAGAATATGTTACTGTTTAGTTACTTGGTCTATATATATGTAGATCATATTTGTAATTGATATTATGAATAATAAAATTACATTACTCTCTCTCAATTCTCTCTGTGTCCCTCCCTTTCTCTTCTTCTTCTCCTCTTATTTTTCTTTTTCTTTCCCTTGATTGCACTCATTTAACTATTTAAGTTCATACAGGTTGTAACCAGTATCACTTTTCCATTTAAACTTGTATTTAAATAGGGAAAATTTGATGGGAATAATCCAAACTTTCACACGTCTGCTCATTTTGGTCCATACTTTTGATTAACTCAATATAATCCAAAGTTGCACAACATCTTCTCAATTTGGTCCAACTTTCATATGTCTACTCATTTTGGTCCCTAGTTTACCTTAAGTTACTTGATACAGTAGGTCAACAATAGCATTGGGACCAAATTGAGAAGATGTTGTGCAACTTTGGATTATACTGAGTTAACAAAAAGTAGGGACCAAAATGAGCAGACGTGTGAAAGTTGGGATTATACTCATCAAATTTTCCTTTAAATAGTTAAAGTATGATTTAGATTATCTAATTAGGGTGTTTAATCATTGAATATTGATTATGTTTTGGTTCGAATTTGGCATACACTGCTCGAATGATTTTCTTGAAGAATTATTGCTTAAAGTCTTCACTTTCGATGAACTATTATTATCAGATACATGATATAATAGTTTTTATACGTGTTAAAATATGATAATGATTGTGTATGATGATTTATAAAGTGATTATACTAGATCTTGAAGGTATATTATAGGCGCACAATTATGTGTGAAGTGTTACGGTGATTAAATCATGAATATTTGTGATATTTGTATGAGTTAATGGAGTTTTTAAAATAATCATGACTTAGTAAACTTGTTAAATCAAGAATTTGATCATGTTGAATTGTGATTTTGATGGCCGAACATTTCATTATGTTATTTGGTATTAAAATGTGTACTGTTATGAAGATCTATGTTAATTATATGAAGGTTTTGATAAAAGGGGTAATAGAATATACTAGTCTTTAATATAGGAGTTAATTCTTGATGTTAAGATTGGATCTTTGATCAAGATTAAATGTAGATATATATTGAGGTGGCCGAATTATTTAGGATAGTTTTCATTAAGTTTTATCAAGTTTAATTATGGACCTTGAACCAAATAAGTTTAGTCGTAAATAATCAATTGAATGGATAATTGGTAAGGGTTTATAATTATTTGACTATTGTTATTTAAAGGATAAATAATTATTGTCCTAGAAAGAAAATGTCGAGCGACTGATCAGTACCTTTTTGGACCGACTTTCCCGGCTATTTTAGTTTGTTTTCAATGCTTTTTAGGCTTATTTATAGGTCTTTTTAGCTTATTTTAGGTTTATGTTGCGTTTTTGTCGAATAATGTGTTTTCTTGTTGTTTTTGATAATAATTGAGCATTTTTGTGTTGCCTATCCCTTGCGTTCTTTCATCCAGGTGTTTTGCGTGTTACCGAGGGATTCTCGATAGCCTATAAGGATCGTAAGAGGTCTCGGGAAGCTTCGAGAAGCATGACGCAAAGCCAAGACCACAAAACAAGGCTTAAGTACCCCCCACGAAGGACATGGACATGGGTCGAAGTCGATTTTAACCACCCTCCACTATTTTGGGCATAACTTCTTTTCTGGAAATCTTTTGGATTCGGGATCAATTGCATTAGAAACTAGAGATCAAGAGCTTTCCAACGGTATATTATACGCTCCATTCAGAGGTCTATATCAAAAGTTATGGCTTTTCAAGATCAGTTTTTTGTGCAATCCACTCAAAGCGGGCTCTACAAAATACGGAGCGTCTGCTCAAAGCTCTGCTGATTTCCATGCCCAATGTCAAGATTTTGGAGCGGGCGCTTCAATCTTTCAGCCCAGCAATAAGTTCAGCTTTTAGTGCTAGAGCGGACGCTCCACCACTTTGGAGTGTCCGCTCTAGGTCTGCTCTGTCGCTTTTTAATTCTTGTTTCTCGTATTTTTTTTGGGGGCAATGCATGTGGGTATAAATACCCATTGTATGAGAATTAAAAGGAAGATTTTTCATTATGAAATAAACCCTAGTTACTTTGTATTGAGCTTTCAAAAGAAGAGAGAGAAGATTGTCTTCAACATTTGTCCTCCATTTTTATGGTTCAAGCTTTACTTTTTGGCAATTTCTTAGCTCATTGCTTTCTTTTGCTGCTCATTTTCATTCTTGTTCTTCTTACTTTTGTTTTTGTTTTCATTCACTAGTTGTTGGATAGAATTTATTAGTTGTTGGGTAGTATTTATTAGTTGGTTGATAGAAATTATTTGGTATTTCCTATTTTTCTTATTAGTTGATTTTCCTTCTCCATGTTTAGTTTTAACTTTTTTCTTGACATGTTTATTGCTCTTCTCTTTTTTTCATCCATGTCTATTTCCTTTCTAGGCTAGATTTTTAGCTAGGTAAGGGGGAATATAAAGTAATATTCATGGAAAATTTCTGATTTTTGATTTTAATATATAGATGATTATTAGATTCTTAATCTAGGGATATAATTTATTGAGTTTGGATTTTGGCCATTTCCATGACTTAAACCATCAATCACTTATGTGTTGTGCGAGAGAGAATACATAAGTGGTGGAAAACTAGATTAAGCATGACTCTGACCATTCTGGCAGAGTAGGGTAATCGGTGGCTTTAGGTGCGCGAGAGCGACCTTTTGTTGTCGACGATTTATGAGATTAGTAAGTGTGCGAGAGCGACTAACTAATGGAGTTTAAATCACCCCTTATATAAATCAATATTTGTTGCTAAAGTTGGAAATTTGAATTCTATTTTGCTTGATGTTTCCCCCTATCCCTAGTGATTTTACCTCTTGAATTTATCTCCAATTTTTATGTGCTAGTTCTTAGTAGTTTTCATTTTAAGCTATTAGTTTAATTGATCTACTTTCTCAATTTAATACCCCAATCACCGACAAGCAAAGAAAACTAAGCAGTTAAAACCTTGTTTCCATGTGGATTCGACCCCGTATTTACCACTTACTACCTTTTTAGGATAGTGAGATAAGTTTGGGTTAATTTTATTCTTGATCCCGATCATTTGGATATTAGCGACACCTAAAGGGCCGATCAAGTTTTGTCGCCGTTGCCGGGGAGACAACGAAACTGTTGCTTAGTTTTTGTTTGATAGTCATTTTAATTTCTTGTATTTATTTTCTTACTTTGAGTGTGTTGTTGTCACTCCTGACTCTTTGCTTAGCCTTCGTTTTACAAGTTTGAAAATCTTGTTGCACATTTTCAAGAATGGCTAGTTTCAAGAACGGCTAGTCTCTCATTTCCTCAATTTGAGAATGAGCCATTTTGGAGGTATTTCGATAGGGTGCGTGAAGTACTTCCAAAAAACTATAGTCTTGGGCTATGGAGGATATGTGAAGTGATTTATGCTGGGTTAAACGATTTCACTCGATATGTGGTTGAGGATATGCATGATGGAAGATTTCGAGCTCTTTCTTTAAAGGATGCTTGGGACTACTACAAATGGTTGGCTCAAGACACATATAAGTGGGATATGGGCACATGCCCAAGGCAAGCTCAACCAAACTATGGTATACCTCCTCCCTCTTCTCCTAGTTGTCATACAATGCATTCTATCTATAATGGTTCACATGTTTCAAATGATTACATGAATTACAATGATGACCCTGGTGCTTATAATGCTAATTCTCACTCATCCACTCTTGATGTGAAGCTTATCTTAGAGACCATGAATAGTTTCTTTGTGAATCTAGATTCTAGTCATGATGGTTCCTCTAACCCTCCCCCACATGCTAATCCTTCACCCAATCTGAATGATGTGAAGCATCCTCAAGGATATGATGTGAATCTTGTTCTAGATGCCTTGATTATTTGGGAAAGCAAGTGAACAGTAGCTTTGAATGTATTGAATCTAATCTAGATGCTTGTTATGCCCCTCTCCCTCTTGATACTCCTAAGACAACCTTAGATGATTCCACCCCTCAACTCGTTGATTAAAGCAATAAGGTGATTGATGAAATCACCAAGGAACTTATGGGACATGAGTATAGAGGAAAGGAGTGTCTAGAATTAGTGGATGCTATCAATGGGCTTGTGAAGGAGCGTAACTTGAGGAATCCTAGGATCCCCATAAGATGTGAGGGTGAGGTTTGTGAGGCTTTGAGGGTCGAAAAAGAGAGATGTATTGAAAATGATATTTGGGATTCTATGACTTCGATTGAATTTGATGATGGGTGCACCCCTTGTGAAGAATGTGTTTTAGATAAGAGTGATGTTTCCTATGATGATGGAATTTGGAGTGGTGATGAAGATGAGTCATTCTTAGGTTTGGTGAGTCCGATTTATGATGAGGAAGATGTTGCTTTTAAGGATGTCTGTGATTCCTTAGATCCTCTTTTTGCATCTCCCCCTCCCATTGACTCTATCATTCACTCTCTTCCTACCCCTCCTCAATCAATTGATTACATAGAGTGCATTGAAAGTGAAGATAATGACTCTAGTGATAGTGATGATGATGAGTTTTGCTTAAAGTTTAAAAACCCCCGCTTTGAGAATACTTATGAAACTTGTGACTACCACAACCCTCTATTTGAGGATGACGATGACGTAGGTGATAAATTGAGAGAGGAGTCTTTCTGCGAAGAGGTCTTGAGTGATAGTGCTCTTGCTAGTAAGCTTTGTGATGTGAGTGAGAGTTTTTATAAGGAAAATGTTGTCATTCGTCACTCTCATGTCATTTTTTCCAAGAGACTTGATCTTATTCCTTCTTTCCCGGTCTCTTTTCCTCACTATGACATGTGTCCACCACTTGAGGAGTCTTCTACTTGTAGTGTTCCCCATGATTCTCATGCTATTACAATTGGTGCAAAGTTGTATAGTAGTGATGACTTTTCTTCTTTTTATTTTGATTCTTCTTTTTGTTTGGATTCTTCTTCTTCTTATTTTTTCATTTTTCCTTTTATTTTTTTTCATTTTTCATTTTCATCATCATTTAGGCATAGAGTTTTGCTTTACCTTGTGCCTACTCTATTATATACTCTTGCCTATTTGATATTCATTGGGTCATTTGCGAGTTCATTTAACAAGCTTCTTCGAGCTTTGCGATGCTATTTACTATATGGCATCCTTCTCCCTTGTACATAGTTTTCCTTAATTTTTCCATATTTTCTTTTCTTTTATTTGTAATTAATTTTGCTTTTGGAGTTTGGTTCTTGGTTTCTTTTCTCTTGCAGGTTTGGTGAATAAGCAACTCACCTGGATAATATATGGTGCTAAAATGAAAGATGTTGGTTGTTTTGCTTATTTTAAAGCCTGCGACTTTGGTGAGATCATTCCAAACTCTCTTTTTATTTTCTTTGTTTGCTTAGTTTTAGGATTAGGTCTAAGAGGAGATGATTGTTCGAGGAGGTTTGGCTTTTAATTTTTGCTTTGAAGCCCTTGAGGACATTTGGATATCGATGGCGTTGGGCCTCGATTTATTTATTTGTTTGAACTTGATTGCTTATTTGAGAGTCATTCATACTTGTATTTTGTTTTCCTCACTTTTTTATAGTTTTCTTTTTTTTTTTTCCTTTTTTCCGCTTCTTTTTTTTTCTTTTCTTTTCAAGGCAAAGTGTATTTTTGGTTTTGCTTTTAGTTTGGACTTGATCGTTTTAGAATCTTGGACTTAAAATGCATTCCTTCCTAATTGTTAGCGGTCCACATGGTTTGAGATGTTGGGGTTGATTTTCAAATATTATATGCTAGGTTTTAGAACTTTAGAGTTCATAAAACTTAAACTCTTGGGTTGTGGTATGATTGGTGATGCTTTGCTAGCTAGATGAATCCATAGAGGTAGTATTTGCAATTCACTACCCTTCACATGTGATGAATTGTCAAATCTCTCAAGCCTTCAACATTATTTTGTTTGAGTGGCGATAGGATCCTTGTCATAGCTTAGCTTGATCAAGAACTTGATTCATGACTCGCCGAGACCGCGACCGAGCTATTCTAGGGGAGGACGGAGGCATTCATTTTCTTAGTTATTTTCCATTTTTTTCCTTTTTCATTTGCCCTTTTGTTTTAGTTGTCTTGCTTCTTTCACTTTTCTAGGTTTTTGCTTCGCATTTATCCTTTGGAACCCTTTGAGCTTGACCATTCATTTCTTCTAGCCACATTACTAGCCTTGTATGCCCCTTTGTTTTGTTTTATACCCTTTTTAGGTATAGTGAAGCAATTGGAGCATTGTGGTTTGTATTTGCTTTATATTCGAAATTTGTGGAGAAGTAAGGAGTTTTCCTAAGCTCAAGTGTGTTTATTTGCATGATTGCAAGCAAAAGCCGACCTAAGTTGAAAAAGGCAAGGTCATGTTGAATAATTGAAAAAGAAAACATGGAAAAAAAAAATGAAAAAAGTGAGCATTTATTCTTTTCTTTTTCACAATGAGGACATTGTTTCCTTTAAGCTTGGGGGAGGAGGAGCAGTGCGAAAAATTGTGTAAATTTTTTCAAATTTTGTTTATTTCTTTGAATAAGCTTGGGGGATTTTGTGTGTATGTGTGTGGAGTATTAGGAGTTTGTTTGCTATTTGTTGCTCATTGGCGCTTAAATGCTTCACTATTTAGGTTTTGAGCACCACAAGCCAAATTGATTCCTACCTTACCCTAGCCCTACATTACAACCCTTATGCCCTCTTGATCATAGAGAGTTGAGTCATAGTCGGTGGAGGAATTCATGGTTCAAGCATATTGAGCGGTTTTGTTATCATGAGATGTCGGGTGGCCTAAATTGTTTCTCCTTTTTGTTTTTCCGGCTCCTTCGTGGAGTCATGAGGAGCTACCTCTAAGGGTGGAGACGACACTAGTTTAGCTTGTGATTGTATGGTTGTAGAGCGAAAAGGGGATTGTTCCTCTCTAGTTCTTCTATGTAGCATGTTTTATTTGACTATCCACCTTAGACATCTTTGAGCATGTTTTCCGCTAGTGCTTAGAAAGGTTTTCATTCATTGATCCTTGATCCATTTACAAGTCCAACTAGGGATTTTTGTTTTATTTTTCGTCCTTTAGTTTTTCTTTTCTTTGTTTTCATTAACCTTTGCCTTCATCTATTTTTTGAAGAGTTATGGGTTAAACTCTTTGGAAACCCTTACTAGAGCATCACTCGTCCTCATTGGCGACTTTGAGGTTTAAATGGCTTGTCATTTACGCTAAAAATGACCGTGATCCCTTTGAAAGTGAGTTAGTATTTTGCTTCTTAGTTTTTCTTGTTTTTGTTTGCCTGAGGACAATTAAAAGGCAAGCTTGGGGGAATTTGATCAATACATTTTTGGACCGACTTTCCCGGTTCTTTTAGTTTTTTTTCAATGCTTTTTAGGCTTATTTATAGGTCTTTTTAGCTTAGTTTAGGTTTATGTTGCATTTTTGTCAAATAATGTGTTTTCTTGTTGTTTTTGATAATAATTGAGCATTTTTCTGTTGCTTATGCCTTGCGTCCTTTCATGCAGGTGTTTTGTGTGTTACCGAGCGATTCTCGATAGCTGACAAGGATCGTGAGAGGTCCCGGGAAGCTTCGAGAAGCATGACGCAAAGACAAGACTGCAAAACAAGGCTTAAGTACCTCCACGAAGGACATGGACATGGGTCGAAGTCGGTTTTAACCACCTCCACTATTTTGGGCATAACCGGGGCTGCTTTCAGGAGTCTGAGTTCCAGGAATAATGAATAAAAGACATCAGACTGGGGAAATGGTGGAATTTGCCAGCAGTGTGTCTTTTTTGAACCGAGAAGAACGATGATTATACGGGAGTCGAGAAATTTCGAACAAAAGGATCGGAACTTGCTGATAGGAAAGGAAAGAAAAAACAAAACAATGCCAAGAGCTCCGTCAATCCGCGGAAGTGGGAAGCTCTCTTTTCTTTTTTGCTATGACTGGGCATTTGATAACGAAGAGATATTGAAATCAACGCTTAATCGCTCGTCAAGTAGCTTTTCATTTGCTTTTTTTGTCTGGAGCGTACGCTCCGATCTTTCAACCCAGCAAGAAGTTCAGCTTTTAGTGCTGGAGCGGATGCTCCACCACCTTGCAGCGTCCGCTCTAGGTCTGCTCTGTCGCTTTTTAATTCTTTTTTCTCGTATTTTTTTTGGGGGCAATGCTTGTGGGTATAAATACCCATTGTATGAGAATTAAAAGTAAGCTTTTTCATTATGTAATAAACCCTAGTTACTTTGTGTTGAGATTTCAAAAGAAGAGAGAGAAGATTATCTTCAACATTTGTCCTCCATTTTTATGGTTCAAGCTTTACTTTTTGGTAATTTCTTAACTCATTGCTTTCTTTTGCCGCTCATTTTTATTCTTGTTCTTCTTACTTTTGTTTTTATTTTTATTTACTAGTTGTTGGATAAAATTTATTAGTTGTTGGGTAGTATTTATTAGTTGGTTGATAGAAATTAGTTGGTATTTCCTATTTTTCTTATTAGTTGATTTTCCTTCTCCGTGTTTAGTTTTAACTTTTTTCTTGACATGTTTATTGCTCTTCGGTTTTGTTCATCCATGTCTATTTCCTTTCTAGGCTAGATTTTTAGCTAGGGAAGGGGGAATATAAAGTAATATTGATGGAAAATTTCTGATTTTGGTTTTCAATATATTGATGATTATTAGATTCTTAATCTAGGGATTTAATTTATTGAGTTTGGATTTTATCCATTTCCATGAAACCCTCAATCTCTTATGTGTTGTGCGAGAGAGAATACATAAGTGCTGGAAAACTAGATTAAGCATGACTCCGACCATTTTGGCGGAGTAGGGTAGTCGGTGGCTTTATGTGCGCGAGAGCGACCTTTTGTTGCCGGCGATTAAACGAGATTAGTAAGTGCGCGAGAGCGACTAACTAATGGAGTTTAAATCACCCCTTTTAAGAATCATTATTTGTTGCTAAAGTCGAAAATTTGAATTTTGTTTTGCTTGATGTATCCCCTTATCCCTAGTGATTTTACCTCTTGAATTTATCTCCAATTTTTATATGCTAGTTCTTAGTAGTTCTTGTTTTAAGTTATTAGTTTAATTAATCTACTTTCTCAATTTAATACCCCAATCACTGACTAGCAAAGAAAACTTAGTAGTTAACCTTGTTTCCCTGTGGATTCGACCCCGTAGTTACCACTTACTACCTTTTAGGATTGTGAGATAAGTTTGGGTTAATTTTATTCTTGATCCCGGTCCTTTGGGAATTAACGACACCTAAAGGGCCGATCAGCGACTAGTGAAACTTTTGTGAGCTTATGTTCGAATATGTTAGTTCTAGTTATGTAAAGTCTGTTATTTGCTTATAATTTGATAGCTATTGTGATTGCATATGAATCGTATTTATGATTATGATTACATAGATGTATTATATTTATGTGCCTGCAAATGTTATATTAAAGCCTATGATTGATAATTGATTGTTCCCGGGTACTCTTGTTATTATATAAAATAATTTTATAAAGATATGATTTTGAGGAAAGGACACAAAGTAAAAGGATCTTGTATATGATACCTATTCATTGCATATCCAATTACGGACACCTAATACTCTTGTTATTATATAAATGTGCTTTATTATTTTCGATGCATGAGATTCATTGTCTGGTGCATAGATTATGAGATTGATTGGATTGATATTAATATGATTTTGAAAGTATTTTATTTTGAATTATTGCATGATCTAGATGTGAATTCCTAGTGGATTCGGTTGCCTTCCCGGAACTTTTGAGAACCTAAGGAGGAATAAGCAAAAGCCGCTATCGTGTAGACTAAAAGTCAAGGATAGTATGTCCTTAAGTTATAATGTCGTTTAGGTTGTGGGTTTCCATGTTTTCCCCTGCCTTAGACATAGTACATTGCATGTGTTGGACTCTAGTGGATTTCCATGTTTTCCCTTGGCTTAACTTTTGGTTAGTTGTGATCTCTGTGATCATTACAAGCAGACTATACCGATATGCATAATTCGAGATAGTTTATTAACAATATTCTATGATAAAGATTTTGGAATTTTGGATGCTATTTATAGAAATATTGGTGCTCTTACAAATTTAAGAAATATTATGGTTAGTTACAAAATGACTTTTGTTGGTTTTCGGAAGTGTTATATTTGAGATATTTACGTAATTTTAATATGAGGTTTTTTAAACAAGGTTATTAATGAAATATAGTAAAATGTTCTTGTAGACACCTAAATGTATCTCCCCAATGTAGAGACTAATGATGAAAGTACCATGCATGTTTACATAAGGTCCAAGTAAGGGGAATTGACGTTGAAAATGCATAATGCACCTCAAACAATTGCCTAACCGTATTTGAACTGCCTAGGAAGCAATTATTAGGTTTCACGTTGATTACGAGATTTATTTATATTTGTTTCACCATTTTAAGGATTTTTTCGTATTTTTCCATGCTTTATATTCATAAAAAAATATAAAAAATTTATTTTTGCAACATAAAATATTTTTAAAATCATAAAAATAATTTTACAATTTATTCATGTGTTTCTATATTTTTATGGTATTTTTAGAGCTTTTTTATAGATTTTTTAGGATTTTTGCATGGTTAGGGCTTTTTCGTCATTTACAAATGTGTAAAATTGTTCCGCAAATCATCTTAGTGTTTTGAATATTTTTCATGATTTTTCATAATTTTTCTGTAATTTTTTAGAGCTTCTGGAGGTTCCTAGAACATTCCGGAACGTTCTGGGCATTCTGCAACATTGTAGAACATTCCGGGACATCCCGGAGCATCCCGGGACACCCCGGAATATTCCGAAATATCAAAGATTACAGAAGATATTCGTAATCGAATAAAAATTGGATCATAATCCCGTAAATCACGCGCAAAACCAAGCAAATCAGCGTTGACCACAGACCGAATAACCCTGTGCCTAGACTCAGGTGTCTAGACGCAGGCCACATAACACTAACCTGCGTCTAGACGCAGGTCATGTTACAAGACTTGCGTCTAGGCGCAGGTCACTGCTCTTCTCGGGTCCTTCGTTGCTGCTTTCGGCCTATAAATACAAGTCCTTCCAAGCATTTCAAGGCGCGCCAACAACATCGATCCCTCCCGTGCATTGCATACTTCAACTCCATACACTTATACCACATCAAACACCTCTTAACAGTCATCTATACACATCTCAAATCATCAACTCAATCAACTTCAAGCAAAACACTTGTATTCATCATCAACTATCCCTTGGTTGTTTTGATCAAATGCATTGCAAGCAAGTTACAATTTCCTGAAGTCTCTACTCTTCTAAACTTTCGTTACTTTTTTTTAATCTCATTGTTTGACTAACTAAACGGTGATTAAAATGGAGATTATTGAAGATAATGGATGATATAATTCATATGAATGGTTAATATGAATTGTACAAACATACAAATGTTTAATACTTTAATCAATTTTTGTAATCCTTTAAAACATTCATAATGCTTTGATCTTCATTTTAATCGCCATTTATAATTGATTTATAATTATTAGTTTTTAATATGATCTAAATATATGCATTATGATTAACAATTCACTATGCGTTATAACAGATCGTACATAAAATTTAATTTCGCAATCAATTCAGAAGCTTATTGTTTTAATTTTGTATAAATTGTTTTGAATCTCTTTTATTATGAGTTGTTTTTTTTTTTTTTTTGTAATCATAGATTATTTCATATATCTTCATTATGTGATTTATTTGATTTATTATTTTTAGGATTTAATACGGACTTAATTTAAAGTGGTCACAACGAATTAGCCATAATTTGTAAATAATTCAAACCCACCTAGTAATATGCTCTTTTAGGATATAATATGATATATCTGTTTATTCAGGATTAATAATGATATGACCACAAAAAAGAGACCGAGTAGAGACCGCTTACAGGCGGGTGGGCCCAATGCACGATTGGCTAACCTGTCCCCGAATCCATACTCTGGTGCACGACCATATGAGGCCAATTTCCCCTGGCATTGGTATTTATTCTGTGTCCATGGACCGTATAAAACGTACGGTGGCGACTCCTACTAGACCACATTCACGTGTGGCGTTAATGAGCATTCAAAACAACTCGTGAAGTAGGCGACCGGTAAAATCGACCCCTAGAGTTCTATGATGACTGTTTTTTGCGGCGTTGGACACCAGGTATGTATTCTCTTATGATTGATTACGTGTATATTGCGTGACTTTGTTTTATTGTTTGAATTATGCAACGATTATTTTAAACAACTTTTAGGTGGGACAACCTAGTTACTCCCCACTGAAGGTGGACCCAATTTTTCAGGTGATCAAGTTGAGTAGTTGGAATGTGGGCCTGGATGTGCGAGTGGGGAATTAGGATTCCAATTATACTTTGTTTTGTTTAGATCTTTTGTATAGGTTCCATGAACTCACTTGTGTAATTACTAGCTAATGAGTTATTTGTCAATGCATATCCTGTTTTAGCATGCCTTAATTGATATTTATCCTATTTAGAAGTGTTTCAGTAAATATTCATCTAAGACGTTTTATGTTGGCGTCGCTCCCAAAATACGGGTCGTTATAATTACAAGTTCCACTGACAGGTAAGTTCCTTTACTTTGGGTCAGAATGAAAACCAACGTATTATATCATATACTTCATGTTGAGTAATAGTGTCTATGAATTTTTCCATAAATACTTAATTAATTATGATATGATTTAGATTCTTTTTCTCGTTATTTTAGTTATGTTGTTCACTTTTAATTCATGATAAAATTAATATCTCTTCAAGTTTGTTCAAATCTTGCAGGTCAAAGTTATATATTATGTAGGTTTAGTGTGTGAGATTATTTTGTGCTATTTGGATAAAGACTAGTTCCATGAATCAAAGGAACTTAACCTGTTTCCATTGAAACTGATGGTGAAACTAAGAATATATTAGATTATGGCACATGTACAACTCATGATTTATAAAAGTTCTTGTTCTTATTCTGATTGAACTTAGTTTCGATGAATAAATCATAAACTACATTCCATATTTTCCTAAAATAATGTTGGAATTATACAGGTGGAACTACATTCTAAGGGAGTATTTTTTTTGGAACTTTGTTTATTCTTCTTTATGGTTTAGTATAGTATCTCTTTCTACTAACCTACTTATCTTGAAATTGCACAAAAGTTTTCTTTGGGTTTTGATTTCAGAAAACATTTATATACAACCCAAAATGGAAATAACTGAAGGAACAAAGCCTCATATATTCGTGACATGGCTAATATTGAATTCAAGATTGGTTCGACATATTCCATAGGAACTGATCTAGATCAGAATAAGGTTTATATGTGAGGAAAAGAAAAAAAAAGGCTTGACAGAGTTCCTACTGAAAAGGAACAATAACATCAGGAACAAGTTCAAGCAGAAAATGAATCTCTAAAAAGGTAATGGAACTCGGACAGATTCCAGAATGTATATGAGAGGAACAAGCAACACTCAGTGAGGGGGAACATCTCGAAGTATCTCGACAACGAGTGTTCCAAGCATGTTGAAAGTCAAATAATATTAATCTCACTAGAGGGTGATGGTGAAGGAACTTTAAGTTTTTACACCAATACAAAAGATTAAATCATTCCATACAAGGTTAGTAAGTTAGGTTCTATTCACCATAAATTTTGTTGAGTGATTCAAGCACATTTTGGTTTTAATTTTTTTAAATTTGGAATTCTAACCTTGGACTTAGTTCCACAAAAGTTTTATGATTTTACAGGTACAAGGTAATGATCCCAAGTTCTCAAAGTTAAATATGATGATAATGTGCTTTGAAAAGAGTGAACATATTTTTTAGTCTAATGTTTGTACCCAACAAACAGGTTGGAATGATTGTAAAGTTACAAGTTCCTATGGACCAAGTTCCTAAGGAACTAGCAATGCTTTTAATAAAAATATGTCACTTCTAAAAGACAATATAATAATATATAATACCTTACAATGAGGAACTTGAAGATGAGGATGGAGTTCTAGTATGAGAAGCAAATTTTAAACTCAATCAATATTCAGAACCAAGTTCCTATTGTAACGACCCGGATTTTTGGGTCGTAAAATTTTGTGGAAAATTAAGCCTTTAAACCCAAACTATCTAAATTGGGCCAAAAGACTTAATTTTGTATATGGAAGCAAGCCCAAAACCATGTTGAGCCCTTCCTAGCCGACCCTTTCTTTTTATTTAATTTTGATTAATTTACCTTTAATATCTAATTAGATCTATTTTAATTAAAACCTAAAAACTCCACATTTATCTCCTAACAAGCCTACTAAATTTTAGGAGCACCAAACCCCTATTATACCTCCCTAGCCGGCCCCCTCATACTGTTTTCCCTTATTTCACTTCCTAATCTAACTCCTAAAATCTAGTAACTAATTCCTATTATTTAGCAAACCCTTATTCTATTTAAATACTCCAAAAATCCACCCTTCTTCATTAATCATTAAATGATCAAAAACAAAACAACTCTTTTTCTTCCTCTCTTCTAGCCCTCACGACATTCTCCACAAAATCACCACCAAATTCATCCTACTCTTCTTTCCATCACAATCATCAAGAACACCTAACCAAGCAAGCCTTACAGTATTGATCATCAAAGTTCGAACCTCGTGCGTGCCTTGGCCGTGTCTATGTGACGAGTGGGACGTGAGTTTGGGCATGTTCTTTGTGTGTTTTGCTCAGTCTAGGTAACTAGATTCTTCTACTTAGGATTAGGTTTAGATTGCCTAGAATAATAGGTTTAGAATATTGTTGCTTGGTGTTGTTGTGATTTTCGTGAATTAGCCGAATGGCTTAAAGTGTTTGGTTCGAATTCTTGCTTATGAAGTCTTAGTTCTTGATTAATCTTTCTATGTTTTCATGTTGTATGATTTTGTTTCGAAGTTCTTGCATGATTGCCTATGTTTATTCTTAACTTCTTGATTTGGTTCTTGAATAGTTTAGGCGTGTGGTGGCATGATTTCAAGCATGAGTTTTTATTGTTTTATTATTGAATCTTGATGAATCATGCTAAGTATTTTGTTATTGAATTTTGTTTGATGAATTGCTCATGAATCTTGGCATGTCATTGTAATTTCTTGATTCGTTTGATTCTTGTTCCATGCGTATGCAATGGTTGCTCCTTTAAAGGTTGGATTTTTCTTGCTAGTTTGTTAATTCATGCGTGTAGTATTGATAGTATAAAGCTTTGATTTTTATTCTTGCTATGTTATTTAAACTTGTCTAACTTATAAATTATGTTATTGAATGATGAATTGCGTGATGATGGATGTTGAGTAATGGCATGTTGATGCGTGTTGATGAATGTCGTCTTGTGTGATCTCGTTTGATGTTTTGTTTAGAGTTTTTTTAGTCTTGTTGAGTCGAGTCGTGTCGAACGGTTAAAGATCGTGCATCGAGCGGTTGAAGACCGTGCGTTTATCGGTTCATTTGTGATGAATCGTGTGGGCAAGTTTTGTGTGATTGATTGTGAGTCAGAGTTATGTCGAACGGTTAAAGATCGTGCGTCGAGCGGTTAAAGATCGCGTGTCTATCGGTTCATCGGTGATGAATCGTGCGGGGCAAGTCCTATGTTGTTAGTCATGTTATCGGTTGTAGACCGAGTGTCGTCTTGTGATTGAACTTGTGATTGTGCGTGTTGAACGTGGAAGATTGTGCACTAGCTTGAATCGTTTAATGTTGTTATTGTTGATGGTTATGTTTCCGCTGCTAAATTTGTTGTTGAATTTGTTGACCCTGCGATCGCTGTTGTTCCTGTGTTCTAACCCTATTATTGTATGTAATGTGGTCCTACTTCTAAGTAGGATAGTCTAGTTACTCGCCACTGATAGTGGACCCCCAATTCTATTTTGCAGGTAAGCAGGATAGAGACTAGAAGCGGGATGAGTTGATGAGCGTCTAGGCCCCTATTTTCTTTTCCTGCTTTTGCAATTAGTTTTATTTCCAGTTTTTAGGACTAGATCTCTGGTTTAGTTAACCTTTTGTAATTGGGATTCCATTATTATTAATATTAAGTATTAATTCCACGAGTTTTAGTTCTATTTTTATATTATAAATCAATTGGTAACTGTCTGTTTACGACGTTATCACTAATAACGTCGTTGCTAAAATTCTGGGTGTTACACCTATTAAGTTCTCATAGTTGAGGAAGTTCATATTTCTCACATTTGGGTCTCAACTAATTAAAGAACTTTTGTGAATTCCTCGAATATACATGTTTATTAATGCGATTAACAAGTTTTATGCAGAAGAAACTCAATAATCTTGAATGGAACAAGGTGTGAAACCTTGGCCCTCTTCTAAAATACCAAAATTCATGAGCTAAGATGGGTATTTAGGAACAAGTTCATTGAGTATGGCAGAATGGTAAGCTGGGATTGCCACTTGCCTACAAAATGCTCCTGGGTCCTTAAGAAAATCATGAAATGCAGACTGTTGGTGGACAACATTGGTGGCTGGGATAGCATTGTGATTAATGGAAATATGAAGATCAAAGCTATGTATAATCAACTCAGACCTGAAGCTGCAAAAGTCCCTTGGAGAAGACTGATCTGCAGCAACAGATCCATCCCTAAGAGCATCTTCATCCTCTGGCTAGCAGTGCAGAACAGGTTAGCCACTACAGACAGACTAACTCAATGGAATGTGCCTTGTGACCCCTTATGCAAGCTCTGGGGAGAGGAAACTGAGAATGTTCAACACCTATTCTTTGAGTGCAAATCGAGCTCTGAAGTATGGAGCATAATTCTAAATGTGCTGAAGATTACTGACCAATGCATGAACTTTAATCATTATGAAAGTAGCTCTTAGATGCACTGAACCTGGTAGGAAAATGCTCATCACTCAACCTGTAGAGACTACCAGGTCAGAAATAGAACAATTAGGCTAATTTTTGGTTTGGGTTATCAAGTAGAATGCTAGCCATGTAGGGGTCCAGCTTCAGAGCCTTTGGAATTTTTGTCTTTGGCCTCTTGCTACTAAGTAGCAGGTTGATGTGCTGCAGGGCATGTCATGTTCAGCTTAGTTTAATTTTGGTGTCTAGATGTGATCAAAGGATTCCTCTTTTGATCAGGTTTCAACCTCAGTGCCAACTGAGGTTGAAACTTTTTGGATGTATAGTTCACCATTTCTTGGTATATATAATACTTATTTATCAAAAAAAAAAAACAGTAAGGAACTATGTAAGTTTCAAAGGATATATACAATAGGAAAGGTATTGAATTAAGAAAAGTTTTTGCTTCGTCCTAAAGGTAATTGTATTATTATTTTTGTTGCTTATATGGGATCTGACTAAGTTAGTAATTGAGTCAGTAAAACTGACTAAATTAGTGAGTCCTTGTTTTTAGGAGTTTGTTACTTCCTTTATATGACTTGGCTTGGTAAAAGTTGTTAGCTTAATTATAGGACTCCTTAAACTTTGTGGCAGTAAAAAGGGAATTTTTTTATGGTTAGATTAGAGCAGTAATTTAATTTAATAAAAAGAAAATTTCGTTTTTAAAAAAAAGGGAAAGTGAGTTTGTTGGTTGTAGATCTACAATTAAGGATTCAACTCTTTATTTGTTAGTGGGGTTATGCATGTGTACATTTGTTAGGAAACTAACTGATTTATTGAGTAAAAATCAGTTATCAAGTTAGTAAAAATGCTGAGTTGTTAGTCAGTAAAGTGGGATTGTTATACCCTAAAAATATTGTTGTTTTACGTGTGTTTAGTGGATGGCATGGAGTCTCATGTGTATTTTGTAAAACAACTTTGTAATTAAAAAGGGAGAGTAAAAAAGAGGTGGGTGTGGCTGTTAGTTAGTGGAAAATGGACAGCAAGATAGTGGAACTACAAGTTCCTGACAACACTTTTAGTGGGTTTAGTGGTGTATTTAGTGGTTTCTTGGGGAGGAAGACCTAGTTGCTTATAAATACTGAATGAATCACCATTTTCTGACAACACTTTGAGTGGGTTTAGTGGTGTATTTAGTGGTTTCTCGGGGAACACGACCTAGTCAACTCTTTATTTTTTATCAAGTTCATATCGTATGTTCCAGAATCGGATCCAAGTTCCAGTCAGTTTTATGTTCAACATATTAGAGTTTATATCTATCAAGAGTCTGTATTTAGAGAATAGAGAAGAGAGTTCGAGTAAACTGAATGCGGAATTTGTAAAGGCTTTGAGAGAATTCTTGTAATTGGGGTGAGAATATGAGAAAAGCGTGAGAACAGAGAAGAGAAGAGAAAGAGAAAAGGAGAGAAAGAGAAAGAGAAAAGGAGAGAAAGAGAAAAGGGAAAAGAACACTAGATTATAGAGAATAGAGAAGTAAGTTCCTACAGGAACTTACGGGTAAGTTCCTAGAGGAACTTACGGGTAAGTTCCTAGAGGAACTTACGGGTAAGTTCCTAGAGGAACTTACGGGTCCATTAGAGTATTATAGGTGGTAACTAAGTTGTTGCCCTACTAGGTTAGCACCTGTGCGGATGCACGAATTTTTTAAAAAATAATTGATAAAATTTTTGTTTCAATAATGATAATCTATATCTAAATTGTGTAGATAAAAGTCGAAATAAAGGAAAATAATAATAGTTTTTTTTCTTAATCCATATTATTTTTTTTCATATATTTTTTTTCATAAAAATAAAGAAATGTAAATTTGGAAATAAGCGCAATGTTGTTATGGTTAGTTCTAATATTATAAAGTAATTGTGTGTTGTAATTTAACCTATATCAATTTGTAGTTATTCAACATATTCATAAAATCTTATTCTTCCTTAAAAAAAAATATTCTTTCAAATTTAAAAATAAATAAACATAGGTAATTTTGACGACAAAATGAACAATAATGCCCATATGTATAATAGATATTATTATTGTTAGCGGTTTCCGTTTTATTCTATTGCAAGGTAACCCTTGAAAATCTACAATCTTGACAAAAATATTTCATTTTTATATTACACTTATAAAATTTTAATTTTATTGCGATTAAATTATATACATGATTTTAAAAAAGTTAATGCAACAACTTTATGTTATGAAAATTTTAATATGATTGAATATTAATAAATAAGACGCAAAAATTATTGCGCAACAAAATGTATTTTTTACACTATTATAAGTTCTAACTAAAAACAAATATTTATATTTAAACAAAAATAAGGGTGCATTTGATTCAACTTATTAAACATTATAATACTTTTTTTATTAAAAAAGTTCATATGAGAAAAAAAAAAATTCAGACCAGATTATTTATGTTTTGAAAAATTAAGATAAGATCATACCAGATCAAAAAAAGATAAATCAGATCAAAAAAGTTCAGATCATATCTGGAAATTTCAGATAAGATCCGATCATATTAGAATTGTTAAGTTTAGATCAGATTAGATCAAAAAATTTAAAAAGGAAAAAAGTGAAGGAAAAAAACCATTAAATAGAGAGAAAGTTTTTAAAAAGAAAAAAAAGTCAAATAAAAGTTTGGAGGGAAAATTTTTAATGAGAAGATGACATTTGGCAATTAATGATGTTAGTGGTTTTTGTTTTAGTATTAGTTATAGATAGATAGTGAAGTGTTTTAGAGAAATCGCTAGTGGATTGAGGTTTTATTTCCAGTTGGGCCCTGGAAAGTTTCTCGCTAAATCTCTCTTGCATCACATCTCTTTATTCTCCTTTCATGTTCTATAATTCCTCAAAAATTGACTATTAAGTTTCATACTACAATTCACCCCCCTTCTCTTGTAGTAGTTCATCCCAAATAAGAGAAATTTAGGAGGGATGTTAGTTTTTCATTGAAATTTCGGAGTGAAGTCAATTTGAAATTGAAAATTTGTTTTAGTTAACTAATAGTTTAATCTTTCTTGGAAATTTGGGAGGGAACATTATTTTTTCGTTTAAATTTAGGAGAGAAGGTTAATGTTTCATTGAAATTTGGGAGGGAACGTTAATTTGTAATTGATATTTAATTATTTTTCTCTTAAAAGTCGTTTCTTATTTACTGATTGGTATAAAAGTATATACTTTTTAAATATATATTTCAATTTTTAAAAGGAAGTGAATATAATTCTTAAAATTGTAAATATAACCGCTGCTTTTTCACCGGTTCACTCTAGTTCAAGATTAAATGAAAAACTCTAATACGAAAGGACCATAAGATTGCGATGTCAATTAGTTCACACCTCATCTTACCATGCACCAACTTATGGACAACTCCGTGGCATTGACAGTTCATTATTGTAACAAACATTGGATAGATGAATGTTGTTCTTAATATTGTATCAAATTTCCTTTTTATTCTTTGTTAATCTTCTTAATTATTAAATCATGAGACAAATTTTTTATTATATAATTTCATGTATTTTTTTTTTGTTAAAATGTTCATTTGTACGGGTCATCCATAAGAAATAACACCTCACAAGGCTGTTACATTGGTCTTAATACGATGTCATCATTTGTGGGTGAAAACATTTGTTTATATCGTTAAAATAAATTGTTACTAAGCATTTGAATAAGGAAAATAGACACAAAGACCTCACAAAGTCAACCCGATTTGGTCTGAATAGTGGATTGGTCCAAAATTGTCCCGAATCCAAAACAGTGCGATCCAAAAGTGGTCCGAATGTAAATTGGTCTGAAACAGTCCGATCCGAAACGGGTCGATCCAAGTATGAAAACTAAACCCAAATATCAATACTACTAAAAATAGTATTAACTCCAAAACAATGTCAGAGTTAGAAAATACGAACTACAACTACAACAGTCCAAACTAGAATCGTAAAACATCCTAAACAAGTACAAATAACTTCGGCACTCGCTCAACCTAAAGCTAAGCAAGAACCTCATCATCAGAATTACCTAAAAATAAACAACAGTCCACCGTCAGTGGCGAGTAACATAAGTGTCCCACCCTAACGGGGATACACATGGTCATAGCATAAATCAAACAATCATATCAAACACTCAATCATACCAACATGTGACATACAAAACATAACCACGACAACAATGACACTACCAATGGACAACAATATCAACTTGACTAACTTCATTTATTATCTTAATATTACTTTATCTTTGGCGCAATCATTTACATATTAGACCGGACTATGCACGTACGAACGCATCTTACGCGAACGAACTTTCTACTATATGCCAGGATTGAGAATCTTATTCCCAACCCCATGAAACCCATCTTACGGGAAATCCATATCAAGAGACGACATAGTAGGATCTCCAACTATCCCAATACCGCGGATAGGATAGGGGCAACGTCTTAACCCAATTCTTAGAATCTTACTCTAAGATTAGGCGTCTAATAGTAAAATCAAGTTAATCTTTAATATTTTATTTACATTCTTAGTTAATCTTAAGTTGCATCTTACGCCTTGACTTTATACTAACATGTAAACCATCAATCTTTGAACCTCATAAATCATTCTCTATACTTTCTTTATCTTTTCTTTGAACCTCTTTCAACTTTCTTTAATCTTAACTAACTTTCTTTAATCAAGACTCGACCAAGAACTCATCATGACTCATAAAGAACTCAACAAGATTCATAAAGAACTCAACAAGATTCATAAAGAACTCAACAAGATTCATAAAGAAATCATAAAGAACTCATCCTCATTATCATCAAAATCACGCAAGTCATCAACAAAGTTCAACATCAATTTCATCAACTTATATGCATCAAAACTTCATGAAACTTGAACATGATCATCAACAAACATGAAATTATCATAAGTAATCATAATGTACATAGAATCATGGCAAGATCATCATTAAACAACCACCCAAAATCAGCCCAAGTTCACGCATAAACAAAAGGTCATATTCATCAATTTCGGTCTAATCTAATCATCTAATCTACTCTATGAATCATAGTATACCAACTAGGATTAGGATAGCATGTTACCTTATTGAAGATTAACAAATTATTACACAAAACTTGCTGCCCGGAACCCAAACCACACGGCCAAGCAGCGCGGTACACACGGCCTCACCACGAGCACACACGGCTTCAACCACGACGGACCACCATCTTCACACGGCCCTATTGCACGGTTCACCACACGAACCACCACTCGTGCACCAACCTCGATCACGAACACCCACTCAAACAACCCTCACGAACCAAGCCCAAAAACCAAACCCGAACTAATGATCTTGATTGAAGCGATTGGGTTTTAGTTTGTGCTTTAATACTTAAAGATCAATGGAAGTTGAATCTTTAAGTTTGGTTTTGAATTGATGGATGAACAAATGATGGTGTTTTAGAGCCAAAAATGGTGTGAGGATCAAATGGGCAAGGAGAGAAAGTGTTTGGCTTGAATGTGGCAAAAGATGATCAAATGAGCAAATGGTGTTTAAGCCTTACTAACAACCTCTATTTATAGAAGTTAGTTAGGTGTGAAAACAAGGCAAGTGGCAAAACAAGCCTCCAAAGAAGAGAGGGGCCGGTTATGGGCTAAAGGAAATGGGCCAAATTGATCACTTGGGCCATTTGCACTAATTCATGACTAATCATGATTAAACCCGTACTAGGCCCAAAACTAAATTAATTAATTAGAAAATTAAATAATAAAATTCTAATTAATTAAATAATAATAAAATAAATAATAAACAATAAATCATCAAATAAAACAAATCAAATCAAGCAAATAATCAATAAATAATAGTCCAAATAAATTGGGACTATACATAAAATCACATAAATACAAATCAATCGACGACAGAAATACCGATAAATCTGGATCGTTACAATCTCCCCTCCTCAAAGAAATTTCGTCCCGAAATTTAAAGCAAAGGAGACTGCTCACCACGGAACTCCGAGCTCGACACTCATAGAAGTCAGACGAACTCTGACGGAATTACGACTCCTACTGAAGCTCAATCGATTCTTGCGACTCAGTGTGTCAACGACTAAGTTCGCCTTGCCTTCGCAATAATTACGCGTCAGGTCGAAGTCCTTAATACGCTCAAGCCATCGTCGCTGCCTCATATTGAGGTCCTTCTGAGTGAAGATGTACTTGAGACTCTTATGATCCGTGAATACCTTACACAAACCACCATAGAGATAGTTCCTCCAGATCTTAAGTGCGAAAACTACAGCTGCTATCTCTAAGTTAGGCGTGGGGTAGTTACGCTCGTGCACCTTCAGCTGCCTCGATGCATAAGCGATGACCTTCCCACCTTGCATTAGCACACAACCTAGGCCACTCTTAAACGCATCACTATAGACTTCGATATTCTCCTCATCGTTCTGAAGTGTAAGAATAGGAGCAGAGACTAATCTCTGTTTCAACTGCTGAAATGCTTGCTCGCAAGCCTCCTTCCAAACGAATCGGATCTCCTTCTGTAGGAGACTAGTCAATGGCTTAGCAATCTTGGAGAAGTCCTGGATGAATCGTCGATAGTATCCGGCCAATCCCAGAAACTACGAACCTCCGCCACATTTTTCAGGCTACTCCCTTCAACTACAACCTTAACTTTTGCCGGGTCTACCTTAATGCCTTCTTTGCTAATAACGTGACCCAGAAATGCTACTTCGCGAAGCTAGAACTCACACTTAGAGAGTTTCGCGAACCACTTATGCTTTCTTAATATCTCCAGCACTATTCGGAGATGCTCTGCATGCTCAGCCTCGTCTCTCGAATAGACTAGGATATCGTCGATGAAGACTACAACACACTTATCGAGTAAGTGATGAAAAGTCTGATTCATCTGATCCATGAACACGGCTGGTGCGTTAGTGAGACCAAAGGGCATCACCTCAAACTCGTAGTGGCCGTATCCCGTACGAAAAGCGGTCTTCGAGATGTTACCGACTGATCTCAGCAACGAATGATCGCTCGATACCTCGACAGTCAGTCCATGCCAAAAATGACATCGAACTCCAACAGCGGGAAATCCTTCAGATCAGTCGTCGCCTGCTCTTCAGCTAAAACGATACGCACTCCTCGGAACTCATGCTGACAAACACAATCCTCTCCAGAAGGGAGAGTTATAAAGGAACCAACAGGGGAACTGAGACTACATCTGGCTGGACTAACAGGGAGAGTCATTTTTTTTAGGTAATAGTATGTCATATTTTAGAGCATAGCATAACGTTTGTAGTGCTATCCTATTCTATCCTATGCTATCTCAATATGAAAATATTCCGTATCTCATACTCCCTCCGTCTCTAAAAGATTGTCCCATTTACTTTTTCTCATCTCCCGATACACTTCTTTAAATGAAAATATGTAGAGATACGTATAATAAAAAATTATAAGCATTACATATTAAAAAAGTATACATTGAGCCGAATCAAACGAGATCCCATTTGACTATATTTTTCCTTATATGTATAAAATTATAGAGAGTCAAAGTTACCAAATGGACAGTAGCAAAAGTCAATATGGGGCAATCTTTAAGGGACGGAGGGAGTATGCCGTAAAATATAAGGAATATAACTATCACACTGCTCCCTCCCTCCCAAAGCGAATGAGCCATTTACTTTTTTAACAAAAATATTTTTTCACATATAATTTTAAACATTAATATATTTAATTATATATTTATAAAGTATGTATAGAGTCGAATCAAACGAGTTCACACAAGAATATGTTTTTTCTTAGGAAAAATTCATATGAATAATCCCAACTATTGGAGGTCTTCCAATATTAATCCCAACTATAGGTTATTACACTATAATATCCAAACTATGGGGCTAGTTTTATGATGTTAGTCCATATTAACTTTATTTTGACCGGCTCCGAATTCCTACGTAGAAAGGGAGGAAGGTATAGTCAAGTGCAATAAATAGGGAAAGAGGAAAGATAACGAATACTTTATGAATTGGTGACCGATTACAATAGGTTAACTAAATCATTGGACTAATATCATAAAACAACCCCCAAAGTTTGGAGTATACTGTAATAACTAAGAGTTTGGATTAATATTGAAGACGTCTAATAATTGGAATTATTTATATGAATTTTTCGTTTTTCTTATATATACTTTTGTATATGACATTAAAAAGTCAAACTAACAAAGTGAATATTAAACATAGTGAAAATTCTTGTATGTTGTTAAAAAAAACGACCAGTAAAATCAAGATTACATAGCATTGATTATCTATGTTAATTAAGCTAAATTTAGTAATTAGATTTGACTTTTATTTTAAATAAAAATATACATTTTAATTCTTTTTTTAAAAAATAAAATAAAAGAGTTTTTCTAACTTACGCCCTTGAGTTTTTTGTCTTTTTAAGTTATGCCCATGCTTTTTGAAACTCCTAAGCTATGTCCCTCATCAACTTAGTTTTTAACATGGGCACAATTTAAAAAACCTAAGTTGATGAGGGGCACAGTTCAGAAGTTTCAAAAAAACATGTGCACAATTTAAAAAGGCGAAAAAGCATACTTCCTCCGTTCCAAAAAACACGCAACAAGCTTATTTGCACGCATTTTAAGGAAGAAATATGAATGTCTAAACGATCAAATTAATATATGTAATTTTAAGACAAGTAACCTATAATATCATTCTTATTTGTGTTAAAATTATTTTGATTAATTTGCTCATTTATACCCTTAAATCTCTTCCTTAAAATGCGTGCAAAATAGTTTGTTGCGCTTTTTTTGGAACGTAGAAAGTACTCTCTCCGTCCTAATTTACTTGCTACATTCTCTTTTTTCACATTTCTCGAGACACAACTTTAAATAAAAATATCTTTAACTATATATAATGAAAAATTATAAAAATTACATATTTGAAAAGTATATGTTGAGACGAATTAAACTAGATCCATCATGACTATATTTGATCTTATGTATATTAAATTAAATAAAGTCAAATTTCACATGTGAACAGTGGCCAAAGTCAAATTGGAGCAAATAAATTGGTATAGAGGTAATATATAACTTAGAAAGACCGAAAATAAAAATATCCGTAAATATACTCAGAATTTATAGGTGGGACACATGGGGTATAAAGCAAATGAAACTCGGTTCATTCAATCATTCATCCCTCCCAGAGTCCCAGGCCCCAAACACACACACACACACACACACACAAAATAAAAAAAAAAAATTAACAAAGGATAGATGGAAAAGGTTGAATCAGCTGCAGAGGGAGAGCTTGTTTTCGTCCCCACTCCAGGAATGGGCCACCTTATCTCCGCCGTGGAGTTAGCCAAACTCATCATTCAACGCCACCACCGTATTTCTGTAGTGGTTCTCATCATGACCTTCCCTTCCACCAGCAAGTCTTCCACCCTCGACACCTTCCTCGCCGCTCACTCGTCACGCCTCACCTTCGTTACCTTACCCCCTGTTTCCAACCCTCCTCACCCTTCTTCTCCCGTCTTCCTTCAGACCCTTATCACTCTCCAGATGCCCCTTGTAACCGAGGCTGTCGAGTGTCGGGTACGGGCCAGGTCACCCGCTCTTGTTGGGTTCGTGCTCGACATGTTCTGCTCTTGCATGATTGACGTTGCGGATGCTATGAACGCGCCGTCCTATTTCTTCTTCACTTCCGGAGTAAGCCTTTTGAATCTCTTGTTTCATTTCGGATCACTCGTTGATGCTGAACGGGTTAACATTTGTGAGGAATACAGTGACCCGAATAAGGAGTTTGATGTACCCGGGTTTGTCAACCGGGTTACCGGAAGTATTGTTCCTGCAGTTTGTCTCGACAAGGAAAACGGATCCCGGGTGATTCTAGAACGCACAAGTCAGTTTAAAAAATACAAGGGTATATTAGTAAATACATATGAAGAGCTCCAACCACGGGGTATACAAACCCTGTTAGATCAAGTGGGGAAAGGGATCATGCCACCCATCTATCCGGTGGGTCCCATCTTGGGGCTCGGCTACAGGAGCCGAGGTGAAGCACTGGGGATTATGGAGTGGCTGGACAATCAACCTCCGTGTTCGGTAGTGTTCCTGTGCTTCGGGAGCATGGGAACGTTGGAAGAGGCTCAGGTGAAGGAGATAGCCAACGGTGTTGAGAATTCAGGGCACCGGTTCCTGTGGTCCCTACGTAAACCACTGTCTCACGGCAAGCTCTGGGCTTCCAGTGAATACACGGTGTTCGAAGAGGCGTTGCCGGAAGGGTTTGCTGAGCGTACGAAAGAAAGAGGGAAAATCATAGGGTGGGCCCCGCAGGTTTCGGTGTTAGCACACCCGTCAGTAGGGGGGTTCGTGTCGCACTGTGGATGGAACTCGACGTTAGAAAGTCTGTGGTTTGGGGTCCCCATTGCCACGTGGCCTTTATACGCGGAACAACAGCTGAATGCGTTTGAGTTGGTGAAGGAGATGGGAATAGCGGTGGAGATAAGGATGGATTATAAAAGGGACTTGAAGGAAAGAACACAAAATTTTACGGTGACGGCGGAAGAGGTGGAGAATGGGGTGAAGAAGTTAATGTGTTTGGATGAGGAAGCAAAGAAGAAAGTAAAGGAAGTGAGTCATAAAGGTAGGAAAGCTTTAGAAGAAGGTGGTTCTTCTCATAAGTGGTTAGGACGATTTATTCAAGACATTATGACTATTTGTACGTACTAGTAGTAATGATGCCTAAGTCTTGTGAAAAAAGATGGAATGATCTCACATTTTCAAAGAGAGAAGTCTTCCAATCCGTTTTTATCCAACTAAAGCCATCATCTAGAATCTAGATTGCTCCACACTAAAAGAAAAAATTAATTAAATAAATCCATGTACATGGAACTTGAAGGGTCTATCAAAGTTAGTATACATGAAAACTGTGTCCTTTATTGAAGCAAAGAATTAAGATCACTGACTAGTAGTGCTGTCCGATTGGGTCAGAACTGATTTAATTGAACCGAACTAACTGAAACTGAACTGTTTTGGGTCGATCTGAAATTACCCGAAACTGAAAGTGAACTGAACTGAATGAACTGATAACTGAAAGTCAACTGAAAAATATCAAATTGAATTGAACTGAACTGAATCTGAAACCAACTGAAACTGAAGTTAACTGCTAAATAACTGAAAATAACTGAACTGAACTGAACTGAAACTAAATTGAAAATTGGGTATCTAAAAATAACTGAACTGAACTGAAACTGAACTGAAAAGAGGATAACTGAAGCTAACTGAAACTGAACTGAAAAGATGATAACTGGATTTAAATGAAACTAAAAATGACTTGAAACTAATTTAATTTGAATATTACTAAACTGAATAAAAAATGATACAATATTATCCGAACTGTTTTGAACACTACAAGAAAACGCTAAATTACCTACCGCAATAAACGGTAGGAAATATAGAAAAATCGGTCGGTATTGAGCGGTAAGAAATACATTGGTCACTAATTGTACATTTCCGACATATTTTCGGTCGGAAAAATTACCTAAGGCATTTTACAACATTTCCTACCGACTTTTAGCGGTAGGTGATTTCCTACCAAAAAATAAAAAATATTGGTAGGTGATTTGCTATCGCATTTTACAACATTTCCTACCGACTTTTAGCGGTAGGTAATTATAATCTTAAGGGTGGTTTGAAGTTACAAAATTATAATCTCAAATGACCTGAACTAAAGCTAACTGAACCAAAAAAATTGTAACCAAAACTGAATTGAACTGTCGACATTTTGTACTGAACTGAATTGCACCCGTTCGAATTTTTAACTGATTAGTTAAACTGAACAATTAACTGTAACTGAACTGAACTGAAATATGTTCGTAAAAAAACTGAACTGAACTGAAATCAAAATTAACTGAATTGGAAAAAAAATTATCTGAAATTAATTGAACTGAAACAACCCAAACTGATTGGTTAAAACTAAAACTGAATTGTTGACCTGAATTGATAGTGCTACTAACTAGTATATTGACCCGGTGATACCCAATCAGGTGACTAATAATAAACGTGTTTTACTCTATTGCTTATTAAAGTGTTGATTAAATAAAATTTTTGATAAAGAATTTTCAATTATCTCAATATTATTTATTATATTTTATTCTCAAATATTGATAAAATTTTGATAAAGGTTATGTCCTCATCATCAGATAAACAACATCACACATTGATCACCAGTTTCATGATTGAATCTGATTTTAATAGAATGATCTTCATTAAATTCACATTATCATAATATAATACTTGTAAAAGAAATAAAGGAGATTGGAAACTAGTAAGCACACTTTTCACACTTATTCAATTAATAATCCAACCTTATATAAATTTAAGAATAATCCCACTTTTTGGTATCATATTCATTTGTTGGACTTTTTTACAATATTGATCTGATTTAAAGTTAGTTTTACAGGTCTGTTGGACTTAAAAATCTGTGTCAAGTCCTTTTGTGAAGCTTAATTTGGTATACTGAGCCCAAAAGACCTCCAAAATTAATTTTAAATCAGGTCAATATTGTAATTAAAAAGGTCCAACAAATGAATACGATATAAAAAAGGTGAGATTATTGCTGAATATATAAAAAGTGCAATTATTAGTTGAATAAGTATGAAAAGTGGGATTATTATTAATTTTTAATCTTCCAAAATATATTATAATTTATTTTATTTTATATTCAACACTCTGTATGCATAAATTATATAGTGAAGTGATAGTGTTTGTAGTGTGGAAAATTTGATGTTTCAAGTTCAATAATTTGTGAGAACCTTATTTATTTTCTATCTTTTTATCAATTTAAAATGCATTAGTTAAGTACACATGCTAACAGGGGAGTGATTTTGGCACTCTTCAATTTCATTTTGGCACTCCTCAATATTACTATTCATGTGAGAAGGGAAGAAGTGCCAAAATCTAATTTGGGAGTGCTAAAATCATTTCTCATGCTAACAGTATGTGTGCTTTATTTCCAAATATTAACTTTTTTTATTAAAAAAATTCAATACACAATTTATATTAAAGGTTAAAGTTGCCTCTTTAAAAAAAGTGAAATGAAATTGTGGTATCTAAAATGGGTTGCAGGGACTACTTTGATCGGTGTTTGATATTTTGATGGCATGTGTACTTGTATGCAATTATGCAGAAATGATGAAGGGTCATGCTACTTTCATACAAGGTTATAATTAATACAATGGACCCACTATTTGCACTGTGTGACTCACAACTAGGGATGTCAGTTTGTGTTAGAAACCATTGGGTTAACTGAACTGACCGTGACCTGAACTGAAATAAATTGAAAGTAATTCGTAACCTGAAATTGACCTGAATTGAAGTGACCTGAACTGTTATTGTCCCGTGAATTAATGACCTTAAATGTTCGGGTTAGGGACATATTATCCTCAGTGCAGATCATTATCCTCAGTTCAGGTCATTAATTCACGGGACAATAACAGTTCAGGTCACTTCAGTTCAGGTCACTTCAGTTCAGGTCAATTATTTCAGGTTACGGGTTACTTTCAATTCAATTTATTTCAGTTCAGGTCACGGTTAGTTCAGTTAACCCAACGGTTTCTAACAAAAACTGACATCCAGAAGATTGTGTTAGTATCAGTTCAGGTCATTAATTCACGTTCAGTCCAATTATTATTGCTTCTAATATTCTAAGTCCAAAAGGCCCGGTTAATTGGATTGTTTAATCTTATTTCTTTTCCTTGTCTTAAATTGGGCCCAAAGACCCAATTATTCCCCTCACTTGGCCGACCCTCTTTATTAATTGGCCAAGGATGGTTTTTGATTTTAATTAATTATTAATTAGATAATTCTAAGTCTGAATATCTATTTATTAATTTAATTATCTAATTAATTCTAAAAACCCTATTTTTCACTAACTTGTTACTGAGTCTCCTAAGTTGACTCTTTTCCCCTAATATCCCTCAAAACTCACGGCCCCCCTCTTCCTTTTATTTAGTTATTTGTTTCTTTTGTTCTTTATAATTATATAGGGAACAAAACTCATATTATTGTACCCTAACTTCAGAAACTCTAAACTCTCAAAATAAACCACAAAATACTCTTGAAGGGCCATGTATAGTTCGAACCCCCAAGCAAGAATTTTTCTTTATTTCCTTCCTAATTCAAGGTAACTAGACTATCCTCCTTGAATTTGGTATTAGTTTATCATATAGTTAATTAGGATTAAACTAGAAAATTAATTAGTATCATGATAGAGCTATGATTGTTCGAACCTTTTTGATGATGTTCTTGATTATTTCTTGATATGTTTCATGATCTTTTTGAATCTTTATTGTGTTAATTAATTATATGCATATTTTACTATCTTAAATTACATGTTGTAATTAGAATAATTGCATGATAAAATCTTGAATTGTTTCTTGTGTTGTGCGTGTTTTTGTCGAGTGGTAACAAGATTTTTATGATGATTTTAGGATGTTTTCTTGATCTAAAAGTATGTTCATAATTTATCTAATTGTATAATTAAAGTCTTGAATTAAAATTATAATCTTGTTATAATCATTTATAATTTTTGAATGGCACAAGATTAATTAATAAAAGAATTAAAGATTCAATTTTTCTTGTTCAAATATATTCCTAACCTTCGTTTATTAATTAATCTTTATTTTGAAAGTAATTTAATTATGAAATATTAGGTTCTTGAAATTAATCTTGATCTTGTTGTTCTTCTATGATGGCCGAATAATATGAGGGTATAAAGGCTTGATTTTTGATCCATGATTATCTTTAATTTCATGATTAATGGTTAGATTACAATTTTATAATTTATATAACTGAATTAATAACTAAAATATGATAATAAAATATGGAAGTAATTTATATAATTTTCGAGTGATGACATGTTGACAATGGCCGAGTATTAATATGATAAAAAGGGTAAATTTTGATCCTGTTATGACTACTGTTTTGGTAATTTAAAGTTAATCCATGACTTTATTATTTATCTAATAAGTTTAAATGATTTATCCTTAATATTGTGATTGATATGTTAAAGTGTATACTTTTATTATTTAACTTGAGTTATTCGAATGATGCAGGGATGGAAAAAGGGTATTTTCATCATGTATTATGATAATTGTTGATTATTATATTGATATGATGATTTATTGATTTATTGCATTATTTGTGTGATTATTTAAAAAGAATTGATTTTATTACTCATTATGTCTATTCTCGAAAATGTCGTGTGGTATAAGTAGTATTATGATCACTTTAATTTAATTTTTGGCTTGTAATAATTTTGGTTTATGAATAAGGATTTAATAATATTAAAGGAATAAGAAGAAAATAAGAAGATAAGTTGTAATGATATGGAAAAGGAATTGACTTTGATAAGATGAAAAGATGATAAGATGTTATTGGTTTCACGATGGCCATGTCGATAAGATAAGATAAGAAGTGGACGCCTGTTTGGTAATACACGGGTCACCAGATTAAGTTAAGTCGAAACCACTGCCCTATTGCGGTCTGGGCAGTTCTGGATCTTAAGATGTGTAGTCACCTAAGTAGTACACGGGCTACTATTTAGGAGTTATGGCCATAGCTTAGGCTTAGTTCTTGCAAAGGAGAGCTACGGGTAGAATACATGGGTTCTCTCGGCTCATTTTAGGAAAGTTGGGATGTACACGGGCATCCTTACGAGCTATAATGACCGGTCCATGAACTTAAGAAGATGGTTAAAAGATGGGATTCGGGAAATAATATGATAAGATATGTATTCCACAGGTTGGTATATTATTTGTATGTTATTATTAGGGGTGTCAGTTCAGTTAATAAGTTCAGTTATGGTTGGACCCAAACGGTTCAGTTGACTTCAGTTCAGTTGACTTCAGTTGATCTTTCCCAAAATAACCAATTCGGTTTTAACTTTATTAGTTTCAGTTCCAACCCATTGCAGTTATTTTTATTTTCATTTCAAATCAGTTCCGTCATGATTGGTCTTCGGTTTTACCCATACGATTTCAGTTGTTGTCAGTTCATTGTGAGCGATTGATATAACAGTTCCGATTGTATTCAGTTTACGTTATGGTTGATCTTTGGTTTTATCCATACGATTTCAGTTGTTATCAGTTCATTGTGAACGGTTGATATAACAATTCCCATTGTATTTAGTTTACATTATGGTTGTTCTTCGGTTTTACCCATGCTATTTCAATTGTTGTTAGTTCATTGTGAACGGTTGATATATCGGTTCTAGATGTATTCAATTTATGATATGAAAAAATACGTTTATATCCATACGATTTCGGTTATTATCAGTCTATTGTAAATGATTATATTCAGTTACATTATGGTTATTTTCAGTTTTACAAGGAAATCTGTAACGGTTTTGTTCGAGTTGGATATTGAGTATTAATGGGTTTTACCCAAGTTTTCTCACGTTTGTTTCTCTAAATAATATGAGCCGATCATATTCGTTTTAGCCATTGAATTGTTTTGCGTCACAATGGGTTAGTTAAGTTGAGGTGCACGTTAAAGTTATTTATTATTTATCAATTCATATTTTAATCAAATTATTCTTGTACTAATATTAAGTATAAATGTGTAACTGCGTATCGAGTATCAATATTGGGTATATATGATGGTCAAGATGATGAAGATTGATACTATATTGACGATAACAACGATCATAACAATAATGATAGCAATTACCAAAACAACAACAACAATAATGAATTGATGATGTAACTGATGAATGATGATAACGATGATGGTGATTGATATGAATAATATAATAACAATAATAGTAGTAACAATATCGAGAACAATAACAATAACAAGATTTGAGTCTATTTTTAATTAATCTAATACAAAGTTAATAACAATAACCATCATGATACTATATATGCATAATATGATCAATACATCATACTAATATACTATTCTATAAATAAATCATACTATAAAATCAACAAATAATATAATATTGTAGCCATATACTATAATGCATACTATCTTTAATTTGATAATATATAACACCACCATCATACACTATAGACAATACATCACATTGTTATATCATTAAATCATACTGTAAAAACAAGACATCATATAATATTAAGACAAAGTATCATACTAATATAACTTAATATCATACTATTATATATACAATTGTATTATTTAGAATGCAGTCATACTATATGTATCACTCAGACAATGACTTATCCATAAAATATAGATAATCTTTGACTGCTCGAGCAAATGTTTCTATTATTTGTGTGAAATCCTTAATTTAATATGTTGATAGTGATTGTTGATTGATGTGCCATTGCGTTGCCACTTTGCCCATTTCATGGTAATAACAATGGAGTAATAATAATAAGATTGATGATGGATGGAGATGGATAATAATGCATGGGTGATGATATTGGTGATGTGTGATGATGTATATGAATGGTGATGGATGTTGATGACATGGATGATGGTCATGGATGATGATGACATATTGACATGGATGATGGTGACATGTTAATAACTATTCTATATGGTCATGGATATTGATAATGATACTGATGAGTGATGAGTGATGATTACGATATTGATGAATCATGATAAATTGATAATATTATTAGCAAAAATAAAAACAATGAATGGATAATGATACTGATGAGTGATGATAAATTGATAACATATAACAATGATGCTATATTGATATGATAAATTGATATACTGACTTCATTACGATATCGTTTAATATGCTGATGATGATCACCATGGTAAATTGGTAATGGTTAAGATGAGGTTGACCATGGTCGATGATGATGTCTTAAATCCATGAGAATGATGATAATGACCACAATTTGTTAATCGATGGGATTAATAAATATATCATGGCATTTTAAATAATTATTTTTATTGTATGTATACAATTGAGAATAATAGTTTTCAAATTAATTAAAATTCAAAAGATTAATTAATATAATTTATATCAATAAAACTATTTAAGAAAATAATGATACTAAAATACAAAATATTTTCAATATATTTAATATGTAAGTAAAATTGAATAATTAATATTCTTTAAATAACTTAATAAACAAAGGCTACAAAGCTAGGTGAAACAAGTAGCAAATTTATAATTCAATCCAATTACAATAAACTGAATAAATCTAGACCTTTAAATGATTGAAATCAAGGGTTATGATTGAAGCAAAACTAAAACATGGATCATCAATATGAACCATTGGATCATCAAAGGATCCAAAATCAAAGGCTAAGATTCTTTCATAACCCTAGCTAATTCGTTGGTGACTTCACTGACTTGGGACAAAGCTAAGTGCCGTTTATTTTCTTCTTTTCATTTGATTTTCTCAGTTTCATTCTCTCAAAGACAAACTCTCTCTCACTCGGTTTCATTCTCTCAAATCTCAAACTCTTAGTTTCATTCTAAGGTATGAATTTCTTTTTTTTTTTTCGTTTTTTGTTCTAAATTTGTTCATCTTGTTTTTGTTTTGCTTATTTTTGAGTTTGTTTTTTGTTCTCTCAAATTATGTATGGATTTTTCTCCATTTTCGTACTTATTTTCTGGATTTCCTTTTTTTTTTATTTTCGTTTTTATTTTCATATTTTCTCAGATCTGGTTTTTTTTTTAAAAATAAAATTCGTTCATCGTGTGCTGTTTGTATTTTCGTTCGTATTTTTGTATTTTCCATTTTCGTATTTATTTTCGTATTTATTTTTGTTTGTATTTTCCTTTTTATTCTCAGATCTGGGTTTTTTTAGAAAAAAACTTCTCAGATTTGTTTATTTTATTTTATTTTTATATTGTTGTTTTTGTTTTCTTATTTTTTTTTATTTTCTGGGTATTTTTTGGATTTCGTTTTTATTTTCGTATTTTCTCAGATCTGGGTTTTTTTTTTTAAAAAAAAAAAGGCGTTCATCTTGTTTTTATTTTCGTTTGTATTTTCGTTCATATTTTCGTATTCTCCATTTTTGTATTTATTTTCGTTTTAATTTTTGTTTGTATTTTCGTGTTTATTCTCAGATCTGGGTTTTTTTTTTTAAAAAAAAACTCTCAGATTTGTTTATTTTTTGTTTTTTATTTTCTTATTCTCTTGTTTTCCAAGTGTTTCATATTCTCTTATTTGCGTGTTTTGTTTTTATTTTTATTTTCATTTTTGTAAGTAATTTTCTATTTTCCAGATTTTTAGAAATGTGTTCTGAATTTCTTGTAATTTTTATTTTTGTATTTTTGGTGTTCTGAAGTTCTTGAATCTCCATTACCAATATGATTTGTTTATTTATTTAGGTATTTATTGTATTTTCCATTTTTAATTTTTGTATATTTTTTTGCATTGTGTTCTGGTTTTTTTATTTTCCAGATTTTTGTATTTTTTGTATTTTTCGAATTTTTCAGATTTTCATTTATGTATTTTGTTCTGGTTTTTATGCTATTTTGAAGTTTCAAATATAAAAAAATGGAGAACTCCATCTCTCCCCACTCTGCAGCACACACCCCCTACCAATGAATCAGGTAATATTTTACTTTATTTTTTGTGTTATTTTTGGAATAATTTAATATTTAGAAATTAAAGTTTGAAATTTTCTAATTTTTTATATTAAATTTAGTTTGGAAATATTGGAAACCCATGTGATAGAGAGGACCTATGGTTTACTTGTTGGCGGCGTCATGAATAACAACAAATCAGACTTTTCTTGAAACCATGTGCTCGATGATGATAAATATTATAACAAATAATGATTGGCTTTATAAGCTTGTGATTTTTGCTAACTTATCTAAGAGCCCAACTTCTTAATACTATATATCCCATGAAAATATATTAACAAGTATTGGAGTGAATATTGTAGAATTGCTCCAATAGCTGAATTTTGAATAAAAGGAACGCAAGCTCATGAGCTAAAATATCACTTGTTGGATGCAGAGCAGAACATCAAGTTTATTATGATGATTAGATGATTATGATGTAAAAAATTCTTGTAAAAAATGCTTGTTAAGCTGTTAGTTGTTATCTTGTTGAGTATAGTTTGCTCTTCCCTGGGTACAACCCTTCCTAGAAGGTGGGTACTAGGGTTGATGCTCAGTGTTAGTTTGTATCTCTTTGATTTTGGTAATAAAGTCTATTTTTATTTGCTAGAAAATGTATTGTTTTATATATTTATTTATTTATTTCAAGAAGATATTTAAAATCCAACCAACTCTTTTGAAATGGGTATGGTTGAAAACAATCAATTTTAAATTATTAATATACTAAATTAAATTAATTTGAATAATCAATATATGAAAAGAACACACAATTTTATTTAATAGTATATTATAAATAATCGTTTCGCGAAAAGAACAATTTGATTTAATATAGTATAATTTGATACAAATAGATTTTGTTTAATTTCAGTTTAGTGTAAAGCGATTTTTCAGTTAACCAACGGTTTAAAACAATTTTTTTTTCTTAATTTGGTTCAATCAAGCAACAACTTAATACTATTTATAAGTCATTTTGGTTTAGTTGATCAATAGTTAATTGCAGTTTTGTTAACTAACAAAATCAAATATTTTATAAGTCATTTCGGTTCAGTTGATAAACAGTTAAAAACAGTTCAATTAACTAACAAAACCATATAGGTTACAGTTAATCTCAATTCAGTTATGATTCAGTTATGGTCAGTTAAAAACAATTTTATGTAGTCAACCTTTTCAGTTCAGTTGATTTCAGTTCATGATTCAGTTCAGTTTCAGTTCAGTTAAGTGCAGTTCATTTTGTTTCAGTTGGACTTTCAGTTATCAGTCATTTGGTTATTGGTTCATTTCAGTTCAATCCATTCAGTTCAGTTCACGTTAGGTTAAGAATTAAACCAACACTTCCTAACCAAACTGACAGCCCTAGCTATTATGTTATTTAAGTATGTATTTATGTATTTGTCCATGTATTATTACAAGTATGATATGTTAAGTCTTCCGCTGCGTATATCTGACCTGTATGTATTTATGTAAGTATATGTATGTATTTCTATACGTCTATGTATGTATTTTTATACGTCTATGTATGCATTTTTATACGTCTATGTATGTATTTTTATACGTTTATGCATGCATTTTTTATACGTTTATACATGTATTTTTGTACGTTTATACATGTAAATTTGTACGTTATCCTAGTTGATTCTATGACATTATATGGTTTATGGTTCCACATTTAAGTGGGACGGCCTAGTTACTCACCATTGACGGTGGACCCCCCCATTTCAGGTGAAGATGCGGAAGTATAAGTGGGCTTTCGTATGGATCGGGTTGAGTGTTTTGGCAAGAATTATAGAGGAAACCCGAAGTCTACTTTACAATCTACTTTATTATTTCTTTGATTTCTCCCAGCCTATTGGGAAAGGACAACTTTAGTTGTAGTTTATTGAATAATATGGATTTATGGACCTCCTATCCTTTCATTAGTTAATTAATTAATATAGAGTTATCTTAATTTAATTTTAAAGGTTTCAATTTAATAATATTCTAGTAAGTTTTGTTGAGTAATGATCCATTTGTCGATTTCCTTTGTAAATCGACAGCTTCTAAAAAGTCGGGTCATTACAATGTTTGTCAAATGCTATGGAAGTATTTGCAAGTCAGTGGTTCACTTACGAAGTTTGGATTGAAAACAAACAAAATACAAGACAAGTGGTTACTTATGACAACAAAAATAAAACAGTTGAATATAGATGCAAAAACTTTGAGGAAGTTGGTTGGTTGTGTTATCATTGCATATGGGCGCTAATGATGCATTCAATCACAAAAATTCCAGATATATACATAAAAAAAAGATGGACTAAAACAGCAAAATCAAAGTATTGGAAAAGAAAGGAGCAACATGAAGAAGAAAATCGCAAAGAAGACATAAAATACAAGCCTTGGCGTACAATGATGGCAAGAAACTCATACCGCATCATATTAAGATGTCAAGTTTATGAAGAAACAAGAAAAATATATGAGAAAAACTTGAAAAGTACTTCACTGGAGATAGAAAGAACAATTGAAAAGCTGATTTGTGAAGAAGAAAAGAAAGAGCAACAAAATCAAAGTAGACAAAAACAAAACAATGAAGAAGAGATACCTGTTGTTGCTGATTTGGAAAGAAGTAACACCAAAGGAAGAAGCAAAAGATTGAAGTCACACTTTGAAAAGGGGAAACAACCTTATCAGAAGAAGACAAAAGCAATGGTAGCTCAAGGGCATGACAGAGAATTTGGACCTAAGACACCAATTCAAAAGCAAACATTAATATGATTTCTAATTTTCTTTTCAAAATAAATTCTACAATATGTAATGACATTTTATATACTAATATATGATCAACATTATATTCTGCAGAAAAGTTTTACATTATTTATGTAAAACTGTGTTTGTAACTTCCTAAAATGTCACTTGCAACCCCTTCCACTATGCACCTCCAAGTAAAAACTACTTAAAACTATCCAGAAATAAGCAACAACTACTTAAAACTATCTATAAAATGTCAAGTACTTTCGAACTGATATAGAAATTATAATCTAGTTTAATCTAAAAAAAAAGTCCATATTGAAATTATTCCTAACAGACTAAAATAAACACCAACTATTGTTTCTTCAAATTCTATTCTTTAAAGTTTTCATTTTGTAAGTTTGTTTCCTGTCCTGCTAATTGACTCAATTGTTTTTTCTTTTCCATATCCTTTTTCTCTTGTTCTGCCTTTTGCATGTCCTTTTTTTTCATGCATTGCCTTTTCCACCTCTTTCTTTGTTTCTTCTGCCTCTTCTTTCTGATGTACAATCACAGATTTTAAAACTTCATATCTTTAACTATTTAACTTCTCTACTTCAGCGAGCACATTTACTCAAACTATGTTCAAGTCAATACTAACGAGGAACGTATTTCAGCTCGGTATAGTCGACGTTTTGCAGCCTAAAAAAATTGACATTTAAAATGTTAAATTACTAAACTGTTGAAAAAAAAAATCAAATCATGAATTAAAAAATATATATACCTTTCCAATACTGGGGGATCTAAATGTTTGTCCCTGATAGTTGCAACAATGATAAAGCAAGAACACAACACAATCCATATTAGAGCCAGAAGACTGCCAGTCAAATGGAACTTGTCGTATTTCCCAACTTCTTAACACATCAGCATACATATGTCCGTTCATCAACATAAAAGTTGTAAAATATTGTCTCTGCCCATAAGATTAAATAAAAACATTAAAACCTTGATAATATAAATCTAAAAAATTCAAACAAGTGTTTTTGGTGGGGTTACAAAGTGTTTTTAAAGGGGTTACAAAGTGTTTTTGATGGGGTTACAAAGTGTTTTGGGTGGGGCTAGAAAGTGCTTTCAGGGGATTACAAAGTGTTTTTTGTTGGGTTACAAAGTGTTTTTGGTGGGGTTACAAAGTGCTTTTGATGGGGTTACAAATTGTTATTTGTGGGGTTAAAAGTGTTTTTTTGGTGGGGTTACAAAGTGTTTTTTGTGGGGTTACAAAGTGTTTTTGGTGGGGTTACAAAGTGTTTTGATGGGGTTAAAAAGTGTTTTAGGAGGTTACAAAGTGTTCTTAGTTGGGTTACAAAGTGTTTTTTTGGTGGGGTTACAAAGTGTTTTTTGTGGGGTTACAAAGTGTTTTGATGGGGTTACAAAGTGTTTTAGGAGGTTACAAAGTGTTCTTACTGGGGGTTACAAAGTGTTTTTTTGGTGGGATTACAATGTGTTTTTTTGGTGGGGTTACAAAGTGTTTTGGGTGGGGTTACAAAGTGTTTTGGGTGGGGTTACAAAGAATAATTTGTATCTTGACTTCAACAAATATTTATTAAACTAAATAGTATTCAATATTATATAAAACTAAAACTTACCAAAATTTCTGCAATTGTTGCAAAGTATGTAGCTTCTGGATTGAACCAGTGAACCGCCTTCCACTAGTGGAAAAAACTTTATCTGCTCCGCTATTTTAGGCACTATCTGCTCCACTATTGCCCCGGAGCCGCATTGACCGGAGCAGTTAGTCATGTAATATCTACTCCGCTTCTTCGCAGAGCAGATGCTAATTATCTGCTCCGCCATTTTAGTAATAGTGGAGCAGATAATACAATATCTGCTCCGCTCTTACTAAAATAGAGGAGCAGATAGTAAGGTTTTTTTTAAAAAAAAAAAAATTACACTGGTTGCTGGCTGCTTCCAGCCCCTCCCCCATTGTCCAGCTCCCTTCACAACTTCTGCTAGCTACTTTCACCAACTACACAACTAGTTTATCCTATTCAGAAAAAACCACAAGTAGGAATAACTCAAATTTATATTAATTTATGAATTTACATATATGTTTATAATGGAATTGAGTTACAAATTAAAAAAAGGAAAAAAGAAATAAAATAACTAAATAGTATGTATGATACTACCAAATACAAAAACAATGTAATTTAAAGCTAGCTAGCAAATGCAGCTTTAGACATGGAGTTGTAGAAATTTTCTCCATATTCCATTAATTCAGTATTGTTGAAGGAATCCTTCATTCCTTGATATGTCAAGAACCTGATTTGAGGCACTATCAACATAAATAAGAAACATGAGTTAGGTTATGTAAAATACATATCAGTTTATATAAAAAGATTAGTGTACTTTAAAGGAAAAAAGCTTAGTCAAATAAGGCAATTAAGCCACATACATGCCTTTAGGAAGTTTATATAAAAAGATTAGTGTACATCTTCCACAAGATATTGACATAAAAATATAGAATACGAGAACCTGGTTAAGCAAAACGTCAAAAAATTCGTTGTATGACAAAATGTCAAGGAGTACACAACTGCAATCGATAATAAGCTAAGGATGCACCTAAAAAAAGGGTTTCTCAAACATTGAAAAAAAAGTTGTTATGCTTTAAGATATAAGCTTGAATGGTGAATTATGTCAAGACGGGGGGCAGTGGGGGGTAGGGGGTGTTGTAGGGTGGGGGGCAGGGGGTTGCTACCAGTGGGGGGAGGGGGGCAGGGAGCTGCAGTGGGGTGGCAGGGGATGGGGGGATTGCAGTGGGGGGCAGGGGGGTGCTGCAGAGTGGGGGGTGCAGTGGGGGGCTGTAGTGGGGGTGGGGGGGGGGGTTTGCTTCTAATGGGGGGAGGGGGGTAGGGGGCTGCAATGGGGGGGGGGGGTAGGGGGATGCTGCAGGTGGGCGGTGTAGTGGGGTGCTGTAGTGGGGGGCAGGGGGTGCTGTAGGGTGGGGGGTGCAGTGGGGGGGGGGTGCAAGGTGGCGGGCAGGAGGGTGCAGTGGGGGGCAGGGGGTGCTGCAAATGCAAAGCAAAGCATCATTCCCTAACAATTTTACTTTTCATCAGACAAGAGATATGCAAAAAAAAATTACACTAGTCATCATAAACCCATATATGGATGAACTGTAAACACATTCATAGGAATTAATTTAGGCGTCATTGATCATAAGCTGGAGACTCTTAGGCAAAACAACCCATTTCAACTTTTAGACTTGAAAAACATGATAAAATTAATTATGCCCAAATATAATACTCTGTACTATATATGATGAATAAAAAATGAACTAAAGTACATTTTGCTTACCGTAGAGTAGCTTGGCCTCACAAGGACCAGTCCTTGATATCTGCATACAATTAAACATAATTATATGATCAAGCACTTTTAGTATATAGTCCTAATTTTTTAAAACCAAGCACTTTCATAAGAAGAACACAAAAAGCAGGCATTAAGTGCTCTGTAATGAAACACTTTTTCCTGTCTTATTGAATTCCCTTTATTGGTTGTGCTAACTAAACAGAACATTCACAAAAGTTGTTAAAATCCAATCAAACCCAGGTAATATTCACAAGCAGTAGTAATTGTGGGCTATGACACACATACACAACCAATTACAATAAATACCACCTACATTTAATTGTCTAGTATACATACAAGAGAAACAATATTTCTAACACACATATAAATAGAATCAACAATCCACAAACATGGCTTATATTTAATGCTAGATGCTGAAATTGAAATTCCAAACAGGAAATAAGTGCACCTTTCTTTTCTTATTTTTTCTTTTTCTCTGTAAACATTTAACCAAAACAGAGCCATCGATCGCATTAAATGCATACTATAATGCTGGATAAGTGCACACCAAATGACTGCATACATAGTATTCTTTAGAAGTTCTTTATACAAAAGAAAAAAAAATTTAAAGTAGAAAAGACATGGGATGTTTACCTCAATATGAACTCCACAAATTAAATGTTTTGCTGCTGTTAATAGTGAAGAAGAAAAACATTTTTAGTTATATATATATGACAAATCATCATATCTATAGGAAAGGAAGCAAATGTGACACATATTTTGTTTATATTCATATATTAATTTACGTTATATAATATGTATTTTGTATATATATCTAGACATGTATATACTTCCTCCGTTTCAAAAAAAACGCAACAAATTAGGATGCACGGACTCCTAGACATTTTTTTGTTGTGAGAGTAAAAGGGATAGAGAGAGAAAGTGGATGTGAGAGATACAAATAAAATACTTACAAAAATGGAAAGATTAAAATTGTTGCATTTATTTTGAAACTTCCTGAAATAGAAATTGTTGCATTTATTTTGGAACAGAGGAAGTAAATATATTCCTGAGCAAAAAAAAAAAAAAAAAAAAAAAATACCCTAATACTTCATTGTTAACAGCATCCCCAACATACTTTAGCAAAGAGAAAAAAACTACAGCATCCCCAACACTCAACATACAATCAGGCACAATCCCCCATGTTCTTAGGCAGCCACCTTTGTATTAAATTTAAGAGAGGTATTAAACCAAACCAACTCTACACAATGAGATAGAAAACTACCCATTTCAGTGTAAAGACACCACCATAAAAGAAAGGAAGGGGACATTAACATTATCAACCTTTATTGGACATGGGAACTCACAACCCAACTACAACACACACCCGGTCATATTAACCGAAACTATCAAGCACTAACACTGCCTAAATTATACAATTCCAGGTTGGACATTCTACCTAAAAAATTCTAACCCAAGCAAATACACACTAGATTACTTATAACCAGCTACAAGACCACCACAAAAATGTAACAATTCCTATAATATGACCATCAGGAATAGCTAACAGTTGCACAAACAAAAGACTAACCAACATAATTAACTAACATATCCAATTAATACATAATAAGAACATTTAATCCCAACCCAATTTTTACTTCCTGAAGCCCATATATAAAATTGAAAAAGCTATAGATTCAATAATTCAGAAACCAAAATAACACTAAAAAAATTATAGCCAGTCAATATATAACAACAAAAATTAATCCAAACCAATTTCTACTCCCTAAATCCCAAATATAAAATTGAAAAAAATTATAACAATTAATAATCCAAACCAATTTCTACTCCCTAAAGCCCAAATATAAAATTGAAAAACTTATAATTACAACACAAAAAATTCAGAAACAAAAATAACAATCATAAAAAATTATATGTAACGACCCGCATTTTAGCAACGTTGTTTTCGGAGAAAACAACAACACGGATCATTATTAACTATAAACTTTCAATAATAAATTCCATAATAACAGCGGAAGCTCTATCACTTAATTCTTTTATTAAATAAAATTAATTGAACAAACTCATATAATGTCAAAAAATGTTTTAAAAATGTTAAAGTTCTAGTACAAGCTACTAGAATTCTAGAACAGGGTTAAGTCTACTAATTAAGGGTAGCTAAAACTGCTACGCTTGCTCGCTCAAGAGACCCATCCATCGTTATAACCCAAATTACTCAACTTCGTTACCTGAAAATAAAGGAATGGGGGGGTCCACAGTCAGTGGGGAGTAATTAGAATGTTCTACATAATCGTAGAATGCAATCAAGTACATAATAAACAGAACATAGCACCTTCAATTCATAGCATCAACACGACAATCACATTCGCAATCATATAACACTAGAACACATCGCACAATCAGATTCGCAGCGGAAAACATATCATAACTAAACCATACTCTCTAGCTAGGGTCACCTGAAGACTTTAGACTCCATAAATTGTGACAACTCATTCTTCATTATTCGTTTCTTAATCTTTCTTCGGTCCAACTTCAACGTACAACAATCGCACTCCATCGTTCCAATGGTCCGACTTCAACGTACGACAAATGTACTTCATCGTTCAATTGGTCTAACTTCAACATACGATTATTGCACTCCATTTTTCCATTAATCCTTTAATTATCTTTCATTGGTCCAACTTCAACGTACCACAATTGTACTCCACCATTCCAATGGTCCAACTTCAACATACGACAAATGTACTTCATTGTTCCACTGGTCCGACTTCAACATATAACTCTAACACTCCATTGTTCAATTATTAATGACATTATCTTTCATTAACCAATATATCATTATCTTTCCTCAACATTTATTATGTATTTTATATGGTGCTCATACCGGCCGTCAATTCCTTAATTATCGGTATAACTGTCCGTCAATTCCAATTATCAGTATATGCCAGCCGTCAATTCCTTATACCCGGTAGAGTATACCATAATTGGAAGTACTAGGTGACCGTAATTGGAACTGAGATGTTCGAAATCCCAGGAAAGAGAGGTGCGGCACGTATATCGACCATCTTAAATACCAAGTCTTTCCTAGCCAGAGATCGAAATAAGACAATATCCTCTTACTCTGTTTTCTTTCCTTCATTATTATATTATTAATATTTTATTTAAACTCATAACTTTGACTCTAAATCAACCCAACTTATCACTTAGTCAACTCAAGGTCAAACATTCTAACCTTGACTTCTAGACTTAATAATAACTTAGACAATCATATCAATTCACAATCATCAATACACACGACAATTTCATGAATAAATAATAAACAAAAATATAATTCAAGAATTTAATTAATTAATTCTAAACAAGAATAATAATTATATTAGACCAACTTTATAAAAAAAAGTCCATGCTTTAATAATAATTCAAGATTCTAATTAATTAATTCAAATAAAAATAATTAAAATAGACTAACTTTATAAAAATCCAACCTTCAAACATTGATCAAGAATTTCGAACCAAAATTCAAGGATGATAATTATCACATTCGACATTCATCACAATCAATCAAGATTCATGGCAAGAACATACTTGGAACATAAAATCATGACAAACATTAAATAAAACAACATAGAACTTGTAAACAATTCGGCCATCATGGATTTCTCATCAAACAAATAATTTTAATCTATTCTAAAAATATTCTAAGCAATTCTAAATTGTTATATGAATTATATAATTAATTGATTCACAGATTAGGCAAAACATCTAATTACCTCAATTGATGGGTCAAGATTCGGAGGTGGTGGATGTTTTGGCCGTGAAATACTCGAATAATGTTGGTGTTGCTCTCTTTGTTTCTTGCTTCAATCTTTTTGGGATGGTTTGTTGCGAGCTTAAAGATTTAATGTGAAGTTTTTATTTGTAGAAGAGAAAAGAAGGAATAGAAAAATATTGATGTTTGGTGTTTGATGGTGTTGTGAGTTTTGAAGAGCAAGGGAGGGTTTTTATAGATGCTAGATGGTTGGGTGAACTCCTAAAAATAGGTAGAGAATATTTTAAAAATAGGATTTTTACTTAATTCATATCTATTAATTAAAAGATTTGGAAAAACAAATATTTGGTCCAAGTAAGGGGGAGCCGTGTGGGCTTAGGTAGCAAGGTGGGATTGGGCTTTGGCCCTATTTTGGGTAATGTAAGGTAAAAGTTTGGGCTCGGGTTTTAATCTGGGCTCATTTGATTCGAATCATTGTACCGTCAAAATAAGTAATTAAATAATAAAAAATTTAAAATAGCCCAAAATTTCGGGTTATTACATTATATGCAATCAATATATAATTACAACAATTAATTTAACCCAATTTATTAAAATTAAATTGAAGAAGTTGAAATTCAAAAAGTTATGGATACACACTCACACATACAAAAGCAAAATAACAATCATAAAAAAATTACATTCAATCAATATATAATTACAACAATTAATCCAACCCAATTTATTAAAATTAAATTGAAAAAGTTAAAATTCAAAAAGTTATTAAGAACTCCATTGTAAAGGAAACCAAAGGGAAATGCTAACCCTCTCCCCTGTCATACACAAGCAAGACCAAAGGATGCACAACACCCATCCTTCCTTCGACACCCACACGTTTGCTACAACTCGCCATATGAATGACCACAGTGAGTAAACAAGCTTACCACCGTCCCTCCCCTGCAGCCCCCTACTACCTCAACCTTACAACCACTCCCCAAATTCGACAATAAACATAGATGCCAGAATTGAAACCGTAGAAAATTGAAACCCTAGATACCCCAATTCGATAATAAACGTAGATCCCCAAATTCGACACTAAACATAGATACCAAAATTCGAAACCCTAGAAAATTGACACGAAAAAATGCGAAATCCAATTCGAACACAAAATCCCTAGATTTGTAACTAAAGACCCGAAAATTCGAACACAAACAAAAAATCATAGCATAAATACACATAGATACTAGAATGCAAACCTAGTTTTGAACACAAAAACCCTAGATTTGTAACTAAAGACCCTAGATTTGAATAAATAAACCATACCTGAATTCGAACTTTGAGATTAGAATAATTAGATGAATACTCCTTGTCCTTCGCGACCTTGAATTGCTTGAGTTTTCTTCTCTATGTCCATCACGACCTTGCTGACATGAGATGAGATGAAGCGAGAAAGAGTGAGAGAGGGAGCAAGAAGCGTAATTTCAGTTGAGAGAGATAGAGCAAGGAAGTGATATGGAGTGTAAAATGAATTCACGAGGAGTGCTACGTACGCGTCCGTTTTTAACTTTTTTTTCTTCTTATCTGCTCCGTGTTTTATATTAGCGGGGTAGATAACTTTTATTGAACTTACTGCTCCGCCATACTAAAAACTCGAAGCAGATAACTTTTTTTTTTAAATAAAAAATAAATATGCTATTTTCTGCTCCACTTTTTTCAAATAGCGGAGCATTTTTGGAGTGGTAGATAAGGTTTTTTCCACTAGTGAAATACTGATTAAGAAAGTGAAAAAATAGTTACATAAACTGGTTCACATAATAGTTGTTTCATAAAGTGTCTCAACAATAAACTCATTCACAAACAGTTAGATGAACCGGTTCATATTCTGATTCACAAACATAAAATGAAATGAAGATACATATATATATATAAAGGAAAGTGAATGAAAGAATTGGTTGAGGCAAACGAGTTGAATTTGTTAATGAATATATATTTCGTGTTTTGTTGGCTCTTGCTGTGAAAAAAATAATCAATAATTCTTATGAAGTACTGTATGGCATAATTTTGGTAAACAAATTGATAGCAAGGTATTAGGCATTAGTCATAAACATAACTTATAATTAAAAACAAAATTGTCGGCAACAATTAAAAGCTCCTGTAAAAAATTGTCGACAATCTTTTTATTCAAACCAAATTGTCAGCAAATATCTAAAAAATAAAAAAAAACAATTACAGATCAAGAACATAAACCTTCAAATGTATAATTTGGTGCGAATTTTAGGCACAAATACAAATTGAATAAGAAAATGGCAGTTAATGAAAATCAAAATCCCCATGACTCCATTCTTCAATTGATTTACAGATTTGGTTAGATATAAGAGAAAATTTTAGTGATATATAGTTGTTTTGAAAAAGAATAACTGAGAAATTAAAATAGTGTTGATTTGAAAATGAAAAGTGAATAATGGGGGATTGGAAATTGAATGTAGTTTTGGTAATTAAAATCTTTGACAAAAAGGAGAAATAATTGAAGGAGTGTTGGGAAGAGGAGTAGCCTGCTCCTTTTGCAGAGGAGTACAGACCACCCACCACCGCGACAGCCTCCCCCCCCCCCCCCCCACGACTACCACCACCCACCATCAGCAATCCAAAAACCCCAAAAATCCATAACAAAACTGAAAATTGACGGAATCATCCTATTTGATCAACGAAAACCATTCAAAATCGATGATCAGATCATCATATCTAAAATATAATCGCTAATTCATCAACGATAAAATCATTGACGCCATTATCAAAACACAATAACTTTTGATCAGCAACTCTAAATAGAACATATAATATATCGTTTTGAAACTCTTTAAGTCTACTATATGACTATAATATAATTTTACAATAATTTTTCAGCCAATTTTTTTTTAATAAGGCTTAATAATGTCTAATAACATACAATTACTCAATCTTCTAAAAAAGTGAGTTTATCAATATCATCATCCAGTCTTTCCTCGGGACTGGGGAATAAATTTGATGTTAAAACCGATGTCATTCATGCATGTTTTTTTAAAATGTCAGGTTTATTTATTTATTTATTATTTATATCATTGTTGTAAGAGCTTACAATTTGTTATGCATTTCATGAAGAGTTTTGATATTTTCAGCAGTACATGATGACCTAATCTTTAGTTAGATGGAATTTGCTAGAATGCTAATTAATTGATTTTATCATGATTTGTGCATAGTCATAACATATCTTATAGTATGAGCGGATCATTTAAGTGTGTTATCCTCATAATAATAAGTAGTAGACCTCAAAATGTGCTCCATCGTATTATTTAATAACCTAAGGGTAGAATTTCTTGTATGTGTATCAAATTTCTATTTGTGCAAATTTGGTGTTTAAAATGATGGAGATTGTTCACTAAAGTTCTTATGTTAATTTCAAGGATTACTTTTAATAAGTGAAGTTTACAAAAAATGGGTTGGATGATATGTGCAATATGATCCTTGATAATTCATGAAATGTGTGAGGGATAGGGTTAAAATTGTACTACTAATTGTGATAATAATAAGCATTACTTACCTATCGAATGGCATATGTTTTTGTTTTGATGCTTAAATGAGGTCGAGTCTTTGCACTTTTAATGGATTAAATATCCATGAAATTAGTACTTACTGAGACACATTCGAGGAATTCACCATTTTTTAATTTGTTATAAGAATGTTGAGTTTTAATTAAACTTTATATGAATACGTAGCCTAATATTAAAACTTAGGTGGTTTTGTACATGAAGAAAAAATTGATGAGTTCACTGCTTTGATTTTGAGAGGATGAGCAAAGACTCTTAACTATGGTTGTAATATATTTATTTGTGATTTACGTATGAGCAATTGATGGATTAGTTGTTTATATTGAAAGGTTAGGCTAATAGCTCTTAATTAATGAATCTATAGCCCAGGATACGGGTGGTCCTATAAGGAGGATTTTGGACTTGGATTCCCTTAGTGCTATTTGTTTTGATTTTTTTTCTCATTCCTTTTGAGCCTTTTTAGTATACCAGTTCCCCAAATTCACTCTTCCTCAATCCCAAACTCTATCCTGGGACTTGGATTCCCCACCTTCCTTCTTCACTCACTTTACACTATGACCATCACTAACCACCATCCTAATTATTTCCGGCGACTACAAGACCCACCATAAAACCCCCATAACTAACCACTGTCCTAATCGTTTCCAGCCACTGTAAAACACATCACAAACCCCCCAATCAGTCGATCACCACCTCCAACTAAAATTAATTTAATTCATCAATGACCATCTGTAGGGGTCATTTCCGGCCGCCTACGTCACGAGTTATTTTGAATGCTCGTTAACGCCACACGTGAATGTGGTCTAGTAGGAGTCGCCACTGTGCGGTTATACGGTCCACAGACACCGAAGAAATACCAATGTCAGGGGTAATTGGCCCCATATAGGTCGTGCACCAGATTATGGGTTCAGGGACAGGTTACGAGCCAATCGTGCATTGGGCTCACCCTCCTGTAAGCGGTCTCTACTAGGTCTTTTTTAATGGTCGTATCATTATTAATCCCGAATACACAGATATTCCGTTTTATATCCTAAAGAGTGCATATTACTAGGCGGGTTTAATTATTTACAAATCAACACTAATTGTGACCATTTTGAATTAAATCCGTATTAAAAGTCCTAAAAAAATAAAATATAATAAATCATGAATAAAATGCATAATAAAAGAAATAAATAAAATAAAACAAAATAAATATGTGCAGGTTCACAAAAAAAAAATTAAAATGCTGATTAAAAGGATGACCTTGACAAAATAACTCTTGTCCGATTTAACACTTTAATCAATTGATCGTCATGTTCGGATTAACAACTTTAATCGTCATTTTTATTATTTAATCAAAAACGGATTTTTATGGATGACTCTCATGAACGACTTATTTATACAACATTTAATTACTCCAGAATTTTATTAAGTATGGCGATCGTTTTGTAATATGCGATTTAATTGACATATTCATTTCCTCAAGATCGCATAAAAAGTAAGGATCAAATTATTCACAACAACATTGTTAGAAAAGAAAGTGTAGCGATCATTTCATGACACGAAATTCGATAAATCAAAATCGTGTGATTTAGATCGCATATGGAAAAAAAAAATTATACAATTATTGTCATTAAACCACTATTATTCAATTTGCGAAATGAGATCTAAAGAGTTGTATGGGAGTCGGTATTAATATATGATTATGCAAAATGCGTTGATGAATTAATAATCATTACGCATATAAATTGCAAAATCAAAATATGAAAGTTCATTAGATTGATGACGGTTATAAAGAAATAATGGCATCATTCTTATAGGATTGACTAAAGCATTAATTCGCACATCTATATACATGATCTAGATTAACTTTTAAATTAACTATTATCATAAACCACATTATCTATCTTCATTTTAATGGATCTATAAATATAACAATAAACTTAGAACGAATGGATTTAAAGCAAAGACTTCAGAAAAGGTGTACTTTGTTATGCCTTTAATCAAAACAACCAAGGAGTAGTTGATGATGAATGCAAGTGCTTGTTTGATGTTGATTGAGTTGATGATTTGTGATGTATGTAGAGAAGTTTTGAGAGTTGTTTGACGAGGTAGAAAGGTTTAGGATTGAAGTATGCAATGCAAGAGAGGGATCGGTGGTGTTGGCGTATGTTTAAATGCTTTGAAGGTTGCATATATATAGGCCATAAGCAGCAACGAAGACCCGGGAAGAAGCCAGACCTGCACCTAGGCGCAGGCCACCTGTGTCTACGCGCAGGACTGGTGCGTCTAGACGCAGGTCCTTCTGGTCTTTTGATTTTGGTGATTTTATGCGTGATTTTCGGGATTATGATTTGATTTTTATTTGATTATGATTTATTATCATAATCTATGAAATTTCAGGAGCTTCCGGGATGCTTCCGGATGTCCCAGAATGTTCTAGAATGTTCCGGAATGTTCCGGAATATCCCAGAACGTTCCAAAATGTTATAGAGGCGTCCAAAAGCTCTAAAAATTACAGAAAAATTATAAAAAAATTATAAAAAATACTAATATGTTTTGCGGAATAATTTTCAATATTCAAAAATGACGAAAATGCCCCTAAGCATGCAAAAATCCTAAAAAATCTATAAAAAGCTTTAAATATATGATAAAAAATGTGGAAAAATATGAATGACTTATAAAATTATTTTTATGATTTTAAAAATGTTTTATGCTATAGAAAGATAATTTTTATGCATAAAATATGGAAAAATGAATGAAAAATATGCATGGAAAAATATGAAAAAGCCCTAAAAATATTTGAAAATTATAAATAAATCCCGTAATCATCGCAAATCCTAACAAACACTTCCAAGGTAGTTTGAAGATGGCTTAGGAATTTTTTTCAGGTATATTGTGCATTTTCATCGTCAATTTCAATTCCCTTATGACAATACGATAGTTTCATCATTATTCTCTATATTGGGGAGACATATTTAAGTGTCTATGTAACGAACCGGATTTTCGGGCCGTAAAATTTCGTGTGAAATTAAGCCTTAAAGCCCAAACGTTTTAAATTGGGCCAAAAAAATTAATGATACTTGAGAAGCAAGCCCACCTTGTGCCACGATTATCCCTTGGCCGGCCCCCCTATTAATTTTTCCTTAATCCATCTCCTAATCTAACTCCTAAAATCTAGTAAACTTTTATCTATTTATATCCTAAAAACCCACCCTTTTTCTCCCTAGTCATTATATGATCAACTCAAAACAACTTCATCCCTTCCTCCCTTCTTACTCACGGTATTCTCCAAAAACATCCAATCAAAGTTTTGCTTTTAACTTCATTAAATCAAACACAAATTCCATAAATCTTTCAACCATCAAAACTTCTTCCAACTTTTGATCAAAACACCAACCTTGGGACGGTTTGGTGGTGCGTGGTGATCGAGTGTCTTGGGCGAGTTCTAGCTGTGGGTTTTGCTTGTTGTTCTTCGAAGGTAACTAGCTATTTCACTTAGCATTAGGATCAACCAACATAGGATACTAGATTAGATAGAAGTCATGTGGTGGTTCTTCTTGTGCGTGTGGTTTACGAGTGGTGTGTGAGGTTTTGTTCATAATTTTTTTGCTTGTTTACTCACTTCTTGATGAATGTTTAATTGTTCATGCATTGCTTAATTTTTATTTGATGATTTCCTATGATTCATGATGTAATTTATGAGATCCACGAACCCTAACTCTCTCTCTCTCTCGAACCTCCGGCCACCCACCTCCGCACCACCGGCCTCTCTCTTCTTCCTTCTCTTTCTTTCTCCTTTTCTTTCTTTCTCTTTCTTTTTCTTTCTGCTGTGCCGGCCGCTACTCGCCGCTGCTGGCCGCCGTCCCACCTGCTCGCCGCCGTCCCACTTGCTCGCCGCCGTCCCTCCTGTGCCGCCGCCGTCCTGCTCAGATTGTGGTTAGGTTTTTTTTGGTTTTTCAATTTAATTAATTATGCGTATTTGTATGTATTTGTATGTATGTGTATGTATTATGTATGTATTTGTATGTATTATTTATGTATTGTCTTACTTTGAATTTATTAAAGTTTATTGATTTTTTTTTTTGTTTTTTTTGTCCAAAATTTTTTATGAATATGTATTTATTTATGTATTTGTATGTATGTTAATGTATTATGTATGTTAATGTATTATGTATTTGTATGTTTTTTTGTCTAATTTGTGTGATTTTCATTCCCAACACGACCATGGGACCCCTAAAACTCTACAAACTCGTTTCCAATATAGCTTAAAATAATGATAATAAACTTTAATGTGGTGATAAATCAAGAAATATGATTGTTACAATTGTCTTATCACGGGAGTGACGCAGAGTACAAAACAATATTGTTCAACTGCAGTTGGTTTGATTGTGACAAGGGCATGAACATTCATGATAAATATAGACTTGTAGAGGTCAATCACACTAGGACACTCCCGTGGTACGACCCGTTCATTGTCTCTTACCAAGCTAGTCAGGTGTATTATGCTCCTTATCCTAGCCTGAAGAGGGACAAAGTGCAGTGGTGGGCTGTGCTCATGACAAAAGCTAGGTCAGAGGTTGATGCCTCGGTGGACTCGGATGCTCTACAAGAGGAAACATCCCTTATTCCCATAGGTGTATGTTCTCCGGACGAGATCCCAGACTATGAGATCATTCAGGGTGATGATGACGAAGACGAGGTCATTCCAAGTCTTGATGAAGATGACTACGACAGTGGACAAGAGCTTGGAACTGATGAAATTGATGAAGTGGTTGATGATGATGACGAGGACGTTGATGACATCGGTTTATTTCATTAGGATGTAATTTAAATTTAATTTAATTGTAGCAATTCATTGTAATTTAAAACGAAAAACAAGATCAATTTAATAATTCAAGGAAATTTAAGTTTATTGAGTTCCCCCTCGATGTTCTTAAATATATTAATGTTGATTGTTTAGTTTTGTATGTATAAATTTTATTATTCGCGTTTGTTAATGCTTGTGCATGTTCAGGGCAATATTCATTATTAGTTAATTGGGTACGTTTTCATACCATCATTTTGTGATTGTGATTTCTGTCAATAACTAATCGTGCAAATAATTTACTCATTACTGTATGCAGGAACATGTCAGATTCGGAGGCTCAGAGTCAGAACTCCCATACCCGGCAAGATTCTCCCTCTCATTCTTCGGTTCGTCCTACTGGGTCTAGGCCGATATTGCGTCCTGGTGACCTTCATCGTCGTGTTGAGTCGTCTAGGAGACGGTCGACGAGTTCATCTTCCGGTACAACTCAGCCTACGTTTACCTTACCTCCACCACCACAGTTGGGGTTACCTCCGATACCACAGCTTCGGCCTCGGCATCTTCCTCTTCGTCCTCAGCCATATGTGTCTCAGGCTGCTATGTCTCAGCCTACGTCGCTGCCTGAGCCTACTCCTATGTCTGAGCTCACTCCTTTGTCTCAGCCTACTCCATCCTCGCTGCCTCAGGTCACTCTTTTGTCTCACTCTAATCCTCCACCTGAGACTACTTCGACGCGAGAACCCGAGAGACAAACTGGTGAGGTTGAGGGTGGAGACAAGGATCAGGGAGAAGCTTCTACATCCACAGCTGGGGTTCGAGAATTGGACCCCGATGGTCTATGGTGAGTTTTTGTGTAAGTTTTTAATGTTTTCACTATTGAAATTAAGTTGTATCCATATGTTGTTTAATCTTACAATGTTTTGTGTGCAAGGTTTGACAAGGGCGCTGTTGTTCGATTAATAACACACGTCATCAAGTCCTACTTCCATCAGCCTTGGAAGAACTACACTAAGGTAGATCAGGCGAACAAGGTACATTGGTGGAACATGTGGAAGGTCAGTAAGACGAATTATGTAATTTGATACAATATTTTTTCAAATATAATCTCTTACATTAACATATTTGATTGTCTTTGGTCTAATGCAGAAACAGTACACATGGAGGCCTAAGCTCGAGGGCACTGTGCGGGATGCGTATGATACCAAGGCTGGATTACGGCTGAAGGACATATTCAATGACACAGTGCACAAGCGGAAAGACCGACCAAATTGGCTTGGTGATGAGATGTTCCAGTCAATGAAGGATAGGCTCGATGACAAGGTATTCAAGGAAAGGTCGGCTCGAGCGAAGGCAAACAGGAGAGGCGGCGACGCTAGTGGCAAGGCCCAGGCCTCTCACTGCGCGGGATCTATCTCCACCACTCAAAGAGCTAAGCAATTGGTTAGTCTACTATTTCATTAAATTATTTTAATTAATGCTCGTTCGTTAACATTTGATTATATATCCTACCCTTACGCACATTTTTTTGTGTTGACTAAGGCGAAAGGAGGGAAGCTGCTTGATGATGCGGATCTATTTCTTGATACTCACTTCAAGAAGCAACCAGGGAAGGATTCGGTTCCGATTAGCCATAAGGCCAAGGAAGTGATGGTAATGCTTTCTTCTTTACTATGCATTTGATTTTTAGAGCGGAATTCCGGCTTCAAAGCCGAAGAGTACGAATAGGATTGATTTTTTATTATTTGCAATTGAAGTTTAGAGCGGAATTCCGGCTTTAAAGCCGAAGAGTACGAATAGGATTGTTTTTTAATTATTTGCAATAGAATGTCTATTATAATGTTATGAGTTGTGAATTAACCTTTAAAACATGATCTACGTTGATCGGTGCGAAGTTGAAACGAGCCAAAAATGGCCTATTTAGTTTGTTTTTGTTCCAAAACCCTCTTAACTTTCTCAAAAACATGCAAATAAGTTATATAAATTTTGAATGAATATTATAGGACATGAATGACACTTAAAAATACAAATTAGGTTGATCGATGTGAAGTTGGGAATGAAAACACCCAAAACGAGCCAAAAATGGCCTATTTGGTTTGTTTTTTGTTCCAAAACCCTCTAAACATTCCCAAAAACATGCAAATAAGTTATATAAAGTTTGCATGAATATTAGGACATGAATGACACTTAAAAATACAAATTAGGTTGATCGATGTGAAGTTGGGAATGAAAACACCTTTAAGGAGCCAAAAATGGCCTATTTGGTTTGCCTTTTATTCCAAAACCCTCTAAACTTTCCCAAATACATGCAAATAAGTGATAGAATGTCTATAATAATGTTATGAGTTGTGAATTAACCTTTAAAACATGATCTACGTTGATCGGTGCGAAGTTGGGAATGAAAACACCAAAACGAGCTAAAAATGGCCTATTTAGTTTGTTTTTGTTCCTAAACCCTGTAAACTTTCCTAAAAACATGCAAATAAGTGATAGAATGTCTATATCAATGTTATGAGTTGTGAATTAACCTTAAAACATGATCTATGTTGATCGGTGCCAAGTTGGGAAAGAAAACACCAAAAACGAGCCAAAAATGCCTAAAATGGTGTAAAGTCATTATAACCAACGCGATCAGCCCCTAGTAAGCATAATATTGTGTTATAGGACATGTGTAAGGCTTGAAATCTAGCAATCGATAGACAAGTGACAAGTTAGGAGAGAAAATGCCAAAAAAACCACCTAAAATAGTCTAAAATGACAAGTGTTCTTTTATTCATAATGTCAACTTTATTGTTCTTTTATTTTGAATTGTTTGAACTAACTCCGCCCATAATTTGCAGGAACAATATAACCAGAACCTTTCGGAGTCTCAGGCTAGTGGCTTGGAGACGGATCCCAACCAGGTCTTCTTTGATACGGTTGGTGGCTTCCGAAAGGGCGAGGTTCTAGGGTTCGGCAAAGACGGAGCCTCTCTCTATTATGAGAGAACCTCGCGGCGGCACGTTGGATCTGCCTACTCTCCATCAGTTTCCGCTCAACTGGCAAAGATGACCGAGCGTTTGGAGGAGTCCGAGCGTGCGAGGACGGAGTTAGAGGAGCGAGAGCGCCGTCTGGAGGAGCGAGACCGTCAACGGGAGGAGCATCAGCACCGTTTGGAGGAGCGAGACCGTCAACGGGAGGAGCATCAGCACCGTCTGGAGGAGGATCAAAAGAAGCAAGCGGAGTACCTCGAGCAGATGAAGGCGCAGATGGACGCTTTCATGAGGCAATTCGGCGATCAGTCTTCCATTCACCGACGACCCCCCGACGATCGCACAGACGGTTCTGGCGGTTCTGGAGCCTTCGTAGTGTAGTTGTTTGTTATATTTCGGTTTATTAGTTTACGTTTTTGGAAACTGTAATATATATTACATGCTTTTGTGTATTACGAATTATTTATATAAATAATATAAAATATTATTTCGTATATATAACCTGTTTTTCATTAATAAATAATTAAAATATCTTTTGCAAAGGTTTTTTTTATATTTAATGAAATGAAAAAAAAGACATAACAATTTAACGACCGCCAAACGGTCGGTATCCAAAAAGACAAAACCGCGAAAATGGTAAATATTAAAATTAAAAAACCGCGAAAATTAATATACCGACCGACACACGGTCGGTAAATTATTAAGCGCCAAAACATAATTGGCTGGAAGAAGCATATTTTCCGACCGCCAGGTGGTCGGTATTACCGACCGTCATTTGGTCGGTCGGTAATACCGACCGCTAGGCCGGTCGGAAAATAGCTCCTCAAATTTTTTTTTAAGATTTTTATTTAGTCGTTAGACGGTCGGTAAATTATTTCAGACTGAGAGTCGGTCGGTGAAAAATTTTTACCGACTAATTTTACACCGACTGCCTTGTACCGACCGGCGACGGTCGGTAAATTTCAGTACCGACCGTTAACGGTCGGTAAATGGCGGTCGGCGACAGTTTTCGGAGTGACTTTTCTGGCTGTGATTATTCGGCCGAGTTTTTTTACGACGATTTTTCGGCGGTGAAAATGAAGGTTTTAGGGTTTTCTTTGAAATATAAATAAAATAAAAAAAGAATCAAAAAATAAAAATAAAAATAAAAATAAAAATAAAATTAAAAAAATTAAAAAAATTAAAAAAATTAAAAAATTAAAAAATTAAAAAAATAATAAAATAATAAAATAAAAAAATAAATAAAAATAAAAATAAAAATAAAACTAAAAACAAAAATTTAATTTAATTTAATTTAATTTTTTTTAATTTAATTTAATTTAATTTAATTTCAGTTAATTTAATTTAAGTTCATTTAATTTAATTTAGGTTCATATTTTCTCAGTCCTATAGAACAGGGCCTTAAAGTTTAAGAAATAAAATGATTAAGTTTAGAGCTTCCGCTGTGATTATTTAATTTATTTTTGAAAGTTTTTAGTTATTGATGATTCGTATTGTTGTTTTCTACGAAAACAACGTTGCTAAAATACGGGTCGTTATAGTCTAAACCATCATAAATAATTAAAACAATAATTTAATTAATATCAAGATGTACTCATGCATCAAATTACACACAAAGATCAAGAATTTCATTCAATCATCATCATAGTCACACGGCTATTCAAGAATTTTAAAGAAAAACATCACAATTTAAATAATTGCATAATTAATCAAATAAACAATAATTATCAAACATAGATCATGCCAATTAAAGAATTTAGGGGCCGTTTGGTTATCAAAGGGGAAAGATAATCACTTTAAGAATGGGAATGAGGGAGAATGGAAAGCAAAAGTGTTAGATTTAAAAGGTTGTTTGTTAAAAAAAAAATACACCACCACCACCCCAAACCCACCTCCACCACCCAAGTTCAAAAACAACCCCCATTTCCTCCACCACCAACGAAACCACCCCCCTCCCCCACCCCTTGCCGGCGCCACCCCCTACTCCACCACAGCAGCCTCCTCAGCTCCCCTCCCCCACCCCTCAAAACCCTAACCCTAACCCTAACCACCCAAATACCCAAATTAAAAAAACAACGTACCCCCAACCACCTCCATCACCTCCACCACCACCGAAGCCACCCCCAGCCGCACCGCCTCCCCCCGCCGCCCCTTCGCCACCCCCTCCCCACCACCCTACAGCCCCCAACCACCCCCCACGAACCAAAAACCCCCAAATTCGAAAACCTAGGTGGTTGGGGGTTGTTTTTTTAATTTGGTGAGGTGGGTGTCGTGTGGGGTGAGGTGGGGTGGGTGGGCCTGGGTGACGGTGGGTGGGGCTGGGCGTGGGTGGGGCCTGGGTGGGTGGTGCTGGGGTGGGGTGGGGCTGGGTGGGGAGGTGCCTGGGTGGGTGGGGTGGGTGGGGTGGGTGGGGCTGGGTTGTGGTGGTTGGGTGGGAAGGTGGGGAAAGGGAATGGAAAAGATAGGGGGAGGGAGGGTTTGTAAAAGTGTTAGAATAGGGGAATGGGGAGGGGAAAGGGAATGACAAAAGTGGCATTACAAACACTATCAAAGGGAATGGGGTCAGTTGATTCCCATTCCCTTTGATCAATACCCCCAACCAAACACACCCTTAAAGACAAAAGATTAAATTTGGCAACCGGACCTATCAAAAATGTCGAACCATCATCATAGCATAGTTTACATAAAATATTAAACTTTAATTAATCAAATAATCAATTAACCTAAACCCTAATTCATAATCATCATAAAATATAATTAAAATCATCATAAAATAAATCACAAGATTTCATACCCTAAGATATCAAGCCATCATGAAAAACAAAGGAAATAATTTAACAAATTAAGTTGATCTATTATTGCTTAAACTCTAATTAATCTATGTAAATTAGACTTCCAAAATTAAGTAGAACATCTAGATACCTTAGATTGAAGAACAAAAATTGTAAACTATACTCCCCATGTACTCAACAAAACTGAATCACAAAGTTGCCCAAGAATGAACTTTGCTTGATTAATTTTGTGGAGCAATTATTGATTAAAGAATTTGAAGGCAAATCATTAATCTTGGTTGAAGTTTGATGTTTAATAAAATAATTTGAGAGGAGAAAATGAGGGGATTGTCATGAGGTTTTCAAAGGAAAGAAAGTATAGGGAAACAATAACAAACTAAGGGCTTGTTTACATTAGTTGAATAGAGATGAACTGAACTGAACTGAATAGAAGTGTATTAATTGAACTAAATAGAGATGAACTGAACTGAACTGAACTGAATAGAGATTAACTTAACTGAACTGAACTGAATATAATCTGAAGTAAACAAGCCCTAAGAGGTAAAATAGGAGGTTAGAACATTTATTTAGATAGGGTCTTGATCAAGTGGATAACATGATCACATAATCAACAAAGAGGAAGGAGGGGGAGAGGGCTGATAGGGGGAGTGCAGCCCTGCACACTTTGGTAACAAGATGAGGGTATAATGGGAAACCAAAGCCATGTGAATTTCTAAGTTAGCTCACGTGAGCTGTTTTGGATGGGGAAAATTGCTTTTTTTTCGTCATTTTTGCAATCAAGGTTTTCCAAGCTAGAGAGAGAAGGAGGTTGTGGAGAATTGGGCTGCTCAGCATCGAATGACACCGCTGCAGCACTGCATGGCACGACTGGTGACGGTGGCAAGGCAAGGCGAGGGTTTTTGCTGTCGACGGTGGCAAGGCAAGCTTTAGGTTATCTCAAATCTCGAAATCTCGAAGTTAGAAGCATTTAGAAATTACAATTCGAGGTAATTGAAATCTAGAAATGTCGAAGTTTATACATTTCAAAAAAATTCAGCCATTGTTGTTTAGGTTATGTGCATTTTGTTGTCTTAGCATATTGAATTTGGCATGAACCCTAATTTATTTTGTATTTAGTTTATTTGGTTTTCTTCCATGGAACCCAAATTTTCAGTTTCTTCTTCGATTTATTTGCAGGTTATCTAGGTTGTTCTCGGATGAATTAAAATTATTTATTTGATTTTATGTTTTTTTTTTTTTATCTTTCATTGTGCATTTATGGATATTAAACACTAATTTCCCAAAAATTTCGGAGTATATAAAGATATTATCCATGTAATTAGTTTTATTAAGCAAGTTATTGTTTTGCTAGTATATTGTTGTATTGAGTATTTGTGTTATAAATTATTTTTATATGATTGTAGAATTTTTTTTGGTATTGAAAATTTATGAACTTTAATTTTGTAGTGTAATTTAGCAAGCCTAATTTTTGGGGAGGAAGTTAGTTTATGACAAAGTTGTATTTATATGGTTTTGACTCAAATGTTGAATGCTCTTTTGATTGATTTGCATTTTACTATTATTAGTATGATTATGATTAAAATTTGAGAAATTAATCACTTGTTTAGTGTCAACCCCAAAATCATGCCTACAAGAAACCTAAAGTTTGAAACTAATTTCACCCCTAATATGAAAAAAAAGACTCCTTTTATCTATCAAGGTTCTTTAGCAACATTAGACCCAGAAATCCTGACTTAAGTTACCACGAAAATTCCTGCTATTACTTGACATTATTAAGTTGTTAACTTAATCGTGTTCTCTTTTAGTATTTATTATATTTAGTGTAGTCGAACAGCACATCAAACCACTTCTCCTGGAATACACTTTGAACCTACACACATTTTTCTTTTTGTATTTTGTATTTTGTATTTTTTATTTCTTCTAATGTGTTTTTTATTCATTTTTTTATTTGATTTATTTTTTAGAACTTTTAATACTGACTTAATGCAAAGTGGTCACATTAATTAGTCATGACTTGTAATATATTTAAACCCACTTAGTAATATGCGCTATTAGGATATAATTTGAGATATTTGTGTATTCGGGATTAATAATGTTACGAACACAAAAAGAGACCTAGTAGAGACCGCTTACAGGCGGGCGGGCCCAATGCACGATTGGCCCGTAACCTGTCCCCGACCCCATACTTTGGTGCACAACCATATGGGGCTGATTGCTCCTGGCTTTCAGTACTTCTTCGGTGTCCGTGGACCGTATAAACGCACGGTGGCGACTCCTATTAGTCCGTATTCACGTACGGCGTTAACGAGCATTCAAACAAACTCGTGAGACGTAGGCGGCCGGATAAAAACGACCCCTACAGTTTGGCGACTTCACTGGGGAATATCACTCCTTAGTGGTGTGGACAAACTTGAAAAGTCTCGTGGTCTTATTATTATTATTCCCGAATTTTTTTAGGCATATTGCATGTGGCCCTACGAATAGGTGCCGCAACATAGGACCTTGTCTCATATGAGCATGTTCTATGCTCGAGACCGACCCCGGGGGGTTTGATTATGGTTACTTGTGGTGCCCGACCTCAATAATCATAATCGGCCCATCCCAACCATGGCGCGTGATCCTCATGACCGATGAGGTCATAATAAAAGATTCCTAATCGTGTGTCATTCAACATGAAGAATGGCTAGAGCGGTTAAGTTTCTCTTTAGCCATGGTACCTTGTGACCAACCAAGACCGACCTTTTAGAGACTGTAAATATTGTATCATGCTAGTGTGCTTATTTAATTTGACTATGTGTGCATTTTTTTTTTGGGCTCTAGCCATGTATTTTTGTTCACTTTTCACTCACATTTCATATAGTCATGGTCATCTTCTAGTTCATAATGTTAGGCCTTAGTGTCCTTGCATGTAGTCCATGTAGGCTTAGACCTTAGTTTGACCATAGGTTTTGGCCCAAAACCTTAGTCATTCCTTTAAATGGGCTTAGGTCCACTCCTCATTTAGGCATTTCCATTCACATACATTGCATATTTCATGTCTTTTGGTGCCTTAAAAAAATATATCAAAAAAAATTTCAAAAAAAATATATATTAAAAAAAAATTCAAAAAAAAATAATCAAAAAGCGGAAAGGGCACCTTGCATTCATGCATTTTAGGGAAGATGACCATAAAATTAGGACATGCATATACATCCGCATTTGCATCCATATCACAATGATCAAGGGGGTTCACTAAAAATTTTGGTTCTTTTCAGTTCAGAGCGGTCTAAACAGTTCACATTCAATCCAAAGCATAGCTAAGGTCCGAGCAAGCCTCAAGCCCAATCCAACCTTGCCTCACCTCACTTAAACACCACCCCAACCTCACTCAAACTCATCCAAACCCAAAAGACTTAAACCCATACCCAGCCTATATCATTGATGCCCATATCTTAAGCCTACATCACTCAAGTCCATATTCCAATCCTACATTACTCAAGCCCATCACTCAAGCCCATATCCCAAACTTACATCACTTAAGCCCTTATCTTTAGCCCATATCCCAAACACCACAAATGGCCACTCGAGAGGACTAACTTAAACAGCTCGCTAAGTGTTTCGATGAATTGACCGCTGTACTCGAAGGGTTCCAGGCCAAGGTCAGCGATCTAGAAAAAACCCCAAGCTCATCCATAATAAAGAACCTAGCCGAGCATGTCCAGAAAACAAGAGACCCCGCCTTCCACCAAGAAACAATTTCTATTGACCCCAACCTTTCCTCCAAGCTTCCAAAGGAATTCTCAAGCACTGATCTCCCTAAGTTTAAGGCCACAGATGATCCTCGTTATCACGTCAAAGGATTCCTAGACACCATGGTCCTTAAGGGTATTGAACCAGCACTGTTCCATACAGTCTTTCCACTCTCACTTGAACCAATTTGCCAGAAGTGGTTCTACTCTCTTTCTGAGAAGGACACATTTGCATTGGAAGACATTGTGCATGCATTCATGACCCGTTACAAGGGGAACATCCAAGCCCAGACTCAAAGGGAGAAATTGAGATCTTGAGGCAAGGTGAGAAAGAAGGGTTCACTGCTTATTTGACAAGATGGAAGCAAGTTGCAACCCAAATGGTCACTACTCCTGCTGAACCAGAAACGGTCAAGACCTTCATCTCCAGTCTACAGCCAAAGTACCAGGATCACCTCAAGTACTTAGGCCTCACCACCTTCCAAAAGGTCTATCACATTGGAGTAGACATAGAGGACGATTTGCTAAAGGGTGATACGTCAAGCTCACCAGAATTCGATGAGCAATAGCAGCATCGGCACACCCCACTCCCAATCAAGAGTCAGTCAGGGTTGTTTCTTTAGGTTGAGTCGGAGAGTCCCTCCACCTAGATATTTGCATTTCTTTTCTTTCTTTTTCGAGCCTATGTCATTAGGATTTTTCTTTCCATTTATAGCCTTGTAATTTCATTGACATTAATAAAATTCTATGTATTTTTTTTATTCATTTTTAGCCTCACTTTTAATTAGTGCTTTTAACTCTAACCTAATTCACGACCTCAAATTTTCATAATCAATAAAATTGAACATAATAAATGGACATTGCCGGAGAGGCCTTCTTTTCTTGAACTCTACAAAAATCATCAGCCCTTTCCCAATACCTGTATTCATTCAACCCATTGCAGCCCTTTGAGCCTTAAACACAAACAAGCCTACTTCCCTTCCTTACCCATATCTACCTCACCCATGGGATCAAGTGGTGCGTAGGAAAAGACATGTGTCTAAAAAAAACAAAAAAAAAAAACAAAAAAAAGAACACAAAAAAAACAAAAAAAAAAACACAACAAACATAGTTATGAAAGTCAAGTCAAAGCTTCCAATTCAAACATAAATAATCAAAATCCAAGTTCAAAAAATTCAGTAGCCAGAAAAGTCAATAAAGCTAGTTCAGTGTAATAAATCCAATTCAATTCAATAAATCCATCTCAATTTCCAGTTCAATTCAATAAATCTAACTCAGTTCTATAAATCCAGTTCAATGGAATAAATCCAGTTCAATTCAATGAATCCAGTTCAATTCAATGAATCTAGTTCAATTCAATAAATCCAGCTCAATTCAATAAATCCAGTCCAATAATTCGACTCAGTCCAATCCAATTCAAAAAAAAAAAAGTCAAAAAGCACATTGCGCACCATGGGGGGGGGGATTAAATTGGGGACTTTGAGCCTTCTTTCCCTTTTCCTTCTTAACCCTCAACCCTAGCCAAACATTACAACCAAAAAAGCCCTCTCCCCCGAGGCATTGTCCAAATAATCATCAAGAACTACGATGGTCTGATTCCATAAGGATACGTAGGAAGCCTCTTCTCGAGGTTCGACCCAATTAATATATGAATTTTTGAAGTCCACTCCTTCAATTAACTTGGGGTTTTAAGCACAAATTCTTAGTTCACCACTCGTCATAGGCTCGAGTTTGAACCAACATTAATTCAGCCAACCACATCAATTCCCTACATCATCACCCTTCAGTCACAAATTTTTAGCCTTTTTTTTTCTTGCACCTACAACCTTTCTCTTTTCCACACCCTGGGGGCTTTCTCTGACTCTTCTCAAGCTCATAGCTTTGATTTGACTCTTGTGTTCTCCTATTTGGGCGCGTCATATTCCATATAAGACTTCATCAATTGGGAAATCACCATCTTGCGGGAAATCTAACTCAAGTTCACGACTTGAGCTAGCCTCTTTACTTTGGCCTCTTCGTGCCATCCACAAAACAACTTTAACCATGATCCTTCATTCATCCTTACCCTACAGGCTGGGGGCTTACCTATCCATCTACTTCTCCACAAACCTGAGATTCACAAAAAGCCTTATCCATCATTCATTCAGTTACTTCACCACAAATATAGCTTTCCCAACGGGCCAGGGGCTTGCTTATGATCGAAGGCTCTATCTTTGATTGATTGGGGGATTAAGACTGCTCCATCCCAATTTTTAATTAATATACTATTGGTCGATCCCCTTGGTCATTCATATCCTTGTCATACATAGCATATTATTCCACATGCACCACATTTCACGAACACCAATCACGTCATGCATCATGCACCAAAAGCATATCGGGCATCATAATCATTTCATGCGTACATTCATAAGCATCATTCACATTGTACATAAGCACATCACAGAGCACAAAACACACAAGGCTAGAGCCCATCTTTGTTGAATCCTTGAATCACTATATGTGATTGTTGTCTTGTTTAACTTGTTCATGAACCAATATATGCCTATATGGCTATGTACAGTTTTTCCTTGATATCTTTGCTCATGCAACCCACACATGCTATTGCCTCGCCCCAACCATAATACTTTGACTTTCATCTTGCGAGAACATTCGTCTCTCCGGACTCAGTCAAAGTGGGGGCTTCTCACCAAACACACACTTCCGTTTCCCTCACTCACAAGTAATTTTCTCACAGGGTTTATGCTTACCTTAAGCTCTCAAATATCACTCTAAGGGCTTATGTCTACCCTTAATTCAAATACTTTTCTCACAGGGTTTATGCTTACCCTAATCTCACAAATATCACTCTGAGGGTTTATGCCTACCCTTAATTCACTTACTTTTCTCATGGGTTTATGCTTACCCTTTTTCCCTCTAAGGGTTTACCCTTAATTCCCCAGCCATAATACTTTGACTTTCATCTTGCGAGAACATTTGCCTCTCCAGACTCAGTCAAAGTGGGGGCTTCTCATCATCAGACGTATATGTTTTTCCGTACACATTTTCCCACCTTAACGACATCACTCACAAGCACTTTCCTCACAGGGTTTATGCTTACCCTAATCTTACAAAAGTTCATCTAAGGGTTTATGCCTACCCTTAATTCATCTACTTTTCTCACGGGTTTATACTTACCCTGAGCTCATAAAAATACCTCTAAGGGTTTATGCCTACCCTTAATCCACTTCACTTTGCTTATGGGTTTATGCTTACTCTCATACCTTCTCTCAAGAATTTATACCTACTCTTGGTTCTTCTCCTAAGAGTTTACACATACTCTTAACACATCACTTTGCTTAGGGTTTATGCTTACCCTCACACCTTCTCTCAAGAGTTTATACTTACTCTTGATTCTTCTTCTAAGAGTTTATGCGTACTCCTTACACATTACTTTGCTTATGGGTTTACCCCCATACCTTCTCTGATCTCAAGAGTTTATACTTACTCTTGATTCCCCTCCTAAGAGTTTATGCTTACTCTTAACACATCATCCTTGCTCATGGGTTAATGGTTACCCTCATCTCTCAAGAGTTTATTTGTACTCTTGTTTTCTTCCTCTAAGAGTTTATGCCTACTCTTAGCACATTATCATTCTCACGGGTTTATGTTTACCCAAACATACATCATACTTTCTCACAAGATTTTATGCTTACTCTTGACTCGTCACATTTTCTACCAAGAGTTTATGCTTACTCGCGCACACCTTTTCAAGAGTTTATGCTTACTCTTGATCGATCCCTCCTATACGACTCTTCATTTTCCCAAGGGTTTCTGCTTACCTAAGGGAATAGCTCCGAAGGATCCAAGCATCCGGAGGAACTAGCCACTTAATCCATCATCATCCTGAGGATCCAGGCGCTTCCGAGGGATTAAACCGCATGGGGCGCGGTTACAGGTAAAACTAATATCTGTTTTGCAGGTACCGACGTTAAAAAGGGTGACTCAAGGTCGCAGAACGTCTTGAGTTATCCTCCGCCCCGACAGGAATACTTTGACTTTCGTCTTGCGAGTTTATACTTACTCTCCAGACTTAGTCAAAGTGGGGGCTTCTGTAGACACCTAAATGTGTCTCCCCGATATAGAGATTAATGATGAAACTATGAAAACACCAAGAAGTCCAATTAAGTAGAATTGACGATGAAAATGCACAATATACCTCAACCAATTGCCTAAATCGTGTTTAAAGTGCCTTGGAAGCAAATGTTAGGTTTTGCGATGATTACGGGATTTATTCGTAACCTTTCCTCATTTTTAGATATTTTTTATATTTTTGCATGCATTTTTCAATGTTTTATATTCATAAAAAATAATAAAAATGTCTTTTTCCATCACAAATATTTTTAAAAAATCATAAAAATAATTTTATAATTTATTCATATTTTTCTATTTTTTTATCGTATTTTTAGAGCTTTTTATGGATTTTTTAGGATATTTGCATACTTGGGGGCATTTTCATCATTTCCGAATGTTAAAAATTGTTCCGCAAAGCATATTAGTGTTTTTCGTACTTTCATTTTTTTTCATAATTTTTAATAATTTTTCTGTAATTTTTTGGAGCTTCCGGAGGAATCTAGAACATTCCGGAACGATCTGGGCATTCCGGCACATTCCGGGACATCTCGGAACATCCCGGGACATCACAGAATATTCCGGAATATCAAAATATTACAGAATATTTCCGTAATCGAATAAAATCGGATCGTAATCCTGAAAATCACGCGCAAAATCAAGCAAAAAAATCGACCCCGGATCCAGCCTGGACCTGCGCCTAGACGCAGGTCCATATTACAGGACCTGCTGATAAGTAGTTATTTGATAGCATTTTAGGTGCATTTTAGGAGTCTTTTCCTAGCTTAGTTAGTGCATAATAGCTTAGTTTTGCATGTTTTTAAATCTTTTTGGTACATTGGGTGCTTCACGGGTATTTTGTTCATATGGTGATGTTTTAGGCCTTTTGGAAGAGTTTTTGGAATGCCATCATGCAGAATGCCTGACTTTGAACAGCTATAACTTTTCCTCTACTAAACTTTTTGGCACGATTCCACTTGGAGATGAAAGCTTGTTCCGTAAGCTTCGCAACGATAGGTCGCATGCCCCAAACCGATGAACAAGCAGGAAGTTATGACGTTTTGAAGTCGAGCTGTCCAGCAGCCTGAGGAAGAAGGCAACACGTCCGTGTTGATTTCAACACGTCCGTGTTGACTTGTGTCTAGAGGATCAGATTTGGTTCTGCTTGCTGTTTCTGAAGGCAACACGTCCGTGTTTATTTGAACACGTCCGTGTTGACCTGTGTCCAGAAGCTCCACTTTTGGTTCTGTTCTTCTGCCATATAGCAACACGTCCGTGTCACTTTGAACACGTCCGTGTTTCTTGCCCACCTTTTGTTCCAGATGCTACTGGTTTGGTTCTGTGTACACTGCTCCATGCCAACACGTCCGTGTCACTTTGAACACGTCCGTGTTGGTCTGACTTCCGGGTTTCTAAACTACGCCGTTTCAGTTAGTTTTGTGCGATTGTATTTATACCCCAAGGCTTTTGGGGATTGAAAAAGGAGAGGGGTCTATTTTTCTGCATTTTTCATTGCCCTAAGTTAGTGCTAGTTCCTTACTTTCCTCAAAAACTCAAAAACTTATGCTTTTAAATTTTCCATGTAATCTAATTTGTAGTTTCTCAAACTCTTCATTCAAGAAGATTTAGTTCATCAATTCCAATCTAATTTGAAGCTTCAAGTAATTTTCTCTCTTCTCCATTTTTACAATTTATCTTTGATTTGAATTATAATGCTTTGCATGTTGGTTGATGTTGTTGATTTCAATAATTCTTGATACTTTCTTGCAATTAACCTTGTTTTTGCTCATGAATCACACTTTTATAATTATTTTTATAATTTGTTCTTGATTTATTTTATGATTTTTGTATATGTCACCTATTGTTCTTGAAGTTAATTGTTATTGATTATTACTTGAATCTAACCTTAGTATTTCCCATGGATTATATTTTTGTGATGTTTATCTTAATTTCTATGGATTGTGAGTAGTGTAATTCTAGGTTTTGGGTGAATCCCTCAATGTAGTCATGGAGAAGTAATTGCATGTTGGGGTCTAATTGCTTTAGGGCTATAATTAGTTAAGATTAAGGGGTTTTTATGCATAGTTCTTGTGATTGATCACCATTAGAGCTTGATTCTTGATCTCCTCAACGAAGGATCGAAAGATGAAGTTGAGTTGTAGGTTCCCTTGTTCTTATTTGACTAAAAGGCCATGAAAATAGGAATTTCTAGTCAAAGGAAACCTCTTGTCATCATGTTCATGTGTTTAATGCTTGGATTTGTGATTATAACCATGAAAATAGGTTGTAATGCATACTTTTAGGCAATCCCTCTAGCTTGAAAGAGTAGTTGGGTGTTTTAGATGACTTCCACTAGTTTTCCCCATTGAATTGTTCCCCTTGTGGTAGTAGTTGTTCCATGACGAATTTGAGTGGTGAATCCCAATTCCTAGTCCCTTTTATCTTTGATTTTCCCATTTTTACTCTTTAATTTTACTAGTTTTATGGTTTGTTACTTATTAACTCCGAAAACTTGTCTTGACTTAGCTTATTTAAACATTAGCATTTGGTGGTTGATTCAAAGCCTCTCATGGGTTCGACCCTTTCTTGCCCTTGCTACTAGTTAGTAGGACCGAGATAGGTTTATAATTTGATAGGTTGGCGACGCCCTGTCACCTGCGCCTAGACGCAGGTCACAAATACAGACCTGCGTCTAGACGCAGGTCATGTAACTGGACCTGCGCCTAGGCGCAGGTCTGGTGTCATCCGGGGTCGATTTTTTGCTCCTTCTGGCCTATAAATACACGAGCTTATACGAGCTTTTGGGGACAGATTCGAAGCATTAGGCATTCTTGCTTGCAGCCGTGTGGGTAGTTTTCCGGGCAGCAAGTTTTCGTGTATTAATTTGTGTTAATCTTCATCAAGGTAACATACTTTCTCAACTTGATTGGTATACTATGATCCATAGTATAGATTAAATGCATAAGATTAGTTTATGTTGAAGTTTTACATGTTTATATGTATGAAATATAAATCTGATTTTAAAGTCGTTTTATGATGATTTTAAGGTTTAAAATGATGATTCTATGATTGATTATGTTATTATTAAGTTTATGTTAATCATGTTCAAGTTTGGTGAATTTTGGGTACTAGAAAGTTGATGATTTCATGTGTTGAGTTTAGTTGATAGTATGCGTGTATTTTGATGATTTGGGATGAGTTCTTGATTCTTGGATGAGTTTTTGGTTGAAGTTCTTGTATCTTGATTGAGTTCTTGGTTGAAGATCTTGAATCTTGGATGAGTTATTGATGAGTTCTTTATGAGTTCTTGATTGAGTCTTTAAAGTTAAAGAAAGATAAAGAAAAGGATAAAGAAAGTGATAAGATGTTGTAAGATGTTTGGTTTACATGTTATTTTCTTAAGTCAAGGCGTAAGATGCAACTTAAGAAGTAACTAAGAATGTAAACTTCGGATTAAAGAGTTAGAGATTTAAAGATTAGCTTGATTTCGTTACTAGACGCCTAAATCGTAGAGTAAGATTCTATGTTTTTGGGTTAAGACGTTGCCCCTATCCTAACCGCGGTATTGGGATAGTGATTACCACTATGTCGTCTTTGACATGGATTTCCAGTAAGATTGGTTTCATAGGGTTGGGAGTAAGATTCTCAATCCTGGCATAGTTGGAAAGTTCGTTCGCGTAAGATGCGTTCGTACGTGCGTAGTCCGGTCTAGTATGCGAATGATTGCGCCAAAGATAAGATTGGTTAAGTTAGTCGAGTCAAGCATGTATTTTTGTATGATTCGCATGTTTTGATTTGGGTTGTTTGATTTATGCTATGTTCATGTGTATTCCTGTTAGGGTGAGACAGTTATGTTACTTGCCACTGACGGTAGACTGTTGTTTACTTTTCAGGTAATTCTGATGATGAGGTTCTTGCTTAGCTTTGGGTTGGGCGAGCGCCGATGTTGTTATATAGTTGTATTATTGTTATTTTATTATTTTGGTTAGTTTTGAACTATAGTAGTGGTACTTGTATACTTTACTATAACTCTGACATGTATTTGGAGTTACGTATGTTAGTAGTAGTAGTTTGACTTTTGGGATTAGTTGTGTACAAACTTGTGGGTATTTGTACTTTTGGGTTATAGTAATAATATTTTGAGGTTTTGTTTTAATTTTAAGTATTTTAGTTTGTTAGTTCTGACTATTCGACTCGTCAGTTTCTTCCGCGCCGGTTTAAGCAAGTCGGGTCGTCACAGTTGGTATCAGAGCAGAATAGGTTTTAAGTGAAGTTTTAGGATTTTGAGTTAAACCCGGGAGTTGAGAGCTTTACTATTCCCGAGTGATAAAACCAAATTTAAGATTAAGTAAAGGGAGAAGAGTTGGGTAGAAAGACCCGGATAAGATCTTTTCTATTTCCTTTTTCTCTCTTTATTTCTGTGTGTTTGACTGACTGACATTGGTATTTTGGTATGTCTTTTTGTTGTGATTCGTTGCAGCATGTCTACACCTCGCCGGTTGAGTACTGGACGACAGAGGTTGCGGGCACTCGAGGAGGCGATCCTTATGTTGGCGCACCATAGTCGTCATACGCCGAGTACGCAGTCGACGTTCGACCGTATCAGACGCCATCGACCTCCGACTTACGACGGGGTTGCCGACCCCACTATTTCAGCAGGATCCGCGAGATGGGGAAGCTCTTCGACGCGATGTTTTTCCCCGAGCACGAGAAGGTGCAGATCGCCGCTTATTATCTACGTGGAGAGGCCGATAACTGGTGGACGTTAGCTAAGGACGCGTGCTTGCCGTTACATTCGATGTCGTGGGTTGAGTTCGTCGATAAGATCCAGGAGCGTTTCTACCCCGACGAGTTGCGGTGGCAGAAACAGGAGGAGTTTCTTACTCTTACACAGGGTAAGATGACCGTCCAGGCCTACACTGATAAGTTTACGGAGTTATCGAGGTTCGCTACGTTTGTGGTTCCGTCAGAAAAGGATCGGGTCAAGCGCTACATCAAAAAGCTAGATCCGAGGATTCGCGTTCACGTGATCAGTAGTGGAGCGACAACATTTCAGCAGGCTTACGAGGTAGCACTCGAGATTCAGGCATCAACGGCTGAGGAGGATACGAGCAGGAAGAGAGCTCAGGTTCTGGTGACGACAGCTGCCTTTAAGAAGCCCCGATTTAGTGCTCCTAGCAGTACCCCTCCGACCACGAGTTTGCATAAGGGTTCCGATGGCTCGAAGTGCAGAGGATGCGGCCGAGACTTCCATCCAGGGAAGCGGTGTGATGGTTCGCCCATAGCATGTTATATCTGCAGGAAGGAAGGCCATAAGGCGTCAGTATGCTCCGACAGGAAGCCAGACACTGAGGTTAAGTAGCTTCCGGCACCGACGAAGACTTCGGTGAAGAACCGAGTCTACTGTATGACCGAGGCGGAGGCCGAGGTTCAGCCTGACGTCGTATCAGGTAGATTTCTTGTCTCTAATGTGTTAGCTTTAGTATTGTTTGATTCTGGTGCTACTGTCTCTTTTGTGGCTAGTAGTTTTGCCTCGAGGTCTAATCTTCGTGGCAGCTTTCCTATTAGTTCAGTTATAACTCTCCCTTCCGGAGAGGATTTTATTTGTCAGCGCGAGTTCCGAGGAGTGCCTATTGTGATAGCTGGGGAGCAAGCGATGGCTGATCTAAAGGAGTTCCCGCTGATGGAGTTCAACGTGATACTTGGTATGGACTGGCTGTCGAGATATCGAGCGACCATTCGTTACCGAGATCAGTTAGTGACATTCCAAGGACTTCAGGGCAACCTTGTTACCTACTCTGGGTTTGTCCTTAAGAAAGGAGTAAAGGTAATCTCTGCCTTGAAAATGAGAAAATATCGCCAGAAAGGCGATATGTTATACCTATGTCAGGTAAGGGACTTGACTAAGGAGCGTCCGTTGGACGATATACCTGTAGCAAGGGATTTCAGAGACGTATTTCCTGATGAGCTACCGGGGGTTCCACCCGAGCACGACGTCGAGTTTCATATCGACTTAGCACCCGGGACAGCGCCGATTTCGAAGGCCCTTACCGGATGGCACCATCGGAGTTGCAAGAGTTAAAAACGCAACTCCAGGATTTGATCGATAAGGGCTTCATTAGGTCGAGTGTTTCTCCATGGGGAGCACCTGTGCTCTTTGTGAAGAAGAAAGATGGTAGTATGCACCTGTGCATAGACTACCGAGAGTTGAATCGGGTAACTATCAAGAATAAGTACCCGTTGCCTAGGATTGAGGACCTGTTCGATCAGTTGCGAGGAGCAGGAGTGTTTTCGAAGATAGATCTTCGATCTGTATATCATCAGATTCCAGTCAAGAAAGAAGACATTCCGAAAATTGTTTTTCGTACTAGATACGGCCACTACGAGTTCGAGGTGATGCCCTTTGGCCTCACTAATGCGCCAGCCGTGTTCATGGACCAAATGAACCGGACATTTCACCACTTACTCGATAAGTGTGTCGTAGTATTTATAGACGATATCTTAGTCTATTCGAGAGATGAGTCTGAGCATGCGGAACATCTCCGCACGGTACTTGAGATATTACGTAGGCATAAGTGGTTCGCGAAACTCTCAAAGTGTGAGTTCTGGCTTCACGAAGTAGCATTTCTGGGTCACGTGATTAGTAAAGGACGGCATTAAGGTAGAACCGGCTAAGATTAAGGCTGTAATTGATTGGAGTAGCCCGAGAAATGTGGCGGAAGTTCGTAGTTTTCTGGGGTTGGCCGGATACTATCGACGATTCGTCCAGGACTTCTCCAAGATCGCTAGGCCGATGTCTAGTCTCCTACAGAAGGAGATCCACTTCGTTTGGACGGAGGCTTGCGAGCAAGCATTCCAGCAATTGAAACAGAGATTAGTCTCTGCTCCTATACTTACCCTTCCGAACGATGACGAGGACTTCGAGGTCTATAGTGATGCTTCGAAGAGTGGCCTAGGATGTGTGCTCATGCAAGGCAGGAAAGTCATCTCTTACGCATCGAGACAATTGAAGGTGCACGAGCGTAACTATCCTACGCATGACTTGGAGTTAGCGGCTGTAGTATTCGCGCTCAAAATTTGGAGGCACTATCTATATGGTGGTTCGTGTAAAGTATTCACGGATCACAAGAGTCTCAAGTACATCTTTACTCAGAAAGACCTCAATATGAGGCAGAGACGATGGCTTGAACTTATTAAGGACTACGACCTGACGCTTAACTATTGCGAGGGCAAGGCGAACTTAGTCGCTGATGCACTAAGTTGTAAGCATCGCTTGAGCTTCAGTAGAAGCCGTAGTTTTGTCAGACTTCGTCTGACAGCTATGAGTGTAATGACCCTGATTTTATTGGTATTTTTGCCGATATTTATGTGTATTTATGTGTTAGTTCAAATTTATTTTTGAACTATTTATGTTATTTTATGTGAATAATTTCAATTTAATTCGAATTATTTTTTTTATTTGCAGTTTTTATGATTTATGTTATTTATTATTTAATTAATTAGAATTTTTATTATTTAATTTTCTAATTAATTATTTAATATTTTGGGCTAAATCGATTTATACGTGAATGATCCTGTAATTTACGTAAATTAGCCCAATGGATCACGAGAGCCCATTTTAGGCCCATAATACCCTCTTGGCCGGTTTTTCTAGTGCATGGCAAGTGGTGCCACTTGCCTTGTGTTCACACCTTGACTAACTCTATATATAGGAGAGTTAGTAAGGCCTTTGTTCATTTTGCCATCAATTGCATTTGCCATCATAATCAAACACAACTCCCTCTCATTTGCTCCCATCTCACACGCCATTTTTGGCTAGTAAACCCATCAAATTGTTCATCCATCTTTTGAATCCCAAACTTAAAGATTCAACCTCTATTGATCTTTAAGTACCAAAACACAATCCTAGACACAATTATTTCATCCAAGACCATTAGTTCGGGTTGGTTTTGGGTCTTGTTCGTGTTCATAGCCGATTGGGTGTCCGTGTGGTGGCTCGTGTGAGAAGCCGTGCTGCAGGGGTCGTGTGCACGTGGTGGACGTGCTGCAGAGGTCGTGTTCGTGGCCGTGCTCGTGGTGGTGCAGTGGTGCTCGTGGTGGTGCCGTGTGGTGCAGACCGTGTTGAAGGCCGTGTGGGTGCAACTCGTGGAAGCCGTGTGGTGTTAGTTTCCGGGCTGCATTTGTGTGTTGATTTGTGTGTTAGTCTTCAATAAGGTAACATAATTTCTCAACCTTGTTGGTATACTATGTATATAGTATAGATTAAATGCATGTATGGGTTGTTTGGTGATGTTTAATCATGATTTTATGTGTTGTTTCTATTCTGATTTTTTTATGGTTTTCATGATATTCTGATATTGGTTTTTATGATTTTATGATTGATTCTATGTTGTTTTATGATCATGATTATAATGTTAAAGTTTGATGAATTTTGGATAAGTTTAATGGTGATTTTCGAATGGAACTTGATGGCTATGCGTGTGGATTGTTTGAGTTTGGATGAGTTCTTGATTGAAGATCTTGAATCTTGATTGAGTTCTTTATTGAAGATCTTGAATCTTGAATGAGTTCTTTATGAGTTCTTTGAGTTCTTTATGGGTTCTTGATGAGTCTTTATGGGTTCTTGACTGAATCTTGAAAGTTAAAGAAAGTGGTTTAAAACTTAAAGAAAGTTAAAGATTGAGTCTAAATTGATTCAAGAATGGAATTTAAATGATGGTTTATGGTTGGTTAGACTCAAGATCAAGGCGCAAAGGCAATCTTGAGTATAACTTCGTTGATTAACTAGTTATTTTCGAGAATCAAGGCGTAAGGGCAATTCTTGAAATTAATTTAGTTATGAATAAATTGATTAAAAATGATTAAAGATTTAATTAATAATTAGCTTGATTTCATTTCTAGACGCCTGATACTTTGAGTAAGATTCATTGTATTTGGGTTAAGACGTTGCCCCTATTCCATCCGCGGCATTGGGATAGTTGGAGTCATACTATGTGATCTTTCGTGGATTTCCAGTAAGATTGGTTTCACGGGACATGGATTTCCAGTAAGATTGGTTTCATGGGGTTTGGGAGTAAGATTCTCAAATCCGAACATAGTAGAAAGTTCGATCACGTAAGATGCGTTCGTACGAGCACAGTCCGGTCTAGTATATGAATGATTGCGCCAAAGATAGTTGGTTAGGATGTTTGAGTCGAGTTTACGTTTTTGGGTTGTTCTCGTACTTTGATTATTGATGTCGATTATTTGGTTTATGCTATGTACATGTGTATTCCCATTAAGGGTGAGTCAGTTATGTTACTCGCCACTGATGGTGGACTGTTGTATGTTTTTCTTTCAGGTATTTCTGATGACGATACTCTTGCTTAGCTTTGGGTTGGGCGAGCGACGTTTACTATTTCTGTTATTTGATGTATTTTCTATTTCTGTTGTTTATAGATAGTATTGGCGTATTGTATAGACTTTATACGTTGTTTTAGACTCTGACGTGTGGTTGGAGTTTCTCGTATTTTAGTATTCCAAATTTTGACTTTTGGACTAGTATGTACAAACTTGTGGGTATTTGTACTTTTGTGGTTTATTAATAATAATTGAGGAATTAGTTTTTAATTCTTAAGTATTTTGAGTTGTAGTTTATAACTATTCGACTCGTCGGTTTCTTCCGCGCCGATTTAAGCGAGTCGGGTCGTTACAATGAGTGCTGAGCCTGATCTGATTCAGGTTTTGCGCGAGGGACAACAGAACGACCCACAGTTAGCTAGGATACGAGAGGCTCTAAGGCAAGGTAAAGCCGTAAGTTTCGAGATCCCTTCCGATGGTAGTCTGCGATTCCGAGGGAGGTGGTGTGTACCGGACTGTTCTGATCTTAGGAACAGAATTATGTCTGAGGCACATAACTCGCCCTACTCTGTTCATCCTGGAGGTAACAAGTTATACCAGGACCTCAAGGGCCAATTCTAGTGGCCTAAGATGAAGAGGGATGTAGCAGAGTTCGTAGCTCGATGTTTAGTCTGTCAGAAGGTTAAAATCGAGCATTAGAGACCAGGAGGTCTGTTGCAGCCACTACCGATTCCGACCTGGAAATTTGAGTCGGTATCTATGGACTTCGTGGTTAGCCTACCTACCTGTAATGGTTTGAATGCCATTTGGGTCGTAGTGGATAGGTTGACTAAGGTCGCTAGATTCATTCCAATGAAGATGACCTGGTCTATGGAGCGTCTAGCGGAGGCGTATACTCAGGATATTATCCGATTTCACGGAGTTCCGAGGGAGATCATTTCTGATCGAGATCCGAGATTTCTGTCTCGTTTCTGGAAATCAATTCAGGAAGCCTTTGGGACGAAGCTGAAGTTGAGCACCGCTTTTCATGCGGCGACCGATGGTCAGACTGAGAGGACCATCCAGACTTTAGAGGATATGCTTCGAGCATGTACTCTGGAGTACCATCAGTCTTGGGTACGTATGCTCTGTTTGATAGAGTTCTCCTATAATAATAGCTATCACTCCAGCATCGAGATGGCTCCGTACGAGGCCCTGTATGGCAGGAAATGTCGGAGTCCGATATGTTGGAATGATATTAGTGATTCTATAGCATTAGGACCTGAGATGGTACGCGATACTATCGAGAAGGTCCGAGTCATCCGGTCTAAGATGCAGGCCGCTCAGAGTCGTCAGAAATCCTACGCCGATAATCGACGTAGACCGTTGGCTTTCGAGGTAGGTGACTGAGTCTTGCTTAAGGTTTCACCTTTCAAAGGAGTGGCACGCTTTGGTCAGAAGGGGAAACTCCGACCAAAATATGTGGGACCTTACGAGATATTGGAACGAGTTGGGGAGGTGGCATATCGATTGGCATTACCACCTAGTTTGTCTAATGTACATGACATATTCCATGTTTCCCAGCTAAGGAAATATGTACATGATCCTACCCACATTATTCCAATGGAATCAGCCACGTTTGAGCCGAATCTGACTTTTGAGGAGCGACCCGTCCAGATCTTGGATCGGGAAATGAGGACCCTTCGGCGTAAGCAAGTCCAGCTCGTCAAGGTGTTGTGGAGAAATCAACACCATGAGGAGGCGACTTGGGAGACAGAGGCGTCCATGAGGCAGAAATACCCGGAATTGTTCGAGGGTGAGAGATCTCCTTTGCCTTAAATTTCGGGATGAAATTTCTTTAAGGAGGGGAGGTTGTAAGAGCTCTGATTTTATAGGTATTTCTGTTGTGTATTTATGTATGTTTATGTGATTTTATGTATGGTTCAAATTTATTTTTGAACTATTTATTTTATTTTATGTGATTAATTTCGATTAAATTCGAATTATTTTATTTTAATCAATTATTATTTATTTTATTATTATTTAATTAATTAGAATTTTATTATTTAATTTTCTAATTAGTTATTTAATATTTTTGGGCTAAATCGAATTAAGCATGATTAATCATGTAATTATTGTAAATTAGCCCAATTGATCACGAGAGCCCATTTTGGCCCATTTTGCAAGGCCAAAACCGGCCCCCTTGCGTGCATGGTAAGGATTTGCCACTTGCCTTATGTTCACACCTTAACTAACCTCTATATATAGGAGGGTTAGTAAGGCTTGAGGATCCTTTTGCTCATTTGCCATCTTAATCACTTGCCATCAAAAGATCAAGCCAAAACACTCTCCCTTGCCTTTGCTTCCACACGCCATTTTTGGCTATAAACACCCAACAATTGTTCATTTTCCATCCAATTCCAAAACTTAAAGATTAAACTTCTATTGATCTTTAAGTAACTTTAAACACAATAATCTCCTTAATTTCCAATCAAGATTTCTAGTTCGGGTTTGGATTTTGGGGTTGCTCGTGTGGGATTGTTCGTGGTTCAAGTGGTGGTGCACGATGGTGGTTCGTGCTCGTGGGGTGGTTCGTGTGTTGTGGCCGTGCAGCAGGGCCGTGGCCGTATGGTTCGAGTGGTGGCACGAGGTGAAGACATTGGTGCAAGTGTGTGCAAGTCGTGGTGGTGCCGTGTCCGTGCCGTGGTGGACCGTGTTGCTTGGAGCCGTGTGAGTAGTTTTCCGGGCAGCAAGTTTTCGTGTATTAATTTGTGTTAATCTTCATCAAGGTAACAAACTTTCTCAACTTGATTGGTATACTATGATCCATAGTATAGATTAAATGCATAAGATTAGTTTATGTTGAAGTTTTACATGTTTATATGTATGAAATATAAATCTGATTTTAAAGTGGTTTTATGATGATTTTAAGGTTTAAAATGATGATTCTATGATTGATTATGTTAGTACTAAGTTTATGTTAATCATGTTCAAGTTTGGTGAATTTTGGATACTAGAAAGTTGATGATTTCATGTGTTGAGTTTAGTTGATAGTATGCGTGTATTTTGATGATTTGGGATGAGTTCTTGATTCTTGGATGAGTTCTTGGTTGAAGTTCTTGAATCTTGATTGAATTCTTGGTTGAAGATCTTGAATCTTGGATGAGTTCTTGGTTGAAGTTCTTGAATCTTGATTGAGTTCTTGGTTGAAGATCTTGAATCTTGGATGAGTTCTTTGAGTTCTTGATGAGTTCTTTATGAGTTCTTGATTGAGTCTTTAAAGTTAAAGAAAGATAAAGAAAAGGTTAAAGAAAGTGATAAGATGTTGTAAGATGTTTGGTTTACATGTTATTTTCATAAGTCAAGGCGTAAGATGCAACTTAAGAAGTAACTAAGAATGTAAACTTCGGATTAAAGAGTTAGAGATTTAAAGATTAGCTTGATTTTGTTACTAGACGCCTAAATCGTAGAGTAAGATTCTATGTTTTTGGGTTAAGAAGTTGCCCCTATCCTAACCGCGGTATTGGGATAGTGATTACCACTATGTCGTCTTTGACATGGATTTCCAGTAAGATTGGTTTCATAGGGTTGGGAGTAAGATTCTCAATCCTGGCATAGTTGGAAAGTTCGTTCGCGTAAGATGCGTTCGTACGTCCGTAGTCCGGTTTAGTATGCGAATGATTGCGCCAAAGATAAGATTGGTTAAGTTAGTCGAGTCAAGCATGTATATTTGTATGATTCGCATGTTTTGATTTGGGTTGTTTGATTTATGCTATGTTCATGTGTATTCCCGTTAGGGTGAGACAGTTATGTTACTCGCCACTGACGGTGGACTGTTGTTTACTTTTCAGGTAATTCTGATGATGAGGTTCTTGCTTAGCTTTGGGTTGGGCGAGCGCCGATGTTGTTATATAGTTGTATTACTGTTATTTTATGATTTCGGTTAGTTTTGAACTATAGTAGTGGTACTTGTATACTTTACTATAACTCTGACATGTATTTGGAGTTACGTATGTTAGTAGTAGTAGTTTAACTTTTGGGATTAGTTGTGTACAAAGTTGTGGGTATTTGTACTTTTGGGTTATAGTAATAATATTTTGAGGTTTTGTTTTAATTTTAAGTATTTTAGTTTGTTAGTTCTGACTATTCGACTCGTCGGTTTCTTCCGCGCTGGTTTAAGCGAGTCGGGTCGTCACATGGTCACATTAATTAGTCATGACTTGTAATATATTTAAACCCACTTAGTAATATGCGCTATTAGGATATAATTTGAGATATTTATGTATTCGGGATTAATAATGACACGAACACAAAAAGAGACCTAGTAGAGACCGCATACAGGCGGGCGGGCGGGCCCAATGCACGATTGGCCCGTAACCTGTCCCTGAACCCGTACTCTGGTGCACGACCATATGGGGCTGATTGCTCCTGGCTTTCAGTACTTCTTCGGTGTCCGTGGACCGTACAAACGCATGGTGGCGACTCCTACTAGTCCGTATTCACGTACGGAGTTAACGAGCATTCAAATAAACTCGTGAGACGTAGGCGGCTTGATAAAAACGACCCCTACAATATCACATTGACAAAGTTAGCATATTGGAATTGTTTAACTTTTACATTATCTCTTATATTTATAGCATACTATATTATATGAACTATATTCAATATTATCGAAACGTTTTTACGGGTAACTGATTTAAGTTATCGGATAAAGTAATTGGAACTCTTCTATATATATTATATAAAGTATTCATAATATTATAAGAACGTTTTTACGGGCAACTGATTCAAGTTATCTGATGAAGTTATTGGAATTATCGGATGAAGTTATTGGAACTCATCTATATATTATATAAAGTATTTACAATATCATCGGACCGTTTTTACGGGTAACTGATTTAATTTATCGGATAAAGTTATTGGAACTCATCTATATATTATTTAAACTATATCCAATATTATCGGAACGTTTTTACGAGTAACTGATTCAAGTTATCGGATGAAGTTATTGGAACTCATCTATATAATATATAAAGTATTTACAATATTATCGGACCATTTTTACGGGTAACTGATTTAATTTATCGGATGAAGTTATTGGAACTCATCTATATATATGATATAAAGTAGGAAAAATTGCTAAGAATAAGCCAACCTTTGGACGATCTTCCACAAATAAGTCAACCTTTTTAAAATCCAGAAATAAGCTAACCTTGTTATCATTTAAGCCAAAAATAGGTCAAATGATTATTTAACATGTTAATTTCTATTGTTTTTTATCACTATTTTACAATCATTCAACCTATTTTTTGCTTTAAATGATAACAGTAATTTAAAACAACAGATAACTAATAGATTAAATAATCGTTTAACCTATTTTTGGCTTAAATGATAACAAGGTTAGCTTATTTCTGGATTTTCAAAGGGTTGGCTTAATTGTGGAATATCGGCCAAAGGTTGGCTTATTCTTGGCAATTTTTCCTATAAAGTATTCACAATATTATCCGAACGTTTTTACGGGCAACTGATTCAAGTTATCGGATGAAGTTATTGGAATTATTGGATGAAGTTATTGGAATTATCGAATGAAGTTATTGGAACTCATCTATATATTATATAAAGTATTTACAACATTAGAGATAACTGATTCAAGTTATCGGATGAAGTTATTGGTACGCATCTATATATTATATCGGAACATTTTTACGAATAACTGATTTAAGTTATCGGGTGAAGTTATTGGAACTCATGTTGACGTTATATGAACATATTTTCAATATTTTCGCAACGTTATAAGAGTTAAACGATTTAATTTATCGGATAAATTTATTGGAACTCAACTTGACGTTATTGGAGCATCTAGCATATCTTATTTCCACGTTATCATATCTCAAAACTTTGGTTGTATATCTCAAAATACAAAATGTAGGGGTGAAGAAACTGACTTTTCACTCCACTTTAGTTTGACAAGAGATTGGAACAAATCTATATATTATTTAAACTATATCCAATATTATCGGAACGTTTTTACGGGTAACTGATTCAAGTTATCGGATGAAGTTATTGGAACTCATCTACATAATATATAAAGTAATTACAATATTATGCGGAACATTTTTAGAGATAACTGATTCAAGTTATTGGATGAAGTCATTGGAACTCACCTATATATTATTTAAACTATATCCAATATCATTGGAACGGTTTTTTACGGGTAACTGATTCATGTTATCAGATGATGTGATTGGAACTCACCTATATATTATATAAAGTATTTACAGTATTATCGAAACGTTTTTACGGGTAACTGATTTAAGTTATCGGATGATGTTATTGGAACTCATCTACATATATTATATAAAGTATTCACAATATTATCGGAACGTTTTTACGGATAACTGATTCAAGTTATCGGATGAAGTTATTGGAACTCATCTACATAATATATAAAGTATTTACAATATTATGCGGAACGTTTTTAGAGAAAACTGATTCAAGTTATCGGATGAAGTGGTTGGAACAAATCTATATATTATCTAAACTATATACAATATTATCGGAACGTTTTTAGATATAACTGATTCAAGTTATCGGATGAAGTCATTGGAACTCACCTATATATTATTTAAACTACATCCAATATTATTGGAACGTTTTTTTTACGGGTAACTGATTCAAGTTATTGGATGAAGTTATTGGAACTCATCTACATAATATATAAAGTATTTACAATATTATGCGGAACGTTTTTAGAGAAAACTAATTCAAGTTATCGGATGAAGTGGTTGGAGCAAATCTATATATTATTTAAACTATATCCAATATTATCGGAACGTTTTTAAAGATAACTGATTCAAGTTATCGGATGAAGTCATTGGAACTCACCTATATATTATTTAAACTATATCCAATATTATCGGAACGTTTTTTTACGGGTAACTGATTCAAGTTATCGGATGATGTGATTGGAACTCACCTATATATTATATAAAGTATTTACAGTATTATCGGAACGTTTTTACGGGTAACTGATTTAAGTTATCGGATGATGTTATTGGAACTCATCTATATATATTATATAAAGTATACACAATATTATCGGAACGTTTATAGAGATAACTGATTCAAGTTATCGGATGAAGTGATTGGAACACATCTATATATTATATCGGAACATTTTTACGAATAACTGATTTAAGTGATCGGATGAAGTTATTGGAACTCATGTTGACGTTATATGAACATATTTTCAATATTTTCGCAACGTCATAAGAGTTAAACGATTTAATTTATTGGATAAATTAATTGGAACGCAACTACATATTATATAAAGTATTTGGTATTTAATTTATATGATAAAGTTATTGAAACTGAACTTGAGGTTATTGGAGCATCTAGCATATCTCATTTTTATGTTATCATATCTAAAAAGGAGGGTTGTATATCTTAAAATACAAAATGTAGGGATGAAACCGACTTTTCACTCCACTTTAGTTTGACAAGAGAGAGTTTGGAACGGGATTTTGCTGAAAATTTTCTCCATTTTTACTAATTTCTCATTTTATTTCTCCACTCCCACACCTTTGCTTTACCCTAACAAGAAGTCACCTTTCGAAATTCAAAATTATAGTGCTGGGATTTTACGTTCTTGCTCGTCTTCGAATTGGTGCTAATCTTTTTGCTTGCTCATTATCTCTTTCACCCAAGCGTTGTTTAATCATTTTCGCAAGGTTAGTGTTCGAGATTTTTTGAATTTGTGTATAACTCATAACATATTTTCTACAGATTCAGAATTATTGGTTTAATATTTCACATTTATAACATTATATTCGAATAATTATTATACTGTATGTATATCTTCGATTTGTGGGTATAATGTGAGTATATCTTCGATTTGTGCGTATAATTTGAGTATAATGTGATTATATGTTCGATTTGTGCGTAAAATGTGCGTATAATGTGAGTATATGTTCGATTTGTGCGTGTAATGTGCGTATAATGTGAGTATATTTTTGAATTATTGGAATTACTGTATGTATATGCTCGTATATGTTCGTATAACTATTTACACATTTCGAATAATTTTGGAATTTTTCGAAATACAGTACGTATATGTTCGAATTGGGTTTAGCTGTTGTGGGTATAATGTGATTATATTTGAGTATAATGTGGGAATTTGTTTGCTTTAATGATGGTATTTGTTTGAGTTGTAGAAATTTTTATATTTTTCGATGTCACTTTTCGATATAATGGGTATATGTGTTGATTTTTTGTATTTTTCGAATTCATCTTTTGTTTATGTGGGTATATGTCTTGATTTTTTGTGGAGATGTAAAATTCAAACTTCGTTTTAGTGGGAATTACTCGGATTCTTTGATTTTTCAAACTCAAAATTAAATGGGTATATTACTGGTTTTTTTTATTTTTTCAAATTCAATTTTGGATTTACTGGGTATTTGTGTCGATTTTTCTAGTACTTGGGTAGAATGTGGGTATATGAAACAATTTTATGAAATTTGTGTAGAATCGAATATGGGTACCTCAAGGTCGAATTTTTTTGAAATATTCCGAAATTCGGTTATTATGTAGACAAATGTTATGATATTTGCCTAAATTGCTATTCTGTGATGATACATCTTAGGAAGTATTAGGGCAAATGTTAATGTGGTTGTATGTTGATGTGGATGTTTGTTATGAATTTATTGATTTAAAAATGAGGATGTGTGTGTATTCATTCAGAATGGAAGACATTATCAAAGTGTTGCGTTTTAAGATTGAAAATCCGTTATTCAAAGCCCCTAACCAAATTCCTCCCATTAAACCTCCAGCTCCTGTCATAGACGAGTATCATATGACAAATCCCTAACAACTAGAATTTATTGAGAACCCTATCCCGGTATTTTGGGAGGTAGACCCGAACGAATACTATTTCTACACCATAAACGAAAATGACCAACAATCATTGGTTGAACCTCAAATAATTCGCAACATAATTGCATATGCATATCAAGGCAACGCACCGTTCACGGAGATGTGGATGGTACCCAAAAAAGGGGGTCCACCTGTTCCAACTCATCTACCAAGCTTGGAAACCATAGCAGAATTGTCCCCACAATCAGCAGCCTCTTGGTTTGAATGGTTTAGAGCAGTGGACATAAGGGAAGATATTGTAATGGATTCACAGTTTGGGTTTCTAGCTGACCCTGCTTCAATTTTGCCTCAAAAGAGACCCACATATTTTCTGAACGATAAGGGTGTCAAACTAGATATTGCTGCTGTGTCAAATGCTCTATACATAGGGACTATGCAGTCATCTTATGTCCAGCTTCACATTTGGGTTCAGGTTTTTAAGGATGACCAAAACAATCGGAAAATTTTAAGGGTCAAAGCAACTCCACTAACCGAGACTGTGTTCAGTAGGAAGGGAATGAAATTTGTCACTCAAAACACCACCACACAAGAGGATTGGAGTGAAATTCACTCAAGCGGATGTATTGATGCTCCTACTACTTTCATGGTGTGGAACAGAAGGGGTGTTTCACGACCTATGTACGAGACAAACATGATTCATCTTAGGAAAAATCACTACACCCATATCATGCTTCTACCGAGATGAAGAAATCACAAAAACAGGCTCAGCACATCCTTCAAAGTCTACCATACTTCAATGCATATCATTGTTTTGAGCCTGTTGGGGTGTCCGGAGGTATGGTGCTGCTACGGAATTCAAGCTGGTTTGATTTCTATAACATAGATAAGGATGATGAGCAACCGAGTGTTACACTGAATGGAATTGTGCAGGTTTCTCGAAAAAAAGTTAGCATTATTTATTCCATTAATTTCATTCGTTGATAATTATTTAACTATATATTATGTTGTACAGGTTGCAAATTCAGGGAGCAATCAACCAGGGCCCTCCTATTAAACAAGCCACACATTTCGACTACATGTCATTCTCCTGCAGCTTATGATAATTACAATTTCGACTTGGTTGTATTACATTAATTATGAATTCTTATTATTGGATGTTAACTATTAACTTCTTATGAACATTATGTAGTGTAAATTAGAAGTTTCAACAGTATGTACCATTTTAATTCGGCTTATTATTAAGTATTGTATATTCCATTAACAGATATGATTTTCATTAATTGTGTAATATGTTCGTATAAAATGTCACTTAATCAATGTTAAATTAGAAAGTTTTTACATATGTATTCCATTTTTTTAATTATAAATAACACCTATTTTTTTTAAGGAAGTAAAAGAAATGTATTCAATTTTATCTGGGAAACAAATTGAAGCATATCACAATTGAATATTATCATATCTGATACACCCAACGTCATATCATATCTGGGAAACATTCTAGCATATCACAATTGAATATTATCATATCTCATACACCCAAAGTCATATCTGGGAAACATTGAAGTATATCACAATTGAACTATTATCATATCTCATACACCCAAAGTCATATATGGGAAACATTGAAGCATATCACAATTGAACTATTATCATATCTCTTACACCTAAACTCATATCTGGGAAACATTGAAGCATATCACAATTGAACTATTATCATATACCTCTTTATTACAAATACAAACTTAAATTATACAAATAAACTAATTCATCAATAAATCCATTATTACAATACTTATGTCAACTTATTACAAAGGCTTGAAGATCAAGTACAAATGAAACTAACAATTCCATACACCGCCGCTAGTCAATGATTGACGATCCTCAGACGTCTGCGGGAACAACACCATTCGAATAAAGCACCTTGTTTATTACCATACATTGGGTCCATTCAAACTAATTAAAAAATTTATAATAAAAAGTTCCTTAAAAAAATTATTGGCAACACAAACATATTTTAACGAATTAACTCATATCTCACTATATCAAAGCCTCAAATTCATATCCAAAATATTTGCTGCTGAAGAATTTCTTTGACTGCCAGAGGTTGAGGCTTGACAATCATCGCCCGTCTACGGGAACAACGCCCTTCGAGGGCCTTCTCCTTCACTATAATACATAACTGATCCCTGAGGTCCAACCATGGACATGCTTGGACAACCATTGTAACCACCCTGTTGTGACAATTGATTAGCCACACCACTTCCCGAATGCGGCTGGCCAGCCATTGGGGGAGGACACCTCCAAACAGGATACACACAATAAAAACTATTAAAAGTATACACACCATAAATTCTTGTCCATTATTGGTCCGTGATTTCGATACACTTTTCTTTCCACTCTTAGACCTTTGATTCGCCACGGCTTTCTCCGAAGCTGAATAATATCTGTGCGATGTTGTTCGGTGAGCCCTCTTCGGTAGTGGAGGATCGTGAACACCAACTGTTCCGATCCTTCTGTTGCCTCCTCCTTGTGTAGATCCTTCGGCCGAAGCTTCCACATTTTTAGGTGCGGCTGGAGGCTTCCTCTTAGGTGTTGTGGTGGTTGAATGAGGTGTTGGCATGCTTTCAGGCTGACTTGGTTGCCTCACCGACGACGGAGTCTGGGTAGACAAATCCTTTTGAATCATTAGTGCTTTCTCATTTAACCGGACGTCCATCTCCCCTAGCAACTCCAATGCTAAATTCACCATCCCTATGTGCAAACATGCTTTGGAGCATATCCCTTTGAAAACATTTTGCAACCTATCATACTGCCTCACGTCCTCAGTTTTCAATGGGTCATGATATGCAACTTTCACCCTAGTGTGTTTCCTTTGTAAATCCTTCCTCCACCGCCTCAAAACATATGCCTTAGGTATCTGAAACAACCCTAATATATCATCATATAACTTAATGAGGTGTCGGCACATGATCCCTGTTGAATTAAACATCTTGCATTCACACTCCGCTAAATTTGTACTTGAATCATAAACCACTCGATAAACTCTCTTGTACTTCGTTACAAACTCCTTCCTTGTATGTTTATTCCTACACCATACCCTATCATCAATCAAGTACTCAACCTCAGTTTCAGATAACTTTGTAGGGACTCCAAAATTTGTGTGTGAAGTCTTAAAACACTCACGCTGCACCTCTTTGAACTTCATATTGGTGTAGCACTTTCGAAATACTGCCTCTGCAGTGTATCCAGTGACATGTTGAGGTACAATTGTTGCTGACTGGGAGTCATCCTGACGCTCAGACTCGGCTCTAACCTCCATGGCCTCACAATATCGTTCGGCAAACTCCCGCAACTGAGTATGCTTATACAAATAGTCATAAAAAAAACTATGTATGCTTTCAACCCTTTGGGTAGCCTTCATCCCCGCCCAAAATGTATCTCTTAGAAACGCCGGTACCCACATATCCCTTTCCTTGTACAACACTATATGAAATCCAACACATAGTCAACAACAATATAAATTCACTCACCTACTTCATACATAATAATAAATGCAAAAAAGAAATTAGTTTTCATTGCATTGGTTTTGATTATGTTCTGTTTCAATAATTTATTATTTATTGGTATAAAAACTGGTAATAATTCAATAATCATCAATAATTCTAAAATAAACCAATTCTACACCATATAATTTATAACCGGTTATCCACGTAGCATTAACTAAGAATAAATAAACATTATTAAATTCATTTACTCACCTTTAAGCCATTCACTTCCTCCAAGTCCATACTTCTCAATCACTTCATTCCAATTACTCTCAAAGTCTTCGATGGTAAAGCTATCCTATATGGCAACCAACAACTCCTTCAATTCCTTATATTCCTTGTACCTACCAAGCTTATCTCCAAATTTCGATGTAATGTGCCAAATACACCAACGATGTCGTGTTTAAGGCATCGTTATTGACAATGCTCTCCGCATCGCAGCAGCTTGATCAGTCAAAATAGCACCGGGAGCTCTGCGGTTCATAGCAATTAACCACTGACGAAATACCCATGTGAATATCTCGGCTGTCTCATGCGAAACCAACGCACATCCTAACAGAATTGTTTGACCATGATGATTGACACCCACAAAATTAGCAAAAGGCAACTCATACTCATTTGTCAAATACGTGGTATCAAAAACAACTACATCGCCGAACTCCTCATACGCTGCTCTGCACCTCGCATCAACCCACATTACATCCAACAACTTATCGTTCTTATCTAGTCTGAACTTATAAAAAAGTTCTGATTCCCCTCTGTCATCTTGTCAAAATAAGAGAGCATAGCATTTGCATCACCTTCTTCCATCTTCAACCTTTTCTCCTTATCAACCAAGTTACGAACATCCCTCTCAGATATTTCCATTTCTATCAAACCATTTCTTTCCTTCGCCAACAGGTTATGTATTTGCAGAACAGTTAGATCGGCTTCTTTCCATAGCTTCACCTTCCTTTTCACTTCCTCCGTCATCTCCTCTTTTCTAGTTGCCGCTAAATATTTGGCTTTCGATGGTGACACATGGTGGTTCTTGTGCTCAAGGTCTACCCTCCGAATAACCCACCCATTACTTTCACTATTCATGCTAGCATATAGACAAGCACCATAATCACACTTCTTCGAGGATTTTGCACTCTCCTCCTCATCCATTTGTGATTCAGTTACGGTCTTTTTCACAATCGTCTTCTTCGAATTTGCCTTACGCCTGCGATTCGGCCTACCATATCGATCACATGTCCACAACATATTCCTACGTATCTTCTTTGTCACAATATCCTTAGCTTTATATATTGCAGTCGATGCCCGACACAATATCAAACCCCTGTTGAATTCCATACTTCCTATAATACTTCTCAATCTTCTCCATTGATGGAAATACCATTCCCACCTCAGGTGATGCAACCAATCCACAATCTCCTCCACCTTTTCTCGGTGTTGAGAATCCATCAGTACCAAGCTCATTATTGCCACTATCAACTGACTTATTATTGACAAATTCCACACCATCATTACTACCACATTCACCGGCTTCATTATTAACACCACCTTCACTACACTCATTAAAAACAACTTCAACACCAGCATTATTATCTACTCCCGATCCCTACCCTATACCTTCTACCAAACCAACATTATCAATTTCCTGAATTGTCTCCGTGATAATGTCTTCTAATTCCATATCAATATAATTCACCTATAGCAGTAGCAAACTGTATGTCCTCCAATCAAAATATAAAAAATACATAATAAGATCCATATTGGCAAACAATAACAAGTAAAAAAATCAAAATAATCCCAGCCTATTTCAATAATATAATTCATCTTAACCAAGCCATATATCCTACATTCAAAACATCATCAATAAATGACCAAATAACATCTAAATTAACAAAACTTCACAACTCAAAACTAATTATACTTCTAATAAAATTAAAAATAAAACACACATACATGAAAAATTCAAGAATAAAACAACACCAAATCCATAGTGCATACAGTTTCAAATCTAACTCTTAAATTATAAATTTAAGAATTTCAGCTAAATTTACCAATAATTTCAGAAATTATTAAATATTAAATAATTTACTAACTAATTAAATTATAACCAAATATTTAACTCAAATTCACCCTGAGTTGTAGATGGCTGCACTCCCACTTCAGCCCATTTCGTCCATTACTTAAGGCATCTCCGACGAACTGATGTAAATCGACGACACCAACGAGGTTTCGTACTCCAAATTGAATTAGGTTTTCGTTTTATGAGTGGGGAGGAGGTTGGATCACCTTGCCCACCTTCGCGCAACCCGAAACACTGTCACTCGCCACCGACGCCGTCCACCTTCGTCTTCCTCATCACTTCGTCTTCTTCATTCGCCTCTCCTTCCTCTTCCTCAGACTCTCTCTCTATGTCTAATTCACAAGATAAGATGCAAAATTGAAAAAAAAAAAAAATGAAGCTCCATCACGTGATCCTACAAGTGACTTCACGTGAAGAATGCAAAATTCCAACTATACCCTCATCTTGTTACAAGGTTGCACAAGACAGTCCTCCCCTTATACTTCCTCAAGAGGGAGGGGGGATAGGCCTAGGCGCCTAGCAGGAGTAGGGAGGATTTGGCTAGTTATTTTGCAAGAATGGGTTTGAGCTTAAACCCAAATAAGGCATTGCTATATTAAATCTTGGCCCTTAAAATATCATTATAGAAGCAGTCACATACATAAACAAGCAAGAATAGATTCGGCTACAAATTTTGGGGTATTACATTTAAAATCAGGTAGAGCCCTTTTTTTATATTTATTATTTACTTCTCAATTGTTGCAATTTGTTCTGTTTTATACTCTTATTCTTTTTTTTTTGGTCACGTGCAATTTATTAATGTCATGAAGTATGTGTTGTATATATAAATGCACTCTAGGGTTGCAATGGGCTCATGAACGAAATTAATGAAATTTTAGAATCCTCCTTAAAATCAGTGTGGTGGCAGATTTAGTAACTTTTAGCTGTGATGTTTCCTGTTTGGCCATATGGGCAATTCACCAAAAATTAATCCAATACAACATCTTTTAGCACATGAAATTTTCCAATCTTTCAAAAGGAAGTCTGGTAAGGATTCGATTGTTGGATAGCAATCAAGTTAACTAGGTAGAATAAAACTATATCTTTACCACACTACAAAAATTTGGCTTTGACGCCAAGTGGGTTAGCCAGATAAGAGATGTGTAACAATAGCCACTACTTATTCAATACTAATAAATGGTATTCCACTAAGAAACTTTTCCCATCCATAAATTTTTGAGCAAATCCAAAATTAGCATGAATTCCACATCCTCCTTTAACTAGTAAAATTTCATAAATCAGCCTTTAATGCACTAACCATATCCCTCCATTATCAGCTAATGAGCTGTTAAATTTTCTTACCAAATAAAAAAAAATTCCAAAATTCCTGGATGAAAAATTAACAAAATAAAAATTAGGGAAATTCCTAGTGGTATACCCGAGTTTTTTCGAAATCTCACTGGTATACCCGAGTTTATTTTAATCCAGTGGTATAACTGAAATTATGTCTAATTTTCATCCATTACATTTAGAAGGTATATTCCGTTAAATGTAATGGGATATACCTATTTTAAGGTTAGATTTAACTTTGGTTAACAATTGTTTTAATTTTCTTTTAAAAAAATTATTTAAAACTAATAATATATTAAATTAATGGGTTTTTGCAAAAAATGATCCGATTGCCCCCGATTTGTGTTCTTGATTGGCATCGATTTGCACACATTGATCTACGAGAAAAAAATAGTCTGCTCATGGTTTTACGAGTCATTTTTATCCTTAAAGGGATCCAATTTGAGGTCGGATTTTGCAAAAAATGATCTGATTGCCCCCAATTTGCGTTCCCGATTCGCCTCTTTTTGTGCGCATTGATCTATGTGAAAAAATAGCCCGCTCAAGGTTTTACAGGTTATTTTTACCCTTAAAGGGTCCGATTTGAGGTCAGATTTTGCAAAATATGATCTGATTGCCCCCAATTTGTGTTTCCAATTCGCCTTGTTTTGCGCACATTAATTTACGTGAAAAAAATAGTCCGCTCAAGGTTTTACGAGTCATTTTTTTCCTTAAAGGATCCGATTTGAGGTCAGATTTTGCAAAAAATGATCCAATTGCCCCAAATTTGTGGTTGTTTTTCCTTTTTTTTTTATTTTTGTTTTTTTTCCAATTTATTAATCATGGTTAGTGTTTTTAATGATTTTTAACCAAAAAAAGTTACTTTTGGAACTTATGTTTAACATTAGGTACACTATTAAAATTAAAAAAAAAAAACTCGAATATACCAGTGAAATTTTCAAAAAATCCGGGTATAGGACGGAATATTTGACTAAAAAATTATCCACGAGGATCGCGCGGGATTGTTCATCATAATCGTCTTTCCAGAATTCGCAATTATTTATTTATTTATGTAATTTTTAACATATTCTATTGTAACATAGATCAATGGTCATTGACTCGTAGGTCAACTATCTGTCACTTGTTCGAAAATACAGAGCAGCTATGTTATGTACTGTATGTATCAAATTTAGGCGATTACAGTTATTTGTACAGTTAGCAGATTCAACCCCACTTCGGAAATGCAAACCCCAAATAATATTTGGATCTTGATTGCTTACTTCATTGTCTTTCTCCCTGTTTTTGTCTTCCTTTTTCTCCTTGGAGTTGCAAAAGGTACGCTAATCCTTTTACCTTCTCTACTTTTTTTTTTTGGATCTTCATTTTCCTTCAAATTCAAGTTTGTTGATGAAATATAGTGGTTGATTTTATTGCAGGTGCTATAATTAGCCCCTTTGTGTTTCTCATAATTGCATTTGGTGACGCTGGAGTTGTAATTGGTCTATGGCCTCTTCATCTTGTCTGGAGTATTTACTGCTTGGTCAAGTAACAACCTTACATCATCCTTGTCACTAATCATTAGATATTGCTGTTTGCAAAATAAATCAAAAAAATATAATGAATGAATAAGCAGCTGGAGTTCATGATTTGAATTTTTGTTGAAATTTGGATCTATTATCAGTAACTAGCTGATAGAGTAATTAGTTCTTGGATTATTGTAAATGAATGAATATAATCACCAATATAGCTAGCAGATCTTTAAATGAATAGCTGATTCATTATCCAGCTGATAGAGTAATTGGGATCTGCTTAAAGCATTTTTAGGTGGTGTTTGGTATAAAACTAGGAAGAGAAATGGATTGGGAACCAAATAGAAGAGGAAATAGTAATATTTAGTAATACTATCATTAAATGCTGTAATTTGCAAAATAAATTTAAAAATTGAGAGTATAATGGTCTGTTCATGATTTGAATTTTGGGTCTTTTATGAGTAAGCAGCTGATAGAGTAATTATTTCTTGGATGATTGTATATGAATGAATAAAATCACAAATATTTGGGACATAGCTAGGAGATCTTATAAAAAAGCTGATTCATTAAGCAGCTGATAGATTAAGTGGGATCTTAGCTTAAGCATCTTTAGAGGGTGTTTGCTATAATAAAATTAGGAAGAGAAATGGAATGATAACAAAATATAAGAGGAAATGGCAATATTAAGTAATACTATGATTTGTTGTTTGGTATAGTTAATGAAATGGAATGGAAGCAAATTAGAAAGGGAAGGATTTTGTTTCCATAGGGTTGAGATGGGTAACAAAAGGGTGTTAATAGTTTCCCTTAGGTTAGGGTGTGTTTACCAATCTCTCTTATAAAACAATAGGTAATGGAAATTGTTTTTTGATTCCATTTCCTACACCAAAAACAAGCATACCAAACATGTTCTTAGTGTAATTGAGTAATGCCCTTACCTTTTGGTGATGACAGAACAAAGAAATTTGGACCATTTATGAAATGCCTGTTGATATTGTTGGTTCCAATACCAATAGCAATATGGACTGTGGTAGGATTAACTGGAAGTGCAATCATGGGAATTGGGTATGGCTTTGTGTGCCCTGTCATGGAAACATTCAAAGCCATCAGCAAAGAAGGGGAATCCCAATCACTTGGTATGAAGTTGTTATGGGTTTTCACGGTAATGTCTCAACATTGATTCATAGTTTATCTACTTATACTGTCAAGTTTGTTTGATGGGTGGTTGTTAATTTGGGTTCAATTGTGTAGGATGGAACATGGAACAACCTATGGGGTGCTTGCACTATTGTTCGGGATTTTGCTGATTTTTCATTCCATTCTTACTTTTCTGTCATGGACGAGCTCCTTGACTCAAGGGGAGAAGAACCTATTGAACTCAAGTATACTATCATATTCTTGTTTGCTTATATTATGCCTTTTTCTTTTGTTTTAGATCATTAAAGCAGCACCAGCTTCTTATTGTTTTGATTGGAATGGTAGGGGAAAGGTTTTCATGTATATATCTTTATATCTTCATATATATGTTAAAGCATACTGTTTTGAGGGAGTTTGTCTACAGAAGAGAGCGAGATATGCCATTGTGTACTTTGTTTCATATCCTTGTGCATGAAAATCTGTATTTTTTTTCAATCATTATCGCCATGATAGTAATTTTATGAAGGATTAATAAACAAGAATTTTTTTTTTGAAAAACAGCATTATGACTTAATGCCTTATGATAGATGTAGTGTTTCTTATGTATGGGTTTGTTCTATGCATCTTATTTTTACTTATTTGAATTTATATGAACTTTTCTGAACTTATATTATCTTGTTTTTGTGAGAGAAAAGTAATAATTTTGTTCTTTTCAACTAATTTCTGCTTATCAAAACTTATTTTTTTCTGAAAAAAAATATGTAAAAATAAGTTGAGCAGAAGAGACCCATTGTGTTGAAATATGAAATCTTGATTGTTAGGATACTTTGCAGCATCTCATCACTATATTTCTCTTATCTTATTTCTTTTATAGGGTCACCGTGTTACCTGGATGTGTTCTATCAGTCGTACTTGGTATTGTCGTTGATGTGCCAATTATTGCTTTAATAACTATCTATAAAGTTCCTATACTGCTATTCAAAGGGTGGCAACGGTTGATACAGGATCTCATAGGGAGGGAAGGCCCTTTCCTAGAGACAGTTTGTGTCCCTTTTGCTGGTCTTTGGATTCTCTTGTGGCCAGTTGTTGTCCTTTTTGCCATGCTGCTTGGTATCCTTTCTAGTTTAGGCTTTGGATGTTATGCTGCAGTTGTTGCATACCAGGTATGCATCTAATGACAGAACTATGGAAGTAAATAACTGCAATTTCTTGCTTTTTAATTCAGTAACTATAATGTTTGTGGCACCCCTTTTTTTTCTCCTATGAATATCAGGAAAACTCGACGAAAAGTGGATTGCTCTATGTAGTGGCTTCTGCATCCATATATGATGAGTACACAAACGATTTACTTTACCTGCAAGAAGGTTCCTGCTTTCCTAGGTACATATATTGATAGTCTTTGTATTTCATATACTTTTTAAGGTTAATGAAAATTGGAAACAGAATCTCATTATAGCCTTAATTACGGAGTATGAAAATTGGTTTTTTGGTATTAATCAGTTGAAGTATTTGAACCCTACTTAATAACTTTAACGTAAGGCCATGGATGCGTACTTCACATACCTGCACAAATTATGAACCTTTTTGTTGGCTAGCATCAGTTGCATACTTGACAAAATTATGTAGGCAACCATATGAAAGCCTCTGTGTACTTGGGCACCCAGACCCAGATATCGTGATCAACTTGATGCCGGTCCAGAACCACCACCACTGAAGGAACTCCGGGAACAGGGGACTGCAGTAGAACCTTTGATAGCAGAACATTCTGGCAAAGCAAACCCACTTCAAGCCAAAGTGGTAAGAACCTAACTACAAGTTTTAAGAATTTCAAAGGACTTGATAAGTTGATCTGACCTATGTTACTCAGACTCTTTATTTCACCTAAATTACCGTGTTGGACATCTTGGACATTAGTATGACTGTCGTATGAGTACTCAGACATTTGGATGCTCCATTTTCAACCAGAAACATATATATTTTCATAAAATAATCATGTCTGACACTTGGATACATATCCTAGTCCATTTCTTCTAGCTGAGTCTTGAATAACATAGGGTCTGATTGATGATCTTTAAAGCAAGATTTGTTCATTTCAGCTTTTTCCCATCATGTAGTCGATCATGTTGCTTTGTGTAGATATGGGATAGCCTTTTCAAGTCTTATGAGGACATAGGTGTGGAGCTTTTCCAATCCAGAGCCATTGAACTGCAGGATCTAGAAAGCTGGAAGCACTCAAAAAACAAGATTGTTAACATTGGGATACCAGCATATGCCTTCCTTGAGTGCTTCCTTAAATCCGTCAAGAACGGTTCCCCTGGCTTTATCATACGTAAGAGAAACCTGTTCAGTTTCTGACTTTCTGTAGTTTCCTGTTGTCAGTTATTGTGGCATATTTTGACCGACCAATTTTTTCATTTTTGTCTTTTTTTTTCTCTTATAGGAAATAACGTGGAAATAACAGGGGTGAACAGACCAGAGGGAAGGATTTTTGATTGGTTGTATGAACCAATGTGTGTTATGAAAGAGCAAATTAGGTACATGAATCTTACCGAAACTGAAGAGCTATATTTCTACAAACACTGTCTATATGCCGGTGATATGGCAAAAATCGAGGGTTGGCAAAATGGGGGAATTCCTCCCTCTGATGAGATTAGGAAGGCTCAACTGGAAGGAATAAGTAGAAGGTAGGTCTAAAGGGGGTGATTTTCTCACCATTAAGTTCTTCTGTATGCATTCTTCCAACATGTTGCTAACTAATTGTGCAAATTAAACATTTGTAATTTGTATTATCAGATTGCAAGGACTTTGCTTGAATTTATCAAGGCTGCCTACATCAAGACGCCGGTTTCTTGAAGTCATAAAGAATATCGAGCAAGAAGTGACAAAGCTCGGCAACACTACTGAGATCTAAAGCTGCACATCTGGTTCTTCCTCTCATTATAGTGACATCATTTTCTGATTTTAAATGACTACATTTTATATTTTTTTTGTGCATTTTATCATTACAAATCACAATCATTTTGAGTCATTGGAAGATTTAATTGCTACCTTCATTGGAAAAGATCGGTAGGCAAAACTTGCTAAGAACATTTTGGTTTATTGATTTAGTTGAACTACATACTAAGGCTTGGAAGGCTTAACTACTTCCAAAGGTACAATTTTTTCTACAACTCTATATATGTGTACATCCAAGGTAGTTGAGTCCTTTCGTGTATGCGCCAGCTCAAATACACATATATCATCCGTTTCTATATTATTTTCAAGCACAAATCGGGCCCAACCCGCGTTTAGTGTGCACTGCACAAGTCTACGGTACATATTCACAGGCCAGGTCTTGGAACCAACTCTCAGAATAATACTCTGAGACTTCGTGGGTAGGCAATTATTCGCGAACTCCCTTGGGACTGTCTGCATCATATCATAAAATTAATTTGCATTCATTAACTCTATATTCAAAAGTTTAAGACTAAATTCATTTTAACAATAAAAAAATAAAATAAAATATGTTAGTTTATAGATACTTGCCAGTATAAACAAATGCTCAGTATGGCTCGGCTTCATCGTGATCTTGCAAGAAGGTCGTTTCGTTGGATGCCCGGAAGCTAAAACGAAAGCCCTCTCCTTATCTTTTGGAGTGATTGTTCTTCTGTTGGATTTATAGTACCTCGAGTATCTCGATATACTATCTCTCTTTTCTTCCCTTGCCCCTGATTCTATTCCCATGCCATTTATTAAAAAAAAGACTTAATTATTTCATTAGAAAGAAAAAGAAGAAACTAAACTAGCAAATAGATTGATAATTTTTACCTTTTTGAGTTGCCTTGTCATCAGAATCACTCTCCTCTACCAATGGCTCCTTTTCTTTCTTTATATTCTTCCTTGCATTCTTTCTTTTCCCCTTTTTCCTTGTTGTGTTATTACCACCACTACTACCAGGCTCCTCCTGTGACAAACGCAAGGAGCAACAATCCTTAGCACCCGGTTGAACAAAATGAGCATCTTCTCTTTCACAACCAGTATGATCAAATATCAGGACATCAAATGATGAATCCTCTACATATTTGAACACCAGACAATCGTATTCGTTCAAGTTATGGTCCTTGGCAAAATCTTGCCACCCATCTTGTAAAATGACGTCTGTTCCTCTGGTTGTCATGGTGGTTTTCCAGCAGTTTCCACTTGGACCTCGAAGTGTCACGGTTTTTGATAGTTTCCCCTTGAATTCATCTTTGAATTTGATGGGAATTCTCTGTCAAAATTCATTCATACTGTTAGATAAGATGTGTACTAAAATACAATTATGACATTTTATTCTCATATTGAGATCAGATCAATTACTGTTGTCTGATTTACCAGTAATCTAGTAAAGTCTGCTACCATAAGCTTGAAGAAATGGTGCTTGTTATCAGCAACTACATTCCAGTATTGCTCTGCTCTCCAAGCCTTGCATTCTAAACAAGTTTCTGCCATTTCCTATACAAAAACAAAACCAAGACCAGAATCATTCAATTTATAAATTGGCAAAAAAAAAAAAAAAGTGTTTTAAATGAGAAATTATGAAGAAACTAAGAATAGAATCATTCAATATTATCTGTGTGTTGGTGAATTAACCCTCAAATTGACACAACTGTCCAGGGTCTAGCTACATGCACAACCTACTTATACTCAGAAGTCAGAACAAAATAGGAATGGTCTAATAAAAGGAAAAAAATCAGGCTTATTATCCTAATAGAACTCACCAGTTTACTAGGTAGCTGTTAATATTTTTGTTCTATATATATTAGCTTATTTTACTAGGTAGCTGTATTAGCAGTTTGTGAGAAGATGTTTATTAGTATGAGAAATTTGCCTGTTCATAGTTCAAGTATCTGATAAGCAGAGGTAAATGACAAACTATCTCAAGAAATGTTCTTGTTATCTTATACTGTACTCTATTTGCTCTTTGTTACCAGATTTAGTAAATAACGTAGTTTATCACAAAATTTGGTGTATATAAGATAGTTTTGGACAAGAAGTCCTAAAAACTTTTTGTAACATAAAATTCAATCTAATTGTCCATAAGACTTGGGTATTACAAAAAATAATGTTTACCGTGCCTTTAATGCAAATAATGTTCTATGGCATATATAAAATCTTTTGAGTATGAAGTTATAGCTTAGTGATTAGGGCTTCAGAATTCCAGGCACGAGGGCCTGGGTTCGATTCTCACCGTACGCATTTGCGAGGGTTCCTCATTATTCCCCTTACAGATGTGTGTGTTGGCTAAAATTGGGTCAGGTGACATTCAGTAGGGCCGGTTCCAAGGCCTAGTATCCCACACTTTATGCTAAAAAAAATTTAAAATATATATACCCCCTCCGTAACGCAAAAATTTCACCATTTGCCATTTTTAGGAGTAACAAAAAGATTTCACCATTTCACAAAATTTCCATTTTTGGCAAAAAAAAGTTCATTTATTTACACTTTTGCCATTACTTATCAACTATAATTTATTATTAACATTAACACTACATTATTAATCTAACTTAATCACCACCACCTTCCATCACCCACTTTTCACCATCACCCACAACAACCACCACCAACAACTTAACCAAAGTCACCGCAGCCAACACCAGAACCCCACCGCACCGGCAACGAACACCACCCCACCAGCCACGAACCCCACCCACCCACAGTCCAGCAACACGAACACCACCCCACCAGCCACGACCCGACCCGACAAACCCCAGCCGATGAACTCTAGCCGACGAACCCTAGCCACCAATTTGATTTCGAACCCTAGTTTGATTTCGAACCCTAGTCAGCTAGTTCGATTTGATTTCGAACCCTAGTTTGTTTTCGTCGGTTGATTTTGATAGTGGCGATGGTGTATCGTGGGTTCGTGGGTTGATTTCGGTGGTGGCCATGGTGGGTTCGTGGGGGTTCGTGGGTTAATTTTGATGGAGGTGATGGTGGGGGTTTGTGGGGCTTTGTGTTTGCGATGGTGGCTTCGTAGGTTCAGTTAAGTTTGATGGGGTTTGTGGTGCTTCGTGGGGCATCGTGGTGGCGATGATAGGACTTCGTGGTGGCGAAGGTGGCAATGGTGGCTTCGTGGTGGCGATGGTGGCTTCGTGGGGGTTCAGTTCAGTTTGATGGTGGTGATGGTGGTTGGGTGCGTGAATAGGTGAGTGGTGGTGGTGGTGTTTGGGGGCTAGGTAGTGGTGGTGTGTTATTTTATTTTAAAATATATTAGTGTAGTGGTGTTTGATTAGAATGTCTTAGTAATGTGTTAAACAACATACTTAACTCACTTAAAAGTTTTGCATGGGAGTTCATGTTTTTCCAAATGGTGAAATTTTTGCGTTACGGAGGGAGTATATATATATATATTTTTTTTTTGAGAGAAAAATTTAAAATATATTTAGACTACTTACTATCAGTAAATTACATTAGACTAATTAAGTCATCATTAATGTGAGCATGTGCCTAGCACTTTTTAACCCCATAATAGGACAAAAGGAGGTTACATATAAAAGAAAACCAACGAACTCAAAATAGATGTGAATCATGTGATCATGTGCCTATCACTATCCTACCCACATCAGAGGCAAAATTGTGCTAACTATTAATCCATCTATTTCTATTGAGGGAATAAAGGGTTCAATGACATAGTTTAATTTAGCACCATCAATATATTGGTAGACTAGACACTATTGTGATAAATACTGATATATTAATCGCCATACACACAATAAAATAATTTAGTCACTTCTCTCTTTTATTTCTTTTAGATTTATTGATTGATATTTTAATATTGTGTGTCCAGGAGGTTAGCAATCTTCAAGGTGTTCAAACATTTTTCTTTATTTAATACTATTGAACCCTATATATGTTTGCACTAATGAGTAGGGGTGTAAATGTGGTCAGAAAACTGTTTGACCCACCGTTACCGACCGATACCGAACCTGTTTTTGACCGTATTTTTAGTGACCGGATACCGACCGCTACCGAATCCGAATTATACCGAAACCGTTTCTGACCGATTTTACGCATACCGAAACCGACCGGTACCGAGTCCGTTTAAGATCGAATCCGTTTTCGACCAGTTTTTATTATACCGAGACCGACTGTTACCGAAACTGTATTGTACCGAATCCGTTTTTGACCGATTTTTTACCGACCGTTTTCGACCAACCGCTTTTGACCGATCGTTTTCGACCGAAATCTTATTGTACTGAACCTGTTTTTGACAGACCATTTTTTATCGAACATATTTTGACCAACCTTACGACTGAAGTACGACTGACCCCATTTTTTTATCGAACTTATTTACATGATTGATGATTATCATCATCGTTATCATGAGTATCATTATCAATTCGTTGTTATTGCTAATTCTTATCAATATTGTTATCATCTTTATTATCGTCAATTCATTATCATCCATCATCATCTTAATCGTCATCATAAGCTCATAACCATTTATTATTAGCGTCATAATCCATCACCATCATCCATGTCGTCTTCATCATCATCATTCATGACCATCTATCATATTGATCATCAACATCCATCATCATCATCATGCTTCAGCATACATCATTGATGTCATCATCATCGTTGTCATCATATGCATCCATCATCAACATTCATCACCATTCATATACATCATCACCCATGATCATTATCATGACTTATTATCATCCATCATCAACGTTATCATCACCATACATAATTGATGCCATCATAATTCATCACCATCATCAATCAACATCCTTCATGTTGGCCAACATCGTGATCAACACCAATTCACCATGCATCATCCACCATGATTATGATCATCGTGGTTATTACCATACATCATTATTATGATTGATCAATTGATTATTTATGTCATTGACTCACCATCATATCATTATTACTATTGTTACCATATGCGTAGTATATTGCTTTTATGATGATGATGACAAGTTGACAACGATAAATCCCATCCTCATAGCCATTGATATTCTAATGATATATATTTTTATTATAATCGTAGCCATCACACTCATCATAAATTGATATGGTTCATCGAGATTATTCTTTGATGTCCATATATAATATTTATATTAGTCACTTATTAAAGTCGTTGTTATTCTCATAATTCAGGGGTGGGCATAGTTTTCGATCCCAAGATTCTAAGCCAGATATTCTAAGCCAACTAACCCGAAATATCAAAATCCGATCTGGAGTTTTGAATTGACTAATTGTATTGTGATTTATTTGTGTTCGATCGTTTAAGACTAACAGGTTACGTCCTACATTTGACCTTGATCGGCCGATTATGACCCGCATGCTGATTTTGACCAAGCGATTATGACCCGCATACTGATTTTGACCGATCGATTATAATCCACATACCAATTTTGACCGATCGATTATAACCCGTATACCGGTTACGACCTGTAAAAAACCGTTTTTAACCGACCGAATGTGACCTGTTACCGATAACGACCGGACCGATAAGTACCGGACCGAAACCGACCGACACCTGTTTAGGAAAATATCGAATTTGACCGGATACCGAATAAGTCCGACCGTTACCGACCGATACCGAAAGAGCTCATATAACCTATTTTTGACCGACCGTTTTTGACCGATCCTCTTTTTGACCGACCAGTTTCCGACCGTTTGACCGTTTTTACACCCCTACTAATGAGTGTCTCATAATTTTAGAATGAGGAAAAAATATATTAACTTGTAAGTCTAGAACCTACTTCCCCCGTTAACCATTATTGGTTTTGGGAAGGACTCTCCTTGGCTTATAAATGGTGAACACTCCTCTTTATTTGGTTACTCAAGTCCGATTCTAATATTTTAGCAATTTTATCAAATACTCTATTCATCCCTAATTGGTTGTCACTAGTAAAAACAAAAATATAAAAATTAATGTTAATATTAATTAATATTATTATGGAAAAAACTAAAAATGAAAAGAATATGCATCAATTGATCATTTAATGCATTGATTAGTGCATAATTTTGTTATGAATTTACTAATTATTGCTATTTTAAGTAATAAATTTATTTTTGGTAAAAAAGTAATAAACTTATTTCTTATATGCGACCCTAAGGGCTGCATTTAACATAACCTTATAATTATTAATATTAATACCCCTTCCGTTTTTTATTAGATGCAACATTTGACTTTTCACACTTGCGGATGTACAACTTTGACTGGTTGAAGGATTCCATTTGTCTACATTTTAACTCAGGCAAAGACTAATTCAACTTTGCGGTTAAAGGATGGGTCCGTTTACTAGAGCGAAAAATGTTTTCCCACAAACAGTTTTCCTATTTTACATCGTTTACCTTGGGTGAAAAAATAAAATGTAAAACTTTGGGTGAAAACTCATTTTACACCATATTGGAAACTTTTTCCTTCAAATTTGGGAGTAAAACTTATTTTCCGTGCAAGTAAACATTGAAAAATTTATATGAAAATGAGTTTTCCAACGTAAAATATTTTTCATGGAAAATCATTTTACATTGAAATTGTTTTACACCAAAGTAAATGGACCCTAGAACGAAACATGTTTTTCCTGAAAACAGTTTTCCTATTTTACATCGTTTACTTTGGGTGAAAAAATAAAATGTAAAACTTTGGGTGAAAACTCATTTACACCCTATTGGAAACATTTTCCTCTAAATTTGGGAGTAAAACTTGTTTTCCGTGCAAATAAACATTGGAAAATTTATATGAAAATGAGTTTTCCAACGTAAATTGTTTTTCATGAAAAATCATTTTACATTGAAAATGTTTTACACCAAAGTAAACGGACCCTGCATTTTTTGCCTGAGTCTTATATACCAATACTAATTCAACAAGATTCAATTTGTCTATATTTTAACTTTGTACCAAGACTAACTCACGCAAAGAATGCAATGATGTGATGATGTTGCACCACCTCATCTTCGACAAAACATCTCTCAAATCAAAACTTCCAATTCCCATTAAAATGTGACAAGTTAGATTTGATCCTCTAAACTATTGAGAAATGATTTGTGGATACCAGGTATCCACAAATTTAATTGATACCATGGCAGATATTGTAATTTATGTCAAAATTGAGGGCAATTCTCATTTCTCTTTGTCTTTGCTTTCTAGTCATTTGCTCCTTCTTCTACCCCCTCTCTCTCCTCCTTCTACCTCCTCTCTCCATAAAAACCACAAAAACCTCTCTCTCCTCCTTCTACCCTCTCTCTCTTTCCTCCTCTCTCTCTCTCCTCCTTCTACCCACGATTGGGGTTGGGGGTTCAACTGGGTTCGAATGGGGTTGGGCCGTTGGGGGTTCGACTGGGTTCGACTGGGTTGGGGGTTGGAGGTTTGACTGGGTTGGGGGTTCGATTGGGTTCGACTGGGTTAGGTTGGGGGTTGGGGGTTCGACTGGGTTGGTGGTTGGGGGTTCGACTCAAGTGGTGGTTCAATTGGGTTTGGCTACAAGTGTTGGTTCGATTGGGTTTGGCTGCGGTGGGTTGATTGGGTGGGTGGGTCTAGGTGGGTCTGGGTGGGTGGGTCGGTCTGGGTGGTTGGATCTAGTGGGTGGGTCGGTCTGTGTAGGTAGGTGGGTCTGGGTTCGACTGGGTTGGGGGTTGGGGTTAGGTTTGGGGGTTCGACTGGGTTTAGGGTCTAGTGTGTGGGTGGGTCTAGTGGGTGGGTGGGTCTAGTGGGTTTAGGGTCTAGTGGGTGGGTGGGTCTGGGTGGGTGTCTAGTGGGTGGGTGGGTCTGGGTGGGTGTGTGGGTCTAGTGGGTGGGCGGGTCTGGGTCGGTGAGTGGGTCTAGTGGGTTTAGGGTCTAGTGGGTGGGTCTGGGTGGGTCTAGTGGAGAGAGTGTTGAGATGATAAAAAAAAAATTTCATTTTAATTACCAAAATGTCATGGTATCATTTTATTTCATGGATACCTGGTATCCATGTATCATAGCTCCTAAACTATTATCGTAGAAAAAAAAGATAACTATGCTACTATTAATCATCCAAATTTTGTTTAGGGTTTAAGTAAAACCTTATACTCCGCCGTATCTAGTTTATTTTATTTTTTTTTGGTAAGTACTACTCCGTATCTAGTTATATACTCCACTAGATAATACCCAAGCAAATGCTTGATCGGTTTTAATTAATGGTTAGGAAAGATTTTTTTTGGGTATTACTATTTGCCGCACCATAATTACCGTATACCACCCGTATTTTGACAGACATTTCCTATTTTACCCTTACCTCCCTCCCTCTCTCTCCTCTCCAATTACACGGTCCTCTCAATCTCTCATTCATTCAGCCAAAAAAACCTCCTTTCACCCACCTCCCTCCCTCTCTCTCCTCTCCAATTATAAATTTAAAATTTACCTTTTCGGCATTTACATTTGCATTGTTGTCGTCCGACATATCACTTTTAATAAATATGTGAAGGTAATAAAATTATAATTATAAATAGTAGAAGTAAATGTTTTGAAGTGCTAATTTTTTTTAGAGTTCAAAATTTTTAGAAAGTGAAAAAAAATAATAAAAGAGAAGAAAGTATGTGGATAATTAAGTGAGTGGTAAAAAAGAAGATGTAAAAGTTTAAAAAGTAAGACTGAAAAAAAAAGGAAAAAGAAAAACAAAGGGAAATATAGGAGTAAATATATATACTTGTATTTTTTTTTTTTGAAAAAGAAAAACAAAGGGAAATATAGGAGTAAATATATAAGTATCAAACAAAAAATAAAGGGAAAAAAAATCTTATGTAAAGGGGAGGGGGCTGTCAGGTAGGGCCTAGGGGAGGGGGTGGGTTGTGAGTGCAAGTGGGAAATGGGGAGGGAATTAGTGGGTAAATTGGGAGGAGTAGTTTAGGAAGTATATGTATAAATACAGGCGATATACAGTAATTTTAGGCGGTATTTAGCAATTCAGTTTTTTTTTAGTGGATACTACATTAGTATTAAAGTATTGATATAAACCGATTACCGAATAGAATTATTGATATGTTGGGATGGATAATACGGGCTTAGAAATTTTTTTTGTGGTTACTACGTTAGTACTACCTCCGTAGCGTAATATTCTCAGCTTTTGTCATTTTAAGTTGTAACACAACATTTGCAACAAATATTTTTTGTTAGTAAATTAAATAAAGATAAAATGAGTAATTTAGTTAGTAAATTAAAAAATTAATGTCAAGGTTTTTTTTTGTTATAATAATATTATTTTATTTTAAAAAGATATATTTTGGGTATTAATTATAATTATGGAATTAAATATAGAGAGAGATGAAAAAGTGAGTTTAGAAGGGAAAAACAAAGTGGTAGGGTAATAGTGGTTAGAGTTTTAGTACTATAGAATAAGGATATTAATTATAATTATGGTATTAAATATAGAGAGAGATGGAAAAGTGAGATTAGGAGGGAATAAAACAAAGTGGTAGGGTAATAGTGGTTAGAGTTTTTGTAGTATAGTATGGTCATTCACATTTTTTTCCCAATCACGCCCCGTTTGGTTGTTGATAATGAATTGTGGTAATGATAATGGATTTAAAGTGTAATTTGTTAAGGAAAAACTTCAAAATCCCAATGGAAAACATAATTTTCATTCCTAAACCTGAAATTTCTTCTTATTTTTCATTACCATCCATTACCATGTGGAAGGATGCTATTAGATGAGAATAGATATTTGTGAAGGAAATTAGATAAATTGGGGTTAAAGTAGCACCACCATGGGAATGAATTTTAATTTCCCTTCCAAATCTAGTTATAAATTCATTTTCATTACCTCCATTTATGACCGGTTACAAAATGGGCCGTCAAAGTCATGTTTATTTAAAAAAATATTATAGAAACATGTTTGTAACATAAAATTCAATTCAATTGTCCAATAAAACTTGGATATCACAATAAAAGGATGTTTTGTCCAAAATTACCTTAGTTATACCACATTTTACGAGAAACTACAAGTTACCACTACCCTATTTATAAAAGTTTGTGAAAAACTACTTTTTTATTCATTTTGTTGTTGACCATTACCACTCATCACTTTCAGACATTAACTTCAATTTTTCGTTCCATAAAACGTCATTTGCAGGGCACATCCTTATTTTATTATTATTTTTTTACTAAATCACAGCTATTTTTTGCCTATCACAATTTTTTTAAACCTATTTTGGCCTATTTTACTAAATCTATCAATAAAAATTGGTAAAAATTGAAAATAGAAAATACGTAAAAATATGTGTTATTTTGTTAAAACAAATTAAGCATGTGCAGGGCACATGACATTTTATTGACTAAAATGTTGAAGTCAACGCCTGAAAGTGACGAGTTGTAGTGATCAACAACAAAATGAATAAAAAAGGATTTTTCTCACTAATACCCATGTGTTTTTGCATTTTCTCAGGTGTACCCACTTTTTCTAACTTTCTTAGATGTACCCATCAATTTATCATCGATAATGATATATACCCACTTTAATGATGAAACGTTAACTTAAGTTAACGGCGTTAACTTTAGTTGGTATTATTATTTATATTATTTTTATTTTTATTATTATTATTGTTATTATTATTATTATTATTATTATTATTATTATTATTATTATTGTTATTATTGTTATTATTATTATTCTTATTATTATTGTTATTAATTTTTCATCATCATTTTTCTCTCCGACTTTTCCGGCGATGGTTTTCGGCCAAATTTTCCAAGACGGTTTCCAAGTGACTTTTCTGGTGACTTTTTCCGGTCGATTTTTCGACGATGGTTTTCGACCAACTTTTCTAGTTGAAACTCCGATCCATTTCTGCTAACTCAATACTAACGTCATTAGTTATTATTTTCAAATCAGGGCTAATCGGGTCATTTTTTGCAAATTTGGAACTCAAATCTGACCCATAAGGGTTAAAATAACCTGTAAAACCTTGATAGAATTTTTTTTACTCATAATTGATTCGCGCAAATCGAGGCGAATCAGAAACGCAAGTTTGGGCTAATCGGGTCATTTTTTCAAACTTTGCCATCAAATCTGACTCTTAAGTGTTAAAGTGGCCCGCATAAAGCCTTAAGAGAGCAATTTTTTGACACATAAATTAATGACGAAAATCGAGGCGAATTAATTAGGAACGTAAATCTGGGCTAATCTATACTTTTTTTTTCAAATTTCTAAATCAAATCTGAACCTTAAGGGTTAAAATGACCCGTAAAACCTTGAGAGAGCATTTTTTTAACATATATATAAATAAGTGCAAATTGAGGTGAATCGGAAATGTAAGTAATTACTCTCACCTAACATCGTTAGTGATGATGCAAATCAGTTATGGTTGACTAATGGTGGATCAGCTGATGGGTACCTCTGAGAAATTTGGGTAAAAGTGGGTACACTTGAGAAAATGCAAAAACACATGGGTACTAGTGAGAAAAACACAAAAAAAATATACTTTTTCACAAAATTTTGTTAAATAAGGTACTTTATCGCAAAAGGTGGTGATCAACTAAAAACGTTTTCAACCTAAAAACCCCTACATTAGACACTTAAAGGGGTGCACGTGTGATTACTAATGACAATCTTTGTAAATATTAGTAACTTTCCCTAAAAACCATTTATACCCCTTTAAACCATTTTCTGTCTGGTTTTCAACCATTTTTTAATTTTTAGCCAATCCTTCCTATATATATATATAGAGAGAGAGAGAGAGAGAGAGAGTCAGGATCTGCTAAAAACCTATGTTAAGTTGAAAACAAAAAACTTTTAGTTATGAGCGTTAGATGTATATCAAGGGTTGTGATTAATTTTGGGGTAAAAAACACTAACCATCCAAAGTTACCATTTTAAAAAAAAAAAAAAATAGTTTCGCTCAGGTTTTTATAAAAAAACTACTTGATTGACCAGTTCATTCACGCTAATTTCACAGATTTCACGCTAATTTCAAGCAACAATTTAGTTTTTGTGCATTTTTTTAATAAAGTTTGATTTTTTTAAAGTGCAGTTCTTCGTATTTGATTTTGTATGTACCATTGTATCTTTGTATGTACCCCTTTATTATTTACACGCACCCTCTTAATTTAATATATTTTTGTGCTTTTTTTATAAAGTTCGATTTTTTTAGTGTAGTTTTTCGTATTTGATTTTGTATGTACTCTTGTAACTTTGCATGTACCCCCATAATTTAGTATGTTTTTGTGCATTTTTTTATAAAGTTCAATTTTTTTTTAAAGTGCAAGCAATTCTTCGTGTCTGATTTTGTATGTACCCTTGTATCTTTGCATGTACCCCTTTATTATTAACATGTACCCTCTTATTTTGGTATGTGTCTATGCATTTTTTTTTTAAAGTTCCATTTTTTTTAAGTGCAATTCTTCGTGTTTGATTTTGTATGTACCCTATTATTGCATGTACCCCTTTATTATTAACATGTACCACCTTAATTTAGTATGTAAGATTTGAATTAATTTTGAAATTAATATGTACCTTCTTAAATTAACATGTACCCCTATAATATTAACATGTACCCCTTGTTTGTACTACCTCCGCTTTTTTAAGTGTACTCAGTTTGACTTTGTCACTATTCACAAAGTCTACTTTGACTATCGTTTTTGATTTATACATAAGATAAAACATAGTCATGTGGGGTCTCGTTGGATTCGTTTCAACATGCAATTTTTTAATATCTAGTTTTTATAATTTTTACAAACACACAATTAAAGATATTAATCTTCAAAGTTTTGCATCGGCAAGTGTGAAAATTGAAAAGAGTAAATTAAAAAAAAAACTGATTTTTTTTTTCTCTGAATTTTTTGCAAAATTAAATCGACGGTATGATGGAGTAGACAAAAATCAATGGCCAGGATATTTAGCTTTTAGGTTTTTAACTCCTTATAAGGTTTTTACATGATCCTGTTCCTATATATATATATATAGAGAGAGAGTTTTCTGAATTTTGTAGTCAATTGCGTGGTCTTAAAAACTAATTTAATGATTCAAAAAAGCAAATTGAGGGGTGTAACCGCGTAAGGATTCAATATATCTTCTATGATAAATCCAAAAATATGAGATTAGAATAAGTGGTTCAAACCGTTCAATGAGATAGTTTAGCATGCACCATCAGATCAATATATTGATAGACAATATTGAGATAGATACTGATAGTATTGATTATATATTTATTAATTGAGAATTCACCATAGATAAGATAAATTTTGTCATGAACTAAATTTGAATTAGATGTCATATGTGGACTAGTTTTAAAGTTACTAAAATAAATTTGTTATAGATTTTAAAAAAAAACTACGCTTACTAAAGTGTTTATAGATTTAAAAAAAGAAGTTATTGGGTATATCATCTTACTCGTTATTCTTGAATACTACTTCATCTTGGAGTTGAGGACTAGAGAAAAAAAAAGATGAGGAAATGAAAATAACACACTTAGCGGTTATTTGGTATAAAAATTAGGAAATAAGTTTGTTTGTTACTCTCTAAGAAAATGGCTACAAAATAGTAGAAATTAAACTATGGAAAGATGATGAACTAAATAACACCAATTTAACCACATTAAATTCGGGACGCGCTCCGAAAATGGTGAACCGGGTGGGTAAAAAAAAAAAAATCCACATTAAACTCTGGGTATAGTTTACATGCATAAGGATATAAATGAAGAATTAATTAAATCTAGCTTCATTATAATTTTTTTAATATACAATTTTTTTTTATAAATATTATTAATATATGCATGTAGATGTCAATTCATTATATCCGTATTATATATTTCAAAAATATTCTAGTTTCACAATATTTTTTCCCTTTTTCCATTTCACAAGACTGTCTGCCATCACAAGAAAACTAGAAGCAATCTCATACAAAACTATATATATATATATATATATATATATATATATATATATATATATATATATATATATATATATATATATATATATACATGTGTGTGTTCCAAGAAACAATTGACAGTCAAATTAAGCACTCATAATAATAGGTTGAAAATTACTAACAATAATTTACGTCGTAAAACCCATATATATATATATATATAAGAAAAAAAAAAAGAAATGTAATATAGAGCATGCCAAAAAATGGTAAAGTAAATGAGGTACCTTTGTGTTGATAATTGGTGTGTTAGTTGGTGATGGTGGGAGGTTTGACACAGAAAATATACCAACACAACGAACAGTAATAAAATTGAGAAATGAGAGTGTATGGATGTAAACTTTGCTAATGTGTTTGAGAGTTAATTGTGATGTTATCATGTTAATGAATTCAACAACCAGAATTGAAAAAAAAAAAAAAAGAATTGAAACATCAATGCAATTAATTTATAGACCAAATTAGCTTAAAACTCATAAAACATTATTTGAATACTAGTTACTATACTTAGTAGTTTGAAAGTGATATGATGTTAATTCTCTGGACATGATCACATGCAATAATAAACATGCAAATAAATATAGCTTGGCCTGGCCTGGCCTTTTCTTTACCATGTATCGACCAATATTGCTCATACACTCATACATGCATTTTTTTTTTTTTTTTGGAAATAAGCCATCTTTTAATTTTTAGTACATTGTTAACATGTTTTTGATAAATACATAAATTAATCAATGTAGAAAAATAAAACTTGCTATATTTATGTAATTTAGGAAGTGGGTAAATTAATAATAATAAAAAAAAAAATACATAAAAGAAAGTGAACAAAGTAAATAAAAAAAAAATGAATAAAAAAAATGAAGGGAGTACTAAACAACAATGTCAAAACAGTTTTTTAGCAAATCATTTTTTTTAAAAAAAATTACAAAACAGTGAACTTACTTTTTAGCAAGGGCAGAAGAATAGCTGCAGCGGCGGAGGACTGAGCTGCGGTGGAGCAGAGGCAGGGGAGGAAGAGCGGAATAGCAGAAGCACCGGCGACAGCAGTACGTCGTGGTGGTGCTACTCGGTCGTCAGCGGCGGAGATACCACGAGGGAGAAGGAGAAGGGAAGAATGAAAAGAGAAAATGAAATCGATCTGAAACTTCAATTGTGTTTTGGGATGATATTGGAGATGAAATTTGCACTTATTTGAAAATAAGTCAATTAGAATTATGATTGAAGAAATTATTACTAACTTTGACAAATGGGGTAATCAGAATTAGATTATTGATGTTTTAAAATAGGCATAAAAGTAAGTTTGAGCATTTATGGATTTTCTTCTTCTACCTATGACTCTATGATGAGTTTATTCTATTTTTTCTTTTTCTTTTTCTTTTTCTTTTTCTTATTTTTTTTTTTTTTTTAATCTTTGGGTTAATTTTGGGTAAAAATTATGTGAATTTGACTAATCAAGGTACCAAATGGCTATAATCATCCTTTTAGGAAAGTGGTTTTACTATTCTATAAAATAATGTCAATTAATTAATTAAGACATATTTTAAGCTTAAGAAATGATAAGTATTGTAATACTCTGTATTTTTGGGACTAGAATTTTAGGTATTTGGTTTATAATTCTAGTTGCCTTAAAAACTGTTTCAAAAATTATTAATTAATTGCATGTTTTATAAATGAAAAATCTTTTAAAAGTTATTTTCAAAAATTTATGATGTTAATATTTTTCAATGTTTTCAAATCGAATCTTTTTAATCTTGTTATCCTCCACTTTTTAATTAGACCTCAACCCGCTAGGTTCCTAGAGCTCCACCTTATGTCAGTTGTTGTGGACTGACTCAAAATTAATGTTGAATTAATGACGAGTTGGCTAAATAGGGTTTGGAAGTAATTTTAGTCTATTTTTGGTAACCAAACCCGAATAGCTTTCCGATATGATTTTTGGGACAGGTTAAATTTTAGCTTTGGGTTTGATAATCCACTTAAGCCCGAAAACTATTGAAGTGTTTGGATCATACTCCGTATTTTAATCTTGGTCCAAAATAATTCAAGTCCAATTCTTTTCCTTCTTTTCATTTGGCCGATTTTCTCCCTTCTTTAATTGTTTTATTTTATTTTCTCATTTATTCTATTATATCTTTTAATAAATGGAATCCCATTTTTTTTAAAGGTGGTTACACCCTTAATATTTATTTCTTTTATTTGTTTTAATTATAACTTAAATTAATCTCAACAATATCTTTTAATCATATCTTTTCTTGTTTTCTCTAAGTTCTTATCCTTTTCTTCCTTATAAATAATCTGACTAAGATCATTTTATTTTTCATCACTTTCCCTCTACCTTTTCTTTTATCATATTTCATTTATTTTATTTATTCTAATTATTTCTTTTATATCCTTTATTTATATCTATCCCTATTTTCCTTCTAAAGTTGTTATATCTTTTTCCTATAAATACAGCTCCTCCCTAATCACTTTGTTCATCCTTTTCCCTCATATCCCTCACCGTCTCTCTCCCTATCTTTGCTTTTTTCCTTCCTTTTCTTTTACTCTCAAATTAATCTACCATCTAATAGATTTAAGTTAAAGATTAAACCTTTCTTTAATGTTTAACATATCCAAAACAATAAAAAGGTTCTTAATTTTCTTTTCCTTCAACCTCTTGGTGTTCGAATTCTTGGAGCATTCAAAGGATGGATATTTCCTCTACAAGTTTAGGTAACTAGCTTTTCCATCTACTTTAATTTGTAATTAATTGGTTGTATGATAGTTTGGTTGATGAATTTACATGATTATTTTGTTATTGTATTTTCGAATGATATATTGATGATGAATGACAAGTGATGATTGGATAATTTGCATGATCAAGTTCGACTGTTTTATTGAATATTTCATGATTTTCTATTTGTTTAATTGTTACATGATAAGTTACATGATGATTTATGGATGAATTTTGATTCAAGATTTAAACTTGAATTAGCCGAGTATATTGGATGGATTTCTTGAATTTTCGAATGAATCTTTATGATTCAAAGATTGTATTTTTATTGTTTAATTGATGATTTTGATGATTCTATGTTGATTAAATTTTATTGCATAAACCAAAGCATGTTGTTGAATGTATGATTTAAATCCAAGATTGCACCTTGGAAATGTCGAGTGGCCTAGAGCCATGTTCGATTGATGTTCAATGTTTTCTTTAATTAAAGATTAGATTTTAATTTTGATGCCTAACATATGTTATTATGCCTATTTGATTGGTTTTATGATCATGTTTTTAGAACTAATGACATGGACTAATTTCAAGCTTGAATCTTGAAAATGTTAAGTGATGTAGCATTATGGTTCGAATTGTTTGATCTATGTTTTGAGTTATAATCGTTGAATCGTGATGAATTTATCTAATCTTTATGAATATGTTGAATCTTGATATTGTTGCTGTATGGGGGCATACCGGTACACCGGCATGATCATACCCATTCGAAGCGTCCCTAAGATGCCGGAGCAGTGGGGCGTCGTCTTGTTCTAAGACGGCGTCCAAAGACTAGGAGGACCTGGGACCTCCGCCCGGGTGGGAGAACATAAATTCACCCAGAGATGGCGGAGGTCTGGTCCCAACTTCCACGTGGCGCCACCCAAGGCACAACTTGAGTACTTGGGCCCACATCATAAAAAACTAACTAACTAACCAAAGGAGAGACGTACACGTGGCGGCCATCCAGGCCACCACTCAACATAATAACCAACTAAGATTCTCAGGCTGGCCTCAACCAACCATAGGGTGACACGTGTACCTCAGGGTACCGGCACCTACCAAAATCCTCCTCTATAAAATAGAGGAGGATGCACCTCATTTAAGGGACACTCTCTTTCACTCTCAAATACTCTCTCTCTCTCTCTTGGATTGAATCCCCTTGTTGACTTAAGCATTGGAGGGTCTTTTCCCGGGAACACCCCGGGGTAGCTCACCGTTTGTTCATTTGTGCAGGCCACGGTCGTGACCACCACTTTGGATCACCACCATTCATGGAGGAGAAGAAATTTGTCGGAACAATTGGCGCCTTCTGTGGGGAACTTACAAAAAGCTCCATCCACAAAAAAAATTCTAAAAACACATTCTGATAAAAATTAAATAAACTACCTCTGAAGTGGCAACGCAAAATGATCCAAACGGAGAGTGCACCCCCAACAATGAAAAAAACTATCACTAAGTATATCAAGAAGAACATTATTCAATACCACCGCCATTTTCCAGAAGCACTACAACAATCTACCAACTACCATACCCAAGAATGCAATTTATACAAATCGAAACATCTCAAACGAGTATAGTTCATGTTTGCTCGTTTACTCAAACTCATGAAATCACCTACCCAAGAATGCAATTTATCCGACCAAAGTTTTTTTTAAAAAAAAACCACCGAGAACAACCAACAATTCAGATCCTCATGAAAACCCTAACTGGGAAAACCATAACCCTAGAAGTTGAATCTTCTGGTACTGTCGACAACATAAAAACCAAGATCCAAGATGAAGAAGGAATTCCCCTTGGTCAACAGCGATTAATCTTGTGCTGGCAAACATTTAGAAGATGGAAGAACACTTCTTGATTACAACATTAGGAAAGAATTCACGCTCCATCTCATTGCTCCATCTTGTTGGTACTATAATAAAGCTGCTAACTCCATCTCGTTCTTCGTGGTGGTACTATGATCAATGTCAAAACCCTTACTATAATAAAACTGTTAAAGATTATAACATTGAAGGTGGTTCTGTTCTTCACCTTGTTCTTGCTCTTAGAGGTGACATTTCTGCTTAATCTTTTCTACTCTTTTTGTTTATAAAAAATAAAATAAGGGTTCAATAAATAATGAAATCACTATCTAAAAAGATAAAGGTTCCAGAAAACCGATGTCTAAAATAATACGGGTTCAATGAAACTGCTATCTAAAAAGATAAGGGTTCCATGAAACCATAATTTTGAAAAAAATATATAATAATAAAAAAAAATAATAAGTAATAAATAAAAATATATATATATATATATGTCTGTTAAAAAAAAATGAATGAAGACCTGGGTAAGGTAGTTGGCAGACATGAGCTGCCATCACCTTATATCCCAGCAAAAAGAGTCTCATCAGGCCACCATTCTATAGTATTCAACCAGATAACGGTCCAAGAGACCGTTATCCGAATGTTGAAAGCGGTGTTATACCGCTATAACTTAAGTAGGTGGATGGTAAAAAAGGCCACCACCCAAACGTTGAGGATTTAACATCCAACTAGATAACGGTTTAAGAGACCGTTATCCAAATGTTGAAAGCGGTGTTATACCGCCATAACCCAACTAGGTGGATGGTCAAAAAGGCCACCACCCAAACGTTGAGGATTTAACATTCAACCGGATAGCGGTCCAAGAGACCGTCATCCAAAAGTTGAAAGCGGTATCATACCGCCATAACTCAACTAGGTAGGTGGTCCAAGAAACCACCACCCAAACGTTGAGGATTCGGGTCAAGGACTCAAGGCTGCTCAGGGTTAATTGGGACGCCGGTTAAGGCAAAAAAGCCACCGCCTTTCGTAGCTCACCCGACATTATTTAAAAATAATAATGAGTTTTTAGATGCTACCGGCCAAAAGGCTAGATGGTTACCTAATTAATTAAGGCCACAGGCCACTGCCATCCAAATGCCTAGCCAGCAAAGCATTTAAAATATATATATGCTCCCGGCCAAAAGGCTAGATGGTTAGCTAATTAGCTAAGGCCACAGGCCACCACCATCCAAACGCCCATCCCGCAAAGCATTATATATATATGCTCCCGGCCAAAAGGCTAGATGGTTAGCTAATTAGCAAAGGCCACAGGCCACCGCCATCCAAACGCCCAGCCGGCAAAGCATTTCAAACGTACAAACTGCCAACAGGCTAGATGGTTAGCTATATTAGCTAAGGCAACAAGCCACCGCCATCCAAACGCCCAGCTGACAACCGCGACACTCAACCAGACAAGGTTCTCCAAGGGGCCGCTATCCAAACGTTGAATATACAAGCCAAGTGGAATACCACCGCCAACCATATTTCCACTCAATGGAAAAGGCCGCAAGTGCCATTTTGCGATCTTGGCGGCGGCAAGAGCTTTGTCAGCTCCAATCTTGGCTTAGGGAAAGAGCTTTGTCAGCTCAAATCCTGGCGGGGGCAAGAGCTTTGTCAGCTCCAATCTTGGCGGCGACAAGAGCTTTGTCAGCTCCAATTTTGGCAGCGGTAAGAGCTTTGTCAGCTCCAATCTTGGCGGCGGCAAAAGCTTTGTTAGCTTCCATGGTTTGATTTAGAACCAACCGCCAACCCATAAAAAGGGAGAGAGAACATTACATTTACAAACACCGCATAGCGGCATATGCAACAGCATTACAACATAAAACAAATTTTAACAGAGAGACTGCTCCGACATCTTGTGGAGCCGTGTCTTGAAAAAGCATCGCCAACTCAAGACTTCCCGGTACTTTTGGGGGGGCCAGTTGTATGGAGGCATACCGGTACACCGGCATGACCATACCCATTCGAAGTGTCCCTAAGATGCCGGAGCAGTGGGGCGTCGTCTTGTCCTAAGACGGCGTCCAAGGACCAGGTGGACCTGGGACCTCCGCCCGGGTGGAGAGAACATAAATTCACCAGAGATGGCGGAGGTCTGTTCCCAACTTCCACGTGGCGCCACCCAAGCCACCAGTTGAGTACTTGGGCCCACATCATAACAAACTAACTAACTAACCAAAGGAGAGACGTACTCGTGGCGGCCATCCAGGCCACCATTCAGCATAATAACCAACTAAGATTCTCAGGCTGGCCTCAACCAACCACAGGGTGACACGTGTACCTCAAGGTACCGCCACCTACCAGAATCCTCCTCTATAAATAGAGGAGGATGCACCTCATTTAAGGGACACTCTCTTTCACTCTCAAATACTCTCTCTCTCTCTTGGATTGAATCCCCTTGCTGACTTAAGCATCAGAGGGTCTTTCCCCGGGAACACCCCGGGGTAGCTCACCATTTGTTCATTTGTACAGGCCACGGTCATGACCACCACTTTGGATCACCACCATTCATGGAGGAGACGAAATTTTTCGGAACAGTTGCATAATTTCATTGCTTGAATCTTGATTGCAAAATTGATGAATCGTTGAACTTTATTTGTTGAGGTTGGCCGTGTAATTTTCGAGTGATTTGAGCCATATTGATCAAATCTTTATTGTTCAAATCCTCATTATTTCAATTGTTTGATGAATTTCGATCATGGGTAATTAATGTTGAATTATTGTATGCCTTGTTGATCAATTTTTCGCATAATAGTAGCTTCGAAATTCGAACTTATGGTTTGAATGTCTTGGTGTCGTGTCCTTGATTGTCTTGCGTGATCATTATCGATCTTGAACTTAGATATTGAATTTATTATTATTGAATCAACTAGGTTATTATTGATTGTTGAACTATATTGATTGTTCATTCGTGGACTTGTAGATGTTGGTTAGATTGTATTAGTAGTACTCGTATAGTGAACTGACCTCCAGGCTTTGATTTGTCTTTTAGACTCATTGATAATTGGCATTTAGGCTTCGATTTGTCCTCTGGACTCATTTGGATCAAACTGCTCTTTGGGCTTCGATTATGTCTTTTAGACTCGATTAGTCATAAGTTGACTTGCGAGTGATATTAGGATGTGCATGATTCACTGAGGTATGGTTTGTACCGAGGTGGAGTAGGGCGCCCAACCTTAGTGTTGACTCTAAGTCTAGGTTAAGTCACAGCCACCGTATAGGGTCTCTGGACAGTTTAGTCTTAATGTATCGTTGTATCGATGCAATTTGAAGATATTCGCAGTTGTTAAGAGAATGGTGTAATATAACGCTCGACCTGGCGTATTACGAAAATTTTGTCATGTTGACTTGACCATACGAGCATAGACCGACCTGAAGTGCAGACTTAGTTTTGAGAGATATGATTTGAGATCGTATTATGATCTATACATCTTTTGTTCCCTGATTGATTTATAGAAAAGAGGGATATGGAAACGCTACTTAAAGAAACAATATTTTATGTGTTGCTATGTTTTGGTAACAGTTTTTAAGTTTGATTTTTTTTGTTTGGAAAACTGTTGCCATATTAAAACTATTGCAGCACTTTTTTGCTAATTGGTATAGAGCCAAATCTTTAGCAACAATTATAACTCTATTTAGCTTTAACCTCTTTAATAACCAAATAAAATAAAAACATAAAACAATTAAAACAATCTTTAACCTCTATTTTTAAATTTTTTTAACTTTCTCCCCCAACTCGATTAAAAAAAAATTCTCTCCTGCTAATTCAAGAGATTAACCAGATTTAAAAAGAAAAAAAAAAAAAAACGCTCCTGCTAATTTCATCATTCTTCAATCTAATTCAAGAGATTTCGTCATTGTTCAATACTCCAAAAAAACCCTCAATCACTCCTACTACTATTACTTCCAGTTGGCGATTTCGTCATTCTTCAAGTCGGCGATTCCAGTGCATCTTCTTGTTGGCAATTCTATTGCTTAATTACAGTCTTCAATCGCTGCTGCGCTACTACTACTTCCAGTTGGCATCTTCTTGGCGATTCTTCAATTCATCTAGAACAAGGTAACTGATCTTGATTTATGGTTCTTTTATTTAAATAATTGGATATAAATGCTATAATTTTCAATAATTATTCAATTTTCATCTGCTGCTGTTGTTTTTTGTGAAATTAATCTCAATTGTGAGTTGTTGGTTTTCGATTAAGGTGTGAATATTCATCTGATTTTTTCGATTTTCATCTGTTTTTGTTGTTTCTTGTGAAACTAATCTTAATTGTTAGTTCTTAGTTTTCTATTAATATCAATTTTGAGTTGTTCTTGATGATGGAAGATTTATGCTATAATTATAAGGATAGTATGTCACTTCTGAAGGTTCTTGATGTTGTAGTTATAAAGATTTATGTTGTACTATCAATTTTTGTTGCATATTGTTATACTCTGTTAAACATAATTTGACTTGATAATTTTTTTTAAGTTCAATTAGATTTGATATATTCCAAAATAAGTATCGACAACTTGGGAAAACTTCACGTTAGTCTGTATATATTAATTTCTACACTTTAGATTAAAAAGACAATCAGAAAACATATATACTTCCTCCGTCTCTAATTAATATCTGCACTTTGACCAAAATTGTGAGAATTTTGTGTCAAAGTGTGGCTACTCAAAAGAAACGGAGGTAGTAGAACAATAGTTAATTTTTTTTTAATTTAATTGATCTGAATAATATACATATAATCAATTATTTCTCTATGTATAATTATTTTTACCATTTCAGAATAGTTTCTTTGATGGATCAAAATTGGATGAACTATCCTAGAGGATCGGAGCAATTTAAACAAGGTTTAAATACATTTCTAGATGATACTTTTGCTAAGGATGGTGTTGGGGGCCAAATCTTTTGCCCTTGTAAAAAGTGTTCAAGTCGTTTTTGCTTTTATAGAGATGATGTGCATGATCATCTTATTTTCAATGGGTTTGTAAAGGGCTTTAATGTATGGGTAAGGCAAAACGAAGCATCTTCTTATGTGTTCAATGATGGAGGGTCAAGGGAAGAAAGCTAAGTAATGATCAACATATGAATGATGATATATTTGGCTTATTGCATGATACATTTAGAGGGGTGGATGAAGCTTCGGATAGTGGTGAAGGAGTTGCAGGTGAGCCAAATGAGGAAGCAATTTTTTTTTTATAAATTAGTGGGAGAAGGGAAGCAAGAGCTCTATCCAGGTTGTAAATCTTTTTCCAAATTGTCCTTCATGATCCGTTTATTTCTCTTCAAATGTCTGAATGGAATAAGCAATGTAGCCTTTGGTGATCTTTTGGAGTTGTTAAGGGAGGCATTTAATATGGCTAACCTTCCAAAATCTGTTGAGTAAAAAAAAATTGTCACAGATTTGGGTCTAGACTATAAGCATATTCATGCTTGCCTCAATGACTGTGTTCTTTTCTGGAAAGAATTTGAAGGAGAAGATATCTATCCTATGTGTGGCACTTCTAGGTGGAAACCTGATAAAATCCCTACAAATGTCCCTGCAAAGGTTTTGAGACATTTTCCACTGAAGCCTAGATTGCAAAGATTGTTTATGTGCTCTCAAACAGCTAAATCTATGGATTGGCACAAAAACCAAAAAGGAGAAGATGGAAAAATTAGGCATCCATCAGATGCACAATCTTGGAAGGATTTTGATAAAGAGTATCCTAACTTTGCAAAAGATCCAAGAAATGTTCTATTGTCTCTTGCTAGTGATGGCTTTAACCCATTTCGAACAATGAGTGTTGCTCATAGCACATGGCCGGTTGTGTTGATTAATTATAACCTTCCACCATGGTTATCTCTAAAACCTGAATATTTCATGTTGTCTCTATTAATTCCTAGGCCGAAGTCACCAGGAAATAGTATCGATGTATACTTACAACCATTGAAAGAGGAACTAGATGAATTATGGGAACATGGAGTCGAAACTTATGATGCATTTAAAGAACAATCATTTCAGTTGCATGCATCATTAATGGGGACTATAAATGATTTTCCAGCGTATTCCATGTTGTCTGGTTGATGTACTAAGGATACTTATGCATGTCCAAACTGTAACTATGATGTGAAACCTAGATATCTGCCTCACAGTAGAAAGAATTGTTACATGGGCAATCGAAGGTTTTCTCAAAGTAACCATCCTTGGCGACAAGATAAGAAATCATTTGATGGAACTATAGAAGATAGATGTGCACATTCACCTTTGTCGGGTGATGCTATATTACATGAATTAGTGAACTTTGTGAATGATTTTGGGAAGAAAAAGAAAGGTGAAAGTATCAAAGGTCCATGGAAGAAAAAGTCTATATTCCTTGAGTTGAAGTATTGGCGTCATGTTCAAAGTCGTCATAATCTTGATGTTATGCACATTGAGAAGACCGTTTTCGATAATATTATTGAAACGTTGTTACACATTCCAGGAAAGACTAAGGATGATGGTAAGAGCTTGTTGATTCCACCCGCACAATTTACAATGGGTAATGTAGAAAAAGATTTGTTTCTTCAAGTTATAAAGAATGCAAAACTACCTTATGGATATGCATCAAACATATCTAGATGTGTAAAGTTGTAAGAAAGAAGGTTAATTGGCTACAAAAGTCATGATGCACATGTACTACTTCATCATTTGCTTCAAGTTGCTGTTAGAAGAACATTGCCAAAAAGTGTCTTAATACCTTTAATAAGACTTGGGAATTTTTTTCGCCATATATGCAGTAAAGTAGTTGACCTCAAGGAATTAGAGATCTTAGCATCGGAAATTGTTGAGATACTTTGTCAGTAGGAAATGGTTTTTCCTCCGGCTTTCTTTGACGTTATGGTGCATTTACCAGTTCACTTAGTACATGAAATTAAATTTGGTGGCCTTGTACAATATCGGTGGATGTACTTTGTTGAGAGGTATTTATCAAAGTTGAAGTCTTATGTACGGAATAGGAGTCATCTAGAGGCTTGCATAGCACAAGGGTATTTGATAGAAGAATGCTTGACCTTTTGTTCAAGATACTTGAATGATAATGTGAAGACTAGATTGGATAGAAGATGTGCTAGACATTACGTCATGCAACAGAGTGAAAATGAATCATCCTTTTTCCCAAAGGTGGGACATCCTACTAGAGGAAGAAAGAAGAGCAAAGGAAAGGGTTTTTATGTTAGACCAACAAAGTATGAAGAAAGCTCATAGGTATATCATCTTCAATTGCAACAATGAAACAGTTAACAACTACATGAAGTAAGAACATATATTTATTCCTTAGACGCATAATAGATGATGCCTATTGTGTTATATCATGTATAAATTGATATTATTTGTTTATTTATTTTAAAATGCAGCAAACATGAAAGTTTACAGAATAGTCAACGTTGAAAGCATAGATGGGATAGAGCTCAAAGTCATAGCAATGACTTTATTGCTTAGTTTCAGAAAAAGGTTAAGGTTGACCAACTTGGTTGAGACATATTCTGGTTAGCAAAGGGTCCTAATCCTAAGGCTAGAAGGTTCACCAGATATTTTGTGAATAGGTATAGGTTTTATACAAGGGAGTGTGACTCATGTATAACGACTCAGAATAGTGGAGTTTGTTTAACAGCCATAACATCAAGTTTTGCTAGCTCAAGGGATGAAAATCCTGTTGATGGTGATGTTACCTACTATGGAGTATTAGATGATATAATTGAGTTGGACTTTTGGTCTAATTTCAGTGTGGTATTATTCAGGTGTGATTAGTTTCTTGCTGAAATTGATGATTGTGGTCTTACATTTGTCAATTTCAAGAAGAAATGCTCTAGAAATGATCCATTTGTATTGGCTTCTCAAGTTGACCAAGTTTTCTATGTCCAAGATCCAATAGAACATGATATTCAGTATGTTATAAAGAGGGTCCCTAAAGACTTGTTTGATTTTGAGGAAGCCTTGAATGAGGAAACCTATTGGTTAGAGCCTGATGATTCTAGGTGTAATGTGGTGCCTATTGTGGATGTGAATGGAAGTGAAACAAGTGCTGGTGGTGATGTGCAATCCGTAGACATAAATGAAATCCTAGATAATGGGGATGTGACTATTGACATTGACAACGAGCAAACTAAAGATGACTTTGACTATGATGATACAGATTGGGATTGGATGCATGCTACTGATGAGCCATATTAATTCCTTAGTATTAGGGATTTTATTATTTTGTTGAGGAACACTTTAAATTTCTTCTTTTTTTTCTACTACTTTTTAAATGTCATATTTAATTGCAGAACATCTTGCTTAGTTAGTGTGCTTATTCATTTTCTATGAATCTATGTTTTCATAAAAGCAACATTATCCTTATTTACTTGTTACTTTATAGTTTTTATTGTTAAATAGTGTAGATTATTCATATTAGTTTTAATAATTGATTTGATTGCTTAAATTTTATTTTTCTTTGATATGATCTAACTTTTTCCATGTATAGAATGGTGAACAACAAGCAGATGTCATCTTCAAAAAATCGTGTCTATCCCCTAGAATCACCAGTGATAACACCATATGAGAAAGTCAGGTCATGTACCATTGAAAGAAATGCTAAAAAATTTCAAGAACTTGGGTTGGATAAATTTGCTAAACAACTAATGGAGAAGAATAAGGCTGCCCTCAATAAAGAGAAGGAGAAAGTGAACAATGTGGAGGTTGATGAAGTAAATGGTGATAAAGAGTATGTGCCTAATGATGATGGTGATCATGAATCTAATGAAGTTGTTCTTAATTCTTCTGCAAAAGTTGTAACTACTTCAAAGTCAGCTTCAACTAAGAAGGCAATGACCCGTTACTACATATAATTGCTCATTTATTCTTCAATATATATATATGTATATATATATGTATATACATATGTATATATATATGTATATATATATATATATATATATATATATATATATGTCTGTAAATCTGGTTGGTATTAGGTTGAGAGAAAAACCTCACTTGATATCTTATATATGGAGTTTTCTAGCAAGTCTTGTGATTCCTCTATGCTGGTCATATTAAGAGGATCATGTGGCTGAATAAAAGTACCCAGGGTCCCTCCCCATCCCCTGCTCCTGCAGCCCCCCCACCCCCCACCCCCCACCCCCAGCCCCTACAGTCCCCCCCTCCCCCTCCCCACCCTAGGGTCCCTCCCCACCCCCAGCCCCTACAGTCCCCTCCTCCCCTGCACCACCCCCTCCCCACCCCCTACCCCTGCATTCACCCCCTCCTCTGCCCCTTCATCCCCCCCACCCTTTAGTTTGCTTGCCTTCTATTGTTTTTTTGTTGTTGCTTACTTGCATCTGTCTTTTCTCTTGCTGTATGTGTGTTTCTTTGGAGCAGCAAATGGATTTTCATGTATAAAACTCATTTTCTTTTGTTGTTTGTGATGATTTTGTCATTCAATAGTTTTTATTTTTTATGGTGAAATGTTCCATATCCTTTTCTTGACGTCGATAAAATTCTTATTTATGTTGTCTTCAGGAAATGACCTACAATCATTTTTAGGAAATGACCTGCAATCAAATTTCAAAGGACATTTGAAATGACCTGCAAATATATACATGCACTAACTAATTTTTTTGTCTTTTGCACAGAATCTAAGAGTTCGAGAATATGCACCAAGGAAGGCAAAAAAACAGGCACTATGTCCATCTTTGGCAATGGAGGATTTCCTAAAAATGCAAGAACAATGTGATCCAACAGAAGCACATGATCTAGAGCTTGAAGTTCAAAAATTAGAACAAGAACATTTAAAATCGAAACATCAACATAATGCCATTGTTCCATCAACAAGCGATAAAGAGATTGTAATATGTGAAAAGCAAGGTTTTTTAATGACAAATGAATAGCTTTGGGGAGAAGTTGAAGAAATTCAAGGAACGAGCTCAAGAAGTCTCAGTTTCAGGAAAGTTTAGCAAAGATGTCCCAGCACCCGGCCACCCAACCCAGCAGGTCAGGGGTTATCTCTCATATGATGCTATATTTTCATCCTAAAACACATATCTTTTTCTATATTTGTGGATGGTAGGTCCTCAAAAGAAAGGTCGAGGGCCAACAAATCTGTTTGATGTTCATGCTCGTAAATATGAAGATCATGTTGTGATATATTGTAATGACAAAGGACAACCAATTGGGCCCGAAAAGGATAGGAAAGAGCTTACCAGATTCTTAGGAACCGTTGCTCATGATTACAATTGGGCTCCTTTGACTTCTACAAATTGGCAGAGTGTTCCAGACAAGGACAAGATTTGGGAATATATGAATGTAAGTTTTAGCGAGAAATGATATCTTTGTTATATAGTACTGTAAAGAATTTTGAATTTTTTTAATTCTCTATCTTCAACTAACATAAACTCACCATTCTAACAGAAGAAGTATATTCTTCCTCCTGAGTCTTATGATTGGACAATGGAGACCCTTGATGCGTCTTGGAGAGGTTACACATGTCGACTCAAAAGAGATCATTACTATCCATATGATACATTTGAAGAGAGGTTGGCACATCCTCCTGAGAGAGTTCTTGAAAAACATTTTAAAGTACTTCTAAAATATTGGGAAAGTACTGCAGCAAAGGTAAATAAGAAACAATTATTATTTTGCATCAAATATATATTATTCTCATGGTGACTATTAGGTTTTAACTTTGACTTTTATGTTAGAAAACAAGTTTACAAAATTCTGATAATCGCCTACAACAAGACAATATTCACACAAATGACCCTGTTTCTTTTGCTATGACTTATGACAAGATGGTAAGAAAAGTATACCAATTTAATGTCAGGAATACTACTTTTTGTAATGATATATAACTCCTAACTTGTACTTGTTTTAATCATTTACTTAGCTACGAGAAGATGGTGTAGCACCATCTAAAAGAAAGATGTTTGAGACGACTCGCTCGCGGAAGGAAGGAAAAATTTATGCTAAGCCTTTTGATGACACACAAAAAAAGATTGTATGCACCTTCCCTTCTTTTTGAAATGATAAATACCTATAGTTTAATTTATTGTACATTCATAATTTTTTTATTTTCTATAGCAAGCAATGAGGCGATTGGAAGCATCTCAAGATGATCAAAGTAGTGACTCTCCTATAGACCCATTTGATGAAGTAATGGGTGATGGGCGTCGTGGTTGCAAAAAACTAATTGGATTAGGTGTTTCCCGTCAAAAGCCAAAGGAGAAAGGAACCGGCAACTCTTTAATCTTACCACAAGAGGTCATGGACTCTAAAAGTGCTGTAACAGCAGAGGTGCAAAAGGATTTGAATGCTGAAAGAGAACAGTTAGCTAAGGAAAGGGAAGCTCATGAAGCTAAAGTTGCTGAAATGGAAGCTACATCAAAGGAGGATGATTCATCGAATGATTGTGTTACTCTTGATTCCATTGCTTCACACTAGCACACCTACGCCAGAAAGATCCTTCCCTCACATCAGGGATGATTGCAAAAGCTATCGTGTCAAGTGCTACAAATACTGGATAGTGCAATTAGCTAACACAAACGGATTTGACAATCAGGTACTTTTTTTTTTATTAAAAAAACTTTTGCTTCCTCCCAAACGTACACTTACAATCAAAATCTGTTACGTTCTATTTGATATTCCTGAAAAAGAGTAAAAACTAGGAAGAAACATTGGTTTGAGTAATTGTACAAAACATGGTTTTATGGCTATTTTTGTAAGTCGATTATGTCTTTTTTTGGCTGCTTTTGGATGATTTGTTGATGTGGTTTTATGGGATATTTTTGGAGGCAATTTTGGGTAGTTTATTTTCTGGATGTGTTTAATTTGGAGCGGTTTAAAGGTTGTATTTGCATGGTTTCGAGGGTGCTATTTGGGTGTGAATAAGAACAATCATAGTCATAGTCATAGTCCTAGTCCAGTGAGCAATTAAGAATGAGATGGATTAGGATCAAGATCAAGATGAGAAATTATAGATAGTACAGTAGTACAGTAGAGTATGTACTTGTAGAGTGTATATATATAAGTGTATGTGTGTGTATATACATATAAGTGTGTGTGTATATATATATATATATATATATTTTCACCCGTACTTCACAACGCGTCGCCCATTTGGCAACGACCACCGAACAGCAGCCACCGCCAGGTGAGGCCGCACCACCAGGCTGTTGTCCAGCAGCAGCCCAGACCTGGTAGTAGCAGCCGGCTGGCCTCTGTGCGGCAGCAGCAACCCTACAGCGGCAGCACCCTTCGATAGCAGCAGCAGTTCGGCAGCTGAGGCTGGGCGTTTCTGACAGCTCCGGCAGCAGGTGGCTGGCCTTTGTCCCGTGGTTCTGTTCAGCCTTCAACTAGGACTTGATTTAGTTTAACAATTTTATTCAACTTCCATATTCAACTCACTACAACACAAATAATAATGCATACATAAATCCAATGGTTTTCTCACTGTAGATAACACAATTGAGAGATGAACCAAGTGTTTCAAGCATATAGTTTGCAGAGTTGCTTTACCTTAGTTGTGTTTTTTTACCAATAAATAATAATATCCATTTATTTTACTCTTTTTTTTTCTTTTTTAATTACAAGCAATTTCCTTAGTTCATATTTTAATCGGTTTTCTTTCGTTTCATTACAGGATAAAGAGAAGATCAACTATTACAAGGTTCAAATATGAGAAATTCTATTGGAATTGGGTTGTGTAAATAATTATTTAGGTTTTCATGATATGACTTTCAGTCATTTTTTGGAATTATATCTAGTTTTTTTTTTTTTGATTTGAAACTTTTCCACTAGCTAGAATAATGGATGTAATGGATTAAAATGTTATCATTCTTTATATAAAGCTTGTTTCTTTGCACTCATTTTGGTCATCTATGAGTGAGTGTATTTGAAATAGATCAGATTGGTTTATTTTATTTTATTTTATTATAGTATTTTTTTTTAAAATAATGCTTGGGATTGGATTTATATATCTTATTAGCTTGTGATCAATGCAAAGGTATTTAAACATTGCTACCATATCAGTTGCCAAAATGCTAACCATTAGCACAAAAATTATTTCAATCGTTACTATATGTTACAAAAAGTGTTGCCTTAATCGCCAAAAAAAAAAATTTGGAGTAAAGTTGTTACCTAAACATTGATCTGTTGCAAAAAAAAAAAATATAAACGTTTCTATAAATTAAAAAAATGTAGTCATAGTTTGGTAATTAATTGTTGTCTAAAGTTTCCAAGTGTTGCCTTAACTTCAGATATAAGTGTTTCTTAAAGTCAAAAGCGTTGTTAAATTAAAGTGTTGCTAAAATTATCTATGGCAACAGTATTTCTAAAAGTGTTGCCTTATGCAAAAAAAAAAAATGTTGCAAGAAAGTTTTAGCAACGCCACCTATTGGTAGCAGTTTTTAAACCATTGCCATAGGGCTTTAGTAACAAAAAGCAGGGCTATAGCAACACTTTTTGGCTGTTGCTATAAGGCTTCTACCTTGTAATTACTTCCTCCGCTCCATAATAGTTGCAACACTTTGACCAAATATGTTTGAGCTTTTTGGTCAAAGTGTTAAAATTAATATAGAGCGGAGGAAGTATGATATTTTGACTTTCTTATTGGATGGTTCGTCAAGTAATTCATGTATCTTATGGTTGTATGTGTGTTTAATTATCTTATTCGTTGATTTAACTATCTTGTGATTGGTTGATTTCATCTTAGGTGGAACAACCTACTTACTCCCAACTGATTGTGACCTGTTTTCAGGTGAACCAGATGACAATGTGTAATTGCGGGGGTTGGGTGTGCACTCGTATGTAAATAGGAGCCTCTCCCCTTTCGAACATTTTAGATTAATTTAGACTTTGGATATTATTTTATCTTTTTGGTTTGATCCGTCCGATGTTTGGATAATTTATTTCGGATTGTTTAGACTAAGTATTTGGGTTGTTACCTTTATATTTCAGTATTGAACTCTGATTTACTTTAGTTAATTTTTTTATTCCGGACCTATTTTAGTTCTTTTGTTATTTGAGTGGCAATCTGTTTGTACGTAATTTCCGCTAATGTCATTGCCAAAAGACGGGCGTTACAAGTATACTAATCAAAATACGGGGTGTTATAGTTGAAATATCGCGTAGGATGGATTAGGAGTTCTCAGGTGAAGGAATACTCTAGAGGGGGGTGAATAGAGTATTCAAAAAAATAATCGATTTAAGTTTATCAAAAATTTAATCTAATCTTAAAAGTCTTATTAAAGTTCTTAATATCAAGTTCTCGAATTTTAAATCCAAAGATTAGAAATACTAGATTCGATGTTTACGAGATGATACTCAAAATCTTCGAAGATAGTTTTCCGAACTTTGTATTTATCGACTTGTAAAATTTAATTAAATCTTTTAATATACTTAAATATTTTTGAAAGTAGTTTTATGAACAATAAATAAAATGCAGAAACTAAAGTTCGGAAGAATAAAAGAGACAAGGCAAAAGATTTGGTTCGAAGTTCGGCTCTAATAGCCTACGTGTCCGCCTGGCATCCACGACCATAGGATTTAAACCACTCCTTAATTAACTACTCCTTAGAGACTTAGAGTTTTGAAGTACAAGAGTCAATCCGCCGCCCCCTACTTCTTCGTAACTCCCTCACTACACTCTAATCTCAGTTAACGTAGTTAACTTAAAGAGATTTCTCCTTAACTCTTTTTTTTTTCTTTTTTACTTGAAACACACACTAGTAAAACCTTTTATAATTCAAGGTTCTACTTTACAACAAAATTCCTCACCAAAAATAAACCAAAAAAAAACCCTCACAAAATAATGTTCTTAAAATTGCTAGCACAAAAAATTATCAAAGTAGTAGAACTTATGCTAGTCTATTACAATAAAATTAAATAAGAAAACTGAACACTAAATAATCGAAGCTCCAAGATGGTCTTAGAATTTCTTCAATGCTTTGATGGAAGTTTTTCACTTGTAGAATTTTTAGAATGTTTTTTGGTGGTATTGTAAGAACAATTTCTCTCCTTTTATTTTCAATCTTTTTCGACTCAAAGATTTATGAAAGTGTAAGTATGAATATTTTGAGAAGTATGTTTCAATGAATGGATGATCAAGGTTTTGGCTCTTTGAAACTTTATGAAAATTTTTAGAGAATATGAAGCTTAGATAGAAGAAGTGTTGGAGATAAAGTTGTGTGATTTTTGGTTTGTGTTTAGCCTTGTATTTATAGGTGAAGAATGACCAAAAACTTCTCAAAGAAGATCAAGGCAGCCGTGTATTTTGGAGCAGGAAATCATATTGATTTCTTTGTATTTTTTGCTAGGATCAAGCTTGATATGATAATTTGAAATGTTGTCTTGTTTGCATGAATTTATTTGCTCTCTTGCCTTGCTTGAAGCCTGAAAAATATTCTTCTTTTCCTTGCTTAAGAAACCGTCCAAAATGGAGGAGATGATATTTGACTTGCTTGGTCATCTTTTTGAATTTAACATGTTGAAATTTAATTGTTGCCATAAAAAAAAAGATGATCATATATCCTTGATTTGCATGAATCAAACTTGATTTCATAAATTGAATAATTTCCTTCTTATAAAGATGATAAAATATTCCTTGATTTGCATCATATTAACTTGCTTAATTTTACTTAGGGAATAATTGTATTGATATAAAATATTTTAGCATATGTCAAAAAGATAATTAAGTAGATTAGAATATTTTTGAAAAAAAAATGAAAATATATACTCTTTGAAAAGTTCTAATAATGGCCAGTTATGAAATGGAGTATGTAATTGGGAGGATTATGATCTTGATTTTCGAATTGATTTAGTCATAAAATAATATATGAAAATATTAGATCATATAGGAAAGTAATTAGTTAAAGTAATATCTTTGCACCTCTCTTAAAAAAAACCGTCCAAAACAAAAGTATTGATGTCAAATTTTATTTTTTTTCATAACTATATAAAATCGATCAAGTAAATAAAACACTTAAAATGTGATCAATTTAATTAGGGAAGTATTTTTATTAAAAAAAATGTTTTATCAAAAAATATTTAAAATTATATCCCTTTATTAGTCCAATTTTATTCAGTCCATATAAGTTCAATTAGGATATTTGATCAACTTTATTACATGCAAAAAAGATGTTAGGGAAAAACATATTTATATATGTGTACTTTGGTACATATATATAGGTTAGTCCAATAATAATAACAAGCACAATATTGCAATAGAATAATAAAAATAAGTAATTTATTTTTAACTTTGAACATATAAATAATTAATTGTAATTTGATTTGTTGATGTGCATAAACTTTGTCCTTTCAACATTTGATTTAAAATATTTAAAATATTACATCAAGGCCTTGAGATCCAACAATCTCCCCCTTGATGGAAGACAAAATTTATGTGCATTAAAAAATCAAAGAGGAATTCGATTAAGTTCAAAGTGAAAAATAAAATAAGATACCATAAAAATGCACTTTTTCTCCCCCTTTTTGTGTTACATCAAGACAAATTGAGAAAAAGAGTTGTGGATCAATTACGTATGATCACTATTTATTTGGGTTATTGTTTTTGAGCCCAAGGAATATTGATTATTCCATGAAATTCAAAAAACAAATTAAACCTTAAAAAAGATTTTAAGAAAAAAAAATAAAGAGAGTTAAAAAAAAATTCTCCCCCTAAAATTATGCATCCATATTTAACATACCAAGCTCATGTTTAAGAAAGATAAATCTTTCTTCGGGTAAAGGTTTGGTAAATATGTCTGCTAATTGAAATTCCGTGGGGATAAAAGAGATAGAAATATTACCTTTTTCAACATGATCATGGAGAAAATGATGACGAACGTCGATGTGCTTAGTCCGCGAATGTTGAACGAGATTTTTAGTGATGGAGATGGCACGTGTATTATCACATTTTATCGGAATATTCTTTAGATCCATTCCGAAGTCTCGTAATTATTGGCTGATCCAAAGTAATTGTGTGCAACATGCTCCTGCTACAATGTACTCTGCTTCGGTAGTCGAAAGTGCTACAGAGTTTTGCATTTTGGAGTGCCAACTAATTAAAGATTGCCCTAATAGTTGACAACACCCGGAAGTACTTTTCCTGTCTACTTTATATCCTGCAAAATCTGCATCAAAAAACCCAACCAGATCAAAAGTTGCCATTCTTTGGATACCAAAGACCTTAAGTCCTTAGTATCGTTCAAATAGCATAGAATCCTTTTTACTGCAGTTAAATGGGATTCTTTTGGATTAGACTGGAAACGAACACAAAGACAAACACTATACATGATATCTGGTGTACTAGCCGTAAGATAGAAGAGTGAGCCGATCATACCTCGATAAACTTTTTCACTAATCGGCTTACCGTTTACATCTTGGTCTAGAGACAACGTTGAGCTCATGGGTGTTCTTGCTTCTTTTGAGTTTGACATATTGAATCATTTAAGAAGCTACCTAGTGTATTTGCCTTGATTGATGAAAATACCGTTCTTTTCTTGTCTTACTTGTAATCCAAGAAAGAACGTCAATTCGCCCATCATGCTCATTTCGAACTCCTTGCTCATCATGTCTGAAAATTCACTACACAAGGATTCATTAGTAGCACCGAATAATATATCATCAACATAAATTTGGACTATTAAAATATCATTTCCTTTGGTTTTTACAAAAAGTGTTTTGTCGAACAAGCCTCTTTTAAAATCATTTTTAAATAGAAAAGTAGAAAGTCTATCTTACCAAGCTCTAGGTGCCTGTTTTAGACCAAATAGAGCTTTGTCGAATTTATAAACATAGTTTGGAAGATCATTATTCTCAAAACTAGGAGGTTGACTAACATATAACTCTTCTTGTAAATTACCATTAAGAAATGCGCATTTAACGTCCATTTGATATAATTTAAAATTCATAAAAGATGAAAAGGCAAGTAACATCCTGATAGCTTCCATTCTGGCCACCGGCGCAAAGGTTTCCTCATAGTCGATCCCTTCTTCTTGACTGTATCCCTTTGCTACCAAACGTTCCTTATTTCTGATTACCTGTCCATCCTTATCCATTTTATTTCTTAGTACCCATTTAATTCCAATTATTGTTTGGTTAGGCAATATAGGAACTAAGTTCCAAACCTTATTCCGTTTAAACTCGTTAAGTTCTTCTTGCATAGCAACTACCCATTTGGGTTCTTGTAGAGCCTCAACATGAGTATTTGGTTCTATAAGAGACACGAAGGAATAAAATGCACACAAGTTGTGAAAATTTGATCTTGTTATAATTCCCGTATTAATATTATTTAAAAGATTGTCCAGGGGATGTGCTGCTTTGAATTTGTATGTTTGATCTGCTGCAACATCAAGGCCTTGATATGATTCATCAACCATTTGATCCTCTTCCTCAAGATTTTGATCTTGATTTGGAGTTTCTAAGGTTTTATCATCCCTTATCCTTTCTTGCATGTTCTTAGTCAGTATTCCCTTTCGTCACCTGAGTCTTCATCTAAAGAATCTGAAATATACTCATTTGAAACGTTATAGTCCTTTTCATGAAATATAACATAAATGCTTTCTTCAACCATTTTAGTGCGTTGGTTGTAGACTCTATAAGCCTTACTATTAAGGGAATAACCAAGAAATATTGCGGGGTCGCTACGAGCATCAAAATTTCCAAGGTTTTCTTTTCCGTTGTTGTGTACATAACAATTACAACCAAAGGGTTTGAAATATGAAATTTTTGGAATTCTTCCTTTGAATAATTCATAAGGGGTTTTCTTTAAAATAGGTCGAATCAGACATCGATTCAAAATATAATTGGAAGTGTTTATAGCTTCCGCCCAAAAATATTTTGGCAAATTATTTTCTAAAAGCATCGTTCTAGACATATCTTTTAGTGTTCGATTTTTTTGTTTACAGCTCCATTTTGTTGTGGAGTTCTAGGAGCAGAAAAGTTGTGAGAAATACCATATTTTAAGCAAAACAAATCAAATTTTAAGTTTTCAAATTCTTTTCCATGATCGCTTCTTATTGACACTATTGGAAGATTTTTTAAAGATTGTAATTCTTAGCATAAGTCGATAAAATTTTGCAATGCTTCAGATTTATCTTTTAAGAAAAAAGTCCAAGTAAAACGTGAGAAATCATCTACCACTACAAGAATATATTGTTTTCCTTTGGGAGTTTTGATCCGCATAGGACCACATAAATCAATATGTAAAAGTTCAATGGGTCGAGAAGTACTTACTACCTTTTTGGGTTTGAAAGAACTTCTAGTCTGCTTACCTTTTACACAATTTCTACATATTTCATCAAAATTAATATTCAACTTAGGTAAACCATGAACTAGTTCCCTTGAAGCTAGTTTGTGCATAGTGTGTAAGTTTATGTGACCGAGTCGTCGGTCACAAAGCTTTTGTTCATCGGACTTTGCCTTGAGGCAAGTCAACTCATTTCCTGCAATCTGGTTAGAGAATATAGCATATACATTGTTGTTCCGAGGAGCAACAAGAATAACATTTCCGGTTTCAATATTTTGTATTTCACATTTGTCCTTATAAAAAATAACTTTGTTAGCTTTGTCGCACAATTGTGAAATACTTAGCAAGTTATATTTTAAACCATCAACCAGATAAACATCATTAATAAAATTTGATAAACCGTTACCAACTTTACCAATCCCAATTATGTCGCATTTTCCTTTATCACCTAAGGTGATTGAACCTGATGATTGTTTTGTAGGTTCTATGAATAAAGATGCATTCCCACTCATGTGACGGGAACACCCACTGTCCAATATCCAATTGTGCTCCTTCTTGATGTTGACCTGTATGCAACCAATCATCAACCTTTAAGCTAGATCAGTGTACATATAAAGGAATTAAAATTTAGGATATATCATATTAGGAGGTCTAGTCCCCTTAGGAACCCAAACTTGTTTTACTTTCCCAACAAAGTGTGTAGGTAATGTGTTCCTAATGATATGAGGATCATTCCTCCGATAAGGGAAAGCTATTTTTGTATGCCCCTTTTTGCAACAGTAAAAACATGTAGGGACCCCATTTTTCTTAGCTTTTACAAAAGTAATTTTCTATGATTTTGAAAGGTTATTGTTCAAGCCTATACCACTTTTATTTTGCGAAGAGCGATGTGTTCCCAACATAGTGTTTAAAGTTTGTTCTGATTTAGTAAACTTGAACTAGAGAATTTTGCTTTTCATTCAACTTTGAATAATTATAACTTAGAGAAATCAGTTTTTGTTTTTGAAATTTGTTTTCGGATTCCAGATTTTAATTTTAGTGTTCAAGGTTTTCACCTTGATTTCAAAGTTGTTTTTCAAAGTACTAGAATCCTTTTCAAAAGTTGAGTGAGAAGTTTTGAGTTGCTCTATCTCCTAAGATTTTAATTTTGAAATTACTTCTTGTTCTTCGATCTAATTGTTTTTCCTACCCATTTATTTGTTTTAACAGGTTTTCTTCATTTAGAAGCATGTTGGAAATAATTTTAGAAATAATATCAGGAGGACTTGAAAGAATAGAGTTTATTGTTACCTCATGTTTAGATTCGGATTTCTCAGCCATCAAGCATAGGTTTGCTTGTTCCGTTTCATCTTTTTCCGAATCACTAGTGTTTGAGTCACTCCATCCCGCCATTGCCTTCTTCTTTCTTGTATCCTTGCTAGGATAATATTCTTTACGTTTCTTCGGGCAATCTTTTGACAATTGTGACGGATGGCTTTAGATGCATTCGCCCCTTTTTTGCTATGAGCAAACTTTTTCCTCATTCTTATAATTTTCGCAAAACTTTTTGCCATTAGGGCGAATGGATCTTCGTCATCCTCATCTTCTTCATCGAAGATGTACTCTTCATCTGAACTTTCTTCCTTTTTGGTTTCTAGGACAAGGTTTCTGGAGTTGGAAGGAAGTTCAGATTCTTATTCGTGAAGGGTTAACTCATGGGTGATAAGTTTTCCCAATAGGTCATCTAAAGGTAGGCTCCTAAGGTGTTGGGCTTCTTCTATGGCTGTGACCTTAGGACTCCACTTGGCTTTGGGTAAACACCATAAGACTTTTCTGAATTTTTCTTCATTGGTAAAGGTTTTTTCCTAAAGAGTTTAGGTTGTTAACAATTTGGGTAAAACGGGTGAACATTTCTTTGATGGTTTCATTGGGAGACATACATTTTGAAAAGCTCATATTGTCTTAGGAAGATGCTGATTTTTGTTTCTTTGACTTGGCTTGTGCCCTCATAGGTTACTACTAGTTTGTCCCAAATTTCTTTGGCTGAGGTACAGGAAGAAATTCGGTTGAACTAATTTGGGTGTAGAGCACAATACAAAAGATTATGGCTCTGTAGTTTTTGGAGACATCTTTTAAATCGGTTTGTGTGAATTCACTTTCAGTCTTTGGTGTTGAAACTCCGTCCACTGTTTTACAAGGGATTTTGGGTCCTCAATTTACGATGTCCCATAATCCTATGTCTTGGTCTATTATGAACATCTTAATTAAGGACCTCCAGTGGGCAAAGTTGATACCGCAGAACAGACGAGGACTTTTGGTAGACTGTCCCTGCGAAAATCCACCTTCTCCTAGGTTGTTCATTTTGTCCTCTCTTTACGGTGAGGTCAAGTCTATGAGAGATCCTGCTCTAATACCAATTGAAATATCCCGTAGGATGGATTAGGAGTTCTAAGGTGAAGGAATACTCTATAAGGGGGGTGAATAGAGTATTCAAAAAATAATCCATTTAAGTTTATTAAAAATTAAATCTAATCTTAAAAGTCTTATTCAAGTTCTTGAATATCAAGTTTTTGAATTTTAAAGAAAAAATTGCCAAGAATAAGCCAACCTGTGGGCGATCTTCCACAAATAAGTCAACCTTTTGAAAATCCAGAAATAATCTAACCTTGTTATCATTTAAGCCAAAAATAGGTCAAATGATTATTTAAGATGTTAATTTCTATTGTTTTTTATCACTATTTTACAATCATTCAACCTATTTTTTGCTTTAAATGATAATAGTAACTTAAAACAACAAATAACTAATAGATTAAATAATCGTTTAACCTATATTTGGCTTAAATGATAACAAGGTTAGCTTATTTCTGGATTTTCAAAAGGTTGGCTTAATTATGGAAGATCGTCCAAAGGTTGACTTATTCTTGGCAATTTTTCCAATTTTAAATCCAAAGATTAGGAATACTAGATTCGATGTTTTCGAGATGATACTCAAAATCTTCGAAGATAGTTTTCCGAACTTTGTATTTATCGACTTGTAAAATTTAATTAAATCTTTTAATATACTTAAATATTTTCGAAAGTAGTTTTATGAACAATAAATAAAATGCGGAAAATAAACTGCGGAAGTATAAAAGAGACAAGGCAAAAGATTTGGTTCAAAGTTCAGCTCTAATAACCTACGTCTCGGCCTAGCGTCCATGACCATAGGATTTAAACCACTCCTTAATTAACTACTCCTTAGAGACTTAGAGTTTTAAAGTACAAGAGTCAATTCGTCGCCCCCTACTTCTCCGTAGCTCCCTCACTATACTCTAATCTCAGTTAACGTAGTTAACTTAAAGAGATTTCTCCTTAACTCTTTTTTTTTCCTTTTTTCTTGAAAACACACACTAGTAAAACCTTTTATAATTCAAGTTTCTACTTTACAACAAAATTCCTCACCCTAAATAAACCAAAAAAAAAAAACCTCACAAAATAGTGTTCTTAAAATTGCTAGCACAAAAAAATATCAAAGTAGTAGAACTTATGCTAGTCTACTACAATAAAATTAAATAAGAAAACCGAACCCTAAATAATTGAAGTTCCAAGATGGTCTTAGAATATCTTGAATGCTTTGATGGAAGTTTTTCACTTGTAGAATTTTTAGAATGGTTTTTTTTTTTTTTTTTTTGGTAATTAAGTATTTTATATACTAAGAAAAAGGTGAAATATACATCCAAAATTTCCAACCAAAGTTGACACCATGGTTGGAAGTAGATCAATAGGCCAGAGCCTTTGATCCTACCTAGCTTCTAAAGAGGGGGGGAATCAAATCTGGACAGGACATACCCTGCCGGAGACTAACATAATAAAAGGCCATAACAAATATTGGCTCTTTTAGTTTACAATAAAATCTAGATTCCTCCATAAACTAAACTAATGGTTCCTAGCTAGCCTATCAAAAGAACAATAGACTCAACTAAACTTATCTAACACCAGGTACTGGTCGAATGAGCAGACGTCTGCCTGCTTCATTGCATCTTAGAGCTACTTTCAAAATAATTTCTCTGATTAGTAGCTCAATGGGCTTGCAGATGTTACCAAAAATGACATTGTTCCTATGCAGCCAAATGACATTACATTTTTAGAATGGTATTTGGTGGTATTGTAAGAACAATTTCTCTCCTTTTATTTTCAATCTTTTTCGACTCAAAGATTTATGGAAGTGTAAGTATGAATATTTTGAGAAGTATGTTTCACTGAATGGATGATCAAGGTTTTGGATCTTTGAAACTTTATGAACACTTATAGAGAATATGAAGCTTTGATAGAAGAAGTAGTGTTGGAGAAAAAGTTGTGTGATTTTTGGTTTGTGTTTAGCCTTGTATTTATAGGTCAAGAATGACCAAATACTTCTCAAAGAAGATCAAGGCAACTGTGTATTTTGGAGCAGGAAATCATATTGATTTCTTTGTATTTTTGTCTAGGATCAAGCTTGATATGCTAATTTGAAATGTTGTCTTGTTTGCATGATTTGATTTGCTCTCTTGCCTTGCTTGAAGCTTGAAAAATATTCTTCTTTGCCTTGCTTAGGATGTAACGACCCGACTTTTCTAGGCTGTCGATTTACGAAGGAAATCGACAAATGGATCATTACCAAACAAAATTTAAATAACTCTATTAATATTAAAGTTCATTATTCCATTTATTAACTAATAATTAAATAAAAGTCCCAAAAGTCCTTATATAAATCCAAAATACAGATTAAATTGTTCTTCCCAACAGTCTGGGCGAAACTAAATAATAAGGAAATAAAACAACACAAGATAGACTCCGGGTTCTCTCTAATAAATCTCAACAAGGCACACAACCCGAACCAAACGTAAGCCCATTTATGCGTCTGCATCATCACCTAAAATGGGGGGGGTCCACCGTCAGTGGCGAGTAACTAGGCTGTCCCGCTTAAATGAGGGACCATTAACCATATAATATCATATAATTAACCAAGAAAATCATACAAACATACATGAAAATACATATAACAATACATACGGGATATGTACAAAAATACATACGAAAATACGTATAAAAATACATACGAAATTCGTACAAAAATACGTACGAAATACGTATAAAATTACATACGAAATACGTAAGGAATACGTATAAAATACGTATAAGGTACCTGCGAAATACGTATAGAAATACATACTTGTACGTATAAAATACGTAATAATATGTATAGAAATACCTGTGAAATACGTATAGGGATACAAACATACATATTCATACCTAAATACATACATAAATACATACTTAATTACATACTTACCAGACGTACGCAGCGGAAGACTTAACATATCATACTTACACAATACATAAATATCATACATTCATATAAATACGTTAATACATACATAATCATATCCAACCCGTATAATACTCATCTTATCATATTATTACCCAAAATACTTCTTTTAACCATCTTCTTAACTTTATGGACCGGTCATTATAGCTCGTAAGGATGCCCGTGTACATCCCAACTTTCCTAAAATGCGCCGGGAAGAACCCGTGTATCCTACCCGTAGCTCTCCTTTGCAAGAACTAAGCCTAAGCTATGGCCATAACTCCTAAATAGTAGCCCGTGTACTACTACTTAGACGACTACACATCTTAAGATCCAGAACTGCCCAGAGACCGCAGTAGGGTAGTGGCTTCGACTTAACCTAATCTGGTGACCCGTGTATCACCAAACAGGCGTCCGTTTCTTATCTTATCTTATCGACATGTCCATCGTGAGACCAATACTTCTTATCATCTTATAACTCATTCTTATCATCATATTATTCCTTTCCTTCATATTACAACTTATCTTATTAATTCTTTTTATTCCTTTAATTATATTAATTCCTAAAATTACAAACTAAATTATTATAAGCCAAAAATTAAACTAAAATTGATCAAACCTTAATCATGCCACTCGACATTTTCGATGACAAAACAATAATCAAATCAATTCCTTAAATAATTATATAAACAATTTAATAAATCAATTAAATAAACAATTAATCATATAAACTATCAATCATCAATTAATATTGCTTAAAACATGATAAAAATCCTCTTTTTATTACTTTGAGCCACTCGACATTCATGTATAGAACAACCAAAATTGAAACTTTAAATTAATTAAATACAATCATCAATAATTAATCATATAAACTTAATAATAAGAAATAAAATCATGCTTTAAACATTAAATCATAAAATTTGAACCAAAATAAGATCAAAATCTATTCTTTTTGGATACATAAACTACACGGCCTTCATGGTCAATAATAATATCAAGATTAATTTCAAGAATTAATAATAACATGATTAAAGTAAAGATTAAAATCAAGATTACTAATAATTCAAAGACTTGTACCAATATTCATCAAGAAAAATTAGATTTTTATTCTCATTTAATCAAAGACCACTCGACATTCTTATATAACAAGAATAAGAATAATAATTTTAATTTAAGACTTTAGTTAAATAATTAAATAATCATAATTATCAATTTTAATTCAAGAAATTATCATGAAATCTTCATAAAAATTATTTCATACTACTCGACTAGGCTCGAAAATTCCAAGAACAAGAATCAAAATTTATCATGCAATTATTCGATATAATCATACAATTAAATATATTATTTTATGCATAAAATTAATTAAAACACTTAAAGATTCATCAAGATTACATAAAATATCAAGAAAACAACATAGTAATTTACATCATATGGTTCGAACATCCTAGCCCTATCATGATACTAATTCTATCAATCTTCCCTAGTTTAATCCTAATTAATTATATAGTTAAATTGTACCAAACTTAAACAGGATAGTCTAGTTACCTGGATTAGGAAGAAATCAAGAAAAAATCTTGGCTATGGTTCGAAAATTCCACACGGCTAGCTAGGGGGTTTTGTAGGTTCTTTTGAGAGTTTAGAGTTTGAAGTTAGAGTAAAAGATTATGAATATTGCTCCTCACAAATAATTTATAAAGAACAAAAGATTTAATAAAAAGGAAAAGAAAATAGAGGGGGCCGAATTATTGAGTGAGGGTAGGAGAGATTGAGTAATTTTAGGAGACTAGGTATGAGGTTAGTTAAAAATAGGGTTTTTAGATTAATTAGGATAATAAAATAAAAACTGGATATTTAGATATAGAATTATCTAAATAATAAAAGTAAGTAAAAGGAAAATATTCCTTGGCCATGCATAAGGGGTCCGGCCATGGGATATAATTATTGGGTCATTGGGCCCAATTTCGAGATAAAGGAGAATTTAAGATAACACAGTCCAAATATCTAGACCTTTTGGACTTAGAATATTAAAATAACATTAATTAACCGCAAAATTTTCTGGCCCTAATTTTCGGGTTGTTACATAGGAAACTGTCCAAAATGGAGGAGATAATATTTGATTGCTTGCTCATCTTTTTGAATTTAACATGTTTAAATGTAATTGTTGCCATAACACAAAGATGATTGATCATATATCCTTGATTTGCATGAATCAAACTTGATTGCATAAATTGAATAATTTCTTTGCTTACGAAGATGATTAAATATTCCTTGATTTGCATCATATTAACTTGCTGAATTTTACTTAGGGAATATTTGTTTTGATATAAAATAATTTAGCATATGTCAAAAAGATAATTAAGTAGATTATAATATTTTCAAAAAAATGAAAATATACTCTTTGAAAAGTTCTAATAATGGCCAATTATGACATGGAGTAATTGGGAGGATTATGATCTTGATTTTCAAATTGATTTAGTCATAAAATAATGTATGAAAATATTAAATCATATATAGGAAAGTAATTTGTTAAAGTAATATCTTTGCACCTGATCTCTTAAAAAACCGTCCCAAACAAAAGTATTGATGTCAAAATAATTTTTTTTATTTCATAACTATATAAAATCGATCAAATAAATAAAGCACTTCAAAATGAGATGAATTTAATTAGGGAAGTATTTTAAAAAAAATTGTTTTATCAAAAAATATTTAAAATTATATTCCTTTGTTAGTCCAGTTTTATTCGGTCCATATGAGTTCAATTAGGGATATTTGATCAACTTTATTCCTTGTAAAAAATATGTTAGGGAAAAACATATTTATATATGAGTACTTTGGTACATATATATATATATATATATATGTAGGTTAGTCCAATAATAATAACAAGCACAATATTGCAATACAATAATAAAAATAAGTAATTTATTTTTAACTTTGAACATATAATTAAATAATTAATTGTAATTTGATTTGTTGATGTACATAAACTTTGTCCTTTCAACATTTGATTTAAACCATTTAAAACATTATATCAAGGCCTTGAGATCCAACAATAGTTTTCTAATAAGATTCCTAACTTGGAAAGTCTTTCTAGAGTATTTTCATACTCAATAGTTGGTATTGTGCATTTGTGCATATTTCTAAACCCTGAGTTTCATTTTATTTCATTTTAATGATTATTGGTGATTTTTATGTTTGATTTTGTTTTTATTTTTCTTTGTTAATTCTTGTTTTTGATAATGTCTTGGTGGTTTGTGCATGTTTAGTGGTAATTTTTTGAGTTTATTAAGTTTGGCTGATGATTAGTTTTTGTGATCTATTTTTTAGGATTTGAGACATTTAGGTTTAGGCCTCTTGTTCATTGACTAGTTAGGGGAGTAATCAAGTTGATTGACTTAGTTTGTGTCTCATTTTTGTCCTTCAATATCTGAACTTAAATTAGGAAGAAATGTAAGCATGATGTGAGTCCATGGTCCTAAGCACATCCCAAAGAGATCGTCCCTTAATTAGTTGAATCAGGTTAAGCACGATAATCGTAAAAAAAAACGTGCAATTCGTCCCACCTGGCCTGTTTCTACGACCTATATATCTCCTTGTCGGACCCTTCGAATTAACAATGAGATCGACGTCATTCTTGAAGACTTTGGGTGGAATAATTTGGCCAAGACTGAGAGGCCCAAGTACACATACCCTTCACTCACCATGTAATTTCTAAGCACTTTTACCCTCAATTGTATTCCGGAAGATAACAAATTTTTGGAATATTGAATCACATTCTGCCTTTTTAATGCATGATATTACCCTAACCAACATTAATGAGTTCATTGCATCCGATCCCACTGCCAAAATATTTGACTTTAGTCCTAAGAACTTCCCCAACTTTCAACCTGAAGCTTTTTGGGTGTCAAAATATTTGGCTGAGGACGATTTATTTTGACTCTACATGGACAGTTACTAGTTCCATTTATCACCTTATCCTTCTCTTGTTTCATCGCCCAATGACCTATTTCATCTTCTCTAAACAACAGCTAGTCTCTGGTACAACCAGCCACATAGTTCTTATTCGTGTGGCTGTCACTGTGTCAGTTAGTAAAAAGAAAAAAAAAAATAACAAACGCGGGTGCACTCTACAACAAATAACAAACACAGGTGCACTCTACACCAAATACATAGTTCTTTCACTTTTTCAATCCTACTAGGAGAGAGAAAGTAAGTAGTTTGTTATTTTTTTCAAATGCATATATTACAAAAAATACAACTATAAAAACTAAAATAAAACGACCAAAATTTATATTTTTTAATTCTCTACAAATAGAGACCCGTATTGATATAGTTTTATAGCATTAAATTTTTAGCCCTTTTAAAACATTTCTTGACCCCATAAAATACTTAGTAATTCAATATAAATACTTGGTAACCCCTTCCCGATATAGATATTTGAAAGTTACGTATAATTAATTTAGTAATAGTATAAAAAAATTAACCAATAACCTATAATAAGTAACCCCAATAAATTTTAGAAAATTTAAAAAAATTGAGGCATTTTTCACGTTATGAGAGATGAATAAATTTAAAATCTTATACTTCTTCCGTTAAAAAAAAGCAACAACTTATTTGCACACATTTTAAGGAAGAGATTTAAAGGTCTAAACAATCAAATTAATATATGTAATTTTAAGACAAATAACCTATAATATCATTCTTACTTGTGTTAAAATTATTTTGATTAATTTTCTCATTTACATCCTTAAATCACTTCCTTTAAATGCGTGCAAAATGGTTTGTTGCGTTTTTTTTTAACGGAGGAAGTATTATACTTCGTAAGTATATAACATGTAACCCCGTAAATATACAACATGTAATCTCGTAAAAAGTAGTAACCTTAGGTATTTTTTTATTCTCTACAAATAGATATACATATTGATAAGGTATCTTATAAGGGGGTTATCATATATATATGGGTTGCTAAATATGACATATAATGGTTATTAAATTGTTGAAATGGTTACTATAATAATTTACAGCAGCACTAAATATTTGATTTAGTGTGCAGTGGTTACTAACTCTGATTAAGTATGGTCAACATGGGTTACTAAGTATGGTCAACATGGGTTATTAAGTATGGCCAACAACTCAACAAGGGTTACTAAGTATGGTCAACAGGGGTTAGTAACCATGTTATATACTTAATGAGATTATTAAGTACATATATAGGGGTTACTAGGTAGCATAACCAGGAGTTACTAATAAGTACCATATATATATCGGGGTTATTGAGTATGCTTAACAGGGTTACTAGCATTGTCAACAAGAGTTACTAAATATGGTCAATACGACGCTTAACAAGGTTACCGATAGAGCTTAACAGGGTTACTATTATAGTAAACAAGGGTTACTAAGTATGGTTAAAGGGGTTACTAATTATAGTCAGATCAATATGGGTTAATAGTAAGGTCAATAAGATTTACTAGTACTTTCAATATGCACGGGTTACTAAGTATGGTCAAAGGGGTTACTAAGTATGGTCAACAAGGGTCACTAATTATGGTCAACAAGGGTCACTAATTATGGTCAATATGGATTACTAAGTAACATCAATATGGGTTACTAAGTATGGTCAATAGGGGATACAAATAAGGTCAATAGGGGACACAAATAAGGTCAATAGGGGATATCAGTATTATTGACAAGGGTTACTAACTATGGTCAATAGGATGTTTAATAGGGGTTACTAATAAAGCTTAATATGGTCGGGTTACTAGCTAGTATGGTCAAAGGGGTTACTAACTATTTTCAACAAGGGTTACTAACGATGGTCAACAGGACTAATCAGGTTAATATGGGTTACTAAGTATGGCCAATGGGTTTACTAGTATGATTTAAATGGGTTACTGAGTAAACTTAACAGGGGTTGCTGAGTATGCTTAACAGGGGTTACTAGTATTGTCAATAGGGGTTAATAACTATGGTCAAAATGATGCTTAATAGGGGTTACGTTACTAACTAAGCTTAACAGGGTTGGCTTACTAAGTATAGTAAAATAAAGGCAGGGTTACTAACTATGGTCAACAAGGGTTACTAGGATGGTCAACAAGAGTTACTAGTTTGGTCAATATGGGTTACTAAATATGGTCGATCAACATGGGTTACTAGTATGGTAAAAAGGGGTTACTGAGTAAGCTTAATACTGGTTTGTTAGAAATCATAGATTTAGGCATTTGAAAATTTAGCTAAGCATACTTAATGCCTCTTTAAGAAAAATAACGGTTCGGTAATCCTTAAAAATTAACCGTTAAAAAGTACTGGTTACACGGTTAATGATTACGATTAACATTTGTTTTTTTGTTTTTTTGGCACACCCCTAATCTCTCCTGCCTCCCGTCGTTTTCGTCTATGACACGATGTCCGTCTCTCTTGTACCCTTTCTTGAACATGAGGAATTAGATGCTGAGCTTAGGGGTGTTCATTAACGGTAAACCGAACCGTTAAGTTTACACACCCCTAATCTATCCTGCTTCCCACCGTTTTCGTCTATGAAACGTTGTCCGTTTCTCTTGTACCCTTTCTTAAACATGAGGAATTAGATGCTGAGCTTAGGGCTGTTCATTAAGGTTAACTGAATCGTTAAGGCTTAACGGTTCGGTTAACCATTAAGACGGTTACTAGTTTTTAGTAACCGTAACCGAACCGTTAACAAACGGTTAACCGTTACAGTTAAGCGCGAAACCATTAAGAATGATGGAAGATAAATCAAATTATGGAAGATGAAAATATAAAATGATAAATGAATCATAGTTATGCATATGAGGACAATAGGGTTAGGAACATATGTGAATTTGTTAAAAATAATGCATTTAGGCCTTTTAAAAATTGAGCTAAGCATACTTAATACTTCTTAAAAAAATTACCGTTTATGAAAATCGTTAACCGTTAAACTTAACGGTTCGGTAACAGTTCGGTAACCGTAACCGTTAAAAATTAACGGTTCAGTAAATTAATCATTAAAAAGTACCGGTTACACGGTTAACGGTTACGGGTTTTTTTGGACACCCCTAACTGAGCTTATGTATATCTACAATCTTTTATTCAACCAATTCGATGCTTTTTACTGGAAAAAAAAAAGGTGTATTTTCTCTTTCCTTGCATTGTGTGATTGGTTGAGAGAAGTTAGGGTGAAATTGTTTAAGGTTGAGGAGGAACCATGTTAATCTGCATGATTGTTATACTTTTTTTTTTTTAAATGTGGCAACATCATTAACTTATATGTGGCCAGCCACATATAACAACTTGTCCTGAAATAGGTTGACATGAGTAACGTTCCAAGAATAATGAGATTATATACAACTAATAGTTAAATTAATACTTAATATGTTTAAATGTCCTGAAATAGGTTTACATGAGATTTTATTTAAAATAAAGTGTTATACGAATAATGTTCATAAAGGTGATTTCTTATAAAGTAATTTCTCTTTATGTTTTAAACTAGTTTATTTCGGGCTTCATCCTTAAATTGTAGGTTGGATCAATGTGAGAATTATTTAAAATACTAAGGGTGCCTTCTCTTCACCTTAAAAAAATAAGTTTCAGGTTTAATAAGTTTAGATAAGTTCCAATAAGTTATATCAGGTCTAATAAGTTTCAATAAGGTCTAATAAGTTGCAATAAGGTCCAATAAGTTCTAATAAGTTCCAATCAGGTCTAATAAGTTCCAATCAGGTCTAATAAGTTCCAATCAGTTCTAATAAGTTCCAATAAGGTCTAATAAGTTCCAATCAGGTCTAATAAGTTCCAATCAGGTTTAGGTTTTTTTTATTGATTAAATAAAATTAATTAAATTAATCCGCAACATAAACGAATTTTACTCAATCATTCTTGGTTTATAATTTTTTTAGAGAAACCAATCAGAGTTAGATTGAATTAAACTATTTTTTTATATTATAAAATAAGAATGATAGATTTAAAATAATTCGCAATTCTAGTACTAATTAAAATTAAATAAAATTCCCTTGAATAAAAATCCACATCAATACATTGCTTCAGATTCATCATCGGAGTACATATTTTCACCTTCAATATTATTTTCTTCATCGAACATATTTTCTTCACGTACAACTTGACATATCTCATCTGTAATTTTTGTACGAATAACTTTCATTGCCTTTAGTCGTTCGCCATCAGTTAAATTTACATCATCTCGTGGTTGTACATTTTCAACAACTTGCGAAATCGAAATTAAGGAAAATTAAATATGTAGATAAGTTATTATTGGAATTGATAATATTAATTAATAATGGGTTTGAAAAATGAGATACAAATTATTAATATTATTTTCAAATTTTTCAAAAAATCTTCAAGTATTAATATTATGATATTTGCAACTTTAAAGCTCAAAATCCTCTAGTTAACCTTACCTTCTTGTTTTCGAAGATTATTTAGTATATATACATGTGTATTTACGAAAACTTTTCTCTAGTTTAATTATATATATATATCTTCCATTTTTGAAATTATTCAATTTTTATTTATCTACTTTCGAAAGTTTTAATGCTCTTTAATTAGTACTTTTCTCTAGTTATTGTCATTCTCTTAGATGAATTTTTACGTCATTACGAGTTGGGATCACGGATGTAGACTTAATGAGTGATTGATGTTTGATTTTATTATGCTTTGATTTAAAACTCAAGTGGTAACAACGGATGAATGATGAAGTTATGAAATGTTGAATTGGATTGGCAAATTTGCTTTATGATTTGATAAGTGATGATGTATGGACAAGAATTGATTTATTTTGGTGTTTTGTTCCCACTCAGATGTTTTTTACAATCAAATGAATCTAAACTTAAAGTGGAACAATCTTCAAAAGGGAAAGTAGTCCGAACAATGACGACCCATTACAGTGATGAATGGTGTCTCATTGGGGAATACCTAATTTGGGCCTATCCTCGTGGTGGACACGTAATAGGTTGGACATGTGTTGTATAGTCGTTGATTCAATCATTGTCGTTATCATAATTTTCTTTCGTCGTCCTCCTGAACTTCGGGCACGCACTTGTGGATACACATTCACTACTACAAAAATGCCCTATATATTGTGTCACCCCTTTAGTGTCGCCTATATATAATGTACGACACATAAACTTTTTGTGTCGCTTCTTATCATATAGGCTACACATAAAGTGGTAGATAGATTGTACAAATTAGTTAACGTGTCGCCTATTACATAAAATGGGACACTTAAACTTTACGTGTCACCTCGTTCAATGGGGGGACTCAAAAAGTGTAATAATATGTGTCACTTATAATATAAAGTTGGACACGTAAAGTTTATGTGTCCCACATTATTTTTAAGTGACACATAAACTATTGGCCTATATAATTAGAATATATATATTTTTTAAAAATATTATTTACAATGACTTTACGTGTCGCCTATTACATAAAAAGACACTTAAACTTTATGTGTCGCCTCTTTCAATGGGGGGGACTCAAAAAGTTTAACAATATGTGTCGCTTATAATATAAAGTTGGACGCGTAAAATTTATGTGTCCCACATTATTTTTAAGCGACACATAAACTATTGGCCTATATACTTAGAATATTTTTTTTTTTTTAAAATATTATATACAATGACTTTACGTGTCGCCTATATTACATAAAATGGGACACTTAAACTTTATGTGTCACCTCTTTCAATGGGGGGACTCAAAAATTCTGACAATATGTGTCGCTTATAATGTAAAGTTGGACGCGTAAAGTTTATGTGTCACCTAAAAATTATGTAGGACGCGATAAGTTTAACATTTTATGTGTCGCTTCATATAGTGTTGGACACGAAAAGTCTAATAAAAAAAACAAAACAAAAATCTCAATTGAGCAAACTTTATGTGTTGCCTAAAATTATGATGGACACATAAACCTCACTTTATGTGTCGCCTAAATGAATAGGCGACACTACTCAATCTTTATGTGTCGCTATTATTAAAATAGGCGACACATAAAGTAGCGATACATATTAAATAAAATTTATATAATATATGTATATATTAATTAGTAGTACTTGGTGTAGTTGGTAGGAGTACTACATTGTAACTTAAAGGTCACATGTTTGAATCTTCAAAGGTACACTCATTCGGAGTAGGAAGGGTTTAGTGGTTTAAGATTGATAAAAATTATTTTATGTGTCGCTTATTATTTACATGCGACACATAAACGTCATTTTACGTGTCGCTTGTAATCTACATGCGACACATAAAAGTCACTTTATGTGTCGCCTATAATCTACATGCGACGCATAAAAGTCACTTTACGTGTTGCCTATAATCTACATGCGAAACATAAAATTGACTTTAAGTGTCCAACTATATAAATAAGCGACACGTAAAGATTTTGTTGTGCAAATATAAAATTTCATAAAAATACTTTAGGTGTCGCCTGTAATCTACAAGCGACACGTAAAAGTCATTTTATGTGTCCCACAATAGGCGACACATAAAGAGGTACCTATAGTGTCCCCAGCTACACTGTCGACCAATAGGCGACACATAAAGCTCTTTTGGGGGGACACGATAGGGTATTTTGTAGCAGTGATTAGTTCTGTGAGGGGTGTATATACTTGGGACAATCTATCGACAAGCTACAGGCTAGGCCATAAAGTCCGAGACGGGATGAAACAGGTCCTATCGTGTTCACTTTTCCGCATAATAATCTTGAATAAATATTGCTCTAAAACTTGAGAATTGGTTAATCATGGTTCAAATAATGCTTGTTATTGCTTTTGTGTCAAACTATTTTAAACTAAAACCCACTTTACGAGGTAGTGTCGATCATACTCAATTTTTTCTGATTATTCTGATTTTTGTTGTTTTTCCTTCGGGGATTTATGCAGGTGAGTAGTAGGGATGGAGTACTTGAATAAGGATGACGAGGATTGGTTGTTGAGATTAGCTTAACCTTTTTATCATAGGCTTTACACTATAGAAGAACAAACTGTAATGAGATATTTTAACTTGTAAGCTTGTTTTTGTTTTGAACTTTGTACGACTTTGGTATTATGAAAATAATCCGTTTTTGGAATTGAAAACATTACGATCCTATCAGATGTGGGCTTACGACTGTATGAGTAGAAACTCTAGAAAGTCGGGAGAAAATTTTGGTAAAATTAATTTTTATAAAGGAAGTTAGAACGTCCAAATTTTTGAGGCTGTTACAAAGCATGCAGATCCTGTTTTGTTAGGAAGGCCATTTTTTTAAAACTGCTAAAACTAAGATTGATGTGCATAATGGAACTCTTAGTATGGAATTTGATGGAGACAAGATTGAATTTAACATTTATAACTCTATGAAATTCCCTACGGATGATCATTCATGCTATTCTGTTGATACAATTGATGTAGCAGCTCAAAATACTTTTGATGTGAATAAAATGATGATGTAACGACCCGACTCGCTTAAATCGGCGCGGAAGAAACCGACGAGTCGAATAGTTATAAACTACAACTCAAATACTTAAGAAATTAAAACTAATTCCTCGAAATATTATTAATCAATCCAAAACGTACAAATACCCACAAGTTTGTACATAACTAGTCCAAAAGTCAAACTAAAAAAAAAATACTAAAACACAAGTAACTCCAACCATACGTCAGAGTCTAAAACAACGTATAAAAGTCTATTCAACAACATACAAAATCTATATAACTCCATCACTATCTGAAACAACAGAAAACAGTAAATACAACAGATAACAGTAACAACAACGTCGCTCGCCCAACCCAAAGCTAAGCAAGAGTATCATCATCAGAAATACCTGAAAAATATACAACAGTCCACCATCAGTGGCGAGTAACATAACTGACTCACCCTAATGGGAATACACATGCACATAGCACAAATCAAATAAACAATATCAGGTCAATAAATCAAAGTGCAAGATCAACCCAAACGTGAACTCGACTCAAACCATCCTAATCAACTATCTTTGGCGCAATCATTCATATTCTAGACCGGACTGTGCTCGTACGAACGCATCTTACGCATTCGAACTTTCTACTATGCTCGGATTTGAGAATCTTACTCCCAAACCCCATGAAACCAATCTTACTGGAAATCCATGTCTCGTGAAACCAATCTTACTGGAAATTCACAAAGATCACATAGTATGACTCCAACTATCCCAATACCGCGGGTGGAATAGGGGCAACGTCTTAACCCGAATACAATGAATCTTACTCAAAGTATCAGGCGTCTAAAAATGAAATCAAGCTAATCTTAATTAATCAATTTATTTAATCATCTTAATCATTTTATCATCAATATTATCCAACATAACTAAATTAAGTTCAAGAATTGCCTCTAGCCTTGATTCTCGAAATTAACTAGTTAAATACCGAAGTTATTCTCAAGAACTGCCTCTAGCCTTAATCTTGAGTCTAACCAATCATAATCCAACAATCTTTAACCATTCTTTAATCAATTTAAACTATTTCTTTAACTTTCTTTAACCTTTAAACCATTTTCTTTACCTTTCAAGATTCCATCAAGAACTCATAAAGACTCATCAAGAGCTCATAAAAAACTTAAAGAACTCATAAAGAACTCATTCAAGATCTAAGATCTTTAATCAAGAACTCAATCAAGAACTCATCCAAACCCAAATCACCACACGCATAACCACATGAATCACACGAAAATTCCACTTCAACTTATCCAAAATTCATCAAACTTTAACATAATTATCATGATCATATTACAACATATATTCAATCATAAAATCATGAAAAATCATCATCAAAAAACCATATAAACACACCAAAATCAGATTATAAAATCATACATAAAATCATGGATATTCATAAACAATCAACCCAAACATGCATTTAATTCATACTATAAACATAGTATACCAAAAAGGTTGAGAAAGTATGTTACCTTATTGAAGATAACACACAAAATCAATACACAAATGCAGCCCGGAAAACACGTCAAACACGAACGCAACACGGCACAAGCACGAGCACCACAATCTTCAACACGGCACCACTGCACGAGCACCACGAACCACCTTGCACGGCCACTGCACCCAGCCACGTCACCACTGCTGCCACGACACGAACACGCTCCACCACCGTGCACCACTCGCACACACGGCTGCACACACACGGCTCCCAACACGGGCACCACACGGCTTCACTCGAACACCCACACACGAACGCGATCAAACCAAACCCGAACCAACGATCTTGATTGAAATAATTGGGTTTAGAATTGTGTTTAGACACCTAAAGATCAATAGACTTTGAATCTTTAAGTTTTGGGATTCAAAAGATGGATGAACAATTCGGATGGGTGTAATAGCCAAAAATGGCGTGTGGCAAGGGAGTAATGGAGGGAGTTTGTGTAGATTGAATTTTGATGGCAAGAGTGTTAAAAGGCAAATGGGAAAATGCATCTCATGGCTCACTAACCATTCCTATTTATAGAAATTAGTTAAGTGTGAAAGCAAGGCAAGTGGCAAAAATCTTGCCATGCATATAGAGGGGGCCGGCCATCATGGCTATAATGGCCTAAATGGGCTCTCGTGACTAATCGGCTTAATTTGCAAAAACCGCATGACTAATCATGCAATAATCGATTTGGCCCAAAATATTAGATAACTAATTAGAAAATTAAATAATAAAATTCTAATCAATTAAATAATAATTAACATAAATAATAAAAACTGAAAATAAAATAATTCGAATTAAATCGAAATTATTCACATAAAAATAAAATAAATAGTTCAACATTAAATTTGAACTAACACATAAATATACATAATTACACATAAATATCGGCAAAAATACCAATAAAATCTGGGTCATTACAACCTCCCCTCCTTAAAGAAATTTCGTCCCGAAATTTCAAGGTGCAGGAGATCGCTCCCCATCGAACAGCTCCGGGTACTTCTGCCGCATGGACGCTTCCGTCTCCCAAGTCGCTTCTTCATGGTGTTGATTTCTCCACAACACCTTGACAAGCGGTACCTGCTTACGCCGCAGGGTCCTCTCTTCCCGATCCAAGATCTGGACGGGTCGCTCCTCGTAAGTCAGATTCGGCTCGATCATGACCGGATCCGCTGTAATCACATGAGTAGGATCATGTATATATTTCCTTAGCTGGGAAACATGGAATACATCATGTACATTAGCCAAACTAGGTGGTAATGCCAATCGATATGCCACCTCCCCAACTCGTTCAAGTATCTCGTAAGGTCCCACATATTTCGGTCGGAGTTTCCCCTTCTGACCGAAGCGTACCACTCCCTTGAATGGCGAAACCTTAAGCAAGACTTTGTCACCTACTTCGAAAGCCAGCGGTCTACGTCGATTATCGGCGTAGGATTTCTGACGACTCTGAGCGGCCTGCATCTTAGACCGGATGACTCGAACCTTCTCGATAGTATCGCGTACCATCTCAGGTCCTAAAGCCACAGTATCGCTGATATCATTCCAACATACAGGACTCCGACATTTCCTACCATACAAGGCCTCATACGGAGCCATCTCAATGCTGGAGTGATAGCTGTTGTTATAGGAGAACTCTATCAAGCAGAGCATACGTACCCAAGACCGGTGATACTCCAGAGTACATGCTTGAAGCATATCCTCCAAAGTCTGGATGGTCCTCTCAGTCTGACCATCAGTAGCCGCATGAAAAGCGGTGCTCAACTTCAGCTTCGTCCCAAAGGCTTCCTGAACTGACTTCCAGAAACGAGACAGAAATCTCGGATCCCGATCAGAAACAATCTCCCTCGGAACTCCGTTAAGTCGGATTATGTCCTGAGTATATGCCTCAGCTAGACGCTCCATCGACCAGGTCATCTTCATCGGGATGAATCTAGCGACCTTAGTCAACCTATCCACTACGACCCAAATAGCATTCAAGCCATTGCAAGTGGGTAAGCTCACTACGAAGTCCATAGATACCGACTCAAACTTCCAGGTCGGAATAGGTAGTGGCTGCAATAGACCTCCTGGTCTCTGATGCTCAATCTTGACCTTCTGACAGGTCAAACACCGAGCAACAAACTCCGCTACATCCCTCTTCATCTTAGGCCACCAGAATTGGCCCCTAAGATCCTGGTAAAGCTTATTACCACCGGGATGAACAGAATAAGGCGAGTTATGTGCCTCGGACATGATCCTGTTCCTAAGATCAAAACAGTCCGGTACACACCATCTCCCTCGAAAGCGCATACCACCATCAGAAGGGATCTCAAAACCTACAGCTTTACCTTGCCGTATAGCCTCTCGAATCCTAGCAAACTGTGGGTCGTTCTGCTGACCCTCGCGCATCTCCTGAAATAAATCAGGCTCGGCACTCATAGATGTCAGACGAAGTCTGACGGAACTACGGCTTCTACTGAAGTTCAAGCGATGCTTGCGACTCAGCGCATCCACAACTAAGTTCGCCTTGCCTTCGCAATAGTTGAGCGTCAGGTCGTAGTCCTTGATCAACTCAAGCCACCGTCTCTGCCTCATATTGAGGTCTTTCTGAGTAAAGATGTACTTGAGACTCTTGTGATCCGTGAATACTTTACACGAACCATCATAGAGATAGTGCCTCCAAATTTTGAGCGCGAACACCACAGCCGCTAACTCTAAGTCATGCGTAGGATAGTTACGCTCGTGCACCTTCAGTTGCCTCAATGCGTAAGCGATGACCTTCCCACCCTGCATGAGCACACAACCTAAGCCACACTTCGAAGCGTCACTATAGACCTCGAAGCCCTCTTCATCGTTCGGAAGAGTAAGAATCGGAGCAGAGACTAATCTCTGTTTCAACTCCTGAAATGCTTGCTTGCAAGCCTCTGTCCAAACGAATCGGACCTCCTTCTGCAGGAGACTAGACATCGGTCTAGCTATTTCGGAGAAGTCCTGGACGAATCGTCGATAGTATCCGGCCAAACCCAGAAAACTACGAACCTCCGCCACATTTGTCGGGCTACTCCAATCTACCACAGCCTTAATCTTAGCTGGGTCTACTTTAACGCCTTCTTTGCTGATCACATGACCTAGGAAGGCTACTTCGCGAAGCCAGAACTCACACTTGGAGAGTTTCGCGAACCACTTATGACTCCTCAATATCTCGAGTACCATCCGGAGATGTTCCGTATGCTCGGACTCATCTCTAGAATAGATCAAGATATCATCTATAAATACTACGACGCACTTGTCGAGTAAGTGGTGAAACGTCCGGTTCATCTGGTCCATGAACACGGCTGGCGCATTAGTGAGGCCAAAGGGCATCACCTCAAACTCGTAATGGCCGTATCGAGTACGAAAAGCAGTCTTCGGGATGTCTTCTTTCTTGACTGGAATCTGATGATATCCAGACCGAAGATCTATCTTCGAAAACACTCCTGCTCCTCGCGACTGATCGAACAGGTCCTCAATCCTAGGCAAGGGGTACTTATTCTTGATAGTTACCCGATTCAACTCTCGGTAGTCTATGCACAGGCGCATACTACCATCTTTCTTCTTCACGAAGAGCACAGGAGCTCCCCACGGAGAAACACTTGGCCTAATGAAGCCCTTATCGATCAAATCCTGGAGTTGTATCTTTAACTCCAATAACTCAGATGGTGCCATCCGGTACGGTGCCTTCGAGATCGGCGCTGTGCCGGGTACTAAGTCGATATGAAACTCGACATCGCGCTCAGGTGGAACGCCTGGTAGCTCATCAGGAAATACGTCTCTGAAATCCCTCGCTACAGGTATATCGTCCAACAGAGACTCATCAGTCAAGTCTCGTACCTGACAGAGATACACTAAATCGCCCTTCTGGCGATGTTTCCTCATTTTCAAGGCAGAGATTACCTTTACTCCTTTCTTAAGGACGAACCCAGAGTAGGTAACTCGGTTGCCCTGAGATCCTCGGAATGATACTGACTGATCTTGGCAACGAATTATCGCTCGATACCTTGATAGCCAGTCCATACCAAGTATGACATCAAACTCCATCAACGGAAACTCCTTCAGATCGGTCGTCGCTTGCTCCCCAGCTATCACGATAGGCACTTCTCGGAATTCACGCTGACAAACAAAATCCTCTCCGGAAGGGAGAGTAATAATTGAACTAACAGGAAGGCTGCCTAGAAGATTAGACCTCGAGACAAAACTACTAGCCACAAAAGAAACAGTAGCACCAGAATCAAACAGAACTAAAGCTAACATACCAGAGACAAGAAATCTACCTGATACGACGTCAGGCTGAACCTCGGCCTCCGCCTCGGTCATACAGTAGACTCGGTTCTTCACCGGAGTCTTCGGCGGTGCTGGAAGCTGCTTAACCTCAGAATCTGGCTTCCTCTCGGGGCATGTCGACGCCTTATGGCCTACCTTCCCGCGAGTAAAACAAGTGATCGGAGAACCGTCGCACTTCTTCCCTGGGTGGAAGTCTCGGCCGCAACCTCTACACTTCGAGCCATCACTACCCTTATGCCAACTCGTGGTCGAAGGGGTACTGCTAGATGTGCCAAACCGGGGCTTCTTAAATGAAGTTGTAGTTGTCGGAACCGGAGCTCTCTTCTTGCTCGAATCCTCCTCAGTAATCGATGCCTGTATCTCGAGTGCTACCTCGTAGGCCTGCTGGAACGTCGTCGCTCCACTACTGATCACGTGAACTCGAATTCTCGGATCTAGCTTTTTGATGTAGCGCTTGACCCGATCCTTCTCTGACGGAATCACAGATGTAGCGAACCTCGACAACTCCGTAAATCGGTCGGTGTACGCCTGGACAGACATCTTACCCTGTGCAAGAGTAAGAAACTCGTCCTGTTTCTGCCACCGCAACTCGTCGGGGTAGAAACGCTCCTGGACCTTATCGATAAAGTCGGTCCAAGTCATCGCATGCAACGGCTGGTACGCGTCCTTCGCTAACGTCCACCAGTTATCAGCTTCTCCACGTAAGTAATATGCGGCGATCAGCACCCTCTCGTGATCGGGACAAAACGTCGCGTCAAAGAGCTTCCCCATCTCGCGGATCCAGCTCTCCAAAGTAGTGGGGTCGGCAACCCCATCGTAAGTCGGAGGTCGATGACGTGCGATACGGTCGAACGTCGACGGCATATTCGGCGGATGACGACTATGGTGTGCTAACGTAAGGATTGCCTCCTCGAGTGCCCGCAACCTCTGTCGTCCAGTACTCAACCGGCGAGGTGTAGACATGCTGCCACGCATCACAACAAAAGACATAACAAAAATACAATGTTAGTCATATACCCCACCAAGAACAAGTAAGCAAAATAAAGGAAGAAAATGGAAAAAGGTCTTATCCCGGTCTTTCTACCCAACTCTTCTCCCTTTACTTAACTAGAATTTGGTTGATCACTCGGGAATAGTAAAGCTCTCAACTCCCGGGTTTAACTGAAATCCTAAAAACTTCATTTAGAACCTATTCGGCTCTGATACCAACTGTAACGACCCGACTCGCTTAAATCGGCGCGGAAGAAACCGACGAGTCGAATAGTTATAAACTACAACTCAAATACTTAAGAAATTAAAACTAATTCCTCGAAATATTATTAATCAATCCAAAACGTACAAATGCCCACAAGTTTGTACATAACTAGTCCAAAAGTCAAACTAAAAAAAAAATACTAAAACACAAGTAACTCCAACCATACGTCAGAGTCTAAAACAACGTATAAAAGTCTATTCAACAACATACAAAATCTATATAACTCCATCACTATCTGAAACAACAGAAAACAGTAAATACAACAGATAACAGTAACAACAACGTCGCTCGCCCAACCCAAAGCGAAGCAAGAGTATCATCATCAGAAATACCTGAAAAATATACAACAGTCCACCATCAGTGGCGAGTAACATAACTGACTCACCCTAATGGGAATACACATGCACATAGCACAAATCAAATAAACAATATCAGGTCAATAAATCAAAGTGCAAGATCAACCCAAACGTGAACTCGACTCAAACCATCCTAATCAACTATCTTTGGCGCAATCATTCATATTCTAGACCGGACTGTGCTCGTACGAACGCATCTTACGCATTCGAACTTTCTACTATGCTCGGATTTGAGAATCTTACTCCCAAACCCCATGAAACCAATCTTACTGGAAATCCATGTCTCGTGAAACCAATCTTACTGGAAATTCACAAAGATCACATAGTATGACTCCAACTATCCCAATACCGCGGGTGGAATAGGGGCAACGTCTTAACCCGAATACAATGAATCTTACTCAAAGTATCAGGCGTCTAAAAATGAAATCAAGCTAATCTTAATTAATCAATTTATTTAATCATCTTAATCATTTTATCATCAATATTATCCAACATAACTAAATTAAGTTCAAGAATTGCCTCTAGCCTTGATTCTCGAAATTAACTAGTTAAATACCGAAGTTATTCTCAAGAACTGCCTCTAGCCTTAATCTTGAGTCTAACCAATCATAATCCAACAATCTTTAACCATTCTTTAATCAATTTAAACTATTTCTTTAACTTTCTTTAACCTTTAAACCATTTTCTTTAACTTTCAAGATTCCATCAAGAACTCATAAAGACTCATCAAGAGCTCATAAAAAACTTAAAGAACTCATAAAGAACTCATTCAAGATCTAAGATCTTTAATCAAGAACTCAATCAAGAACTCATCCAAACCCAAATCACCACACGCATAACCACATGAATCACACGAAAATTCCACTTCAACTTATCCAAAATTCATCAAACTTTAACATAATTATCATGATCATATTACAACATATATTCAATCATAAAATCATGAAAAATCATCATCAAAACACCATATAAACACACCAAAATCAGATTATAAAATCATACATAAAATCATGGATATTCATAAACAATCAACCCAAACATGCATTTAATTCATACTATAAACATAGTATACCAAAAAGGTTGAGAAAGTATGTTACCTTATTGAAGATAACACACAAAATCAATACACAAATGCAGCCCGGAAAACACGTCAAACACGAACGCAACACGGCACAAGCACGAGCACCACAATCTTCAACACGGCACCACTGCACGAGCACCACGAACCACCTTGCACGGCCACTGCACCCAGCCACGTCACCACTGCTGCCACGGCACGAACACGCTCCACCACCGTGCACCACTCGCACACACGGCTGCACACACACGGCTCCCAACACGGGCACCACACGGCTTCACTCGAACACCCACACACGAACGCGATCAAACCAAACCCGAACCAACGATCTTGATTGAAATAATTGGGTTTAGAATTATGTTTAGACACCTAAAGATCAATAGACTTTGAATCTTTAAGTTTTGGGATTCAAAAGATGGATGAACAATTCGGATGGGTGTAATAGCCAAAAATGGCGTGTGGCAAGGGAGTAATGGAGGGAGTTTGTGTAGATTGAATTTTGATGGCAAGAGTGTTAAAAGGCAAATGGGCAAATGCATCTCATGGCTCACTAACCATTCCTATTTATAGAAATTAGTTAAGTGTGAAAGCAAGGCAAGTGGCAAAAATCTTGCCATGCATATAGAGGGGGCCGGCCATCATGGCTATAATGGCCTAAATGGGCTCTCGTGACTAATCGGCTTAATTTGCAAAAACCGCATGACTAATCATGCAATAATCGATTTGGCCCAAAATATTAGATAACTAATTAGAAAATTAAATAATAAAATTCTAATCAATTAAATAATAATTAACATAAATAATAAAAACTGAAAATAAAATAATTCGAATTAAATCGAAATTATTCACATAAAAATAAAATAAATAGTTCAACATTAAATTTGAACTAACACATAAATATACATAATTACACATAAATATCGGCAAAAATACCAATAAAATTTGGGTCATTACAGATGATCTTCAGGTGGCCTTAGAACATTCCTTTTTTATGATAAAATTGAATATGTTTTGAGCGCTACCTTGTAGGAACTATTGCAAGTGTTAGATGACCATTTCAAGCTTGTTCCATCTCAGTGGGAGCCCATAAGCTTTTGTCATCTGTTTTTCAAGGACCTAATGTGGAACTAAAAGTGTACCGAATAACTTGAAGTGCTTTCCTTGGTAACAATGATACATTACATGTATTTATTTCAATTCAACTCACCAAGGAGCAAGAAGTCATTAGCTGGACGATTGACAACATTAAAGGCATATGCCCAACCACATGTATGCATGGGATCTTACTAGAAGATGAAGCGAAACCAGTACGGAAGCCTCAACGCCGACTAAACCCACCTATGATGGAAGTGGTGAAAGAAGAGATATTGAAAATGCTCTAAGCAGGTATGATTTATGTTATTTCAGATAGGAAACCTCAACGCCGACTAAACCCACTCAAGTTGTACCTAAGAAGTTTGGAGTAACTGTTATTGAGAACAAAGCAGGTGACCTTGTTTCCACTCTTGTTCAAAGTGGGTGGAGAGTTTGTATTGATTATCACAGACTGAATGTAGTAAATAGAAAAGGTCACTTCCCTCTTCCCTTTATTAATCAAATGGTAGAAAGGCTTGCTGGACATGCTTTATATTCTTTCTAAGATGGAAATTCAAGATACTACCTGTAGGGGTCGTTTTTACCCGGCCTCCTACGTCACGAGTTGATTTGAATGCTCGTTAACACCGTATGTGAATACGGACTAGTAGGAGTCGCCACCGTGCGTTTATACGGTGCACGGACACCGAAGAAGTACCGAAAGCCAGGAGCAATCGGTCCCATATGGTCGTGCACCAGAGTATGGGTTCGGGGACAGGTTACGAGCCAATCGTGCATTGGGCCCGCCCGCCTGCAAGCGGTCTCTACTAGGTCTCTTTTGTAAGATCATTGTTCAATTTCAGAGCAACAGAGATAACTCAATTTTAGCCGTAATTTGTGAATTACTAAGTCGGTTTAGATTAATGCACAAATTAGCCTAAAATTGTTTTGTGACCACTTTTGAATTAGTCAATATTATAATGCTAGAATGAGTCCAAAAGAATTCAAGATTCAATTCACATAAATCACATAAAAAAAGAAAATCAACATGATAATGGCATGGAAAAATGCGAATGTACCTTGAATCCCGTGCAATTATATAATAGAAATAAATATAAAAAAAATGCTACAAAGAATGACATGGTAAATGCAAGAAATTAAAGGCGACATGATATGGATTAAAAACTTAAAAAAAGGACATGAATTAAAACATTAATTGACACAAACAGAACAGCAAAAATCGCATGTCATCATGATTAACACAAGTCAAAGATTAAAATGAAAATTAAAACAAAAGAAAGCATATTGAAATTGAAATAAAAAGGGTCTCAGAAATGTGTACCGGAATGTGCGGCGGTCGACTATGGCCTCGAGACTAGTACGCCAAATGCCAAATTCAGTGATTGTAAATGATTGAAATGTGTTTATATGTGCTTAGTATTGATTTTGACAGCGTTTTTGAATGATATTTAGAGAGAAACTATGTAGTAGAGAGAAGAGCATAAAGTATGAAGTTTTTTCGTTTCTTTGAAAAGCCGGACAGAGGGTCATATTTATAGGCGAGAAGAGGCAAAAACTGACCCGGAATAGCACCAGACCTGCGCGTAGGCGCAGGTCCAGTTACATGACCTGCATCTAGATGCAGGTCAGTATTTGTGTAATATGGACCTGCGTCTAGGCGCAGGTCCAGGCTGGATCCGGGTCGATTTTTTTGCTTATTTTGCGCGTGATTCTCCGAGATTTTTATGCGATTACGATACGATTACGGAGATCATTATGATTACATAATATTATCGTAATATTTGAGATTCCAGGAGATTTCGCGAGGCTCCGGAATAATCCGGGCTAATCTGGACTGTTTTCGAGTTTTTCGGACTATGAATGGAAAATGTTTCAAAAATTCATAGAAAATAGATAAAAACTCATAAATTATGCAAAAATTACCAAAAATTCTAGAAAAATGTATTGAACTTAGAAAAATTATCTAATGCAATTTAAAATGACTAAAATGCCCTTAGAAAATAAATATGCATGAAAAATAATAAAAATAAATTAATAAAAATCCTAAAAAATGTCCGAAAAATCGTAAAACGAGTCTTGAGCCTCTAAAACGCCTATAAATAATGTGAGAGTGGTATGAGATGGATAAAGAGGTGACATTTTGGCATACTAGCTCAAGACCGGACCTGTGCAACAGGGTACATTCATCATAGACCGTTGGGAGCTAACCGAAGTGCCAGAATTAGGTGTCTACACTACCAGGTGACTATTGCACTCGAGGATCAGGAAAAGACCACTTTCACTTGTCCTTTTGGTACATTTGCTTATAGGCGTATGCCTTTTGGTATGTGCAATGCATTTTTTAGAATTTAACACAAGGTTAGCATCAATACATCTTATAAGCACTAGTTTCAAGTGGCTTAAACAACTATCAAAAGCATCTCCATGAACAGTGAAGTCATCCATGAAGACCTCGACAAAATGCTCACCAAACTAAGAAAATATACTCACCATGGACCGTTATCCTTCAGAGGATCAATTAAAGAAACGCTTTCCCACAACCACACCTACAAAACACAATCGTAAGGAAATATATGTATATATCAAAACTTTATACCTACAAAATACTTCACAAAATATAACAAACAAATTACAACAAAACATTGTACTTGCAGAGGTATAGGACAATTGATCAGCTCCAACCATCCCTCATCCAAAGCCTGGCTTAATGACACAATCAGTTCTCCGCCAACCAACGCAAATGGGGAGTGCCCTTCCTCACATTTTTCCACTATATGCAACACCATGGCCTGCCCCATGCTCACATCATCCCCGATAAAAAAGACAACTACTGAACAAACAAAACTCCAACGCCCTGCGGCGGTAGGTTTTCAGATCTGCCTCAGTCTTATCCCTAAAATGTTTTAATATCGCTCTCAAGTCTACACACTCACCATTCAACCATTTTTCAGCAAAATTTCTACTCAACCCGAAATGCCTTTGTAACTCAACAACAAATTCAGTCCTAGTGGTAGTACTGCAAGTATTAATTTTCGCCCTACTACCCTTAGACAAAGGGGTCAATTCGGTATTGATCAGCCTAAAAGCATTCATAAGATATTCTAAAGAACCACTAGCCATTAAATAGGCCATAGCCGACTCTTGGCTCCGTCATCTATAGGATGATGCCTTTAACATTAGCTGTGTGATGGCCCCTAACTGGCGGCTTTGGTCCTCATGGGCCAGCACCTCCCGGTGACGGGTTTCGCCACCTTTAGACATTTTGGTAGGGATGGTAGTAGGGCAGTCCTGCCGGTAGGCCCCCATACAGCCGCATTGTTCAGATCCTAGGTCATCAACTCCACAAAGTTCAGCTCTTGGTTGACCGCTGCCTGAAAGAAAAACCACAAAAATTAGCCAAAATCAGGCATACAAGCTACAACTAAATCCAAAATAGGACCAAATACTTACTCTGGATGCCCCGGCCTCATGAGCGATCTCGGCATCAGCCATCGTCCTCCTTGATGTCTCCACTTTTTTATTCCCAATCACAAACCCCCAAATCCTCTTCTTCTGCAGTTGATTGTGGTGGTTTGCAGATCGATGATTGGATTGTATTTCACTACAAGATTCCGCGTTTTTAACATCCGCCATGAGCAGACTGTAAATTAGCGAATTACGGACGCTAATTAGATTAGCGTCACCCAACGGACGTTAAACCATTGTTGAATATTTTTTAATCGTTAAATACTTATTTAACGTCCGCTTGGCGGACGTTAAAGGTTTAAGGTCCGCTTTTTAAAGTTAATGTCCGCTATAACGGACGTTAAATTAACGTCGGCCAAGCAGACGCAAATTACCGTCCGCCAATTGAGGAAAAACGGACGTTAATCCTCAGTACCCAAAATAAAACAAATGAATACAATTGGAACCAAAGCTGGTTCCAATTTCATTCATTTTTTTTTTATCCTATAAAAAAATTTAAACATCCAAAACTTTTAAAAGCAGCCTACATCATAAATTAGACAATACATCCAATCCAATATTATTGATTATAAGGAAATTCAACAAACATCTAAAAAATTACAACAATATGATATAATTAAATTAAGTACATCTAAAAAAAACTTAAGTCCTCAAACTTGAATAAGAACCAAAATCTGCAACAACAAAAAAAAAATACAACCAAAGTGAGAACACAAAAATTAACAATAATAAACAAAAAAAAACTGAATAAGCCACTACCTTAGCTTGATTTCCAGCAAATTCTTCCTGCCTAAAAAATAGTAAAACCAACCAACCCAGAAAAAATTACAACCCATAAATTCTTAAAATAAAACCCCAACCTAGAAAAAAATTAAATCACAGAAATAATGAAATTTAAAAGTAGAAAAGAGAACTTGAAAAAAAAAAATCTAGTAACCCAGAAATTATAAAACCCCCCAAAAAAATTCAAACAAAAAAAAGAACCCTAAAAACCCCAAAAATCTTCGAACATCCAAACTTTAAAAAAAAAAAAAAACCTAAAAAAACCTTAAAAAATCCCAAAAAAATTGAACATCCAAAAAGCCTAAATAAAACCAAAAAGAAATTCGAACATTCAAACTAAAAAAATAAGGAACCCTTAAAAACCTCAAACATCAAAACCAAAAAATTCGAAGGCTAAAACATCCAAACATGCATGAAAAATTCGAAAAAATTCGAAGATCCAAAAACAAATCCAAAAGATCGAAAGCTAAAAAATCAAAACCCAAAAAAAGAAGTCATTGAAAAATCAATCGAAGCCTTAAAAACTGCTTAAAAATCCAAACAAATCCCCCAAAAATAACGAAGCCTAAAAAACCCCAAAATAATTCGAACATCCAAAAAAAATTAAATCCTAAAAAAAAAACCAAAAATCCAGAAAAAATGCTAAAAAAAATTGATCCCAATCATCTTTTGTAACAAATTCTTTGTCTTACAAGTTCTTTGTCTTCTTTTTTTTAGTAACAAATGCATCCCAATCATCTTTTGAGATATGATCCCATATCTCATAAGGCATTTTGTGACGACCCGACTCGCTTAAATCGGCGCGGAAGAAACCGACGAGTCGAATAGTCAGAACTAACAAACTAAAATACTTAAAATTTAAAACAAAACCTCAAAATAGAATATATACTAAATCCGAAAGTACAACACCCACAAGATTGTACATATCTAATCCCAAATGTCATATTACTACTACTAACAAGTGTAAACTCCAAATATATGTCAGAGTTAGAAAAATACACAAGTACTACTACGATAGTCCAATACTAGAAAAATCGTAAAACAACAACAACAAAAATTAAATAACAACGGCGCTCGCCCAACCCAAAGCTAAGCAAGAACCTCATCATCAGAATTACCTGAAAAACAACAACAGTCCACCGTCAGTGGCGAGTAACATAACTGTCCCACCCTAACGGGGATACACATGAACATAGCACAAATCAAACAACTAAATCAAACATACAACCATACACTAAAACATGCGAACCAACATATCATACTACCATCAATAATAATAAGTAATCATGCTGACTCGACTAACTTAACCAACAATTAACAAATCTTTAAACTTTGGCGCAATCATTCACATACTAGACCGGACTATGCACGTATGAACGCATCTTACACGATCGAACTTTCTACTATGCCAAGATTGAGAATCTTACTCCCAACCCCATGAAACCAATCTTATTGGAAATCCATATCCGAAGACAACATAGTAAGACCACCAACTATCCCAATACCGCGGATAGGATAGGGGCAACGTCTTAACCCAAATACTTAGAATCTTACTCTAAGTCTTAGGCGTCTAGTAGCGAAATCAAGCTAATCTTAACTTTAAATCGAAGTTTACATTATTAGTTAATTCTTAAGTTGCATCTTACGCCTTGACTCAAGAAATAACATGTAAACCAACAAATCTTGGAACCTCTTATAACAATCTTTAACTTTTCTTTAACCTTTCTTTAATTAATACTAACTTTCTTTAACTTTCAAGACTCGACCAAGAACTCATAAAGAACTCATCCAAGATTCAAGAACTTCAATCAAGAACTCAATCAAGATTCAAGAACTTCAACCAAGAACTCATTCATAATCACACGCATAAAATCAACAAGTTCAACAATAAAATTCGTCAACTTCCTACCATCAAAACTTCATAAAACTTGAACATGAACAACATCAATTATAATGCTAACATAATCAATCATGAAATTCATACAATCAAGTAGAAATCATCATAAATTCATCACCTAAAATCATATTATAATCCACACATAAACATGGTTACATAACATCAAAACGGTCTAATCTAATCATTTAATCTATACTATGAATCATAGTATACCAACTAGATTGAGAAAGTATGTTACCTTAGTAAAGATTAAACACAAATTCAACATAACTTGCAGCCCGAAATTCGAACTTACACGGCCCCAACAACTCGCACCCACACGGCACACACACACGGCACGGCTACACGAACACCACACGGTCACCACTTGCACCACCGTCTTCAACACGGCACCAACACGGCTCTAGCACGGCACCACCACGGACCACCACCGTGCACCACCACTCGATCCACGAACAACCCACACGAGTCCCAACCTAAAACCGAACCAAATACCCAAGTCTTGATAAATGGCAATGAAGATTAATTTGTGTTTGATTACTTAAAGATCAATGGAGTTTGAATCTTTAAGTTTAAGTTTAGAATTGATGATGAACAAATTGGTTGGATTGATGGTGATTAAGACTAATAGGCGTGTGGAATGGAGAAATGGAGAGTGTTTGTGTTTGGCTTTAATTGTAGCAAAAGGTGATCAAAGGTGTTTAAGATGGCAAAATAAATCTTAAGCCTTACTAACTCTCCTATATATAGAGGTTAGTTAAGATGTGAATGCATGGCAAGTGGCAAAACTTGCCACATAATAAGGGGGTAACCGGCCATGGCTTGCAAAATGGGCCAAAATTAGGCTTTCAATAAATAATTGGGCTAATTACAAGCTTGCATGATTAATCATGCTTAAATCATTTTTGGCCCAACAATATGAAATAATTAATTAGAAATTAAATAATAAAAATTCTAATTAATTAAATAATAATAGAATAAATAATAATCAATCACAATAAAATAATATTCGAATTAATCGAAATTATTCACATAAAATAAAATAAATAGTCCAAAATAAATTTTGGACCATACATAAAATCACATAAATACAAATAAATACACGACAGAAATACCAACAAAATCAGGGTCGTTACACATTTTCTCCGGTGTTTTCTCGTTTGTATCTCTATCATCCCTTCCTTCTTCAATACTCTTTTCTCCTTCATTTACCTCTCCTTCCTTGTCATGCTTCCTCTTCTTACCTCGAGATCTTTCTCTTGTCCTAGTTATCCATCCACTCACTAACTTTGACTTGAAATCTCTAAATCTCTGCGAAAGAGCTGAAAAAAATATTTCCTTCTTCTGTTCATTGGGTTGAATATGAAATAGATTCTACAAAGCAAAATAAGAAAAATTAGACAAGAAATAAGATTTACAATAATAATAAGTTTATTTTAGAATGAATAATGAAAACCTCTTATTGGATAAGAAAAATTAGACAAGAAATAAGACTTACCATTATATCATCCCATAGCGTTTGCTTCACGCCTTCAGGTACTTCATTCCATGCCCACAAAATGGATAGTTTCCGCATGCAAAGTCCAATTTGTGATCCATACTTTCCACGCCACTTTCCGCATGCCCCATGTCATTGTATTCGAGGTGCATCTGTTCTTTCACATTAATTCCTTTTGTTGGACCTCGTCTTCTATTGTTTTGAGAACCACCCTTTTTCATAACTTTACTTTTGGTACTCTCTTTTTCTTTACCTTTAGGCGGTGGAGTTTTTTTTTTACCCTTATGTGATTTATTTTCATTAATGGTCATTTTCTCTAAATCATCAGCATCACCTTTATCACGTTCTTTCTCCGCATCATAATCCTCATCTCTTGAATCGTCAGTTCCAGAATTGCTGCTTCCACTATGAACGTCATCTTCATCATCCATGACTAACGTTATCCTGAAAATGTATTAAAAAAAATTAGTTAGTGTTATATATACTATACATGCATGTTATTAAAGAAAAAAAAATTATGGTTAGCTTACTATACTACCCATAAATATGTGTGTAGATAAATATATACTACCCATGACTAACTTATTAAACTTGATTAGACCTGATTGAAACTTATTCAACTTTATTGGACTTAATTGGAACTTATTTGATTAAGAGACTAAGAAAAGTGGAACTATTAACATACCGTGCACTTAATATACTACTAAACATCAACAAGTATTTCTTCTGTATGGTCTGCACGCATGTAATTACTTTCATCTTCTGTGACATCTGAATTAGGAGAGCTAAAAGGTGGATTGTCCACAAAAGCATCATATTCTTCCTCATCTTCAACATTACCAATGCCAAGTATTCTTCTTTTTCCCGGCAGAACAATAGACCACTTTTTATCAGCCGGGTCGGTTACGTAAAATACTTGCTTAGCTTGTGCAGCAAGTATAAATGGCTCTGCCCCATCACATAAACGACCCATGTCTACAAGAGTGAATCCACAAGGATCATCTCTTTTAACAGAACGATGATATTTATTATCCACCCACTTACACTTAAAGAGACCAATCTTGAAAGAGGAGTAATCAAGCTCCCATATCTCCTGAATTTGTCCGTAGTATAACAACTTGGCATCAGTTCCAGAACGATCCTTTGCACTAGCATAGAAAGTTGATGATGCCAAAACAGAGACTCCACTGTTCTGTATTGATGAAGACTTTTGATCTTGACCATGAGTCCAAAATGAATACCCGTTGACATCATAACCATCATATGTGTTGACAGCTTCCCGTGGACCAAAAGCTAACCACTTGACGGTTTCAGAAACACCTTCAAGTTGTTGATATATTATTCGATCCTTAAACCAATCCACAAAAGTGATCATGTGTAACTGCATCAATGCCTTCGGTTCTTTGGATGGATTTTTGGCACGCAAGGCCTCCATATGTTCATTCAAAAACGGGTGCACTTCAGGAACGTGATGCAACACATACAAGTGCGCTAGCATTCGGCTAATTCTAGAAGGTACCACCAATTTTGACCCAATAGTACCCCTACCTTCATGTCTTCCAGCATGTCGATGTAGGAAGTCCAATAGGTTCTGCAATACCTAGATGCTCGGCTACATAATTACCAATCTCATCGCTCACAACACCTTGAACAATACTCGCTTCAGGCTGTGCTAGATTCCTCACTTTATCTTGTAAAGAACCCATGTTTCTTTCAAAAGGATAACTCCACCTCAAAAAAACGGGGCCACAAAGCTTGATTTCACAAACTAGATGGAGTACAACATGAACCATTACATCAAAAAATGAAGGTGGAAAATACATTTCAAATTTGCATAGAGTTTCAACCACTTTTTTTTTAAGAGTATCAAGACTCGTGGGATTAAGCACTTTGCTACAAATTGTATTGAAAAATGAACACAATTCAGTTATAGCGTATCTAACATGATTTGGTAGTATCCCACGAATTGCGATTGGTAAGAAGACTTGCATCATGACATGACAATCATGTGATTTCATACTTCCTAATTTCAACTCACCGTTTAAAGACACAAATCTTTTCATGTTGGACGAGTATCCAGTTGGAACTTTAATGCCATACAAACACTCACAGAACTTCCACTTCTCTTCTTTAGACAAAGTGTAACAAGCTGGAGGCAAGAAATTCCTGTTATCGACTTCATTTTTTCTTTCACCATTCACTTTCTTTTTACCTTTATCATCAATCTCTTTTTCCCCTTTCCCTTCTTCTGGACAGTTTCATTATCGGGCTTCTTTCTCTTGTTATCTTTCTTCAGCTGAGGCCACAATTCTGGTCGAAGCCCTTCTTGTTCAAAGTATAATCGCACTGTTTTGACATCCTTGGTCTTATTTGGAATGTTCATAAGTGTTCCTAGAATGGAATCGCACACATTTTTCTCTATATGCATGACGTTAAGACAATGCCTCACCTGTAGATCTCTCCAATATGGAAGCTTCCAAAAGATAGAACACTTTTTCCACATCCCCACTGGTTGTTTTCCTGTTTTGCCAAAAATAGTTTCAATATCCTTAACTTGCTCATAAACTTCCACGCCAGTAAGTGGCCTACGAGCTACATGTTCTTCAACAAACCCATTGAATGCCTTCTTCTTCTTTCGATAACGGTGATTAGGTGGGAGGAAGATTCGACTGCATGGATACACATGTTTACAATTAGGAATATATGTGGATTTCATGTCATTTGTACAAATTGGACATGCTTTCTTTCCCTTATTGATGTACCCGGACAAATTTCCGTAAGCAGGAAAGTCATTGATAGTCCACAATACAGCTCCACGCAATGTAAAGATCTCATTAGCATATGCATCATACACTAAAACCCCTTCATTCCAAATGTGCAACAAATCATCAACTAGTGGAGCAAGATAGACATCAATGTCATTTCCTGGCTGTCTAGGACTTGGTATGAGAAGAGACAACATAATGTACTTGCGCTTCATGCATAACCAAGGAGGCAAGTTATAAATAACCAAAAGTACTGGCCATGTACTATGTTTCGAACTAAGACTTCCAAATGGATTCATTCCATCCGTACACAATCCAAGTCTCAAATTACGATCTTCTTCGCCAAATTTGTCATGCAAATTATCCATACTCTTCCACTCAGGAGAATCGGCCTGATGCTTAAGTAACCTATCTTTCTTTCTCCCATCTGCATGCCACCTCAAATACTTAGCATCTTGCTTTATCGAAAACAAGCGCTTGAATCTTGGTATTATTGGAAGATACCAAAGAACCTTTGCCGGGGGGCCCTTTACACCCGCACTTCCTTTACGCTTGTAACGTGACATCCCACATCGTGGACACTCTTCCAAATAGTTCGACGTTGGAAGTTCATTGCCATCGGGAAACATCTCACTTAACGATTCCAAAATGGTTGTGAAACAAATGTCACTCAAATTGAATCTTGACTTAATGTTATAAAGTGACAACACGGATGAAAGTTTGGTGAATTTCAAACAACCTAGATACAACGGCTTTTCAGAAGCCTCTGTTAAATAATCAAACAAACGTTGATTTTTCAAAAGATCATCCTCAATCCCATCCATCATCTCATCCACACCATGTATATCCTCACCAACATAATCATCATCATCTTCATGATCGTAGTCACTATCAACCTCCTCAATCGTATGAGCCACATTCTCATCTTTGTGCACATCATCCGCACCAAATTGTTCTTCATACACTCCCTCCTCACCATGATAGATCCATACGTGATATTGAGGCCTAAATCCATAACAAAGTATGTGCTCCCTAAGCACATACACACTATAAACCTTGGACACATTGCAACACTTAGCACAAGGACAATAAAATCCCTTTACCCCTGTCCTAGTCTGATGTGTGTTGAAACATGTTTGATTTGAATGATGACAAACCAGTTCTCTATACTTGATGTCTATGGATATTTGTGTATGAACAGGTTGAATCAAGTGAGGACTCATCAAGGCAACCATGAAGGCCTTGAGATACTTGAAGATTAGAAGCCAAGAGCTTGGAGTTATTTATTTGTATATTTCTAGGATCTTCTTGTAAAATATGTTTAGGAAAATATTCTTAGTGTTTTTAAGTAAAGAGCAAAAAGACTTTAAGTTTACATCCAATAAAGAGAACAGGCCAAGAACAAGGTAAGAACAGGCAAAGAACAAGGTTGGAACAGTTCCCTTTATCAGATGTAGACTTAGTAGTACTGAGACCACTGTGGGAACAGACCTCAATATTACGCACGTGATCCGTACAAATTTTAGTGTTCAAAATTATTTTTGAAAATTTATTTGAAAAATATGGATCACTTGTGTTTTGGAAATCTGTCAAATTGATTCACAAAATCAACTTTGAAATCTACTTGTTTGGACTCTAGTGTACTTTGCACTACATGTAGTCGAAGGAGACAAAGGTCTGAAATAGGTGCCTTTCTACTTGTGTCAGCTGAGCTTGTTTGCACAATTTAGGCAAGTCTCCAAGCACACTTCTAGAGGACGGTTTTTTCCTTGTCTATATAAACAATCTCTAGAAAAAACCCTAGGAGACTTTTGCTCTCCAAAGAAAACCAAGTCATATTTTCTGAGAGTCTATCCTTAGAGCAAAACTATCTCCATATCCATTTTTAAGAGAAAAAATTACGGAGATTTGAGTTTGTAATATTTGAACCACTTACAGGGAAGTGGTTGGGGAGTGTTCTGTGAACACTGAGTGAACTGTTAGAGTTAATAGTTGGGGAATTAAGTGTTACAAAGTTGTAGCATTTAATTGAGTGTGTCACCTTGTTATTATTCTAAGTTAATTAATATTAATGGTGAGAGAGTGGAGGACGTAGGCTTGTTTAGAAGCCAAACCTCGTTAAATCCTTGTGTTCCTACTCTCTATTTACTGTTCTTTCGTTGTTCTCACAAAAAGATAAACAAACTTTGAAAATGATTGAAAAAACACACATACTCAATTCAACCCCCCCCCCTATTGAGTATACATTGAACTTACAATTGGTATCAGAGCCTAACTTCTCAAAATGTTAACTACCTAGAGGAGCAAGAAGATGTCTACTCAAGAATCAAACAGTTCAAGACTCCCCAAGTTCAATGGCACTAACTACTCTTGGTGGAAGAATTGCATGAAAAATCTTATCATTGGGATAGTTTATGAATGTTGGATGATTGTCAAAAATGGACCCACGTTCATCCACAAGAAGAATCGGGAAGGGCTCATAGTTCCAAAGTCAGAAGAAGAGTACACAAGTGAAGACTACAAGAAGCTAGAGAAAAATGCAAAGGCAATGTCACTAATTCAACAAGGAATTGCAGAATGTGAGGTAAATCGAATTCTAGCTTGTTCTTCTGCAAAGGAAATATGGGATACACTAGGGCTTGCATATGAAGGTAACTCTGAGGTGAGAAGGTCAAAAATTGACATACTTATGTCAAAGTATGAGGTCTTTGAAATAACTAGGGATGAAAACATAAAGGACATGTTTACAAGGTTCATGACCATTGTAAATGAACTAAAGTCATTGGGAAAGACCTTCTCAAGTGAAGAGTTGGTGAGGAAAATGTTAAGAAGCTTATCAGGGAAGTGGATGCCTAAGGTTACAGCCATACAAGAAGTAAAGGATCTGACCTCACTATCTCTAGAACAACTTATTGGTTCCTTGATGACTCATGAGATGTTGGTAGATTCAAAGGCTGAATCTAGCTCAAAAAACAAGGAAATGGTCCTCAAAGAAGAGGAATCTGAGGAAGATGAAGATGATATAAGTCTTATGGCCAGAAGGTTTGAAAAATACCTTAGGACAAAGTCCAAGGGTAAGTTTGCTAAAGGAAGGAACAGTTCTGGACAGTTCAGGAAAATCAGTTCCAATGCTGGTTGCTTTAAATGTGGTGAAGTGGGGCACAGAATCAAGGAGTGTCCAACATGGAAAAATCCCAAGGGAAATCCTGGAGTCCAGGCTGAGAAGAAGGTTTTCAAAAGAGCTATGTTGGCTGCAGTTTGGGGAGATTCAGAATCAGAGAATGAGGAAGATGAAGAAGAAGCAAATCTCTGTCTAACTGCTTTCACATACACAGACCAGTCTGAGGTCTGTTTGGAAGAAAAAGAGGTTCTCTGTGTCATGGCTGGTGGAAGCACTTCAGATGACAACCAGGTATGTTTTAATGATTTAAAGGCAAATATGCATAACTTAGATAGAGATGAACTACTTGACTATCTTGAATTCACCATTGATCAATGCATTAGTGTTGGGTCTGCCTATCAGAACAACAAAAAGAAACTAAAAGAAACAGTTCGAGATTATGAAATATGTGGTGCTAGATCTGCTGAACTTGAGCTTGTTTGTGAAGAACTTAAAGAAAAAATTTCTGAACTTGAAATAACAGCAGATCAGCAAAGGATGGAGCTTGAGACATTAAACTCCAAACCAGTCCCTAAAGAGGATGAACTTTTTGAAAAAAGTGAAAAGGGGTTTAATGAGATCAAGAAATTCATTACACATAATTCAAACTTTGAACTACTAAAAGACACATGCACCTTAAGTAAATCTGATGTCATACTTGCATATGACCACTTAATTGAAAAACTTGAAGATTTACACAAGGAACATGGTGAGCTTAAGGGTTCTGAAGAGACTGGTTCTCCCATTGCCTTTGATGAGGTTTTAGATGTTTTACATGATGAGTCCATAGCTAAGATATGTGATCTTGAGGCTGAACTCATCCTGCTAAAACAAGAAAACATCAAGAAGACCAGTGACGAACCAGATCCCTCCCTGGTCTCAAGACTACAGGATGAACTTCAAAAGACTAGACTTGATTTAAAATCTTTTGAGAAACAAAATGAATTTCAACTTAAGAGGCTTGAGAACAAGGAAAATGAGCTAACAGATTGTATGAACCAATTGAACAAAATGTTAGATGCTCTGAAAACCCTAAACATCCTCACATCCCAGCCTGGAAATTCTCAAAGGTTTGGTTTAGGGTATTCTGGATCTAGTTCTACAACTGTTCTAGGCAGAGACAACATATGGTTGGATGAATTCAAGAAAGGCAAATATATATTCGCCAAGGATATGCATGTTTGTACCTATTGTGGTAAAAGTGGTCATGTGACTAACAAATGTTTCACCAAAAGGAAGCATGACAAGAAGAACAAAACCTACACCCAACAAGTGTGGGTTAGGAAGGTCAAGGTTGAAAATGTTTCAAAGAACAAGGAACAAAAGCTGGTCTGGGTTCCTAAAACTAATCTTTAATTTGCTTGTGCAGGTAAGAGTGAAAGGAAAGCCATATTGGTATTTGGACAGTGGTTGCTCAAGACACATGTCCGGGGATAAAGAACAATTCCTTTCACTCACTGCATTCGAGGGAGAGCACGTGACATTTGGTGACAATAGCAAAGGACTTATCACAGGAGTAGGTAAGGTTGGTAAGTCACTCTCCCAAGCAATTGATAATGTTTACTATGTAGAAGGTTTGAAACATAACCTTCTGAGCATATCTCAACTATGTGACAAGGGAAATAAAGTGAATTTTGAATCAAACACTTGTCACATAGTGAACCCTAAGACAGGGGAACTAGTATGTGAAGGAACAAGGCATAACAATGTGTATATTACATACTTAAGTCAAATTCCACAAAACAGTTCCCTCTGCCTTAGTGTTGTAGAGGATGACCAATGGCTTTGGCATAAAAGGTTAGGACATGTTAGCTTCACCTTGCTCAACAAGTTGAGAACACAAGATTTGATGATAGGTTTACCTAACATCAAATATGTGGCAGACCAGCTCTGTCAAGAGTATGCAAAGTGCAAACATGTGAAATCATCTTTTAAACCAAAGAAAGTGGTTAGTTCCTCTAGACCATTTGAACTTGTACACATGGATTTATGTGGACATATGCGTGTACAAAGTAGAAATGGGTTTAGTTATGTATTTTTCTTAGTTGATGATTACTCTCGTTTCACTTGGACCATATTCTTGAAATACAAAGATGAAACTTTTGATGAATTTAAAAAATTTAGTGAAACAGGTCCAGAAGAAGATCAATCATCAGTTAGCATCTATTAGATCTGATCATGGATCAGAGTTTGATAACGCTAGCTTCATAACCTATTGTATGGAGCATGGTGTTTCTCACAACTTCTCAGCCCCTAGAACTCCACAACAAAATGGAGTTGTTGAAAGAAAGAATCGCACTCTAGAAGAAATGGCTAGAACCATGCTTCTAGAGAGTGGTCTGTCCAAGAAATTTTGGGTTGATGTTGTGAGTACATCATGCTACATACTCAATAGGGTTATGCTAAGACCAATACTGAGAAAAACGCCTTATGAACTTCTAAGGGTTCGAAAAACCAAACATTGAACATTTAAGAATTTTTGGTTATAAGTGTTTTGTACACAACAATGGTAAGACCAGTTTGGACAAGTTCGACCCCAGGAGTGATGAAGCTGTTTTTATTCGGTATTCTCCTCATAGCAAGGCATATAAAGTTTTCAACAAAAGAACCTTGTGTGTTGAAGAGAGTATCCATGTGTTATTTGATGAAACTAACATGTTCAACAAGCCTGTGCAGGTAGATGATGATGAAGGCTTTGATATTGGGATGACAAATTTCACTGGAGCTGAACTAGAAAACACTGCTGAACCAGACCCCCAAACTCCTCCTGAAAACAACAATGGGTCTGGTGCAGAAGAGGCAAATGCTAAACAAGTTGTTGAACTCAGTGACTCTCCTGCCCATCCAACTGAAGATGAAGTGGGAGAGAACACTGAAGAAACTGGTCCACCCTCTCAAAATGAAAATGAAATAGGGGGAACCAGTACAGACATTGGTTGTAACTTAGGTGACTCAAATACTACAAGAAAGAGTATGTTTAAGCAAAGAAGCTCTCATCCTTCTGATCAAATCATTAGTGATTTATCAAAAGGAGTCCAAACTAGAAATTCTATTTGGAAGAACTTTTTTGCTTACTTCTCCTTCTTATCTCACATAGAACCAACTGACTATAAGATTGCACTAACTGATCCTGATTGGATCTTGGCCATGCAAGATGAGTTGAACCAGTTTGAAAGAAATCAGGTTTGGCATCTTGATCCAAGAACCAATGAGATGTCAGTTATTGGAACCAAATGGGTCTTCAGAAACAAAATGGATGATTCTGGTACTATAGTCAGAAACAAGGCCAGGCTAGTGGTTCAAGGGTTTAACCAACAAGAGAGAATAGATTATGATGAAACCTTTGCTCCAGTAGCTAGGCTTAAGGCAATAAGAATCCTAATTGCCTTTGCTGCCCACATGAACTTTAAACTCTTTCAAATGGATGTTAAAACTGCTTTTCTAAATGGTTATTTGAAAGAAGATGTGTATGTGGAACAGCCCCCTGGCTTTGAGGATAGAGTTTGTCCAGATGATGTCTACAAATTAGACAAAGCTCTTTATGGTCTCAAACAAGCCCCTCGTGCTTGGTATGAGAGACTCTCTAGTTTTCTTATTGAAAATCATTATGAGAGAGGTTCAGTGGACAAAACTCTATTCTTAAAGAAAAGGGGAACAGATCTGTTAGTGGTCCAGGTATATGTTGATGATATTTTATTTAGGGCTACTAATTCTGTTTTGTGTGATGAGTTTGCAGACCTAATGAAGAGTGAATTTGAGATGAGTATGATGGGAGAACTTGGCTTCTTCCTAGGGCTTCAAATCAAGCAAGTGGATGATGGAATCATGATCCACCAACAAAAGTATCTCAAGGAGCTGCTCAAGAGATATAGTCTGCAAGATAGCAAGTCCAATGACACACCTATTCCTACCTCTTCTAAACTGAGCCTAGATGAGAAAGGAAAGGATGTTGAGGATAAGCTATACAGAGGTATGATTGGCTCACTTCTCTACTTAACAGCTAGTAGACCAGACATAGTGTTCTCAGTTGGGTTGTGTGCTAGATTTCAAGGCAACCCAAAAGAGTCTCGTCTAAAAGCTGTTAAGAGAATTTTTAGGTACCTGAGTGGTACAGAGGACATGTGCTTGTGGTATCCAAAGGGAAGTAATTTTGATCTTTTAGGATACACTGATGCTGACTATGCTAGTTTTAGTGTGGACAGGAAGAGCACTTCAGGAATGGCTCCCTTCTTAGGTTCTTGTCTCATATCATAGGGATCTAAGAAACAAAATTCAGTGGCCTTATCCACAACTGAATCAGAGTACATAGTTGCTGCTTTGTGCTGTGCTCAATTGCTTTGAATAAAGACACAACTTAAGGATTTTGGGGTCTGTTCCGGAAGTGTTCCCATATTGTGTGATAACACTAGTGCTATAAACATTTCTAAAAATCCTGTCCAGCACTCTAAAACCAAACATATTGAAATCAGACATCATTTTCTCAGAGACAATGTTGAAAAGGGAAATGTGAATCTTGAATTTTGCAGATCTGAAGAACAATTGTGACGACCCGACTCGCTTAAACCGGCGCGGAAGAAACCGACGAGTCGAATAGTCAGAACTAACAAACTAAAATACTTGAAACTAAAAACAAAACCTCGAAATGATTATATATACTAAACCAAAAGTACAATTACCCACAAGATTGTACACAACTAAACCCAAAAGTCATACTACTACTACTACTACTAAACGTACACTCCAAATATATGTCAGAGTTAGAGAAGTATACAAGTACTACTACTAGAGTTCAAACTAGAAAATATTGTAAAACAACAATACAAATGCTATGAAATAACGGCACTCGCCCAACCCAAAGCTAAGCAAGGACCTCATCATCAGAATTACCTGAAAAGCAACAACAGTCCACCGTCAGTGGCAAGTAACATAACCGTCCCACCCTAACAGGGATACACAAGTACATAGCACAAATCAAACAACTAAACCAAACATGCCAACACAACTCAAACCATACGAATCATCATATCATACTACCAATAATAACAACATCACTTAATCATGCTTATACCACTAACTTGATCATTAATTAACAAATCTTAACTTTGGCGCAATCATTCACATACTAGACCGGACTATGCACGTACGAACGCATCTTACGCATTCGAACTTTCTACTATGTCAGGATTGAGAATCTTACTCCCAAATCCCATGAAACAAATCTTACTGGAAATCCATATCCGAAGACAACATAATAAGACCACCAACTATCCCAATACCGCGGATAGGATAGGGGCAACGTCTTAACCCAAAAACAAAGAATCTTACTCTAAGTTTCAGGCGTCTAGTAGCGAAATCAAGCTAATCTTTACTTTTAAACCGAAGTTTACATTCTTAGTTAATTCTTAAGTTGCATCTTACGCCTTGACTCAAGAAACAACATGTAAACCAACAAACTTAGAACCTCAAACATCAATCTTTAACCTTTTCTTTAACTTTCTTTAACTTAAAACTACCTTTCTTTAACTTCAAAGATTCAATCAAGAACTTAAAAAGAACTTAAAGAACTCATCAAGAACTCATCCAAGATTCAAGATCTTCAATCAAGAACTCAATCAAGATTCAAGAACTTCAACCAAGAACTCATTCAAGAACCAAGAACTCATCCCAAACTTCATCAAATTACACGTATAACTTCAACAATTCAACACATAAAATCATCAACTTTCTAATCTCCAAAATTCATCAAACTTGTACATGAAAAACATCAAACTTAATACTAACTTATTCAATCATAAAATATCCATATTCAAGAGAAAATCATCATAAGAACCATCCAAAAATTTCAGATTATAACACACACATACATGGTTACAAATCATCAAATTGTCTAATCTAATCATTTAATTCATACTATGAAAAATAGTATACCAAATTAGTTTGAGAAAGTATGTTACCTTGTGAAGGATTAAACAAGATAAACACTTAAAAACTCGTTGCCCGGAACCAAACCACACGGCCCAATATGCACAACACGGCACGGCTTGCACGGCACACACGCACGGCTTGCACGGCACCACCACGGCTTGCACACACTTGCAACACCGCACGGCCAGACCACGAACCTCTGTGCACGGCTTCCCACTGCACGATCCTTCACCACGCGACCCACACGGCCACCCCACGAACTCGAACCCACACTAACCACACGATCAACCCACTCGAACAAGGCCCAAACCACACCCGAACTAGTGATCTTGAATGCAAATTAGGTGGTTTAGTTTGTGTTTTTATACTTAAAGATCAATGGAAGTTGAATCTCTAAGTTTGGGTTTGAAAAGATTGATGAACAATTGTTGGAACAATTGTTGGAACAATTGAGCCAAAAATGGCTTGTGACAAGGGAGTAAATGAAGAGTGTTTGTGTTTGGGTTTTGATGAGCAAATGTGTTTAGGATGGCAAATGAGCAAAATGTTGTTTAAGCCTTACTAACCCTTCTATTTATAGAAGTGGTTTAAGGTGTGAACATGAGGCAAGTGGCAAATCCTTGCCATGCAAACAAGGGGGCCGGTTCTATCAAGGCTCAAATGGGCTTAATGGGCTTTCGTGATCAATTGGGCTAATTTGCAAAAATTGCATGATTAATCATGCTTAAATCGATTTAGCCCAAAAATATTAAATAACTAATTAGAAAATTAAATAATAAAATTCTAATTAATTAAATAATAATATAATAAATAATAATCAATCACAATAAAATAATATTCGAATTAATCGAGATTATTCACATAAAATAAAATAAATAGTTCAAAAATAAATTTTGAACCATACATAAAATCACATAAATATATATAAACATACGACAGAAATACCAATAAAATCAGGGTCGTTACAACAATTGGCTGATATTTTCACTAAACCCTTAAGCAGGGAAGTGTTTGTCAAACTCTGCACATTACTTGGTATGGTAAGGATTAGATCCTAGTTCCTTAGGACTTATCTTTCCCTTTTTGGCTATGTTTGACTTTTTATCATTAGTGTTCATAAGCAGGGTTGGTTAACTTTTAAATGTCATTTATGCAAGTGGCTTCAAGGTTCTTATGTTGATGTTGTTCCAATGTTTGGTATCTCTAAGTTGCCTAACTGAAAGATGCCTCAAGTTTTTAATATATACAGATCAGCGTCAGACCATCATTAGACCAGACCCCTTCAACGGTTATATCAATTTATTGCTGAAACCTCAATTTTGAAATTGAGGATTTAATTGATCTGACATATGATCGTTGTGAACAGTGTAAAGTAACTTCCATCTTATCTGTTCCAATAACTGCCTTTTGTCTTCATTTTAATTCACTCTTTCACATTGTATTCTCTCTCTAACCGTCTCTCCCTCTCTAATTGCTCTTCTCTCTCAAACCCTAAGCAACATCATCAGAATCTCTTTTGAAGAATTCGAAATCAGTTTTTCTCTCTCTCTCTCATCAAACTTACTGATTCACTCAAATGGGAATTGAAGAAAGAAGAACAAAGCTGCAAGGAAGGAAAGCAGAGGACTAAGTCAATCTCCCAGTTTCACACCTTCTAAGGTTGAGAAGGAATCGAGTACTGCAGTGGTTGCTGAACACCACCATGTAGATGAGAAGCAAGAAGAGGTCAAGGACCAAGTCACAACAGAAACAGTTGTTGAATCAGAGGCTGCATGTAAGCCCAAAGAAAAACGTACTCCTCCACCAAGCCCTAAATCAACACCACCATCTTCACCAAAATCTCCACCACCTCAACCTCAGAAAATTCCCTCACCATCTAAGCCACCATTCCCTCCATCACCTAAACAACCCTCTCCACAGCCTATTATCCCTTCCCCTCCACAAAAATCACCATCACCCTCAAAGGCCGAAACTCCTCCTCCACCATCACCACCAAAGTCCAAAACTCCACCACCATCTTCACCAAAAAAGGAGACAACCCCATCTGTAATGACCCGAAATTTAGGGCCAGAAAATTTCGCGGTTATTAACTCTATTTATGCAATCTAAGTCCAAAAGGCCCAATTAATTTGGACTGTTTTTATTTTGTTTCCCTCTCTTTAAACTCAATTGGGCCAATAGCCCAATCTTTTTCCTTTCTTTAAGCTTGGTCGGCTCTCCCTCTTATTTTTGGGCCAAGTATTTTTACCTAATCAATTTAATTTGATTAATTAAATTAATTAAATTATATTTTAAAATTTCTAAACCTATTCAAACCTAGCTAAAACAACTACCTAATTTCACTCAATTTTTCCCTATCTTTCTCTAGTCTCACGGAAGTCCTAAGGGTTTTACTAGGGTTTGTTTTTGTTTTTCTCAATCTATAAATACTAGCTTAGCATTTGTCGGTAGTTCATTATTGCTAAAGTTTTAACTCCAAAAATATTTTTTCTCCTCCTTTCCTCTCAAATAGCCGAACTAAATTCACCCAAGGTGGTGAATATTTTTCCTTGGATAATTTAAGCGTTTAAAGGTAACTATGATATTTCATTTAATTTCGGTACAAGTTAATCACATAGTTAATTAGGATTAAAACATGAAAATTGTTAGGAATTAGTGTCATGATCACCTAGAAAATTTCGAATCATATGATAGGATATTATGTAATTTTTCTTGATGATAATATGTAATCTTTATGAATTATTATGAAATTTTCTTGATTATTTTATGTAGTTTCTTGAAATCTTTAATTGTTGAATAATTAATTGTATGAATTTATTTATTAATCAAATCTTGTTATTTCTTGATGAATTTTTCTTGGAAGTTTCTTTACTGTTTTATTATGAATCATGATTTATTTCGTGGCAAAATTCGTCCTTTTATTGCTTATAATAATTTAATCTTTCAAACCGGTAAAACTGTCCAGATTTGGTTTACGAATTTATTAGGATACTTAATCAATTAGGATGGCTACTAAATTTTAGGTGGAAGTCAATAATAATGTTTTACAGCTTGTGTTAAATTTTCGTAAGTTTTAAAGTTCGTTTGATATGGCAGAAAAATCTGAAACTGAATTCAGCTTAATCTGATTTGTTAGTTATAAAATTCCTTAAAAATAGTAAAAGATGTTATTTTTGGACGAAATTTATGCACGTTAAACCATGAACCTACATCTAGCTCCCATCAAAATTTCCAGATTATTCGAGACCTTTTAATGGTGGTTCTTAATTTAATACTTTAAAATCAGATTGTGTAAAATATGGTGTTGTAAGGATAATTTTAATGTTTATTATAAAGTTCGCTATGATTTATTATTTACCAAATTTAATTAACTAAATGCGTAATTTTTGGTATTGTTGTTCATGATTTTCGAGTGGTATAAAATATGAGAGGTAGAATTTTTATCATGTTTTATGCAATTTTTGGTGATAATTATTAATTATTCGAATTATTGTTAATTGAACTGATTTTGTTAATTATTATGGTGTGAATTTATCTAATTAGTAAACTAACCCTAAAATGTCGAGTAGGTTAGTTATTGTTGACCAATTTTAGTTTAATTATTTTGGCTTATAATAATATTGGAACAATTTTGGGAATTAGTATTATTATTATAATTATTTATATTTATAATTAGGGATAAGTTATAATATGAAAGGGTAATAATAATACAATTAAAGGACTTAGCTATTATTATTTATTATTATATTATAGTTAAGGAAGTCGGTAGGGATAAGTTACAATAAGGATAATAAGATATTATTAGGGAAGGAAAGGAAACAGAGTAAAAAGGGTAATTATTTGTTTCGATCTCTGGCTAGGAAAGACTTGGTATTTAAGGTGGCCAATATACGTGCCGCACCTCTCTTTCCTGACTTCGAACATTTATTCCCGATTACGGTCACCTAGTACTTCTAGTTATAAGAAAGATAATAAGTTAAGATCGCCCCTACGATGACGCAAAGGTCATCAATCGGGTTAATAAGATAGGACGCCCTTTTTGATGATACACGAGTCATCAGATCGGGTTAAGTCGATGCCACTGCCCCATGGGATGAATACACGAGTTCACCCGGGCAGTTCTGGGTCTTAAAATATGTGGTCGTCTAAGTAGTAGTACACGAGCTGCTATTTAGGAGTTATGGCCATAGCTTAGGCTTAGTGGTGCACACGGGATCCACTACGGGCTGAATACACGAGTTCACCCTGGCATGTTTTAGGAAAGTTGTGGTGCACACGGGATCCACAACGAGCTATAATGACCGGTCCGTTAAGAAATAAAGATGAATGATATGATATGATATGATTACAAAGTTAAGATGGACGATATGATATGATTACGAAGTTAAGATAATATAAGGTTCAATATGATAATTAAAGTATAAGATTGTATTAAGTATAAGTTAAGTATTAGACGTAATGTATTATGATTGGTATAAGTCTTCCGCTGTGTATGTCTGTATATGTATAACTCTGGAATGTATGTATGTATAAATGTATTTCGTATGTATGCTTGTATTGTATACGTATTTTGTACGTACCTCTAACCGTATTTTGCAGGTATTGTTATACGTATTGTATACGTACTTTTATACGTATTGTGTATGTATTTCTAACCGTATTTTGCAGGTATTATTATACGTATTGTATACGTATTTTTATACGTATTTTTGTACGTATTTGTATACGAACCCCGTATGTACTTGTGTATGAAATGTTATTTGTATACATGTGTTTTCGTGTGTTATCCTATGCTATTATGTGTTTAGCGGTCCCTTACTTAAACGAGACAGCCTAGTTACTCGCCACTGACGGTGGACCCCCCCCTCAGTTTCAGGTGACGATGCAGCTGCGTAGTCGGGCTTCCGCTGGTTGGGCTTTGTTGAGGCAGAGTTTTAGTTCCACCTTAGTATTTCCTTTCTGGAATTCCATAAGACAATATTACATTATTTCACTTATGATCCCAGCATGTTGGGAAGACATTATTTCAGTTTATGTAATTCTTTAAGTATTTTACCTTTATTGACTTTTGGGATTAATTTCAGACTTTTAAGTTAATAAAAGATGTTTCTATTTTAAATATATAATTAATGTTTAATTTAATGCTTAAGTAATGATCCGCAAGTCGTTTTCCTTCGTCAAACGACAGCTTAAAAAAAGTCGGGTCGTTACACCATCACCTTCTCCACAACCATAAAAGACACCTTCACCATCACCTCAGCCCACACAGAAAACAGTGCCAAGCACTGAGGAGAAAGAAGTTGAGAAGGAAGAAACAGAGAAGCAGGATGATGGCACACATGCACAGGACATGGATGTCGAAATAACTGGGGTAGTACAAGGGGAAAAGGAGACTGGGAAGAGGACAAGGCCCTTGAGGACAAGGTTCTGTAAGGAAGAAGTCAAAAGGGAGCATGCTGAGAAAGTTCCAGAGGAAAAGAAGGATGAAAAGAAGAAAAGAGTGAAGAGTGTTGCAAAGAAGGGCAAAGCCTCTGAGAGCCCCAAGCCTGCAACCAAACTCCCAACAGAAAAGAAAAGGAAAGCTGACTCTGCCCCTGAAAAGGCCTCTGTCAAGAAGAAAGGTAAGACCACTTCTGAACCACTGTTTGAATTAAGTGGTAGGGGTGTCTTATTTGGTTTTGCATGTCCTAAGTCTTGGATGAGTCAACCCTTTCTAGAGGAATTTAAGGAGGCCATAGAGTTCCAAGGTTGGGAGGGGTTGTTTGATAAGAAGTTGGATGTTTTTGAGAACTGTGTTGAGGAGTTTTACTCCAAATTAGGGAAATTAGACAAAGGGAAGGTCTGGAGTGAGGTCGAGGGGGTCGACATCACTCTTTCAAAGAAGAGTCTAGGGGAGGTACTGGGTGTACCAAGAAGTGGGTTCTGTGACTATTCAAAAGACAACTGGCCAACCATTCCTGAGATCAGTACAGAACATATACAGACCACTCTCTTCACTGGTTCTCCAAGTGATAGTTCTGGCTATGTTATTGGCCAACTAAGGGAACCAGTGATGAGGTTGTTTCATACAGTAGCCTCTAAGATAGTACTCCCTAGGGCTCAAGGAAGAATGGATGTGAGGAAGATGGATGCTGTGATTATCTACTCTCTCTATGAGAAAATTAAGTTGAGTCTCCCTGGTCTCATGCTAGCTGATCACATGGTTAGCATTCTGGAAAGGTCAAACCACTATCTACCCTATGGTGCCTGGATTACTCTGGTATTCCAAAGTAGGAAGGTCCATCTGAGTGGTGAGGTCAAGAAAATGTCTGTCCTCACCAACCAGATCCTAGGTCAAAAGGGGATGACCTTTGAGGGTGGAATGCTGAAGATGAGGGATGAAGAGAGGATCACAGGGATCAGAAGAACAAGCAGTTCAAGGTCTGAGGAGGCTGCTGGGTCACTGTCCAAACAGGTGCAAACACATGGGGAGCTACTGCAACAGATGATGGCTAGTGTAAATGCCCTATGTACTTCTCTGGATGGATCTATAAAGAACATATCAGCATGGTTGGACTCCCATGAAGAAAAGCTTGCCTCCTCTTCCAGCTTCAAGCCCAAGACCACCAAGAGACCAGTTCCCATCATTGCCCAAGTCAAGAAAAGGCAACAGGAGGAGAGTGCAGAAAAGGAGAAGGAGGATTCAACTGAGGATTCTGATGATGATGATGCTAATTCTAACTCCTCCTAGCTTACCCCCTACCCTACTAACATTTCTCTCAAACTATCATTTCTCTAGTTTCTCTGAACAATTATTATCTCTAGTTTTTTACCATTTCTGCTAAACAATTTCTCTGCAGAATGGTCATGGTCTGTGTAATTTTTAACTTGTGTGTGCACTTTGACAATTAGGATTGTGAGTTACAGGTACTCACTTTTGGGACAGCATCTCTAGAATGTTTTGTTTATATTATGCTTATGACTTTACTTGTTGCCTTCTCCTAATTTGTGTGCTATGTTAATTTTGTCATTTGATGATGCCAAAAGGGGGAATAGGACAGGTGAAGTTCCTAGTTTCAAGTGTAGCAACTTGAACAAGGTTCAGACCTTGTTAAGAGATGGCCGAGCTTTATGCCTAGGAGTACCTTGAATTCGGATCAAGTGCTCCTATCCATCCCAACTGGAAGAAACTCTTCCAAGTGAAATTGAAAATTTCTCTTGCTACATTTGATAATTGATAAGTCTTGCAGGTTACAGGTTTAATGCTGAAACTCAATAATTAATTGAGTAATGTGATGAGTGACTGACCATTGCAATCAGTCAAATTGTGCTTTAGTCTAATGTGTATTTCTTATTCTCTGATATTATGAATCTGACTACAGGCACAGTGCAAGACCAGTTCCTCTGAACAGTTGTTTTATTTTGAAACAATTGGTTACTGTTCTCAGGCGAAACTTCATGGTTTGTCATCATCAAATAGGGGGAAATTGTTGAACCACGTTAGATTTGAATGATGACAAACCAGTTCTCTATACTTGATGTCTATGCATATTTGTGTATGAACAGGTTGAATCAAGTGAGGACTCATCAAGGCAACCATGAAGGACTTGAGATACATGAAGATCAGAAGCCAAGAGCTTGGAGTTATTTATTTGTATATTTCTAGGATCTTCTTGTAAAATAGGCTTAGAAAAATATTCTTAGTGTTTTTAAGTAAAGAGCAAAAAGACTTTAAGTTTACATCCAGTAAAGAGAACAGGCCAAGAACAAGGTAAGAACAGGCAAAGAACAAGCTTGGAACAGTTCCCTTTATCAGATGTAGACTTATTAGTACTGAGACCACTGTGGGAACAGACCTCAGTATTACGCACGTGATCCGTACAAATTTTAGTGTTCAAAATTATTTTTGAATAATTATTTGAAAAATATGGATCACTTCTGTTTTGGAAATCTGCCAAATTGATTCACCAAATCAACTTTGAAATGTACTTGTTTGGACTCTAGTGTACTTTCCACTACATGTAGTGGAAGGAGACAAAGGTCTGAAATAGGTGCCTTTCTACTTGTGTCAGCTGAGCTTGTTTGCACAATTTAGGCAAGTCTCCAAGCACACTTCTAGAGGACGATTTTTTCCTTGCCTATATAAACAATCTCTTGAAAAAACCCTAGGAGACTTTTGCTCTCCAAAGAAAACCAAGTCATATTTTATGAGAGTCTATCCTTAGAGCAAAATTATCTCCATATCCATCTTTAAGAGAAAAACTTACGGAGATTTGAGTTTGTAATATTTGAACCACTTAGAGGGAAGTGGTTGGGGAGTGTTATGTGTACACTGAGTGAACTGTTAGAGTTAACAGTTGGGGAATTAAGTGTTACAAAGTTGTAGCATTTAATTGAGTGTGTAACCTTGTTATTATTCTGAGTTGATTAATAATATTGGTGAGAGAGTGGAGGACGTAGGCTTGTTTAGAAGCCGAACCTCGTTAAATCCTTGTGTTCCTACTCTCTATTTACAGTTCTTTCTTTGTTCTCACAAAAAGATAAACAAACTTTAAAAACGATTGAAAAAACACACATACTCAATTCACCCCCCCCCCCTTCTTGAGTATACATTGAACTTACAATGTGCAACAGCCGAATTACAAAACTCTAAAACGCCATTAACAAATTTCGATGAGTCAATGCCATCATACATCCATGAACGATCTTTTGTCATCTAATAAAAAATATATTTAGATAATTAAACATTATACCCAAACAATTGAAACACAACAACAATATATACATCATAACTTCTTGTATAATTAATGTATCACTAACAATGCTTGGTGAATGTAGAAAATTGGACAAAACTAAGAAGCAATAATAGAGCATTTTAAAAACAAGTTTCAATTTGCAATAGATTTCTTTTCAATTTGCACCTAACTAAATCCATATTCATTAATTCCAAATTGGTAAAGAAAAAGAATCAAGAAAACAACTTTATTTATAAACAATCATATGATGAGCTTATTACAACTTATTATAAGACCTCATTTTGTGAAATAGACTTACCTTATTTTTTATTTTTTTTGCTCATCTAAACTTGTTTTAAATCCTAATAAGAAGATATAAGGTAAATTGAACATAATCTTAATAAGACATAATTTAAACTTATTGCACATTATTAGATCGGGCTTTTATTATTATTCTACTAATATGGTAATTATTCTTCTAATTTGTCTAATCATTATTATAATAGACTAATTATACTCTTAATTAACATAATTAGCATTAACCATGATTATGCACATTATAAACTTCAAACATATAAAACCAAATATCATTCAAGCATTTTGGCAATAATCTCTTCTAAGTATTTTATTTCTTCTTCATACAAAATAAACTAATAATATATCAATTATCATTGAAGCATTTTAACAAACATCTTGTAGGCATAAACTACTACTATGATTTTTCACATAAAACAACATAATAAGACTAAATCTAAATCATTTCACACTAAATTCCACCACAAATCAACAATAACAACCAATGAAACACAACAAGTTGAACAATTAACAACAATAATTAACAACTTGATTAAAATTCAAAAAAAAAAACAGAATTGAACCTTGATATAAAGAGAATTGTTGTTGGAGGTTGGGGCCGGAGATGTCGTTGGCTGCGGTGGTTGAGATGGTTGCGGTTGGAGCGGCTGGCCGGAGGGGGTGCAGTGGGCTCGTGGGTAGTTCGGCACAGTTCTTCGCAAGCTAAGGTTGGAGGTGCAGGTCGCCTAGGTTGCTGCTATCCGAACTGGACGGAGGTAGTGGCGGTGGTGGAACGCTGGCCGGACGTAGTGGCGGTGGTGGAACTGGCTGGCGGTGCGGTGCGGTGGTGGAACCCTAGCTTCACGATTTTTTTTTTGGAGAATCCAAGAAGTATGTGTGAATAAGTGAATAAGTGAATGAGTGAATGTTTTTTAAAAAACATGCGTGCGGTCCTTTTGAGAATCCAAGCAGGCGTAGCATTGATATAAATTAATTAAGTGAATTTTTTTTAAACCTATATGTTGCGGTCCTATAAGAACCGCATCATATAGAACCTATATGATGCAGTCCTTTTGGGAACCACAGCAGATACCCAATAACGGCTGTATATGATGCGGTTCTTTAAAAAACCGCATCATTTAGATTGTAGCAAAAGCACTTTTTTCTACTAGTGCCATCAAATCTTAGATTTGTCGGGCTGCAGTCCCACACGCCCAAAGCCCAATTGCAATCTCACAGCACATGAAGAATTGTCTCCCTTTGTCCGCACCTAAAGCAACTCGAATTAGTGGAAATTCTCTTAATAGTGAGATTTGCAAAACAAGGGATAATATCCCAGCAAGCTCTCCAAATAAAGTTTTGAACTTTTGGAGGGGTATGAAGATTCCAAATTTGCTTCCACAACGGATCATGACCTTGTGAACTAGAACTTTCCTCTCCATTATAAGGAGCCAATTTATATGCATCTTTGACCCTAAAGAAACCGTCTTTACTCTCCTTCCGGTACCTTCGGTCTGGTGGGCGTCGAATACTTAGGGGAATTTTGCATATACATACGTTCCACATCAACTTGAAGGAAAACTTTCCGTAGAAGGTCACTTCTCCATGTCGCCTGATCATGATCAATAAGCAAATCAACTTTCACTCCCTCCTCAAAAATGGTCCGCGTTGTGATAACTCGCCCCGACCTTTCTCCACCCAGCCAAGCATCCTTCCATATGCCGACATTTTTACCATCTCCGATACACCACCTTGTGCCTTTTTCCAAAATATTCCTCGACCCCAACATGCTTCGCCAAGCATAACTTATCCCATGGCTTAGCTTAGCATCCAATATGTCACCTGTGGGAAAATATCTACTCTTTAGTACTCTAGCTAGATGTAATCCGGGTTCTCATGAATTCTCCATAATTGTTTTGCCAGCATAGCTTTAGAGCTTCCTTTATCTCCATTTCAGTGCAAGGCTTAGTCAACTCGTTGTTCAATGCAGTTGTCACGCTTGAGTCAATCATATCAATCTCCTTCATGCTTATGGCTGGTCGATAAGAAGTAAATAAATTATGGAAATAATTAAGGACAATGAGAGACTTCTCCTCCTGCTCCATTTTCATCGTTCCATCCTCATCTTCAAGCTCTTTTTATAAAAGTATGCCTCTTAAGCTCTCTTGCTTTCATAAGTAAATAAGCCGTATTACGATCACCATCCCGTAGAAAGAAAGGCCGACACCGTTGCCACGCAGCCTTCTCCAAATCACGACGAAGTTTCCGTAACTCCTTTTCAACCTCTCTAATCTCCTCCATGATTTGGTAATTGAGTTGCATTTTATGGAGCCTTGTAAGCCTCTGTTGAAGCCAATGCATGCGTTTAGAAGTTTTTTTATTGGTTGCATGGTCCCACGCTTTTAGTTTCTTTCCACACATTTTAATACAATCATTCCAAATCCAACTACTAGACTCCAAGGATGTATTCCATGTGTCTTTCATGACAGTATCAAAGTGCTCATCATTCAACCATTTAGCTTCAAATCAAAACTTCCCAGGTGGTTTTTTTTTTTACTTGAGCCTAAAAAATTAATTTTTTATTCTATCTTAAAATAATTTTTTACCTTAATAAATATTGATACTGATATACACTATAAAAAAATCTTTAGAACTATTATTCAATTTACTTTCCATAAATAAAAAATAATACATATATCTTAACTCCTTTATTATTACATAATTTTATTTTATTTATTTTTTTGAAGGAAATTATTACATAATTTTAATCATACATTCATTTCCTATATATTATTATATTAAAATTTAATTTCCATAATACCTTCATATATTTTCAATATGATAATTCTTTTCATAGATTATGAATGACTTTTTTTTTTATTTTAACAATATGTGTATATCTCTGTCACACTATATAATGACTAAATAAATATATCTAACGTTGTAATTTTAAATTACATGTCTAATGTAATCTTACATTAATATAGAGTTTATGAATTATGAATATGCAAAACTAAAGTAAAATTAAATTAATTATTTAACTTAGATTTTAAAGTAACGTTTTCTAGAAAAAAAGTTATAAAATTATTTTCCTAGAAACAAGTTTGCTTAAAATTTATACAATACATCTACTATATTAATTAAGGATTCATTTGGTACAGTCTTTATTTATCCAATTTACTTTCTATAAATAATACCCATATCTTAATTCCTTAATTATTAATTTACTCTTAATCATAGATCATTTCATATTTATTCCTTTAATTTAGAATTGAACAAGAAGAGAATCCCAACTTCCTAAGAAAACGGGTATTTTCGGGGACTACCAAAATTTAATTTCTATGATACCTTCATACATCTTTAATATGATTTTTTTATAGTATATGAATGGCTTATTTTATACTCACTCCTCCCCCAAAAAAAAATGCTCCACTTTGATCAAAATTGTGAGAACTTTTTGGTTATAGTGAGACAATTTATTTTTAGCGAGAAATTGAATATTTAATTTTAACAGTATATGTATATCTTTATCACATTATATAACTAATAATATAAATCTAATGTATTTTGATATTGCATATCTAATGTAATTTTACATTAATATATCGTAGTTCCCAAATTATGAATATAAAAAACTAAAGTAAAATTAAATTAACTATTTAACTTAGATTTTAAAACATATATATCTAGCTTAACTTTTTCTAGAAAAAAGTTGTAAAAATATTTTCTCATAAAAAATTATGCAAAAAAATTATACATCTGCAATATTCTCATTTCTACTACAAGTAATTTTTTTGCAAAATGGTTAGTTATTATGAATTGAAAAGTTATTATTATGCTTATATATATTGCGGGTAAGATAAAAAGTTATTATTGTGCTTATAGATTTAGCGAATGTTGCGACGGGTAAAACAAGTTCTTCATATTAGATTAAACAAATAACATTAAAAGGTTATTATTATTTTATTTTTCAATCAAATAAATAACATTATAAAACATGAAAAGAGCTAGAATGAAATAAAATTAATGCAAATATCATAATATACTATCAAAAGTATATTATTTAATTTTTAAATTAGCCGTTATTGCGACTGGTGAATAATATTTTAATAATTAATTTGTGTTCAAGTAAATGAGTCATTTACAGTAAATTGACTTATTTTTTCTTATAGGATTAATAATTGATAATTTGATTAATAAACCGTGCCCAAGTTATTATTCTAGTCAATAACTACACTATAAGAGAAGCAACTAGGTCAAAATCTTGCCACGTGTCGCTCTCTCGTGCATTCTTTTCCCGCTTTTTTTTTCTTCCCTATTTCTATAAATACCCCCTGCATAAGTATAAAAATAAAGTTCAGTTAAATTTATATATTTTTAAAAATAAAACAACATATCATTGTAAATATGACAACAAATAATATGACAATAAAATTAATATGGAAGTTAAAATGTTAAAATAAACATTGCAACAAAATAAATGGTAATAAAATAAAATGAAAGATATCTTAATACATTATAAACGTAGAAATTTTGGTATGAAATACGATTTAAAAAGTATTTTGGCATCAACAATATGTTAATATTACATATCACTTTAAACATATATGTTAATAATATATTATCTTTGGATGTGATTTTCAACAGATTATGTCAGTTATACCAAAATGATAAGTAAAAATTATGACAAGATTTGTTTTTTTCTCCTTTCCTTACTTTGTAAATACGATGCATATTACTATAATAAATTAGTTAATTTTTTTTTCTCAAAATAAAAAATAAACATCATATCATTGCAATCCTGAAAACAAATAATATGAAATAAAATAATAATAATAATAATAATAATAATAATAATAATAATAATAATAATAATAATAATAAAAGTTAATATATCATTATAAAAATGACAATAAATAATATGACGATAAAATAAAAATAAAAGTTAACATACCAGCGTAAACATGGCAATAGATAATATGACAATAAAATAAAAATAAAAGTTAACATATCACTCTAAGCGTGACAATAAAATAAAAATAAAAGTTAACATATCACTATAAACATGGCAATAAATAATATGACAATAAAATAAAAATAAAAGTTAATATATCACTAAAAACATATAATTGTCACGATATAATATGTCAATAAAATATACTATATACTTATACTATCTATAATATAAGAGAAGCCACTAAAAACTGTTTCTTGTCATGTGTCGCTCTCTGGTGAATTTTTTCCCGCTTTTTTTCCTTTCCTTATTTTGTAAATACGATGCATATCACTATAATAAATATTATTACAAAATAAAAAATAAACATCATATCATTGTAATCATTGCAACAAATAATATGACAATAATATAATAATAAAAGTTAATATACTACTGCAAATATGACAATAAAATAAAAATAAAAGTTATACATAATTGTAAATATGGCAATAAATAATATGACGATAAAATAAAAATATATAAAAGTTAATACATTACTATAAACATATAATTGTCTAGATATAATATGGCAATAAAATATGGTAAGTTATGCATAAAAACATTTAGCATATCAAATCTGGCAATACAATAATAATAATAAAATACCATTGTAAACCTATCATTATAAAGTATGCTGGTAATTAAGAAAATATTACAGGCTTATACTTTTATCTTAAGTAAACTTCTTTCTTGATTCACAAAGTATTAAATATGGCAGACTTACACTAATTAATTATTATAAGATGGAGTATAAGGCCATGTTCTTTAGAGTTGAGAAAACATGAACTTAAATTAAATTACGTGAACTTAAATTAAATTAAATTAAATTAAATTATTTTTTTATTTTTATTTATTTATTTTTTTTTCATTTTTTTTATTTTGGTTCATTTTGGTTCCAAACCCTAAAACGTTCATTTTGGTTCCAAAGTGTCCAAAGTAGAGTGGAAGGCAGCAGCAGCACCAACGAGTTCACCCACCACCGCCGACTAGCTGCGGACTCCAACTGGTGCCGGCGACAACGTCAACTAGCAGCAGCACAGGTTCGTTTTCATTTTCTTGTCGAATTTGTACTTTGTTCGTTTTCTGTTCGAATCTCAGCTCGAATCTCAGCTCGTTTTCTGCTTGTTTTATGTTCGTTTTCTGTTCATTTTCTGGTCGAATTTGTACTGTGTTCGTTTTCTGCTCGAATTTGTGTTCGTTTTCTGTTTGTGGGTGCTCGAAAATGGTGTTCGTTATTTTTCTAGTCGAAATTTCTTGATTTCTGCTCGAAATTTCAAGTTTTCTGCTCAAAATTCCTTTTTTTTTTTGCTTGAGATGTTGAAGTTACTTTCTGAAAGCATATCTGAAATTCCATTTTTTTTTGCTTGAGATGTTGATGTTGAAATTGCTAATCTGATGTTGAATCGCTAATCTGAAAGGTTTTTATGTTTGCTGATGTTGAAAGCATATGTTATGTTGAAAACAAAAATAGTGTTATGTTTGCTAATTTGGTATGACAATTACATCTATTAGCGGTAGTGAAACACTATGGGAATATCTTGGGATGATGAATTATCTAGAAAGTTGCTAGTTATTTTAGTTGATGAAAAAGAAAGAGGATGTAGCAAGAACAATTGGAATGCAGTAGCCAAAAATCTGAATGCACGTTCTGGGCTTAGTGCAACATCAAGGCAATTCCAAAACCATGCTTCTGCCTTAAGGAGTCAATTCAGAACTTATCTGAATTTAAAAGGCATGACTGGAACAGTTATCGACCCCATAACTAAGGGAGTTGCTGCTGAAGAACTGAAGACCGAAAGCTGGAAAGCTTTCTTGGTGGTATAATTATTTCATAACTACATTTTAAGTTAACTAATTTCTTGCATGTACTAATATTATTGTTGTTGTTGCTGTAGAATAATGCAAAATATGGTGCGGCAATTGCTAAGAAAGGATTAGGAAATATTGATTTGCTAGAGAAGTTGTATGGTGGCCAAACTGCACATGGTGTTGGTGGATGCTTTTCGCCGGCCATGGCCGGAGGTTCTTCATACTTGTCCAAGGAAAAGGAAGACATTACTATCGAAGAAAACAAAGACAAACAAGTTGAAAATTTTGGAGATAGCGATGTGGAGCGCATAAATGAGATTGATATTTATTTATCTGGCGATGAGAGTGCATCCCCAACTAAGCCGGCCACGCAAAAAACTACTACCATTAGTAGCAAAAGGAAAAGTGACGATATTAGTCAATCATGGGATGTGAAAAGAAGAAATACTAGGTTGGACACTGTCATTGAGTTACTTTCTGCACCAAAAAATATTTGTGACTTGGAACAAAGGGTTACTTCCGCCCTTACCGAACTTCAGGTAGCACAAATTAAAGGTGACACAATCTTCATTAATGCCATACGATATCTGGAAAATGAGAAGCATGCTAAGACTTTCTTATCACTTATAGATTACAATCATAAGTGGATGTATCTGGAAAAGGTGGATTCCATGATCTTCAAAGACTAATGAAGTGTAGCGATGTAGAATTAGTTTGAACTTTTTTATGCTTAACTTTTCAGTTATGTTTGTCAACAACTTTCTTGTGTTTGAACTAAGTTATGTTATGTTTGTCAACAACTTTCTTTCTATCTCTCACATCATCACATACCAAACTTTCTCTCTCTATCACTTTTACTCTCACAACAAAAAATTGCCTAGGAGTCCGTGATACCCCAATTGTTGCTTTTTTTTAGAACGGAGGAAGTACAATTTTCACCATCATCTATCAATGAAGCTGGATGCCTGCACCAAGCCACCACAACTCAAGCCACACCATCACAACTCATGCCACCTACCATCTGTCCACCAGACCACCACAATGAAACCACCATTAGTCCACCAAGATCCACAAACAACCCGCTACCTGAACTACTTACCTCCCACCACAAACACAACATGTTAATCCACCCACCACCCAACCTACGATCCAAAAATTCGAAGACGACAACACTAAATTAACGACCACCAACCCACCACTATTGCACAACTCTCCATCTTCAACAAAACTACAAAACCTAGCAGCTAGCTGAGCCGCAAAATCCAGTCCACCATCACCACAATACTTCAAATTAAAAGGCCAAAACAGAGTTAAGATAAATTTAATTACCAAAAAAAACACATGCTAAGCTAATGAATTTTGGGTATAGAATTGTACCACAGTAGTCAGGAACCCAATTCCACCACTAACAGTACAAATCAAGACCAATACCTTTAAGGAAAAATTGCTAAAAATATTCCAAAGTTTGGACAATCTTCTCTCATTATTCTAATCTTCGATTAATCCAGGAATATTCCGAAGTTTGGGGGTGATCTTCCACTATTGATCTGAAGCCAAGGGTAACCTGTTGAATCGGTAAACAAAGGGTGGGCCCCACCTTTTTCCATTTTTTAAAAAAATCATTTAATATTTTCTATTTTTTTTTTAATGAAAAAAAAAAGTTGAGGGTGAATGGGTGATAAAAGCGAATCAATTGATTCATATATTCAGACGCAAATTACCCATTTGTTAATAAGATTCATCATATACCCCAAATTCTAATTCAAATAGTACATTCATCAATCATCATTCATTCATCAACCATCATCTTTCATCAGTCATCATCATACGGCGCCACCAACCCCACAACCACCACCACCAGAACCCCCACTCATCAAAAGCCGCAGCCATCACCACCAGAACCCCCACTCATCAAAAGCCGCAGCCGAACGCCGCTGTCGCAAGCGCCGCCTCCAAATTGAACCCCCACTCCACGCCCTCCGCAACCACCCCCATCATCCCCTCGTTTACCGCCGTCTTCCCAACTCCCCCGCCTCCCCGACACCACCTCCTCCCTCACTGACCCCGCCTCAACCTCCAGAACTGCGTCCAATCCCTGGTCTGCGCCTTCGACCTCGACTCCGCTACACTCGACCTGGATAGCTGCTGCTCCCCCTGCCCGTCGTTGCTGCCCTGGCCGTTACCCCTGTTGGCGATGATGATGACGGTGGTGGAAGAAGATCCATCATTTTCCCCTTTTCTTTTTTTCCTTTAAAAAAAATAAACAACAATACTTAAATTTCCTCCACTGCCCCTTGTGGTGACTGGTTGGGCGGTGGAGGTGGGCACTTGGGCGGTGCATGTGGATGGAGGCTTGGTGTGGGGTTGAGAGGGTGGTACCGTGGTGGGTTGATGGATGATTGGATGAATGAAAGATGATGATGAATGAATAATGATTTAATTTAGTTTATTAATAAGCAATAATAGTTGTTTAATTACTTTATTAATATTAAATTATGTGGGGCCCACTGATTTTTAACCTGCTAAACAGTTTACTCATAAAGCGAGACCAATGGTGGAAGAACACCCTCAAACTTGGGAATATTGCTGAATTAATCAAAGTTTGGAATAATGATAGAAGATAGTTCAAACTTGGGAATATTTTTAGCAAATTTTCCTACCTTTAATTGATTTTTTTTTCCCCCGTTTAAAAATGGTGTAGATTGGCCATTTTTGTGTTGAAGATAAAGAGATGAGAGTTCTTTATAAAAATAAAAAAAAAAAAGAGATGAGAGATGATGGTTGATTGGCATTGAGGGTGTAGTGAGGTAGAAGTGTAGAGCCAAAAAAATGAAGTGAGATTATGAAGCAAATGCATTATTACAGATTTACAGAGATGGGTGTGGTGCACAATTAATGACCGGTTTAGATCCTCTAGAGTTCAAGCTTTTGTAGAGTTGTAGATTTATGAGAGTGAGTGTTTTATATTTTTTTTATATTTTACTTTAATTTTTATTAGATAAATTTATTGTAGCCATAGATTTTGATTTGTGTGGTCTAGATCTTTTGCAATCTACCAACTCTAGAGGTTCAAACTCTAGAGGATCTCAACTCATTAATGACAAATCAAATATCAAGATGATGGCAAAGACACGTAGGTTACAAGTTACGAGTTCACCGGTTTAATAGGTAATAAGTAAAAGAGTCTAAAATAGGCAAATGGTGGATAAAGGTGGGATTATATTTGGATAATCAAAAGATGGGATTATTTTGGGCGGATCAGTGAAAGGTGGGATTATTTATATCAATTTTTCCAAAAAAAAATTGAAAGTCCTTAAAATGTAGGACAAGTGTGGTCGCACCCTATAAAAGGTTGCATACGTATCCAATTCGATTTGGAATCAGGCCTTAGGTAGCTCTTTCCATCTGAGTCATTTGTGATGAAAATTGAGACACTAAATAAAGCACACCTCAAGGAGGGCTTTTCCAAGGTTGTATTGTGGCTAGGCTTAGGGTTAAAGAAAGAAATGGACAAAAAGGCTCAAATACCCAAAAATAAAACCCAGTGTGCTATATACTATTAAATCTTTGACAGGCTTTCCTTTGTTTAGAACAACTTTATTTTTTTAAGACTTCAATGTTAAGGCTTTTTGCCACACATTTTTACATTTGGAATTAATTGAATATTGAACCCAACTTATTTGATTTATGACTTTTGAATTAGAATCATTATCCAATAATAGTAATAGCACAGTTCCCAATCCCAGGCTTAGTATGATATGGGTTGAAAAGAATAGGCCATGTGTTTAGGCTCAAAAGTGCTTTCAAAAAAGTGGATCACAATGTAGGTTTAAGGTAGTTCATATTTAAAGGTGACAAAATTGCCTCTTGTGTTAGTGTATTGTGTCATTCATCATTGTAGGTGGACTTAGAATGAGCCCCCTATTTTCAAGGCTTCAGTTAAGCCTAAATTTGGGCTTATATATCCCACATACATTAGAGCATAATATTTGGCCCAATAGAATGATTATTTGGGTCAATTTAATTGCTCTTTAATGATCGACAATTTTATATAATAAAAGTTAGCGAAGATAATGATACTTCAATATGGAGGTATGCGAAATTCTTAACGCATTTTAATTGAGTTGCATTGTCTAAGCTTTGCCGAATATTTGTTCTCAAACTCATTGCATTAATAATATTGATTTGTGTTTCAATTAAATAAGACAGTTCTTCTAAATAGATTTGAAAAGTACTTAGATGTGAATCTCATGTTATATAGATAAGTACAATTCAATATGACTTGATAGCTTAAGAACATAATATTTAAAGAATAAAAGAAGAATAAAGTCAAGAATGAAAAAAATGAGAAGAAAAAAGATTGAAATGAAGGAGGGGGTGGTCTAAGCTAGATTCAACTTTAAATTTTTCTTGTGGTTGTCATTCAATTTTTTTGAGCTCTCTCGAGTGTACAATCGAGTGATTTCTCAATTTAATTTGATAGCCAATGTTAGAAGTTTTATCTTTTAAGAATATTCAATCCAAAGAGTGGGCCTAGGGCGCACTAATTGAAATAACCTAAATAGATTATTTGAAAGAAAATGAACCTTGGGTCCATTCATCTAAAACATTTTTGTATAAATGGTTTTTTTTTTTTTGAAAAGTAGACCAAGGGTCTATTTCACTCAACACTATCTTATAAAAAATGTGTTTATTGAGATAAAAAAAAATAGACGAATGGTTTGAAAAAAAATTATTGCATAATTCAAGTCTCTTGATGCATGAGAATGTATCATTTTTCATCGTATTAAGTGTGAATTTTAATTTGAAAGAAGAAAATACATATTATCAATTTCTTATGCAAACAATTTTATTATTTACATCAGGCATTTTTTAACATTTTTTATGCCAATAATATGCTTGAAATAAAGTTATATCATGATGAGGCCGAACCAAAAAAAAAGTTGTCTACGTATCCCGAGAAAGGAATCAGGCCATGCGTATTTCTAAAAAATAAACAGTTTTTTAAGTCCATGCTGCATTAGTAGAAAAAACTGCTTTTGATGCGGGGTTTTTAAGTGTATACGCTGCGGTTTTACCCCGCAGCAAAAGCAGGCGCAACACTTGGCCTCTTCCTCAAGTGCTGCGGTTCATCTCGCAGCAGAAAAGTGTGCAAATGCTGCGGTTCTTTAAAGAACCGCATCATATAGAAGCCTAAATTTTAAAAAAAAAAAAAATTATATGTTGCGGTTCTTTAGGAAAACCGCAGCATATAGAAGCCTGAAATTTTATTTTATTTTTTTTGCATGTTTTATGCTAAAATGAAGCCAAATATATTATATATATACATAAAAGTATCAAATTACATTATAATTCATGTTTTTGAAGTTTATTCATGTCCTATAATATACATGTAAGCATTCAAAATCTTATTTGTATGATTTTGGGCAAAGCTATGGCGTTTTGGAACAAAAATGAGCCAAATAGCTCATTTTGGATTAGTTTTGGGTGTTTTTTCTCCCATCTTCGCACCAATCAATCTAATTCATGTTTTTAAAGTTTGTTCATGTCCTATAATATTCATTTAAGCATTCTGCTTCTAATTTGTATGATTTTGGGCAAAGATAGAGCGTTTTGAAATGAAAACGAGCCAAGTAGCTCATTTTGGGTTAGTTTTGGGAGTTTTTGCTCTCATCTTGGCACTAATCAATATAATGAATGCTTTTAAAGTTTATTCATGTACTATAATATTCATGTAAGCATTGCTAATCTTATTTGTATGATTTTAGCTATGGCGTTTTAAAACGAAAACGAGCCAAATAGCTCATTTTGGATTACTTTTGGGTGTTTTTGCCCCCATCTTCGCACTAATCAATATAATTCATGTTTTTAAAGTTTATTCATGTCCTATCATATTCATGTAAGCATTCTACATCTTATTTATATGATTTTGGGCAAAACTATGGCGTTTTGGAACGAAAATGAGCCAAATAGCTCATTTTGGGTTAGTTTTGGGTATTTTTTCTCCTATCTTCACACTAATCAATCTAATGAATAAAAAATGTTTTTAAAGTTTATTCATGTACAATGATATTCATGTAAGCATTCTACATCTTATGTGTATGATTTTGGGCAAAGCTAGGGTGTTTTGGAGCAAAAACGAGCCAAATAGCTCATTTTGGGTTAGTTTTGGGTGTTTTTGCTCCTATCTTCACACCAATCAATCTAATTCAAGTTTTTAAAGTTTATTCATGTCCTTTATCAAAGAAATCAGCAAAAGAAATCAAGTGAATCAAACCAAAGGCAATCAAGTTTGGCACATAATTCCCAAAAATCATCAAATAAGGTTATGGCAGAACGCCATCAACCATCCAGTGTCCTCATGTCGGGAACCTCATGCCCCTAACAAAGCAAACATCCTCAAACTATCGTCTCAATCCTATATCTAATCCTAGAAAACTAAGCAAACCAAGAAATAAAAGGGGAGTTGGAAAGAACTCACTAAGGCAAGCCTAGAAGGGACCAATGTTACCATACGAATCCAAGTGATTTTTATGTATGTAATGTCATCTAACCAAGTACCTGCAAGAGTTACACCTCCACAAACTCCACAAAATAATTAGCAAACCCAAAAGAAATACAAATTAAAAGTCAACCATCGATATAATTATTTTTAGCTAATTAAGTTAAAATTGCTCTCATTTCAAGATTATAAGCTGCAAATACTAAAAAAATTTACGAGTACCTAAATGAAAGCATAACAAATTATGATCAACACAAACCAAACCAATTAATTCATGAAGATTAGAGATAAGCAAGAAACTTACTAAATCATTCCATGTATGCTGTTCTAACTCCATGTCATGATGATTCTCAAGCCTCTCTCAAAAAGAACAAAGTTGTGAGTACGGATGACTTACCAGACAAAATCAATCCAGATGACCATAAAAACACTACATCAATCTCATAAGAAATAAAAGGCAAAATAAGAAACTAACACAAGAAGAATAAAAAAAGGTTTAGTTTTGCTTACTAGTGTTGCTACTGATTAATTACCTCTTAAAATTTTTTAGTTTTATTTAACAATGAGAATCTAAAAGATATAAAATATAAATTACAAAATAAACTAGATCACATGATCAATTACCTCAAAATCTCCAATGCTAAAATGGATAATTTACAAAAGATAAAACAGATATACAACATCAACTCATCATTTCTCCAAATCCCTGAAATACATGAATCAAGGTGGACAAACCATTGTAATATTGCAAAGATGAAAAAATTGATCCTTAATAGGGCTAAAAATACCAATGAAATGCAAAGATAGGAAAATAAAGATAAGCACCACAACATGAAATGCAAGTATGAACAACACTACTATTTATAAGCAAATAGTAGAAGTAATAGACACAATATATCATAAAGATAAGCATAAACATATCAATAAGTAAATTCAAATAATTAATTAGTCCAATGACAGCTATTCCAAGAGATTAGTGCGCCAACCACCTAAACATTACGCTTAAGCTAAAACATCCCACAGTTGCTAACACCCCCACTCCAAAGCAATTGAGCAAAGCTACATCCCTTTCACCCCCTACGTCCTAGTCATTGTATTTCCTATCTTGATGGATGATAAGACTTCAGATGTAGGAGCAGAACACCGTCCAAAGCAGAGGTATAGTGGGTAGATGCAGTAACAAAAGAACATAGCAGCCTAAAAAGCTAGCTCAAGCACATTCAATGAAACAAAATCCATATTAAACTCAAAATTACTGGGTTTTGCACATAAGAACCTAATAGCCATGCTATGCTACAACCAGAATGCAATACCATAGAGCTGAAAAAAACCTAAGCATCCCAGCAGTGAAACAGCCCACTAAACCCATCCCTAAATACCGTAACAACCCAGCACCACCTTATACCTTATTTCTTTGTATTTCCAGGCTATAGGATGGAAAAGTATGGGTGATAGGAGTAACTTACAGTGCAGGTGCAGCGAAAAGGAGGCCCAATGCCATTAGAGAACAAGTGTCCTTCGTAGCTCTCAAATCGCCCATAGCAACGAGCCCAGAAGTAGCAAATTCGAGCTCCAAGGCAAACCCTAGCCTTGAGTGCCACCAAATCTCCATTGCTAGCCGTGTCCCATTGCTCAGATTTCCATGAATAGAGGCTAGGGTTTGAAGGAAAATAGAATCACGATTCTCGTTCAACACAACCACGCCCAATTGAATCCCCTCTTGAAATCTAGTTCCTCCATCTCCCTTTAAAGATGGCGTGAGGATGTAAGAACGAGTTTGGCCTCCCTCCCCTACCATGAACGACAACTGCAGTGAGAAAACCGACCAATAGCCATGGATATGGCAAGGGAGAAAAGAAATCGCCCTATCTCCCTCCCTCTCTAACTTTATCTCTCTAGATTTTTTTATTCAGTAATTGGGGTTTTGTCCGTACTGCTGTGTTAGTAACTTAAAAAAAACGAGTATTTTAAACATTCTGCTGCGGTTCCCTGAAAAAACCGCATCATATAATTTCTATGTGATGCGGTTCTTCTAGGAACCGCAAAAGATAGCTGATAATGCCTGTATATGATGCGGTTCTTTAAAAAACCGCATCCTTTAAATTGTAGCAAAAGTACTTTTTTCTACTAGTGGTGGTTCTGTAATGAACATATTGGACTCATAAAATTTTAGGATTATTTTAACGAAGAAATCATAAAATGCTCTTAAAATGAAGACTACAATCAGTGATAAAAGAAGATAGTCGCTAATCCATCAGCGTAGCAAGAAATGAATCGCAAATCAATCAGCGTAGCAAGGAATTAAGCACTGCTCAATTAGCGTAAATTTAAGTTTAACGCTACATGTTTTCTATTTTTTTTTTCAAATTTATGTATAAAATGGGTTTAGACTTTATATATTTAAGTCCTTGTGCCCATATATATACTATAATATGGACTTATGTGAGCCCATATTTTGAATGACTTAGAATGAGTCAAGGATTTGAAAGACTTGGAATGAGTCTATTATTAAATAATTGGATTGAGATTTAAAACTCCTTTTTTTTTAACAATTAGAAAATATAGGAACAATTCTTGTAAATGAGAACAAGTGAATGTTGATTTTATTTGTAGCACAAAACAAGTTGGAGGAGTGATTTATTGCATGTATAAAGTTTAGGACCCTTAAAACATATATATAAAAAATATTTACAAGAGACTAAAAAAATAATTAAAAAAAAATCAGCGTATACTAAAGAGAAACGGTGATGTGTTAGCGCGTTAAAGAATTTTACGCTGACATGTCAACGTGTTCAAAGAAAACTCGCTGACCAATCAGCGTTTATAACATAAAACGCTAACATTGATTTTTTTATTTTTTTTAATTAAAAGAAAAAAAAAATCAGCGATTAAAAAGAAAAAACAATGATACATCAGCGTATGAAGAAATATTGCGCTGATATTTCAGCGTGTTAGAGAAAAATGCGCTGACTTATCAGCGAGTAATAAGAAAAAACGTTGATTTAGTTATTACTTTGATTTTTTTTAAAAAAAAAATTGCAAAAAAAAAGAATATTAAGAAAAGTAAGAGGAAAAAAAAGTTGGATGGTTAGATTCAGTAAAGTTTTAGAATTAGGCTAATTGAATCCTACCAAAAGGATGTACTTAGTCAAATTATAAGTTGATTTAATTTGCATTAATGATTTCAAATTTCAAATTGAATTGTGAATTCATTAATGTAAATCAAATATTTTTTTCTTTAATGAATAGGGAAAGTCTCAGTTAATTTCTAATTAGCTCGGGATTATGTTAACTAAATTAAAAATTGACATCTAAAAAATCATTGAGATTCAAGTAATAAAATCCTATTAAAAGGGTAAAATATTAATAAAATATCTTTTTTAAATATATTCGAAAGATATCATATATTTTTAATTAAGTTAACATAATCTCGTGATTAAATAAGTTAGAATCCTAAGGTCAACTAGACAAACAAGCATTACTAGGAAAAAAAATTACAAAATACTAATCAAATAATTTACAACTTTATGCAAAGTCTCTATGGCTATGGTGTACGTAAGGGTCCTACATCTAAGGAGTGTCTTCAACACTTTGCGGAAAAACCGTCAGTTATGAAGTGTCTCCAAACCAAGCACCATGGGCAGCATGGAAATTGATGTAGTTGGGATAAGGTTCTGTTTTGCTCGGCTAATTAGAGGCCGTGGGCCCTGCCAAGTTAATAGTTCCTTCCCGAAGGTTTGTAATAAAGGGTTAAGCCTAAGACACATTTCAAACACATGGAGGCCAAGTGTTTGTCACATGTATGCAATAATATGAGTAAATAAATAAATGACTAAAATAAAATAAAATAAAACAAAATAAAATAAAATAAAAAAGCAATTTGTTTAAATATAACAAGTATATAAAATTGAGAGATAATTTTCAAGTCTTTCCCTCTATAGAAAATTATCGAAATAATTTCCTAAGTTGTCCCCAGCAGAGTCGCCACTGTAGGAGCCACGACCGGCTCCCCACTTTTTTTGTTTCCTCCGCCCGTCGCCGCCAAGAGGCCGTTTTAGACCTAGGCGTATGGGCGATGGGAGGAATAATGGACTAAGTAGAAGGAAGAAAAGATTAACGAAGGGACAATATTAGTAGGAGTCGCCAATGAGTTTTTAGGAAGTAAACTCATAAACCATGTATTTAGATCAAAAGAACGAATGGGACACGATTTAGGGACAGATCTAAATAGCATGATTCTACCCTTTCGATCCCATGGGGATGACTCCAAAAAATAGTCATACGAACCAAAGTTTGAATTCGGGGGCAAGGGTACTAATATGGCGAAATGCGTCATATTAGCCCGTAGGCAGCCTTTACTAATTTCTCTCAATTGCAAATATACAAGTTATGTATAAAAAAATTTATTTTAAAAAAGAAATTAGCGACAAAAAAAATTTAACGCTGATAAATGGGTTTTGAAAAATAATGAGCTGACATATCGGCGTTGAAATAAAAATCACACTGACAAGTCAGCGCAATAAAAAATTACTCGCTGATTTTTTGTTAATAAAAAAAAATATTTACATATGTACAAGGAAAATAAATGAAAAGTAAGACTCTCAGGAAACTTACCACTTCTCGTTCGAAGATTTTTCCTTGAGTGTTTAGGTGGACAGAATTTCGCCTTAGTATAAAGAATTGATGAAAAAGTAAACCAATTTGTAAAATATAAAAGAATTTTGAAAGAATGGAGTTATAAGAGTATAGATCAGAGTGGTAGTAGGAAGTATGAGGAAAAGAAAAAAAAAACTGTCCTTTTGAAATGAAAATTTGGGGTTTTTATAGAAAAAAAAGATATGAGTGATTCTTTAGAAAAATCGCTAATGAATCAGCGACAAATATTTATCAACGCCTCAGCGTGTGATATTATATCGCGCTGTCAGATCAGCGCGAGATTTTATTTGTCGCTAACGTATCAGCGTTCTTTCCTAATTGGCGCTAATATGATCCACACATAAAATAATTTGGAGGAATTAAAATCAGAAATAATATCAACGTAGAGAATAAATTAACGCTACTGTATCAGCGCAAGATACGAATCTGCGCTAATTATGTCAGCGTATAAATTTTGTCTATGCTGATTGATCAGCATATTCTAATTGGAAACGATGATTGGTCAGCGTATCCTAATTAGAATCGCTGATTGGTCAGCGATAAAATATTTGACTTCAAATTTTCAAACGTCGTAACTTTTGATCTGTAAGTCCAAATACGACATGTAATATATCGTTTTGAAGATCTTTAAGTCTACTATATGACTGTAATATAATTTTGAAATAAGTTTTGGTTGAAAGAAAAAATATTTTAATAAGGCTTAATAATGTCCAGTAACACACAATTAGTCAATCTTCTAGAAAAGTGAGTTTATTAATATCATCATCGAGCCTTTCCTCGATCGGGACAGGGGACTAAATCTGGTGTCAACAATTACGACCCTGCTTATGATCATAATAGAAATTTCAAATTAATTAAACTCAAAATAGTTGATTCTTACTGTAACGACCCGACTTTTTAAACTGTCGATTGACGAAGGAAATCGACATACGAATCATTACTTAAACATTAAACTTAATATTAATTAAATATTCAATAAACTAAGGCATCTTCTATTAACTTAATAACCAAAAATCCAAAGGTCTACAAAAGTAAATACTGAAATTACATAAATTAGATATGTTCTCCCAACAGGCTGGGATAACTACTAGCATTAAAGTCTTATTGAAAATTCTAAATAAACTAGGGTCAAACTACAGGTCTCTGTCACACAAAGCCCAATCCAGCGTAAGCCCGTTCTAAGCTGCTGCATCATCACCTGAAACTGGGGGGGGTCCACTGTCAGTGGCGAGTAACTAGGCTGTCCCGCTTAAATGAGGGACCGCTAACCACATAATAGCATAGAATCGTACATGAAAATCATACGCAAACATATAACATTTCATACAAAAATACATTCAGGGTACGTATAAAAATACGTACAAAAATACGTATAAAAATACGTATACAATACGTATAATAATACCTGCAAAATACGGTTAGAAATACGTACAAAAATACGTATAAAAGTACGTATACAATACGTATAATAATACCTGCAGAACACGGTTAGAAATACGTGCAACAAATACGTATACAATACAGGTACAACATACAAATACATATACATATACAAACATACTTAAGTCATACTAATACAGATGTACACAGCGGTAGACTTATACTATTCATAGTACGTTGCATTTTATTCTTATCTTATATTATAAATATACATATAACTTGGTTATCATTAGCATATCATACTTTATCATATCTTAACTTCATAACATAACTTATCATATATCTTAACTTATCATACATCTTATCTTATCATATATCTTAACTTATCATATATCTTAACTTCTTAGCGGACCGGTCTTTATAGCTCGTAGTGAACCTTTGCGTCCACAACTTTCCTAAAACATGCCGGGGTGAACCTTTGCGTCCCACCCGTAGCCCTCCTTTGCGAGAACTAAGCCTAAGCTATGGCCATAACCCCTAAATAGCCCTCCTTTGCGAGAACTACCTAGACGACTACATATCCTAGAATCAAGAACTGCGCAGATACCGTAGTCTGGCAGTGGCAACGACTTAACCCGATTGATAACCTTTGCGTTATCGCAGGGGCGTCCTATCTTATTAACCCGATTGATGACCTTTGCGTCATCGCAGGGCGACCTTAACTTATTATCTTTCTTATACTTGGAAGTACTAGGTGACCGTAATCGGAAAATGAAATGTTCGAAGTCCCAGGAAAGAGAGGTGCGGCACGTATATTGGCCACCTTAAATACCAAGTCTTTCCTAGCCAGAGATCGAAACAAATCAATAACCTCCTACTCTGTTTCCTTTCCTTCCCTATTAATATCTTATTATACTTTCCTTATTATAGTAACTTATCCCTACTGACTTCCTTTAATAATATAATAATAACAAATATTAGGGTGACAGATATATTAACTATCCTGAAATCCTTTTATTATTATTATGTTACAACTTATCCCTTCCTGGTTATATTACTATTACCCTTCATATTACAATTTATCACTGGTAGTTCCTTTAATAAGTAACAATTATAATAATAATAATAATAATAATTCCTAAAATTATCCCAATATTATTATAAGTCAAAATTAAACTAAAATTGACCAAAATAAATTTAGGCCACTCGTAAACATAATAATCATATAAAAACTAAATAAATTCATAAATTCATCATATAATTAATTAATAAATTACATAAAAATTACAATTAATTACATAAATTACCTAAAACATGATAAAAGTACTACTCTTTAAATTTCACACCACTCGACAATTTAAGCCGAATTATCATGAGATTTAACAACAAATCTAATAAATATAATTGACAATAAATCATAATAACTTGTTATTAAACATTAAATTTATCCTAAAAACATAATACATCAAGATTAATTTCCAAAACAAAATAAAAATCACTCTTTTCATTTATAAACTACACGGAACACTTCAAGAACCAAGATCAAGATTTTAACAAATTTTATACAATCATGTAATTTAAATAGATTAATATAAACATTGAACAATTAAAGATTAAACAAGATTTCAATTAAAACATCAAGAAAATATCATGCTAAACACTCATACATCACTCGACAATCATGGAGAAAATCAAGAACAAGATCCAACAATTATCATGCAATTATTCATACAATATACTTAATTAAAATAAATTATTCATGCATAGAATACATTAAAATAATTAAAGATTCATACTAAAAACAAGAAAATAACATGTTCTTAAAAATATCATAAGGTCCGAAATATTAAACCTAATCATGATACGAAATCTTTATAATTTTCATGCCTTTAATCCTAATTAACTATGTAATTAACTTGTTCCAAATTTAAATGAGAAAGCTTAGTTACCTCTGATCGTTAAAAATTCCAAGGAAAAACTCACCAATTTGGTGAAATAAGTGCACGGCCGAATTATTTTGAGGGAAAGGAGGATAATTTTCTTTTAGGGTTTATAAGCTTTAGCAATTAGGAACAAAGTACATGCTAAGCCTTATATTTATAGAAGAAGAGAACAAAGCAAAACCCTAAACCCCAAAGATGGGCTGCCGTGAAAAGAAGAGAAAAATGGGGGAGGTTGGACCTAGCATTTAGGGATAATTAGACTAGGTTTTAAACTTTAAAATTAATTATTTAATTTAATTAATTTGATTAATTAAAATCATTTAAATAATTAAATTAAACAAAAGAAATAAACATTGGCCCAAAGCAAGTAGTGGACCGGCCATGACATAAAAGAGAAGGAAAAATTGGGTTATTGGCCCAATTTGAGAAAAAAGAGAGGAAAATAAAAATAAAACAGTCCAAATTAATGGGCCTTTTGGACTTAGAATAAATAAAATAAAACTAATAACCGCGAAATTTTCTGGCCCTAAATTTCGGGTTATTACACTTACATCTTGAATGAAGCTTCAAATTTACAAAGATTGAAGTATTGAGAAGGGAGGTTGAATTTTTTTTAGTTGGCTTAATATTAGGTTACAAAAAGAACTAAGCCGTGCATCGCACGGGTATTACCTAGTAATAGTATAATAATTTCAACCAGTCATTCATTGTTTATAGTTCAATGATCTAATTATTACATTTGTTACACATTAAAGGAATTGCAATCCAATCATATCAAATAGGTAAGAACAAAATCGATTTTAATGTTATAATGTTTTAATTGCTATTTATAGGCCCTTTAATTTCATGATTTTATCATACCAAATTGCCCTTGTTTTATTTTTGACGTAATTAATCAAGTTGATTCAACACTTCAGCCACTACAAGATTCTGCGTTTTTAATGTCCGCCATGAACGGACGGTAAATTAGCGGATTGCGGACGCTAATTAGATTAGCGTCCGCCAACGTACGTTAAACCATTGTCAGATATTTTTTAGTCGTTAAATACTTAATTAACGTCCGCTTGGCAGACGTTAAATAATTAACGTCAGCCAAGCGGACGTTAATTGATTAACGTCCGCCTTTTCAAGCAGACGTAAATTACCATCCGCCAATTTCATTCATTTTTTTTTTGTCCTAAAAAAAATTTAAACATCCAAAAATTTTAATACATCAAATCCAATTTCATTAATTATAAGGAAATTCATGAAACATCTAAAAAATTACAACAATATGATACACCTAAATTAAGTACATCTAGAAAAATATAACTTAAATCCTCAAACTTGAACGAAGAAGCAAAATATGCAACAAAAAAAAATACAACCAAAGTCAGAACACAAAAATTGACAATAATAAACAAAAAATTTGAATAAACCACTACCTTAGCTTGATTTCCTAGCAAATTCTTCATGCCTACAAAATAGTAAAACCAACCTGTAACGCCCCAGATTTTGGGCTATTTTCTTGATTATCTTATGTGTAATTATTTTTATTTTGTGGATGGTCTAAATTTATTTGGACTATTTTTGTTGCTTGAATGTGACTATTTTATTGTATAATTTATTATTTCTTTTATTTTATTTTATTTTATTTTATTTTATTTTATTTTAATTAATTAGAATTTTATTTCATAATTTTCTAATTAATTTATTAAGTTTGGGCCAAGTACGAATTTAATCACGATTAGTCATGATTTAGTGCAAATGGCCCAAGTGATCATTTGGCCCATCTTTCCTTCGGCCCAACCGGCCCTCCCTTGTAATTAGTGGCCTAATTTTCCACTTGCTTCATGTTCACACCTTAACGACTTCTATAAATAGAAGGGTTTGTAAGGCTTTAGAACTCATTTTCCATCCTTTATACACTTGCTCATCTTTTGCCACAAAATCAAAACATAAACTCTCCTTTCCATCCCCTTTGTCACACGCCATTTTTGGCTAGTAAAACCCAACATTTGTTCATCATTTTCTTCAACCCAAAACTTAAAGATTCAACCTCAATTGGTCTTTAAGTGACTAAATTCACAAATAGCCTTCATTACCTTATTCAAGACTTGGTTCTTTGGTCCGGATTTGGGTTTGGGGTTCGTGTTTAGGACGTGTTCAAAAGTGGTGCCTCGTGTGGGTGGCCATGTGGTGGTTCGTGGTGAAGGCCGTGCAATGTGGCCGTGCAAGTGGTGAAGCCGTGTAAGTTCGTGTGCAACACGGTGGTGCTGTGTGATCTAGGGCCGTGTGGTTTGGTTCCGGCCAGTGCGTTTTTGGTATTTTTGTGTTTAATTTTCAATAAGGTAACATACTATCTTACCTTAATTTGTATACTATGATTATAGGATAGTTTAAGTAATCTTGTTAGATGAGTTTTTGATGTTTGTTCATCATTTCATGCGTGATTTTTAAGTATGAGTTTTGGTGATGTTTTAATGATATTCGTGCCTTGATTCTATGTAATTCATGATTGTTTATGATAATTTCGTGTTTATTGATGATCAAGTTTCATGAAGTTTTGATGATCATAAGTTGATGAAATTGTTGTTGAAGATTGCCTACGTTATGCGTGATTTTTGATGATGAGTGTGATGATGATTTCTTTATGGGTTCTTGAATCTTGGTTGATTTCTTTATGAATCTTGATGAGTTCTTTATGAATCTTGATGAGTTCTTGGTTGGGTCTTAATTTCTTGAAGTATCTTAGTTATGAATGATGATTCTTGGTTTCTTTATCATGATTATGTAGTCTTAAGTATAGATTATATAGTATTGGTTAAAGAAAGTTAAGATAAGTTTAAAAGAAAGTTAAAAGAGGTTCAAGGAAAGTTAAAAAAAGTAAATAAAGTTAAAGAAATTATTAAGATTGATTAAAGAAGTGGTATTGATTATGGTTAGACTCAAGAAAAGGCGAAAGAAGCAATCTTGAGAATAAATTCGATGGTTTACATGTTAGTCTTAAGTCAAGGCGTAAGATGCAACTTAAGATTAACTAAGAATGTAAATAAAAGATTAAAGATTAGCTTGATTTTACTATTAGACGCCTAACCTTAGAGTAAGATTCTAAGGCTTGGGTTAAGACGCTGCCCCTATCCTATCCGCGGTATTGGGATAGATGGAGGTCTTACTATGTCGTCTTTTGATATGGATTTCCCGTAAGATGGGTTTCATGGGGTTGGGAGTAAGATTCTCAATCCTGGCATAGTAGAAAGTTCGTTCGCGTAAGATGCGTTCGTACGTGCATAGTCCGGTCTAATATGTAAATGATTGCGCCAAAGATTAAGTAAAGATAAGTCTAAAGTTGAGTGTTGGGAGTTAGTCGAGTTTTGGATATTATTGTTGATTGTTATTATTATTAACGTTATTATTATGATTATTGTTGGTTTGATATGTTGTTTTGCATGATCGTATGTTGGATGTCTGATTTGGTGGTTTGATGTATTCTATGATCATGTGTATCCACATTAGGGTGGGACAGCTATGTTACTCGCCACTGACTGTGGATTGTTGTTAATTTTTCAGGTAACTCTGATGGTGTCGGTGTTGTTTAGCTTTAGGTTGGGCGAGTGCCAATGTTCTTTTCGTTGGTTTAGATTGTATTTCGTTTTTAGTTTTGGATTTAGTAATTATAGTTTATATATTCTAAATCTGATCGTATTTAGAGTTACTTATTAGTATTAATTACTTTTGGGTTTAGTATTGTACAAACTTGTGGGTATTGTACGTTTTGGGTTTTAGTAATAATGTTTTGAGGTGTTGTTTTAATTTTTAGTAAGCTTGTTTGTTAGATCGAAAATTCAACTCATCGGTTTCTTCCACGCCGGTTTAAGCGAGTCGGGTCGTCACAGTTGGTACCAGAGCCGAATAGGTTTTAAGTGAAGTTTTAGGATTTGAGTTAAACCCGGGAGTTGAGAGATTTACTATTCCCGAGTGATAAACCCAATTTAGAATATGTTTAAGGGAGAAGAGCGTCGGGTAGAAGAATCCGGGATAAGACTCTTTTTTCCTATTTTCCTTTTATCTTTGTACTTGACTTGAGTGTGAATTGTTGACTCACATTTTTGATCTTTTTTTTCCTTGTCGTATTACATTCCGACATGTCCACACCTCGCCGGTCCAGTTCGGGACGACAGAGGTTACGAGCGCTCGAGGAAGCAATCCTTACGTTGGCGCACCATAGTCGTCATACGCCTAGTACGCAGTCGATGTTCGATCGCATCGCACGTCATCGACCACCGACCTACGATGGGGTTGCCGACCCTACTATCCTAGAGAGTTGGATCCGCGAGATGGGGAAGCTCTTCGACTCTACGTTTTGCCCCGAGCACGACAAGTTGCAGATCGCCGCCTACTATCTACGCGGAGAGGCTGATAACTGGTGGAGTGTATCTAAGGACGCGTGCATGCCCTTACGTTTGATGTCGTGGATCGAGTTCGTAGATAAGATCCAGGAGAGATTCTACCCCGCCGAGTTGCGGTGGCAGAAGCAGGAGGAGTTTCTTACTCTTACCCAGGGTAAGATGACAGTTTAGGCGTACCCCGATAAGTTCACCGAGTTATCGAGGTTCGCTACGTCGGTTGTCCCATCCGAGGAGGAGCGAGTCAAGCGTTACATCAAGAAGCTAGATCCGAGGATTTGCGTTCATGTGACTAGTAGTGGAGCAAAGTCGTTACAAAAAGCTTACGAGGTAGCACTCGACATTCAGGCGTCTGTTATCGAGGAGGATGCGAGCAGGAAGAGGACCCCGACCCCGGTGACGTCGCCATCTTTCAAGAAGCCCCGATTTATTGCTCCTAGTAGTACCCCCCCCTCCGACCGCTAGTTCACATTAGGGTTTCGACGGTTCAAAGTGTAGAGGCTGCGGCAAGGACTTCCACCCAGGGAAGCGATGTGACGGCACGCCCATAGCATGTTTCATCTGCAGGAAGGGAGGCCATAAGGCGTCAGTTTGCCCCGAGAAGAAGCCAGGCACTGAGTTCAAGTAGCTTCCGGCACCGACTAAGACTCCAATGAAGAACCGAGTATATTGTATGACTGAGGCAGAAGCAGAGGTCCAGCTAGTTGTAGTCGCAGTTCCCCTATTAGTTCGTTTATAACTCTCCCTTCTAGAGAGGATTTTATTTGTCAGCATGAGTTCCGAGGAGTGCCTATCGTTTTAGCTGGAGAGCAGGCGACGACCGATTTGAAGGAATTCCCGCTGATGGAGTTCGATGTCGTTATTGGCATGGACTGGCTGTCGAGGTATCGAGCGATCATTCGTTGCCGAGTTCAGTCAGTGACATCCCGAAGACCGCTTTTCGTACGAGATACAACCACTACCAGTTTTGAGGTGATGTCCTTCGGTCTCGCTAACACACCAGCCGAGTTCATGGATTAAATGAACCGGAATTTTCATCACTTACTCGATAAGTGCGTCGTAGTCTTCCTCGACGATATCTTAGTCTATTCGAGGGATGAGTCTGAGCATGCGGAGCATCTCCGAATGGTACTAGAGATATTACGGAGGAATAAGTGATTCGCGAAACTTTCTAAGTGTGAGTTCTGGCTTCGCGAAGTAGCATTTCTAGGTCACGTAATTAGTAAAGAAGGCATTAAGGTAGACCCGGCGGAAGTTGAGGCTGTAGTAAAATGGAGTACCCCGAGAATTGTGGCGGAGGTTCGTAGTTTTTCTGGGTTTGGCCGGATACTATCGACGATTCGTCCAGGACTTCTCCAAAATTGCTAGGCCGATGACTAGTCTCCTACAAAAGGAGATCCGATTCGTTTGGATAGAGGCTTCCGAGCAAGCATTTCAGCAGTTGAAACAAAGATTAGTCTCTGCTCCTATTCTTACCCTTCCGAATGACGAGGAGGATTTCGAGGTCTATAGTGATGCGTCTAAGAGTGGCCTAGGTTGTGTGCTAATGCAAGGTGGGAGGGTCATCGCTTATGCATCAAGGCAACTGAAGGTGCACGAGCGTAACTACCCCACGCATGACTTAGAGATAGCAGCTGTAGTTTTCGCGCTTAAGATCTAGAGGCACTATCTCTATGGTGGTTCGTGTAAGGTATTCACGGATCATAAGAGTCTCAAGTACATCTCAACTCAGAAGGACCTCAATATGAGGCAGCAACGATGGCTTGAGCTTTTTGAGGACTTCGACCTGACGCTTAATTATTGTAAAGGCAAGGCGAACTAAGTCGCTGACGCACTGAGTCACAGGAATCGATTGAGCTTCAGTAGAAGTCGTAATTCTGTCAGAGTTCGTCTGACTTCTATGTGTGCCGAGCCCGGAGTTTTTGATGGTGGATAGTCTCCTTTGCTTAAAATTTCGAGACGAAATTTCTTTAAGGAGGGGAGATTGTAACGACCCAGATTTTGGGCTATTTTCTTGATTATCTTGTGTGTAATTATTTTTATTTTGTGTATGGTCTAAATTTAATTGGACTATTTTTGTTGCTTGAATGTGACTATTTTATTGTATGATTTATTATTTATTTTATTTTATTTTAATTAATTAGAATTTTATTTCTTAATTTTCTAATTAATTAATTAAGTTTGGGCCAAGTACGAATTTAATCATGATTAGTCATGATTTAGTGCAAATGGCCCAAGTGATCATTTGGCCTATCTTTCCTTAGGCCCAACCGGCCCTCCCTTGTAATTAGTGGCCTAATTTTCCACTTGCTTCATGTTCACACCTTAACCACTTCTATAAATAGAAGGGTTTGTAAGGCTTTAGAACTCATTTTCCATCCTTTATACACTTGCTCATCTTTTGCCACAAAATCAAAACATAAACTCTCCTTTCCATCCCCTTTGTCACACGCCATTTTTGGCTAGTAAAACCCAACATTTGTTCATCATTTTCTTCAACCCAAAACTTAAAGATTCAACCTCAATTGGTCTTTAAGTGACTAAATTCACAAATAGCCTTCATTACCTTATTCAAGACTTGGTTCTTTGGTCCGGTTTTGGGTTTGGGGTTCCTGTTTGGGACGTGTTCAAGAGTGGTACCTCGTGTGGGTGGCCGTGTGGTGGTTCGTGGTAAAGGCCGTGCAAGTGGTGAAGCCGTGTAAGTTCGTGTGCAACACGGTGGTGCTGTGTGATCTAGGGCTGTGTGGTTTGGTTCCGGGCAGCGTGTTTTTGGTATTTTTGTGTTTAATTTTCAATAAGGTAACATACTATCATACCTTAATTTATATACTATGATTATAGGATAGATTAAGTAATCTTGTTAGATGAGTTTTTGATGTTTGTTCATCATTTCCTGCGTGATTTTTAAGTATGAGTTTGGGTGATGTTTTAATGATATTCGTGCCTTGATTCTATGTAATTCATGATTGTTTATGATAATTTCGTGTTTATTGATGATCAAGTTTCGTGAAGTTTTTATGATCATAAGTTGATGAAATTGTTGTTGAAGAATCCCTATGTTATGTGTGATTTTTGATGATGAGTGTGATGATGATTTCTTTATGGGTTCTTGAATCTTTGTTGAGTTCTTTATGAATCTTGATGAGTTCTTGGTTGGGTCTTAATTTCTTGAAGTATCTTAGTTATGAATGATGATTCTTGGTTTCTTTATCATGATTATGTAGTCTTAAGTATAGATTATATAGTCTTGGTTAAAGAAAGTTAAGATAAGTTTAAAAGAAAGTTAAAAGAGGTTCAAGGAAAGTTAAAGAAAGTAAATAAAGTTAAAGAAATGATTAAGATTGATTAAAGAAGTGGTATTGATTATGGTTAGACTCAAGAAAAGGCGAAAGAAGCAATCTTGAGAATAACTTCGATGGTTTACATGTTAGTCTTAAGTCAAGGCGTAAGATGCAACTTAAGATTAGCTAAGAATGTAAATAAAAGATTAAAGATTAGCTTGATTTTACTATTAGACGCCTAACCTTAGAGTAAGATTCTAAGGCTTGGGTTAAGACGCTGCCCCTATCCTATCCGCGGTATTGGGATAGATGGAGGTCTTACTATGTCGTCTTTTGATATGGATTTCCCGTAAGATGGGTTTCATGGGGTTGGGAGTAAGATTCTCAATCCTGGAATAGTAGAAAGTTCGTTCGCGTAAGATGCGTTCGTACGTGCATAGTCCGGTCTAATATGTAAATGATTGCGCCAAAGATTAAGTAAAGATAAGTCTAAAGTTGAGTGTTGGGAGTTAGTCGAGTTTTGGATATTATTGTTGACTGTTGTTATTATTAACGTTATTATTATGATTATTGTTGGTTTGATATGTTGTTTTGCATGATCGTATGTTGGATGTCTGATTTGGTGGTTTGATGTATTATATGATCATGTGTATCCACGTTAGGGTGGGACAGCTATGTTACTCGCCATTGACTATGGATTGTTGTTAATTTTTCAGGTAACTCTGATGGTGTCGGTGTTGCTTAGCTTTGGGTTGGGCGAGTGCCGATGTTCTTTTCGTTGGTTTAGATTGTATTTCGTTTTTAGTTTTGGATTTAGTAATTATAGTTTATATATTCTAACTCTAATCGTATTTGGAGTTACTTATTAGTGTTGATTACTTTTGGGTTTAGTATTGTACAAACTTATGGGTATTGTATGTTTTGGGTTTTAGTAATAATGTTTCGAGGTGTTGTTTTAATTTTTAGTAAGTTTGTTTGTTAGATCGACAATTCGACTCGTCGGTTTCTTCCGCGCCGGTTTAAGCGAGTCGGGTCATCACACAACCAATCCAGAAAAAATTACATCCCATAAATTTTTAAAATAAAACCCCAACCCCAAAAAAAAAACTAAAAAAAAAAGATTTAAAAGTAGAATAGGGAACTAGAAAAAAAATCAAGTAACCCATAAATTATAAAATTCCCCAAAAAACATCGAACATTCAAACTAAAAAAAGAACCCTAAACCCCCCCCCCAAATCTTCGAACATCCAATTTTTAAAAATACGCCTAAAAAAACCCCTAAAATTTGAACATCCAAATTAAAAAAGCCTAAATAAAACCAAAAAAAACTTCGAACATTAAAAATAAAAAATAAAGAACCCTGAAAGCCCTCCAAAATTCGAACCCTAAAAAATTTGAACATCCAAACATGCATGAAAAAATCTGAATCCTGAAAAATTCGAAGATCCAAAACCAAATCCAAAAGATCAGGGTCGTTCCTGAGAGTTTTTGGGCCCGGGGCGCATTTATAACTGTGGGCCCTATAAACTAATTGAACAGATTTTTTGATATTTTTTACAAGAACAAAAAAACACATATATAAATATGAAAACATTATTTAATGCTAAAAATATCTTATTTTTTCCATAAAAAATTATAATGATATACTCTATACATAATATATATAATTCATATGGAGGACAATACTTTAAGAATGTATTGAAATCTTACAAAAATATTATACTATAATTCAAATAAAATATACGGAGTATTAAATTCATATATAGATACAAGTGATATATATTTTCATTTTAAGTTTTTATAATCTGGAAAAGAAGAAAAAAATACATTAGATAGGATGTACATATTCTATGTCAACATTTACAAAAGATATGTAAAAATACACAAATAACTAGTAGTTAGTACTCCCTCCATAACATAATACTAGCAAAAATTGGTTTTGCACGTATTTTGAGCAAACGATTTTAGGGTCTCGAAGAAATTAGTGAAAATAGTTTTAATAATAACTAATTATAATCATATTCTTGTTTATTTGTATTAAAACTATTTTGACTATTTCCTTCGTTTACACCCTTAAAATCACTTTCTAAAAATGCGTGCAAACCAATTATATTGTTGCTAGTATTATAGGGAGGGAGTAGGAGTATATGTTCTTACAACAAGTCAACTTAAGTAAATCATTTACTATAAGTCGATAAGCAAACTTTGGATCATGTAAAAAATAGAAATAGATTATGCTGCAGGAATAAAAATATTGATAATAAATTTTTTTTTGAAAGAGAAATTGATTAATTATATTGAATGAATGTAAAAAAAATTATTGGTAAAATTATTAATAAAATAGTGTATTAATTAATGGGAATTTAGGGTCCGTTTACATTGGTGTAAAACATTTTCGATGTAAAATGATTTTCCATGAAAAACATTTTACGTTGGAAAACTCATTTTCATAAAAATTTTCCAATGTTTACTTGCATGGAAAATAAGTTGTATTCCCAAATTTGGAGGAAAATGTTTCCAATAGGATGTAAAATGAGTTTTCACCCAAAGTTTTACATTTTATTTTTTCACCCAAAGTAAACGATGTAAAATAGAAAAACTGTTTTTCAGGGAAAACATTTTTCGCTCTAGTAAACGGACCTTTAATGTGAATGAAAAAAATTTAGAAAAACTAGTACTTACTAAAATTATACGGATAGGATAGTAAACAAGTAAATGAAATTGCAGTACATGAAGAATTGACAATTAATTTTAAAAAAATAAAAATAAAACCCTCTTTACAAGAATTGAACCTATGACCTTCACAACCAAAGTTTCTAGAAACATTCTGTAACGACCCGGATTTTTGGGTCGTAAAATTTTATGAAAAATTAAACCTTTAAACCCAAACTATTCGATTTGGGCCCAAAGACTTAATTTTGATTTAATTGATCAAGCCCAAAGCCATTGCTTTAACTCCTTCCTAGCCGGCCTTTCCTTTATTTTAATTTAATTTGATTTATTTATTTACCTTAATTATCCAATTACGTCTATTTTGTTTAAAACCTAAAAACTCTATTTTTATTTTCCCTAACCACCCTACTACATTTTAGGAACACCCAAAAAATCTTACTTTGCATCTCCCTAGCAGGCCCCCTTTGTTTTTTTTCTTTTTTTTTCCAATCCTAAACAACAAATAAAAACTAAACTACAAATAGAAACTCCTCCTTTTCCCCACCACATATCACGGCATCTCATCAGATTTCCCAACCCAATCCTCCTTTTATTTCATCAAATCAAAGACACCTTTGAAGATTGATTCAAGACCTTCAACCTTGTTCATCAATACAAACCTAACCTTGGGCGTGGCTTGGATCGAACTAAGGGACGAATGGGCGAGGTTGTGCGTGGTTTTATGTGTGTGGATTCCCCTATAGGTAACTAGCTATTCTACTTAGGAATAGGATTAGGTTGCATAGGATCCTAGGCTTAGAATCACGTTGTTATTGTTATGATTTTCGTATAAAACATGTTATCTAGGTTGTTAGATTTGTTTTCTTGTTTGATCAATTTATGTTCTTGTGTGATCTTGTAAGCTATTTCATTCTATGATTAATTCCTGATGTTCTTGTATTTAATCTTGATAATTTGACAATGTTCTTGCTTGGTAATTTCGATTATGTTATGCGTGTGATAGCATGTTGTTAAGCTTGGATTTTTATCTTATTTGATGATTATTTCTTGAAATCTTGAATCTTGAAAGCTTATATGTATTATTTTGTTGATCTTATTGATGATATTATATGATGAATCGTTGGCATGTGTTGCTTGACGAGTTTTTGTGATGATTCGTGGGTTGTTTTATTTGGAGTCTTTCGAGTCTTGTCGAGTCGTGTCGTGTCGAGTGGTTAAAGACTGTGCGTCGAGCGGTTGAAGACCGTGCGTGTATCGGTTCATCTGTGATTAATCATGTCGGGGACTTGTTTGTTGTTATCGGCCTCGCGCCGTGTCGTATCGGTTCATCTGTGATGAATCGTACCGGGGACTTGTTTGTTGTTATCGGCCTTACGCCGTGTCGTATCGGTTCATCTGTGATGAATCGTGTCGGGGACTTGTTTGTTGTTATCGGCCTTGCGCCGTGTCGTATCAGTTCATCTGTGATGAATCGTGTCGGGGACTTGTTTTTTGTTATCGGCCTTGCGCCGTGTCGTATCTGTTCATCTGTGATGAATCGTGTCGGGGACTTGTTTGTTGTTATCGGTTTATCTGTGATGAATCGTGTCGGAGACTTATTGGTTGTATCGACTTCAGTCGTGTCGGAAATATTCTTGATGTCTAATAATGTAGATTAATTGTATTGATAAGTAAGCATGGTAATCTTTGAATATGATGTTTATTGGTTGTTATGTTTCCGCTGCTAACTCTATTGTAGTACTTTTATCATGTGTTTCAAACCCTATTATTATATGTAATGTGGTCCTACTTCTAAGTAGGACAGTCTAGTTACTCGCCACTGATGGTGGACCCCCAAATCTATTTTGTAGGTAAGCAGGATAGAGGCTAGAAGCGGGATAAGTTGTTGAGCGTCTAGGTGTAACGACCCGACTCGCTTAAATCGGCGCGGAAGAAACCGACGAGTCGAATAGTTATAAACTACAACTCAAATACTTAAGAAATTAAAACTAATTCCTCAAAATATTATTAATCAATCCAAAACGTACAAATACCCACAAGTTTGTACATAACTAGTCCAAAAGTCAAACTAAAAAAAAAATACTAAAGCACAAGTAACTCCAACCATACGTCAGAGTCTAAAACAACGTATAAAAGTCTATTCAACAACATACAAAATCTATATAACTCCATCACTATCTGAAACAACAGAAAACAGTAAATACAACAGATAACAGTAACAACAACGTCGCTCGCCCAACCCAAAGCTAAGCAAGAGTATCATTATCAGAAATACCTGAAAAATATACAACAGTCCACCATCAGTGGCGAGTAACATAACTGACTCACCCTAATGGGAATACACATGCACATAGCACAAATCAAATAAACAATATCAGGTCAATAAATCAAAGTGCAAGATCAACCCAAACGTGAACTCGACTCAAACCATCCTAATCAACTATCTTTGGCGCAATCATTCATATTCTAGACCGGACTGTGCTCGTACGAACGCATCTTACGCATTCGAACTTTCTACTATGCTCGGATTTGAGAATCTTACTCCCAAACCCCATGAAACCAATCTTACTAGAAATCCATGTCTCGTGAAACCAATCTTACTGGAAATTCACAAAGATCACATAGTATGACTCCAACTATCCCAATACCGCGGGTGGAATAGGGGCAACGTCTTAACCCAAATACAATGAATCTTACTCAAAGTATCAAGCGTCTAAAAATGAAATCAAGCTAATCTTAATTAATCAATTTATTTAATCATCTTAATCATTTTATCATCAATATTATCCAACATAACTAAATTAAGTTCAAGAATTGCCTCTAGCCTTGATTCTCGAAATTAACTAGTTAAATACCGAAGTTATTCTCAAGAACTGCCTCTAGCCTTAATCTTGAGTCTAACCAATCATAATCCAACAATCTTTAACCATTCTTTAATCAATTTAAACTATTTCTTTAACTTTCTTTAACCTTTAAACCATTTTCTTTAACTTTCAAGATTCAATCAAGAACTCATAAAGACTCATCAAGAACTCATAAAGAACTTAAAGAACTCATAAAGAACTCATTCAAGATCCAAGATCTTAAATCAAGAACTCAATCAAGATTCAAGAACTCAATCAAGAACTCATCCAAACCCAAATCACCACACGCATAACCACATGAATCACACGAAAATTCCACTTCAACTTATCCAAAATTCATCAAACTTTAACATAATTATCATGATCATATTACAACATATATTCAATCATAAAATCATGAAAAATCATCATCAAAACACCATATAAACACACCAAAATCAGATTATAAAATCATACATAAAATCATGGATATTCATCAACAATCAACCCAAACATGCATTTAATTCATACTATAAACATAGTATACCAAAAAGGTTGAGAAAGTATGTTACCTTATTGAAGATAACACACAAAATCAATACACAAATGCAGCCCGGAAAACACGTCAAACACGAACGCAACACGGCACAAGCACGAGCACCACAATCTTCAACACGGCACCACTGCACGAGCACCACGAACCACCTTGCACGGCCACTGCACCCAGCCACGTCACCACTGCTGCCACGGCACGAACACGCTTCACCACCGTGCACCACTCGCACACACGGCTGCACACACACGGCTCCCAACACGGGCACCACACGGCTTCACTCGAACACCCACACACGAACGCGATCAAACCAAACCCGAACCAACGATCTTGATTGAAATAATTGGGTTTAGAATTGTGTTTAGACACCTAAAGATCAATAGACTTTGAATCTTTAAGTTTTGGGATTCAAAAGATGGATGAACAATTCGGATGGGTGTAATAGCCAAAATTGGCGTGTGGCAAGGGAGTAATGGAGGGAGTTTGTGTAGATTGAATTTTGATGGCAAGAGTGTTAAAAGGCAAATGGGCAAATGCATCTCATGGCTCACTAACCATTCCTATTTATAGAAATTAGTTAAGTGTGAAAGCAAGGCAAGTGGCAAAAATCTTGCCATGCATATAGAGGGGGCCGGCCATCATGGCTATAATGGCCTAAATGGGCTCTCGTGACTAATCGGCTTAATTTGCAAAAACCGCATGACTAATCATGCAATAATCGATTTGGCCCAAAATATTAGATAACTAATTAGAAAATTAAATAATAAAATTCTAATCAATTAAATAATAATTAACATAAATAATAAAAACTGAAAATAAAATAATTCGAATTAAATCGAAATTATTCACATAAAAATAAGATAAATAGTTCAACATTAAATTTGAACTAACACATAAATATACATAATTACACATAAATATCGGCAAAAATACCAATAAAATCTGGGTCATTACACTAGGCCCCTGTTTTTAATTCCTGTGTTTGCAATAGGTTTTATTTCTAGTTTAGGACTAGATTTATGGTTTAGTTTAACCTTTTGTAGTTTTGGATTCCATTATTATTATTAATAAAAGTATTATTTCAACGAATTTAGTTATATTTTTGTTTTATAAATCGATTGGTAACTGCCGGTTTACGACGTTATCACTAATAACGTCGTTGTTAAAATCCGGGGTGTTACGTACAATTGGTACTAGAGCTCTAGGTTAATCCTTAAGTTTACTTCTTCATAAGTAAACTGTGAGTTGAGTGCTTTATGTAATCAAGAGTGTAATTTAGATCACAAAACCCTGAAACAGTAGTGTGAGCAACTTTGGGTATTAACCTGGGTTAGGAATAATTTTATCCTTTAGCTGTTCTAAGTTTCTTTGGTGTTATGTTATTTGTTTATGTGTTATGTGTTTTTCCTAATGAAATTTCGAGGACGAAATTTTCTTAAGGAGGGGAGATTGTAACGACCGAATTTTTGGGCCGTAAAATTTCATGAAAAATTAAGCCTTTAAACCCAAACTATTCGATTTGGGCCCAAAGACTTAATTTTTATTTAATTGATCAAGCCCAAAACCCTTGCTTTGACTCCTTCCTAGCCGGCCTTTCCTTTATTTTAATTTAATTTGATTTATTTATTTACTTAATTATCCAATTACATCTATTTTATTTAAAACCTAAAAACTCTATTTTTATTTTCCCTAACCACCCTATTACATTTTAGGAACACCCAAAAAATCTTACTTTGCATCTCCCTAGCCGGCCCCCTTTGTTTTTATTTTCTTTTTTTACCAATCCTAAAATACAAATAAAAACTCCTCCTTTTCCCCACTACATATCACGGCATCTCATCAGATTTCCCAACCCAATTCTCCTTTTATTTCATCAAATCAAAGACATCTTTGAAGATTGATTCAAGACCTTCAACCTTGTTCATCAATGCAAACCTAACCTTGGGCGTGGCTTGGGTCGAACTAAGGGACAAATGGGCGAGGTTGTGCGTGGTTTTATGTGTGTGGATTCCCCTATAGGTAACTAGCTATTCTACTTAGGAATAGGATTAGGTTGCATAGGATACTAGGCTTAGAATAATGTTGTTATTGTTGTTATGATTTTCGTATAAAACATGTTGTCTATGTTGTTAGATTTGTTTTCTTGTTTCATCAATTTATGTTCTTGTGTGATCTTGTAAGCTATTTCGTTCTATGATTAATTCCTGATGTTCTTGTATTTAATCTTGATAATTTGACAATGTTCTTACTTAGTATTTTCGATTATGTTATGCATGTGATAGCGTTAGTTCAATGTATACTCAAGAAGGGGGGGTTGAATTGAGTATGTGTGTTTTTTTTTTTTTCCAATCGTTTTCAAGTTTTGTTTATGCTTTTGTGAGAACAACGAGAGAACAGTAAGCAAAGAGTGGGAACACAAAGATTTAACGAGGTTCGGCTTCTAAACAAGCCTACGTCCTCCACTCTCTCACCAATATTATTAATCAACTCAGAATAATAACAAGGTTACACACTCAATTAAATGCTACAACTATGTAACACTTAATTCCCCAACTGTTAACTCTAACAGTTCACTCAGTGTTCACAGAACACTCCCCAACCACTTCCCTCTAAGTGGTTCAAATATTACAAACTTAAATCTCCGTAAGTTTTTCTCTTAAAGATGGATATGGAGATAGTTTTAGACTAAGGATAGACTCTCAGAAAGTATTACTTGGTTTTCTTTGGAGAGCAAAAGTCGTCTAGGGTTTCTTGCAAAGATTGTTTATATAGACAAGGAAAACCGTGCCCTAGAAGTGTGTTTGGAGACTTGCCTAAATTGTGCAAACCACTTCAGCTGACACAAGTGCAGTGTTCTTGTTTCAGACTTTGTCACTTTCCACTATGGGAAGAGAGATGTACACTAAAGTCCAAACAAGGTACATTGCATTTAATGAGCTGATTTTGCAAATCAATTTGGCAGATTTCCAAAGTACAAGTGATCCAAGTTTTTCAAATAATTTTCAAAATGATTTTTGAACTCGAAAATCTGTACGGATCACGTGCGTAATACTGAGGTCTGTTCCCACAGTGGTCTCAGTACTACTAAGTTTACGTCTGGCAAAGGGAACTGTTTCAAGCTTGTTTTGTGCCTGTTCTTAGCTTGTTCTTGGGCTGTTCTCTTTACTGGATGTAAACTTAAGGTCTTTTTGCTCTTTACTTAAAAACAATAAGAATATTTTCCTAAGCCTATTTTACATGAAGATCCTAGAAATATAAAAATAAAAAGGCTCCAAGCTCTTGGCTTCTGATCTTCAAGTATTGCAAGGCCTTCATGATTGCCTTGATGAGTCCTCACTTGATTCAACCTGTTCATATACAATTATACATAGATATCAAGTATAGAGGACTGGTTTGTCATCATTCAAATCAAACATGGTTCAACAATTTCCCCCTATTTGATGATGACAAACCATGAAGTTCCCCCTAAGAACAGTATCTAATTATTTCGAAATAAAATAACTGTTCAGAGGAACTGGTCTTGCACTGTGCCTGTAGTCAAATTCATAATCTCAGAGAATAAAAAATATACAGCAGGCTAAAGCACAATTAGACTGATAACAATGATCAGTCACTCATCACATTACTCAATTTATTGTTGAGTTTCAGCATTAGACCTGTAACCTGCAAGACTTATCAATTATCAATTGTAGCAAGAGAAATTTCAATTTCACTTGGAAGAATTTTCTTCCAGTTGGGATGGGTAGGAGCACTTGATCTGAATTCAAGATACTCCTAGGCAAAAAGCTGGGCCATCTCTTAACAAGGTCTGAACCTTGTCCAGGTTGCTACAATTGATACTAGGAACTTCACCTGTCCTATTCCCCCTTTTGGCATCATCAAATAACAAAAACAATCATAGCACAAAATTAGGAGAAGGCAACAAGTAAAGTCAAATACAAGCATAATATTAACACAGCATTCTAGAGATGATGTCCCACATGTGAGTACCTGCAACTCACAATCCCAAACTGTTCAAGTGCACACAGAAGTTAATAAAATATACAGACCAGGACCATTCTGCAAAGAAATCGTTCAACAGAAATGGTCAGAAAGTAAAGGTAGCAATTGTTCAGAGAAACCAGAGTAATTGTTCAGAAAAACCAGAGAAAAGAAAGTTTGAGATCAATGTTAGTAGGGAAGGGGGTAGGTTAAGAAGAAGTGGAGTCAGCATCATCATCAGAATCCTCAGTGGAATCCTCATCCTCTTTTTCTGCACTCTGCTCCTGCTGCTTCTTCCTGACTTGGGCTATGATGGGAACTGGTCTCTTGGTGGTCTTGGGTTTGAAGCTGGAAGAGGAGGCAAGCTTTTCTTCATGGGAGTCCAGTCGTGCTGTTATGTTCTTTATAGAACCATCCAGAGAAGTGCACAGAGCATTGACACTAGCCATCATCTGTTGCAGTAATTCCCCATGTGTCTGCACCTATTTGGACAGTGACCCAGTAGCTTCCTCAGACCTGGAACTGCTTGTCCTTCTGGCCCCTGTGACCCTGTCTTCATCCCTCATTTTGAGCATGCCTCCCTCAAAGGTCATCCCCTTCTGACCTAGAATCTGGTTGGTGAGGACAGACATTTTCTTGACCTCACCTTTCAGATGAACCTTTCTACTTTGGAAAACCAAAGTAAGCCAGGCTCCATATGGTAGAGAGTGGTTGGACCTTTCCAAAATGCTAACCATGTGAGCTAGCATCAGACCAGGGAGACTCAACTTAATTTTCTCATATAGACAATAAATAATCACAGCATCCATCTTCCTAACATCCATTCTGCCCTGAGCCCTGGGGAGTACTATCTTAGAGGCAACTGTATGGAACAGCCTCATTACTGGTTCCCTTAATTGGCCAATAACATAGCCAGCACCATCAGTTGGAGAACCAGTAAAGAGAGTGGTCTGTATGTGTTCTGTACTAACCTCAGGAATAGTTGGCCAGTTGTCCTTGGAATAATCACAGAATCCACCCCTTGGTACACCCATTACCTCCCCTAGACTCTTCTTTGAAAGAGTGATGTCGACCCCCTCGACCTCACTCCAGACCTTCCCTTTCTCTAACTTCCCCAACTTAGAGTAAAATTCTTCAACACAAGTTTCAAAAACATTAAGCCTCTTATCAAACAGCCCTTCCCAGCCCTGGTACTCTATGGCCTCCTTAAACTCCTCTAAAAATGGTTGACTCATCCAAGACATGGGACATGAAAAACCAAATAAGACACCCCTACCACTTAGTTCATACAGTGGTTCAGAAGTGGTCTTACCTTTCTTCTTGGCAGGAGTTTTGTCAGAGGTAGAGGCAGCTTTCCTCTTCTTTTCTGTTGGGAGCTTGGTTGCAGGCTTGAGACTTTCTGAGGCTTTATTCTTCTTGGCAACACTCTTCACCCTTTTCTTCTTTTCATCCTTCTTTTCCTCAGGAACCACTTCAGCAGATTCCTTCTTGATTTCTTCCTTACAGACCCTTGTCCTCAAGGGCCTGGTTCTTTTTCCTGGTTCCTTTTCACCTTGTACAACACCGGTGATCTCGACATCCATATCTTGAACATTGGTGTCATCATCCTTCTTTTCCATCTCTTCCTTTTCAACTTCCTTCTCTTCAGTGTTTGGCACTGGTTTCTGTGTGGTCTGTGGTGATGATGTGGGTGATTTTTCTGATGGTGGAGAGGGTAATGGGGTTGTTTCTTTTTGCGGTGGAGATGATGGTGGAGTTGTGAATGTTAGTGGTGACTGTGGGGGAGGAGTTTTGGCTTTTGTGGGAGATGGTGGTTTTAGTGGAGGTGAAGATTTTGTAGGCTGTGACGAGTGTTGTTTGGGTGATGGAGAGGGTGATTTCTTAGATGGTGATGGTGTTTTCTGAGGTTGAGGTGGTGGTGATTTATGTTGAGAAGGTGGTGGTGATGATTTAGGGCTTGGTGGTGGAGTTGATTTCTCTTTGGACTGACATGCATCCTTTGATTCAACTACTGTTTCCTCAGTAGCTTGATCCTCAACCCTTTGCTGCTCTTGTTCTTCTTTGTGGTGTTCAGTAACCACAACAGTACCTGATTCCTTCTCGATCTTAGAAGGTGTGAAGCTAGGAGACTGACTTAATCCTCTGCTTTTCTTCTTTGAAGCTTTGTTCTTCTTTCTTCCCATGTTGATTTGATTTTCAGAGTTGGTGAAGGAGAGAGAAAGAAACCGAATTTGAATTCTCAAGGAGGATTTTGATGATGGTGCTTAGGGTTTGAGAGAGAGAGAATTACTTTTGGAGAGAGAGACAGTTAGAGAGAAATCAATGTGAAAGAGTGAATTAAAATGGAGAAAACCGGCAGTTATTCGAACAGATAAAGTAGGAGTTACTTCTACACTGTTCACAACGGTCATGTGTCAGAACACTTAACTCCTCAATTTCAAAATCGAGGATTCAGCATTAACTGATATAACGATGTGGGGAACTGGTCTTACGATGGTCTGACGCTGATCTGTATAAATTAAACACTTTAATGCAACTTCCAATTAGGCAACTTAGAGATACCACACATTGGAACAACATCAACATAAGAATTTTGAGACCACTTGCATCAATGACATTTAAGAGTTAACCAGCCCTGCTTATTTACACTAATGATCAAAAAGTCAAACATAGCCAAAAAGGGAAAGATAAGTCCTAAGGAACTAGGATCTAATCCTTACCATACCAAGTAATGTGCGGAGTTTGACAAACACTTCCCTGCTCAGGGGTTTAGTGAAAATATCAGCCAATTGTTCCTCAGATCTGCAAAATTCAAGATTCACATTTCCTTTTTCAACATTGTCTCTGAGAAAATGATGTCTGATTTCAATATGTTTGGTTTTAGAGTGCTGGACAGGATTTTTTGAAATGTTTATAGCACTGGTGTTATCACACAATATGGGAACACTTCCGGAACAGACCCCAAAATCCTTAAGTTGTGTCTTTATCCAAAGCAATTGAGCACAGCACAAAGCAGCAGCTATGTACTCTGATTCAGCTGTGGATAAGGCCACTGAATTTTGTTTCTTAGATCCCCATGAAATGAGACAAGAACCTAAGAAATGGGCCATTCCTGAAGTGCTCTTCCAGTCCACACTAAAACCAGCATAATCAGCATCAGTGTATCCTAAAAGATCAAAATTGCTTCCCTTTGGATACCATAAGCACATGTCCTCTGTACCACTTAGGTACCTAAAAATTCTCTTAACAGCTTTTAGATGAGACTCTTTTGGGTTGCTTTGAAATCTTGCACACAACCCAACTGAGAACACTATGTCTGGTCTACTAGCTGTTAAGTAGAGAAGTGAGCCAATCATACCTCTGTATAGCTTATCCTCAACATCCTTTCCTTTCTCATCTAGGCTCAGTTTAGAAGAGGTAGGGATAGGTGTGTCATAGGACTTGCTATCTTGCAGACCATATCTCTTGAGGAGCTCCTTGAGATACTTCTGTTGGTGGATCATGATTCCATCATCCACTTGCCTGATTTGAAGCCCTAGGAAGAAACCAAGTTCTCCCATCATGCTCATCTCAAATTCACTTTTCATTAAGTCTGCAAACTCATCACACAAAACAGAATTAGTAGCCCCAAACAAAATATCATCAATATATACCTGGACCACTAACAGATCTGTTCCCCTTTTCTTTAAGAATAGAGTTTTGTCCACTGAACCTCTCTCATAATGATTTTCAATAAGAAAGCTAGAGAGTCTCTCATACCAAGCACGAGGGGCTTGTTTGAGGCCATAAAGAGCTTTGTCTAACTTGTAGACATGATCTAGACAAACTCTATCCTCAAAGCCAGGGGGCTGTTCCACATACACATCTTCTTTCAAATAACCATTTAGAAAAGCAGTTTTAACATCCATTTGAAAGAGTTTAAAGTTCATGTGGGCAGCAAATGCAATCAAAATTCTTATTGCCTCAAGCCTGGCTACTGGAGCAAAGGTTTCATCATAGTCTATACCCTCTTGTTGGTTAAACCCTTGAACCACTAGCCTGGCCTTGTTTCTGACTACAGTACCTGAGTCATCCATTTTGTTTCTGAAGACCCATTTGGTTCCAATAACAGACATCTCATTGGTTCTTGGTTCAAGATGCCAAACCTGATTTCTTTCAAACTGGTTCAACTCATCTTGCATGGCCAAGATCCAATCAGGATCAGTTAGAGCAATCTTATAGTCAGTTGGTTCTATGTGAGATAAGAAGGAGAAGTAAGCACAGAAGTTCTTCCAAACAGAATTTCTAGTTTGGACTCCTTTTGATAAATCACTAATGATTTGATCAGAAGGATGAGAGCTTCTTTGCTTAAACATACTCTTTCTTACAATATTTAAGTCACCTAAGTTAGAACCAATGTCTGTACTGGTTCCCCCTATTTCATTTTCATTTTGAGAGGGTGGACCAGTTTCTTCAGTGTTCTCTCCCACTTCATCTTCAGATGGATGGGCAGGAGAGTCACTGAGTTCAACAATCTGTTCAGCATTTCCCTCTGCTGCACCAGACTCATTATTGTTTTCAGGAGGAGTTTGAGGGTCTAGTTCAGCAGTGTTCTCTAGTTCAGCTCCAGTGAAATTTGTCATTCCAATATTAAAGCCTTCATCATCATCTACCTGCACAGGCTTGTTGAACATGTTAGTTTCATCAAACAATACATGGATACTCTCTTCAACACACAAGGTTCTTTTGTTGAAAACTTTATATGCCTTGCTATGAGGAGAATACCCTATAAAAACAGCTTCATCACTCCTGGGGTCGAACTTGTCCAAACTGGTCTTACCATTGTTGTGTACAAAACACTTACAACCAAATATCCTTAAGTGTTCAATGTTTGGTTTTCGACCCCTTAGAAGTTCATAAGGTGTTTTTCTTAGTATTGGTCTTAGCATAACCCTATTGAGTATGTAGCAGGATGTACTCACAGCATCAGCCCAAAATTTCTTGGACAGACCACTCTCTAGAAGCATGGTTCTAGCCATTTCTTCTAGAGTGCGATTCTTTCTTTCAACAACTCCATTTTGTTGTGGAGTTCTGGGGGCTGAGAAGTTGTGAGAAACACCATGCTCCATACAATAGGTTATGAAGCTAGCATTATCAAATTCTGACCCATGATCAGATCTGATGGATGCTAACTGATGATTGATCTTGTTCTGGACTTGTTCACTAGTATTTCAAATTCATTAAAAGTTTCATCTTTGTATTTCAAGAATATGGTCCAAGTGAAACGAGAGTAATCATCAACTAAGACAAATACATAACTAAAGCCATTTCTACTTTGTACACGCATAGGTCCACATAAATCCATGTGTACAAGTTCAAATGGTCTAGAGGAACTGACCACTTTCTTTGGTTTAAAAGATGATCTTACATGCTTGCACTTTGCACACTCTTGGCAGAGCTGGTCTGCCACATATTTGATGTTAGGTAAACCTAATACCAATTCTTGTGTTCTCAACTTGTTGAGCAAAGTGAAGCTAACATGTCCTAATCTTTTATGCCAAAGCCATTGGTCATCCTCTACAACACTAAGGCAGAGGGCACTGTTCTGTGGAAGTTGATTTAAGTATGTAATATACACATTGTTATGCCTTGTTCCTTCACAGACCAGTTCCCCTGTCTTAGAGTTCACTATGTGACAAGTGTTTGATTCAAAATTCACTTTATTTCCCTTGTCACATAGTTGAGATATGCTCAAAAGGTTATGTTTCAAACCTTCTACATAGTAAACATTGTCAATTGCTTGGGAGAGTGACTTACCAACCTTACCTACTCCTTTGATAAGTCCTTTGCTATTGTCACCAAATGTCACGTGCCCTCCCTCGAATGCAGTGAGTGAAAGGAATTGTTCTTTATCCCCGGACATGTGTCTTGAGCAACCACTGTCCAAATACCAATATGGCTTTCCTTTCACTCGTACCTGCACAAGCAAACTAAAGGTTAGTTTTAGGAACCCAGACCAGCTTGGGTTCCTTGTTCTTTGAAACATTTTCAACCTTGACCTTCCTAACCCACACTTGTTGGGTGTAGGCTTTATTTTTCTTGTCATGTTTCTTTTTGGTGAAACATTTGCTAGCAACATGACCACTTTTACCACAATAGGTACAAACATGCATATCCTTGGCAAATATATACTTGCCTTTCTTGAATTCATTCAACCACGTGTTGTCTCTGCCAAGAACAGTTGTAGAACTAGATCCAGAATACCCTAAACCAAACCTTTGAGAATTTCCAGGTTGGGATGTGAGGATGTTTAGGGTTTTCTGAGCATTTAACATTTTGTTCATTTGGTTCATACAATCTGTTAGCTCATTTTCCTTGTTCTCAAGCCTCTTAAGTTGAACTTCATTTTGTTTTCTCGAAAGATTTTAAGTCAATTCTAGTCTTTTGAAGTTCATCTTGTAGTCTTGAGACCAGGGAGGGATCTGGTTCGTTACTGGTCTTCTTGAGGTTTTCTTGTTTTAGCAAGATGAGTTCAGCCTCGAGATCACATATCTTGGCTTTGCACTCATCATGTAAAACATCCAAGACCTCATCAAAGGCAGTGGGAGAACCAGTCTCTTCAGAACTCTTGAGCTCACTATGTTCCTTGTGTAAATCTTCAAGTTTTTCAATTAAATGGTCATATGCAAGTATGACATCAGATTTACTCAAGGTACATGTGTCTTTTAGCAGTTCAAAGTTTGAATTATGTGTGATAAATTTCTTGAGCTCATTAAACCCCTTTTCAATTTTTTCAAAAAGTTCATCCTCTTTAGGAACTGGTTTGGAGTTTAATGTCTCAAGTTCCATTTTATGCTGATCTGCTGTTATTTCAAGCTCAGAAATTTTTTCTTTAAGTTCTTCACAAATAAGCTCAAGTTCAGCAGATCTAGCACCACATATTTCATACTCTCGAACTGTTTCTTTTAATTTCTTTTTGTTGTTCTGATAAGCAGACCCAACACTAATGCATTGATCAATAGTGAATTCAAGATAGTCAAGTAGTTCATCTCTATCTAGATTATGCATGTTTGCCTTTAAATCATTAAAACATACCTGGTTGTCATCTGAAGTGCTTCCACCAGCCATGAGACAGAGAACTTCTTCTTTTTGCAAACAGACTTCAGACTGGTCTGTGCATGTGAAAGCAGTTAGACAGAGATTTGCTTCTTCTTCTTCTTCATCATCTTCTGATTCTGAATCTCCCCACACTGCAGCCAGCATAGCTCTTTTAAAAACCTTCTTCTCAGCCTGGACTCCAGGATTTCCCTTGGGATTTTTCCATGTTGGACACTCCTTGATTCTGTGCCCCATTTCACCACATTTAAAGCAACCAGTATTGGAACTGGTTTTCCTGAACTGTCCAGAACTGTTCCTTCCTTTTACAAACTTACCCTTGGACTTTGTCCTAAGGTATTTTTCAAGCCTTCTGGCCATGAGACTTATATCATCTTCATCTTCCTCAGATTCCTCTGCTTTAAGGACCATTTCCTTGTATTTTGAGCTAGATTCAGTCCTTGAATCTACCAACATCTCATGAGTCATCAAGGAACCAATAAGTTGTTCTAGAGATAGTGAGGACAGATCCTTTGCTTCTTGTATGGCTGTAACCTTGGGCATCCACTTCCCTGATAAGCTTCTCAACATTTTCCTCACCAACTCTTCACTTGAGAAGGTCTTTCCCAATGACTTTAGTTCATTTACAATGGTCATGAACCTTGTAAACATGTCCTTTATATTTTCATCTCTAGTCATTTCAAAGACTTCATATTTTGACATAAGCATGTCAATTTTTGACCTTCTCACCTCAGAGTTGCCTTCATATGCAAGCTCTAGTGTATCCCATATTTCCTTTGCAGAAGAACAAGCTAGAATTCGATTTACCTCACATTCTGCAATTCCTTGTTGGACAAGTGACATTGCCTTTGCATTTTTCTCCAGCTTCTTGTAGTCTTCACTTGTGTACTCTTCTTCTGTCTTTGGAACCATGAGCCCTTCCTGACTCTTCTTGTGGATGGACGTGGGTCCATTTTTGACAATCATCCAGCACTCATAATCTATCCCAATGATAAGATTTTTCATGCAATTTTTCCACCAAGAGTAGTTAGTGCCATTGAACTTGGGGAGTCTTGAACTGTTTGATTCTTGAGTAGACATCTTCTTGCTCCTCTAGGTAGTTAACCTTTTGAGAAGTTAGGCTCTGATACCAATTGTTAGTTCAATGTATACTCAAGAAGGGGGGGTTGAATTGAGTATGTGTGTTTTTTTTTTTTCCAATCGTTTTCAAGTTTTGTTTATGCTTTTGTGAGAACAACGAGAGAACAGTAAGCAAAGAGTGGGAACACAAAGATTTAACGAGGTTCGGCTTCTAAACAAGCCTACGTCCTCCACTCTCTCACCAATATTATTAATCAACTCAGAATAATAACAAGGTTACACACTCAATTAAATGCTACAACTATGTAACACTTAATTCCCCAACTGTTAACTCTAACAGTTCACTCAGTGTTCACAGAACACTCCCCAACCACTTCCCTCTAAGTGGTTCAAATATTACAAACTTAAATCTCCGTAAGTTTTTCTCTTAAAGATGGATATGGAGATAGTTTTGGACTAAGGATAGACTCTCAGAAAGTATTACTTGGTTTTCTTTGGAGAGCAAAAGTCGTCTAGGGTTTCTTGCAAAGATTGTTTATATAGACAAGGAAAACCGTGCCCTAGAAGTGTGTTTGGAGACTTGCCTAAATTGTGCAAACCACTTCAGCTGACACAAGTGCAGTGTTCTTGTTTCAGACTTTGTCACTTTCCACTATGGGAAGAGAGATGTACACTAAAGTCCAAACAAGGTACATTGCATTTAATGAGCTGATTTTGCAAATCAATTTGGCAGATTTCCAAAGTACAAGTGATCCAAGTTTTTCAAATAATTTTCAAAATGATTTTTGAACTCGAAAATCTGTACGGATCACGTGCGTAATACTGAGGTCTGTTCCCACAGTGGTCTCAGTACTACTAAGTTTACGTCTGGCAAAGGGAACTGTTTCAAGCTTGTTTTGTGCCTGTTCTTAGCTTGTTCTTGGGCTGTTCTCTTTACTGGATGTAAACTTAAGGTCTTTTTGCTCTTTACTTAAAAACAATAAGAATATTTTCCTAAGCCTATTTTACATGAAGATCCTAGAAATATAAAAATAAAAAGGCTCCAAGCTCTTGGCTTCTGATCTTCAAGTATTGCAAGGCCTTCATGATTGCCTTGATGAGTCCTCACTTGATTCAACCTGTTCATATACAATTATACATAGATATCAAGTATAGAGGACTGGTTTGTCATCATTTAAATCAAACATGGTTCAACAGATAGCATGTTGTTAAGCTTGGATTTTTATCTTGTTTGATGATTAATTCTTGAAATCTTGAATCTTGAAAGCTTATATGTATTATTTTGTTGATTTTATTGATGATATTATATGATGAATCGTTGGCATGTGTTGCTTGAAGAGTTTTTGTGATGATTCGTGGGTTGTTTTATTTGGAGTCTTTCGAGTCTTGTCGAGTCGTGTCGTGTCGAGCGGTTAAAGACCGTGCGTCGAGTGGTTGAAGACTGTGCGTGTATCGGTTCATCTGTGATGAATCGTGTCGGCACTACTAGATAAAAGAGCATTTGCAACGCTCTTTTGCAACGGGTTACATTTTTGCAACAACTTTAACAATAGGTTTTTAATAGCAGTTGCAAAAAATGGAAAAAAGCAACAGGGTCATTGAAACCCGTTGCAAAAAAATAAAATAGGCAACGGCCTATATGCATAGCCGTTGCCAAAAGTCATTAAAAAAAACTTACTCCGCGTATGTATGTATTTGAGTTTTCATCATTTCCCTCTTTTATTTTCATTTCCCACTCACCCACCCCAATTCATTTTCCCTCTTTTATCTTACTTAGGTTTTATTTTCCCCAATTCATTTTCTCAACCAAATTCATTTTCCCTCTTTCATTTTCACTGAATTGGCAAGTTTCATTCTTCAATTTGGAGCAACATCAAGGTAACCTAGGTTTTATTCCAATTGAATCTAACTTAGGGTTTCATTTTCCTTCAAAATTTTGTTCTTCAATCTAACCTAGGTTTTTTATGTGCGAAATTGAATATGCTGCTGGCTGGTCGCGGTGGTTGTTTGCGCTGGCTGCTCCTGGTGGTCGCCCAGAACTCTAGTTGCGGTCTCCTAGAACTGTGCTCGCGGTCACCCAGACTTCTGCTCGCAGTGCTCGCGGTGGCTGATGTTCTGTTTTCTTACCATTTGTTTTGGTAGAACAAGCTCTGTAATATGAAATTATTTTTATAATTTCCAATTTTGCTATGCATTTTCAGCTCCAGAACATATTCCTTTAATTGCATTAAAGTCACATCCTATGTAGGCAGACTATTATTCAATCTTAGTGCACGACTATTCCTTTAATTGCATTTGTTTTTAGTCTTTACTCCAATTCTTCAAAAGCTTATCATCACTTTTTGTTTTTAATGGGAGCTTTGCATCACTTAGTGCACGATTATTATTCAATCTTTGAAGTTTGAACCTTGAGGTGCCCAGAACTTAGTGTTGGCAGCGGCGATTGTGATGGTGAGTCCTGTTCTCGCTCATAATCTCTCTTTGTAAGCATGTTTAATTTGTTTACAATATGTTGAATTCATGTTTGCTTTCTTTTGTTGAGGTGTGTATCTTTCTCTTCATTTTGCTTTCTACCGCCTTCAAATTCACCTTAGTCCTTTTTTCGTCGGTTTTAAATCTTAAGGGTTCATTTTCATCTTCTTCTTTTTTTCAGTTTTACCTTATATATTCTTTAATTGAAATTCTTTAGATTAATTATATTACTGTTGGGAATTCCTTGCTTTTAAATTTAGTTTATTGTTCGAAATTTTACTCAAATCTATGCTCGAAGTTATGTCATAAGCTCAATAGTTACTTGATGTTCAATAACGAAACTTTGGATTTCAATTCTTTTGCTTTATTTCATGCTAATCTGTTGAAGTTTTTCTCTAATTATTTTATTGATAAGCTTTATGAGTTACATATTCTCTGAGTTACATTGAGATCCAGTGTGAAGGTGGTATTTAATTATTTATAGCACTTTTTCAAGTTATTTTCGCCCATGTTTTCATGTTTTTGGTTTTGTGTTTGCTCTATGTTGTTGTTATTTTGAGTCTATTTTAAGTATGTATAGTTCTGTATTTTGTGTTCATGTTATTGGAACTTGTTAAGCGTGTCTTAGTAAAGTTTCGACGCTATTTTGATGTTTTATCTGCTGCAGTTTTGTGGTTGTTTGAGGCCTTCAATTTATTGTATTTTTGGTGGCATATTTGATAATATTTAGAGGTATCGTTGCTTTAGTGATGAATTTGGTGCTATATTGTGTATTTACATAGTCTATTTGAGTACTTTTTGATGATTAGGACACAATCTGAATGTTGAACTTAAGTTGTCGGTTGTTTTTTTTTTTTTTGTGGGTTTGATAATTTTACTGTTGACTTGCAAGAAGATTTAAAATTGAAGATCTGGGTGGTGAATTTGTGAGTTTTTGACAGATGTTTTCATTTTCAAAGTGGGCTGCTAAACGTCGCCCGCATATTACTTAAAATCGCCCACAACCAAAAGTAAAAAGACAAAATTGCCCTTGATTTAAAATTACACCACAACAACTTAAATTAAATATACAACGACGTCGGACACCACGTCATGACCTCGACCACCACCGCCGCCACCACCACCACTACCATGGTGGTGGTTAATTTTTTTTTTTAATAAGGGAAGGGGCATCCAGATCAGACGCCCCAACAATATACAACGACGTCGGACACCACGCCATGACCTCGACCACCGCCGCCGCCACCACAACCACCATGACCATGGTGGTGGTGGTTAAATTTTTTTTTTAATAAGGGGAGGGGCGTCCAGATCTGGACGCCCCCTACCATGGTAGGGGCATCCAAATCAGACGCCCCAACTATGGTAGGGGCGTCCAGATCAGACGCCCCTACAATGGTCGGGGTGTCTGATCTGGACGCCCCTACCATGGTTGGGGTGTCTGATCTGGACGCCCCTACCATGGTCGGGGCGTCTGATCTGGACGCCCCCTCCCCTTATTAAAAAAAAAAATTAACCATCACCACCATGGTGGTGGTGGGGGTCAAGGTCATGGTGTGGTGTCCGACGTCGTTGTATATTTAATCTAAGTTGTTGCGGTGTAATTTTAAATCAAGGGAAATTTTGTCTTTTTACTTTTTATCGTGGACGATTTTAAGTAATATGCGGGCGACGTTTAACAAGTCGCTTTTCAAATTGGATGAAGGGCTTTTAGTTTTGGCTCACATGATCGTATGGTCTAAGAATTGGGGCCTCACAATCACTAGATAATATGCCTTATTTTTTTAAAAAAAAATTGAAACCGTTTGCTGTTTGTTGAAATTTAGCATTCTTGTAAATCTTAAGTCTAAAAAAAAAGGGCGAAAATTAAAAAAAAAAGACAATTTTATGACTATAGAAAATGCTGCTTATGACTATTAAAAACTTGATCTGAATCATAATGTATGCATTTTGACTTCTGAGTTTCAAGACTTTTAGCAAATGCAAAACAAAAGGGAGCTTTATTGAGTTCTGATCTAAATGTTGGTGTATTTGATGATTGTGATGCATTTCCAGGAGAAAGAATGGAAGGCTCGATTAATTTTGCCTTATTTGAAACCTGCAACTATAATGTTGATAACACTCTTATTGATTTGGGTGTCAATGTCAATGCATCATATAGTTTACCACTAGTTTACCAAATGTAGTTTGTATTGTAGATGGCTATCTTGCAGGGTACCACTATTGGAGCTGGGGTTGGTATATCTTTTCTAGGAATGTTCAGATTAGTAATAATAGATAGAATAGTTTATAAGCAGTCGAATGAATATTTTTTGTTTTTTTTCTTTCCCCGTAAGTGTTCATGCTTTTAATCCTATGATAGAATTATCCATTAGTTGTTGGATGGTTGCTAACATCCTTCTTTTGTTACATGCAGTCATCCTCTGGTGTTATTCATTACTATGATCACAGATTTGCCAGCATGGCTATATTAACACTACATGGAAGGAATTTGTGAGTGTTAACTACTTCGGTTTTGTTATAAATCCCTTTTTTTATGCTTTTCCTTAAGTCAAATATTGTTTGTTTGTTCATATTTTATCTGTTTCATAAAGTCATATAGCTAAAAACTTGCTACCTAAAATAGAGTGTAAGCTGGTATTTCATCAATAAATTGCTTTTCTTATTTATCTAATACTTTCTTTTAGCTATCCAGCTACTTATATTCCTTAACTTTGCTTAATTTTTGATATTTTCATCTTTTATAACATTACAGCGTTACTCGAAGCTGTTAGGTGAACTCCTTCCTATTTATGATTGTTATCGCCTTATCCTGATATTGAGTATTTATTGATCCCTCTTATTTTTCCTTTCACTTGAAACTGAGTCATTAAAATGAACATTGTGTTGATTGTCATTACATGAATCTAACTGGCTATATTGATCGAGCCCTATACAGTGTTTGAGGTCCAAAAAGTGCGATTTGGTTTTATATAGCCTGATTTGGAAGGAATTTAAGTGCTTGAAGGGTCGCTAATTCGCTATAGCTAAATGAGGAGAGATAATGACACTGATGCAGGAGTTTGTCATTGTTTGTTGGTTTTACTTGTCAATTTATTTATTTATTTTTTTTGGTTAACTCTCTTGCTAATAATTTGGTAAGTAATTTCTATGTTATATTAGATGCATTTATTTAAAATTTGATGTAAATAATTTAATATGTTCTTATACCCTCTTAGTCATGACATTTCTGTTATTTCTTGATTCACATGATGTAGGTTCAATTGATGATGAGTTCCAATGGAAAAAGGGAGAGCAAGACAAGAAGTTTTTTTTTTTATGTAATTTTTAATGTTTAATTTGTATAGATTTTAGAGGAATAAGATTATTTTATGTAATTTTTTAAAATTTCACTACTATAGTTTATTTTGTATCAATTACAGAAATTATAATAAAAATTAAAATATTTTAGAAATAATTTGTCTCTTATTTATTGTTTATAAAAGTATATATTATGCATACAGATTCAAAAGCAAAAAAAATACCATTTTCCACTAGTGGTTGCAATAGATGGTAAATCCCGTGGAAAAAAGTTATTTTTAGCAACGGGCAAAATTAACTCGTTGCAAGAGATAACAAAAACCTGTTGCCACAAAGTTGTAGTATGAATATATGGAGCCCGTTGCAAAAAGTTAGTTTTTGGCAACGGGCATGCTCTGCCCGTTGCAAAAGGCCAAAAAACCCGTTGCCAAAACCCGTTGCCAAAACCCTTTTGCAACGCCAGAGAATGCAACGGGCTCTAGCCGTTGCAAAAGGTTTTTAGCAATGGGTTTTTGGCCCTTTAATTTAGCAAAGGTTATTAGGGGTTGCAAAAAGTGTTTTTTATAGTAGTGCGGGGACTTGTTTGGTGTTATCGGCCTCGCGCCGTGTCGTATCGCTTCATCTGTGATGAATCGTGTCGGGGACTTGCTTGTTGTTATCGACCTTGTGCGGTGTCGTATCGGTTCATCTGTGATGAATTGTGTCGGGGACTTGTTTGTTGTTATCGGCCTTGTGCCGTGTCGTATCGGTTCATCTCTGATGAATCGTGTCGGGGACTTGTTTGTTATTATCGGCCTTGCGCCGTGTCGTATCGGTTCATCTGTGATGAATCGTGTCGGGACTTGTTTGTTGTTATCGGTTCATCTGTGATGAATCGTGTCGGGGACTTATTTGTTGTATCGACTTCAGTTGTGTCGGAAATATTCTTGATGTCTAATAATGTAGATTAATTGTATTGATAAGTAAGCATGGTAATCTTTGAATATGATGTTTATTGGTTGTTATGTTTCTGCTGCTAACTCTGTTGTAGTACTTGTATCCTGTGTTTCAAACCCTATTATTGTATGTAATGTGGTTCTACTTCTAAGTAGGACAATCTAGTTACTCGCCACTGATGGTGGACCCCCAAATCTATTTTGTAGGTAAGCAGGATAGAGGCTAGAAGCGGGATAAGTTGTTGAGCGTCTAGGCCCAAGTTTTCAACTCCTGTGTTTGCAATAGGTTTTATTTCTAGTTTTAAGACTAGATTTATGGTTTAGTTTAACCTTTTGTAATTTGGGATTACATTATTATTATTAATAAAAGTATTATTTCCACGAGTTTAATTATATTTTTGTTTTATAAATCGATTGGTAATTGCCTGTTTACGACGTTATCACTAATAACGTCGTTGTTAAAATGCGGGGTGTTACACGTTCCCTCCCACTGAACCATGCACTGCATATTTAGTTATATAGCATTATTATTACATATATTGAAATAAACACAGAACCACTATTATGAAATATGGGCCCTGGGCATGCGCCCTGCTCGCCCTGCTCGCCCCGCCCCAGGGCCGACACTGCAAAAGATTGAAAGCTAAAAATCAAAACCCAAAAAACGAAGTCATTGAAAAATCAATCGAAGCCTAAAAAACTGCTTAAAAAGCCAAACAAATCCCCCAAAAATAACGAACCCTAAAACACCAAAAAAAAAATCCAAAAAAAAAAGACTTAAATATACCTGGTTTGTTGCTTGACTCCCCATAGTGAATGAAGAAGAAAGAGACGATTCATATTCTAGATGTTTCTCAATTGAGGGTAATGAGTGAGATGATTCATATTCTAGCCTTAAACATTAATGAATTGATATTAGGGTGATATTGCAACAGAGAAAGAGGGTAACGAGTGAAAGAGAAAGAGAGTAATGAGTGAAAGAGAGAAAAAGAGTAATGAGTGTGAGAGAGAAAAAAATAGTGGAATACGTGAGAAAGAGTGGAAATGAAGAGGTAAATAAGAGTGAGGTGCAAGGTTTATCAGTTTTATTTGTCTGTGTTTTTAGCGTCCGCTAAAAAGCGGACGGTAAATACCAGAAAACGGATGGTAATTATAAAGTTCGACTCAAATATATTAGACCTCCCCGTTTTTAGCGTCCGTGTAAATGGTCGGTGGCGGATGCTAAATTTTGATTACCTTCCGTTATTTGGGCGGATGGTAACGAGCGACGGCAGAAATGTTGAATGTTGTAGTGAGCGAGATTGTGAGAAAGTAACCCTCATTTTAGTGATTGAATCTATTCGGTTGGGCCTAGATTTGAAGATCTACTCTTTTGATTATAGCTCTTCAAATCTAATGAAATAACTATACAAAACATTGATTTTTTATTTTTTTTTCTAAATAATGGCTCTATTTAAAAAAAATAATAAAAAATTCAACCAGAACAATCTGAGAAAAAATGACTCAAACATGCCTAAATGTAGATAAATAGCTAAGATTTTTTTTTTTTTTTAAATTAAGCATGCCCAATAAACTTCAAATAGGCAATAAATCATAAAAAATTAAAAAAAAAAACACAAACATGCAACATTCCATTCAACACAAATATGGCTAAAACCACGCCAAAAAACTCAAACGTGCCAGAATATATTCAAATAGGCAAGAAACCATGTGAAAAGCCAAAGTGAAATAAAAATCCTAATTCTCCACTACCTATCTAAGCTACAAAAGTAAACCACCTCTAATACCTGCAATAGTAATAAAGGAATGCAGTGTTCATAAATGCCCCCTCTCGAAATTACAACATTCCCAAAAAATCTCCAAACACCACCAGTATAATTCGCTTCAAGTGAATGCGCAATAAAAAAGGGGTTAAGGATTTAATATTTAAAATAAATCGAAATTCATAGAGTTCATATTTTATTTATGTCACAAAACCCACAAATTAAAATCTCAACAAAATAAGACAAATAAATAGAGAAATACCTGAAAATGAACACTTGTTCGTTGTCCTAAGAAGCAGCGGCAACGAAGTAACTCACAAAGTTGGAATCCTATCTCGAAAATAATAACAAACTCACAATAAACAAATAAAAATCAGTCACTATAATAATAACAAGAACAATAACAATACTAATGCAAATTACCAACTTATCAAATCATGTATTTTTTTTCCAAATTTAAATGGAATACTATATCATTACATAATAATTAATCAAACAACACAATGAAAAACTAAGATTCAATTCTAGTAAAACACCCACAACTCAATGAACAAGTAAAATCATTTTAATAATTTATACCATTTCAATTCTACTTTGAACCAATATTCTAAACAAATTGAATCCAATAAATCATCAAAATCCTAATATTCAAAGTATATATCTACTAACCCTTAAATGCATAAAAATAAAATAAAAACTAGAATTAAAACTAAAACTAACTACTAACTCTAAAATTGGAATTAACTACTAATCCTAAAATTTCATTGAAACAAAAATTAATACTTAAAAAATAAAAAATAAACCAAATTCAAACAATCTGAAAGCTACATTATACAAAGTATGTATTACATTATTGTCCAAGTTTTTCACATGTAGAATATTATTAAGGTTAGGGTTTCAATTTGGGGAAATACATGAAATAAATTAAATTGGGACAATATTCAGGGTTTCAATTTCTCCAACAAAATCAATTGATAATTATGTAAGTTATTAAAAAACAAATGCTACCTTTGGATACTTCTGGCAGACGTGGGTCTTCGCTAGGGCTGCGTTCGAGCTTAGGACGGAGAATGGCAAGGAGGAGGGAGGACGACTCCGGTTGCGTCTGCATTGTGGTCAGGCGAGGAGGAGGAGCGACTTGGGCTGTGTTTGCACATGTGGTGGTGGAGCGAGTTCATTATGCGTTTTTTTTAATGTGAAGGAGTGAGGAGCTAATCATGGTTCCAGCTTCTTTATTATTATTCCGTATTTTATTTAAATCCAACTACTTATGGCTGCGGATCTAAAACCCGCAACCATTGGTTTGGGAACCACAACCATACGTACCTATGGCTGCGTTTTTTATGAACAGCATCCATAAGTACTTATGGTTGCGGTTTTCACCCCCCAGCCATAGGTAGTGTAGTTTTTTCCTTATTTTTTAGTACTTATGGTTGCGGTTCTAAAAGAACCACAAGCAATGTGGTGTAGTATATATGGATTTTTCTACTAGTGAATCTATTCTTATAAATATTATAAAATATCTTTATATACAAGTGACGTTCTCTAATTCACTTCTCTTATATTATTTTTGGCACGATGGTTAGCTTAGGAAAGTTATTATTGTAGTTATATATACTGGCAGGTAAGATATAAATTTATTATTGTGCTTATACATGGGATTCTTTTACTAATGTAAAGCTTATATAATTTTTTTTATAGCAATCACAACAATAATAATAATAGAATACATGTCCATTAAAGAAGTATATTACATACATAATTACATTGATTAAACGTTGAATTGTGTCATTTATTCTTATAAAGATATTATAAAAAAATATCTTTTATTCTTTTAATTTATTAATATCCATACCTATATATTTTTATATATATTATATATATATATATGTGTGTGTGTGTGTGTATAAAATTCCTTCTATATTTATTTCTTTATTTTAGGTAAGTGGTTAAATATGTTAACTCAATTCATTTTTTAAAAAATATAAAAAATAAAACTACATAAAAAATGTAAAATACCTCTAACTTTTTTTTTTTATATTGCTAAAAAATATAATAAATATCTTTTACCATTAACTTTAGTTTATTTTTCTAAAATTATAAAGTATCTTCTTATACAAGTGACGCTCTATAATTCATTTCCCTTATATGATTTTTGGCACAATGATTAGCTTATGAAAGTTATTATTGTGCTTATATATACTAGTAGGTAAGATATAAAGTTATTATTATACTTATACATTTAGGGATTTTTTTACTAATGTAAAGCTTATATAATGATTTTTATCGCAACAAAACAATAAGAATAGTATAATACATGCCCATTAAAGAAGTATATTACATACATGAGTACACTATTGGTTAAACGTTGAACTGTGCTCTTTATTGTTACAAATATATAATAAAAAAATATCTTTAATTCTTTTAAATTATTAATATATCCGTACCTATATATTTTTGTTATATATTCAATATCTATTAGTTGTATGACAATTTGGTTTAATAATTTTTTGCACAATGGTTAGCTTAGAAAATTGTTATTATGCTTATATATACTGTCGGGTATGGTATAAAGTTATTATTGTATTTATAGATTTAGGGAATAAGACAATGTGTAAAAAAATTTATTCGTATTAGATTAAATAAATAATATTATAATGACGGGATTATTAAACAGGTTATTATTGTGCTTATATATACTGGCAGGTAAGATATAAAGTTTGTAACACCCCGTCCTATTATAGCAAAGGTTTGCAGCGAAAATAACATTAGAACGGGAATGTCACTTGTTTTAGGGTTTTTTGATATTAAGGAGAGGACTAACACTTCTATGCTACAAACTTTTCCAAAGTAATAATAATAAAAGAAGAAATAAACAATTAAATATGCAAAAGATAATAATAACTCAAATAGCTGTTAATCAAGGTTGATTAAGGTTAATTGACAATTACAAGTTATGTGTTGTCAAATCAGCATATATTGGGATGTGTGTTGCAATTAATACATTAATACTTTTATACAAGAATCTCCCTATTCCCTTTGGTAAACTATCAATGTGGGATTGTGCTTATATATACTAGCGGGTAAGGTATAAATTTATTATTGTACTTATAGATTTAGAAAATGAGACGACGTGTAAAACAAGTTATTCGTATTAGATTAAATAAAGAACATTATAACAACGAGATTATTAATTTATTTTTTATTTAAATAAATAGCATAATAGATTAAATTAGCTATAATGAAATTAAAGAAATAATGCAAATGACATAAAATATTATTAAAATCACATTATTTAATTTTTTATTAATCACTACTGGACTAATGACTATTTTAAATTACCTTTTTTTCCCTACGGGATTCATAATTAACAATTACATTTATAAAATCATCCAACATTATACACTCCGTTTGTAATTTTTTTTTGGAATTTAATTGGGTCTTTGGGAAGAGATAAAGAGAATTTATTGTACAATTTTGGTAATTTAACGGTTTAATATTCAATTTTGTCATTAAATTGTTGATTAATCCGTTAGGTTTAGGAAAAAACTTGTCCAATCCACCGGGTAGACTACCAACCATTAATAATGTATTATGATCAATGTTGATAGTGGATTCCAATTCATATAATTAATAATATTTTAATATCACTATTAGTATTGGGTAGTCTACCACCAGGTAGGTGTAGCAATTTCCCATAATATTGTATTCAAATTGTGCAATGCACCATTCACCAATGCTTCAAGACTTCAAGCAGAAGCATTTCAAGGTTACTAATTGTTGATTCTTCCTCAATCCAACAAAGCCAACAAGCCAACAACAAAACGGCAATGTCGGCAGATCGATCTACATATTATTGTTTGGTAAGTTTTTTTTTTAATTTTTTTTTTTTTTTTGTTATTTTGTAATTACGAGTGATATTTTTAAATCTAAATCTAACTATTAATTTTGTTTTAAATCTGAAAATACAGTACAATGCTTACTTTGTTGGTTGCGTTGAAGAGATCGGGTTGAAATGCTTGTCCAATTTAGCAATTATATTGGAATCCTAGTGTTATATTTTTATCTCATCCTTTTTATGTGCTTACTGAAATTTTCAATTATAATTATTTGCTTAGTATATGTCTATTTTGGGTTCAACATGGTTAGCTTTGAAAATTGTGATTGCGCTTATATATGATTAGTATCAACTAGATAATACCCAAGCAAATGCTCGGTTTATTTAACTGAAGTAAGTATTTAGATCTAAATTAAGTTTTTCTATGCGAAAATTGACAAAAAGTTATTGTAGATGTAAAACTTATCTAAGTACTTTTTTTGGTTATATTAGAAAACAGATAATATGCAATGCCCGAAATGTACATAATTTTCAAATTAACTTATGCAATGGATTAAAATTAGTTTACTAACTATAATTTTTTTAATAGTCATTTCGAATTTGGATAGATATCAATCGCATTACTTTATTTTCAAAAAAAAAATATTTTCTAATGTTGACAATGCAATATTCTACAATTTTTATCAGGTTATGTAGTTATTTTTTGTATATAAAATTGTACTATTGTCAAAAAAACTAAAGTTACTTACCATCAAAACACTTATTTGAATCTTATATACAAAAATATAAACATATTTAATATGATGGTTCATCATTTTAGAAGATTTAAAAAAAAAATTGAAAAAAGGGCAAAAACCAAATTGGAAAAAATCGAGTTTAGTCAAATAATATCAAATAATTAACGAATTAAGGCTGATGAAAATTTCTTTAAAAATTAAATAATGAACACAAATAATAATTTTTTTTGAAGATGATTGGTAGTATAGTTTTTATATGAAAGTAAAGTACAAATAATTATAATTGTTTTAGGAAAAAAAAAACATCTTTGGAAAATGTGAAGCATTTAATATTATAGTAATGGGAGGGAAAAATAAAAGTTTAGGAGGGAATTCTTTTTTTAGTGGCTTGTATTTTAGTATATAGTATAGATTTACAAAAATAAAGAAAGAGACTTAAGGGCCTCCTTTTATAAATTCGAACAGAGCTACTAAAATCCTAGCCCCGACCCTGACGCTTAACTAAGGGGATTAGATTGAAGCTTGTATGCCACTGCTTGTTAAGAGGACACCAATCCATACAAAATTTTGAATTGTGGCGATTATTCTTAGCAACTACTGTCCAAGAAAATTGCATTGATCGAAATCAAGAACTGATTTTTGCATGTTCCTTATAGTGCTGTTAGATTGGGTCAAAATTGATTTAAACTGAACTGAACTAATTGAAACTGAACTGTTTTGGGTCGATCTGAAATTACCTGAAACTGAAAGTGAACTGACTGAATGAACTGATAACTGAAAGTCAACTGAAAAATATCAAACTGAACTGAATTGAACTGAATCTGAAACCAACTGAAACTTAAGTTAACTGCTAAATATCTGAAAATAACTGAAATGAACTGAAACTATTGATGTATTAATTAATATTATTAGGTTTATTAGCTAATTAGTTATTTTGTCCTTTTTCCTTTTATTTTCGTTTTAGTCCGCTTTGTTGTATTCCTCTATGTATACTCTCCTTTTGGGTATTTCCTTTCTTAATTCAATAATACAATAATTCTTTTCTTGTTTTGTTTACTCTGACCTTCTCTCAAACTTTATGGTATCAGAGCACAGCTGCCTCACAGAATATTTCATTCGTTTTTTTTTTTTTTCTTTCTTTTCTCAGATTCATGATCAACTTCTCTAAAAAGCTCAATTTTCCAGAATCATTAGCATTGCTCAGAAAATCAAGATTCCTCTCTGAAAATCAATTTTTCTGAATCATTAGCATCATCACCTTCAATTACTCTGTATTTCTATCTCTCTGAAAATCAATTTTTCTGAATTCAATCTTCGTTTTTATCCGACTTCACTTCAACCTAAAATGGCACTCACTAATACAAATGCACTACCATTAAATCAAGATCCCTCTAGCAAATATTACATCCACCCTTCAGATTCCAATGCCATACAATTGGTCTCATTCAAGTTTAATGGGGATAATTTTCACGATTGGAAGAAATCCATGGCGATTACACTCTCAGCCAAGAACAAATTGGGGTTTGTTAATGGAAGCATTGCAGAACCATCAGAGGATTCCACACTCGAACACGATGCTTGGGAGCGCTGCAACAATCTGGTAATTGCTTGGATCCTTTACAATCTTGAACCAAAAGTTGCTAAAAGTGTATTGTCATTTAAATTTGCAAAAGATATTTGGATTAACCTTACTGAGCGATTTGGTGATGCCTCAATGACACACATTTTTAATCTTGAAAAACAATTGAATAACCTAGCTCAAGGATCTTTGTCCATAGATGAATTTTATACAAATTTCAAAACTATTTGTGACAATCTAGATGATGCTGACCCTCTCCCATATTGCACATGCAACAAATGTACTTGGAATTTGACTCAAAGAATTAAAGATCGTGAAGAATCCAGAATTGTAGTTAAATTCATGATGAAATTGAGTGATATTTTTGCTAATATTAGAGGAAATATATTGATAATGAAACCTTTTTCCAAAATTTCTGAGGTTTATCGTTATTTCACCCAAGAAGAATCACATAAGGAATTGGTACAAAACTCTACTAATATGGAACCCATAGCCTTTTATGCTGATAAAAGGAGAAGTTCCTTTTCTCCTAGACCTTCAACTCCTTTTCAACCTAGACCAAATACATGGAAAAAGACCCAATCTGCTGGACCAATTGCTAATCCTAGAAGACCTGGATCAAACTATTATTGCACCCATTGTAAGATCCCAGGTCACAGCTGTGATAGATGCTTCAAGGTACATGGATTTCCACCAGGGTTTAAGGGGTTTCAGAACACCAAGATAGCTGCCTCTGCAGTTCAATCAGAAGATACTGATGCTTCTGATGCTGCTAGTGCTACAGTCTCTGGCTTCACTCAAGAATAGTTGTCCTCTTTGGTAAACTACCTCAACAAAGCTCAAATTGCAGAAAGCAAAGCTGAATCAGACTCACAGGTTAATTTGGCAGGTAAATCTTGCTTTCTTTCATATTCTTCAAATAAATGGGTATTAGATAGTGGTGCTTCTGACCATATATGCACTAATTTACAACAATTCACAACTTATAATAAGATTCTTGATTCAAAAATGACCATAATTATACCTGATGGAAAACAAGTTTCTGTTTCTCACATTGGAAAAGTTGAATTAACCCCTGATATTGTCTTAAATAATGTCTTACACATTCCTGAATTTCAATTCAATTTAATTTCAATAAGTAAGCTTTGTCAAGATATGAAATATGATGTTATTTTTAATAATTCTGAGTGTTTTCTTCAGGGCCATACTTTGAAAGAGCCTCTGATTCCTCTTGGTAAGGCAAAGGATGGTCTCTATCTTGTTGATCAATTTGATTTGCCTGCTTCTGTTGCTTCTGCTCAATCAAAGAATTGTTTGATTTTTGTCCAAAATAATGCTAAATTATGGCACTTAAGATTAGGCCATTTATCTTTTTCCCAATTTAGATTTTTACCTTTCGAATGTGATGTAAATGAGTGTGTCAAACAAAACATTTGTCAAGTTTGTCCTGCTGCTAAACAAACTAGGCTAAGTTTTTCTTCAAGTTCTATAAAGAGTTCTATTCCTTTTCAGTTAGTTCATATTGATGTGTGGGGACCTTACCATACTAAAACTCATAACGGTTATACTCAATTTTTAACCATAGTTGATGACAAAAGTAGATTCACTTGGATACATTTGCTAAAATATAAAACAGATTCTGTAAAAGTCTTTGAGAATTTCATTTCATATGTTGCTACAAAATTTCAAGCCAAAATTAAAACAGTTAGATCAGATAATGCGTACTTTGTATCCAAAGCCTGAACTTTACAGGTCTCTTGTGGGAAAGCTCAACTACCTCACCAACACTGGGCCAGATTGGGCTTTCACAGTTCAATCTTTGTCTCAGTACATGCAGCAGCCCAGAATGCCACACTTTCAAGCTCTACAACATGCTCTGGCCTTTGTTAGAGACACTGCTGGACAGGGAATACTCTTGAAGGGATCAACACAACTCACTTTACAAGCCTACTCCGACTCAGATTGGGCATCCTGCCCAGATTCAAGGAGATCCATAACTGGGTACCTCATTCTGTTGGGAAGAACCCCTATTTCATGGAAGTCTAAGAAGCAAACTACCATATCAAGATCCTCTTCTGAAGCTGAATATAGAGCCATGGCTTCAGCTGCCTCAGAAATTACATGGTTGGTACGTTTACTTGGTGATCTTGGTATAAAAGATCTGACTCCTATATCTCTACATTGTGATAATCAATCTGCACTACACATCATTCGTAATCCAGTTTTCCATGAACGAACGAAACACATAGAGATTGATTGTCACTTTACTCGTGAAAAAGTGATGGAAGGTTTGATTCAACTCAGCTACATTCCTAGTTCTTTGCAACCAGCTGATATCCTCACTAAGACATTACCTGCTCCACAGTTTAATTTGCTGAAGTCCAAGTTGGAGCTTTCTACTTCTTCCCTACCTCCAACTTGAGGGGGGGTATTGATGTATTAATTAATATTATTAGGTTTATTAGCTAATTAGTTATTTTGTCCTTTTTCCTTTTATTTTCGTTTTAGTCTGCTTTGTTGTATTCCTCTATATATACTCTCCTTTTGGATATTTCCTTTCTTAATTCAATAATACAATAATTCTTTTCTTGTTTTGTTTACTCTGACCTTCTCTCAAACTTTAGAAACTGAACTGAAACTTGGGTATCTGAAAATAACTGAACTGAAACTGAACTGAAAAGAGGATAACTGAAGCTAACTGAAACTGAACTGAAAAGATGATAACTGGATCTAACTGAAACTAAAAATGACTTGAAACTAATTTAATTTGAATATTACTAAACTAAATCAAAAATGATACAATATTATCCGAACTGTTTTGAACACTACAAGAAAATGCTAAATTACCTACCGCCATAAGCGGTAGGAAAGTAGAAAAATCAGTCGGAAATCATGTTTCCGACCGATTTTCGGTCGGTATTGAGCGGTAGGAAATACATTGGTCGCTAATTGTACATTTTCGACCGATTTTCATCGGAAAAATTACCTACTGCATTTTACAACATTTCCTACCGACTTTTAGCGGTAGGTAATTTCTTACCGAAAAATAAAAATTATTGGTAGGTGATTTGCTACCGCAGTTCTCAACATTTCCGACCGAAAATGCGGTAGGTAGTTTCCTACTGGAATGCGGTAGGTATTTTCCTACTGGAAATATGTGTAGGTGATTTGCGACCGATTTTACACATTTGCATGCGACCGACTAGCGATAGGAAATTTCCTACTGAATTTCTATCTTAAGGCTGGTTTGGAGTTACAAAATTATAATCTCAAATGAAATGAACTAAAGCTAACCGAACCAAAACTGAACTGTAACCAAAACTGAACTGAACAGTCGACATTTTGAACTGAACTGAATCGCACCCGTTCGAAATTTTAACTGATTGGTTAAACTGAACAATTAACAGAAACTGAACTGAACTGAAATATGTTCGTACAAAAACTGAACTAAACTGAACTGAACTGGAAAAAAAAAAATCTGAAATTAACTGAACTGAAATGACCTAAATTGATTGGTTAAAACCAAAACTGAACTGTTGACCTGAATTGACAGTCCTGGTTCCTTATGATGCTGCTAAATTGTTTAGGGTATGTAATTTCTTTTTAATTTTGAAGTCAAAATGTAAATCATGAAATCACTGCTGGTTGCATCAGTTCTATTTGATATTGAAAAATTATTTCAACGATCTTGGGGGTGTCATCTTCATACTACTTGTTGTCCACTTTATTATGCTAATAAATGTGGCAAAGAAGCAATACTTGATTTTGGTGAATTTATTACAGATAGATGATCAAGAGTCATTTAGATTGTGGATCGACAGTGTAGAGTTGTATTATAACAAATATCAATATCGTGATTATGGTCTTATTCAAAGGGTGTTGCAAATAATTCCGGGATCGTGTGATTGGTGGATTCGATTGAGAACATGGAATACCCTAAAACGAGAAATTGAGAACTTTTTCCAGTTCCAATATTAACTTTTTGAGAAATCTAAAATTAAGCTAACTTTATTATCATTTAAGCCAAAAATAAATTAAATGATTATTTAACATATTATTTATTTTTATTAAAACCGAGTATGTGCTCATGATTATCTATTTTAACAATTAACAACATAATAAATTAATAAATTAGTCATTCTCATTGTCTTTCCCAGCTAAGCAGTGACGTAAATCATGATATATCCTTAATTTGCTACCACTGTACTGTACTACTTAGAATAATAAACTAAGCAAATAACTATCAAACTGCGCAATTGATTCCATATGAGTTGAGATATATATATATATATATATATAGAGAGAGAGAGAGAGAGAGTAGACTACTAGACTGTACGCTCCTCAATTCCAAAAAAAAAAAAAAATGTCAACCAGAAAAGTAGAGCTTGTTTTCATCCCAGGCCCTGGAATGGGGCACCTACTTTCAAACATTGAATTTGCCAAACTCATCACTAAAAACAACCCTCAAATCTCTATTCTTGTTATCATTTTCCAAATACCAGCGTTTGGGTTAACCGCCATGGAAACCTACCTCGAGTCACAGTCCCGTGGACTTAACGCCGCCAATGGCTTGACCTTTCTGACTCTTCCGCCACTGACGAACCCACCAGACCCATCGTCTCCAACCTTCTTTAAAACCATGATCGACCTCCAAGGACCACTCGTTGACCAAGCCTTGGCGGCTCGGTCGACTAAGCCGGCAGCCTTTGTGGTTGATATGCTCTGTGTAAACATGATTGACATCGCTGACCAATGGGGTGTCCCTTTCTATGTTTATTTCACTGCTGGGATGTGTCTTTTGAATTTCATGGTGCATCTTAAGGCGCTTGTTGATGATAAAGGAGTTGATTCTGCTCTTGCTGAGTTTAGGGGTGTTGCCGAGTTAGACTTACCCGGGTTTAGAAAACGGGTACCCGTGACCCAGGTCCTGCCCGGGATTCTTTCGAACCCCGACGGTGGATGGCTCGCATTGTTTCTTGACATAGCAAGAAGGATTGGAGATGCTAAGGGCATTCTTGTCAATACTTTTATGGAGTTAGAGTCGTATGCTATCGACGCTTTCCATTGCAAGAGCACCGTTCATCCTGTGGGTCCCATTGTAGTGCTGGATGGGGGAGATGGGGCTCAAGTTGACCAGATCCTGCGGTGGTTAGATGAGCAACCTCCGGCGTCGGTGGTGTTCCTGTGCTTTGGGAGCATGGGAAGCTTCGATGTGGACCAGGTGAAGGAGATAGCCAACGGTCTTGATCGATCCGGCTACCGTTTCTTGTGGTCTCTTAGGCGACCGTCTTCATCTAAGGCCAAGTTTGGGCCTCCGAGTGAGAATGAGACTTTTGAGGATGCCTTGCCTGTGGGCTTCCTGAGTCGGACAGCCCATAGGGGTAAAATTATTGGATGGGCTCCGCAAGCCCGTATTCTAGCCCATGAATCTATTGGTGGATTTGTGTCTCATTGTGGGTGGAACTCGATATTAGAGAGTCTGTGGTTTGGAGTCCCAATTGCTACATGGCCAATTTACTCGGAGCAGCAACTCAATGCGTTTGCGTTGGTGGAGGAGCTTGGATTGGCAGTCGAGATTAGAATGGATTATCATAAGGATTTAAGAAAGAATAAAGCTAATTTTACTGTAACAGCTAACGAGGTAGAAATTGGTGTTAACAAGCTAATGAGTATGGATGATCAAATGAGGAAGAAAATAAGGGAAATGAGAGACAAAAGTAGGAAAAGCTTAGAGAATGGGGGGTCTTCTCAACATCAGTTAACTACTTTTATTACACAAGTTTTAGATAGTGTGGTTATCAATTGAATACAAACTACTCCCTCCGTAACGAATTAGTTGCAACATTTGGACTAGAATAGACTCCTAGATGGAAATAGGTTAATTGTTGTATTAGGTGATACAATGATAAAAGTAAGAGAAGGAAAAATAAATGGGGTATTATGTGGTATGATGATAAAAGTAAGAGAGAGAAATGTAAGAAAGAGAAAAATAAGTGGGGTATTTTTTTTTTTTTTTTTTTTTTTTTTTTGCCAAAAAAAGAATAAAATGAAATTGGAAAAAATTGTTGCAACTATTTTGTTACACCTAAAAATGGAAATTGTTGCAAGTACTTTGGCAAAAACTTCATCTACTTATTGGTCAAAGTGTTACAATTATTTAGCAATGGGTGAAGTACTTTTTATCCCATGCAATAAGCTAAGCAACTTGTTATTTTTGTCATTATTATTATTATTAGGAAATATTTGAAATAATCTCCGTAATCTTTTCACGTTTTTTGCAATTACCCACTTGTTTTTATTTTTTTATAAAAAAGTTTAACCCCATAATATTTAGCTCTGTTAAGCAAATCACCCCCAAATTAGAATATTCCCTTAAATTTAATGTAATATTCCCTTTATTTTGTTAATTAACAACTGAAAACATAATTAACACACGTACACTAACATCATGGATTATCAATACACTAATCTTTGTCATTAATACATTATCTTCATCCTCTTTCTCTCTCCTCTGACCACCCCTTGCCACCACCACTACCACAACCTCTTCCTCCTCCTCCATTTTGTCTTTATCTCTCCTTTGACCACCCCTGCCACATGAGAAAAAAGTACAAAAACATCGAAATGGGACGACAACAATAAATGCAACATTAAATTTCTTTCACAAATTAGGCTTATGCATTTTGTTTTCATGTTCAAACTTTAGGCTTCATTTTTTTTACTATTTAAATTTTGTTTCCAAATTAAACTGATCCGAATTAGAGTGGTTAATTTTGAATTTGTGTCTTCTTGCCACAACAATTGTGAAATGTGGTAAACCACAACAATTAGGGCTTGGAGCTTCGAATTAGAGTTTTGGAAAATGATGTTGGTTATTGAAGTTAAATAAGCCAATGGTTGTTAAGGGGTGAGATTAATTGTGGTAATAGTGGTGGGAATATAGGGCTTTACTTACAAATTAAATTCATCATTTACTACAAAAATAAGAGGTCTATATATATATACTCCTAATCTTTGTAACCGTAAATAATCATTGTATTCAGAAATTTCTCAAAATCAATATAATAAAACTTTCGCTCCTTTACTTGTGGATCATGTAGTTGACACATTGTCGGTAAACCATATAAATCTATCACTGTTTGTTCATGTTAAGTTTTACTATATTTTTTCTCGCATCTGTTATAATAACAAACCAGCATCAGAGTCAGATTCATTTTCTGGTGAGAAAACACGTTAATTTTTTATGAATGAGTTCTTGATTCGGGGCAGTTCACCATATAGGTTCCCACAGAAAATGGTTTAAAACTTATGAGTAGATAGATGGAAGTACTGTTTCTATTGCCAACGACATTGTTGTTTGCAAGGCAGTTGTTTTCTGTTCGATTAAGATATGGACACATGATGGTAAATTATGCACATTGAACGATGTAAAATATGTTCCATTGATGATTACGAATCTAATTTCACTTAGTCTTGTAGATAGCAAATAAGGGTTTAATTAGTTTCAAGGTTGCAATTGAAGCTTTATATGTCTACAAGGGTTCTTGTTTTAAGGGTGAAATATTTATCGAAAAACAACTTTGTATGTCTAAAGTACAGGAGTATATATAGACTGTATTGTTTTTGGAAAATGTTAGGTGCAAGACTAATATGTGTGGTATTTGTTTATGTTAAATTTAATTGAATATTAGAAACGGGCTTGAATAATCAAATATGGAAGAGGAGAGTTGTGTCACTTGTAAAGCCATGGGAGGTTCCATCTTAAAACCAATTGGTAATAGGAGGAGTAACTCCTAGACTTGTAAGTTAGTTTAGCCTCTCCTCATCTTCCGATGTGGGACACTCACTAATGCACTATATATGGTTCTAATAGTTTATTTATTTGGAAAATAGTAGCAAAAGTTAGGGTGCCAAAGTCCAATACCCAAATTCTGTCATTGTAAGTTATCTCCTTAATTTATATCGTAAAAGAAGGCTTATAAGCAAGTTTACATGGCATGGAGCCATGGAGTGGCTCTTCATGTCATTCATCATCTTGTTTTTTATAGATATGTATTTGATTTATTTAGAATAAAAGTTTTACTTATTTACGAAATTGTCATTTGAAATTGAGATTTTTCATTCACATCTCAAAATGAGTATTTTGCCCGTACCTAAATATAAGTAGGATTATACTCTAGTTCAGAACTTCAAATATATATATGCAATGGTAATAATGTCAACGTCAAAAGCAGAGCTTGTATTCATCCCATCCCCAGGCATGGGCCACTTGCTTACAACCATTGAATTGGGCAAGCTCATTACCAAAACCAACTCCCACATCTCTATTCTTGTTATCAACTCCCATCGAAGCCTTCCTCGAGTCACAGTCTAGTAAAGTCGACCCCAACACCTTCACCTTCATCACCCTGTCACCTCTGCCAAATCCACCACCATGTTCCTCTTTAGCCTTCTTCACAACTATCGGCCTCCAAAGACCCCTCGTCGAACAAGCCCTTGTGGCTCACTCCACTAAGCCGTCAGCCTTTGTCAGCCTTTGTGATTGACCTTGCCCACCAACTGGGTGTCCCTTCGTACATATACTTCACTTCTGGTTTGACCATCTTGAATACTGCGCTGCACTTTCAAGCTCTTGCTGACGATAAAGGGGTTGATACTGCTCTTACTGTACTTTGTAATTCGGGTCCTGAGTTGGACTTACCCGGGTTTACAAAACGGGTCCCATCAAGGATGCACAGACATACCTTCAATCTGTCGTATCCCGTGTCCGACACCAACACCCATTGGACCCACGTATCCATATTAAACTAATTGATTAAGCTTATTCAAGTATGCCTAAACTTTTGAGCTATTTTTCTTATTTTAATTGTTCATATCTTATATGTTTTGAATAATTAATATAGTGAATAGCTATATTATCATCACCAAATTTGATATTTAACTCAGTATTATATTGATATTATGTTGAAATTTATAGATTTCCTTATTGTATTATTTCACGTACCCGTATCCTTAATTTTTTCAATGGCATTCTCCTGTATTCATATTGTGTCCATACCCGTATTCGTATTCATTTTAGTGCAACCGAGGTCCCCATCACTCAGGTCATGCCCGAGATCCTTTCGGGGCCCAATACAAGAGCCTTCACGTTGATTGTTGACTCTGTTACTAGGTTTCAAACTGCCAAGGGTATTGTTGTCAACACCTTCATTGAGTTAGAGTCTTATGCTATCAACGCTGTCCATACTACCCAGCTCCCGACCATTTACCCTGTGGGCCCCATTGTGGTGCTTGATAAGGAAGAAGGTGAGGCGGACCCCATTATACAGTAGTTAGATGCGCAGCCTCTGGCCTCGGTAGTGTTCCTCTGCTTTGGGAGCATGGGAAGCTTCGATGAGGATCAAGTCAAGGAGATAGCCCACGGCCTTGATAGATCAGGCCACCGTTTCTTATGGTCTCTTAGGCGGCCATCTTCACCGGACAATATTCGGCCTCCTACTGAGAATCAGATTTTTGAAGAAGCCTTGCCGGAGGGCTTCTTGGGTCGGACGGCCCACAGAGGAAAAATTATTGGTTGTGCCCCTCAAGCCCGTATCCTGGCCCATAAATCTATTGGTGGGTTTTTGTCGCATTGTGGGTGGAACTCAATACTAGAGTCTGTGGTTTGGAGTCCCAATTGCCACGTGGCCAATGTACTCAGAACAACAACTTAATGCGTTTAAACAATACTAGAGAGTCTGTCTGTGGTTTGGAGTCCCAATTGCCACGTGGCCAATGTACTCAGAACAACAACTTAATGCGTTTAAACTGGTAGAGGATCTTGAGTTGGCAGTCGAAATTAGAATGGATTATCATAAGGATTTACTGTGATGGCGGAGGAGGTGGAAAGTGGTGTTAATAAGTTAATGAGTATGGATGAGCAAATGAAGAAGAAAATACGGGAAATTAGTGACAAAGGCAGGAAATGCTTGGAAATTGGGGGATCCTCTCATGATTGGTTAACTAGTTTTATTACACAAGTTCTAGATGGTGTGGTCATAGATTAAATAAATACAAATTGGGTGAATTATTGTTGCCTGTAAATAACATAAATCAAAATCTTTAGCGTAATGAGCAAAGGTAAAGGCACTAACTGCTCGTTTGGTTGTTGGTAATAAATTTTGGTAATGGTAGTGAATTTATAATGTAATTTTTTTAAGGAGAAAACTTATAATCTCCATGAAAGATAAATTTTCAGTCCCAAGCTAAGCTTCAATTTTCTTCTCATTTTTCGTTCCCATCCATTACCATTGCGGAGGGTGGTATTTGATGAGAATAGATATTTGTGAAGAAAATTAAATAAATTGGAGCTAAGGTGGCACCATCATGGGAAATTGGGAATGGATTTTAATTTTCCTTCTATATTTAGTTATAAATTCATTCACATTACTATGATTTATAACCAGCTACCAAACGGGCCTTAAAGATAGTGGGAGCTAATGATCTATACCTCGTTAATTTGACACTTTCATTATGTGAATGCAATGTGTAATATAAATAAATTTTTTTCTTTACGTTATGGAAAATGAATATGTATTATTTCTTGTGTCACTGGTCAAATTGACTGTGTACCTTCTTCTTTTTAATAGTTAGTATTATGTATTGCAACATTTGCAAGTTGTTAAAGAAAATTAATATACGCGGAAGATGATTATATTGTTGTCAATTCAATAATTTATTATGAAAAATGGAGAAAATAAAACAACAAAATGGTGAAGAAAGTGGATGAATTCACTAATAACAATAATGAAGGAACAACGAACTCAAACAGAGAAAAATTATAGTACACTCACTCATACAAAACGCTTTCAAAGAAATGCTCATAAAAACTTAATCTCTCTTAAACAAAAACTGATGTAATGTGTGATGTCTTTTGCTAAAACTTGACGCCATATTTATAAGACAAAAATGATCCCCAAAAGACATGATTAAAAAGGTTTTTGAATGCCCATTAAAGCAAAATACAAACAGCCACAAATAATAAGTAGAGAAATAAAAGCTGAAAACAGAAAGCCAAAAGACACAAAGAAAAAAGAAAGAAAAAAAAACGAACAGCAGGTGACCCGCCCGATCGGGTGAGGCCCAAAAACATGCTTCATGCCACCGTGAGACAAAATTCGAGTCATACACCTTACACAAGTAAGAAAAAAAAACTTTGATAATCCATTATTTTTTACTTAAATATAGTTTTTCCTTTTTCATTATTTTTGCTATGTCGTTGATAGATAATAAGTTTTTTGTTGTTGTTTTAAATAACATAAATCGAAATCTTTATCCTCACAAGCAAAGGTAAAGTTGGAGCTGATTATTGTCTGTACCTCGTTAATTTGATACTTTGATTGTGTATTATATATATATATATATATATAATTTTTTTTTAATTACGTCATTATCGTATCATCTAAAAAGAGTATTTATTGTGTAATTTATATAATTTTTCTTTTGATTCGTTATTGTTAGTAGTAATGTCGTTGATAGCTAATCGGTTAATTTCTTTTTTATTTGTTATTTTAAATAACTTAAATCGAAATCTTTATCCTTACCAGCAAAGGTAAAGTTGAAACTAATTGCGTATACCTCGCTACATATTTTTTTAAGAAAGGTGAGCATTTTATATCATCAGAATAGGAAAAACACACAGAAGCAGCTATGCACCTCATAGCCCACAACTAACCAGGCCAAGTCTAGCAACAAAAACACAAACAAGGCTATACAAACCACAAACACCCTAACAAGACAAAGAAAGAATAACAATCATAAACTATTTAACCAATTAATATCCTTAGAGCTAGTTTTCTTAGGAAGAATCATCTTTATTCTAGTAGTACACTGCAACATACAATCATACATTAGATTCCTAGGAGATCTAACAGAGCATTCCAGAAGCTATTGTTCCCAAATGCAATAGATCAGACCAACCAGCCAATATGCATTGGTACACATGCCTTCTGAACCAGACTTTGACCCTATATATCGCCTGATTACAATCTTCAGTAGAGCTAATTTAACATCCAGCAGTTGAAAATCATTAGGCAAAGCATCAATGCATTTTCTCCTATACACACAATTAAAGAACAAATTAAATGAGATATAGATTCATCAGCTAAACCACAAAGGGCACACCTAATATCAGGTAAGGACCAATGCTTAGCCAAAAAGAATTTAGTTCTTAACCAACCCCAACAAGCTAGCTAGCCATAGGATGAACCTGTGCTTATGAATGTTAAGTCTGCACCAGACCCAATAGCCTAGTCGACATCAGGAGCAGCAACAAAAATCCAAATTATAGGCACTAGAAACTCTATATCCTTTTGCACTATGAGCCCACCTATTACATACCACTAAAGCCATGTTTAAGAATCTCCTTTACTCTCCACATTTGTTTCCAATGCCATGAGGCTGACTTTGAACAGGACACCCTTTTCTTAGTTTTCCTGTGATATATTGGAGATTAATCCACCTTAACCACCCCACATGCTACCATTTTTGTTTGCAATATCCCAAATATACTGCTACATTCCACTTCTGACAATTAAGAAAACCAACACCCCCATGTTTTTTTGGCCTACAAATGAACTCCCAAGCTGTGGGAGGAACTCTGGTAGAGATAGCATTTCCATCCCATATAAAGTTTCTACAATATATAACAACTTGATCCAAGGCTTTTTTTAGGCAAAATAAAGATATTAGCCCAGTAAGATTGAATAGAGATAAGAACTGATGAATTCACCAACATGGTCTTGGTAGAATAAGAGAGTTTCCTTGAGTCCCATTTACTTATTCTTCCCACAATCTTATCAACAAGAATATTACAATCAAGATTAGAAACCTTCCTAGTACCAGTTGAAACACCAAGATACCTGAATGGGAGAGAGCCTTCTTTAAATCCAGAATTAACTAGGATATTTGCCTACTCAGCCTCACCAATATTGCAAAAATAAATGTTGGTTTTCCCATAGTTAGCAGCCAGATCAGAGGCCGGTGTAAAAGTAGCAATTGGCCTTGGAATAATTTGAACAGGAGCCTTGTTGAGTCCCTTTATGTTTTGAGTTATGACAAACATATGAGTCAAACATGTGTGACAAACAGGTGTCACAAGCAGCTGTTAAAAACAGTTGACAGGAACAGTTGTTATTCAATGAGTTTATGCAGTTATTCTGAAAACAGCTGAGGTATATTGTGCTTGTGTTACTCATTCTGAGTAATATTACCTTTCATGTCATATATTGTACATTGTATTGTGCATGTTTGATATACAGGCATTCCAGTACTTGAGACATGTAGAACCGCTTCATCAAAACTGAAGTGTGCTAACAATGGAGAATCAAAGTGTCCAAGTAGTAAAGAACATGAAGACTGAAGAGTAGCCTTAGGGCTTTTACTTAGTCTTTTGGTCTTAAAGAATTTTAAGTAGTATAGTAGATTTGTGATGTCTGATCTTGGTATGTTGCAAACACCAAATCAGTGTCTAGTGGTTGTAACACGACTGATCTGAAGAAAATTTCCTAGAACAGTTCAGCAGACCTGCAGGTTAACAAACTGACCCACGAAATATTTTAAAAGAATTTGATTCTTGGATTCTTTAAAGATCTTGCACGTGGTTAAGTCAGTTTGGTAATCAATGTTAAGTGCTAACAAACCCACGTATCTTTATGAGATCTTAACAAATCTTCGAGATATTTGATCTTCGAATATTTGATCTCAACATTAAATGGGTTTAATGATTACGGTTACAAAACCCTCTTGATTGGAATAATCTGGGTTTTCTAACTGTCCATATATAGTTGCACTTAACGAACAAAATTAAGCAGAACAATTTATAAACTACAAGAGCATTCGAAAAAACCCATATCTTAACTTCATCTCTTGTAAGCTTTTGAGAAGCATCTTTTGAGAGAAACTTTCTGCAATTCGTCACTAATAGATGGGTTAGTGATTGGAAGCATTTGAGAGTTCATTTGCGAGTGCTTGTGAGTTCAAGTGTGAAACAACACTCTTGGGTTGAGAGTGAGGAAGTCTGTCGTAAGAGTTTACGATAGCAAATTGTACTATCTTTTGTTCATCAGAGTTGATTAATAAAATATTGGTAGCGAGAATAGGAGGATGTAGGCACAGTTGCCAAACCTCGTTAAATTTGTGTGTTCTTTATTTGCTTTACAATTTATTGTTTTATTGTTCTAGATAATTTCGCTGCTAAACCAGTTCTCTGGTTCTATCGCTAGAACAAATCAAGAAAAAGTTGATAAAGAAAATTTTAAAGAAACACTCAATTCACCCCCCCTCTTGAGTGCTATTGGGACCTTCAAGCCTACTCGCCTTATTCAATCATCAGCAAAGTCTAAGAGTGTCAACCTGACAGCTTTACTTGAAAGCACTGTAACGACCCGACTTTTTAGCGACGACGTTATTAGTGATAACGTCGTGAACAGGCAGTTACCAATCGACTTAGATATAAAAATAGAACTAAAACTCATGGAATTAATACTTATTATTAATAATAATGGAATCCCGATTACAAAAGGTTAATTAAACTAGAAATCTGGTCCTAAAAACTGAAATAAAAACCTATTGCAAAAGCAGGAAAAAAAAATAGGGGCCTAGACGCTCATCAACCCATCCTGCTACTAGCTTCTAGCCAGACATAAGCCCACTTATGCGACTGCATCATCACCTGAAATGGGGGGGGGTCCACCATCAGTGGCGAGTAACTAGGCTGTCCCGCTTAAATGAGGGATTGCTAACCATATAATAGCATAGAATCAACCAAGGAAAATCATATAGAACATATGGAAATACGTACAAAAATACTTACGAAATACGTACAAAAATAAGTATAAAATACGTATAAAATACCTGCAAAATACGGTTAGGATACATACAAAATACGTGTACAATACAGGTACAGAATACGTACATCATGCAAATACATATATGTATGACATACCAACATAACTACGTACAACATACAATTACAAATACGTACAACATACATATACAAATACGTACAACATACAATACCAGACGTACACAGCGGAAGACTTAAACTACAACCTAATACATATACATATATACGAAATCATACAATACCTACATACGACAGCAACCTTTCATGAAATGCATATCTTATAATATCATATCAAATACTCTTCAGTAAATACGTGTCTTATCATACCATATCATTTCATTTCATAACATAAATATCTTATCTTATCATATTCAAATCATAATATTGGACCGGTCTTTATAGCTCGTTGTGGATCCCATGTGCACCACAACTTTCCTAAAACATGTCGGGGTGAACTCGTGTATTCAACCCGTAGCCCTCCTTTGCAAGAACTAAGCCTAAGCTATGGCCATAACCCCTAAATAGTAGCTCGTGTACTACTACTTAGACAACTACATATTCTAGAATCAAGAACTGCGCAGATACCGCAGTCTGGTAGTGGCAACGACTTAACCCGATTGATGACTCGTGTATCACCAAAGGGGCGTCCGTAATACATACTATCTTTTCTAAAGGCCATCGTGAGACCACTATTTCTTTTAAGTCTTTTCTAAAGGCCATCTTGAGACCACTAATTATTGTTATATTGGTGCTCATATCGCCCGTCAATTCCTTAATACCCGGTAGAGTATACCAAAACGGGAAGTACTAGGTGACCGTAATTGGAACTGAGATGTTCGAAGTCCCAGGAAAGAGAGGTGTGGCACGTATATTGGCCATCTTAAATACCAAGTCTTTCCTAGCCAGAGATCGAAACAATTCAATGTCCTTTCACTGTTTCCTTTCCTTCGTTATTATTATATTATTATACCTTCCCTTCCTATTGCAACTTATCCCTACTGACTCCTTTAATTATAATAATTATAATAATGATAATAACAATAATAACAATAATTCCTAAAATTATTCTAATGTCATTACCAGTCAAAAATTAAACTAAAATTGATCCTAACTTAATAGGGACACTCGACAATTCTAATAACAAAATAATAATTAAAATAAATTCATTAAATAATCATATAACAATTAAATAAATCATTTAAATATTCAATTAATCATATAAACAATGTAATTCAAGAACTTATTCACTTAGTAAAAATTAAATCAAGAAAGTCATAAAGAATCATAATCTGAACAAGGGATTCGACAAAATATACTTTAAAAGTGTCTTAATAATTTAATCACACTATTTTACACAATCTGATTTTAAAGAATTAAATTAAGATCAACCGTTTAAAGGTCTCGAATAATCTGGAAATTTTAATGAAAGTTAAATATGGGTTCAAGGTTTAACGTGCATAAATTTCGTCCAAAAATAACGTCATTTACTATTTTTAAGGGATTTTATAACTAAAAAATCAGATTAGGCTGTAATCAATTTCCGATTTTTTTGCCATAGCAAACGAACTTTAAAAATTACGAAAATTTAAGCTGTAAAACACTATTAGTGACTTCCACCTAAATTTTAGTAGCCATCCAACTTGATTAAGTATTTTGATAAATTCGTAAACTAAATCTGGACAGTTTTACCGGTTTGAAAGATTAAATTATTATAAGCAATAAAAGGGCGAATTTTGCCACGAAATAAATCTTGATTAATAATCAAACAGTAAAGAAACTCCCACTAAAAATTAATCAAGAATAACAAGACTTGATCAAGAAAATAAAATAAAAAATTCAACCTTTAATACTCCTAATACACGCATAAAAATTCATATAACAATTAAAGATTCATGAAACACCAAGAAAGTAACATAATAAATTATACTATATGGTTCGAAAAATACTAGGTGAACATGATACTATTCCTATTAATTTTCATGATTTAACCCTAATTAACTATATGGAAAACTTGTTCCAGATTTAAGAAGGTAAGTCTGGTTACCTGGATCTAGCAAAGAAATCAGAAAAGTCCTTCCTTTGGGACTTGAATATTACACGGCCAAGAGGAAAAACTTTTAGGGTTTTTCTTTGAGTTTTGTATTGTAGAAAAATATGTAAAAGAAATTAGGTTAAAGGCTTGTTCCTTATTTATAATATAAGGAACAAAAGAAAAATAAAAATAAAAAATTAATTACAAAATATAAGGGGGGCCGTGAGAAGAGAGAAAGAATATGGGAGTGGGAGTAGGGTGTTTGGGCTCATTTGATAGACTTAGTATAAAGTAAATATAATTAGGGTTAGTTGAGTGTAATTAGGTAGACCTAGTAAGGAAGTTAGACTAGGTTTTACTAATTCAAAATGTTTTAAAATACTATTAGTTAAATAAAAATTACTTAATTAATAATAATAAATTAGGAAGGAAAATTAATCCTAGCCCATACATAAGGGCCGGCCAAGAGGATCAATGGAATTGGGTCATCGGCCCAATTTCGAGATAAGATAACGAAATAAAATAAAACAGTCCAAATATTCGGGCCTTTTGGACTTAGAATATTAAAATAATATTTATTAACCGCGAAATTTTCTGGCCCTAAATTTCGGGGTATTACAAGCACTGTGTTTCTGAACCAACCCAATAATCTGGTGAGATATTTCATACAGATCACAAAGATCAGAGGGGACATAGGATCTCTTACCTTTAAAGTATCCATGAGACTCACCATTAATTACTATAGTGAAAGAAGTGGAAGTTACACAAGCCATAACCAAAGTGATAAAATGAGAGGGGAACTCTAAAGCCACAAGCATTTCTTTCAGAAAACCCCACTCCACTGAGTCATAAGCTTTCCTTATATCAATTTTCAACATAGCAACTGCAGAGGAGTTCTTCCTATTATATCTAGCAATAATGTCTTGAATAATGCATATATTATGCATTATTCTCCTCCCCTGCACAAACCTTTCTTGATTAGGAGAAATGAGGTCAGGGAGAATCTGAGCAAGCCTATTACAAAGCAGTTTTGTGATGACCTTATAAATAAGATTGCAACAAGCTATTGACCTGGTCTAAACTCAAGCACTGAGGAAAGAGAATCACACATAGGGATAAGAACCACTTTAGTACTATTCACCTCTTTCAAAAGCTTGCATGTGCTCATAAAATCCATCATAGCTTCACAAAGATCATCACCAATCACCTCCCAAGAATGCTTAAAAAACGTATTTTTAATTAAAACCGTCATGCCCTGGAGTCTTGCAGACTAGAATAGAATTAACCACCTTTCTTATTTCCTCAGAGCTGATGGATCCAACAACAGTTTAGATCAGTTCAGGTCGAATAAGTCGAAGAGAACACACTCTTAGCAGTATAGAAAGAAGATATAGGGACGGATGTAGTAGTATATAAGGTAATAATAAATCCCTTTTATTTTTTTACTTAACCCTTTAATTTAGGAGAATTTATAAAAATCTGTACTCAAAGAAGAAAAGAACCCTATAATTTAGGAGAATTTTATTTACTTAAAAAAATCCAAACTAAAAAAAGCTAGTCTTGACATAATTTATATTGTGGGTTGCTAAACGTCGCCCACGTTTTACTTAAAATCGCCCACTCAACATATTGAAATTACCTTCTTGCCCTTATTATTCACATTAACCCCAACTTCACCATTTCCACTATTACACTCTCTCATTCTCTCACTTCAGCTACTACCGGCTCTCAGCACAACCACCAGCACCACCACCACTACCACCACAACCATTCCTACTACTACCACGATCACTAACCACGACCACCCCCACCAGCACCACCCCCACCAGAAGCCGCTGGACAACAACGGCAGCAATGTCAGGAGAGGCGTCGCCACCGCTAAGAGATGTACGTAACTTTTTTTTTTAAATTCAATGTACGTAACTTTTTTTTAAAAATTCAATAACGGCGGGGCGTCTGATCTGGACGCCCCATCCATGGTTTGGGCCTCCCAGCTGGACGCCTCTACCATGGTGGGGACGTCTGATCTGGACGCCCCATCCATGGTATGGGCGTCCCAGCTAGACGCCTCTACCATGGATGGGGCGTCCAAATCAGACGCCCCCACCATGGTAGAGGCGTCCAGCTGGGACGCCCAAACCATGGATGGGGCGTCCAAAATTCCTTTTATTGCATTTTTTTTTTACAATTAAGCATTATATTTTGCAGGATTTGAATGACGGTGATGGAATTAATTATTTTGAATATTTTGTTCATTCCGAGCCCTTTAATACTAGGGATGAAGCAATTAAATGGGCGAGAGAGGTGGCTAAAAGATTCGGATTTTTTTGGTGATATCTACACACAAACTTCGAAGAGATGGCATTGTTCAAATTTTATTAGATTGTGATCGGCGAATGAAAAAAGAACCAAGGGATTTGGAAAATGTTGTTCAAAGAAATACAAGTCGGAAAGGTGTGGGATGCAAGTTTAGGGTAAAGGTAGTACAAGTAGTGGGTGGATTTGTAATTGATGGATGGAATGAACGGGGGTTCCATAACCATCCGCTTATGGTGTACATGGAGGGCCATCGCCAAGTTAGCGGTCTCAACCTTGCAGCTAAGAAAGTAGTTCATGTCATGTCAGATGCTCGGGCCAAGCCGCATGCTATCTTAGCTGCTATTAGACAACAATTTCCTGATCTTAATCCAAACAAGAGGCATATCTACAATTGTAGAGCACAGTTGAGGAAACAGAAGGCAGAAGGAAGAAATCCGGCTGAAAATTTTCTTCATCTAGCGGTGAAACATAACTATGTTTTTTGGATCGATGCCACTGATGATGGTGTGGTGACCCACACATTTGTTGCACATCCAACATCGGTGAACTTGTTGCGTACTTTTCCGTATGTCATTGCCATGGATACAACGTACAAGACAAATAAATATGTTATGCCGCTTTTGGAGATTATTGGGATGACGTCAACTAACAAGAATTTCATAATTGGTTGGGCATTAATGAGTGATGAGACACAACATAGTTATCGGTGGGTACTTCAACAGCTGAAAAATCTGATCGGCTTTCGAGTACAACCGACTGCTATTGTCTCGGATCGAGAGTTAGCTTTAATGAAACCAATAGAAGATATTTTCCCTGAGGCCGCTCATTTACTATGCACATGGCACATTGGTGTAGATGTGGAGAAGCAGGCGTACAAGTACCTCGGGAAATGTCATGAAACTGTTAAAAGATTTACGAATGGAAAATAGGCTAAAGTTGTAAAATCTAGGACAGTTGAGGATTTTGATAGAGCTTGGATACAGCTTCAGGAAACTTTTCATTGGGCACCTAGACTCGTTCGCTATTTTAACAGGACATGGATAACCTACAAAGAAAAGTTCGTGAAGGCTTGGACTAACAAAGTTCTTCATTTTGGAAACACTACAACGTGTAGAGTTGAAGGTGCACATGCAGCATTGAAAATATGGATTGAATCTCCTACATCTTCAATGGATACGTTGTTTGAAACAATCAATACAGCAACCGCAATGCAACTGGTGGAAATAAGAGCTAATTTTGAAGCTTCCCGGTGTAAACATGGAACTAAGTTTTACGGGCCACCATTTCAGCACCAAAATGGTCGTGTGTCTTTGTTTGCTTTGGGACATATAAAGAAGGAGATTAATCGGTTGAATGGGTTTGATCTTTATGTAGAGGAACGTTGCGATTGTAAAAAGTACACCGCGTACGGAGTGCCATGTGCATGTCGTTTGGATCTGATCATTCGTACTAGACGAGGCATCTATTTGAATGAGATTCATCGTATGTTTCAGACACTGCGGATCTCGGATGGTCTAGATATTCCTGAGTTCTCTGCAGAATGGGAGCAAGATAGAGCATTTTTTCTGGCAATGGTGTACGAGGTACAGCAACAGGATGTATCAATGATGCGAGGTGTGTCTCAATTCATGTACAATCACTTACATCCGGAACAACTCCAATTTGAAGATCCCCGAGTCAACGAGAATGTAAGAGGGAGGCCTAGATCGTCGGCTACACGACGAGATCGTAGTGAATTTGAGTATACACTTGGTCGTGGTCGAGGTCGTCCTTCTGGATCACCATCGATGGGACGTGGACGTTCTTCATAATCAGTGAACATGGCAAGCGGTATGTCATCATCATTATCATCATCATTATTTGTTTCATCATGTTCATCATTATCATTATCATGTTCAATTTTTTGCCGATATTCAGGACGATCCACCGAGACTGATGAATTTCCATACCGAGACAGAGTTCCGGGGTGTATTCTTCCCTTTTTGACTAGTTGGGATGATGTTCAAGGCGATGGTAATTGTGGATTTCGATGTGCCACCGATGCATTTCATGGTGGTGAAAGTGAGTGGCTCACTTCTCGTCGAACTATTGTGAATGAACTATATGCACATGCTTTCATTTACACAGGGATCTTTTTTGACGGATTAGATAATGCGATTAATCGTATTGATTGGTGTGGTACATGGTGTGGGGAAGAACACTATATGGAATTTGTGAGCGATCTGTTTCCTATAGCTAACTTGCACAGGTATTAAATAATTGTTTTTTTTTTCATTATTTAGTTTTTGTATATGTATTAATATGAATTTAATCAACAGGTGTGTCGTGATGTGTATTACGTTATCGGAGAATGGGTTAAATCCGAATTGGTCTTGCACTGTTCTACCGTGGGATGTTGAGCCTAATTTGACTTGACCAAGAACCGAGTTTACAATAGCACATTTGGGAGCTTGGTTTAAGCATTTCATTCGACTACACTTAGAACCGAATTTTCCAGTTCCTCCAATATGCACTATGTGGCATGATATGCATACAGATAGTGTTAATGGTTGGGATCTGCTTTACCAAGAAAGGAGGGAACGATGAGACCGATTAACGAACTTGAGACATTCTCCTACCCACGTTGACCTCACTTCTGATGATGATTAGTGCTTTTGTGATTCTAAGTAAATGTAATCATTTATTTTTATTCGTACTTGTCTAAATGTAAAAATGTCAGTTTTTTTAGTTTTATCGACTGTATATTCAAATTTCTACCATAAACATAGCAAATCCATTAAAGTCTAAACATATTGCAAATCCAAAAACATAGCAAATCCATAAACATATTGCAAATCCAAAAACATAACAAATCCATAAACATAGCAAATCCATAAACATATCAAATCTATAAACATAACAAATACAAAGAACAGCTACTACGAATCATCATCATCAACATCATCATTATCAACATCATCATCATCAACATCATCATCATCAACATCATCATCTTCTTCTTCCGCATCTTCTTCTTCTTCTTTTTCTTCATCATCATCTTCTTCTTCTTCTTCTTCTTCTTCTTCTTCTTCTTCTTCTTCTTCTTCTTCTTCTTCTTCCTGGTTTCCTAGTGCGGTGTTCCACATCACAACTAACCGATCAACTTCATCGCAAGCCAGTTTTCATGCTGTAGCAGGCATCTGGTATATTGTAAAAATGGCTGAGTTGCGTGCATTCATAATCCAACCCACTGTTTATAAATTACTAAATTATTAATAGTTTTCATATAATAAATAACATTATAAATAATATAAAAAGCAAAAATGAAACACGTAACTGCTCAGTAGCAGATCGATCAGGTCCTCCATAACTCCTTCTACTAGTATCCCTCAACAATCGGGGATGCGAGTGATGTAAATACCAAATCATATAGTCAGCGGCACACTTACTTGGATCTGTTGCAAGATGATAATTTTTCAAATTGACAGAAGAACCGAACGAAAAATTCTTCCAAGCCCACTCAGCAAAACTTGAACTGTGCTTGACCTCGTATTTGGTAACATTCTTGCTAGGTCTCATCGCATGATCAGGAACAATAATGTTCATCGGAACAACTTGAACTCGTCCCAACTGACGCAATGCACGATCAGGCATGTACGGCTCAATGATATCACGGTACTGAATCCCACCAACCAGTAAATTCCTAGGAACATCCTTAGAAACATTGGTCTGATATGGCATCCAATCAACCTAAGAACACAATAAGCACAACTCATATATATTTATTAAACAATTACAATAATAAACAAATACATTAAATTTATTTAATAATAATAATGTACCTCTGAAGCCTGCAAGGAATCCAACCGTTTTCTGATAGACTGGAGTCGGGATGAACTCTTATCCTCGCAACGAACATTCCAAAGCATGGAGCGAGGATACTCAGGTCATATAATGTGACGTTCCCTGTGTGGCCTAAAGCAGGGGAAATACTCGTATATCCAGCACTGTAAGAGTGTCAAACAACCAGCAATTCCTAAACAACCAGACCGAGATGCAATGCCTAATTGCCGATAAAGATATGCAAGCGTGGCGGAACCCCAGGAGAACTTATGCATATCATCAGGTACTACTGGCTCAATAATGTCTCGTGGCCGAATCTTGTTCCCACTCTTATCGATAAATAATGTGCATCCTAACAGAAGAAAGAGCCATGCAGTCAACTGTGTCTCCTCACATTTTGGAGGTTGCTTACGCCTACAATGATAGTCTATAGAATCAATGATAACTCCTCCACCAACCCAATGATTGTCTCCACTATCACGCTTAACTAAACTAGAAACCGGCATACCAAACAACTCAGCCCCATGACCCTTAAGGCTACTAATGGACGACACATCACTGACTGGATTGCCTTCAATTAGTACTTTAAGAATGTACCATACATCGTGCAACATAATTGTCATCTCTCCAAAAGGTAGGTGGAATGAATTTGTATCAGGTTGCCATCTCTCTACAAATGCAGATATCAAAGGAGCATCAAGATGAGGCAACATACACATCGACAGGTGAGATAACCAAGTCATGTCAAGGCGTGAAGAGGCATGCTCATTCATTGCCGATTTCCAATCAAACAAAGTACGACATGTTTTTTCTCGACTATGACATTTCAACACTCCCCTATCCTCTGTTCCAGATCATAACATCAAAGCAACATGACCATTAAAACTAGGTATGACAGAAGCAGATGATGGTCCTCCAGGAACAGCCTCCTTAACCAACCAACTCTCATCCTTCTTCATCTTACTCTGCCTACGACTATCAGTGCTGCATGCAGGTTGACTAGCACGAGCAAACTTACCGCCCTTCCTTTTAGGCGCAACCCAAGTAGTAGGCTCGGTACGGGACAAATCCTCGTCATCATTGCCCAACAAGTTATGTTCACTATCAGTAGTAGCCTCATCGTCGTCCTCATCATCAACATCATCATCAAACTGTAGATCAGCGTCATCATCGTGATCATCTCCTGCAGCAAACTCATGTTGGACAGACAAAGCCTTTGGTGGCTTTATATGAATAGAGGGACCGCGATCCCTCTTGACAGAAGCGGTAACATTTCGACTATGCACATGTCGAGGACCAGAATCATCCAAATTTGTAGGCAAAAGTAACCCAGGGGGACAGATTTTCCAGCACCTCCTCTTCCGTAACCTCTACCACCTCTCACCAACTAAAAGTAAAATAATTTATAAACTTTAACACGTTAACTGATTATTATTTAATTTGAATAATAGCACATGTATCAAGATGCACATTCTATTGAATCAATTTTTTAACACCCATTTAAATGATCAAAATAATTGTCAAATAATATGAATAATATCAAAATTAGTTGATGCAAAAAAGTGAATTAAAATAATTATTAACGTGTCAAATAATTATTCAAAATTGATTATTCAAATAATTATTCAATTTTTCTACTTACGTGCTATTATTCAAAGTTGATTATTTTGCTATTATTATTTCAAACAATTATTCAAAAAAGTAGATGCACATTAACTGATTATTATTCAATTTTGAATAAATATTCAAGTAATTATAGAACGTATTAATTCAATTATCAAACATCACTACAATTATAAAACAAACAAAATTCAAATATGCCATACACCAAACACAAATTCAAATTTCAAAATAAAAAAAATAAAAAAAAAAAACAAAATAAGAGGCCCACGACGTCCCAGCGTGGGCGTCTTGATGCCCTTTACGAACCGCAAAAAAACATACCGGAGGAGGAGAGAGGGCGGCGGTTGTGGCGGTGGTCTTCTTGGACCTCTTGTTCGGTGTACTTCCCGCCACTTCCTTACCAGGTCTTTGACTCATTCCGATTTTGTAGTAGTGGTAGTATAAGATGGTGGTGTTGGTAGTGGTGGTGGTGGTGTTGGTGTTGGTGGTGATTTGAGATAAAGTGAAAAGATTAATGGAGAGATAAGATGGTGAGGTGAGTGGAGGGGAAGGAGTGATAAGTGTAGTGTTAGAAGCAATAAGGTAATTTCAAAATATTAGGTGGACGATTTTAAGTAATTTGTGGGCGATTAATAACAAGTCCCTTTATATTGTAATTGACCTATTGTACATGCATGAGTACATGGTACTCAGGTGTGTACCCGCATTTTTTAGATGTCCAAGCCTTTTAGATTTGGATTCTGTTATTTTTTCAAAGAACAGGTATTTTTTATTTTTTTATTTTGACAAATAAGAGGTATTCTGTTAATAGGGCTGTTGGGCCTACTTTATGCGTTGGAGATTTGGTGGCCTGGAAAACTGAACCCACCTATAGAATATATTAAGCCCAAACAGCAGATGTTGTCTAGAGTATTAGTGTATTGAAACTTACAACGACGTCGTTGGACACACTTTCAATTTACCAGCTTCCATCCCCAATTCGTTGTTTTCTGTAAACCCTAAACCCTCCTAATTGGAATTTGAATTTTTGTAAGGCAGCCAGATTTGATTTTCATCCTAATTTTCGAGCTTTTAGTTTTTAAGCTATGTCTGGTAGAGAAGACGATGATTCTGATGCTCCAGAAGAAGTCACCGCTCAGCAGGTCTCTCGCTCACATATTCATCGAATTGAAAAGCACAGTTGACAAATAAGTATTGATGTTTGAATTGTTTGAATTGCAGGGAATACAACAAGATGAGGAAATTCGAAAAATGCAACGACAAAGTAAGGCCAGGTTCGCCTTTTCTTCCTCTTTCTTATCTTCAGTTTGTGTTGAGATATTAAGATGGGCAATACTTATTTGAATATCAACCTACATTCAATATTTTCCACTGTCAATTGCATACTTATTATCTCTATATAGTTCGCTATATACTTGAGTTTTTAGCAGACTTTTGAGTTGTTCAGCTAGTGCTTGATAAATCGGATTCTACCAAACAGCAATTAAATTATTTTGTTTGGGGTTTTGTTGAGCAATTCCCAGTTTCTCGTATTTTTAAATAAAAGTTGTTTGTCACTGCTGTAATTTTGAATGATATTTTGACTATATTTTCAACAAAATTGCAAAATTGTAAGAAACTGGGAATTTCCCGGTTTTTTAGGGCTAGGATATTTATTTGGGTTTTCTTGATATTTCTTCTCAGCTGTGTATCAATCCTTGGGTTTTATGATCTAGCTAATGTCACTTGATGGTATTATGTACTGAGACTGATTCATGTTGGATTGTCGTTGCTGATCCTTATTAAGTTTTAAATGAAGTCTAATTTGGTAAAATGCTTTTGAATTCATGTGAATTAGGAGTGTTTTAACTTGTGGTAGAAGGTGCAATTGAGTGGACTTATTGTTTTTTTTAATCGGATTTAATCCATTTCAACCAACACCTTTGGATCTTCATGATACCTATATGAATATATGATGTAAAATGGAAAATTTTTAGATAGAGGGCGGAGAGGTATGGAGCATAGGCTCCAACTCCACCCCTGATACCAAAGTTCACAGTTTCAAACCCTCAAGCAAAGAGGTAGTGGTTGTCCTACCAAATTAAAAAAGGAAAAAAAAACAAAACTTTCTGTGTTTAGCTTATTTTTTGTTTCTGAGACTTGTGTTAGGTTCACACTTGGTTAATATGTGTGGCTTAACTTCCCTCCTTTTGTATAGGGTTCATCGTGAAAGGAAAGAGCGTCGAAAGAAATGGGCTGAAAGACTGACTCCTCGAGAAAAGTTAAAGGCCGATGCTGCTGAAACTAATGATGAAATGGTTGAAGATGATGAAGGAGATGATACAAGTAGCCAATTCCTAATTAATAAAGGGATGCTTCCGAATGAAATTGTCAGTTTGCTTGCCGCTCGTGAGAAGTATGTTTTTCAGCTATATTCAGTGTATTTGCAAATGCATCGATTAGTCCATACCTTCTTGTATTATTCATTTTAGGAACACCTTATTGTATTGTAATTACTTGTGTGATTTGCAGAAAACATTTCTCATCAGATTCGGAGGATGAAAAAGAGGAGAAAAGGCCAAAATCCAAGAAGAAGAAGACCAATATATCAGGGTATGTAGTTTCTTCTAAATATTTTGAAGTCAGAAGTTACCTTAGTAAAGCTTCACAAGTCACAACCATTAGCTTTGAGCCTTTGAATGGTGATGTTCTTAACTTCTTATATTGAACCCATTCATTGTCTCCTCGTGTTTTCGGTTTTTGATAATCATAGTGCTTTGAATCATTAGGAAGTAGGAATCAATGCTTGGTCATGGATTTATAGTATTATTGTATAATTTCACGAATCTTTCGTGTGATTTATCTGCCAGGGTGGAAACTGTTATTTTGAAGGAGCTACCACCTGCACATTGTGTGCAGAGCTCCTTGGAGTTTTTGAAGAACAGGAAAACACAAGTCTCTAGGTCTTCTGCAGTGTTGACCAACTCTAACCAAGCTTTGCGGCTCCTCTCTTCTTCTGGCTTACTGAAGTAATACAGTATTTTTTTCGTTTTTGTTTTTGTTGCTTTATAACCAGTTAAGTGCGAGGTGTAAAACATGTATTAGACGTTCTTCCCCTTCAGTTTAGGTTCATGTTTCAGTTGAAATTTGAGTCAAGTATCAGACTCTGCTTACGGAAAATAGATGAAGGGCTAGCTCAAGCGAATTTATCAGCAGTATCACTACTTCTGTCCTTGTTTATATGTAAAACTAGCATTCGTGTTTAATTTTACAGCAATGCCAGAGTTATTTCAGATTAAGTTGATATTACCACTTTTTTTTTTTTTTTCCTAAAAAGACCAGGATAAGCCCTAACTAAAGCAAATTCTGTAAACAATCTCTTTCCCCTTTTGAAGTGTTTGGATATTTGATCTGAAATATAGCTAGATGCGTACTGCATTGTTGTGTTTCAATCTTCTGTAACTATGCTGCAAAAATGCTTTCTTAAAAGATTGTTTAGGATTAGGATTGGGTTTGAAGGTTAACGAGGGAGGGTTAGGCTATGTTCCTATGGACTGAATTAATTTGAATTTAATAATTTTTAAACTTAGATTCATCAGGAGTTTGAGCATAATTGAACTGAATTTGTATGAACTAAAATTCATTGATCCGTTTGTCATGATGTAAAATATTTTCCCGGTAAAAATATCTCTTATTTTGGTTTTTTGGTATTCAAAGTTATATGGCATTAGTCATATCATCAAACAAAAATTACCCAAACTTGTTGGAAGCAGATTGAAAATGAAAACTGATAACTATCACTTTTTCTAGTTTCTTGTTTTCAGTTTTAAAAAAACTGAAACAAAAAAAAAAAAGATATCGAAAATGCCCTTATTTTTCGATTGTGTTTTTTCATTGTAAATTGTTTATATTGATGTTGTTTAATTAAGGAGTTGGTGTTCATTTCTTGTCTATGGTCAAAGAGAGTATCACATTTATGGAGATTCTGAAAATGAGGCTGCTCTAAGTCTAACTGTGAGAACTAAGAAAGTCATTATCTCTTTGCCAAAGGGGTAAAATAGTATCTTTCCCATACCAGGAGAGGGTAACATTTTTGGATACTTGTGGTTAGCAATAGAGGTGGGCAACTACGGGTACCCGGATTTCCAGGTACCCGGAAATTCGGTTTCGGGAATCGGGTATCTGGATCCTTTTTTTTTTCCTTATACTACTTTTTTTTTTATTTTAAAAAAGCCGTTTTATAATATAAAAAAAATATTTTATTTTTTTTATATAAAAAAACTCTTTATGTTTTTAAAAAAAAAAAATTGTTTTTTGAATTTTTTTTTAAAAATCTGTTTTTTTTTAATTTTTTAATTAAAAAAAATTGTTTTTTTAAATTTAAAAAAACTTTTTTTTTATATTTTAAAAAAGTATTTTAATAATAAAAAAAAATTAATTTTAAATTAAAGTAAAAAACTTTTTTTTAATAATAAAAAACTATTTTTTAAAAATTAAAACCGGGTACCCGGTTTTAAAAAATCCCAAAAAATCCCGACCAGGATCCGACCCGATACCCGGTTTATAAAACCGGGTACCCGACCCGATTTTCTAAACCGGATCAGGCACCCGCTTTTTCGGATAAAAAAACCGGGTACCGAATCGGGAATCGGGTCCGGGTTTTTTTGCCCGGCCCTAGTTAGCAGCCGACTCTCTCCTGTTAGGCTTCTAGAGATAGTGACAACACCAAAATGGTTTAACATTACTTTCCCCTCTTGTTTGAAAATTACTGGTTGGACTACAATCTTTAAAATATTTACATATTCTTATGCTAAACATTAATATAATTCAAACATTTATATATATAGTTATGCATAAAATTACTAACATAGTATACAGATTATCAAAACTAGTTTTAAAAAAAACAGTAGGCTAAAGCTAAGCAACAGAGGAAGGAAATCAGGGACAAGAAAAGGCATCTCCAAGGTCAACCGAGATGTGATCTTGAGTAGAATTGGAATCATGATTCAAGCTGACCAAAGAATGGATGGTTTTCTTAACCTTATTCACGCATTTACGACGCTGGATTCTTTCTCGAATCACATCTTTATCAAGCGGTTTCGACGATTTGATGCACAGCTGAGTTGTTACAGCTTCTGTCTTGCTTTCCGCTTCATTGGCTTCGTCTCTGAGTTTCTGAGTTTCCAATTCCATGAAACTCATATGGCTTTGCTCCTTTACTGACATCCTAATTAATTTGCTCTTATTGATCTTATTATGCGTTGATGGAGTTGAGATGATAAATGATACGAAAGTTGTTAGTTTGACAGAGAGAGAGAGAGAGTTATAAGAGTGCAAGTATATATATTTATATGGAGGGAGTTGAGAGAGAGAGAGAGAGAGGTGCCAATGGTTTTATATTGCAACCGTGGGTGATGAGGTCATAAAACTGGGGGCATGCTCTCTTCTTCCCTTTTTATTAGGATGTTCTTTTCATTTTCAAAGTGTTGATGGTTTTTTGCTCAAATTTATGCACCACTTGTTCTCTCCGATCAATTGGTTAGCCGCACTTTGAAGGGAAATTATCCAATAAAATTAAGAAGTTCCCATAAAATATGTCTTAGACAATAAAATTATGAAGTTTCCTAGCATCTTAAATTTCGTAAATAATATAATTTGAGAATAAAATTAAGAAGTTCCTATATAATTTTTTAAAAACTTTGAAATAAATATTTTTTTTTATTTTTAAAAATTTAATCTAGTTTTTTTTTAGTGTATGTTAAGATAATTTGAATAACACAATTTTACAATTAATTGTACACAAATGACAAAATTATTTCTACCTTTTTTTAAAGGGAAAGATAAAATTTCATTAATTGAAAGGCATACGACATCTATAATAAGCATTATAAAGAAGTAAAATACAATCTAAATTAATCAAGTAAAAATCTTCTTTAAAGTAACTATGGTGAAACTAGATCTGACGATGAAGTGAAGTTCTCGATTATTCGCTGAATTATGCAGCCTTCTATCAGGGACTCTATCTCCGAAACATAGTTTTGGGAAGAAAATTCATTACCCGACCATATAGATCGCATCCTCGATTCCAACGCCAATTGCAAAATTGTACAACTGACAACATATGAATCTAATTTTTCAAATAAAACCCCAAAAATAAATTTGAATCTTCCATAAGGTAAAAGTATAAAGAACAACACCATATTCTACAAAAGGAGAGAAGAAAACCCAAAAATTGGAAAGAAAACTTTCATAAAGAGAGAAGGATGAGCATTATTAATGACTAAAAAATAAAAAACAAAAAAAATATGGAAAGAATTGGGGCTTACTATCATCAAAAAGAGGGGATGATGGTAGCCCCTTGTGGCTTTCAAAGATTTGAGGGTTTTTTTAGGGGTTTTTTGAGAAGAAGAGAGAAAAAATTATCTCTACCCAATTAACAATTATAAATGATGAATAAGGGTAGTGTGGTAATATTCATGGACACCACCGCCGCCTCCCCCTTTCCCTTATATAATAGAGATATACGGGTTGAAATTTCCAACCTAAACCCGACCCATTTAGTTAAACCCCACCTTACAGTAAATGAGTTAACCTAAAAACTCATTTAATAATATTATCACTTTTTAATTAGCCATATATATTACAATCATAACGTTATCCAACCATAAGTCTATACTATTATATCAACCGTAACAACAATCCATGATAGCCATATATATTACAATCATATTGTTCATAATTTATACATAACACGGTAGTAATTACTAACTAATAATTTTGAATTCTAATGTTCAAGATAAAAACATTAGATTTTAAGACATTAAAACCACCTACATAACCACTAAAACATCTATAACACAAAAAAAAAAGGAATATGAGACTGGTATATTAGATTAGTACATCAATTCAACTTGAAACTAATCTTATTACAACATATTTACTTAATTGGTTAATCGGGTTGAGAATTTCAACCCAACCCAAGTACCCAACCCATTAAATTAAACAGGTTGGGTTGGGTCAACCTATTTAGCTAAACAGGTTTAAAAAAAACTTAATGAGTTATCTGGTTATGTCAGATTTTGCCGACTCTACATAAAACTATTAAAATATTACTTGATTCACTCTATATTCGTTGGAACATAACTTTTTGGCATGCATTTTAACAAAAGATTTTAGGATATTGTAACGCCCCATCTTAGTGCGACGACGTTAGTAGAAATAACGTCAAGACAGTTCGTTACTAATCAATGCAAGGATTAAAATTGCAGAAGAACAACTAAACAAAACTAACTAATGAATAAAATTGATTAATGAAATAAGTATCAAATTATCCAACATGTGCTTGACGCAATTATTAACTCTTAAATAATTCCTCCGTAAACAATTTCTTGCAACAAAGTGGGTTGGCACGGACTCCAAAAAAAATTATAAGTGTGTTTTAAGTTGGTAGATTAGTAAAAGTAGGAGAGAGAAATAAAAGTAATGTGGTCCCATTTAAACAAAAAAAACCCGCCACAAAACAATAAAAGAAGGGGATGGGGTGAAATTTTTAATTTTTTTAAACTGTTTTACAGCAATGATTGTAAAACCATTTAACTAAAATTTTACATTTCAAACATTTCAAAAGGAGCCAAATTTTGGAGGGGAATGAAATTTGAAAATTTTCCCCTCCAATTTTACAGCAAGTTTTAGGGAGTAAACTACCCTATAAATACATGAAGCATTAGTATTCTAAGCCTAAAAAAAAATTACTGTACTTCACAAGCACACACAACACATTAGTGTTAGGTTTTAGTTTACAAAAATACACAACTTCATACATAACACATTCATTCTCCTCACAGCACAAAAAAAAAAGTCAAAATGGAGGAAGAACTTGATGAATTCTACTGCATCGACACCTTGTTGCGTGAAGAAGGGCTACTTAACCACTCAGGAACTCCTGAAACGTTTGAAGATGAGTTGTTACGACAAGTAGGTAACGATTTAACAAATGAACAACGTAATTACATTACATTCAAATTACTTGGGATAAAAAATGGCAACAGATTACCACGGGGAACACAGAGTAAGTTGGCAAGAGAAATTGGGGGTCCATCGAAGCACAATCAGTCGTATTTTTAATGTAGCAGAGAGACAACAAGAAAAGGGTAGAGCAATTGATGTTAGAAACAAGAAGGGAAATGCAGGTAGGAAAAGAATGGAGGTGAATGAGGAGTGGCTACAAGCTGTATCACTGCATCTCAGAACAACATACAGGGCATATGCTGGTGCCTTGGGTTCCTCACACACTCATGTGTTCAACTTATTGAAAAGGGGTCACTTAAGGGTACACACAAGCAACAATCACCCAACAGTGACAGACAAGCACAAGATTGCAAGACTGAAATGGGTCATGTCTCATATAATTCCTGGGACTCCTACAAGCAAACCAATATTTGATGACATGAGGAACGTTGTGCACATATAGATGAAAAATGGTTTTATTTTTAACCCTGAGACGAGAAGGTTCTATTTACTACCTGCTGAAATTGATCCTTACAGACACTGTCAAAGAAAAAGATTCAGGATTAAAGTTATTTTCATGGGAGTTACATCAAGGCCAGCGTATGATGAGGCTAGTAACTACATTCATGAATCATGATGGGAAATTTGGAATTTTCCCATTCACTTACAAGCACACAGCAAGGAACAAGTAAAAAAAAAAGACCTGCTGGGACAGTAGAAACAAAGGTTGTACAAAATGTAACTAAGGATGTCATCAGAGATATGCTAATATCAAAGGAAATTCCTACAATCATGGAGAAGTGGCCAGCTTCTATGTCCAAAAACATCACAATCCAACATGATAATGCAAGGCCACACATCTCCCCAACTGACCTAGAATTTATTCATGCAGCAACACAAAATGGATTCAACATACAATTAGTGTGTACCCCACAGTCACCTGATTTAAATGTTTTAGACATAGGCCTTTTTAGAGCTTTTTAGAGTTTACAATATCAAACTTTCCCCAAAACCATAGATGAGTTGGTTGAGAAGGTGGAGTTGTCATATTGGAGTTTTGATACAACTCTAATATGTTATGATAGAAATTTTGAAGGTTAAAGGTGGGAACAACTACAAAAATCCACATGTTGGCAAGGAAAGACTTCAAAGAATTGGGCAACTACCAGAAAATGCTGAGGTGGATCAAGAATTAATCAATGAGGTAGTCCATTATTTAAATCAGCAAAGCAATCCAGCTCAAGATGAAAAGATGCTAGGTGAGGATAATATGGTGGTTGATGTTGACTGGATGCTTACACATACATAAGACTGCCTCAGGTAAACCCATCATTTACAAAGGTATCCAACTTTGCTTTTATATTGGATTCCTATGTTACATGAGTGGTTATTTGGTAAGTTTTTGGGTATGGCAGTCCATATGGTGTATGCAAGTAGGTTATGGAATTTGGGAAATATTGTAAATGACATAACATAGTAGCAAGTCAACTTTTTGTAATGCATAGTTTTTTAAAAGGCTATTTTGTAAGGATAGTCTAATTTTGTAAGTAGTAAGAACTAGGTTCATCGGTTCATGAAATTAGACCGTACTTAAGTTATAGTGAATAGATATGTTATGAAGAATACTTTTGTAAGGCATGGTTGTATGTGAAGAAACTTTTTGTAATTAAATAATGACATGATATTGTAATAGTTGGGGGAATGACAACACTAAATGTAATTTAAAAAACATATGTATGCATTGTAATCAAGATACACAAATACAAAAAATCATTTGACATTCCTAGTAAAAGCATCCATTAGGGTGTGAGTTTATCACAATTAGCTTAATGGGTTAGTGTTCCCTTAACAATTTGTTTTGCTATCATTGCATCAAAACAAACTGGAGCACCACCAAACACCTAAACATTTGTCTTGAGTCCCTTCATCATATGGATGACAAAAAATTAAATTAAATGTGGGGACTCTTTATGAGTGGAATGGACTTCATGTTTGTTCCCTCAACTATGGTCAAAATAGAACCATAGGAGCCTCAACCAGAAGTTGTTATATCCACTTCAAACCCATTTAAACAAAACAAACTTCTCAGTGAAATCCTTAAGGCTTTAGTGGGACTCAAATCATGTAAAACTCATCATCCATCAAATTTATCAACAACCCTTCTCTTGAATGACTTTGGGACTCCATTGTTGCTTATAATATAACAACAAAGCCAATTAAAAGAAACCCGCCAAAGAACAGAACAACAACCATGACTGTAATCAGCAAAACAGAACACAACAGTTAGGAGAACAAATACAATCCAACACAGTACTCAGCCATTCAAATGCACACACATCACAGAACAATAACAGAAAGAAATACTAAAAATACTTCCTCTGTAAACAAATCCAAACAATTTAGACCCATCCATCATCCAACTTAAAATCAAGTAAATGAGAAAACCATGGCAAAGTAAGATCAATATAATGAGATAGCTAATAACATAAACCCAAAACAAAACACAGCAACATCATTTCATATAAAATATAGACACATGCATGAACTGTAAAAATAGAATGGAGAGAATATCTGAGGGACAACATAGTATCGTCCGTGGAAGACGAAATCTGGCATGGTTGAAAGGATGATCCTTCTCCAAAATCGTAAGTTCTTTCTAGAGCTTCCACCCACATTTGCACATCGCTGCTTGATGAATCACTGACCTCCTCAACCTTAGCCTTTTTTGTGGCGATGGTGGAGGAGTAGCAATCTTCACACCCCTCTTTGCACAACTTCTACTCAAATAAACCCTGGATCTAGGTACTGGCCTTCGAACCCTAACCCTAGGTGGTTCGTATTTCTCACCTGGTTTCAGCATTTTTTTTTACCTTCGAACTTTCAGGGCAATTCACAGCATAGTCGTATACCTCCGTAAATGCTTTTATGGAATTATCACTCAAATAACCTTCGTGTTCTCCATGTTCCCGAAGCTCTTTGATGTCTACTCGACTGGCATTGTAACACCCCGTATTTTTGGGTTTAGAATTTTAGGTAATTAGTTTGTCTTTCCTATTGTCTTAAAAAATTTATTTCGAAAATTATTAATAGATTCCCTGTTTTATATTTGGAAAATCTTTTAAAAGTTATTTTCCGGGAATTTATGTTACTAATATTTTATAATGTGTCAAACTAATTTTCTTTCTTACGGTTATCTTACATTCTCTCCTTTGGCCTCAACCTATTAGGTTCCCAAATCTTCACCTTAAAACTATTCAAGGTTGTGGACCGACTCAAATTTAATGTGGAATTAATGACGAGTTGGCTAAGTAGGGGTTAGAAGTAATTTTAGTCCCTTCTTGGTAACCGGACTTGAAAAGGCTTTCCATTTGATTTCTGGCCCATTGATTCAAGTTGAGCCCAACTAAACTCTGAGCCCAAGCTTTTTACCGTGTCCTGCCAAATAGGGCCAAAGCCCAAAACCCTTTTCTTACTTGATCCCACACGGCCCCTCTATTTTTCCCCTCTAATTAATTAATTTTTATTTAGCTAATTAATTAGATATTATCCTTAAACCAAAAATATCATTTTTGGTCTCTATCCTTTGCCTACTAGAATTTAGGAGTTCCCCAACAAACTTGATGATTTATTAAAACCCCTATCAACCCCTACCACACGGCTCCCCTCTAATCTAAGTCAATCACAGTTGACCGTTATATTTTATCCTCCTAATAACCTCCTAATTATCCTTAACCACCTTAACCCTTACCACTTCTATAAATACATAACAATAAGAACCCAAAACCCTTATTCCTTGTGATACCACACGGTAACCATAAACCATCAAATGCTTTTCTTTTTCTTTTAACAAAAACATTTGATCACAAACACTTCGAAGTATCCTAAACACAATTCTACATTCAAGCAACTCAAAGATTGGAGCAAGAACTTGAGTCGAGCCAAGCCAAGCCTAGTGTTCGACTACCTCTCGGCCAAACCCAAAGAATTTCATATCCTTTGTCCATCAAGTCTAGGTAATTAGATGTTTTATTTAATTATAGAATAGATTAAACCTATAGTTGTTAGAACATGTTTAGAATTGCTTAGGGTTATTTTTGAATTGTTGAATTATTATTATTGATATTAAACAATTGCATGATTATAAGTATGTTGTTGGGTGTATGAATTTATTTCTTGATCAAATCTTGTTATTTCTTGATGAATTTTTCGTGGAAATTTCTTTACTGGTTGATTATGAATCAAGCTTTATTTCTTGGCAAAATTCATTCTTTTATTGCTTATAACAATTTAATCTGTCAAACTGGTAAAACTGTCCAGATTTAATTTACGAATTTATTAAAATATTTTCAATTCTGATGGCTACGAAAATTTAGTTGAATGTCCGAATTAGTATTTTATATCTTGTGCTAATTTTTCGTAATTTTTAGAGTTCGTTTGCTATGACAGAAAATTCTGAAACTGATTATACTCTAATTTGATCGATTAGTTATAAAATCCCTCAAAATTCATAAATGATGTTATTTTTGGACAAAACTTATGCACGTTAAACCTTGAACCTAGATTTAACTTTCATCAAAATTTCCAGAATGTTATAGACCTTTAAATGGTTGTTCTTTAATTTAAATGGGTAAAATCAGATTGTGTAAAATAGTGTATTAAATTACTAAAATACTTTTAAAGTATATCTTGTCGAATCTCTTGTTCAAATTATGATTCTTTATGACTTTATTGATTTAATTTTACTAAGTAAATAAATTTTGAATTAAATTGTTAATCTTGATTTGATTAATTAAATTCTTTAATTATATTTTATTGATTATTATCTATGAAGATGCCGTGAATATTGTTTATAAATAAAGTTTGGGTTTTTGTTTAATTATTAGATGATTGAAATCTATTTATTGAACTATGTATTTTTATGAAGTATTTGTTTTGCTTTGTGATCATGTTGAATTATCTTTGTTGAATTTGTGTGATGTTTTCGAGTGATTGAAGTGCTTGGATTAATGAGTAGTTGAAGAGCCTAAGTTATTTGACGATTTTAGAAGTCAAAGTTAAGATGTTTGACCTATATTTGACTACTTGATGAGTTAGGTTGACTTAGAGTCAAAGTTATGAAATTAAATAAAGATAATAATAATATAAATAACGAAGGAACGGAAACAGAGTAAGAGGATATTGTTTTGTTTCGATCTCTGGCTAAGAAAGGCTTGTTATTTTAGATGGCCAACATACGTGTTGCACCTCCCTTTCCTGGGATTTCGAGCATCTCAGTTCCAATTAAGGCCACCTAGTACTCTCGATTATGGTGCACTCTACCGGGTTTAAGGAATTGACGGACAGCTTATGCCAATAACTAAGGAATTGACGGCCGGTATGAACACCAATATAAAATACAAAACAAATTGATAAGATAAGATGATGATGATGATGATGATGATGATAAGATAATGAAAGATGATGAATTGTTTAATAAAAGTTAATAATGATGATGGTGGAACAATGGAGTACAATTGTTGTATGTGGATGTCAAACCAATGGAATGATGGAGCATATATGTCGTGCGTGGATGTCGGACCTTTGGGATGATGGAGTACAATTGTTGTATGTGGATGTTGAACCTATGAAAGATGATAAGAGGACCAATGGGACAATGAAGCACATCTGTCGTGCGTTGAAGTTGGACCATTGGGACGTTGAAAAGTAATGTAATTCGTAAAAGTTAAACTGATGAAGGATAATGAATTGAATATTGAAAGGTGAGTTGTCACAGTCTCTAGAGTCTAGATTCTTGAGGTAACCCTAGCTAGGAGTTGGTGTAGTTATGTTATGTATTTCCACTGCGCTGTCTGATTAAGTTATGTACTTAATAGATTTGTGAATATGAATGTGTTTATCTTGTTGATATCATAAATTGGGTGTACTATGTTCTGACTATTATATGTTTGATTGCGTTCTACAATTAAGTAGAACATTCTAATTACTCCCCACTGACTGTGGACCCCCATTCCCTTTTACAGGTAATGAAGAAGATTGATTGGGTTGTTGCGAGGGTTGGGATTTGTGAGCTTTCGATGTAGCAGTTTTAGCTACCTAATCTTTCAGTAATCCTAACCTTAATTTGTTCCCCCTTAGAGTTGTAGTAGGAATTAGTAGCTCTAATGAAATTTGGGTTAACTCTTTTGTTTTGATTTATTATTTTCAAGCAATAAAATGACTAAGTGTTAGAGCTTCCGCTTTTATTCTAAGACTTGTATTATATGATTTTGATTATTAATGATTCGTATTGTTGTTTTCTCCGAAAACAACGTTGCTAAAATGCGGGTCGTTATAGGCATAGAGCCTATTAAGGGCAAACTCGAGCAAACCACTCTCCTTATGAGACTCTGCTTCATAGATTGCTTTCAGTAATGGAATAACATTCAACATTTTTCAATATGTCGTGTTAATTCGAAAAACAAGGGACTTAATTGCTTATGGTTTTTGTAGAAAAATAGAGGAGAGAGAAGATGGGAATGGAGAATATGAAGAATGACGAAAATGTCGAGTGAAGGAATGAAAAAAAGTGGAGGTAGTTAAAGATCTAGGGTTAGAGTATGAGCATTCATTGCAATGTTGGTGGTGGTTGAAGAACAGTAGGAGCAGATTGAAGAAAGGAGGATGAGTGATGAATGAGATGGGTGAAGAGTGATGAATTGTTGGTGTTTTAAAGTTAATTTGGAAGTTGGGGGTAAAAAAAATTGGTGGGAATCATTAATAGGAATTAATGAATAGGTAGTTTTTATGAGAAATTTGTAATGGTAATTGTTGGAGCAAAATAGTTAATTGACGGCACGTTTGGTTGTTGGTTGTTAATGGATTTACAGTGTAATTTTTTAAGGATGAACCTTATAATCTCCATAAAACAAATCTTCATTCCTAAGCTTCAATTTTCTTCTCATTTTTTATTCTCAATCTCCATAATTGGGGAGGGTGGTATTTGATGGGAATGGATATTTGTGAATAAAATAGATAAATTGGAGCTAAGGTAGAACCACCATAGGAATGAATTTTGATTTTCCTTCCAAATTAGTTATAAATTCATTCCCATTACCATGATTTATGACTGGCTACCAAACGGGCCGTGAGGGTATTTAAGTAATTTTGTATGTTAAATATTACCATAAATAGAAAGTGAGTAATTTGTTGCAAGAATTCAAAAACATCCAAAAATGGCAAATGTTGCAAGAATTTGTTTACGAAGGAAGTAGTTCAAAATCATTAACGGAAGCAAATGAAACTAATCCAAAATTCTAATTTCTGGGCCAACGACCCAAACTATCTAGACTCAAATCATAACACACCTGTCATGCTGCCAGTGATCATACCTGCTCATCTGGCTCACCTGAAAAATTAAAAGGGATCTAGACTATACCACCTAAAGGTGATTCAAACAATTATAGAGCAACTTAAACAATCAAGTTAGTGTCACGTCATTCACACATAAACATTCACTTAGTTACATACCTTGTGTTCTCCGTTGTGGAAGCATACATTTTACATTATAACAACAACATACATACGAGCAGTCATAATCTCTAGTAATTAGTATCATAATCTTACCCCTCAATACTTTTGGTGGTTATAAAAAATTCTTTCCTAAATCAATTGGTAAAATACTCACAAGAGTACTAAGTGTCTGTAAGTGGCATGTAACGATTGAGATTGTACACAAGATCCTCTTACTTTGTGTCCTTTCCTCAAAATCGTGCTTTTATAAAATACATCCCAATACTGATTCTTTACTCTTTATGTTTGTACTCCCTCCGTAACATATTACTAGCAACATTTTTTCTCAATTTCATTTTATTCTATTTTTGCCAAAAAAAACAACAAATTACATAGTGCCCTTATTCATAATAATTAATAGTACAATACTAACACAAGTAGGCCCCACATTATTTTTCTTTTCCACCTTTTTTTATCTACTTTTCTCTTTCTTACTTTTATCATTATACCACATAATACCCTATTACCTTATTTTGTCTAGGAGAGTGTGCTAAAGCAATTGTTGTTATTAATAAGTTACAGAGGGAGTACTTCATACGGCCATACCGGACTATGCTCGTATAGCCAAAGCTTACATAACCAAACTTTTCTAATATGTCAGGTAGGACATCTTACACCCTTTTCATAGCACCCATCTTACGGAAATGCTACGTCCAAGCGACAACATACTAGGATTTAAACTACTCATAGACCATAAATGGGATAGTACGTGGATGCGTCTTAACCCAAGTCTTAGAGGCTTATACTAAGGTTGGGTGTCCTACTCCACATCGGTATAATATACTTCGATGAATCATCCAAACCATAAACTATCCCTTTTGGTCAATCATTATCTTAATCAAGTCTTTCTTCTTTTCATAGTCAACTTCAAGATCATAAACTTCTTCAACATTTCTTTGACTTGATCAATCTTTAATTCAACCCTTTTCTTAACAAGTTCATTCTTTAGAAACTTAATCTTTCTTTATCATGAATCTAGGCTTAATTTCCTACATCACTCTTCCATCGATAGCTATTAAGCTTACCCTTAATAACACTAAACACTCATTCGAACATCAGAACTAGACAATATTCAATATCATAGTCACATATCAGGTTCGAACATCATAACTAAATCATAACTAGACTTCGGATGTTATTAATATTACTTAGTTATATCCGTTGTTTGGATAACTTTAATCAGGATTGTTTTGGACTAAGTATTTGAGTTCGTTGTTTCCTTCAGACTTGAGTATTGAACTATAATTTCCTTTTAGTTAATTCTTTATTCCAAACCTGTTTTAGTTGATCATTTGTTTATTTGAGTGGCAATCCATCTGGACGTTATTTCTAATAATGTCATTGCTCACAGACGGGGTGTCACATGCATATTTTTGCTAACTCCATGTTTTGTTTTGGAACATTAGATTTAAATAGTCCTAACCTTCTAACGTTTCTACAATGGAGGATAAAGGCATGAAGATGCAGATAGCATACCTTAAAATTTTCAAAGTTTCTTCGATGGTTGACAAAATGTGAGTGTGAGAATTTCATTCAATAATAGTTAGGAGAATGAGAGAAAAAAAGGCAATTGCATGTCTTTAAAAATTGAAAGTTGAGATACAAATTTACCTAATGAATAGATCACATGTAATTTGGTCCGTTAGTGTCAAAACATAGTGAAATATTGGATTAATAGATAATTACGCAAAGATGAAATTATTATTGTCCAAACGTTAAAAAGTTGGATTATTTAAATCCAATTTTCCAAATATTTATACCATGCTCTTCCTAAAAAGTCATTTTGTTAGAGCTTAGCAATAAAAGCTGAATAAGGCCCAATATTTGGATTGGGTACTCCCCCTATTTTTAATTATTTGCTACATTTTATTTAGCACAATTTTCGAAGGAGAAGCATGTGAAGTCTTTGGGACTATATATATATATATATATATATAGGGTTGGGTTCCGGTGAGAAATTTCTTATCGTAAGAAATGTGAGAAGAGATAAATACATCAATTTTGACCTAGAGGTACATTGATTAACAAATATAAGTATATTCAAAATATATTATAAATACATTGAGTAAAAATACATTGATTTTATATCATAGATACATTGACTCCAAACAATAGAAGGAGTAAGGAGGGAAAATCAATTTTAATCTTAGCCATTCATTTGTTGATCAAAGGGTTGTGGTTGCTTCTCACCCTTCTTACCAAAACTACATTTCTCACATGAGCCTAATTCTATACATACATATATATATATATATGTATGTATAGTTACCTATTAGAACCCTGCTTCAGTGAGAATCGTGAGAACCACTATTCGGATTTTTTTTTCAAATTCTAAGTAAACTAAAAGTCTCAAATTCTACATTTTAACTCTCAGATTGTGTAATGACCCGAATTTTTTTATACAACATCGTAAGAATGACATTGATTCAGATCAATACTAAACCAAACTTAAATAAACTCAAAACCAAACCAACTATTTCATTAGCGGAAGCAAACTAAACAAAACTATCTGGAAACAAAGTTTAAGAAACTCAAAGGAATTGATCTTGGAAATTCAACTAATACATCAACAGAAATCCAAACTAAACCCAAAACACAAAGGGTTCCAATAGGGTTCCGAAATGAAGGCTTCAAGGTAGCTAAACTTTCTCACACTCAACGCCAGACAATCATAGAACATCTATTCATCGGCTTCACTTGAAATGTGGGGTCCACCGTCAGTGGTGAGTAAATAGGTTGTTCCACTCAAATGCGAAACTCAAACACACATAGATCAATCAAAGCAAACAATAATCAATATGCATCATAAATACATATCATATATATCAACATACAATCTCATATAAGTTGACATACCTGACGTCGTCCTTTCGCAGCAGAATCAAAGTAAACAATAAACAACATATAACCAAATCAAGATTCTAACTACACCACACTTCTCTCATTAATCTTATCTTAATTTTTCATTAACTTTAGTCCATGGTCTGTCATTTGCTCGTAAGAAAGCCCGAGTACTTCCTAACTTTCCTAAAACATGCCGAGTCGAACTCGAGTGTCCTTCCCATAACCCCTCCAAGCAAGGGATTATGTCTAAGCATGACCACTACTCCTGAGTCAGCTACTCGAGTTTCACTAACTCGACGACAACACATAATAGAATCCAGAACTGCACATGTACCATAGCAGGGCAGTGGCTTCGACTTTACCCTAATTAGTTACTCGAGTTTCACTAACTGGGCGACCACTTCCTAAATCCGTATTATTATTTTACTTAATCATTAACTAGTCAAAACCAATTCAAATAGACATGATCATCAATAGATCAATAATGACAACTATACGTCAAATCAATTATATTCGCAGGAACGCTAGAGGCCTCAACTCAAATCATACCAATTCAATAGTCCAATTCAACTATTATCTAGTTCAATTAGTCATCGGCTCTAGCTCAATTCTTAACTATGGACTTGTATCACACATTAGACTTAACCTTTAACTGACAAGGCTCATTCCACCATTGATATATATCATTAAAACTAATCAGTAATAACATAACATAATAAGTTTGAGCACACAATCATAGTCATTTATAAACAATCATTCATATGTAAATAAACGTATTTTAATCGACACTTACTATTATCCAAGCATCCAATATTAATCAACAATCATTATATTAATTTAACAAAACATCTTCTATCTTTCCTAAGGCCATTCAACAATCACAATATTAATCAACAATCATTATATTAATTCGGCCCTAATCATATTTTTAACAATCTTTGTTGACTTAATTAATATAATTACTTATATTTATTCTATCCAATTTAATTTATAACTACACAACTTTGATTAAAACCCTAATATTTAAATCGATATTGCAATATCCCTAATTTTTGATATGATTTTTGAGTGATTTGTTGTGATTTTATTTATTGGCTTTGATTTATTTTTATTTGATTTTTGGATTTTTTTGATCTATGTTTTTAATTTTTGGGCTTAGTTTTACTAAGTTAGAATTAATTGGCCCAAATGGTCAATTAATACCCCATAGGGTCGGTTATGACATGGGATTAATACCCATGATTGGCTCCTTAATCTATTCTATCCTCTATATATATGGGACTAGAGGAGGATTTGAACTACTATTCTATTATTACTCCTTTTTGCTAGTAAGCATTCACTACTTGAAAACACTCTCTAATCATCATCATCACCTTACTAAAAACACCATTAACACCCATATTTCTCCATCCAAATTCATCCACAATTTGTACAACAAAATTTAAGATTCAAACACCATTAGACTACATTTCTATTGTAGTTTAATATTCGCCAATAAGTTCATCCAAGATTCCTAGTTCTGGTTGAATCCGGGTTGTTCGTGTTGGGTCCGTGCGTGATCGTGGATGCGTATTGGAGGTTGTGTGTGTGTCGTGGCTGGCTCGCGGTGGAGGGAACCTGCTCGTGGTGGTTCGCGGTGATGTGCGTGGTGGTGCACGGTGGTCGTCGCGGTGCAGGACGGTGCTAGACTGTGGTGTTCATGGCTGCACGGGTGGTGTTTCGTGTGGCTGTGTGTTCATGGAGCTACACGTATCTCGAGGCCGTGTGATCGAGTGGTGGAATCGTGTTCGTTAATTATTCATTCATCGTTGTTTGATTGTCGGTCTTGCGTTAATCCAGGTAACTAGATGTTTAAACTCGAATTTAGTAATTAAGTTAACATAGATTACCATAGGATTGCATTGAATAAAATGATGAACATATTATCTTGTTGAGCCATGATTTGTGTGTGATATGATTATGTATGTATGATTATCTCTTGATTGATTCATGAATAGTTTGATGATTAAAGGTTGATTTTAGTAATTAGATTATGAGTATTATGTTTGTTTACTTTGATTTAATTATGTTATGGTTTTCATTGAATTGGACTCATGCTAATTTTGGTTCATGCGTGTGATTATATTGATGATGGGTTCTTGATGTTCTTGATGAATTCTTGATATTCTTGATGAGTTCTTGATACGTTCTTTAATTCTTGAATAAATATTTTACGGTTTAAATAATAACTTTTCGAATCGATTTTGAATTAAGTTCTTTCTTGAAATTATATTTAATTTTTGACTAGTTTCTTTAATATCGTCGATTCTTGAATTGGTTTTCTTGCTTTTTCTTGAATAAATCTTGAATTGGACGGTTTCTTGGAGTTTTCGTTAAGTTTGGTATTTTCGAAATGTTTTGGAATTTATAGGTTTTGAGTATTGAGCTTTACGGTCATGTCGTTATTTTCGGATTTCTAAGTCGTCTATCTTAGTAACGCATTGGTTGCTATTTTGGATTAAGATCGTAGCCACTGTGCTGTGTTCGATATTTTTGGGGTAGTTCTTGGTCCTAGGATGTGTTGTCGTCTAGGTTAGTGACGCATTGGTTGCTAGCTTAGGAGTAATGGCCATTACTTAGACATAGTACTCGCATTGGAGTGCTACGTGATTTAGACGCATTGGTTCATCCTGGCATGTGTTAGGAAAGTTGGAATGCGCATAGGTCGACCAACAAGCTAAGATTAGACTCTCGGCTGGTTTTCGAGGTCGCATTGGACTCTCGATTTTTAAGTCATATTGGACTGTTGATTTGGACTTTCGAGTCTTCGGTTTTGATTTCGGTTTTCGGTCTGATTTCGGCTTTCGAATAAGGTTTTGATTTCGGTTTTCGGTCGACAGTAATATATTCGACAGTCATTTCTCACATGAGCCTACTTCTCCACTGTTATATATATATAACCTATTTTTGTAAAAAAAAAAAAAAAAAAAAAAAAAAAAAAAAAAAAAAACCATGAAAAAAATAACATAATTTATTTTTTAAAAAAATATATATATTTTTTAAAAAAATTAAAAAGGAGGTTTTTTTTTAAAATATATTATTTTTTTATAAATAAAAGAGTAACAGAATTTTTTATTAAAAAAAACAGATATTTTTAACAAAAAATAGAAATATACTAATCAAATTAGATTACCAATTTACCCTTACTAACAAAAAACAAGGATCAAACATCAACCCTTATATCTAAAATTATCAACGGTGCAAATGTTTTCTCACATACAAAAATCATTTTCACCTAAACAACCCTTTCTCACAAGATATATATATATATATATATATATATATATATAATGAAGATACAAAAATAAAATAAAATATATAATATAAAGAGAATAAATAACAAAAATACATGTAAAATATGTAAATTTATGCAAGCCCCACATGAAAAAAAAAGGGAAATTCCCAGTGGTATACCCGAACTTTTTGGAAATCCCACTGGTATACCCGAGTTTTTTTTAATCCCATAGGTGTACCTAATGTTAAACATAGTTCCCAAAAGTAACCTTTTTGTTTAAAAATTGTTAAAAACACTAACCATGGTTAATAAATTGGGGGAAAAAAACAAAATAAAGGAAAAACAACCACAAATTGGGGGCAATTGGATCATTTTTTGTAAAATCCGACCTCAAATCGGAACCCTTAAGGATAAAAATGACCCGTAAAACCTAGAGCGGACTATTTTTTCACATAAATCAATGCGCGCAAAACGAGGCGAATCGGGAACGCAAATTGGGGGACAATCGGATCATTTTTTGCAAGATCCGACCTCAAATCGAACCCCATAAGGGTAAAAATGACCCGTAAAACCTTCAGCGAACTATTTTTTTCACGTAGATCAATGCGCACAAAATGAGGTGAATTGGGAACGCAAAGTGGGGGCATTCAAAGAGCGGAATTTTTTTTCAGGTAGATCAATGCGCGCAAATCGATGCAAATCAGAAACACAAATTGGGGGCAATCGGATCATTTTTTGCAAAAACCCATTAATTTAATATATTACTAGTTTTTAAAATTTTTTTTTAAAGAAAATTAAAAAAAATTGTTAACCAAAGTTAAATCTAACCTTAAAATAGGTATATTCCAATACATTTAACAGAATATACCTTCTATATGTAACGGAGGGGAATTAGACGTAATTTTAGGTATACCATTGGGATTAAAATAAACTCGTGTATACCAGTGGGATTTCGAAAAAACTCGGGTATACCACTGGGAATTTCCCAAAAAAAAATATGGCAAACAAATTAAAACATCTGAATGAGAAAAAATGTATCAAAGTAAAAAAAAGACAGGGACAAAGTGGAATAATGGTTCCTGTAGTAGTATATAACTTTTGATCCAACAAAATGACTATTGTTCAATTAATCCCAAATAGATTACACAAAGAACCACTGGTTCTTCCTGTTTACATTTAACAGAAATTAGTAGTAAAAATATATGGACATCTTCTGTTCATACTTCATACATCCTATTCAATTCTTATATGTAATTTGCAAGCTGCATATTTACATCAGCTGATCAGTGATCACTAACAAGTGGAAATAAGAATGTAACTACTTTACTTTTTTTTGTTTGCAACTAATAATTTACTGAGATGAAAAGCTTGCCTCTGTACTGTAAACCGCATACTCACTCGAACTAAAATTAAATCTCTCCTCTTCCCACTTAACAACCTCTCTTGCATACTTTAAGGCAGCATCTACACTGTCGGGCTCCAGGCCCTTAACCGCTGACACAAACAACTTCCGGCCAGTGAGCTCGTTGTATAATTTTTTGAACTTCACTGCAATATAGTGAAAGCCCAACTGCCCTAGTGAAGGATTATGGTTGATACTATTCTTGCTCCTGCTGCTGCTGCTGCTGTAGCCTTTGTTCTTGCTATTCTGGCTTATCACGGGCTTGAAATCCTCAAACCACTCGCATTCAGAAAGAGGACTTTGTTCGATCTTTTCATCAAAAAGATCGAATTTGTTTAGAACCAAGAGGAAGTCCATGTGCTCGAAGGTTGGATGAGTAACAATGCTTTCAAAGAGTTTTTTACTCTGCAACATCTTGTTCACTGGAGGCAATTCACAGTCATATGAGAATTGATCGTAGTCGGTTAGTGCTACGCAAAATATTACAAGCCTAACATCTTCCAACATATCTAGCCATTTGCAGTTTTCTGTAAAGCCTCTAGCTTGTACTCTGATCAGTTGGTACCTAAAGTCCACAAACAAAATTAAGAGAAATATCACATTCCCGCTGAAAGATTAAGTTGGCTTCAGTAGCATAATCTTTGTGAGCTGTAGGAAGCGATGAAACATTGACAGTTTTGGCATCAATCTAAATTGCTTCTCATTTGGAAGGTTTTTGTGAGAGATAAATCAATGGTGAAGAAAGTGGGAAGAACAAATTGATATGGAGGGAATACCAATTACTAGGAAATGGTTGGCCCATCCACGCACACAAAAAAAAATTAAAAAAAAATTAAAAAATAAAGGGAAATTTTCATTGGTGAACCTGTGTTTTTAAACTTTATCATTGGTGACACTGTATTCTTAAGAATTCCACAAATGACCCCATGTTATTCATCAATTGTCAAAAGTAGCATTAGTAATGGTGATCCATCAGATTTTGACATTAGTACCAGATTTTAAAGTGAAAAAAATAATATTTCAAACTTTCAACTCAAAGTAAAACAATTTGTTTAGCTGTTTTTGAATTTATCATGGCCTACTGTTGGTGGGTGCAATTAGTAGAGTATCTACAGTTGCTAATGTCATTTTGACTTTATTTAATTTTTTACACCATTTTTTTACTTGAGAATAGGGTTCTAACGTCAAATTAGGCTTTACTTTGAGTTGAAACATCCTTTTTTTACTTTAAAATAGGGTTCTAACGTCAAAATATGACGGAACACCTTTACTAATGTCACTTTTGACAATTGATGCATAACATGGGGTCGTTTGTGGTTGTGGAATTCTCAAAAACACATGGTCACCAATGATAAAATTCAAAAACACAAAGTCAACAATGATAAAGTTCAAAAACACAGTGTCACCAATGATAATTTCCCAAAAATAAATGGAAAAATTGTATAAAATAAGTCAACCTTTAGTCGATCTTCTCAAACTAAGTCAACCTTTTGATTAACTCAAAATAAGTCAAGTAACCAATGATAATTTCCCAAAAATAAATGGAAAAATTGTAAAAAAACAAGTCAACCTTTAGTCGATCTTCTCAAACTAAGTCAACCTTTAGATTAACTCAAAATAAGTCAACCTCATACCCATATCTTCTCAAATTAAGTTTTTTCACTATTTGTTGATTAAATTAACATTTTCAATATTAAAACCATATAAACAACATATTAATACACCACTTTGATTTTTCATTGAAATTGTTAACTTTCTCCGCCGATAAATTGTACAATAAACTTAACATAAGCAGATATGTGTAATAGGTTTATTTTGAATTAATCAAAAGGTTGACCAATTTATTACAATTTTTCAAAAATAATTGTGGAAAGTTATAAGATTATAAAAAATGTCTGTCAGAATTGAGCAAAGGAACTAGTAACCATTTCGGACCTCAATCCAATGCTACTATCAAAAACTATTTTGGCAGCCGTACCAATTTGACACCCAAAAGAAAGCATTATAACTCCTAGTGTCAAAACACTTGTCACACTTTCTAATTTGGGATGTTTCAAAATATATGTTACACTTTATTTGTTTTCCTTTTATGGTAAAATTTGAAATTAAAATATCATATTAAATACACATGATTCCGCACAAAGAAATAAAATACTTTTTATTTTAAGCTAGGAAACACGTTCTTTTTTTTTCTCCTTTGAGAATTCTGCACGACCACGTATCATGGGCAGATGTGAGTAGAGGGAAAGAATTTATGTGAATGACTAGTAGGATTACAGGAATAACACCTTAATTCGTCTACCCAAAACCCGTCCTTTGGGGAACTTAGAACTCTTAACTCAAAAGGTGAAGAGGGCTTACCTAGGCAAAGAACCATGTTGGTCAGTAGCATCAATGTCATCATCAGCTGATTGAGGAAATGAAAAATCCACACAAGCAAGGCCATTCGATGAGGTCACTCCTTCGGCATATAGGATATCCAAATCAGATGGCTCATAATCAGGTTGCAGGATATCAACAGCCTGAATCAGGAGACACCACTCACTACATTAGTAAACATGAGGAATTTAGCAATAAATGCAAATTGACTACAACATATTAAACATAATTAATGGAGGAAAGAGCTGGCCAGATTTGTAAACTATTAAACTGGATATAAAACTTCTTACAGTTTGAGACTTTGAGTGACAAGAATATACTAGCAGACACTAGAAAATGAGAGAATATAACAGCTAGTTTAATACTCTAGAAAACAAGAGCATGTTTGGTAGGTTAATTTTTGGTGTTGGAAATGGAATCAATAATAATTTCTATTATCTATTAGTCTATTACCTATTTGTTTTATATGACATTAGTAACATTCTCCCTTTCCTAAGGGAAACTATTACCATCATTTTGTTACCCTTGTCAAACTTGTGGAAACTATTACCATCATTTTGTTACCCTTGTCAAACAAGTAATCGTGTCACTTAATATTACCAATTCCTCTTCTAATTTGTTTTCGTTCAATTTCTCTTCCTAATTTTATACTAAACACCCCCTAAAAGTAACGGTACCACAAAAAATGTCCTTGGGGCCAGGAGGGCAAGTTTTCTTGCCTTCTGTTAATTCAGTCATAGCAAATAACCCAAAATTGATTCTAATAACACTTTCAACATAAAAGACCTTCTCATTTATGGACACGCATCATTTCATGATTCAACCATTATTATCATGCAATTGTCACTGTGTAATGCAAAAGCCCAATATAAATAGTTTAATTTTCACAAACCTACAGGTTAAGCATAGTCAATCAGCCAACTGGCCATAATTAACATTCTGGTGTTTATTTATGGACAAATCACCAGCTGCATTATTAGAAAACATTTCAGGATGCCAGTACCTAAACCAAGAACCAAAATTTTATAAAAAAATATACATATAAAAGAAGATGACGATTTCATCTATATCATATGCATTTGCATAGTAACTGTCCCAGAAGACAAGTGATGGAACATGAGAATGAAGAGGCTAGTCGATTGTTCTCTTTGCAAATGCCCGTACTAGGAAAATGTTCAAAAGTCACAACAGCAATTGTGAAAGCGACATGAAAGTAAAACCATCCATAGAAGCAGTTTCAAGCAAAAAGCAATTAGGTCCTGTACTTTTTCAAGTGTTTTATAGATCAAATTGAACAAGCAGAAGGAAGTATGGAACCTTACCCGCTCCAAAAAATAACTTGCAATACTAGGTAGCATTTCAAGTTCACTTCTTCGGTTATATGTGACTTGAATGGCAGAAGTGTTCCACAATTCCTCAACCAACGGTGCATATTCTCGAGTTGCAGCTGGAAAAATTGCTTCCAAATTACCAGATGCCATGGCCTTAAGAAGCCAATCAGAAAACTCTTTCAGCCTTGGGCAGATGGAATAGGGAATTGTTTCATCGTTCACTTGATCAGTCCTTTCTGAAAATCAGAAATCAATTATTTAACAAGACCTTCCTAGAATAAAACTAAACTATGCATCAATGCTGATGATAACTAAATATTTTAAATCACACAAACCCCTGCTCCACCCTCTGCCTCTCCATAACTTCATAAAACAGATAGGGTGGGCTTATGGGATCTAACAAAAGCATGCAAAGAATACATACCTTGCTGGCCATCTCGATCAGAAGGCTGCTCAATCTTCATCAAACTTTCTTCTTCAAAACGCTCGCGTCCCTCAAGAAGCATCCCAAGGTAACCATACACATTACCCTGGATCATCAGCTTGATTTTCCCTCTCTCATCCTCAGAAAACGGAGAAGTTTTGTAAAGAATCTTGGCCTGAAAAATAAAACAATTAACAAAAAATTAGTCTCATAACCCAATCACAAAACCATAATACAATGAAGAACAAACTTTTAACACGACAAATTTTATTTTATTTTGGGGGTGGGGGGGGGGACGAAAAAAAACATAGGTTAGGTCCAAATTATTGAATAAAAATGTAACAAGTAACACACATCTCGTCTTAAGGGTGTGTTCTCTTCAACTTATATCAGATCAGATCTCATAATATAAGTTCAAACTCATACATTTTGAGATCTTATCTTAAAAGTTCATATTAGATCACAAAAAATAAGACGAAGAGAACATACACTAAGACTCTATCTCCACTTACCAGTCAACCTGAGTATTATTATGTAGAAGTCAGATAGTTATCAAATGTTTACAAATAGAATCCACATTCGTATACTAATATCATCAAATCATGCCCAAGATTGTTTGACATATACCTAGATTTGTTATAATGACCATTAAACAAAGGATACAACAAAAAGAAACTCCATTTTTTGTTATATATTCCATGGACATAAACTAAGAGAGCTATCACATCCAATGGTTATGTTGTCGAATTGGAGTTCATGCACATTTAGCTGAACTTCATGAAAGAGAATGACACAAATGAGTGTGTGGTAGATAAATTTCCAAAATCTAAGCCCCTAGTAAGTTGTAATGCATCAAGGGACAACATCCAAGGCACCATTACAAGAAAATAGCGTAAAAAAAAAAAAAAAAAAAAACCTGACAACTATTGTGTTGACCATGAAATAGGAAGGAAAAACAATAACCAAGAGAAGCCATAAAAAATACATTTTGAGTTTATGCAATTCTAAACTCTAAATTAATGTTTCGTTGTTTTCTAAACCTCAACAGTCAGCACCTACATAGCTACATGGGTTTCTGAGTTCTAACTTCTTGCCTTTTGCAATCATGATACTCTGGACATATAAACTATGCAATACAAACCAATTTCTTCAATTATATACTCAGCATTTTATCAATGAAATATGACTAAAGATAGAAGCTTAATTTGTAGTAAAACTACCTGCTTATATATTGTACTTGTCCCTGCACCATTAATTCCTACCAAAAGAAGCTTCTGCAGTGTTCGCTCTAGGTAATCAGGATTTGGTCTTTCAACATAATGCCTCACTTCTTCTGCGCAAGGGTTCTTCAATTTTGAGGGAACAGGCAGCGATAGGAAAGCACATACCAATTTCATTCCCGCCTAAACAAAGAAATAGATTTATATTGCAGCAAGGAGAAAATGGGTAAAAAAATTAAAAATGCAAGTACGTAAGAAGGCTTAGAAAAAAGCAGATTGCAGCTGCAAAAAGCATCGCCATACCTTGCCCCAGATATAGCCTTTTGTGTTCTTTTGTCCCTCTTCTTGGTATGAGCCATCATCATTCACCCAAAAGTGTGGATTACCAGCACACTGGACTCCAGCCAACTGCAGAATTCCACAAATATAATTAATGACTAGCATGTTTTAACTGGCTTTAAAAAGTCCTCCACACTAATTAAATTACTAACCTGCAACATCCGCAGCTCTGGTTTTGTGATCTCTCGACCATTTATATAAACTTGTGTGTTTCCATCACTAGCATCTGGTTTAATGGGATCCCCGACATTAAGATGAGGACTAATAATCTGAGAGGGCTTTTCTCCTTCCTAGATATTATGCAGCATAGAAGAACTCAAAGATAAGCATAAAGAGATAAATCAAAGAAATATAAACAATTGGACCATATGATAAGAAGATATTCACCTTTCCCCACAGACCAGATACTTTGTCATACCAGTAGTTTCCTGGTTTGAAGCTCTTCGGAGGGTTGGAACAGGTCTGTAACAACAGAAGCTCTTCATGACAAAGAGGCTTTCCATTAACAAAGATGAACTCTGGAGGCAGCTGATTTACATCACAAAGCTTTTCAGCCTTCAATATTTGTCGAATCTCCAAATCATTAAGCAGTCTCTTGAGTATCTTGGAGCATTTTCCCAAGTTCTCTCGTTTGGACTCATCAATGGAGTATCCAATGCATGTAACACACTTTCTACCTTCCGGCATCGATCCCATAGCTTTGAGAACACAATTGCTACAATACTTTGCATTGCAAACAATACAAGCCTCCTTTTCAGTGAATCGACTTCCTTTTAGACAACGATAGCAAGCACCTTTCCTGGATCTTTGCTGAGGTTCCTTCTTCCGTCTGAATCTTTCAGCCTCACGAGAGGTCAATCCTTCATCAGCATCATCATAAGAATCAACATCACAAAAGGTTACAACAGGCCTTTTAACATCTTCATGAGGCATGCTCTTGCACTCTCCAATCCTAAATGATGAGACTGAGGATGATAAATACTCCATGCTCAAGGCTGACTTTGTCGAACTCCATTCACGGCCATTTAAATCATCAGGACAAAGATTATCCATAGGAGGACCAGAAGCCACGGACACCTCAGAAACTGCTGAAAGTTCCCGTGATTTCTCAAAACTCTCACAGTATTCTGACGGGCATAAACTTCCATTTCTACCCACCAAATCACGCGAATGTTCATGGCTGATCGAAGAAGAACCCAACTCTGCTGAGCTATTAATCAAACCCGACCAATCCCCTGATTCACCACGGCAGTTCAAATCCTCTAATGTGCCAGAGCTACCAATATCACCCATCCCTGTAAAATCATGACCACTTCTATCTCTCTCCTCAAACACAGCAACAGAAGCTGGTGAAAAGGTCACTTCAGAGGCTAACTCAACATCTTTCTCGCGATCACAGCCACCGAGAATCCTCTCAAATTCTATCACCGACGTCGGGGACACATTCGTACCGGACCCCACTTTGCTTAATTCTCTAGAGTACTTGTTAATACCATCAGGAGCAAGTACAGGTTGGATGATAGGCAATGAAATCTTATCCGGATACGGCATTTGAGTAACAACAGAAGCAAGGGGTACGCTCTCAACATTAATTGGAACGGCTCGCGGAATCTCACAGCTCAAAGGAGGGCCATTGTACTCCATAGCAAAAGCATATTCCGCACTATCATCCTCCACAACAGGATCATAGACTAACTCTATCTCTGGTGACATTTTTCCTAAATCTACAAGCCTTAAATCCCTAATTTAAGCTCAGTTCACAAGATACATTTACTAAACCCTAATTTGCTTCATAACCACCTCATAATCCCACAATTAAAACACCCAACAAACAAATCCACATCATTATTACTTCAAAAATTGCACATAACTAATCATTAACCAACTACAGTGTATCACAACAAACAACTTCACCTGAAAATTAAAGGGGGATAACAGGCATAACTAACTAAAAAAAAAAATGAATCATTCATAATAAAATTTTACTTAAACAAGGAAGGAAAATGTGTACCTGCAAAAATAGGAGAGAAAAAGAAAGACAAGCATTGAGAAACCCAAAGACGGTGTCTGAAGAGTGGAGTTGGTGAAGATGTAGGGTTGTGTGACTGTGTGAGGTGAAGAAGAGGAAAATGTGTTTGGAAAAATGTGGGAAAAACAAGAAAAGCAAGAAAAAGACAGCATTTTTATAATTTTTTTTGGACAACAAAAAAAGATGGAATATCAAAGGATGAGAAGGTGGGTATATTTCTTCTTTCTTTCTTTTTTTTTTTTCTTTTCTTTTCACCTCAGTCTCTTTATTTTTCTTTTTGAAACAATAATAAAAATAAAAATCCTCCTGCTGTTAAAGGATGGAATCTTTCATCTTTGCTTTTTTGTTTGTTGTCTTGTTTTTGAAATTTTGGAGGTTAGCTAGGTTGAAGATGATGGGACTTGGAGGCAGATGACGTGTCAGTCATGTGGGTCGGAAATGGTGTTACTCAGTATTTTTTTGGGGGTTTATCTCGCAAATTATTATATGGTCCAGGACCACGTAGATTTCTGTGGTCCCTGGCCAAAACGACGTAGTTTAGAAGTTAAAAAAAATAAAAAATTTACAGATTTCCTACTTTTAAAGATTCTATTCTGCAAATAGGGTTAAATGTAACAATTAAAATCTTCGTTTTCACTTCCCTGAGAACAATCTGCAAATGCATTCTATGGCTATCTGCACAAGCTAATCTTTTGCTTGTATTCAGTATTAAAAAAAATGAATATTCAGTATTAAAAAAATGAATATTCAGTTTAAAAAAATGAATATTCAGTATTAAAAAAATGAATATTCAGTTTAAAAAAAATGAATATTCAGTATTAAAAAATGAATAATCATTTTAGTTACCACAAAAGTGAATGTAAATTCAGGTTCTTTGTGGTAAAATGTACATTTAGTATAACAAAATGAATATTCAGTATTAGAAAATAAATATTAAGTTTAGTTGGTGCAAAGTTGATTATTGGTTCAAGTTCTTTGTGATAAAATAAATATTCAACATTAACAAAATGAATATTCTGTATTACAAAATGAATATTCGATATACAATAATTAATATTCATTTTAGTTGTTGCCAACGTGAATGTAAGCTCAGATTTTTTGCGGTAAAATGAATATTCAGTATTAAAAAATGTGAACATTTAGTATAAAAAAATGAATATTCAGTATTAAAAAATGAATATTCATTTTAGTTGTTAAAACTAACTCGTTGACGGGCGAGACCATAATTGCTCTATGTGCTCCTGAGAGCATTGTATACTGTAGTTTAAAAAATAGTTTTAAAAAAAGAAGCTTTTAGTTTTTTTTTTTTTTAAATTGTGATTAAATAAAATGAAGCTTTTAGTTTTTTTTTTTTAAAAAAAATTGTGGTTAAAAAAATGAAGCTTTTAGTTTTTTTTTTTTAAAAAAAAAATTGTGGTTAAAAAAAATGAAGCTTTTAGTTTTTTTTTTAAAAAAATGTAGTTAAAAAAAATGAATATTATAGTGTACAAAAATAAAAATTAAAAAAAAATGAAGATTATAAAGTAAAAAAATGAAAATTCCCAGGACCACAAAAAGCTACGTGGTCCTGGGAGCACCATATAACAATTAGGTTTATCTTACTTTTACTCAGAAATTTCTGAGTTCTCAATTTTCGATCCGATTTAAAAAATTCAATAAATCCGACCCGTAAATAATCGATTTTGACAAAAAATAACGACTCAAACCCATTAAATATAACTCGTTATTAACCCGAACCCACACGCTTTCAATCCGACTCCATCCGAAAACATGTATTAAGCTTATGATATTATGAAAACTTTAGGTAAAAACACTTAATACCATTGAAATTTTCAATTTAAAATTATTTTAATTAGACCAAAACATCAATTATTTGTCATAAATTGGCTATTAATGAAGATATTTCTTATAATTTATAATTTTTAGAAAATTTAAAGTATATTTTAATACATATATTTCATTAAAACATGAAAAATTAAAGAGTGTTATAAAACTTCACAACCCGTTGGGTCAACCCGAACCCGACGATTTTGGGATTATAAAAAAAGCTAAAATTGACCTGAACATGATGACCCCGACTAGGAATTGCAATGGGGTGGATCTGGTTCGGGTCCACCTAGACCCAAATCTAGACCCATTTTTATTTTATATAGGGGGTGTTTGGCAAAGAGTTCTTTGCTCAGAGGTTAGAGTTTTGACTATGTTTTAGAGTTTTTGACCCATTAAAACTCTAAACTCTTGTTTGTTGGGGAGAGTTTCAATTTAGAGTTTCGATTCCAAAACTCTAATTTTGAAAAAGCTCCTAGAGTTTTGCAATTGTTAAAGTTTTTGGACAAAATTACCCACATTGATTTATGATTTCCAAAAAAGATAATTAAATATATTACAAAAACAAATGTCTATAAGGCTCTGTTATTTAGGACTTAAAAGCTACAATAATCAGATCAGATCAGACATTATTACTCTTTATTATTATTATTATTATTATTATTATTATTATTATTATTATTATAACAAAAATTTATTATTATAAACTAAAACTCAAAATGTTTACAAAAAGTTAGTGGGAAGCCTAGATACAATCTGGGCCCCCACTCCCCTAGCTATTACAAAACCAATACGAGTGAAGATGTGAGCAGCAGCCCGCGCACCAATATCATGTGCTCTGGAAAATCTCTGAATCCGCTTCAGCAGTGCAACAGCATCCTCCTCGAATTCGCCAAAAGTAGAAAAAGAGAAAGGAAGGAAACCATACCCCAAGAGTAGCACACCGATCCGCATACTTACCCCGTTTTTGAGAAGCCGCATCCAGCACAGCACGACCAGGAACAAAATCAGCCATACCAGACTGAGTCAAAAGCGAGGATCCTGTCAAATCAACACAGACATCACGACCACGATCCCAAGAATAAAGCAGCAAGTCCTCAGGACGAAGAACCCCGATCTCCGAGCCCAACCTAATATCAACCTCTTTTCCAACAGAAATCCCCGATCGAGTGCAGATATCAACAAGAGTGTCCCGTACAATATTATGGCGATGCTTGACACCCACAATCCCAGCACACGACACAGCATGATCACCAAAGATGTCACCCTCGAAACCCTTGAGCAAGCGGAACAAGGCACGGAAGCAGAAAACAAAGGAACACCCAACCTGTAACATAGCACACACCGATACGTTTTACCATTCATAGTCTGACCCATCCCTGAGATCGGAACCACCCTAAGCCAATCAGAAGTATGATCCCGTTGTTGCGATCTCCAAAGAGCAACCTGTCGCATAGATAAAGAAAATGTGGTTTCAATAGTCTGAGTAACCTTTGTGAAATATTTATCTGCCAGTTTCTTCATGAGTTTGGGGGCAGCGTTCTCACTAGGATTATAAAGAAAGTCAACATCCACAAAAGCATTAAGCCCACATAATGCATCAGCAAAGGCAGGCCCAAGATCCATAACACCAGCACCACGGAGAAGCTTAAGTTGCAACCCAGCAGACTGCAGCCGCGATGCTACAAACGCATAATGTAGTACATCTGCAACCGAATAGACACCTAACCCGCCCAAAGCAAAGGTTAAGGTGGCGAGCCTCCATTGCCAATCTCCGAAGCCTGGGCCAGACGCAGTGACAATACGCTCCAAAGATGAACGCAGTGCATCATCGAACTTCTGCCGAGTAGCCTCAAAGAGGCGAGGAGGACAAGTCCACATCGCAAAGTAAAGCTTTGAAACCCCAGTGCAAGCACGAAGAAGTAACAACTCACACTGCGGATCTTCAAGCCGAGCAACCGCATTCATAAGCTCAATAGTCTTATCCACCTGACCCACCACAAGCTCGCTGCTGCACTAACTGGCCCACCAAGTAATTTAATACCCCAGAGAGGCCGAGCAATGTTGGGCGGGAAAATCCCAACTAACCTACTCCGAGGGTCCTCTGCTGGCCAAAAAACCTCAGTTTTATCAACATTGAGATGGAGACCAAAAGCGGGCCCGTCCTCCATAATCAGATCCAAAAACTTACCAACCTCCAACGTGTCACCAATGATAGTCCCGTCATCCAAATACCATGCATGGAGACATAAATCAAAAGAGGCTCGAATCTTACACACTAAGGGGTGTAAAACCAAAGCAAAAGGCAAAGAGCCTAGTGGATCCCCTTGTTGCACTCCCTGACATGACCATAAGACGTGCTCACCATAATACAACCTAGCCGGGCTAGAGTAACAGAACTAATAGCCGGACATTGGAGGCCTACCTCTCATAACATAACTTCTCGATCCACCAAGTTGAAAGCATTCTTAAAGTCAACCAAAAGCAGCACAAACCACCACCACCACCACCACCACCACTACTACTACTAAAGGAACAAAGTTATTTCAATAATGTAATACCCCGGATTTTCAAAGTCTAAGTAATGAATACTAAATATAATTATGAATCTGATTAATATATTTTGAACTATATTTTCGAATTTACAGTCTTATTTTATTAATAGAGCTATATTTATTGCTAACAAAACTAAAATGAGTTTTAAATAAAAGTTTCATAAATCATTTTAAAGTTTTAATGATAAAATATTTTCAAAGTATAAATATTTTCCTAAACATTATTTGACTCTTGATAAAATATTTTCAATAATTAATAATTTCCAATGTACAAATTATTTTTTTTCAAAAAAAAAAAAATCTAAGTTATTTGGGTCAATATAATTACCTAAATCTTCTATCATACAAAATCCACCTTCCCACACCAAAACACCACCCATTTATTTAACAAAAAAAAAGGAAAAAAAAAAAGAAATGAAAAACAGAACTACGTATGTGCTTCCCTCACCATTTTGGCATTTTCTTCAACCTCACATCACCTTCTTCTTCATCACCAATGGAGCTCTAGCCCATTACATCACCTCAGCTCACCCAAATTCTGATCTTCATCTTCCACATGTATAACATCTATTAAAACACCATCATCAATGGAAATCTCAAATCAATCAATCCAAGTTGATGCTTAATCCATTTCCCCATCCAAATTCATCTATAAATAGAGTACGTAATTAGCCTAATTCATTCCCGATTCATGCTCAAGAGGCAAGACAATTCAGAAATTAAATTACCCACAAAATTTCCAATTAAAACTCCAACAGAAAAAGCCCTAAATTTCAATCAAAATGTTAGGAAAAATTAATATTACGCGGAAGAGTGGTTGTTGTCAATTGCAATGTTAAGTATTTGAACTAAATATATTGAGAATAATAGAAATTTGTGAAAAGAAAACAGACAACAAAATGGCGGAGGAAGAGAATAATTCACTATTAAAAACAAATGGAGGACAACTCAAAGGGAGAAATTATAGTACTCCCACTCACACAATAAGGACTCTCAAAAGCTCACAAAATAACTTAATCTCTCTAATACAAACTGATGTAATTTTGTGATGTAAAATGCTAAAGACTTGATGTTATATTTATAGGGATAAAAATTAATCCCAAGAGTCATGGCCATAAAGGGATTTGAATACCCATCAAAGCAAAAACATACAATTAAACTCAGAATTAAACAAGAATTAAAAGCTGAATACAAAAGGCCAAAAGTCACGAGAAGAAGAAAAAAAAATCATCAGAGGGGTTGACCCGATCGGGTTGGCTGACACGACCGATCGGGTCATCACCCAAAACTTGAATTTTTACCTTCTACCTCGGACCAGATCGGGTCAGCTGACCCGACTGGTCGGGTGAGGCCCAAAAGCTTCGTAAACTTGCAATTCAACCGACGACAATCGTAACAAACACAAATTTGAGCCAAACCTTACAATCTCCACCTTGGATCGAATTTGCTAAGATCCAAAAAACACAAAGTGAACAACATTAATCTCCTCCTTCCTCCTCCAACAAAACCCAACCGGGCTCCACCATAACATAAGGCACTTAAACTTGAGCCTAAAACAAGCTTAGGCATCCGAACGGGCTCAATTTCTGATTTGTGAACTGGCATGCCCGTACACAACCCCGCATCAAAATCGCTACCACGATCCAAAGAGAGAACCGAATTAGACACATTACTTCCAACTTTCTTGACATCAGTACCAATTGATTCAAACGCAACATAGCCATCCAATTCATAAACTGTTCCAACTCTAAAACCCTTCATATCAACCTTAGAGCCTTTGGAGATTGTAGCAACACCATCTTCAAAAGCACAAACAAAGCCTTGAACATCAAGAGCACCCACTGAGACAAGGTTAAATTTCAAACCGGGAACATGATAAACATTAGTTAAAACAATCATTGCACCATTAGACATTCTCAATTTTACCGAACCAATTCCAGCAATGTTGCAAACATCACCATTGCCGAGTGTAACTCCTCCACCTCGAATTGAATCATAGGTAGAAAAATATTTCTTAATGGAACAAACATGAGAAAAACTTCCAGAATCAAGAATCCACTTGCCACTGGAACTAGGTGCATCATTCACAACCAAACTAACATTATCATCATCTTTATCATCATGAGCAAAACCCGCACTAGCGACTTCTTTCTCTTGATCAACCTTACCCCGATCTTGACTTTCTTCTTCTTTAATTTTCTTATTTTTCAGTTTGAAACAGTTAGTCTTAATATGACCTTTCTTACGACAATAGTTGCAAACTAATTCTTTATGTGATGAATTAGAAAACTCATAACTACCTCTTGCAACAAGTTCTTCACCATGAGTATTATCATGTTCTTTAACAACCAATTGTTTTTCAATTAATTCACGTTTCAACAAAGCATCTTTTACATCTTCAAAACTAATCTCATCACGACCATAAAGCAATGTCTCTCTAGCATGCTTGTATGAAGGAGGTAAAGAACATAACAAGGTAATAGCCAAATCCTCATCATCAAGTTCTAATTCTATATTATGCAAATCCATAATAACAGAACAAAAATCATCAATATGAGACTTAATTGGCTTACCTTCTTGTAACTTCACATCATGAAGCTTACTTTTCAACAATAAACGGTTTGTGACACTCTTTGTCATATACAAAGACTCCAACTTTAGCCACTGCTCCGCGGTTGTCTCTTCTTTCGCTACCTCACGCAAAACTTCATTCGACAAGTACAACTGAATAGCAGATAGAGCCTTCAAATCGAGTTCCTCAAATTGAGTATCCATCATGGATGACAGCTTCTTACTCTTCCCAACCAACGCTTTCTCCCAACCTTGTTGTATCAAGATTGCTCGCATCTTGAGTTTCCATAAACCAAAACTCACCGATCTATTAAACTTCCCAATATCAAATTTGAGTGATGACATGGTGACTCAACGCAATTGAACAACAACACAACCTAGCTCGGATACCACTTGTTAGGAAAAATTAATATTACGCGGAAGAGTGGTTGTTGTCAATTGCAATGTTAAGTATTTGAACTAAATATATTGAGAATAATAGAAATTTTTGAAAAGAAAACAGACAACAAAATGGCGGAGGAAGAGAATAATTCACTATTAAAAACAAATGGAGGACAACTCAAAGGGAGAAATTATAGTACTCCCACTCACACAATAAGGACTCTCAAAAGCTCACAAAATAACTTAATCTGTCTAATACAAACTGATGTAATTTTGTGATGTAAAATGCTAAAGACTTGATGTTATATTTATACGGATAAAAATTAATCCCAAGAGTCATGGTCATAAAGGGATTTGAATACCCATCAAAGCAACAACATACAATTAAATTCAGAATTAAACAAGAATTAAAAGCTGAATATAAAAGGCCAAAAGTCACGAGAAGAAGAAAAAAAAATCATCAAAGGGGTTGACCCGATTGGGTTGGCTGACTCGACCGATTGGGTCATCACCCAAAACTTGAAATTTTGCCTTCTACCTCGGACCAGATCAGGTGGCTCCACTCGACCATTGACCCGATCGGGTCAGCTGACCCGACTGGTCGGGTGGGCCCCAAAAGCTTCGTAAACTTGCAATTCAACCGACGACGAGCATAACGAACACAAATTTGAGCCAAACCTTACACAAAACAACCTAGAAATCACCACCACCACTGCCACCTCTACTGTTCGCCACCACCACTGGCGGCCACCTCCCTCGGCGGTGCAACTGCTATGGTTGCCGCCCCCATTCCTCTCTTGGTCATTCGATCCACCACTAGGTACCAGCATCACTTCTCTTTCTTCCTTGATTATTTGTTTTCAAGTTAGGGTTTAGATTGTTAATTTGGGTTATTATTTGATGGATAAAGTTCTGTTTTGAGTTAGAGATTCTGTAGTTGGTAATTATTTGGATTAGAAATTCTGATTTGGGCTATGATTTGAGATTCTGATTTAGGATGAAATTCTGATTTGTGTTGGAGATTCTTTAGTTATGAGTTAATTTGAGGTTTTGGGGATGCTTAAATTGGTAAATATTTGTTGTTAGATGATTATTAATGCTTGTAGCTACTGCTACTTCTTGCTGCCAAAACAAAATGAAGGAAAAACACTAAAACATGTTGCAATTTCAGTCAATTCAGCAACAGTTCTGCCCAGCTGCTTTTCGACATGTTAGAATCAGTTTTTGCAAAATTATCCTCTAATAAGAGTTGTATATCTCGAAAAATTAATAAATTTAGGCTCACGAATTTCTTGATTCCGAGTTCGATACTAGAAGTTATGATTGTTTTAGTATGAGCTATCCTAAAACCAACGAATGTGAGAATGGATGATTCTCTTCTATGGTTGCTAGTGTTAATTGCTTTTGTTGCCAATTCCATTGAGGCTAGTATTGTTGGTATGATGGTTGTTGATATGATATGGTGAATTAAATGAGATTTGAGGCTTAATACGATTTTAAGCGAGAGATTTAAGCATATATGAGATAGTTATGAAAAATAGTTTTGTTGTGAAGCTGTGGAGTCACTTGGAAATTAAAGTTGAATTCAATTTATGTTTGTAACACCCCGTATATTTACATAATCTATTTAGTAATTATTACATTAATTTACATCATCTATTTAGTAATTATTACATTAAATAATTTTACAAAAGTAATTTTATATCTCCTTTTATTAAAAATATTATTTTCCACCTTAACTTTAGAAGTGATCATAGTTTTTAGACCTCTAATTAGTTACCCTAAGTAGTAAGAAAGACAATTTGTTAAGTAAAGCAAAGGATATTTTGAAAAAAAAATAATAATAAATAAATAAATAAAGACAAAAAAGAGGAGTATAACCTAAGTAAAAGTTAGTGAGTTTCTTTGCAAAGTCTTCTCCTAAGTTGCCGCAGGTTCGTTTTCTCCAACTCCCTTTTCTTCTTTTTTTTTTTATTTTTTTTATATATTTATTTTCATTCTCCATTTGGATTACCACTCCAATCTTAATAACTTATAATTCTCCATTCATCTCTCCTTACCATTTCCTAGCTTTGTGGGTGTTTCAAAGAGGAGGAATTTGGGTTCTTTGGGTTGTGTTTTGTCAAAAACCGGATCGAACTGGAGATTTTCGAATCTTTATTGAGTTAATTTACCTTCTTATTTCAAGTAAGTTTTAGTCTCATATATAAGTTTGAGTTTTATGTTAATTAATGTTGTTGATTTTTGAATTTTGGGGTTTTGTTGAGTTAGGGTTTTGAGCTATTGATTTGGGAAATGGTTTATTATTTCAAATATGTATAGTTCATTCAAATCTGATTTTTTTTTTTATTCAAAACACTTAGCATACTTGAATACTTGATAATACTTGATATTAAGTTCTTTAATTATTATATCATTCTTTGAAATAATTTCATTTTGCTTTCAATTATATGGATATGTCAAAATTGTACATGGTTAGATGATGTGACTACTCCCAAATTTAGAGATTGATTATCCACTCAAGTAAACAATACTATTTGTTTATTACCAATGTTGAGTAGTGTTTATGTGCTCCATGTTACATTGTTATTAAGTACCATACGTATTAAGCAGAGGTATGTTTGGAATATGAAATAGTGCTTTGATTGACAACAATTATCAATCATTATTACTTCCTAAAGTTTAATTATTGATACCATGATAATAATCCTTATTGTTACGGTCTAGATTCATAGAGTATATTCTTTAAATTTTATCTAAGTTTTGTTAGTGTGTTGTTTTAGCTAGAGTCAACTTTAGGTACACCGTACTTGGCTCATATTGTATTTCTATATATTGTAGATCGCGGGTTTATAGAGGAACCTTTTTGACTTGACATTTGAGGTTGATTTGTATTTTGTTGCTGACAAGGTAAGATTTCTTACTAAACCTGTACAATTATTTTATATGTGTTTGATTGATACTGTTGGATTTGTTTTGAGAACTTACGTTGTGAAACCCTTTTATAAATCTTGATTATTTGAATTGAAAATATTATTATTAAAGTTTTATTTTGAAAGAAGTTATGAAATTTGAAGATTTATATTATTCGGAGGAAGTTCCTCAATGAGACTAGTTTGAGATTTATTCTATCAAGAGGAAGTTCCTCTATATTCATTTAGTTTGAGATTTATTTTATCAAGAGGAAGTTCTTCTATATTATTTTGTTTGAGATTTATTTTGAGCATGAGCAAGTTTTTTTTTCAATTTTTAAGAGTTTTCATATTTCTAAATTTTGGGGTTTGCCGGTAAGCGGTATTCTCCGAGTTGGAAGCATGTTGAGCTAACATTCGTCTCAACCATTATATTTAGTAGTCGGGGGTATGTTGATCAATACTCTTGCCAATTGTCTTCCTTCTTGAGTTAACAGCGTCTCATGTAAGGGGTATGCATACTAGGGGCTTTAGTGTTCTTTTCTGGTGAGCCTAGCTAGCTCACTAGACCGTTTTAGTAATGTTGCTTCCTACTCACAAGGTTTCGAAATTATTATTATTATATTGATCATATAAAGTTTTAGAAAGAAAGAAAGTTTGATACAAGTCTGTTCGAAAGTAAATTCTGGTTTGATCTAAAGTTTATTTATATTGTTTATTTAACCCTGTACAACATTGAAATGGATTTGCAAGATATTCTTATATGTCTTGCCTGCACATTGGTTAGTTTTTTTTATTTAAAGTAGGAAATCTTGCTCAGCCTTTGGCTGATATTACAATGATCAATGTGCAGGGGCTTGAAGGTGTCCGGCTTGTCGGGTTAAAGAGTGCGATCAGCCCTTTTGGATTTTAGGCTTTATGAAGGCTTCCGCTGTCATTTAATTATACTTAGAATTTATCATTGGGTTGTAATAACTATTTTTGGTTTACTATGTTGGACTGTAATAGTTAGTTAATTAATCTTTTAATTATTAGTTTACAGGTAGAACCACTAGCCTTGCGATGACTATAATTAGTCATCGCGACATAACAACCTTGAGATTTTCTGAGCTGTTGTTTCAGGTGATAACTATTATTTTCATATCGGAAAATTCAGGGTTGTTACAATGTTGGTACTACAAAATAAAGATTAGAAGTTATATCAAAATAAGTGTGAGTTTTGGAAGTAGAAGTTATAACAACCCGCATTTCAGCAACGTTGTTTTCGGAGAAAACAACAATACGAATCATCATTATTCTAAAATCTTATAAAACAGGACTTAAAATAAAAGCGGAAGCTCTAACACTTAGCCATTTTATCAATTGAAAATTCTGGAGTTAACAAAGTTCATTAGAGCTACTAATTCCTACTACAACTCTAAGGGGAACAAATTAAGGTTAGGATTACTGAAAAGATTAGGTAGCTAAAAGCTGCTACACTTGAAAGCTCACAAATCCCAACCCTCGTTATTACTCAGATTACTCTTCTTCATTTCCTGAAAAGGGAATGGGGGGTCCACAGTCAGTGGGGAGTAATTAGAATGTTCTGCTTTATCGTAGAACGCAATAAAAATATAATTAACAGAACATAACACACTCATTTCATAACAACATGTTTACACATTCGAATTCATAAATCATGAGGAAACACCATCCAATCAAATACGCAGCAGAAAATACACAACACAATCACATTGACTCATTAGCTAGGGTCACCTCTAGACTCTAGACTTAGTAACATAGCTTTCCAGACTCAATTCCTTGCTTTTCATTCATTCAATCTTATAATTTACATCCATTCATTATTATCCCAATGGTTCGACATCCAACATACAACTGAAGTACTCCACCTTTCGACATCCAACATACATCAGTTGTACTCCATCATTCCATGGGTTATCATATTATCTTTCATGGGTTCAACATCCAACATACATCTATTGTAGTCCATCGACCCAATGTTCCGACATCCAACATACAACTATTGTACTCCATCGCCCCAATGTTCCGACATCCAACATACAACTGTTGTACTCCACCTTTCGGCATCTGATGAGCCCAAGTTATACCATGTTTTTAGTTTGTTTTTAATGCTTTGTTTTTGTAATTTAGGTCATTCTCCTTAGTGTTTACATTACTTTGAGCTTTAGGTGAAGTTTAGAGTTTATGTTGTAAACTAGATTAACTTGCAAGTTTTAGCCTAAATTAAGAACAAGTGGAAAGCAAGGTTTTTGTACATCAATATGCAGCAGGACCAAATTCAAACGCTAATATCTTCTGATCTAGAAATGATATTGAAGTGATTCAAATTTCTGGTTGTAGATCTCTTCAAGAGCTTTCCAACGGTAGGTCATATGCCTATTTTCGCTAAGGAACGAGAGAGTTATGGCCATTTTAGTCCGACCTGTGTGTGCAATCAGCAGGGGGCGCGCCCCGCGCCTTATAGGGCGCTGCCAGCGCCCTTGATACAGTGAGGTCCTTTCAAAAGGCAATTCCAGCGCCCTCCAAGACGCTGCCAGCGCCCTGTGTGTCTGTTTGGCCGACTTCAATCCACTTGAACCTTTGTGATTGCCGACATCACCCCACTTGCCTCTTGTACTTGTTGATTTGGTTTTTGCTTCTTCTGCCACTTGCTTTTGTTCCCTCCACCTAGCTTGTGTAAAGATTATCCTACAAACTTCCCTTGGCTAGTGACTAAGATGATCACCATTTTAGTTTAGTAGATCATCTTTGATTTCTCTACTTGATCAAAGATGATCATCTTTTGCTTTTTCTTTCATTTTGGACCCTTGGTTCTACTTTAAATGTAGTCCCTTAGTTTGGTCTTTTGCTTAGTTCATAAGTTTACATTAGTCAACAAAGGAAACTTTCTTGCCTTGCTCATTGCCTATAAATAGGCATATGATGAGTTTGTAAGAAGGTCATGCTTGAACTCTTCTAGTTCTCCATCTAATAATAACTAGTATATATCTCTCCTTCCTTTTCTTCTCTTCTTTTATGTTCTTCATTAGATTAATGTAGCCTTTTTATTTTCACTTTGGAAAGGTGGTAATCATGTTATTAACTAAGTTTATGTAAGAATCACTACTACTTCTAAACTCTTTTACTTGATTATTGTCTAAAAATGGTTTAAACACATGACCTTAGACTAACCTTAATTAGGTTCGAAACTAGTTAATGAAGGTTGAAGGTCTAAAGCTAGATTTTGGAGTATTCATGCATTTTGGAACCTTAATCTATGTAGCACCCAAGTCCCTTTAATCCAACTTAGTCTTCACTAATTGAACTTAGCAAAATTGACAAATTGCATCTCAGTAAAATTGACACTTTACCCAGGGGGTTCACTTAGTTTAAGCTAGTCTTGGTTAATCGAACTTGGAAATTTAGACAGGTTAATTGAAAGTTTAATTTGACAAGTTAAAATCTGACGATTAATTTTATTGTAACTCCATGCCTAAAGCTTTTACCGAATGTGTATTTGGTAATTTAGAGTTAGATATTCGCACCGAAGTAGAGTCTAACTATCCTAAGGAGACTTCAAAGGATTAAAACCTTTGTCAATAGATAATCATAAATTGAGTATAGTTGGAGTCATTCGATAAATAAACCTATTTTAAGCATATTTCCACCAGACCACTCTTTTATTTTCCTTATTTAAATTCTGTTTTAGCTTAGTTTCACCAAACCACCCCCTCTCTTTGTTCTTCATGTTGAATAAAATGAAAGCATTAGCTGAACAAAAAACAGATGAAATGTTCGATGATGTTAACCATGTTCCCTGTGTTCGATAACCCCCACTCTTACTACAACGGGGGTTTTATTTGTCTTAGAGACCGAAAAAACCTCTTCGTCAGCATCCAACATACAACAGTCGTATTCCATCATTCCATGGGTTTAACATCCAACATACCTAGTCATACTCCATCATTCCATTGGTTTGACATCCAACATACAATATTTGTACTCCATTGTTCCCTTTCCATTATTAATACTTTTATCATTCAATTCATCATCTTTCATTATCTTATTGTCATCATCATCTTATCTTATCAGTTTGTTTGGATTTTATATTGGTGCTCATACCGGCCGTCAATTCCTTAGTTATCGGCATAAACTGTCCGTCAATTCTCAATTTATCAGTATATGTCGGCCGTCAATTCTTTAAACCCGGTAGAGTATACCATAATTGAGAGTAATAGGTGGTCGTAATCGGAATTGAGATGTTCGAAGTACCAGGAAAGAGAGGTGCGGCACATATATTGGCCACCTTAAATACCAAGTCTTTCCTAGCCAGAGATCGAAACAAAACAGTATCCTCTTACTTTGTTTCCGTTTCTTCGTTTATTTATATTAATATTTTATTTAAACTTAAAGCCTTGACTCTAAGTCAACCCAACCTATTACTTAGTCAACTCTAGGTCAAACATCATAACTTTGACTTCTAGACTCGTCAAACAACTTAGTTCAATAAATTCAACAAAGATAATTTCAACATGATCACAAAGCAAAACAAATACTTCATAAAAATACATAGTTCAATAAATAGATTTCAATCATCTAATATTCATGGCATCTTCATAGATAGTAATCAATAAAACATAATTAAAGAATTTAATTAATTAAATCAAGATTAACAATTTAATTTAAGAACTTATTCACTTAGTAAAATTAAATCAATAAATTCATAAAGAATCATAATTTGAACAAGAGATTCGACAAGATATACTTTAAAAGTATTTTAGTAATTTAATCACACTATTTTACACAATCTAATTTTACCGATTTAAATTAAAGAACCACCATTTAAAGGTTTCGAATGTTCTGGAAATTTTGATGGAAAATCTAGGTTCAAGGTTTAACTTGCATAAGTTTCGTCCAAAAATAACATCATTTACTAATTTTAAGGGATTTTATAACTAACCGATCAGATTAGACTATAATCAGTTTTAGAATTTTCTGCCATAGCAAACGAACTCTACAAATTACGAAAAATTAGAACAAGCAGTAAAACACTAATTTGGACTTTCACCTAAATTTTCATAGCCATCAGAATTGAATAAGTACTTTAATAAATTCTTAAATTAAATCTAGACAGTTTTACCGGTTTGACAGATTAAATGGTTATAAGCAAGAAAAGAACGAATTTTGCCACGAAATAAATCATGCTTCATAAACAACCAGTAAAGAAACTTCCACGAAAAATTCATCAAGAAATAATAAGATTTGATCAAGAAATAAATTCATACACTCAACAATACCCTTATAATCATTCAATTGTTTAATATCAATAATAATAATTCAAACATCAAAAATACAATCTTTAGCAATTCTAAACATGTTCTAACAATTATATATTTAATCTTGTTCTAAAACTAAGCAAAACATCTAATTACCTAGAATTGATGGACAAGATTTCGAAACTTTCTTTGGGTTTAGCTGTGTGACCATCGAACAATAGGACTTGGTTTTGCTTGGGTTCTTGCTTTGTTCAATCTTGTGTTGTTTGTAGGTGATAATGGTGTTGAAATTCTTTGAAGTGTATGTGAATTAGATTCTGAGGAGAGGAAAGAAGAAAGGTAGAGATTGTTGATTTGTGGTGAGGTGTCGTGAATGAGCAAGAGGAGGGAGTTTTATACGTTTTCAAGTTGTAGTTTTGGCTCCTAAATTTTAGTAGGCAAGATATTAAAAATATCATTTTTGGTTAAAATAGATCTAATTAATTAATTAATTAGAAATTGGCAAATAAAAAGAATAGAGGTGGGGGTACCGTGTAGAACCAAGGTGACAAAAGGGTATTGGGCTTTGGCCCTAACTTAGCAAGGCAAGGTATAAGTTTGGGCTTGGGATTTAATTTTGGGCTCGGTTTGATTCGAATCATTGTGCTAACAAGACAAGTAATTAAATAATAAAAATTTAAAATACCCCAAAAATACGGGGTGTTTTTTTTGGCAAATACGGGGTGTTACAGAAGTCACATGGTAATTATATTGATACTCATTGGTGGTTTTGAAAGGATTGAGCCAAGTTTATGGGTATGTAAATTATTGTTAATGGAAGTGGATTTGGGTTGTGAAGTCTTAATTAAGCAAGGAGTTGTCAATAAATCTTGGGCTACATGAATTGATAAATGTTTAGTCTTTGGGAATAAATCTTGAAGTTTATTGATATTAGTTAAAGAGTGATAGATTTCATTAAATGGACTAATATCAATAATATCGATGTTATGAATGATTTATTTTAGTCGGTAAATTAAATCTAATATTGATTAAAGGATATTATGAAGATCTAAGTGGATATATAGTTGGTGTTTAGATACATAGTGCTAATTAAGGATTAATTACATTGCATTGAATTAAGGTTATGGGAATATCATGGAGTTGTATAAAGAAGAGAGTAAAGACATGGCTATACTATTTCACGACAAAGATTAAGAGTTCCTTCTTCTTATACCAAGTCTAATAAGGTTTTAATTTAAGGAACTTAAAGAGTTTAATATCCATTTGCTTTTCTTTGATTGTTGGTTAATCAAATGAATTTTTAGAATATGAATAGGACATGTTCATAATGTAACATATATTGCCAACACCCACTACAAATGTGTTTATGGATATTGTGTTTAATTTTGATTATTTAAATCAAGTTACGATATGATTCTTATTTGGATTGTGGGATGTTCTTATGATTTCCAATATTAAGTTATAAATTTATGAATGTCTTAAATAATCTTTCAACATATATATATATATATATGATAAGATGAATATTGGTAATTTATGATTAAAGGATATGAAACATGATAAATAAAAGTGAAAGACAAGGTCCTGACAATATTATGTTATGCTATGCTATATGTTATGTCACCATTATGATTACGGTCGTGCACGTACCTTGGCAACCCCACGCGGGTATGCTTATGTTTATGTTGACGTCTAAAAGACGTTTATGGTAGGAGACGCCCTACATATGTTTATACTCGCCAGTTACCTTAAAATAAATGAATGGAAAAGATAATGGGATATGTCATAATAATGTCTATGTTCATTTATCTTAATTAAGCTACAAATGTAAAGTTATGGTATTAATCTTTAATAAGGATTGTTGACAAATGTAAAGTTGTGGTTCTATCTGCATTGATGAGTTCACGTGCTTGTTGTATTAGCTTCGTTTAAGGTATTTTTATAGTGTTGGTACTCAGCTTTTGTTAACGGGTGCTTTGTTTGTATATGTTTTGTCCATTTTTTCTTCCTTGGTGGACCTGCGATGACCCATCTCGGGACTTGCCCTCGATGGTGAGCAGATAAAGGTTTTTTTTTCTAACAGGTATATATGATGTGTTGGATTGGTACGAGTGAGGACGACGACACTTAGAAGTTTCTTTTATCTTATTTCTTGAAGTAAACATCTAGATGTAATTTCTCATGGGAATTGTATAGTTTATTTAGTTTTCAAAGTCTTAAATTAGATCACATAGTAGTATGGGATTTGGTTATGTTAAGCCTTGCATTTACCCACCTTGGGGTAAGTGCGGCGGTAATGCTCCGATATAATTTGCTTCCACCAAGATGTATCTATTGGGATTTGGATTTGAAAGTTGGACTGATCTGAGATCAAACAAGTTTTTGTCAAATCCCCATTTTTGGGCTGTCCTATTTACAAAAGGAAACTTTGTCGAAATTTTTACTCAAGTCTTATTAATATTTTAATAAAAGACGTTTTATTAAGCCATATTTATCGGGGCGTTACAAATAAGCAGTCTATGATTATGATTAGCTACTAATCCTCATCCATGGCTTGAATTTGTTCATCAGATCATAATTAGCTACTAATCCTCATCCATGGCTTGAATTTCTTCATCAGATCATCATTAGCTTCATCATTAAAGGAAGAAAGTTTTTTGAATTGGGTTTATGAGACAAAGCCCAAACCAAACTACTTGCTATGTCGTTTTACATTCCCCTCAATCTCACCCAAAAAAAATATTATTATCATAATAATAATTATAATAATAATAATTATTATTATTATGTTATTATTATTATTAAAATTAATAATTATTATTAATATTATCATTATTTTAAATAATTCAAATCAGATCAGATCAGACAAACTCAAATCAAATCAGATCAGATCAGATTAGTCCTAAAGAACAGGGCCTAAATGTCATTTTACACAAACAACTTTTAGCAATCAGCTAAGTGTTACCAAACACAATTATTAAAACAGCAGTCAAATACTCTAAACAAAAAAGTAAAAAACTCTAACAACAAACTCTAAACTCTAACAACAAACTCTAATAGTTGTTTGCCAAACAAGGCCATAGAGTTATAGAACTAGACCCGATCCAAACCCACTGGGTCTAGAACTATTACACCCAAACCCGGATCCATTTAGTCTAGCGGGTCCACGCGTCCTTAATGGGTCTTAGATAGGTCTTTTTTTATTTCAAGACTTTAATCACCGTTTTGCATCCACTAAATTGTAAAAAACTTAAAAATAATAAATATAAAGTTAGAAATAAGAAAACTAATAATAAAAAAAAATAAGCCGATACATGATGTTAAATTATAACTTAAAAATTTAGGACATATTTTTTTCATATATTTTATATAAATGGGTCTACGGGTAGGGTCTAGGTCGGGTTTAATTTGGGTCTCACATATTTGGACCCAGACCTAGACTCGTCATTGCCTAGACCCAAACCCATTGGGTATAAAAAAACTTAGACCTAGACTTTTCCAAATAGGTCGGATCCTAACGGGTCTGGCTTATTGGGACCAAGACTCATTACCATTTTTACACCCAGCCTGTTACAATCGAACTCGCAACTAATTTACACCAAACCGACCCATTTGACAGGTCTAGTTATACCCTTCAAGTTTTTGTTTTTCTAAGTTGTCCCCATAAATTTCATCTGGACCAGTTGTACCTATGTACTTAATTAATTTTATAAACAATAACCAAATCTTAAGCTCACGTTAACTAATTGTTAACTACTTTAAATAAGTAATTTAAAGAAAAATTAATAAGGGGATGTTCTTGAATTTCCACTACTCGGTCCAATGTTCATCATCAACCCTCATCCAAACTCTGTTCTCCTCAACCTAGCAAAACTGCCATTAAATTCGAAATCTCAGAGGCACAAAATCATCATATCACTTGGAAATTTTGCCACGAATTTGCTGAGATTTACAAATTCGGATCCTAATAAATTGGTTTTGAAATTTGGAGGAAGAATTTCAAAAACCCTTTTTTGTCATTTGAATTTCTACATACAACTTGAATTCGTGGTAAATCTTCAACAAAACAACTTTTATGGTGCATTTTATCTAACCTGATTACATGTAGGAAGCCAATGTTAGTTATATTAACATAAAGAAAGATGGACAAAAAGAAATGCTCAGAAATAAACATACTGATGTTTTTACTTTACTTTGTAAACTAATAATACATGAGTTTAAATAGGCGAACTTATTGAAACAAACCTCAAAACAACTCCCTAGTATTAAGGGCAACTAAACCCACTACTCCACTAAAAACCGTTAACAATAAAATATAAACTTTGACTAATTAAAACTACAACCTACTAATTAGCTTTGAAGGACTATTTCCATTTTCCAACACACCCCCTTCCTTCAAAGTTGGGTATATTATTGTTAAACACTGTAAACTTGCTCGACCAAGACCATATACACTTGTTTGTTATCTTCAAACACGGACACTTAACCACGACTAACTTGAACACGACTCTGAACTCACAACTTGAGTTTGAATTTGACATTTTAATTTCAACAGAAAATCATAACAACGACACTGGACTTTCTTCATGATGACCTTGACTTTGACATCGATTACTTCAAATTTGCTCTACTCTTCAACTTTCTCGAAGCACTTTCTCTTTGATCATTTATAATGCACATTATCATCACCTACAACATTTTTGATGCACTTCTCATCAAAAAACTTGATTTTTTGGTGCAAATTATCACCAAACTTAACATCGAAATAACTGGAGCACTTCTCTCCATCAACACTTTTTGACGTTGTCTTGTGAATTGACTACGTCTTCCACCAATTTCACGATTACTCATACTTTTGTAGACGACTCTTAATTTGCTCATTAAATCAAAACAAATATAATACTAAAAGAATTCTTCATTCTAATTTTTTCATCACGTAATCTTTCTTTCCCCTTTTTTTCTTCATCTCTTCCCTTTTATCTTTTTTTTTTCATTATCCCGGATCTAACCTGAAGCTCTTGATACCAATTTGTTGGAATTAAGAATGCAAATATAAGAATAAAACAATTTAAATAAAGCTACTGCATTCCTTGAGCAAATAAAACGTACATCATGAGGCCTTTATATAGGCTAAAACTAATACGAAGTACTAACAATGCTAAACTTAAGATAACAACTTACTAACTAGTGCCATAAAAGTAGGAAACATGATGAAGTTAGTGGGTACCATGTAGCATAAGTTACTCCACTGTACTAAACAATGACTCTAATTTTACGTACAAATATACTTACTGCTACTATTATTTAGGAAAATAACTAACCACTAACATTTGACTAATATAATTAAAATAACTAATATTTTGATGTATCTATTTCAACACACCCCCTTGCTTCAAAATTGATAATTTTTGTGAATCACGTCTCTTCAAGCGCAATGCACATCTCATTGCCTTCAACTTTAATTTGTCTTGGTTGATGCACTTCTCATCAACATTTCTCATTTGAAATTTGGAGCACTTCTCTCCATGGTGCACTTCTCACCCACAACACTAAAATAAATTGTCTTCGACGGCCACTTGTGCCATGGTCTCTTCCTCTTCATTTTGAGACCTACAATTCTTTGCCAAATGCCCAGATTTTTTACAATTGTAACATTTCGGCTTTCCCTTATGCCAACAATCCTTTTCTTCGTGACCTATCTTTTGACAATTGTTGCATTGGACGGACTTGTCTTTCCCCTTTTGATTAGGAGACTTTGCTATGAAGGCTTTTTCATTTTTGTTTTCACCATCTTCATTTCTCATGGTCCTCCTTTGATCCACCGCATGGAGTGAATTGATCAATTCTGCAAATGTCAATTTAGAAAGATCTTTAGTATCTTCAAGTGAAGAAATTTTACCTCCATACTTTTCGGGAAGGGATACAAGAAGCCTGTCGACCACTCTTTGGCTAGAAAAGTTTCCACTGAGTAGCTTGATTTGGTTGACTACAGACATCAACCGATTCCCATACTCCTTGACACCTTCACTACCTTTCATCGCCATCATTTCAAACTCCCTTTTAATATTGGAGTATGATGTATTCTTGTATTTTAATACTTCTTGTATTTTTGTACTAAGTAGGTTGTTGGGCTAATTTATTTTATTTGGTGAAATAAGCCTCTATATAAGGCCCATTAGTTGTAACAAATAATATTCAGTTAGTTGATTTTATTTCAACTGAATAACAAATCAATTCAATGCTTCTTCTTCTCTCTTGCTCTCTCTTCTCCATTCTCTTTGCATGTTGCTCGAGCTCTTGAAATTCATCATGGTATCAGAGCATTTTTTCATTTTCTGCTCCTAAATTTCTCCTTCTTTTTTCTCTGACTTCAATTTCTTTCTAAATTCTTGCAATTTCTTGCGATTCTTTTGGCATCAATTTCTTTTCTAAATTCTTACTAAAACGCTAAATCAAATTGAACAACAATGGTTCGTGAAGCTGCTTCCTCTAATCTGCCATTAAATCAAGATCCTTCAAGTAAATACTACATTCATCCTAGTGATTCAAACGTTCTGCAACTCGTCTCATTCAAGTTCGGAGGATCTGGCTTCAATGATTGGAAGAGATCCATGGAAATCACCCTCTCTGCTAAGAACAAAGCTGGATTCGTTAATGGTGCTATTGCTGAGCCAAATGCTGCTATTTCTCCTTTAGAGCATGAGGCCTGGGAACGTTGCAATGATTTAGTAATCTCTTGGCTTTTGTATAATTTGGATCTTAATGTAGCTAAGAGTGTTTTGCACATTAGGTCAGCTAAAGATATGTGGAAAGATCTTTGTGCACGTTTTGGTGTTGCTTCACTCACACAAATCTATGAACTAGAACAAAAACATGCTAATTTGTCCCAAGGTCCTTTGACTATAATTGAATTCTTTACTGCTATTAAGAGTGTTTGGGATGAACTTAATGATGCTGACCCTGTGCCAAATTGCACTTGCAACAAGTGTACTTGTGAGCTTTCCAAAAGAATTCTGAATAGAGAACTAAGGCAGAGGTTGTTAAAATTTTTGATGAAATTAAATGAACAATTTAGTGCAGTAAGGGGGAATATTCTCATGATGAGTCCTTTGCCTGATGTTAATGAGGTCTATAGGATTGTTGTTCAAGAAGAAAAACATAAAGAAATATCTAAGCAACAAATTACTGGTGTAACCAATGAATCAATGGCATTGATGGCTGATAGAAAGAATTTTTCCAACCCTTCTAATGTGTATATAAGGCCAAATTCTGGTGTAAGACCTCCTTCTGTGAGTAGTGGTTAAGGTGTTTCCAGGGGATATTCAGGGAACAAAAGGCCAAATTCTATGTTCTTTTGTACTCATTGTCAAATTCTAGGTCATAGTTATGAAAGGTGCTTCAAGGTTCATGGATATCCACCTGGTTTTAAACCTTTTAAGGAAAGAAAAGTGGCTGCATATTCACATGTGCAACAGGTTGATTCTGATCAGTATGGTGTTGATTCTGAGACTGTTGAATCTACTGCTCCCCCTTTCACTAGTGCTCAGTATTCATATCTAATGAATCTAATCCAACAGAAAGCTAATTCCGAGAAGTCTGATCCTATTGTTGAAAGCACTAGTCAGGCCATGTTAGCAGGTATATTCTGTCTAAATTCTGCTTCAAAAGTTTCTTGGCTTATTGATAGTGGTGCTAGTGACCACATTTGTTATGATATATCTTTGTTTACTAATTTCACATCTAAAAATGCTAGATGCAATTTCATTACAGTTCCTGATGGCAGAAAGATTAAGGTTGAAAATATTGGAAATATTATTCTAAATGATGATATTATCTTGAATGATGTTTTATTTGTTCCAGAATTTAAATTCAATTTAATTTCTGTCCATAAATTGTGTCAAGATTTGAAATGTTCTTTGTTTTTTGACAAAGAAAATTGTTATATACAGGACCATGCTCAGAAAAAGATTCTGTGTCTTCTTGGTAAACAAAGTCAAGGACTATATCAAGCATCAAGTTCAACTAGCTCCTGTGTGGATTCTTCTACTGCTAGTTCTAAACTTGGGGATTTGAACTGTTTTTCTACTACTACTGATGCTAGGCTATGGCATTTGAGGACAGGGCATTTGCCTTTTAGTCAGCTAAGATTTCTTTCTTTACCTTTTGAATCAAATAAGCATTTTCATGACACTATTTTTCAAGTGTGTCCTGCAGCTAAACAATCTAGAAATTCTTTCCCTTTGAGTTCTATTAAATCTGAATTTCCTTTTCAATTGGTTCATATAGATGTTTGGGGACCATATAAGGTTCCTACTTTTAATGGATGTAATCAATTCTTGACTATTGTGGATGATTTTTCAAGATTTACTTGGATCCATCTATTAAAAGCTAAATCAGATGTTGTTGGTATTTTTGATAATTTTCTACAATATGTTGCTATACATTTTAAAGCTAAAGTTCTAATTGTAAGGTCTGACAATGCTAAAGAATTAATTGAAGGCCCTATGAGGCAATTATTTCTTAAATATGGTATTAAATCTCAAACTAGTTGTAGTGATACTCCTCAACAGAATGGAGTAGTGGAAAGGAAACATAGACATTTATTAGAAACAACAAGGGCTTTAACTTTTCAATCTAATATTCCTATAAAATATTGGGGAGAGTCAGTTTTATGTGCATCTTATCTTATAAACAGAATGCCATTGAGGGTTTTAGGCCATAAAACTCCTTATGAAAAATTGTTTGGATCCAAACCTTCTATAGAACATTTAAGAGCCTTTGGTTGCTTATGCTTTGTGTCTACCTCTAAAATTCATAGATCAAAATTGGATCCTAAAGCTGTCCCTTCAGTTTTTCTAGGATATTCTTCTAGTAAAATAGGATATAAAGTGTTGCATTTGGATACTTTTAAAATGGTTGTTTCTAGGGATGTGGGTTTTCATGAAACACATTTTCCTTTTCTTTTGCAAAATTCACATTATGATTTTGTTTTTCCTAAACATATTTTCTTGCCTACTGTTAGTCCTATTCCTACTGCTTCTGATCATTCTCATGATATTTTTTCAACTATGCAAAGTCAGCAAGATAATAATTTGGCTACTGTTTTTCATCAGCCTGATCTAAGTGGTTCTGGTAGCAATAATTTAACCATAATTCCTTCTTCAGAAGCTCAAAACCACCCTTTTTTATAAAGGTCTGCGAGGACTAGGAATCCTCCAGCTTATTAAGAAGATTATGTTTGTACTTCTAAATCTAATCTCAGTACTAAGCATTGGTGTAATTTAGTAGCTGCTGATAGTTTGGGATTAATTGTTAAACCAATCAATTTTATTGAACCTAAATCTTATGCTCAAGCTTCTTTATTACCTGAATGGGTGTTGGCAATGAATAATGAAATAAAAGCTTTAAATGATAATAACACTTGGGATTTAGTTGATTTACCTCCTAATAAAAAGCCTATTTCTTGTAGATGGGTATGTAAGGTAAAATTAAAAGTAGATGGTTCTTTAGAAAGGTGTAAGGCTAGGTTAGTAGATAAGGGAACACACAAAAATATGGTGTTGATTATGATGAAACTTATTCACCAGTTGTAAAAATGACAACTATTAGGTGCATTTTAGCTCTAGCTGCTTCCAAAAATTGGAGTGTTTTTCAAGTTGATGTCAATAACGCCTTTCTTCATGGTGATCTACATGAAGAAGTCTATATGAAAATGTCTCAAGGTATTCCTAATCCAACTGGGAAGGTTTGTAAGTTGAACAAGTCCTTATATGGGCTTAAACAAGCCTTTAGGCAATGGAACTTCAAATTAGTTACCGCTCTTAAACAACAAGGTCTTCAACAAAGTAAATTGGATTATAGTTTGTTCATTCATAAGACTAAAGAGGATTTAATTATAGTAGCTGTTTATGCAGATGATGTTTTGATTACTGACACTAATAAGGTGCTTATTGATAAACTAAAAACGTTTTTGCATAATACTTTTACTATTAAAGATCTTGGTAAATTGAATTATTTTTTAGGCATTGAGGTTTCTTATATTGATGATGGGATAGTCTTAACTCAAAAGAAGTTTACTAAAGATCTTCTTCAAGATTCTAATTTTGTTTTCTCAAGTAGAGCCAAGACTCCTTTACCTATTAATATTAAGCTTCATGCTTGTGAGGGGACTCTTTTAGATGATCCTGATGTTTATAGATCTTTGATAGGTAAGCTAAATTTTTTGTCTAATACTAGGCCTAATATTAGCTATGCTATTCAGGTTCTTAGTCAGTTTATGCAAAAACCTTATTCTTCTCATATGCTAGCTTTACAGCACACACTTTCATATGTAGCTAACACAGCAGGTCAGGGCATCTTGCTTAAAGGTTCTGATCGCTTGACTTTGCAAGCTTTTTCTGATTCTGATTGGGCTTCTTGCCCTGATTCTAGAAGGTCTATTACTGGTTATGTTTTATTGTTTGGTTCTTCTCCAATTTCTTGGAAATCAAAAAAAAATCTACAGTCTCTAGGTCTTCTAGTGAAGCTGAGTACAGGGCAATGGCAGCAGCTTCCTCAGAAATCACTTGGGTGATTAGGTTATTTGAAGAGCTTGGTTTATCTAATCTAAAGCCTGTTACCTTGCATTGTGACAATCAATCTGCTCTTCACATTGAAAGGAACCCTGTCTTCCATGAACGCACCAAACACATCGAAATTGACTGTCATTTTACAAGGGATAAAGTTCTTGAAGGCTTAATTCAACTCACTGACTTGCCCACTTCTCATCAACTTGCAGATATCTTCACCAAACTCCTTTCGTCTCCACATTTTTATGATCTGTTGTCCAAGTTGGGCTTGTATATGGATTATGCACCTCCCAACTTGAGGGGGGGGGGGGTATTGGAGTATGATGTATTCTTGTATTTTAATACTTCTTGTATTTTTGTACTAAGTAGGTTGTTGGGCTAATTTGTTTTATTTGGTGAAATAAGCCTCTATATAAGGCTCATTAGTTGTAACAAATAATATTCAGTTAGTTGATTTTATTTCAACTGAATAACAAATCAATTCAATGCTTCTTCTTCTCTCTTGCTCTCTCTTCTCCATTCTCTTTGCATGTTGCTCGAGCTCTTGAAATTCATCATTTAAGGTTTAAAATTTGCATAAGTTTGGTTTGATTGTTTCCTTCATACTCCTCTTTAATTTTAGTCCATACTTCTTTAGGAGTATCACAACCCATAATGGTTGTGAATATATCATCCGACACCGCTGAATGTAGACACGAAAGTGCCTTTGCAATTTTTGCCATATCCTCAGCATATTTTTTGGTTTGGGCTACGGTTGGATTTTGTGAAAGTGGAGTTGGATAAACATCACTCTCAATTACTTCCCACAAACTCATGGCTTTCAAGTAGGATTTCATTTTTATAGCCCATGATTGGTAATTTTCACCTTTGAAATTGGGGATTGAAAGAGAAAAATTATTTGATGACATTTTTTTTAATGAACACTCACAAATTTGTTAAACCTCACAAGCCCTTAGGATAACCTGTGTAACGCCCCAGATTTTGGGCTATTTCTGTGTTGTTAGTTTGTAATTATTTTTGTTGCGGTGCATGGTCTAAATTTATTTTAGACTATTTTAATGCTTGAGTGTAACCATTATTATTTAATGGTTTATTATTTTTTGATTTTATTTTATTTTAATTAATTAGAATTTTATTATTTAATTTTCTAATTAATTAATTAGTTTTGGGCCAAGTGCGAAAATAATCATGATTAGTCATGAATTAGTGCAAATGGCCCAAGTGAACATTGAGCCCATTTGAGCAAGCCCATAGCCGGTTCTCTCTCTCTCTTTAGTGGCTTGATTTGCCACTTGTCATGCATTCACACCTAACTAACTTCTATAAATAGAAGTAGTAGTAAGGCATGAGGATCCATTTGCCATTTGATCATCCCTTGCCATCACTTTTAAAAGCCAAACTCTCCCTCCATTTTTACCTCTTGCCACACGCCTATTTTGGGTGTCATGAACCCAAGTTTTGTTCATCTTCAATTCCAAATCCAAACTTAAAGATTCAACATTCATTGATCTTTAAGTGACTAAAAAACAAGTAGCCTTCATTGCCTTGATCATGTCTTGGGTTGGTTTCGGTTTTGGGTTTGGGTCATGCGTGGAGGTGGTGGCCGTGTGGGCAGCAGGGTGTCCGTGCAACCATGGGGCAGCCGTGCAGGTGCTGTTGGTAGCCGTGTGTGCAGTAGGGCAGTAGGGTCGTGGGGCAGCTATGCCAAGGTGGTTCGTGGAGGTGCAAGCCGTGTTCGTATGCCGTGCCGTGCGTGTATGGATGACCGTGCAAGACTCGTTCCGGGCAGCAAGTTCTTGGTACGTTTTGGGATTAATCGTGATCAAGGTAACATGCTTTCTCAACCTTGTTGGTATACTATGATTATAGTATAGATTAAATGCATGTATGGGTTGTTTGGTGATGTTTAATCATGATTTTATGTATTGATTCTAATCTGATTTTTATGTGGTTCTCATGATATTTTGATGATGGTTTTGATGATTTTATGATTGAATATATGTCGTTTTATGTTCATGATAATTATGTTAAAGTTGGATGAATTTTGGATAAGATTAAGTGGTAATTTTCGAATGGTTCATGATGATATGCGTGTGGTATGATTGTTTGGATGAGTTCTTGATTGAAGTTCTTGAATCTTGATTGAGTTCTTGATTGAAGATCTTGAATCTTGAATGAGTTCTTGTTGAGTTCTTTGAATTCTTGATGAGTCTTGATGAGTTCTTGGTTGAATCTTGATAATTAAAGAAAGTGGTTTAATGGATAAAGAAAGTTAAAGATTGAGTTGAAATTGGTTAAAGAATGGATTTTAAAGTAATGGATTAATGTTGGTTAGACTCAAGATCAAGGCGCAAAGGCAATCTTGAGAATAACTTCGTGTTTAACTGATTATTTTCGAGAATCAAGGCACAAAGGCAATTCTTGAATATAATTATGTTATGAATAAGTTGATTAAATTTGTAAAAGATTTAATTAATGATTAGCTTGATTTCATTTCTAGACGCCTAATACTTTGAGTAAGATTCATTGTTTTGGGTTAAGATGTTGCCCCTATTCCATCCGCGGTATTGGGATAGTTGGAGTCATACTATGTTATCCTTTGAATTTCCAGTAAGATTGGTTTCACGGGACATGGATTTCCAGTAAGATTGGTTTCATGGGGTTTGGGAGTAAGATTCTCAAATCCGAACATAGTAGAAAGTTCGATCGCGTAAGATGCGTTCGTACGAGCATAGTCCGGTCTAGAATATGAATGATTGCGTCAAAGATAGTTGGTTAGGTTGGTTTGAGTCGAGTTCATATTTGGTTGTTCTCGTATGTTGGATTGATGTTTTGATTATTTAATTTGTTCTATGTTCATGTGTATTCCCATTAGGGTGAGTCAGTTATGTTACTCGCCACTAATGGTGGACCGTTGTTCGTTTTACAGGTAATTCTGATGACGAAGTACTTGCTTAGCTTTGGGTTGGGCGAGCGGCGTTTGTTTATGTGTTGGTTTTACTTTTATATTGTTATTGTTTTTAGATAGTTATGGATTATTGTATGGACTTTTATACGTTGTTTTTGGACTCTGACGTGTGGTTGGAGTTACTCGTATTTTAGTATTTCTAGTTGACTTTTGGGTTAGTAATGTACAAACTTGTGGGTATTTGTACTTTCGAGGTTCAATAGTAATAATTTGAGGAATTAGTTTTAATTCTTAAGTTTTTCGAGTTGTAGTTATAACTATTCGACTCGTCGGTTTCTTCCGCGCCGATTTAAGCGAGTCGGGTCGTTACAACCTGGCTCTTGATACCATGTTAGTTATATTAACATAAAGAAATATGGACAAAAAGAAATGCTCAGAAATAAACATACTGATGTTTTTACTTCACTTTGTAAACTAATAATACATGAGTTTAAATAGGCAAACTTATTGAAACAAACCTCAAAACAATTTCCTAGTATTAAGGGCAACTAAACCCACTACTCCACTAAAAACCCTTAACAATAAAACATAAACTTTGACTAATTAAAACTACAACCCACTAATTAACTTTGAAGGACTATTTCCATTTTCCAACAGCCGAGGCTCGTCTTGGTAAACCGAGAGTTATAGGCTATAAGCCAAGAACATGTCGGGAGTAGCAGGAGCATAAGCAGGAACATATACATAAGCCGAATGGTTCTAGGTATCGGGTTCATAAGTTAGATCAAGTACATAAGCTGAGCGTAAGCTGAAACATAAGTTGGATCAGGTTCGTAAGCTGAGGGTAAGCTGAGAGTAAGCTAGGTCGGGTTCGTAAGCTGAAAAGAAGGCAGAACAATAAGTGGATCAGCTAGCGCCTACAATGTTCAAAGTATATTCCAGAAGTTATGCATGGTCAAAGAGTCCAAGAAGTTGGTTCCTAAAATCAAGGAGCAAGACTAGGTCTAAACAGTTTGAATATGCTCAACAAACCTCTCCACGTGCCTACAAAATAGGAGGGAAGCATTAACAGTCAAAAGGAAGCAGCCCACATAGCAGAAGGAGAAATATATGCAACACACTCCTACATTTCAACAAGCAGTAAAACAAAGAATACCAAATCAAGCAACCACTCCCTATATTGGTGCAACCGTGTGAAGGAATACGTTGGGAGTCAAGTGTCAAAGGTAGTTAGCTAAAAAATAGGAGTAGCTGCCTAAGGATTCGGTCATTGGGAATACGTGAGAATAGTTATAAATAGGAGGAATAGGGCTGCCATAAGCTCGTATCTACACAACCCATAAATACTCTACTTAGCATATATAACCCGACAGTAATCGTATGTACTAGAAAAAAGCAGGGCATGTCGCCCATACCTCTAGGGTGTTACTCAGCTAGTTTCAGCCATATCATTTTTAGTTTATATTATTCAAGATATTGTACGTGTACTAAACGGCTTTGACGTCAGAATCATAGTGGATTGGTGGACTCATAGCCACCCGCCGTTTTTGCCCTTGTTCTTGGGTTTTCCGCGTCACCATTTTCTTGTGTCTTCTCTCTTTTATTTTCGCCATTTATTTTTCGTACCTTAGTCTAGCTATCGCCCGTCCCAACCTTAAATTGCCATCTTGATGATTTTTGGCAAAACAACAACCAAAATCAGAAACATTAAAACCCAAACTTCATTAAATGAGAAACTTCATTAAATAAGCTTTCCAAGGATTTCTTTTAGACTTTGAAACATGTAGCTTGCATTCAATAACAGGATTACATATACACTTCGGCGTAATGAAATCCTATTTGTACTTAGAATAAATTGAACCACGAGACATGCTCCTTGCTTTTGTTACTTAGAAGATGAGATGAATAAGAAAATGGAGAGGAAATTTTTTGAATGTTTTATAAAAGAGGGTTTTAATAGTTTTTTTCCCTTTTCTTTTTTCCAATTTTTTTAATCACTTAACAACCACTAACAATGATATTAATTTAGAGCTTATGAAACCAACGTTGTCTTGGTCTAGTGGTGTTAGGGGCTTGACTTTGTAGGGAGGACCATGGTTCGATCCCTCGTAAGCACGTTGGGAGGAATTTAAAACCTTAACCCCGGGGCGCACTCCAAATCCAGATTAGCTCAAAAGGGTGAATCGGGTGTTACACAAAAAAAAACAAAAAAAACAGGAGCTTATGATTTTGGTTGTTCATTAAATTAATAAAGTACATGGATACAACTGAGAAAATTAAGGGCGTCAATGAGTCGATAAACTCGTGAACAACTCACGAACAAACTCGGTTAAAACTCGTTCATGTATAAATAAACGAGTCCAAGCAAAATTTTCAAGCTCAATTAATAAACAAGCTTTACTTGAACAATAATGTAGTACCTGGCTCATTAAGGCTCGTGAACAACTCGTTCAAGTTCGTTAATAAGCTCGTTCGTAATCATTTAATACTTGTTAAAAGCTCGTTAAAAACTCATTTATTACATAATTCGAATTTTAAAAAGAATTTATTTATAGTATGTATCATTTAAATACTACAAAATGTATAAATATATTTTTCTCCTATTACATAAGCTTAATTTCTGGTTAATTGGTCATTTGGAATATTAACATGCTTTGCATTATACTTTTAATTTCATATTTTATATTACTTATGCTTGGCTAAAGGTTAAAATTAGAATCTAATAAAATAATATATACAAAGCTCATTTAAACATATGCTCATTTATAACTCTGCTCGAGCTTGCGAGCTCGAATACGTAAAAGAGCAGCTGGAGCTAAACTCGAACATGAAAAAATTAAACGAGCCAAGCTCGAACAAGGTTTTTAGAAGCTCGATTATGCTCGAGCTCAATTAATATTAGTCAAGTCTACCTCAAACAGGTTACTACTCGGCTCGGCTCGTTGACATCATTAGAGAAAATATAAAACTTATGAAGACAACTTAGAAAAACCTAAACTTGAAGGGTATCACGGAAAAAAAAACCCTTTTTTGTTTCTTGTATTATTGTTCTTTGCCACTATCGTGGAGTTGTGTGTGGAGTTCTCAATTGGTCAATCTGGGTTAGATTCAGATTGACCTATTAATATAAATAAGTAGAAATCTCCAATCCAAACTCAAATCATTTAGTTAAAAGGGTTGAGATTTTCAATCCAACCCAACCTTATAATAAATGGGTTGACCCAATAACCCGTTTAATATTATCACTTTTTCATTATCATCAAATAGAGTTACATCACCATATATACTATTATATGAACCGTAACAACAACCCACGATAACCATATATATTATAAGTCATATTGTTCATAATTTATACTTAACAAGGTAGTAATTAATAACTAACAACCTTTTGAGTTCTAATGTTCAAGATAAAAACATTAGATTTTAAGACATTAAAACCACCTGCATAACTCGTAAAACATCCATAACAAAATAAAAAAAGTGACATATGAGATTAGTATGTCAATTCATCAATTTGAAAATAATTTTATTACAACATACCCCATACGTATCAGTTTATCTACAACATCTCTAAATAAGGTTGTAACACAATAACTGCAACAATTTATATATTTCTAAATTTGGTAAAATTTTAGACCTAAAGTGACAGAAATATCCCTAACTTAAAAAACTTAAACAAACATTATACCCTCCTAAATCTTACACAATCTCGAAAAGTATTTTACACATCATTTTTCTCTCTCTTATTTTATTGTTCAACATTCTCATAACTTTACTTTAAGATAAAATTTCTAGGGAACCGCGCTAATCCATTTGGTGTAATTAAACCGATACGGAAAGAGTATTCAGTTAACAGGTTAAGCGAGTTAAGTGCATTATAGGGTACTCAACTTTCACAAAAGTTGCAGGTTGGGTACCCTAGTTGCAAAAGCTGCAGTTTGGGTACTCAAACCCTACTTTTGTTCATTTCTATTAAGTTACAATTATTTTAAAAAAAAAAATCTTCATTTTTCAAAAAAATAAAATAAAAATATATATACCATTTTTTCTCATCCTCGCCCCCAAACGATGCAACTTACGAAGAATTCTACGACATATTTTTGATTTCTTCCGTTCTGTCACTTCCACACCTTTCATCTCAACTCAAAATACTTCAAATATCTTAAATTATTATGCTTATTTTGCGCTAAAAAACGTCAGATTAATGCTCTACTCGTTGTAGCATATATTTTAATTTGTTCGGGTTGTAATCTTATTTCTTTGGACTTGATTTGTCCATCAATGGAGTAAGCATTATCATTCACCTAATATCTCAGAGGAAGAAGAATCAATATGGTGTGCTTTTAATATTTTTGTCTTTTATTTTTTGGGTAGTTGAATTAATGTTTTTTCAATTTTTTTCCATGGTCAATTCCTTAATCGAAATCAATTTTGTTTTACTCCAATTCTCTAAAATTGTTTTCCATACAATACAAAAACTTGATCCATAAACAACGGGTACACATTAGTGACGGGCCTAAACCCCGTTGCAAATGTAGATCTATTGTGACGATTTTTGAGCCCATCGCTAAAATTTACCAAATACCTAACCAAAACTCTATTAGAAATGACTCATTTACAACGGCCAGGATTGCGACAGAAAATATCATTTGCGACCCCCCTTTTTTGTGACGGGGTCATATTTTCAAGACTGAAAAAATCATTTGCGACCCTCTTTTCTACAACAGGATCACATTTTTACGACGAGAATTTCCGTCATAAATAACATTTTTTCTAGTAGTGATAATATCTGAATATTTTTATAAACAACCATAACGAAAACTATTTAAAACTAATATGCCTAATCTAATATTAAGATGTATTTTATATCATTGATTGATTGGTTATTTTCTCCATTTTTTTGTCTTTATAATTTTTTGTAATAATGTGTTTTATTTGGAATTGTTGATTATATTCTTGTTTATTTATTAAATTTTTCTTAGATTATTTTTGTTCAGAAAAATGCTGATAAATTGATGGGGATGGACTATGTTGAGGATAAATTGGGTTGGAAAAAAATTTGTGAGCAAAATTTCTATGCATCCCAAAATAAAAAAATTAAAATTGATAAATGATCCAAGTTAACAATTAATTGACCAATTATTTAATAGAAGTTAAGTTTGAGTACCTAAATGCAACTTTTGCAACTACGGTACCCAAACTACAACTTTTGTGAAAGTTCAGTACCTTATCGTGTACTTACTCTAGGTTAAGCACGTTGAAATTGGTTTGAAATTTTCCGTCCAACCCAACCAATTAAACTAAACGAGTTGGGTTGGGTCAACCCATTTATCTAAACGGGTTGAAAAACTCAACCCAACCCGTTATTATTGGGTTGGGTTTAAGTTGAGTTATTGGGTTGGGTCAGGTTTTGCCAGTTCTAGTTGTGCGTGGGTACTTCAAATTAAGTTGTGCAAACTTAACTGGCCAATTATTATTTTATGCTTTATTATTTATTTCAAATCAGATTAAACCATTTCATGTCTGAAAAAATAAGTTCACTAAAAAAAATATGACCAAGTTATATGCTCTTTTTAGTATGAAATCCATTCTGGTTAGTCCTGTGCTAATTGCATGATTTAGATAATATTTTGTTTTTCGCAATTTTTGAAAATGGTACTTATTGTTCTATATGTACAAAATATGAAGTTATAAGCTAATTAATTTTAAAGAAAGATTTTTTTAACACATGGAACTTGTACAAAGATATAAATTTTTTTTAAATGACATCAGCAATTAGTTTTGGAGGGAAAATTTTTAATAACAAAGTGACACATGTACAGTGATGACTTAAACAATACTTTGGTTTAGTATATATTATAAATATAAACTAGATAGTATCCGTGCGTTGCACGGATGTCAAAATTTTACTTTGAAAAAAAATATCGATTCCATTTCTTTTTAATAAAAATAATATGAATAATTATTTTTATGTTTTTGTTGGAATGACATTTAAAAATAACAAAATAAAATAGTTTTTCATGTACCAAATAGTAATATAATTTCCGGAAGTGATAATCTATAATGTTATTGTATATACTTCTAAATTTATATACTAAAATAAAGTATTATTGTTTAAGTCATCATTGTACACATGTCACTTTGTTATTATTTTTTTCCCTCCAAACCTACTTGATAATGTCATTTTCCCCCTTAATTTATATCCTTGCATAAATTTCAATATTGACCAAATATTTCTTTAATTTTAGTAAGCTTATAACCTCATATTTTGTACATACAAAAATAATGAGTAGCAATTAACAAAATTACAAAAAAAAAATATCTTTATTACCATAAAAATAATGAGCACAAAAAATATTAAGAATAATGAGCACAAAATAATGAGCACAAAATAACCTTTAAAACTACTCTACTAATTAACCATGAAAGATAAAGTTTTAGAGGTATCAATTATATTTTATTCTTTATTTTTTATTATTTTTTTATTGATCTATCAAATCAATCAGATCACATAAGACATGTGAAACTATATTCCAATTTCATAAGTTATGAAAAAATATTGATTGGAATACAATTTCATGTGTTTTATGTAATCATCAATTTCAAAGGATTTTTTTTCCGAATACTTATGAAATAAATGATTCCTAAAATTTGATACTTGTGCAGAATAAAATATAATTGGGAGTTTTAAACAGGGTCTTCTATTGTTAATACCTTTAAAAATAACTTTCTTTAAAACTTCTAACTTTTGAGTATAAAATCCTATTATTTTTTTTTTATATAAAGTTAAAGATTTTTACTTGCCAAAAAAAGAGATTTAAGGTAAAAGATTATAAAATTTTAGATAAAAGTGTTGTCAAAGTACAAAACAATCACACACGAGAAAAGATATAAGTGATACGAAGTATAAGCATTAGATATATAGTATTAGGATCCTCTCCATTTTCAACTTTAGATTATGAATTTATGATACCTAACCTAGCATAAATATAAAAATTCTAAAACCCCCTCCTTTTCCCCTTAATGCATCCCAACCGTTGATTAAGAAAATTGACTCTTCATTTTCCCTAAGAAATGGAGAGGTCCATTTTCTCTAAAAAAATGGAGAGGATCCTAACTCCATTATATGTATGGTTAGAAAAAAGTGATAGACCAAATATATATATAACTTAATTTCTCTTATGATTTATGAAACTAGCCTTCTATGCACGCTTTGCGTGCGCTAGTATTTTAAATACATTTATAAAAAAATAAAGGTTATTTGTTCAAAAATTGAAAAATCTGTCAAATTCACATTCAGTCATATAATCAAAAATAAACTTTTCACCTTTTATTTGGTCATCCTACAATAATGAACAAAAGAAAATATTTATTTATCATATTCTATTAGATACCAAATTAGTACGATAATCCAAATGTAAAATTTTTATTTGATGAACTATATCAATATGGATATTTATTTACAGAGAATGTAAAAATATGGTTTTTGGTATTTTTGTTTTATTTTTTAGAATTTCATATTTTGTACTGTTTTCATTTTAAAAAGTTCAAAAATTATAATAACTTTCCTTAATAATTATGAGTGATACAAATTGAGATTTTAGAAAGTTTGAGAGGGTAATATGGTTTTTTCGAGAGGGGACACCATGGCTCCTCTTGACTTATATAATAGAGATAAAGAAAAAGAAATCTAGACTTTACTTTTCTTCACAATCACCAAAAAATAAAAATAAAAAAAATCAAGCTAAGGAAGCTCCGTTTTTATCCTTCTTCACTGACCTTCATTCTTCTGATCTCTCACACTCTTGAAGCACTCACCCAACATGCACCTCACAAAGATCAACCATAAAAACATAATTTCAGTTCACTCCTAAGCATGATTTCAATTATTAGTGACCTTTTCATATTGCTAATTCTCGTGAAATGGATGGAAGACCTTTCATAAATTATTCTACTAATTGAATTTTGACCATTTTGTAGGCTGTCATACACCAACTTTCCATTCCAATACAACAATTACATATATACTCCCTACTCTCAGCATTAAATACAACAGGTCCCAACACACAACAATAAAGAAATCCTCACTTCATTCACTTTAGCTGAAGCTTTGTTTGGGCTGGAAAATTTTTCATGTGGTAGTGCCACGTGTACAGTTTTAAAGGAAAATTGAATAGTGGTTTTTGTTTTAGTTAGAATTATAGAATAGATTATAGATAGATAGAATAGATAGATAGATTTATTTTGTGTCGTTTATAGAACAATATGTTCCTAAGACTCCTTGAACCGTTGATTTGATACATTTGTTCCCATCTAAAATAAGTAGAAATTGGCTAAGTGTTGAGGACAAATTACAGGGCACATCGCTTGCCGCTACTAGCGGTGGTTAGTCGACTTCCTTTTCTCTTCTTTTTTGCTTCCTTATTGGTTCAAGCTAAGCTTTGATAAAAGAGATTTCTAAGCCTCTACTATAAATGGAGAGAGATAAATGAGGTGCTTAATAACTTTGAATCATCTTCCATCAACATCTACACTTTAACTTTGATTCATTACATCACTTCAAATTAAAGGATGATCAACATGTATTGTGTAGCTTAAAACCCTTTAGGATTGAATGGGTGAAACTCTATCGGTTCATTCTCATTGTATCTTTATTATGATTATTGTTTATTTTTGAACTCATGTTTATATATGATTATGATTGGTATATATGCTTGTGGCACACGCTTGTATATGCATATTCATGTTCATATGCTAGAGATAATTCATGCGCTTGGAGGATTGTTTCCTGAGGTAACAACTAGGATCTATTGATTATCGTTAGTAGGGACTCTATTTCTTGAACGGTATGGTACAAGCGCTTACGATATTTGTTATTCAACTAGTGTTGTCGAAAACATAACTACTTTATGCGATTGATTGGACTCTAGAACGTAACCTAAAGGATATTCAAATTGATTGGACTCTTAAACTTTGAGTAGGCCTAATGGATTTTTGATGTGGTTGGTTTCATGTACTTTATACGATTGTTATTCTGTTCTCATGATGTACATTCAGGATGAAATAGTTAATAACCAGGGGACTAGTAGAAAGCACATCCTCCATTACTAGGCTGACACTAAGTAAACCAGTGGATTGAACCATACAAGAACACTAATCATGTAATAATGGAACTTAGAACCTAATTAATTAATTTTGATCAATTTTCTTAAGAACTTTATAATAATTCCGCAAATAATACAACTCTCATTTACTAAATAAGGACAAAGAGGTGCTCAACTTGAATAGAATACAAAATTTCCCAAGCTCGACCAATAAATAATTTTAATTATGAGATGAGGAGAATGAGAACAAGGAGACAACATAAGAGTTAAGCACAATTTATTTATTTTTATGCTACTTCTAAAAAGCACCTTTCAACATAGGCTCGAAAAAGCTAAGTCATCTTTATATGCGAGGAAACAAACTAATCTGCTTATCTAGATGAGGATAACAATGTTTATTTCCTTTA